>CM034153.1:154985742-156305968 GCA_019776745.2 Taxus chinensis | reverse complement strand
GAAATTGTTAGAATATGCAGAGAGAGAAATAATAGAAAAAATATGGATTGCAAACATTTGAGATTGTGTGTCTGTCTATTTATTATAAATGAAGAAGTTACAAAATGGTTGATGTAGTTACAACCGGTTACAACCAACTTGTAAAGAGACACCTTATAAATATGCCTTATATTCTTATACCCCCTCTTAAGGCTTATTCTACATAAAGCAAAAACAAACAATCTAACAAAATAAAACTACGCCATCTTCAAACACTTTCACTCTGAAAGCAATGCTATGATAAGGTAGGGCTCCATCAAGCTACTTTGTGACCTTCGTAAAGGTGTAGCTCTCGAGTTGAACTCCCAAGTTCCCAGATTCCACCTCCCCGAACTCCCAAATCACAGATCTCCTGAATTATTGGACAACCATCCATACTGAGCCATCCACAAGCTCCATCAAGTTGTCTCATGACCCTTATGAGGGTATAATTCCCAAGATCCACAGTCTCCTAAACTATCTGAGCAATCATCCATACCAAGCTTCATCTACCCTGTATCTTTTCTTGCCTTCAAAGTTTAGATCATATTTATAGCACGTATTCGTCACTATCCTCACTACCTTCTTCATCTGGTGGGTCTAAAACCATGGCTATATTGGCTGTATTTGATATGACTTTACCCTTGAGCACATCATTGGCTCAAACACGACAATCCCATGCTGTGTTACCTCTTTTCTTACAATAATGGCATTCAATCTCCGATTTATCTTTATCTGATCTTCTATGATATTGTTTGGTTCTATAATAGAATGCACTTTATTGCTAGGAATGACCTTATGCATCCTCTGTGATTTTTTTTTCCTTAGCTAGAAGAGATCCTATCATATCATCTCGAGATTGAGATTGAATTTGACTGAGGGTAAAAACTACATTGCTATATTTTGAAGATATACTATTTAATAGGATAGCTTTGGCATCCTCATCCTCAATTGTAGCTTTCACTTATGCTAGTTTTCTGATCAAGGACCTTAGATTATTTATGTGGCTTGAAATAGATACTCCTTCATCCATTTTGAACCTATATAACTGAAGTTTTAGGGAAAATTTCGCATTGACTACTTTCGCTCCAAATAATTTATTTAGAGTACCCCAAATTTCCTTCGATGATTTGTCTAGGTATACATGAGGAAGTTCAGAGTCCAAGAGAGCAAGGCCAATAATAGCTTTCACTCTATCATATTTTATTTGACATTCTAACAATTATGATGCATCAGTAGGTGTTGTCTCTTTCCCGTTTATAATGCCCCACAAATTTTTATTCATAAGTTACATTTGTATTTTCACTCTCCATGTATGCAAATTTAGACCAGAATATTTTTCTATGGGCATTTCCATTTGAATAAAATAGAATAAATACAACTGCGTATATTGGAAATGAATAAATAAAATAAAATACCAGTTGCACAGTTCTGTGCCCTAGTGCAGGTAGTCTTTTTTCTTCTGTGTCTTTGCTGCCTTATGTCTATGGAAAATGTTTGTGCCCTTCCAATTCATTACTATTTTTGGCTCAAATACTGACTGTAATGGCCTTCAAATGTTTGTGAATCATGACTCTATTCACATCTTACTTTGTGCTTGAAAATACTGTTATTTTCCTGAAAAACATGTCATTCGTGATTGTATTTTTGTGCTCGAAAATAATGTTAATTTCTTGAAAACGTGCCATTCGCAACTATATTTTCGTGACATTCGCGACTGTATTTTCGTGATTTTTTTTTTGAAAAACGTGAGTGTATTATTCTGATTCATGACTGTACAACGTGATTTTTTATGCCCTAATGGCGTGCCCTTGATTTATGACTGTGCAACAAATCTTCACGAACAAGATTGTTTACTTCGACCCTCAAAAATATTCTCGTGATTTCTTTAAAAAATGAAAATGTCTTCCTTCTTCAGCGTGCACTAATGGGACTCATTAAAATATATTTATTCCTCCCTCTCTTTGCTTGCCCCATGCTCTGATACCAATGTTAGAATATGTAGAGAGAGAAAGAATAGAGAAAAGATGGATTGCACACATTTGAGATTGTGTGTCCGTCTATTTATTATAAACGAATAAGTTACAAAATGGTTGATGTAGTTACAACTGGTTACAACCAACTTGTAAAGAGACACCTTATAAATATGCCTTATATTCTTATAGAAACCAACTGGGAGTGCTATGATTCTGCACTAACAGGTATCTTACCCATGGTTAGGGTTTTAAGATATTTTGGTTCATATATGGAGTTTCACACAAGTGTAACACCTAGGGTTTTAAAATATAGTTTTGCACATTAACATAAAGTTATAGAGCTCTAACACACAGTATTATGAAAATCCCAAATAGAAACATAATCAAAATGATTGTGTTATCATTTAAAATTTGTATACTTTCTCATTATGAAATTCTAGAATCAGAGACAAATCATCTTCATATCATTTCAATGAATTTCATCTTTCTTTCACTACCATATACACTCCTTGATCATTCAATTATCTAAGTACATATCCTTTCTTACACATTTTCACATTTAACACTTGTTTCAATTGATTTCTCTTACATTTTTCTAAATTAAATATATTATGATATGAAAATTGATATTTAATTAATAATATGAACATATATCATATTTATAACCTTTAATGAATATAATAAATAGAACAACATAGTTTGTATTTTGGTTAATTCATTTCATGTACTTTTATATTGATCTTGCACAACCTTCCCTCACCTTAGGGTTTCAATATTTTCATATTCTAGGGTTTGCATTCGGTTATAATTATAATTTTTCTCTATTTCATTACCTAAACTTATTTTACACATTTTTCCGTAGGGTTTTGTTTTCACGCAAATGTGTAGAGTGAAAAAATCAAAATTTCGAGCATCACAACTAAGCCAAATTTGAAAATTTTCTTATGAGTCTTCCAGATTGTCCCTCCTCGATAATTTTTCCTTCTGTACCATAATCATATTAACCTTGCAGATCCTCCAAATTTGTTTTAAAATCTTTACCTAGTGTCTAAAGTTTTTTGGCAGGGTCATTTATCCCATTTGGTCAAGTACTTTTAAAGGCTAGTTCTCTAATAAGATTTGAAAGGATAATTTTGGCCTTTTCAGGATAGGTTTGTATCCTTGATGTAGTCATTTTGCACCCACCAAGAACAAGGGAACCTCATACATGCCGGCCTATCACCTAGTGGGCGTTGGGTTCTCACCCGAGGTGCGCGAGAGGGAGTTGAGTCTAGCTTTAATGTGAGTTCATTGGAAGGCATACTTCATGATCTTGACTTAGTGATTTAAAAGAAATTAAAAAGATATAGAGCTCAGAATGGCTTCTATACCCCTTCAGTCATAACAAAAGCAAAACACACAACAAAATTAATAAAACTAGGAGATTGTAAATCCACAAATATACTTAACATTCAAGTAAGGCTCATGATTATACAAGATCAAAAGCAGAGTAGAAAAATGCAGATAATACATGAAGGAGATCTTAACATAAACACAGTGGTAAACTTATCATATTCATGCATAGTCTTACTATTAAGCATCACAGATAGGTAGACCATGGTCATACACCATATCCAGATCCATACATGTATGCTCACAAAAAAAAATTTCATTCCCCATTCCCTCGTTACATTCTTCCTACAATCATCTACCCATTCTATCCCATAGCTCTCGCAGTAAATCTACAGAGCTGCACTACCTCACTTTTGTCCCCCTTTTCTTTGCCAAGGGTGCGCGTATAAATAGGCATATGAGCTCTAACAAAATCTTCTGTAACCTTAGATCTAGCCTTAAGTGCCAAGGTGTGGGTCACCCCAGGCATATGCCTCTCCATGTCATGATTGGATTTTTAGATCTTCTTATCACAAGGTATATTCCTTCCAGGACACCCTGTTGTCACATTGGAACCTTATCCAAAAGGAACACGTTCTTCATGTGTTCTGTCCAAAAGGTCGAAAATGGCTAAGTCCCAAGTTGTGCTTCGTGGGTGCACATCCTTGGTTCTCAAAGAACCCTTTTTGAATTCTACCTTACGTGCCTTCAGTTGCGTGCTTCCTCCGGCCATGCGCACCTACACGCCTTTAGGATTTGGAAGCTATAGTAGGGTCCCAACATTTCCCCACACTTCACCTGTTCTCTGCCCTCGGGATCCTTTTCAAAGAATGCAATACAAAAATTCAAGGCCTTGTCTTGGAAAAGAATGAAGGGAAAGAATAAAGGATGGGAGAGAGAAAGAATAGAGGGAAAATTGCCTAAAGAAGAAGAAGGGGAAAATTTTTCCGCAGGTCAGCCTCCAGTGTATTCCAAGTGCTGAATTCATCCTATGCTCTAGTGCAGATGTCACCAATCAAGGTGTTGACCTCATCAAAGGTTAAGCCTTCCCCTTTTGTGTTAATGGTCTCCATCATAGTCTTCAGCTCCTTAGCATGATCTTCCGAGGCATCCATCTTCCTTGTAATGACCTTATAGAGCTCTTTTAGTCAGGTTTTAATTGAGACTCAATGGATCTCAATAGCTTCAGACTTCTTTTCCACTTCTGCTAGGATCTTTTCTCACTCAGATCTATTGCCTTTATTCTTTTCCTTGAAGTCCTTCAGCTTGGCCTCGTCAATGGCAAGCAGCGTGCTTGTCACCTTATTTTGATTTGCGCAATGGTCATAGGCGACCCCGACGGTTTGTGCATCTATTTTTACATCAGCGAGCACCTTGTTGTATTTAACCACGAGCACGAATACCTTTAACTTGTCCTCCTTCTCTAAGCGTGCAGCTACCTCCTCTGCTGACTCTAATGCCAAAGGTAGCCTTTCCATGGTGAGGATTTGAGTCAAGCCCTCTAGACACTCCAGGGAGGATCCATACTTTTGTAAGGGAGGGTTAAGGTCCAGGTGCTTCATGATAATAGATTGGGGACGTGAGCTCCACCTTCTTGGAAAACTTCACATACCCTGGCCTTTTCCTCCTAAAGATCCCTCTATAGTTGAGCGATGATTAGTTTCTCAAGTCTAAGGTCCTTGGTTAGTTTAATTACTTCTTCCTTCCTCTTCTCCAATAGGTCCTCCAAGACTTTAACCCTGTCATTCCTGCAGAAGAGCCTAGCCCTCAACTTCCATGGAGACTTTGTTGAGCACGTTACACACTTGGTCATCCGATAGTTTTTGTGTGTTTACAATGGGGTTGTCCCCCTTTCCCTCGGACCAAGGCTAGTACCACTCCTTGGTTAACCTTGAACTCGGGCTCATCGAGGTGGGAGTCGAACACCCATGATAGTATCTTCCTTGTACGTAGGTATCCACCCTCAGGATTAAAGGACTTCATGGTGGTGAGCTCCTTAGTGGGCACGGTACTTTGGAAATGAACACGTAAAACATTTTTGGGGTCATCAATATATCCCATCATTATTATTCCCCCTTCCGTACGTTTACCTCCCATGCACATGCCCTTGGGAATAGTTACTGAAAGAGTTGGGCATTTTGTGCTACCCACACTCTTCTCCCTTTGCTCTTCCTTGAATTTTCCAAGCACGAGCTCTACACTGCACTCCAACTCCTCTTTGACCAAGGTATTAACTATCTTCTCCGCCTTCCTTCTCACTTTCTCATTCACCTCCTCTTGAGTGATCTTGGGCATATCTTGCTCCTTGGTACTTGCCCCCTCGCTCCTTTCTTCATTCCACGCACCTTCCCTCCCTTGGGTGCCCTTCCTCCTTACAAAGATGAAATCATAATTTGTATCTTCTGCTCCATCTTCCCCTAAATCATGGACATCAATCGGCTCCTGATCCACCTCCAGCTCTTTCTCTTCATCATCATCCTTTTCACCTAAATAGGTGCTCGGGTCGTCTATATCTTTAGACTCTTGTTCTTCCATCCCCTTTTATTTTTCTTCTGCTGAAAATTTTGGGGTTAGGGATGTGGTCTTCTCTTCATCTGAGGGCTCCTTAGGGAATGGTGGCTTCGTAGGTTTTGGGGGTCTTCTCCCTGACCACTATTATCTTCTTCTTTTTGATGTAGGTGCTTATCCCTACGGTACCTACATCCTGCTTCTCCACCAACCTCTATTCCTCTTTCTCTTCCCTCTCCTTATGCTTTGGCATGGGATTCTTTCTGCCAATAGGGTCGTCTGGGATGGATATCTCATTCTCCATGTACGTGCCCTTTTTGAACTTTTGCCTTGTGCACATGTAAATCCTTACGGCATTGCTCCTAGTAATAGGTAAGGTCAAAGGCCTTAGAATATGTACATCCTGCGACATGCATCTTTCAATGTATGTGTGCTTGTCAGGGTAGACCAACTTCTTTCTCATTTCCCTATGCTCTCTGTCAAGGGTGGACAACTTCAGGTTTAATTTCTTTGATTCCTTGTATCTATTTACCCCCGCTTGGAAAAATTGGGCTGTAAACGAGAATGGGAGTTTGCACCATGGACTCCAACTTCCATCCACCAAAATGAACTTGTCAATAAAGAAGTGCTGGTAGACCGCAAACTCTACCTCTCCTTCGGTCACAGCGGGGAGTTGTTCACGGAATCGCCATTCAGCCCTGAATGCGTTCCTAAGGAACTTATACCATTTGTCTAAATGTGCCTTGTGTACCCCTATCATTAATTCACATGTGTATTTCTGAAATCTCTCCATAGGCGAGGTATCTTCAACAGGGTACTCCCACATGAACTTGTCGGATGCATCCGACACCCTGATTTCTGAGAACACAATTGTCAACAGAATGTTTCCAAACAGGATATTTCCTCCCTCCTCTGTGCTGCTTATGATTTCATCTGCTATGTATTAGGATATATTGTATACCATGCCTTCCGTGACCTTCTTGCAGACATTTAGCCAATGCTTGCTCACCTGGGGTCCACCTTTCTTGTCCATCAGCTTCGAGAAAAGGTGTGTGGCCATCTTTATCATTGGATCACTAATATTCGAGACGTCGTAATACCTTGATCCCTTATTCAATTCCTGGGATGCTATGGTGTCTTTGATTGCCTTCTCATCTAGGAGGTCATCTATGAGCACGTCCCCTGCATAGTTTAGGCCTGTGAAGTGTGAAATCAGTTGGGGAGTTATGCGCATCTTACACCCTGCAAAGCAGAAGAAGTCTTTATGTACACACATCCATCAACCATTGGTACAAGCACTCGGGCTTCCCAAAATATGGCAACTCAAAAATTTGGAGAAGCCCTGCCTTTTCCGATTTTCACCTTGACCATGTCACTGCAGATTGGAAACCCGTTAGGTGTTCGTTTATTTGTGGGGCGCACCAGCTCCAACGCCATTTCCTTCGCAATTATGCTTGACCAGTGATTGTAGTCGATCATGGTCATCTGTCTTATGTGGGACTCCCATTCTAGCAAAACTCCATCTAGGTATTACATTTCCAAGTACCATTCCTCATTTGTATCCATAGGTATTTCTTCTTGTTTCTTCTTTTTTTTTTCCTTTTCCCTTTCCCTTCTTGGATTGTTCTACAAGTTTACCTACTGGTTTTTTGGCCATCATTGCACCCCTTGCTTTCATTCTAGGTTAACTTGCGAGTTTTTTGAAAGTTTTCGTTGTGCACCCCGTGCCCTAGAACACAAAACCTAATTTTTGATTTTTCTCCTTCAATCACGACACTTCTTCACAACATTCCTCACACCCATGAATCACTTCTTCTCTGGTTTGTAGATCTAATGGACCGATTGCGCTTAAGTTTTTGGGATTTTCCTTCACACGAGTCAATTCTTGAAACCCTAGCTCTTGAAAGAAAATAACTCTTCTTGTGTTTGTAATTTAAAATAATGAACTTCCCATTCTTGTATTTATAATTTTTCCCACTTATATGCATTTAAGGCTAGGCTACCTAACACCGTACGATAATTTTTAATGCGGTGTTCTCAAACAACACCTGACTTCAACACTTCTCCTTACGCACCCAATCCTTGCATGAAAAGTATTTCACCCACGCCCAATCCTTGTGCGAATTTTTTTTCACCTATGCCCAATCCTTGCACGAAAACTTTTCCACCCGTGCCCAATCCTTGGGAGAAATTTTTTTCAACCTTCTGGTGAGAAAATAATCCATCTTGACAGAAGACTCTTGTGCACATGTTACTGGTGCCAAAGGCACTTCTTCCATCCTCATGATTCTTGCTTTCACCTACCTCATGTTTTTGCACTTTTTCTCCTTTGTACGTGGATTTCCAATGTAACCTTATTTTGCCACCGACCCAAATCCTCCTAGCAAAATAACTCCAAGTTTCTCTTCATCATCTCACCCCATACTAAAACAATGTGTAGTCCTCTGTGCATTCATAAGTAGAAAAGTAATAAGGTTACTGGCACCCAAGGCACAAAACAAAACAACGCGGAAAGGGAAAAAAAAGAAAGGAAAAGCATAGAAGGAAATTCTAAAATAACTGGAAAAACTAATTTATTTACAAACACCAAGAAGCATTATTTATAGTAGGGCTTCATCCTACTCCCATTGAAGTGTCCAGGTAATTTTGTTCCATCCGGCGCTTGTAGCTGGCACGCGCCCAAATTAATGATGTATGAAATTACATAAGGACCCCAACCAATGCACCTTCAAATTTCTAGGATAGCATAGAAATTTTGAATCATATAACAATACCATCTGGCCAATCTCAAACTGTTTGTTCTTAATATGGCAGTTCATGCAATGCCTTTTGCTTTTCCTTCTCAGCTGTTTGGCTCCATCTTGCTAGTGAGCGTTGTTCATCCAACTTTATCAATTCATCTATTCTTTCTTCCAGTACTTGCTCATCATCCAACCCCTCCTACACGTACTATACACAGAGATGGTAGCATGAATTCCACCAACAAAAAATACTACCACACCAAACACCAATTGAAATGGTGTGGCCTTGTTCAATCTTTTATACGTTGTTCTGTATGCCCAAAGAACTGTTGACACCTTGTCATCCAAATCATGCCTTCTCACGTCACATATCTTAGTCAATGTGTGACTAAGGATTTTTTTGAATGCCTCTATAGTCCCATTTTCCTGAGCGTGATAAGGGGTAGTCTTGTGATGGACTACCATAAATTTTGCCAATAGAATCCTGACAGTTTCATTTAAGAAGTGAGTGCCCCTATCACTTGTAAAACTTAATGGGCACCCATACCTGCTGATAATGTTTTCCCACAAAAATATAGTAGCTGTGGATGTGGTGTAATCCTTAGTGGGTGCGGCCTCTGCCCACCTTGTCAGATAATTAGTACATGTAATGATATACCACGAGTTAGTCCTTCGCGTAATTGGTGAGATTGGTCTGACCAAATCTATTTCCCATTTCTCAAAAGGTTCTGCACTGGCGATGGGGTGCAAGGGCATCTCATCCCTTCTCTCAATTTTTCCAAGGTGCTGACAGTGGTCACAGGCCTTGCAAAACTTAATGCAATCTTGGTGAATCATCTCCCACCATAGTCCGATGAATAGAATCTTACGTGTGGTTGCATTCCCCGCATAGTGTCCCTTCAACAATACCACCATGGGCTTCTTCTATTATGGACACACGTTCATTTTCTAATACACACCAGTGTAAAACCTCATCGTGGCCCATTTTATTCAAATCCCCATTGATCAACATGAAGGGTGTGGCGCGTATGGCTAACCCTTTTTATTTCCAGTGCATTCATCCCTTTGAGCACCGCACCTTCCTTGAGAAAAATGACAATGTCTTCTAACTCCGAGGGCACGTGCCACAACCTGAATAGTTACACGTCTGGCATGGTTTCCTTGATACTTTGCACATCCTCTCCTGAATCAATCCTTGGTAAATGATCCGGCCCATTATTGTTCTTTCCCAGTTTTACCACCACTTTGAATTTAAATTCCTAAGATAAAATTACCCAATGGCATATGCGCCCTTGCAGCACTACTTTGTTTACTAGATACTTCAAGGTCATATGGGTCAGTGTAGAATATGAAGGGAGTCACTAGCAGATATTGTCTAAATTTGTGGAGCACGTAGATCATTGAAAATGCCTCGCGCTCGGTCATTGTATAATTCTGTTCTACTGGTGTCAACTTTCTACTTGTAAAAACATAAGGGATGATCAACAATTCTCTCTCCTAGTTGAGCAAGAACAGCTCCCATTGATGTACCAGAGGCATCCACGTGGACATGGAAAGTTTTATCCCATGATGGGAATCGTAGAATAGGTGCGGTGATAAGCCTCTCTTTTAGAGTGTCAAATGCTCTCTATTTCTCTTCTCCCTACTAAAAGGCACTCTTATGTCTGAGCAATATTTCCAAAGGCGCGGAAATCTTGGCATATCCCTTGATGAACTTTTTGTAGTACCCAGTGTGTCGAAGAAATCTACGCATGGCACTTTGGCTGGTGGGCTCCCCTAATCCCACAATAACCACAACTTTCGCGGGATCCACTAGTAAGCCCTCTTTGCATTATGATATCGCCCTAACAACGTTCCAAAATGAGTTGCAAAGACACATTTCTTGATGTTGAGGGGAAATCCTCAAATGCCGACATCTTTCAAAGATCAATCTCAAGTTATCACAATGGTCCCTTACCAATCCAATCATCCAAATATACTTGAAGGAACTTGTGGATGAAGTCCTTAAAATGCTTGTACCATTATGCGCAAAAATACAACAGGCGCATTCCTCAATCCAAAGGGGCATGAACATGTATGCAAAGCTTCCCCACTCAGTGGAGAAAGTCATCTTTTCTTGGTATTCCTTGGCAATCCTTACTTGGTGATATCCCAAGAATCCATCTATAAATAAATAGACCTCACGCCTAGTAACTCCTTCCAAAATCTCTTTAATGAAGGGGGTGGGAAAAGGATCTATGATACAAACAACGTTCAAATACCTGTAATCCACATATATCCTAATCCACCCATCCTTCTTTATGTTGATCACCATTGGACTTATCCATTCTGATTCCTCCACAGCCCTCAATGTTACTAGATGCTATCGTTTTGTCTAGCTTTTCTTTAACCCTCACGCGCATGTTAGGATTCATCCTGTAAGGCCTCTTCCTGATCGGGCGCACACCATCTTTCAAATTTATCCTCATTTCCCCAATGAATGGTGGACACCTTTCAACTCATGGTATCCGCGTGGGAATAAACCCTTGAATTCATGCAAGAGATCGATGATCTTTGGCACTTCATTGTCCGTCCAGTAGTCCGCAATGATAGCTTCCTTGGGCTCCTTCTCTGAGCCGATGTTAACTTTCTTGGTTTTGATTGGTTCATGATACACACGCGCACATGCATCTACACTGTCAACTACCTCACATGTCCTAACCAAATGGTTGACATTTAGGGCTCTCTATCTCCTCTCCAACAATAACGTATACCATCTTTCCTTTCTGCTTTTCAGTACACGTGCGCTCAGATTTTATTTCTTCTGGTTCCTCCTCTTCGAACCACACTTCCAAGCTAGGTCCAATAAGTAAGTTTACTAATCTATCTTCCGCCATGGTGCAATCCCCCAAATTGAGGTGCTTGATAGTTTGCAATTCCTCATCAACTAGTTGCATGGTAGTTCGGTACTTGAATGTGTGAACCAAGTCAGCCACTAATTCCTGCTAATTTACCATTTTGCGGTGAGTTTCAGAATGGATGTACCAAGTGTGCACACAACCTTGCAGTGTCAAATACAGCTTGTGTACCCAAAGGGAGGGTGGTAAGCTTTCATGCCTTATCCCCAGACCCTTTCACATGCCTGGATGTGGGAAGAGGTGGGTTCGATTGCCATTGTAATCCTTGATAGTGGTGGGTATATTTCTCTTCGAAGAACCAGAGAGTGAGCGCAATTCTAACTTCATGCCACTCCAACAAATTTTTGCTATACGCGGCCCACAACCTCACTGTTGTGCCTATCAAAACATAACCCAACATACCTCGTCGCTCATCCTCCCTCCATTGAGCTTCCATTTGTCTTAAAAATACCTCAAGGTATGAAATCCCCAGAATACTTGGTTATTACCTTTCCTCCCAGGCACTGAACTATACGCGCCGTTGTTACCTTGGTCACTGACCCTTTTAGATGTCGCCCAATCATTTTATAAGTCCCATGTGCCCAATTATCACATGTTATACTGATAGTATCACTAATAGTTTGAGCATCATCGAACTAGATGACTCCTTATGTAGGGGTGGGATGGTCTCTGGATCTCTTATGGAGCACACATATATTCTATCCAGGGACTTCCTTTCCAATGGGTTTAGTATAGGGTGTGGAGGTTTCCATCAGCAAGCAGTATAATCACCCTCTCTTCCTTGTTTTCAAAGCTTATGTACCCCCTTGTTTAAACTGGAGATATGCATTATTCTTATAGCACCACAGGTGCCCAAGTAGTGCTGGGAAATTATCTACCTCAGTAAGCGCCAAGAATTAAAAATCCTCAGTGAACCTAGTCCCCTGAATGGTAATGGCCCACATCCTTCAAGAAACCTTATGGGCATTTCCTTTGTCTTATTTACCATATACAAAACATTTGAAGATGGTTGTAATGTGGGTCTTCCCATTTGATGCCAGGCATCTAGAGTGAGGACATTAACCTTTGCACCTATGTCAATGAGGATGTTGCAAAGTAGCCATCCATCCACCACTGCGGTCAAGGTGATTTCTTTGTCATAATCAAGGCTGTGAGGTGGGAGGTTTACATGTAGGATATACCTTTCGTGTTCTTCCCCATTGCGTGCGGTACCTTTTCTCTCAACCATGATCCTAGCAGGGGAATAATATTCTCCTGCCTTAGTAGTTTACACACCTCCTTAACCTCGTCCAAGTAATCCTTTGGTGCTTCTACTGGTCTTCTTTGCTCATTTTTTCTAGTTTTATCTTTTTAAGCATTAGATCTCACCTTGTAAGCTTCAAATTACGTCCATGGTTTCCTGGTAGACTTCCTTCTAGTGAGCCAGGTTTGGATACTTCCCATACACTAATTCTCCCCTCAAAACTAGAGGTCTTGGCCTAGGTGTTTCCCTTATGCGTGCGGAACCCGCCCTTGTTGTTACCATAATAGGCTCTAGCTCTGATTCACGTATTACTCACGGGAGCCATTGTGTGTCAGCCTTCTTAATACTCACCATGGAAACGCCCTTATCCTTCCGATACTACTGACTCATATGTTCGTATAACTCTGGGCACTCTTCGTACTTATGTTTTTTTCCACACCAGGAGCATTGTAGAAGATCTGGACATTCACACTTATAATGGTCTGTGGCTCCACAATTAAAGCATGTTCCACATGGGAAACTCACTTCTTCCGCCGCGGTTACCATGACCATAAAATCCTCTGTGAAACACTCTTCCACGTGCACCTCCATCTCCGCGCTCTTCATACTAACGTTCATCTCCTTTGGAATTACTGGCAATGCTAGTCTAGCACACACCAAGATCAATTACCTCATGAATCTGGTCCAATCAATCTACAATCCTTTGTGTTATGTGTGGTTAAGGTACATATCTTACAATAACAAGATACGTTTTTATGGATCGCGCACTGTAACAGGGGGGCACCTACTTACATCATGGTCCCCGTGACATATTTCACAATTTACCACTATGGAGCATACCGCCTTCCGAGTACATATCCCCACCATTATCCTTTGTGTGCCCTTCTACGTTACAATTTGTTCACCACATCCCAACACAAGTCTCTGGAACTATGTTGGTGGATAATTTCTCCAATTTCTTAGCCATAGCAGTGATTTGAGCCTCCAGAAATGGGCTAACACCAGTGTCAACACTACCAACTTCCTCAGGGCGTAAAGCGGCTTGTAATGCTTCGTGCGGGGTCTGTGAATGTTTTATGAGACAAAGCCCTCCTAAAGGGTGTGTGATCAACCCTCCGACAAACCACCGAGCATGTTGTGAAGGGTGGATATCATAATATAGTTTAGACAATAGAGTTTTAAAACGTGCATCATATTCCCGTATGCTCTATGCCATTCCCTACTAGATTTATTTGAGAGATTTGATGCTCTTCTGTTCAAACTCTGGTATGCGGAATTCCATAAAGAACACATTCCTTAGCGTGGTATAATCCACAACAGTATTATGAGGGTCATTACTTTCTATACCAAATATGTGCACGTCCTTGCAAGGTCCTCACAAATTGATTGGCCTTTCGATCATGGGTCGTGATCCCCTTCGCACGCCATAGTAGCTTGCACTTATGCACATGCTTTACAGCATCTTCTATCCCACTATAATCTAGTAATTGTAGAGACATCTCAAAAAAGACTTGAGGAGGTGGCTGAGGCCCTTGTCCTCCTGATCCAGTCCCTTGGTTTCCTCTGGTGTTTCCTCCTCCACCAGACCCACTAGATCCTGAGCCACCAACTCCACCACTTCCACCTCCAGATCCTCCTGTGTTGGGTACAGGGCCTATGTTTGTCATGCCAAATGGTCTTGTCATTCCACTAAATTGCACGATGATAGTTTGTGAACTAGTGCCACTTCCAGTCGTATTTCCTCCACCACTTCCTAACGCTTCCAAAACCAGCCGTATATGTGCCTTGTCCAAACATTCCACCAAATATTGGAATAGTGTGTGAACCCATAGAAGTCCCAAAGGAGAAGTTGTACCTTCTGGGTGCTGATTGGTTGCTTCTACTGATATGAAATGGATCAATTATACTTTTACCTTGTTTAAACAAACTAAGCGCCAAGGTTTTAGTTGCTAGGTGGGGTCAGATGCACACCAACGAATCTTCTTTCTCTACGCGATGGACTCTCATCAGAATCCATAAGGTTTTCTCTCCCGTGCTTACCAAGATGGGGTATCACATACTGTTCAGGTTCCACATCCTCCCACGTGAACCTCAACTCCTTTCCACCATGTCTAGCTCCATAACCAACTTGTAATCCTACGTTTTCTATCAATCTCCCTTTCACGCGCTTCATTATACTTGAGCCGTCTCTCCTCACTTTCCTTTCGAGTAGTTTATATCATCCATCCTTCCCCCAACTTGGCTTCCTCGCCAAGTGCTCAAAGTGGTTTAGCCAGCCATAGGAAATGCCTCTAAACCCATGGTTACCATCAATATTTTGATTGCCAGGGGGATATCATGCATAAATGATCCTCTGAGCTCCTGCAAGAACTCAAACTCAGCAACTTATGGACAAGAATATGTGGAAATTGCATATTCCAGTGTGTAGCTAGTCAATACTCCCTTCCACCAATGATCTATAGCATGGGTCCCACGTTAAATCAGCATCTTGCAAGTTCTGATATGTTTCTTGGGTCCAAGGGGTGTGACTTATAACACCACCTTGATCTATATGTATAAGACAAGAGCCATTCGAATAACTCTACTGGGAAACAATAGAAGAAGGTTTCGTACAACTCATGATAAAGAGTGTCTTCCACCCATCTTCGTGTCAAACCCAGGTCCGAGTATTGAATCTCTAAGAAAATTCATCCTCTGTGCTTTTAAACAAATCTTTGACACATTCTCAGGTTATTCTCTATGTCATCACTCTTTGCACACATCATGATGTATGCCATGTTCCACTACAACTTCAAAAAAGAGGTCCTGGAAACGAAACCAAGATGTAGTCATTTTTCACCCACCAAGCACAAGGGGAACCTCATGCCTACTGACCTATCACCCAACATGCATTGCACGCTCACCCCAAGACATGCAAGAGGGAGCCGAGTCTTTCCTTTATGTGAGTTCAATGGAAGGCATACTTCATGATCTTGACTTAGTGATTTAAAAGAAATGAAAAAGCTATAGATCTCAGAAAGACTTCTATACCCCTTCAATCATAACAAAAGAAAAGCGCGCAACATAAATAATAGAACTAGGAGGTTGTAAATCCACAAATATACTTAACATTCAAGTAAGGCTCATGATTATACAAGATCAAAAGTAGAGTAGAAACATGAAGATAGTACAGGAAGGAGATCTTAACATAAACACAGTGGTAACCTTATCATATTCATTCATAGTCTTACTACAAAGCATCACAGATAGGTAGACCACAGTCATACACCATATCTGGATCCATACATGTATGCTCAAAAAAAAAAAATTCATTCCCCATCCCCTCAATACATTCTTCCTACAATCATCTACCCATTCTATCCCATAGTTCTCGCAGTAAATCTGTAGAGCTCCGCTACCTCAATTGTGTCCCCATTTTTCTTTTCCAAGGGCACGAATATAAATAGGCATCTAAGCTCTAACAAACTCCCCTGAAACCTCAAATCTATCCCCAAGTATCAAGGTGTGGGTCACCCCAGGTACATGCCTCTCCATGTCATGATCATCTTTTTAGATCTTCTTATCGCAAGGTGTATTCCTTCCAGGACACCCTGTTGTTAGGTTGGAACCTTATCTAAACAGAACATGTTCTTCATGTGTTCTACCCAAAAGAATGAAAACAGCTAAGTCCCAAGTTGTTCTTCGCGAGCGCATGTCATTGGTTCTCCAATAACCCTTTTTGAATTCTACGTTGCACTCCTTCCACTTGCACGCTTCCTCCGGCCATGGGCACCTACGCTCCTTTAAGATTTGGAAGCTATATTAGTGTCCTAACACTTAAGGACAGATCTGAAGGCCCAAAAATCACTTGGAATTGGTATTGGATAGTTTTGAAAGTTATTTATATGGTTTAGGAATATTTAGTGAAGTTTTGGAGGTTTGGGAATAGTTGTTGTGAAAGTGGTTTTTTCAGCGGCATAGAGCATGTAGTCAAAATTGGCACCTAAAATTTTGTTAAGGATTCCGAGAGTTCCATAATGAACTAGAATCATATTCATTGGAAATATTAAATAGTACTCTACATGGTGGAATCATAAAATAATTCACAAGATCTTATGGTTTCTCATGACAGCTTAATTTTTGCAGACACACTTTGTTGTCCAAAAGAAAAGGGGATAATTTTTGAATATTCAAGAAAAATTTTGTGTCAAAAACCCATCCCATTCTTCATGGAATGGTATTAGGAGTCACAATAATATAAAAAATTTCTGATAAAATACCTTCTAGAGCTCCAGGAATCATCTCTTCAAGTTGTTTCTCTTGCAGGAATGCTTCTCGTAGTTAATCAAATTTGTAAGCGACACATGTCACCTTGTGATGAGGACACAATTTTTTGCCCTTATTAAATGTATATAGTGTAAAAATTTATGTTCCCCTCCTCAACCATTCCATCTGGTTCTTCATATGACCAAGTTCAACTGTCTGAAGGGATTATTTGGCTTATCTCACCTCTACTATCTCACAACCTGTGAATGACACGTGGTGCCCAACATATGACAAGGGAAAATGTTTATACCCCTATTTTCCCCATTCCAAATGGGAAATATGGGAAAAAATGTTTTTCCCCTCTATCCCCTCTTCAGGTTCTTCAATTGACTAGATGACACCCCCTAGAGGCTAGGGCACGCTTTCCTCCATCTCTCCATCCCCGCATCTCAAGGCACTACTTGTCCTCACTTGAGTAGGGTATATTTTTCTATTGACCTTCTACCCATTCCTAAGGGGACAAAAACTTTAGCCTCATCTCAAGCCATTTCAAACCCTAGTTTTTTCCCTAGCAGCTTCTACCTCATCCATGAAGAAAATTGACTGCTGGGAAACTAGAAAACATAAAACAACTAAATGTAAAGCATGTTTCCTCACCTAGTTCGAACCATCTTCCATGATTGAGTATATGAAACCTAAAAATTGATGAGAAAAAACTTGATATGATTCCCATAAAATTATAAAGTCAGTAATGAATGCAAAAACAAATCATTTCTCATTGTCAGCTAACCAAAAAAATGACCGCACCAAGTGTTTGAATTGATTTCTCTCCTACCAAGCTCACTATTTCCACTTGGATAATTTTTTATTTATATCAAAGGTTCGATCCTCCATTAATGGATTCCATAACACAATAGTGAAAGGATAATCATTCCATTTCTTCCTGAGGATACGACAGGTGGAATCACTTGAGAATTGAAGAAAATGATCCTTAAAAAATCTAGTTTCACATGAGCTAGTTTTCATGCCATAAAGTACCTATGTTTAGGGATATTTAGGAATTTATTTTGCATCAAAATTATTCCCTACTCAAATAATATTTCAATTACCTGAATACCCGCTAGGTGAAATCATTTGAATCTAAGCGAAGAATCTTCGAAAAATATAGTTTCATTTAAGCTACTTTTCACACAATGGAGTTAATAATGTCTTGTAATATGGAGGACTGAGGTTTTCTCATTATTATTTTACCTCTGATGAAAAAATAAATTTACAACTCATTTTTATGAAGGAATCATCAAAATTTTGGATCTGGGAATCTTGGAATAAAACCCAAAATTTTAAGACCTCTTTTGTTGCAATCCGACACCCGCAATGTACTTAGTAAAAATAGCATGTGTCCATGGTGGGGCATGAATAAAAATAGTAAGTGGTAAAATAAGGTTAATTATCAACATCTATGGTCCTATAGAAAGGAAATAAACATCAGGGAGTGATAACATGGTGAAATTGCCAAAAATGAGGACCTGCTAAAAATAGAAAGTTTCAGTTTTCAGGGAAAAAAGTTATAGTTGGCCCCATTTTCACTCATCCCACTACTTTTCTCCATCCTCATATGGTGGTAAATGTGTCTCATATCTCAAGTAATATAATCATCTCTCTGCAACAATCCTGAAGTACCATCTTGAGCACAATCATGTTAAGGAGCAAGACAAGGTATATCAAGGCACAACAGGTGAAAGTCAAGGACATTGTGCAATTGAAAAAGAGTTCAAAGAAAGCCAATAACCTCATTGGAACCCATGATTCATCATAGGAGGTCATAATTCTCATAATAAAATCATCAGGTATTGATCAATCATCATCTCTCCAAGGTGAGTTAGTTGAGCTAGGTGAGTTGGTAATGATGGGTTAGATGATTGAGATGGGTGAGCTGATTTACGTAGCAAATTCAAGTGAGATAGTCAAGAGATCATCATTTTTTTCATAAGGAGAAAAATGAAAATTGAGATCATTCCAACTGATGACCAATTCTAAAGGAATCCATTCAGGGGCCATTCTTTTCATCTACAATCTGAAGGCATATTTTAGTAAGTGAAGAAGAATCATCAAGAAAATTTAGCACCATGAGTTATCTATCATGATCAAGGGATAATTGTGAAATCCTAAGGAACAAAAAAGTGACCCTCATTCTCACTATGAGATTAGGAAGGAACCATCAGAAGTTGTGCCCATATTTATCTAGAGATCACATGAGATTGTCTCATAACAATGTTTCTAAACAATCATTTAGAAGTCTGAGGTGTTGTTACATCTTTTAGAAGGAGGAGATTGTGATCACCATGCCTTAGATCAATAATTTATTTATTAGAAACAAATCATTTAATCCATTTCCTTTCTCCATTTTATCTCTCTCCATATTCTAATTTTCAATTGAGAATGCACTTTTTTGCTATCTTGTCCTATTCACTTAAGTGACAACAAAATATTTGTAAATTGTAAAAGTACTCTCTCAAAATTATAAGAGAGGTAATTAATTTTTCTCTTCTAAGGGAAATTGAAAGGTCACAAGTAGAATAGAAACATCAAGATTCATATAGGGGGTAGATGATAAGGTAATCTATAATACTATAAATTGCAATGGCTTCTCCATTCCAAAGGATAAAAAAATTAGCTTTTGGTAGAAATTGTGGATTAATGTATATTCACTAAGATTAGTATTCATCTCTACACAAGAAATAAAGGATATGTTTCTTCCATTTCCTTTGCTCATGTTTTCCTTTATTATGTTTCTTGTCTGTAACTTTAAAAGCATATGATCTTGAATAACCAATAAGGAAATTGACATCCTTGATTGATGAATCAAAAGAGTTGTGTCTATGGTTTGTTAGTCTTATTAATTACCTACATCATTGCTTTCCTCTAATTGAATGTGAAACTAATCTGATTATTATGTGTGAACTCTACTAGTTTCTACTCACAACAATAACCTTCTCTTTCCTAATTTATCTTATTTACCCCTTGTAGACACCAAAATTGGGTCACACTCCCCTTGGTCCCCTTTTGAATTACTAACTTACATATATTCACCTAACCATGGCCCCTTTTATCCCACATCAATATTAATTTAATCATCTATAATTAAATTAATACCCAGCATCACCCCGTTTATTAATTTAATTACTTTAATTAAATGGATGCACACCTCACCTAGACACCTCACCCAAACACCTCACCATGGACCTATTCATAGTATGTTTCCATAACTAACTAAGACTTATCCCTACCTACCTTAATGAGCTAAGACTTAGTATAACCCTAAAATCACATGCCTATTCTTCCTCCAACCATATTCCTGCTTATCTAAGAGAAAGATTCCAATTATAATTGACACCAATGAGAAAAGGATGGAAAAAGATAGCCAAGATTTTCTATTTTAGGTAACCTAGGATATCCCACCTTAACCTATGCCAGTAAAAAAAAATCGACTCTGGTCACCCTAAACCATCGTCTGTTACGATACAACTAGTTTAGTAACCTTGTTTGAGAGGTTGGCCACATCCTCAAGTTTTGAAGCGAAGGAAATTTGTATGCAATCAAGAACTAAAGCTATTTCACACATCCATACACCCATAGCTAGCACCAAGACAGATCTGGAAGTATTTGCATTCACGGTAGCATTTCAGGAAGCAATGCCACATAATTGAGCACCATTTCACATATCAACATCACCACCATCAAGTCACCAGACCTACAGGCACAAGTAAGTGTGTTTCTGATCTGTACCATTTCATACTCATTTAGATTTCAAGCTTCTTCACCTCTGTTTGTTAAGAATTCATTCTTATTCTCATACCACCATTATTATCTTCCTATGAATCCAATCATTCCAACACCCACAACCATTAAATAACCTATACCTGCCTCCTACATATTTCTGAGTATTCCCAACACCTCCACAAAATTAATCATTCGCTTTACCATCTCTGTTCAACCGCTGAAAAACTTCTAATACCAAGATTAATTCAGTTTCTATTAGCCCGCCTATACCAACGTCGGTCACCCATGACCATCATCGCTTTCCTCTAAAACCGTCATCGATCATACCTGACTGACAACGGTCTCTATATTTGGAAAATCCTTCTAATAACAGAACCTAATAATATTTACGTAAGTGACCCAAGTGACCCATAACCTAAACTTGACTTATCCCATCACCCTGACCATCTACCCCCCTTCAGATCTGATCATAAATTATCTTGTTATATTAGATTCGTTTATTGTATTTAAATGAGATACCTAAATCATATCAACTACATTAGGACCTTGTTCATTTATATCATCTCTCGCATTTAGTTTTATTAAACAGTGGGTTGACTACCATTAAGGAAGTATCACAATTCCTGGATCTAGCACATGATAGGCAGCCCACTGACATAAATTGTTTAACTCTTTCTTGTGGTCTTGTTTTGTATTTCAGGTAGTTCCTCCTAACAAAAAGGAAGCTCTCATAGTCATCTTTAGATCAAGAAGTCAGAACACACGCAATGACGTTTACACCGACCTTCATAACAGGTATTCCCCCTTTGTCCCATACCCTTATATGTTTCATCTAAATCCTTAAAGAAAATGGTCAAATATTTTGGCATGCCCAGTGGGACCCATCCAAGGTTCCTTGCATTTTATTCATTCCTAGGTGAAAGTTGTGAGTTTTCTTTCCTTTTGAAAAGCTTCCACATTAATTTTATTTTCTAGAATCTTCCCCTCTTTCTATTGTCTAAAAACAATTGTGTTTTTGGTGCTATAAAAAGAATAATTATTTTCTTTCATTTGTATTTCTTTAGTGAAAGATAATCCCTCTTGCTATTCATTATTTTCTACATAAAATATCACACTTCGATTTTGGCTTAAAACACTTGCATAACATCTTGATTTTTTGCATTATAGCTCACATTAAAAATAAGGGAAACCTATACATTGGAAGTCATGCCCAGCTAATGGTTGACCCAATTGAAACGTAGAAAGCACTTGCTTTTCTCTCTCTCTCTCCTTGCCCAAACTACACAAATTTAAAATTTACACATATTCTTAAACAACATTCCACTCGAAAGAAGTTGTCAACGATCACACAATCAAAGGATTGACAATGGGCACCCAGCTGGTTATCTCTGTCCAGTACCCCATCAGAGGATGGCCCACGCCCGCCATAACAAAACATGAAACCTCACCTATAGAATTTCCTTGGTAGGAATTCTTCCAACCAAAAAGTCTACTATAAATTCATGAGTCAGTCTTTTAAATAACATAAGATAGACACACTAAATTAACTTGTTGGGTTACATATTTTTCTTAGCTTTGTGCTTGATTTGCATTTTTAGGTGTGAGAATACGAATCTTCATTTTTATTTTTTCCTTTTACACTCTTCCATCAAATTTGGAGTATTATGACTTTCTATGAGTGTGTCAGGACCTCATCTTATCATCCCCAGACATCTGGGTTGATTATTCATCCAATCTAAATTCACAAAAATACATTTTCCTCATTCTTCATATTTCACAGTAATCGACATCAGTCCAGTGACCGCTGTCGGTTTACATCTGACCGTCATCAGTTTACCTAACCGATGTCAGTTCTTTATTCTTTTGGTTAGTTTACTTAAAGAACACTTATCTCATATTCTCTTCTATTAGAGTTTTTGTGTATCATTTTATTCTCTGTACTCTTGTAATAGTCATTAAATACAACTTTCCTTTATGACAGTCATCAGTTTATGCCTCATTTGTTGAAACTGTTATTTTCTAAGAGTAACCAGTATCAGTTCCTATAGCCATCATCAGTAGTTCCATAACTGTCATCAGTCAGTTTGACCAGCATCGGTCACTCTATTTTGATTTTATTCAAAACAATTACCAACTTTCCCTCTCAAAATCTATTTTGCACCCTCTTTATTGTTCCCTGTGTCATTTATAGAGTACAACTCCCTTGATGTATGCTGATTCACATGGTGTTGACTCGCAGCCAAACTAACGCCCTCATATTTCATGTGAGATGTCATCCACTCCCACCTATTCCATCACTGCCATCCATGTTGTCACCTATGGATCCAACTCAAGTCATCCCCATCGCTACTGGAGATGAGGAATTCATAAGAATCCTAGACCAGAATCATGCTGCCCTCCAATACTACCTTGCTCATTCCTCCACCCAGGATTCCTTAGGACAGTTGATATATGACATGCCCATGTATATCCCTGCTAATCTTGCACCCACTTGTGCATCAGCTAGCACCAACGCGACGCTATCGTCATCTACTTTACCACTTGTGGTGTCTTATTTGGATCCCATAGCCGCTATAAATGTAACGTCTACTTCATCTGTCGCACCCGCGACATCAATTGTCCCCCCAATAACCACTATGAGTATAATCCCATCTGCACCCGCCGCTTCACTTATACCCATTGCATCACAACCACCTCCAGTGTCAAAAACTTACAACCCTTTCCAAAACCTCGTCCTTTCTGTCCCATAGTCCTTACCCCTGATCACCACTAGAGTTGTTATGACTACCCCACCCGCTTACACATACTAAAAACAACACCTGACCTCATCTATCACTTCTGTTGGCTTTGTGCCACCTAAACATACTCCTCTTGCACAGTCTCATACTCAGCACCACCATACACTAGTATACCACCCACCTCATATATTCAGCATCAACCCCTTTTGCCTCAGGGGGCACCCATTCATCCCAACCTACTAACAACCTCATTAAAATGATGATGAAAAAGATGCAAACCTTAGAATCATTTTTTTCTCGATCCCGTAATTCTTTAATGTATGATAAAATCTGTAACGATCCTATCCATCCATTTATTCCCATTCACCCCTACCTTGTGCATTAGGAAATGCCTAAATTCAATAGCTTCAATAATAAAGAAGACCCATAACAAATTTTTTGTTCATTCAAACATGGGTGCTACTTAATCGCCCACGATGATGCTTTTCTCCTACGAACTTTCCTAATGTCCTTGACAGGACCAACATTGGATTGGTATAGTGGACTACCTCGAAATTCCATTTATTCCTTTAATCAATTAGCCCAAGCTTTCTTAGATCATTTTTTGATCAATGTTACCAAGAAAGTCACCATGACCGATCTCTTTTTAACCCGATAGTATGAAGACGAATCTATCAAAAATTTCATTTCCTGTTGGCAGAGTCTTATTAACCAATTAACATTCCAACTACCGCAAAATAAACTTATTGATTTGTTTGCTAGAGCTTTTACCAAACACATCTCACAAAATTTAGAAGTCCAAACCTTCTGATCCTTTGATGAAGCGTTCACCATGGCCCGAAAAATGGAAATTTGTGCCATTGAAGAAAATAAGATCCAATTGTGGAACAAGAACACCCCATTCAAATCAAATGATTCTTATGCATATTCAAAACCTCATAATAACTATTCAAAGTCCAAAGTATCTACCAATGCTGTAGTCCTCAAGGTAGGTCCACCTCATCTTTTCTAATCAGGCCCAACCTTCTTCCAATCTTTCTCCTATCTAGGCCTTTTAGCTCTGATGGGAACAATGGAAGTACACTTCGATTGGAGAGCCGTATTCACCAGTCTTGGAAAAGCTTCTTAAAGTTGGAGCCATTACACTTCCTCCCATAAAACCTCATGATAGTTTCAATCCTACTCTTCCTATGTCTACATGGTATGAAGGACACGACTACTATAATTATCATCGCGTTAAAGGACATAGTGACAGTAACTGCATCACTTTTAAAAACATTGTTCAAGAGATGATAGATAATGGAGAACTTGTCATGGACAACATGAACGTGCAATAAAATCAAAATTTTCCCATCTTCAATTTTTTTTTCCCTAATCATAAACCATTATCTAATAAAAATAGTGAACCTTCATCCAGTGACAACAATGTCCACAAAGTCCACACAATTTTTTATACCGTACCAACTGTTCTTCAAAACCTACATACTTCATCTATTGAGGAAATATTTGCACAAGATCTTCTACCCACAGAGAAGCATACCTCTTCTACTCCTCCACCCATAGAGGAGTCCCCCTCATCTCCCCTTTCTCTCACAAAGGAACCCACACTTTCTACAAATGTTTTTTCATTGTCTACCTCCCACCCTACTGAACAATCAACGTTTTTAATTCTCCCATCCACAAAAGAATCACAACCACCTTCTCCTCCATAAGGGACAAAGCCTTCATTTCCCCACCTATTCTCTCTCCTAACCATGGGAGACTCGTTGAACATACCGCTACCTATTGGGGGAAGTTCTTCCCCAGCATCCGAGAACCTCATTTACATGATTTAGCTCTTTTACCTACATAATCTAAGGCTAGTCAGTTCTCTGTCTCAAAAACATATTTTATAGGCATTTCCACCAAACCAACTCCATCTTCTTCTTCAATAGTCCCATTTTCATGGCTGGTCGATCACTTGGATTACGTTGATAATTCCATGTTATGGGGACATCTTTGGTTCCGGATTTCAACCCAAATGCAAATGTTTCCTAAAGATACTTTCATGATCTACCCAAAGGTATTTTCAGAAACCAAATCAACACTGACCATGCCTATTGAAATAGTTTCTTCTTCATCATCTCTACCTACATCCAAACCTTTACACGTGACCAAAACCATTTCCAAAACTGAAATCCTACCCACACCTATGTATTAATCTGCATCAAGATGCATCACTACCTTGGGTGTCATGCCAACATCAAGCTTTACTTACCCACCTTTCAGATTGGACTTATTTGCATCTTCCCAAGGCCACACCAACATTATCATCCCACCTAAAAGGAAAACCCAACCTTTTAGGCAACATACACTGGTCTTTCCTACCACACCTTTGTCACTTTCCCCCCTTTCATCCATACTGGGGCCCCATCCATCAACCTTAACCAAAAAATATCCTACCCAACACTAGTTGAAAGATAACCCACCTACTACTACATCATGAGCCTTTGTTACACCTCATTCACCCAAAAACCAACCTCCCTCACCCTTACCCGTGCACTTCTTGCACCCTATATCTCCACCAGTTACTATAACCCTAACCTTGACTATACGATTTCAACCTATGCCTTCTACCCAACCTCTACCAACCACTTCCACCATAACTTGGCTATCCCGGTGGGTAACCCATACTCTTCCACCAATTTATTTCCTTTCTACATCCTATACTCCTGTAGTGCCCACTTACCTTTGACACTGTTTAGATATTGATCCTGACTCTATTGATCATATTTTGGATATTATTATATTTTGATGTAACAGGATGTGTATATACTAGCTTATGGATTATTATGGACATTAATATGTTTTGATTAGCATGATGGTTAGATGTTAGACTATGGATTAATATTGATCTGGATTCAGTTATTGTGCTTGAGGATCATTGAGACATTTTTATTATTATCTAGATAATGATATACTAGTTGACATGGACAGGTTATTGATGTTAATTTTAGACATGTGACATTGATTATTATGAATATCTCTAGTATAGAAATCTATTGGATGATGATATAGTTACAAATTGAATTTTAATGATAAATATTGAATCCTTGATATTGTTGAGATTTAAAATTAATAATTTTTTGTTGCTTATATCATTTGGATGTTCTGATGTGGCCACGAGGCCGAAGGAGGTATTTTGCATTTTGTAGGTTAAAATCACAACAATGTTGGGGGACTGGAGACTAACCATATTGGAATTCAGTGTGAAATCAACAAGGTCACCATGGCAACTGTGTTTGAGTTGTATGTTGTGTTTTGTTAGGATTTTCCATGGGGGGATTTCCATTATTGTGACCATGGGGTATATGTGCGCTTTATTTGTTGTGTCCCTTTTTAAAATTATTGTTGTATGTAGTTTATTTGTAATGTTCTCTTTATTTTAATTATTTTAATGTGATAGTATAATGTGAGAGTCATATAGTTAAAATTTAATTAAATTAAATAGGATGTGGAAGGTGAAATTAAATGTTATTTTCTTGGTTGAAAATGAAATTTATTTATATATTTTATAACCATATGGTAATTAAATATATGGTTGTGTCTAAAGTTTGTAATAAATAAATGTCATAGAAATAAATGCATTTTAAAAGAGTGTGTAAGTTACCAAGTATGGGTTGTGTAAGTGAAGTGATAGATTGTGTAAGAAATTGTAAGAGGTTGTAAGAAGATTTTGGAAGGTCAAACACTCCATCTCTCTCTTGAAATTCGAATTTGAGCTTGGAGGACAAATTTGGAGGTGTGTGGGACAAGTTAAACTTGTCCCACACCTCTCAAAATCATCCACCAACCATGTTTATTAATTTGGAGTCAAAATCAACTTATTTTATTACATTTTGACATGATTTATTGTAAGTATTGATTGCACTTATCTTACAAATTTGAAATGCATTCCTTTTGGGGTATGGGCTACATTGTGTATGTAAGTAAATTTGTCATTTTTTTAATTTTATGGTGATATTTTGATGTGGATTACACTCTTGGGGAAGGAAGAAAAATGATGTGGCATCCCACTTGGAATCCACATCATCCTCTTTCACCCTCTCCTTTAAAATTTGAATTCCTCCTCATTTTGAGGTTGTTGAAGGTTGGAAATTTCATTCTTGGGTAAAATTTCTCTTGCATTTTGGAGCTTGCTTGGTGGAAGAAGAGGATTTTATTGTGCATACATTTACCTTGCTGATTTGGGACTGGTTTTGGGTGTAATAAAGACTGCTGTTTTGGAAGCAAGTTTCCATCATGGAGAGGTAGGCTCTCACTTTTTAAAATTGCTGTTGTTCCCTCTTTTAGCATGAAATTTGAATGTATTTGTGTTTGTAATTCTTAGAGGGATGGGTAGAATGCTTAGGGCATGGTGTGGAGAGAAGACTATGAGGTTTATCAGAGGAGGGATAAGGGATTTACCATTGGCACTTGTCTTGTGGAGGGAGTGTTGGTTGGGATCCACCTAGGGAAAAGAATATGCTTGCATTTCTTACTTTGGGGAGGTATAAGGGATAAATTTGGAGGAGGGATAAGGAGGGGTTGAGGAGGGATAAGGTTTATGGGATGGTTATGTTTTGGCGATTTGTTTTAGGTGGATGCCCAATTTCAACATGGGAGGCATAAGGAGACCTCCATAGTTCTTGCTCTTGCTTGGCTTGCTTGCTTGGAGAAGGAGCCTTTGTTTTGATTGGAATTTTTGTTGTAGTTGAGAACTACATCTTTTTTTTTTGTGCATTTCCTTGTGCATGTGAATGTATGTTATATGTGAAAGAAGCTATGTTGCCATGTGTTGTTTTATCATGCTCCATTTCAATATGGTTGGGGCTCGGGGGCCAATGGGGAAATATGGCTTCTATTTTTCCCATTGGGTATCTTGGTTGGGTGGAGAGTGTTGCCTTTCCCCCTTCCTTGTTGTGATTCAAGTTACAAGAATGAAGAAATCAGCATGCTGCTGTTTGGAGAAGAAAAAAAAAAGATCATAGTTTGACAGTCATTCCTTTGAGCAATTTTAATGTAACCCTTCCCACTTCGAGTGGATGAGTGTATATTTATATATTGTAATGTGAAGTGATTGTATTTGCATTGAGGAATGTAGAGAAGAATCCTATCTCTCTGTTTTACCTTGGAAAGAAAATGTGAAAGGAGTTTTACACTTGTATTTTGAAAGTTGGAAATCTAATACAAATTGGAAAGGAGTTCAGTTGTAAAGATGTCCTTGTTAGAATTCAATAAAAGGATTGTAGCTACTATGACTTACATGGTTGTAATGAAAAGATGCTTTGCATTAGAAATGAAAGATTGAATCTCATTTGGGCAATGAAAAGAAATATTACTCATATTCTGTTTTGAAAATCACGTGAAAGAATGAGACTCTATTCTGAAAGAGAATAAATAAAAAGTGTTTTCATTAAATGTATTGCATTGTTGTATTAGAAATTTAATGATTGTTATATCTTATGAATTCTGTGTTGGAAAAGAGAATCCCGTATAAAGGAAATGATAGAAATTTTTATACTTTGAAATGAGTTTTAGAATTGAAATTCACTTTGCATATTGAATGTAAGGGTGTGTTGAATCAATTAGATGTCTGAGGAACAAAACTGATATGTTTTTCCACACTTGAATGTTGCACATTAAACTGTAAACTCGTGGAAGAAAGAAATCTCTTATAATTTATAACTCTGGCTTTTAAAAATAATGTAACTAATGTACAGTTTAGTTTTATGACTTAAATTGAGAAATGGAACAATGAAATTTAGGTTTAATAAGACTTAAGGAACCTCTTGAAAACTCAACAATGAAAATGGCTATTAAGATCTTTATTAAATCAAAATTGCAGCTTGCATATCAGTTTTCCTGTCAAAAGATGTAAAAATGAAAATGGCAAAGCAAACACCAATCTGAACCTTGAAAAAAATCCTAAACTCACCCTAGACCAGTTCTCCATGTTCAATTTACATGCTCAGAAGAAGAAATATCAAAATTGAATCAAATCTTATAAGTTGAAAAAACTGCCAGTTTTAAAATTATAAACCTTGTAGATCGATTTCTTAAAATTGACCCTCTAAATTTTACCAAATTCTAAAATTGATGTTTTCTGTGTAAAGAGGACTCCGAGAGCTTTCTGGAAAGTCCAAGTTTTCCAAAAATGGAGCTTCCTATCAAAAGTTATGGCCATTTGAAGTTTTACTTCAAAATGGCCATCCCAAACCAAAAACGAAATAATTCGACCGTTAGAAAAATTTAAATTTTGAACTTTGGAAAAATTTCCTAAAAATTTCCGTGGCCCCACCAACCTCTCCTCCTATCGGAAGTTGCCATGTGGCACCTTGGAGGGGCAGACCCTTAATAATAATAATAAAAACTTAACTTTTTTGAAAATTTTGCCTTGGGAAATTTTTCCCAAATTTCCCCGCAACTTCGCGACCCCCAACCAATCACGTGTTGACACGTGGCAGGGAGGGCCCATGGATTTAGAAATGAAAACTTAACTTTTTGCCCTTTTGGAAAAAATTCACTTTTTCCTCCGCCGGCCCGCGGCCAATCACAAAGCGCCACGTGGCCATTTGAGCAAGTGCGGAGGCATGGAGGAAAATTTTCCTTTGGAAAATTGAGACTTTGGTTTTGGGAAAAATTTCAAAATTTTTCCCCATGACCCGCTCTCCTGCACCAATCATGTGATGACACGTGGCATTTGGGAAAATTTTCCCAATTTTCTCCCTATCCCCGCGGACCTCCAAGGGAAAATTTTCCCCTAAAACTCCGCCCGGCCATAACTTGAGTTTTACAAGGAGTTAGGAGGACTTATTTATATGGTTGGAAAGGTGAGGAAATTTCCTATCCAATGAGCCTAGTTTAGGAAAGTTTTGATAACTATAAGTGTGTGAAAAATCTAGTTGAAGTTCAGGGCTTGATAGAGAGCAGGCCTGGCGATAAATTTCTCCCTGAACCTTAGTAAAACTTGTAACCTCCAAATTGGAGCCTTGTAAACTTGTTATAAGATAAAAATGGAAATATTGTGTTTGGTTAATCATAATTTGTTCTGGAACCTATTTAGTTTCAAACTAGTGTCTTGCAACTTGGTTGTAGACTCTTCCTATATAAAAAAAAATTATTCCATAATTTTCCTAGTTTGTTTCTTGGTCTCAAGTGGTAGTTGAACTAATAAGGTAATCAAACCAACCAAATCTTCCATTGCCAACTCTTCTACCCCACCTTTACCCAAGTAGATGCCAACAAAACATAAAATCATACCACTCATCAAGATAGTAGACCAACCCATTCCTCCTCCTATAAAGCTTCCTCCCTCACGATCATCCACACTTGTACCCAAACCAACACTCACTTCCCATTGTGATCCATTAGCGGGGTCCTACGCCAACATTTTAATCAATCTCTTAGAGAATTTCATAATCACATTACCGCCATTCCACCTAATGATCCTTTCAAACCCAAAACCAAAGGGGTTTGATGAGACATAGATTTGTGCCTATCATCATGTGCCAGGACATGATGTTGAAAATTGTAAGGCTCAAAATATCATTCTTCTCCAACTTTTTCCTCCTAAACAAAATTTTGATGATGACGACCTTCTTGATGAAGACCATGCTCCACCTTCACCTGTCACCATACATCATTGTCCTTTACCGATTTAGCGACAAGTATCTCCACCCCCACAATAATTTTTCCCACCTCCAAAATTTGAGATCAACATGGTTCATATTAGAGAGTTGGCCAAATCACCACCCAAATGTCAATTTGACCTACTCATCTGACAAGGCTCTTATCTAATGCTAGGATTTTTCCCCTCATGCCATTATAATTTTTATGACACACCCTTTCCATCACCTCCCCTCAAATTAACATGGTTCACATTGCTACATGTACTCAGAAAGACAAAGTGAAAGAAAAAGCAACTGGCCCATCAACCAACCCCATACCCAATATACCATCTGCACCCGCTCCCAAGATCACCATCCATGGACCTACATATCCTATCTCTAGTGGGGTCACCCATCGCACAATGATAAAACAATTACATATGTCCCCCCCAAAGATGTCATTTTATGATCTTGTCTAAACTTACAAATCCCACATACAAGACCTTATCTAGGTTTTACAATCCATTGAAGTTTTACCCAATGAATCCACACTAGTGGCCTTGATTATCACCCCTCACCATGTGGCCTCACTTACCAAATCATCTCTTTCTTCTACCCACATGTCCACTCCTCATGTTGCTGCCTTTAGCTTCTCTGATGAAGAAATTGTACCTCTCCAGTAAGATGACCCTAATACCACCCTATTCATTTCCATCTATATTGATAACATATGTGTGTGACACGTAATGATTGATGGTGGTGATAACATTAACATCATCTCCTCTCACGCATATAATCAAATGTGTATCCCTTCTAACTGTATGCATAATAACCTAGTTATGTTGCATTCCTTCAATGATGCCATTACCTCCACCCTTGGCACTATTATCCTTCACATTCATGTAGACCCTCGTACTATCCCAGAACTATTATATGTCTAATAAGGAGAGTTATAGTATAACCTATTACTCGTCAAACCCTAAATTCACATCAATAGTTGTGTACCTTAAAATTTACACCATTGTGTAAAATTCAAACATGACAGACATAACTACACCATCACCGCCGACCCGTCACCATTAAAAACTTGCAACATGTTGTACTGACCCAATGATGTACTTATACCAGTTAATGAATTTGTAACTACCCCCACTTCTCCTTCACCCAAAAGCCCATACACCAATGCTAGCACCACCTCTCCAGCATCTAATTCTTATATTCCTACTACAGCTACAGCTTCCATAGCTGACCACTCTACTTCACAGCCAATTGATACCCCTCTTGTCCAATCATCTAGTGAGTCATCTATCACCGCTACCCACATATTGACTACTGATCCCTTAGAATGTTTTTTTCAACACCTCACTTTGGGGAAGTACTGCCTATATAATATTGACACATTCCTAACTCCGCAAGAGTATGGGAACCTATGCCAGCACCCTAGTTATGACTACCTCGTAGGTGATTTTTTTTCCTTACGGTCCTCACCTCCTTTGCACTAATTTAACATATGTGGGACTTGATATTTCCACTTATTCCCCCAAACATCCATCCCAAACACAAAAATTTTCATATGACCTCTAATCCCTTACTAACTGCTGCTTTGCACACACTTTCCTTCACTGTTGTGCATGCAAAGGCTTTGGTTTCGATTTTTACAAACAAGGCCGCCATACTTTCTTTTCATGTACCACCCGTAAACATAATGATCGTAGTTGCATTGAATTTTCTGTATCACCTTCCAAGAAGGCTTGTGTTGACCTCATTGAGGAAGACAAACCTTCTCCACCCCATTCACCAACAACACCATCTTCACTCACCGAGTTGATAGATTCTAAATCTATCCCTCCTTATTTTTTTTGTAAATACAATTTCCCTGGGACCTCTAACCTATCAACATGATGGCAAGGCTCCCTCTTCTATTCCCTTCATGTATCCTGACATGATCGATGATGATACACATTTTATTAATGTCATTCAATCTTAGGACAATGAGTCCATCCTCACCTTCCTCGGTGCGGAAGATTCTTACATTCACTAATCATTACCTTCTGAGATGTAAACTATGTTAAACAAATCAACTATCGAAATCAAAATTAATACTTAGGACGGCTTGCACATTCTAAAGATAGGTCATTCTTTAGATGTTATTGAACAGGAAGATTTTACCTCTTTCCTCCAGGACCACAGCAACACTTTTTCTTAGTCCTATGTAGATATGCCTGATATTGACAAAAAAATCATGGTCCACAATATTCTACCCATTCCTAATGCCAAACCCATAAAAAAAGCTGTGGAAAATGCATCCTCGCATTGCTCTTCTGTTCAAACAAGAACTATTCCAAATGGATTTCTAACATTGTTCCTATCACGAAAGCAACAAGGGGACTCCGCATTTGCACAAAATTTCGTGATCTCAATCTAGCCTATCCCAAAGATGATTTTCCATTATGAAGCATTGACCAACTAGTTTATCTTACCATTGGCCATGGAATGCTATCACTCATGGATGGTTTTTCAGGTTATAATCAAATATTACTTCCTCCAAAAGATCAACCAAAAACTACCTTCATCACTCCTTGGGGGACCTTTTGCTATTGAGTCATGTCTTTTGGACTTAAAAACGTTGGTGTTACATATCAGTGAGCCATGAATTATATCTTCCATGACATCATGCATCACATATTGGAAGATTACGTAGATGACCTTGTTTATAAATTCAAACATCGGCACGAACACCTGACAATCTTTAAGGTCATCTTTGACTGCCTCATCAAGTATTGTGTTCACCTTCAACCTAAAAAGTGTATATTTGTGGTACTTTTAGGAAAACTCCTTGGTTTCATCATTTCTTTGCTTGGCATATAAGTCGATCCTGCTAATGTGAAGGCTATTCTCGAAATAACTCCACCTACTAATCTCCGTCAACTTCGAAGCTTGAAAGGTAAGTTGCAATCTATTTGTCATTTTATCTTGAAGATTTTTTACTATTGTCAACCATTTTATCATTTCCTCAAGAAGCACATATCATTCAAATGGGATGATGAATTCCATAAAGCCTTTGATGCCTTAAAACAATACCTTCTTTAACCACCAATTCTCATTCCTCCTATGGATGACCAACCCTTTTACTTATACATTTCAACCACTGACCATTCCTTAGGTGACATGCTTGCTCATCATGATGAGTAACATAAAGAGAAAGTGGTCTATTACATAAGTCATACCCTTTTGGACTATGAAACTAGATACACCCATGCCAAAAAAAATTTCTTAGCCCTAGTTTTTGTTGCCACCAAGTTTTGTCATTACCTGCGAAACCACAAAACCTTTGTCGTCACCAATACTGACCCTCTACATTACATGTATGCCAAACCCTGTCAACATCAGTGCGCTACGCGTTGGATCATGCTTCTTGCCGACCTTGACCTTGAATTCATCCATCAAAATTCTATCAAAGGCCAAACCATCGCTGACCAACTAGAAGATGCACCTCTTTCAAAAAATCAATCCTCTAGCTTCAATTTTCTAGATGAATCCATAGCTACCCTCTCCTTGGATGATACCACTTACCAAATGATACTCTTCTTCGATGGCTCCAAGTGTCAGCGTGGGGGTGGGGCTAGTGTTATCCTCATTCCACTTGATGGTGAACCTATGCATTTACCTTTCAAACTAGATTTTGATTGTACAAACAATATCACTAAATACGAAGGACTCGTATTGGGTCTCTAGGATTCTTATGCCTTAGATGTTAAGTCGATCAATATCTTTGGTGATTCTTAGCTAGTTGTAAACCAAGTCAATTGTATATACCAGTGTCGTAATGAAATAATTCTAAAGTATAAGCATCATGTAGACATACTTTTGACTACCTTTGACCATTATGAAATTTAAACCACCCCACAATCTACTAATAAATTTAAGCATACCATGGCTTGCCTGGCTTCTTAGATACCCACTTCACCTGTCAAATATAAAATATTTATCACAATACAAAGGCTATAATCACCCTCTTATTTACCTCATGAGGTCTACTCTATTGGAATTGTTGCACCTGACCCACTTGACCTTTGGCACATGCAGTTTGAAGACTACCTTTCCCTTTCCATTCTACCTCCTTATCTCACTCGTAATGGACAACATGCCTTTCTTAAAAGTTTCTCTTGCTATGTAATCATGGGTGGTATCCTTTATAAGTGTGACTTCGATGGCATTCTCTTACGATGCCTTACAAGTTTTGAAATTCCCTACACCATCAAGGAAGTTCACGACATAATTTTTGGAGGCCACTTTAGTGGTTTAGCTGTCGCTAAATGAATTATTCACCTTGGCTATTATTTTCCAACTCTAATCCGTGACTATTGTGACTATGTCAAACATTGTACGAAATTCCAACAACGTGCTAATCTACATCACACACCTATTCCTGCATTGCAGGTCACACGAGACCTTTGTCCTTTCTCTCAATGAGGCTTGAATCTTGTCATATAGATCAATCCCCATTCTTCACAATGCCATCAATGGATTATAACCGCTACTAAATATTACACTAAATGGGTAGAAGCCATCCCCCTCATTTCTACAAAAGCTGATAAAATATGTGAATTCATCAACCATCACATTATTTGTCGCTTTGGTGTCCCTCACCATCTCATCACTGATAATGAAAAAGCAATTCAAAAACAAAACTCTACGAAAGTTGTGCAAATATTTTTTCATTCAACTCAATTTCTCGTCACCTTATTACCAACAAACCAATGGACAAGAAAAATCAACCAATAAAACTTTAAACAAAATTCTTATGATAGTAGTTGAAACTACTGGGAAGGATTGGCATACGCATATCCGCTTTAGCTTTTAGGCCTACCGCACTACTATTTGCACTTTAACTACTGCCAGACCTTTTTCTCTGGTCTATGGTACCAAGGATGTCTTTCCTCTCAAAGTCTAGATTCCATCCCTCCACATCTCACTACAAGATATGCTTAACGATGATTACTTTCTCTAGGATCATTTGACACAACTTGAGTTATTAGATGAATGTCATCTCAATGTTGTTGACCATCTCCAAATCTACCAGAAACGTATCAAATAGGCCTACGAAAACCGTGTCCATGAATGCACCTTCCAGGTTGGCAAACTTATCCTGAAGAAAAATCAACATGTGACCAAAGAAGAGAAAAGTAAACGGGGAAAATTTTCTTCTAATTGGCTTGGACCGTATATCGTTACCCATGCTTATGGATCATGTGCTTATCATTTTTCTTCACTCGAAGGTAAACCCAAACATGAGCCCCTCAATGCCTTGCATATTTGACCATTTTATTGTTTACATCAAGTCATATATCACTTTTTATCAATTGACCGCTCGTCCCTTGAGCTCTATTCATATTCCATATTACCCATTTTTTAGGATCGATAGCTAAACAAGAATCATGTGATTACTTGTCACCTTTTAGCCTTATCTTCAATATGAGTACCACGACTCTAATTATAGTATGATTCTCATGGATACTTTTTTGTCTTTTTAAAGATGGAATCCCATGGTCGTTCATCACTTGAAACCACCTCTTCAATAGTTAACCTCTATGTGCTATGGTTTTTTCTTCTAAACAAGAACCTACTCCCTATATAGTCTTGTCCATGACTTAAAACATCCAAAAAACAAAATGGGATTCAACTCCTTGAGTCAAACTTCTAGCAAAAGATGACTCCCTCAAAAAGGGACATCTCTTCTCTCTATCTTGCTACTATAAATAGACGGCTCCCTTAAAGGACAACTATATAAAGACATTGTAAAAAGATAATAAAACATTCAGAAGATTCCTACATCAATCAGCTTCACGAAGACCTAAAACAAACAAGTACAGAAAATGATGATTTTTTTCATCATGGAATTGTTTATTTTTTATCCTGGGTTTTCTTTCTATGTAAACATGTTGTCATACACTAAGTTATGCTAAACTAACCCCTTTCACCCCATTACCTTTTCACCCTAATTTTCTATCTGCTCAAGGAACTTGCTGTAACTGTGATATTTCGTGATCATGTGACTTTCTTCACCCTAAGAATAGTCCATTATGCAATGCCTTTAGGGTCTTACATTCATAAGACCATTTGGCGTATGGTAGGATCATTAGGGTTCTTATCAATTAAGTGGCTCTTTTGCCACCTCTTACTATTCTACCTTCTTCATTACTTATTGATTCTCCTATACAAGACCAGACCATTGACAACTACGTTTTAAAGATTTCTACTTTCACCTAAGACTCAACCATACCTATGACCTAACTTAATCATTCCTATGACCTACATTCAATGATGCATAAAATATACCAACCCATACCCCTAATTCATCATATTCTTCCCTAGCTTATGGGAGAACTACATCGGCATGAGGCCCCTTTTTTTGGGGCTATGTAGGTAGCACCCCTAGGGCATGGGACCCTTGGAGGTTAGCTCCACCACTCTTTACCCTAACCAATTTTGCTCCATTTTCCTATTCATATTCTATCTTAGTTTCCATTTTCTACAACACTTGGGAATTAATACAAACATACATATCTACCATGATTATAAAAAACAACCAATCAATCATTTCACATTTCCATAATATCAAAGATTTTGGAAATCTACGCCATAACGTACATATAACTCATCATTTATTTTCCATCTTAGCAATAACTTGGACATTAAATCAAAATTAAAAACAAGACTCCATCATGCCTATACCTAACTCGATCATGCCTAACTGACCTGACTCCACTATGCCTAAAAGACCTAACTAAACCATGCCTATGAATGCCTATGAATTGACTCCACCATGCATAAAACACCTAATTTCCATCCATATACAACTAACAATCAAATTTTATATCACAAATAAATCACCCACAATCATCGATATCATCATAAAAGTCTGTGTATCCATCCAATATACACTGATATAAAATAGTATCAATCTCTCAAAAATCTCATATACAGCCTCACCATCTTCAGTATGCAGGCTAGTATATGATCAAAAATCTCAAAATATCATTTACAAATGTCTCAAAATATTCAACATGCAGGCCGGTAGAATATAAAAAAACTCAAAATATCTCATATACATTCTTGCATCTACAACACGCAGGCCAGTCTATATATCACAAAAATAAAAAATAGGGTGCACAGGGGGCTCATTCATCTCCCCATATGATGTCCATCCCCATATAATATTTCTCCTCCTCTTTTGCTCTCGTGCAGCATCCTGCTAACATCTCTCCACCCTGCATAGGTCTCGGATAGGCCTCTTCCTAGCTTGCAGTTGGGCTAGGCCTCTGAGATCTGGTAGCCTCTACCTGAAAATGTCTATGGGTTCATCAACCCCCTGTACTCTCTGCAGTATGTGTGTGAGATCTCATCCTCTCACTCGAGGCCTGTTTTACTCTATGCTCTCCATAGGATGGGAAATCTATCCTAGTAGCCGTTAAGTGATCTTGATAATATCTGGCCTCATTCACGGCATCCCTAAATTTGACCATCGGTATTGTCTGACATGGCCCCATCAGTCTTGGACCATGTACTTGTACAATGGGACCCTATCCTTGACCCTGTGTTGGTCACGGTGTTGGTGCCTAAGCTGCGACCTAAGCTTGTAAGGCCACAATCGATGCATTTGAAGTGGCCAACTAGCCCTGCAACCATGTTACCTATGCCTGTAGGGTGGCTACCTGCCCCCTATCTCCATCCCCTCCCTGTGCTACAATCTAGGCTTGAAGGGCCACCATTTGTACCTGTAACATGGCCACCTTTTCCTGTGACCCTCCAAAATACCCTTGTAAACATGTAATATGGCCCTGTAAGGTGGCCACCTACCCTTGGAGTGTATCCCTCTAAATTGTGAGGGTGGCCACATCTCGTTGACCTGGCCTGGGTAGTGTTTCTCCTAGTTGGGCTAGCCACCACCATGTATATACATCGATACAACCCACATCATCAATCTGAAGGTCGACGGGTTGTTCCTCCTGCCTGGTCGGTACAATACGTCATTATGGAGACATAGTTCTCTCCATGTCATCCCTCCTATACTATGGAAATGGAGGTGGCACGTCCTGGGGCAACACTAACTATCGTCCAACCCTTCCAAATTCAAAATTAATTCCTACCAAAACCCATTTCTACCCAAATCAATTTCTACAAATATTCCAACTAAAAAATGTAAATTGAGATCGAATCGTACCTCATTGCGGTACCGTCGACATGGTAGTATATCTTTCTGCTACACCAGTGGCCCATCCAAACCCTCTCCTACCTCTACCATTCCCAAATCAATAAAACCAACTCCTCTAATCCACCTAATCAAATTGATCCCCCCGAGCTCGTAGACCCGTCTCCCTAGCTCCTCTCACCAACTCGTACTCTCCACCTTAGTCGGGTATACTACCCTGTCCTTCTCTCTTGGAAATAGTAGAAAAAATTCAAATGGGTCTGTCGTTTTCTCCAAAATCACAACACCACAATGATTCCCTAAAATATGGAATTTTTGTTTTATAAACCCAACCCGATCTGACTGACTTCAGTCCTATTTGTTCCCTAATAGACCGACGTCAATCACCCTATGACCAACATCGGTCAACCCTTATAATTCTTTGGGCTTTCTAAGCTTCCTGTTTCTTGCAACCATTAGTGCCAATGTACCTTTTATCATTCCAGACACCCATTAAAACATACCCACAAGCTCAACCAACTCCTACATCTCCTTGTGTCCTAGGAGTTGTTATTTCTCCTATACATTGACCTTACATGTACCATAACCTATTTTTTTGCACCCAACCTATTTGGTGTGACCATTGACCTTATGCATTCGTTATACCTTGTGATGCTATTACCTATGTTGTTTTAGCCTAATAACCATACCTCACCTATTATTGTACTGTTTACGCTGACCCTACCATTGGTGTACTGGAACATACCTAAATGTTATTACACCTAACCTCTGTTGTTTTTCCACACCATATCCTATACCTTAGATACCAAAATCATTTCAACCCTATCTGGATAGAACTATTGACCTTAGACGACGTAGAGTTTGAAATATTTTCAACCTGGTACCATTCCTCAGTTTCTAACATGTGTGTGTGTTCAACTTCCACTACCTTTGACCTTGGCCCATTTACTTGTTTCCCCGATTTGACCTTTAACCTTTACCCAATGCGCCCACTGACATTCATTTTCCCACTTCCTCATTTTATCAAACCACTCAACACTTCCATCTTTCACCTCATCGGTTCCTAGTTTGTGGGGGGTTACCTTCACCCACGATTGGGGTAACACCACCCTCACTTATATTCGACACAAAAATTTCCTATTTTTTTTAGTTTCGTTTACCAATACAAGCTACGCAAAAAAAAAGGGGAAAAATGTAGACACCAAAATTAGGTCACACTCCCCTTGGTCCCCTTTTGAATAACTAACTTACAGATATTCACCTAGCCATGTCCCCTTTTATCCCACCTTAATATTAATTTAATTATCTATAATTAAATTAATACCCATCCTCGCCCCATTTATTAATTTAATTACTTTAATTAAATAGATGCACACCTCACCCAGACACCTCACCATAGACCTATTTATAGCATGTTTCCATAACTAACTAGTACTCAGCCCTACCTACCTTAATGAGATAAGACTTAGTATAACCCTAAAAGCACATGCTTATTCTTCCTCTAACCATATTCCCACTTATCTAAGTGAAATATTCCACTTATACCCAGCACCAGCAAGAAAAACATGGAAAAAGATAGCCAAGATCTGCTATTTTAGGAAACCTAGGATAACCCACCATAATTGACATCGGTCAACCCAAAACCGATGTCGGTGACCCTAAACCATCGTTGGTTACCATATTACCAGTTTGGTAACCTTGTTTGAGAGGTTAACCACATCCTCGAGTTTTGGAGCAAAGGAAAGCTACATGCAAAAAAGAACCAGAGATCTTTCACACATCCATACAGCCATAGCCAGCACGAAGACAAATCTAGAAGTATTTACATTCATGGTAGCATTCCAGGAAGCATTTCCATGGCACTGAGCACCATTTCATAGATCAACCATCACCACAATCTAGTCACCAGACCTACAGGGACAAGTAAGTGTGTTTCTAATTTGTACCATTTCATATTCATTTAGATTACAAGTTTATTCATCTCTGTTTATTAAGCATTCATTCTTATTCTCATCCCACCATCATTATCTTCCTGTGAATCCAATCATTCCACCACCCACAACCATTAAATCACCTATACCTGAATCTTGCATATTTTTGAGTATTCCCAACACCTCCATAGACTTAATCATTCCCTTTACCATCTATGTTCAACCATTGACAAACTTCCAAAACCAAGATTAATTTAGTTTCTATCAGCCCACCTATACCGATGTTGGTTACCCATGACCATCGTCAGTTTCCTCTAAAACCATCATCTGTCATACCTAACTAACATCAATCTCTGTATTTGGAAAATATTGCTAATAACAGAACCTAAGAATCTTTACCTATGTGACCCAAGTGACCTAGAACCTAAACTTGACCTGTCCTATCACCCTGACCATCTACCCCAATTCAGATCTAATCATAACTTAGCATGTTATATTAGATTCATTTATTGTATTTGAATGTGATACCTAAATCATATCAACTGCAATAGGACCTTGTTCATTTATATCATCTCTTACATTGACTTGTATTAAATAGAGGGTTGACTACCGTTAAGGAAGTATCATAGTTCTTAGATCTAGCACACAGTACGCTGCCCACTAACATATATTGTTGAACTCTTTCTTGTGGTCTTAGTTTGTATTTTAGGTAGTTCCTTCTAGCCAAAAGGAAGCTCTCACAGTCAGCATTGGATCAAGAAGTCAGAACACGTGCAATTATCTTTTCACCGACCTTCACAATAGCGATTCCCCCTTTTGTCCATACCCTTATTGGTTTCATCTAAATCCTTAAAGAAAACGGTGAAACACCCCTCATCGTTTCAAGTTCCTCAATTATAACCCATACATGCATGTCACCATAGGTTCAATGAAGTGTGCCTATACTATCCCCAGCTTATTCAGCCATTGCAAAATGTTTAGATAAAATTAGGATAGTTTAAATTCAATAATGGTAGCCTCCCCATACACAAGAAGGAGGGGCATAGCCCCATGATTTTTGCTGGAAACACGTAATTTGCAACACAACAAATTATTTCACCAATAGTTTTTGGTGACTTTGTTAGGGAGATATCTACCCTTGTGCACCCATAAAGATCTCTTAAAGTACAAAAAATTCACCTATTCAAAAATCCATAAAAAAACTAAAAACTTTCAAAATACCAACAATATGTTTAAAATACTTGTTGCTATCCTTTTAAGGCTACACTTTTCAAATTTTTTCCTTCCTAAGTATGTGAGAAAACATGGCCAAAAGAAGATATACCAGATTGAATAGATTTAGAGAAATCATTGACCCTGATTTTGAAGCTTTGCAAAATCAGCAAGAGAGAGTTAGAGATAATGCATATTACTTCTCTCAAGCTTCATCTCCATTTAATTCATCAAGTGGTATCTTTGGAAATCCTATCCAAAATCCTATTGATACTCCCCTTGTAAATCCTCTTGATTCTCCTATATTTAACCCACAGTTGAATTTTGAAATCCCAGAAGAAGAAGAAGAAGGATAAAGAAAAAAAGAAGAAATAGAAAGAAAAGAATAAGAAGAAGAAGAAAGAGAGGAATAACTACAAGAAGAAGAAGAGGAAGAAATGGAAAAACAAGCACATGTGCCATAGGGATAGAACACTGGTCCATTCACTTTGACTTGACTTCATGAACTTTCAAAAGATTTAAGAAATAACATTACAAAATTATATGGAGATGGAAATAAATATCTTTATGATCATATCATAGTCTTCATCATAGCCTCTTACATCCTTAGAGTGTAACACGAATATGTTGTAATGCATTTTTTCATGGAAACATTACAAGATGCTGTTGAGGACTAGTTATACTTATTTTTGATCACGCTCAATTTCTAATTTTAATGATATAAAAAATAAGTTTGAAGAAAGATTCAAGATTATTTGAGATTCTCATGCCATAATTTCTCAACTTACTCAGATGAAGAAAGAACCAAAAAATTCCATGAGAGACTTTGTGGAAAATTCAACAAGTTGATCAACAATATTCCCACCATTTCCCATCCTACTCCAGACAATCTAAAAAAATTCTTTGTGAATTCCTAGTTACCTAAATTCAGTTTCATTTCAAAAAGAGTTTAAACAAGATATTTGGAAAATGCTCAAGAAATTTCCACTAAAGTGGAAGATGACCTTTTCTTGTCAGGGAAGATCAATAATCCTTTAACAAAGGATAAAACCCAAACTTCCAAAGATGAGAGATTTGATTCACTATTGAAAAAGTTGGCTAATGACTCAACAATTTTGAATAAGGAAGTTTCTCAACGAGCACTTCATCCAAACCGGAACATGAATAAAATTGCAGGAGCACCTAAAAGGATTTCCTTGAAAGCTCCACTTGTCAATACAATATATGAGGCCAATAAAGATGAAGGAGAAGAAATTTTTGAATAAAAAATTTAAGAGGAATGAGAATAATAATGTGCTAGGATTAGGCTCTATTAATTTATGCTAGATGAATAGATTGAAGAGTCTATAGATAACTACTCGTATGCAGTATTCACTCGATCAAAAAAGGAGAAATTAAAATATTCTTCTTCTGACCAAGAAAAGAAATGGAATTCTCAAATTTTGACTCCACAAAAAATAAAAACAAAAATAGGATCATCGAAGTCCTCTTCTAAAGGGTTAGTTGAGAAGAAACATGAAACCACTTTAACCCAGAATACTTTTGCCTCTCCTAGTAAGTCTACTTCAAATTCCCTTAAAAAATTATTTTTTGTTGACTAATAAAATCCATGTCAAGGATTCCATAATTCCTTATGCACCTACCACTTCCTCATCCTTTGATTTCATTAACCATTGAAAAAATCCAAAGTTCAAATATTTGAGTATGAATACTTGAAAACCCATCCCAAGTAATTTGATAGGCTTGTTAAGTATATCAAAGGAATTAGTTTTGTTTCATGTTCTAAAGATGCCACTACCAAAGAACTACCTCATGTATCTCATTACACTCCATCTCTGAGATGTATCACTTCCAAATAATCCACCTCTAGGAAGATAGAACCTTTCTACATAGCCTTCATGGTCAAAGGGTACAAACTGAATAATTTCATTATTAAATTTGGTGCTTTACGGAACAATGTCATGCCTGTAAAAGTTGTCTAAATCTCTCGGCCTCTCCTCTCTCTCGTACCTTTGTCCATTTCCTCTCCATGGAAATGAAATAAGTACCTCTTGTCATACAGGTCAAGGATTCTCACGTAACATTGGCAGATTTCCGTAACAAGAAAATCACAATGAGAATACTTATAACAGACATGCCTACCTCATATGGCATTTTGTTTAGGCCAAATCCTTCTGTCAAGATGTCGGTGGAGATATATAGTTGGATTGGTCACATGTCACTCATTACTGGTCTAATGGTAAAGTAAAGAAACTTCTTCCCATCAGAAAATGAAGTATAATGTTCAAAGACCAGATGACCCAACGAAAGATATCCTGTGTCAAAATTCAAAATATTACAATTTTTTCATTACTTTCGAGGATGATCATGAGTTTCCCATGTTGGTGGAAGAGTACCCAAACATCACAAATCCAATCAGAGAGCATAATGATGACTTGATGGAATCAAATTTTTAAAGCATGTCTTTCCCATTAGATGTGAGCATGAATGAAATTTCTCCACTTGGATATTGATGATGGTCACGAGAGTATTGACTTGCAACAAATCAATATCAGAAGTGATGAGAAATTTGCGATTTCAATAAGGAGTGATGCTCAAGAACTCCTTATCAGGTGAGTTCAATGTTTCAAACAATGTTATCGATTATTGGAATGAAGTTCCATGTGATGAGTATGTATGTGAATTTGGAAACTTAGTTTTCTTGTTGGAATAGGGTGATAAGAGTTATGATAATGACAATGATGTTTCGTCCATCTTCGATCTGAGCCTATTCAAGGAGATGATGATTTCATCATAGAAATGGACTTCTTGGTTCTCGGTGATCAAGATTGGGAAAATGATAATGTTAATATTTCAACTCCAATGTTGTGCTCATTCCATTTTCATGACGATGGAAAAATTATCAACAAAAAATGGGGAAATGAAGTGGTGCTTGATCTAAAGGATGATTTTGTTCAAAATAAAAATATTCTCAATGGGCTTCAATTTTTTAGTATTCACTCTGCTCAAGATAAGTATGCTTTCACCATAAAAATGGATGTCGAATATAAAAATAGACAAGATAAAGAAGATAATGATTTCCATGTTGCATACCCAATCTTGGTCTCATTATATTTCCAAGAGAATGATGCAACATAAATTCCACATTGTATAGGATAACATGTTGAGAAAGATATGGATTACGAGAAAGAGGATTTCTTGGAATTATTGAGAGATATGAAACACCAAGAAGCTAGTGATAACGTTGAAGTTTCCAAAACATCTTCCGAAAATCAACCCATGGAAGACGGTGGTCAATGAATCAAATGAAAAATGAAGAACACAATTCTATTCAAATTTCATAGGCCTTAATTTGAAAATGATAATTCAAGTATGATCAAGGATCATCTTCACAACAGATAATGGACAAATCAGACAATGGAAACAAACTTGAGAGTCAATGAGAAGATGGAAAGAATGTGTCAAAAGAAAAAAAGGAAATGAACTGAATAAGTGGGTCATCAATTAAAATAAACAATCATGCTATATTTCTCAAGAAGTTAAGGAAAGTTCATATTTTAGCGAGCCTGTCAATGGATTTGTGAAAGAAATGGACATTCGGTGATACCCATTTATGGGTAAGCACTCAGTCTGAATTGGTGCTTCAAATGAAAGCGGGATGTTCCCCCACATGTACATAGAGTGATTTAGGATTTTTCCCTTATCGTTTCAATTCTCCATTGTGTTATCCTTTTCCATTGTCATGTTTCCCATGTATTGTGTGTTTCCCTTCTCATTTTGTGTTTCTTTTTGATAGTTTGTGTTTGTTTCTTGTGTGTGTTTGTGTGTTCAATAAAGGAAGTTTCATTGTATATATCTGTGATGACTCTATATAGCCCAATGGATAAGGTACTAGTCCACATAATGTATTGATATTATGGAGGTCATGTTTTTCCTATCCTCATTACACTCAATCTAGAAAAATTCCCCAAGCTAGAGCTAGTTGCTGTTGTGTAAATGTGTAGCTTGAAAAATTCAAACTTCCAAGACATGACAACTAAGCCCAAATTTGAAAAATTTGTTCCTAAGTCTTCCTCGAACCCCTCTCCCTTTAGTTTTGTCCTATGTACCATATTACCATATTGAACCTTGTAGGTACTTATAATATGATGAAAAATACAATGTGCAAGTGTTTGAAATGGTGTGAAAAGATCATCAATTCATCCAGTTAAGAACTTCCAAAGTGTACTTCTCTGATAGCTTTGGAAAAATGCTAATTTTGGCTTTTCAAAGACAGGTGTGCATCCTATGGGATGGATATCAAAAGGCCATAATTATATAGAGGTGGTATTGGATTTTTTTTAAAAGTTATGGAGCTTATTTAGGAATATTTAGGGAAGTTTTGAGGTTTTGGGGACAAGTTGTTGTGCAAAGTGGGGTTTTTCAGGGGTAAGGAGCATGCAGTCAAAATCGGACACCTAAACTTCTACAGAGATTCTATGGGAGCTCCAGTAATGAATTTATGAAAGAAAAAAATATTCATTTTAAATGTTAAATAATTACTCTACATGGTGGAATCATAGTGAATTTTCACAAATACTTGATGGCTTCTCATGGAAGCTGCAATTTTGGCAGACACAACGCACCTTGAATATCCTGAAGAAAAAGGGACCAATTTTTGAAGGAGTTGCAAGTAATAATTGGGGGTATAAAACAATTCAATTATTCTTTAAATGGTATTTAGAGTCAAAATCATATAAAACTTTAGGATAAAATACCTTTTGGAGCTTTGGCAATTGTCTATTCAAGGTGTCTCTCTTGCAGGTGTGCTTCTCGTAGTTATTCATATTTTCAAGTGACAAATGTCACCTTATAGCGAGGGTGAAATTTTGTGTCCCTATTTTCCATTTCCCAAGGGGATTTATGGAACAAAAAATGCTCTCCCCCTCCTTAACCCTTCCATTCCTAGACCTTCATGCGACCAACTTACAGCTCTTTGAAGTGCTTAGCTCACCTCCCCCATCTTGCTCAGTCCTGCATCATTACTGCCACAGTGAAACCATCTACTTGAGGTGAAAATTTTTCTAACCCTCTTTTCCTCATTCCCAATGGGAAAAATGGGAAATAAAATTCACCCATCCTATATCCGCTCTTTAGGTTCCTAACATGACGATCATGAACTTACCCCCAGGAGCTCTAAGGCACATTTTCTCGTCATCGCTCTACATCCCTGCAACCTCAAGGTACACCACTTGTCCTCATTTGGTGAGGGTGTTATTTTTTCGTCCCTCTTATCCCAATTACCAAGGGGATATAAGGATAAATTTTTTTTTCCCCCATTCCAAGCCAGTGTAAAAACCTACTTTTGTGCCCTAGCAGCTGCTTCCTCCCAGTGAATAAAATTGGACTGTCGAGGAAGTTACAAATCATAAAATAACTAACTACCAAGCTTATTTCCTCACCTGGTTCAAACCATTCTACCATTTTTGAATTCATGTAACACTGAAAATTCATTAGAAAACAACCTTGTTGTCTATATCTTCCATAACAATTCATGATCCATGGCATCCATGAATGCAAAACATAGCTTTTCACATTTCCGGCTAACCAAAAAATTGTTTGCACCAAGTGTTTGAACTGATTTCTCTCCTCCCAAGCTCATTGTTTCCACTTGGATAATTTTTCTTGCTTTCATATATTCAATCCTTCATTAATGGATGACATGACACAATAAGCTGAAAGGAAAATAATTCCCTTCTTCACTTCCCGAGGATCCGACAGGCAGAATCACTTGAAAATTGGAGAAAATGATCCTCGAAAAATCTAGTTTCACGCAAGCTAGTTTTTGTGCCATGAAGTACCCATTATTTAGGATATTTATGACTATATTTTTCATAAAAATTATTCAATCCTTAAATAATTTTTCAATTTCCCTGAAGATATCTGGCAAAAAAATCATCTAAAATTCGAAGCGAAGGATCTTCGAAAAATCTAGTTTCATTTAAACTACTTTTCGCGCAATGAAGTTGTTGATTTTTCGAGATATGGAGGACTGACTTTTTTCTCAGTATTATACCCCCTTTAATGAAAAAATAATTTTATTCCTTCTTGTTCGGATGAAGGAATCATCCAAAATTTGGAGTGGAGGAATCTTGAAATAAAACCCATAATTTCAAGACTGCTTTTGTTGCAATCCGACACTCGTAGTGTACTTACTTAAAATAACATATATCTATGGTGGGGCATGAATAAAAATAGTGAGAAGGTCAAATAAAGTGAATTATCGACATTCATGGTCCTCCTTAATAGACAAAGAAACATTAGCATGGAGTGAAAACATGGGGCTGAATTTTTCAAAAATAACAATCTTGGGCTAGGACTTGCTAATAAATAGAAATTTTTCAATTTTTAGAGTATAGAAAGTTGCATGGGTTGGATCTATTTTCAATCATCTCGATGTTATTTTTTCCATCCTCAAACAATGGTGTTAAGGTTGTCCCCCAACTCTAAAAAGAAAGTAAACATCTCTCATGTAAGGATCCTGAAGCATGATCTTGAGCACAATTGTTGTCAAGGAACAATGACAAAGCATTTTGAAGTGCACATCAGGTGAAAGTCAAAGACATTGTGCAATTGAGAAAGATTTCAAAGGGAGCCAAGAAACCCATTGAAACACATGATTCATCATAGGATCTCATCATGCTCATAATAAAATAATCATCTCTCTAAGGTGAACTGGCTGAGGTTATCAAAGGTGAGCCGGTTAAGGTGAGCAAAGTGAGCTGGTTAAATTGAGTTAAGTTGGGTGACCTGGCTGAGATGCGTAATTTGATTGAGATGGATGAGCTGATTTAGCTAGCCAAGTCAAGTGATCTAGTCATGATCTCATATTTTTTATAAGGAGACATAAGAAAATTTAGATCACTCCAACCTTTGACCACTTCTTAAGCAATCCATTCAGGGGCCATCCTTTTCATCTGTAATGTGAAGGCATATTTTAGTAAGTGAAGGAGAATCATCAATAAACTTGAGCATTATGAGTAGTCTATCATGATCAAGGGCTAATTGTGAAATACTAGGCAACAATAAAGATACCCTTACTCTCACTATGAGAGTAAGAAGTAACCATCATAAGTGATGTCTATGTTCATCTCAATCTCACATTAGAAGGTCTCACAATAGTTTTTATAAACACTCATTCGTTAGTCTGAGGTGTTTATGCATCCTGTAGAAGGAGGATATTGTGATCACCATGCCTCAGATCTGTAATTTCTTCATCAACAATAGATCAATCAATCCCTTTCCTTTCTCCTCACTCTCTCCATATTCCAATTTTCAATTGAGAATGTGATTTTGCTATCTTATTCTATTAACTTAACTAATAACAAAATATTTGTATATGGTAAAATTAATCTTATGAGAATGATAAGAGAGTTACTTAAGTTGTCTCTTCTAAGAGAAATTGAAATATCACAAGTATAATATGAACATGAAGAGTCATGTGGGGGGTAGATGAGAAGGAAATATGCAATATTATTAAATGAAATGGCTTCTCCACTCCAAAGGATCGAAAAATATAGCTTTTGGTAGCAATTGTGGATTGTTATAGACTGATTGAGACTTTTATTCATTACTACACTAGAAATAAAGGCTACATTTCTTCCATCTCCTTTGCTAATGTTTTCCTCTATTCTCTTTCTTGTCTATAAATTTTAAAGAATAGTGATCTTGAATAACCAAGAAGGAACTTGGTTTCCTTTATTGACGAGTCAAAAGAACTGTGTGTCTGCAGTTTGTTAGTCTTTCTAATTACCTATAGTGTTGCTTTCCTCTAATTGAATGTGCACCTACTCCAGTTATTGTGTGTGAACTTTGCTAGTGTATACTCACAACAACAACCTTCTCTTTCATAATTTCTCTCCCTTACACATCATCGCTGCAAGTTCCTCCCTTGTACCCCATACAAGCACTTTGCCATAGGTTTAGTGAAGTGTGCTTTTGTGATCCCCGACCTATTTTCCAATCACACAACATTTAGCTAGAATTAGGATATTTTACATTCAATAATGGGATCCTCCCCACACATAATGAGGGGAGTAGCCTCATGAGTGTTGGTGAAAACACATAATTTGCAACAAAAAAAATATTTCACCAACATGTTTCATTCTCAATCCTCCTCTTAATGCCTATTTCTAAGGTTTTATATTAGCCAAAGCATATTTTTATACATATGTACAAAATTAGAAAATCTATTTTTAAACCCCTTGGAGTTTTTTCTTTATTTTAAAAAATTAAACAAAAGCCTATTTGAATTTCATAAATTTTAGTGCAATCTCTGGAATTCATAAATCTTTATTTTCCTAAACAAGGGCATAAAAGGTGAAAGGAACAATTATTTGAAAATCCCTTGGAAATTTTTTGTATCACATTAAAATCCTCATAAAATTCCTTTTGTTTCATAAAATTCATCATCTATTTTCAGAATTACCTTTATCTTAATTAAAAATATATCACTTGTTTCTAAAAACCACTTTTAGGTTGACCTATATGTTCAACTTTGGGATTAATCTTATTCATCTTCAACCCTTTTATTCATGACTCTACCCTCTGTGGTATATTGAATTCCAACCTTACATTTTCTAATTGGTGCATGACTCCTTATATAATCATAGGATTTATCCACATTTTTTCTTTCATGGATTATACTACCAATGTCAAAATCTTATTTCTTGAGCTACTTCATAACACCCCCTTATATAAAGATGTTTTCCATGGCATATTACAACAAACAATGATTTATGATGATGATAAATCATAGTATGTGGTATCCGTTATCTATACTCTATGATTACTATACGAAAGCAAATATCCTCCAGAAATGACCATGACAATGTCATCTCTTTTACAACTATCCTAAAATATATTCAAGCATTACAAGATGTTTTTAAAATGCATATGCATGCTATGAGTATCGAGATAAAATCACTTGAGGATGAAATAACACATCCATATTGCACAGTTGTATAGGTTACATCACGTGCCTTCAGAATTAGAGGATATTGTTGTCTTTTTACACACACTTATAACGCCAGAAGGAATGAAAGCCTTAGAGGAGAAACAACTTGCAATTCATGTTGCACCCTTCATATTGATTAGTGGTGACTTACAAAAACTAAGTCAATATGAAGTATTGCGTCGGTGTGTACTGGAACATGAGCACACATATATCATGGAAGAGGCTCATGACAGTATTGCAGGTGGGCATTATGCAGGTGATGCCACCATGCACAAGATTCTACTCATTGGATTATGGTGGGAGACCTTATACAAGGATTTCAAAGAGTATTGTAAGGTGTGTGATCACTGTCAGCACCTTGGCAAACCTAGGCAATGAGGTGAAATGCCTTTGAGGCCTATTACCAGTTCATAACCATTCGAAAAATGGGAAATAGAAGTTTTGGGTCCCATTTATCTAGCCGTACATAGAACCAGATCACGCTACAACATCACTTGTACATATTATCTTACATTATGGGAAGAAGCAACACCTACAAAGGATTCTACAACATCTACAACAATAAAGTTCTTATGGGAAAATATTCTTACTATGTATGGATGTCCACTGAGTTTGACAAGTGATAGGGGCACACAATTCTTGAATGAGACAATCAAGATATTGTTGGATGAATTTATGGTTGTGCACTACAAAACTAAAGCTTATCATCATTAAGCAAATGGGACTGCTGAAGCCTTTAACAAGATATTGAGACATACCTTAACAAAAAGTTGTGATGTTGGAAGGGATGATTGGGATGATAAATTTTCTATTGTAATTTGGGCATATAGAAAAACCTGAAAAAAGGTTGAATAAGGCCACTCCCTTTCAGTTGGTGTTTGACACAAAAGTAGTTCTTCCCATATAATTTATGTTACCTTCTTTGTGTATTTTGTTTGGGGGAGGTCTAGCTGATGAGAAAAAATTAAAAAAACAAATTCACAAGTTAATACAACTAGATGAGAGGTGCGCCATAGCACGTTGGAGTTAGAAGTAGGAAAAAGCCATCCATAAGGCATGATATGACATAAACATCAGGGATATAAATCTTGATGTTGGACATGTGGTACTTCTTTATGATTCCGAAATTATTCGCCATCTAGGAAAACTTAAGGTGCATTGGTTGGGACCATATGTTACCACTCATATACTTGAATCAGGCGCTTGTCAATTAGAGGAACATGATGGAACATAGTTACCTGGTTACTCTAATGGTTGTAAGTTGAAGCCTTACTATAAATAAGTCTTCTTGGTGTTTGTAATAAGGAAATATTTCCATTTAGTATTTATTTACCTTTCTCTATTTCTTTTAATGTATTTCCTGCTTCGTCATTATGCTTTGTCCATTTAGTTTGGTGTTTAATGTAATAAGCACATTTTTGCACTTGAAGCTAATTACAATCAGAAGTATTTTTATGCGTAAAGGACTACACATACCATTAGTGTGGGTTGGTTATTATTCAAAAATGGGTACATATGAGAACATATTATTACAGGTGATATTTGAAAATGAAAGGGAGATGATTTAAAGAAGATTTCTCCTAAGGAAGACCATAGATGGAAATAAATTAATGAACATTATAACATGAGGTAATCAACAACCATAGAAACAACTAGAGGAAGGAACAATGGTGAGGTACTTTGGTGCATGGACATGTATAGATGGAGGTTTTTTGCTAGAAGGTAGGAAGGTGCACTAGAAGGTTATAGTTGTGGCGCGTAGATGTATCATGCAGAAGTTAGGAAAACAGTTAATTAATTAGAGGATCGGTGGTACGTAAAGGAGCAATAAATGTAATAAATTTTAGAAAATATATATAAATATGTGATGAGGGTTAATTTCTACCTTTTGGATCACAAGTATTCAAGTGAGCTAGTTGTGAAAAAACAAAGAAAAATGTGTTGAGATGTAGAGAGTTGTGAAACCAGACGTGAAGAGAAGATTTGTGCACAGAAGTGGCTTGCATCCCCATTAAAGAAGGGTTTGAGTGAAGTACAGGCATTGAGAAGGAGCTAGAGCACATGGTTTCGAGCTAGGGCACGCGAGCTTACTCGATAGAGGAAAAAGGAGAGATTTTTACCATGGCACCAAGGAAATAACTTGGAGCAGGAATGAAGGGGAAGAAAAAGGTGGAAATCAAGGTTGAAGATGCTTTTGAGAACAATTTTTCAAAAATGCAGTATCCAGAAAGAGTGATCATGGGGTAGGATTAGTTTTCCCATATTGGTAGATGTAAAGTAAGTGACTAAAACCACGACACCACAAACAATAAGGGGGATTCGGATGCATTGTGGAATAAGAAGACCAACAAGCACACAGTGGATGACATGTGAGTATATGATGATGCAGGGAAGAAGTTTCTCAAGAAGATAGGGTTTATAAGATTTAAGAAATCCCCTATTTTTGAAAACTAGAAAATTTATACCAATAGATTATGAGCAGAGTCCATGAGGAATTCTTTTATTTTTAGGACCGCGGGTAAGGATAACTACACATTTGATTGCTACATTGACAAGAATGAAGCGCATAGGGATAGAGGTTAATAATGATGTAACTGATAAGGTAGATATTATCACCACATGCAAGGAGTTGGGATACAAAAAGGGTCCGCACAGAATGAACATCTACAAATTAAGGAAGTACCTTGTGGTGTAGACAGTCGCACATCTACTCACTAAGTTGAATGAGCAGGAGAGATGGTCACAAGTAAATACCATGTGGCTACATATTGTGAAGAAAATGTCACAAGGAGAAACGTTAAAATTATCTAGCTACATAACAGAAAATATTATTGAGGAAGCATGCGCAGGTGAAAATATAAGCTTTGGTGCTATCCTATTATCTCTTGTGTTTGTAGAAATTGGAGTTCCTTATGGGCCAAATAACAAAATTTGGGAATACCCCACAGAAAATAAGTCCCTCGCAGAGAGGTTTGAGTAGTATTTGTGTGAATGAACACTGAGTGGCCCATTCAATCAAAGGGAAAAACTATGGTATGATTGACTTCACATGGCCTTTGAGGAGGAATGGTGCATTCTAAAGGAGTTACCCTCCATAATGGGCAAGGCAATATAATTCGCGATGTATCAACATTTTTGCATTGTGAGGTTCACAATGAGGGATGGGACATGGAGTCCCTAGTGAAAATTTCATACACCTTCAGAGCATGCTATTTAAAGGCAACAATACACATGTTTACTGATGCACGTTGGTTGAGCTACAATGCGAACAAGGTAGACTGTGACTACCATTCTCTAAGGAAAACATATGCTTATCCAGGCCAATCTGCCTATATTGAGAGGATTATTTCTGATGTTATAAGAAGGAAGCCGGTAATTTTTTCTATTCAGGATAGTGAGGCTGAAATTATCTATTTTCATCTCAAGCCTAGGATAGAAAATCAAAAGTATGTGGAGAATGAGTTTATGCTCCCATGGCCGCCTAACAGAAAACACACCATTGAAAATGTGGCAGTCCTAAATCCTACCTTGATTGTGGAAAGAGACGAGGAAGAAGATCTCAACAAGGATAGTGGATGATTGGACCATAGAGGCTAGAGGTAGCCCATAGACAAATTAGAAAGTGAGCACACAGATACTCCCTCAAAGATGTAAGGAGAAGAGGAAGAGTTGGATATGGGTACAGTCCATGAGGAACGCTAGTTTGAAAAGGTGTTTAGAAGAACTAGAACCCAAGGTGTAGGAATAACTAAACATTTATGAAGGTCACCTCGACTCTCCCCTAAAAAATAAGCACCTGAGGAAAAGAGAAGAAGAAAGCAAAAGCTTAATGAGAAGGAGGAGTCTGAAGAGAGCGCAACAGGAACCCCGGTTCATCTTAAAGATGTGGATGAACCAAGAGATGAATAAATGAGAGATCAAGAGGAAGGGTTGAATGAAGTAGAAGAAACTTTGCAAGAAAAACCCAACTCTCCCATTACGACTCAAGTAGGAGAAGGGACAACTCTAGACCTTGGTGCCCAAGTTCCTAAGGGGTTAAGAACAAAAAGAGAAAGAACAAGTGAAGATAATGTTGTCCCTAGTATGGGCTATACTGAGGACACAAGAAATATCGTTTGCACTCGGTTACTAAGAACTATGGGCCTTAAGAAGTTGTATGTGATCCAGAGGATCCTCATAGAGAAACAATGATCTAAGATCTTCTCAGAAATTGTTGTAGTCATTTTTAAAGCATGGGGAAAAATTATACGATTCCGACGACATCTTGTTTGTAGGAAACGGAGCTCGTTTGCAAAAGTTATAGCCCACTGAAATTTTTGGGCAACTGGCAAAATTTGGAGTTTTGTGCAGGTTGGACGTGTGCATGCTCGCCAAGTGTTTCGATTATATTGTGACACGTGGATGAATTGTGTGACATACTAAAAATTGGTTTTGGAACGCCGGTCTTGGACACTCATTCTCAGACAAATGGACCCCGCTATTTACTGGCTGGGGGCCCTCAGCCAGGTTCGACACACTTGATTATGGAGGGGTGCCTTGGCCTCCTTCTCATTTAATCATTAAACCAACTTGTGTATATAAACTCCTATAATTGCCTTTTGCTATGCATGTGGGACATTTAGGCATGCATTATTTATTTGCAAATTTCCCATGCCTAATTACCTATTAGATACCATTTCCACGCATTTTCTAGCAAACTTTCCACCATTGCATTAAATATATTCCATGTTCCACGCATTACATAGTAATCCTTTGTAAACTATCCACGCATTATCTATTATTAGCACCTAAAATACAAACCATGCGCCAAATCCCCAAGCAATGCGCCCCAAGTAAAGCGCCCTCCACATAAGCATATAGGTGGCTCTTAAGCCAATTCAAAATCCGCATTCACCTGGCATTAATAAATGCTTACCTTTTTACACGCCCCCACAATGTGGGATAAAACCACTTCAAAATGCTACCTAAGGAGAAGGAGAGGAGAAGTGGAGGGGATTGGAACAGCTGACCTCCCATGCAAAAGTATAGGCACCTAACCATTGCGCCAGCTGTTTGGAAACAATATAAAAGGAGTTCATATTATATTTGTATAGCATTCGGGACTGTGTAAAATATTGTAATGCTCATAACTTGAGCTAGGAGTGGAATTTGAGAGGAGATGTAAAAAGCAACCCCTGTTATTTTTGACAGAGGAAGACTGTGAGAAGGTCAAAATTTTGTAGAATTCTTTGTAAAGAATTATTTTCAAGATTTTAATAGATCGGTCCCATTCAACCAGACCCGGAGACGTAGGCCTCAAGTGCCGAACTCCGTTATCAATTCTTGCGTCAAATTGCTGGTGAATCCTCTTCATTTCTTTCAATATTTGCACAGTACTTGCAGTTTTTATTCTTTTATTAAAAATACAAAAGGATATAATGCTCAAATTTTACATCGAAAATCAATACAAAGCAAAAAAATGTGTGTGCACAATTGCTAGTTAAATTTGGTTTTCAGATCATTGGTATCAGAGCTGGTTTTGACTGATTTTTGGTTCAGTTTAACGTGTTTTGGATTGCAAGATGTGTGTTGGATGTTAACAAGGTCTCGATCTAAGAAGGGTGAAGGAGAATTAGTTGAAGGAGATCCCAAAATTGGTTACCAGACGATCTCAAGTCCTACAATGGTAATCGAGAGGAAGTGGAACATGCAAAATTCTTTTCAATCATTCCAACAGATGAAGGAAATGGTGGAAGAAATGTACCAAGATACAAAGGGAAAAGGGAACTAGAGGGTAAGAAAGAAGAAAGCTCTAGTTCTGATATTCCAAGAAAGAGACTCTTTAAAATTCTGATTTTCCTTCATTAAAGTTAGATATCAAGTTTGAATTGCCTATGTATACTCGGGAGAGCTAAATGCAGAGAAGTTGGATAATTTCAAGTCCTTAGAAGTATATTGCAGGGTTCATGAGGGAATTGTTGAACGATGAACCAAAGATTCATCTGCAACTCTTCCAGATGTAGTGGCACAACACTCATTTGGTGGGAGAGTAAGCTTCAGGAAGTGACAAGAAACGCAAAGGTATAGAAATCACTTCTTGGTCTGAATTTGTTTCAAAAATTAGGCAAAAATTTTATCCTCTTGGTTATAAGAAACAAGCTATGATGGATTGGCAAACATTAAGACAAACTAAGGGACAAAGGATCGGCAAGCTGAAATACACAAAGAATTTAGGAACAGCTGGGTTGAAAGTACACGAAGTACCTACAACCGGCATCATGATCGGCCAAATAGAACTTTCAGTTCGGGACGCGCGGGACAAAAGTACTGCGAATATGGCCGAACCGGGCGAATTGTTTTAGGTCCTAAAATTTGTCCCAGTATGTGTTCAAGCAACCCATCTGGAAGCAAATGGGAAAATGTGGAAAGGACCTGTGAGTATGCGAACAATAAGAACAAGGTTCAGCCGAAACAGGGAAATTCAGCACTGGGCCAAATGGGACAAAGGGAAACGCGCGGGACGCGGATAGCCGAAGGAGCTCTCAAGGCCAATCAACTCTTTCACGTGTCCACCGGCAGAAACAACATGGAAGCCCATTTCAGGTGGTTAAACAGAATATACCACAGCATTTGGGAAAAATGGGACAAAGGAACGCGTCATTGACGCGAAAGGCCGAAGTGGCCGAAGGCAGAGAAGAAAAGTCCCAACCTTTGATCCGTGGAACTTCAAACTGATAACTTTTGACTCCGTAGCTAAGAAATTTTCATAAAATAGGACTTTCTAATGAGCACGACGTCCTCTAGGATTTCCAAAAAACTACAATATTGCTAACATAACTGAGAAACATTTTCATTTTCCATTAAGTCAATGCTCATTCCCGTCAAATTTTGATAGAAAACGGATGCTCAGACCCAAAATAGTTGCCCGCACTCAGAAGTCCAGCCCATAACTTCTGCATTTCTAACAGAATCACACAAAATTGGAACCGTTGGAATCCTGGTTCTGAGCACAATGCATAGAATCAATAAATTCTCAGATTTGATCAAGATGGAATTTGCTATTTATCCTTGTCTTGAGGTCAAACGTGGCCAGTTCAAGAACAGTGTTTTATTTGCTATACCATCTTCAATTAAAGACGGCATGGCCATCATTCTTTCTCTGCTGCAGAAACATGGGATCATTGGGAGCCTTTTGCAAGTAATGTTCTAACCATTTCACACAATTTAATGCCTCTTATAGGTGGTTGAAGAGATCACAGATTTTGGGATTTCCATTTTCACATCTCTTTTCCTTCACATTTTTCTATAAATTGGAGTGTTGGGCTCATTGTAAATTCAGGAGACCAAATTTATGAAACTTAGCAAAGCTCTGCAACAAAATTGCTTTTGTACTGAAGCCAGTGTTTACACGGCCCTTGTAGTGGACTCCTTGCAGGGTGGATCCAGGAGAATCATCTTGTAATAGACTGAACTATGCATACCAGGAAGCAATAAAATACAAGTTTGTGGATGTATCTATACATGCATGCTGTGTTTTCTTTGCATAGAGCTTCTTGCCCAAGTTAATCTTCAGAGGATGAGACAAGAATAATGAGTCTTTATTATGTTCTTGCAGGAGTACATGAACATTGTGTATGCTTGGAATATTGTTTTGAATGCATTTTGCTAGATTTGATATGTGACGTGTCAACACCTCTTCTACAAGTGTACAATTTCAGCTCTGTATTTCACACATTTGGAGACTACTCTCACACCCTCCTTTTCTGGTGTATTCACCGCTTTAGTGGAGGCTTGATCATTTTATGAATTCTCTCTCCCAAGGTCCCTTGGAAATTTAGATGACGGGAACAGTTCAGTCTTATCCTGCAAGGGATTAGAGTAGGATTGTGGTAGGTCAGTTTAGGAGCAAGAACCAGCTTTCATGCGACTGGATTCTATCTCAAGTAGCAAGTCCCACAACTTGGAGATAGTACCCATGTTATCCAATCACACTGTGAGTTCAAATATATGCACATGGGTGCTGTGATTCGGTGATAACAGATCCCAAAATTGGTACTAGACGATCTCGAAGTCCTACAATGGCGGATCGAGAGGAAGTGGAACAAAACTTTCATCAATCCTTCCAACAGATGAAGGAAATGCTATGGAAGACATGTACCAAGATAGGAAAAGGTTTGCCAGGGGGACTAGAGAAGGTAAGAAAGAAGATCTGAGCACTCTAGTTCTGACATTCCAAAAAGAGACTCTTTAAAATCTGATTTTCTTTCATTAAAGTTAGATATCAAGTTTGAATTTCCTATGTATACTGGAGAGCTAAATAATCAGAGAAACTTGGATAACTGGGTCAAGCAAATAGAAGTATATTGCAAGGTTCAGAGAATTGTTGATGATGAAGTAAAGATTCATCTAGCAACTCTTCGGATGGGTGGAACAACATCATTTGGTGGGAGAGTAAGCTTCAGGAAGTGGAAGAAAACAAAGGTATAGAAATAACTTATGCATTGGTTTGAATTTGTTTCAAATCTTAGGCAACAATTTTATCCTCAATGGTTATAAGCAACAAGCTATGATGGATTTTTGAAAACAATTAATTTCAAACTAAGGGACAAAGTGTTCAAGAATACACACAAGAATTTAGGAAAAGGTCTCTAATTCTAGGAATTTCCCTAAACACAGAAGAAACACTGCTCAAATATATTGGTGGATTGCATAGTTATCTAAGGCATATGATACTTGTTTTAGGTCCTAATAATCTTAATGCAGTATGTGTTCAAGTAACCCATCTGGAAGCACGAGGGAAAATGACAAAGGAGTCCTCTTTCTCTTCCTTTAATCAGAAGAACAAGCAATCCGAAGGAAAAGGTTCGAAAGAACGAGGAAAAGGAAAGGGTAAGCATAAAACAAACTCTACTGTTAAGAAGGAAGATGAAAAACCATTTTGTAATCATTGTAAAAAAAACCATGATGAGTCTAAATGTTGGAAATTACATCCTGAAAAGAAGCCTAAATGGATGGTTAAGAAAGGAAAAGAAAAGAAAACAAACACCGTAGTGCATGATCTTGGTTCTGATTCAGGTGATGAAACCAAAATCACAGCTATGAGTTTACAAGGTAAATCAACTCTTTCAATTTCCAACAATAGCACTACAGATGTTGCATCTTCTTCTAGTAAACAAACTATACCTGACGATAAGAAAAGAAATGAGCTTTTCCACATTAGAGTAATTTCAAAGCATACGAAAATTGATACTCTTTTTGATAGTGGATCTCAAGCTAATCTAATTTCTGAGGAGGTTGTTAAGAAACTAGGACTCAAAACTAAACCACATCCTAAGCCTTATCCTTTGGGCTGGGTTTGTGATGATGCAAAACTGCAGGTAACTAAAACTTGTACTTTCAGATTTGCCATTACAGACAAGTTTATTGATGAGGTTGAATTGGATGTAGTTCCTTTGGATATTTGTGGGGTGGTTTTGGGAAGTCCTTATTTATATGATCGTAAAGCAATCTTCTATAGGGAAGAAAATAAATATTTGCTTGTAAAGGATGGAATTGAGTTTATTATTAGAGCTCACCGTGAAAAGAATAATCTATCCTTGGTAACTGCAGGTCAAATGAAAAGGCTTGTAAACTCAAGAAAAAGTTTTGTGCTCATGGTGGTCAAAGCCAAGGAAAAAGAAAATGAGATGGCTTTTGAGACTTGCGATCTAAAACATAAGGATGAATTCGTAAAAATTGTTTCTCATTTTGATGATGTTTTTCAAGATCCACAGGGTCTACCTCCCAAAAGAGGGGTTCAACATGAGATACAGTTGCTTCAGGATGCACCTCTTCCCAATATCGAAATGTACAGGTTGTCAGTAGTAGAGAACGAGGAAATCAAGAGACAGGTAATGGAACTTTTGGCTCAAGGTATAATTCATCCAAGTACATCCCCATGTGGTTCACCAATTATATTGGTTCCTAAGAAGGATGGCACTTGGCGAATGTGTGTTGATTTCCGTGCTTTAAACAAGATTACTATAAAGAATCGTTACCCTCTTCCTAGAATAGATGATTTACTGGATCAATTAAAGAATGCAATTTATTTCACTAAGTTAGACTTAAGAAGTGGTTATCACCAAGTAAGAATTGCAGAAGGTGATGTTTGGAAAACTGCTTTTAAAACAAAACAGGGATTGTTTGAATGGTTAGTGATGCCTTTTGGTTTGTGCAATGCACCGGCAACATTCATGAGAGTTATGAATGAAATTTTTAGACCATTCATTGATAATTTCGTTATTGTCTACTTAGATGATATTCTTATTTTCAGTAAGTCATGGGATGAACATGTTAAACACATCCAGAAAGTCTTAGATGCACTAAGGAAAGAGAAATTGTATTTGAAGATGTCAAAATGTGAATTTGGAAAAACATCTTTAATTTACTTGGGTTATATTGTAGGAAATGGAGAATTGAGAATTGATCCTACAAAAATAGAGGTTATTGTGAAATGGCCTAGACCCACAAATGTGACGGAAGTTAGAAGTTTTCTAGGTGCAGTTCAGTACTGGAGAAATTTATTGCTAACTTCTCATATATTGCATCTCCTTTGCATGCTTTGACAAGTATTAAACAGGTCTTTCAGTGGGGAGGAAAACAACAAAAAGCATTTGATACACTGAAAGAGAAGATAAGTACCACTCCGATCTTGGCACTTCCGGATTTACAACATTCATTTGAGATTGAGATGGATGCTAGTGACTACGCAATGGGGGGAGTTTTGATGCAGAACAAACGACCAGTGTGTTACCATTCAGAAACCTTTACAAGTGCAGTAAGAAACTATCCAACTTATGATAAAGAGTTGTATGCTTTGGTTCAAAGTGTTAAAAAGTGGAAGCATTATTTAATGGGAAAAGAAACAATTATCCATACTGACCATCAACCGCTTCAATACTTACAAACACAAACCAAATTGCAGCAGTTTAGACATTTCAGGTGGATGGGATTTTTGCAACAATTTCATCTTGTAATCAGGTATAAAAAAGGTATTCAAAACAAGGTTGCCGACATGTTATCCAGATAACCAGTGGTAGTAGCATCTATCCTTTTACAGCATAGTTCTTTGGCTCATGTTAGTTACAAGGAACAATATGCAAATGATGTTGATTTTAGAGAAGTGTATGAGGATCTAGTAAGTGGGAAACAAGTAGCAGAAAAAGACTATCATTTGCATGAAGGATTGTTATATCATTCTGGAAAACTTTGTATTCCAGAAAATGAGCGTGTGCATATGATTAGGGAAGCACATACTTCTCTTATTTTAGGGCATTTTGGTGTTAGTAAGACAGTTGCACATTTACAAAAATATTGCTATTGGCCTAGAATGCATGAACATGTAAACCAATATATTAAGGGATGTGTTCTTTGTGCCACAAGCAAGCCAAGTAATAGGAAATTAAGACTTTACACTCCTCTTCCTATTCCAACACGGCCTTGGGAAAGTGTTTCCATGGACTTTGTAGGAGGCTTGCCCATGACATAGAGAAAACATGATTACTTATATGTGGTAGTGGACAGATTTAGCAAAATGTGTGTGTTGGTTCCATGTACTAAACAAATAACTGGTGAGGGAACTGCACATTTATTCTTTCAGTTTGTTTGGGTTCATTTTGGTTTACCTACTTCAATCATATCTGATTGGGATTCTAGATTTCTTGGGGAATTTTGGTCAACATTATGGGGGTTAATGGACACAAAACTGAAAAAGAGCACTTCTTTTCATCCACAGACTGATGGTCAAACAAAGGTTGTAAACAGCACGGTGGTACAATTAATTAGGGGCTATAGTAACAAACATCCTAAATTATGGGATGAACATCTTTATTATGTGCAACATGCTTATAATCATGCCTTACATTCTTCTAGTTTAAAGTCTCCATTTGAGACTTGTTATGGATATCTGCCTAATTCTCCATTAGATATATATTATGGACATGAAACTGTTGTTAATGGTGCAAGTGATTCTGAAAAGGCTAAAATATTTGTGCAGAGAATACAACAGGTTCATCAGTATGTCCATGAACAATTGGAGAAAAGCCAGGCTAAGTACAAAGCTAGGCATGATAAACATAGAACTGATCACAAGTTCAAAGTTGGTGATTCAGTTTAGCTTCACATCAGCAAGGAAAGACTGACAGGTGAAGGTAAAAAATTGAAACCTATACAGTATGGTCCGTTCCAAATATTGGAAAAAATTGGTAACAACGCTTTCCGGTTAGATTTACCTCCATATATGCAAATCTACTCAGTTGTAAATGTTGAGAATTTAAGATTGTATGAACCGCCTATGATTATTGATCATGATGATTCTAACATTATGCCTTCCATTGATGATTTTTCTCCTGAGTATCTTGATGAGTTGCAGGAAGACATCATTTTGGACAGGAAAGTAAGAACTTCGCGAAGGGGTGATATTGAGTATCTTCATGTTGGGTTCAAAGGCATGCATCCGAGCAAGGTAAAATGGATGGAAACCGGAAAGGTGAGGGAGAAATACCCTCACCTATTCACCAATTAGGTTGAATTTTGGGGTCCAATAGTTTCTCAGTGGGGAGGAATGATCCAGAGGATCCTCACAGAGAAACACCAATCTAACATCTTCTCAGAAATTGTTGCAGTCATTTTTAAAGCGTGGGGAAAAATTATACAACTCCAACGACATCTTGTTTGTAGGAAACAAATCTCATTTGCAAAATTTATAGCCCACTGAAATTTTTGGGCAACTGGTGAAATTTGGAGTTTTCTGTAGGTTGGACGTGTGCACGCTCACCAAGTGTTTCGATCATATTACGACACATGGATGAATTATGTGACATACTAAAAAAATGGGTTTTGGAACTCCGGTCTTGGACACTTGTTCTCGGACAAATGGACCCCACTATTTACTAGCTAGGGGCCCTCAGCCAGGTTCGACACACTCAATTATGGAGGGGTGCCTTGGCCTCCTTCTCATTTAATCATTAAACCAACTTGTGTATATAAACCTCTATATTTCCTTTTGCGCCATGCATGTGAGACATTGGGCATGTATTATTTAAATTACCCATGCCTAATTACCTATTTGCAATTTTCCACACATATTTCTCAAACTATTCAACACATTACCTATATTCCATGTTCCACGCATATTGTAAGCTGTCCATTGTACCATGCACATAGGATGGGATTGTTGGCGCCTAAAATTAAACAATGCGCCATCCCCAATGCAATGCGCCCCAAGTAAAGTGCCCTCCACATAGGCTTAGGTGGATCTTAAGCCACTCAAAATCCGCACCCACCTACCATATAAAGCCTTGACCAAGTTTACATGCGCCAAATGTGGGATAATGATCCCAAAGGATATGACCAAAAAGCAAGGGAGGAGAATGGAACTCGGGTGGGCCGTGTAAAATGATAAGTGCCCAGCCGGCATGCTAGGAGGTGTAGAAACAATATAAAAGGGGTGATATTCTATTTGTATACCATTCGGGGACTGTGTAGTAATATTGTAATGCTCATATCTTGAGCTAGGAGTGGAGTTTGAAGGAGATGTAAAAAGAAACCCCTGTTATTTTCTACAGAGGAAGACTATGAGAAGGTTAGAATTTTGTAGAATTCTTGGTAAAGAATTATTTTCAAGATTTTAATAGATTGGTCCCATTCAACCGGACTCGGAGACGTAGGCCTCAAGCGCTGAACTCCGTTATCAATTCTTGCATCACATTGCTGGTGAATACTCTTCATTTCTTTCAATATTTGCATAGTACTTATAGTTTTTATTCTTTTATTAAAAATACAAAAATAAATAATGCACATTTTTTACATCGAAAATCAATACAAAGCAAAAAGAATGTGTGTGCACAATTTTTAGTTAAATTTGGTTTTCAGATCAGTATGGGTGGGAGCTGATGGATCCAGATATGGCCACTACCTACAAAAGGAAGAAATTATCGTGGTCCATGCAGACTCATATGGACGAACATGATTTTGATGTGTGTGAGGAGTCTTGTGTCTCGCGGATAGTGAAGAAGGCACCCAAAGTGGGCTCATGATAATTAAACATACTCTAATGTCTGATGAGCATGTCAATAATGCAATGGTCAAGGTATTGTCTAAGGTGGCGTGGAGAAACTTTGATAAGGACAGAACCATTGAAGTGTTGCTTGAAGATAACAAGGCTAAAACTGTAGAGATAACACGTTTAAAGGAAGATAAGGAATGAGAATGAACAAAGAATGATGCCTTCTTTAGCATGGAAGAGGAAATTGGAGATCACATCCTTAAAACAAGGCCTCATCTAGAACCTATGGTTCTTAAAAAGTTTCCTCCTACTATGCATTATGTGCGCTCTTTGGTTGATTTGGTGTTAGATGATGGACCAATTCAGATTCCTGCACGAAAAGATTCTGAAGAAGAAGCAGAGAGAGAAAGAGCCTTTATGGTTAGGAAAATTTCAACATACAAGGCATTCCTCCAAACTTTGAAGGATGAGATGAAGAAATCCAACATGACCAGAACTCTAGTAGAAGATAATGAAGTTCTGGTAGCAATGAAAGATGAGACACTCAGGCACGTAGAAATATTGCAAAAAGTGAAACAAAAGTGTGAGGCCCTTACAGCAGCCAAGGATCCACACAAATAGAGGATTGCTGAGATTGGGAAGCTCATAACATAAAAGATGGACATCTTAGAAGGAATGATGTCTGGTATGGCCAATGATTTCTGGGTCCTATAGAATGAGAAAGAGAAGATTACTCATGATGAAATGAATGCCATAGCCACAAATATTCTAGAGAAGACATGGATTGTACTAAGTGACTGGTAGACATTGGAGGCTAAAATAATAAATGATTATCCAAAGCTAATCCTCCCAGTTGAAGAAGATGGTGCTGCAAAGTGAAAATTCATTCTTTTGTACAATATTTCATTAATTCTTTCATTCCTTATTCTTTAACATTGGGAACATAATAAATAATTCCCATTATTGGGACAATAATGTACTTTAGTGTGGGGTAATGTTGAGCAAAAATAATGTTTCTCGAAGGAGAAAACACACAAAGGATGCACATGTGGGAACAAGGCGCATTTGATGGCGCGAGAAGATAAGGAAGGAAACACGCACCATAGCACTTTGTCTCAGGACTCACCCATTTTTATGGATAAGTGATATTTTTGGAGATAACGTGTGGAGCACACATAGAGATGAAGACTTGCACGACAAATAATAGTATTTACGGAATATGCAGATGTTAAGCTCTATGCAAGGTTTAATTTAATAATAGAATTTATTCTTAGAGTTAACTATAGGAAATATTTTTATCACCTAATCACAACACCCTATGGTTTACACAAGTGTGTGTGCTTGAGCTCATAGTGTGATTGGATAACATGGGTACTATCTCCAAGTTGTGGGACTTACTACTTGAGATAGACCTCCAGATAGAGTTGGTTCTTGCTCCTAAACTACCTACCACAATCTATTATAATACAAGAAAAACTACATAATCCTAATCTAACTTTCCAAGAGAGTAGGGAGAGAGAGTGCATGAAAAAAATCCTATACTAAAGTGGCGATACACCAGAAAAGGTGAGTCTGAGAGTAGTCTTCCAATGTGTGGAAAGAAGAAGTAAAGTGCATTCTAGAAGGGGTGATAATAGTCCTCCACATTCCAAAAAAATGTAATCACAATAATATTCCATTCATGAACAATGAGAATGAATCCTTTTAGAGTATAAGATATTCAAAATATATATGCAATGAGATTGAAAGGGCAAGATGAATACAAATAAACACAGCAGGGGAATATACATCCACAAACTTGCATCTATTACTTCATTGATATGCACAATTCAATCTATTATAGAATAAGGGCTTGGATCACCATGTAAGGAGTCCACAACAAGGGCCCACAACACATTGGCTTCACAAAAGAAAATTTTACAAATTTTTTCTATTAAGAAAAACTAACCCCTTAAAATGAGCCCAACACTCCAATTTATAGAAATTTGAGAAGATAAAGAGAGAGAGAGAGAGAGAGAGAGAGAGAGAGAGAGAGAGAATGAAAATCCCTAAATATTTCCTTCAAACAATTAGGAGATGCAATAATTGAAGTGAAATGATGTTCTGTTTCTTGAAAAAGGCTCCCCATGTTGTCCTATAACTTGCATCAATGAAATATGTCATCCCATGCTTCATTGAATGCGATCCAACTACCAAATAAAACCATTGTTCTAAACTAGGCACGTTTTATGAAAAATCACCATCTCTTTCTCATCAAATTCTATATTCCTTGATTTATTTTCATCGTTATTAGAACCACAATTCCAACATTATCAATTTTGTGCGTTTTCGTTGAAAAATGCAAAAGTTATGGCCTTCTGAGTGTGGGTAACTATTTTGGGTTTGCTAGGCATTTCAGTCAATTAACAGGAATGAGCATCTAATTTACTGGGATTGAAGATGTTTCCTTTAGTTTTTTTGGTATAGAGGACGCCGTTCTCATTCTAGAAAGTCAAATTTTGTGAAAATCAGAGATCGGGGTAAAAGTTATGGTCATTTGAAGTTCGGGGTCTGATTTGTAGTGTTTTACCTTACATGCGGCTATATCAGGTATTTTGAGTCTTGGTGTCTTGGATGTCCCTTGTGTGACTTGGGCCAAAAACCTCCACTTTTCCTGCATCACACTTCACCCACTTTGCAAATCAGGTGAGTCAAATTTTTTGGGAATTCATGTCCCGCGTGTACCATCATTGACTGGGCTGTGAGGGTCGTTGACTCCCGCTCCGCCTGCATCTCCTTTGTAGTCAGCCATCTCAACATTTCGGAGCCTGTGCATCCTAACATCCCAACTATTCCATGGATTGTGCAGGACATTTCAACCTGAATTTTTTGATTTTCTCTTAGATTGTGGCCTTTTTGGCTTTTTGGGTCTTAGACGAACCCTGCGTATCGGTGCGGCCTGGGCCAAAAAAACACAACTTTGCCAATTCCCTAGTAAATTGGCCATTTTGGCTATGAGGTGAAATTGTGCCCCGACATCCCATGGACCATGTAGGAGAAAAACACTTGAATTTTCCACATTTCACTACATGTGGCCATTTCAGATTTTCAGGTCTCGGACGTCCCCTGCATACCTATGCGGCGTGGGCCGAAAAAACATGACTTTATTGATTCCCTAGTAAATAGGCAATTTCAGCTCTGCGGAGAACTCATGTCCCGACGTCGCGTGGACCGTGCAGGACAAAAAAACCTGATTTTTCCACATTTCACTACCTATGGCCATTTCGGCTTTTTGGGTCTTAGATGTCCCCTGCGTACATGTGCGGCCTGGGCTAAAAAAACATGACTTTGCCGATTCCCTAGTAAATCAGCCATTTTGGCTCTATGGTGAACTCGTGTCATGACATCCTGCAAACCGCATGGGACAAAAAAACCCATTTTTTCTACATTTCAGTACCTGTGGCCATTTCACCTTTTCAGGCCCCAGATGTCCCGCACGGCCTGGGCCAAAACAACCCAACTTTGCCGCATTTCACTAGCACAGGCTGAAGTTTTTGGATTCTTTGCAAATTTTTCAAGTTCCTAGATTTTTACCTTGGATGAGAAAGTTAGAGAGAAGCCAAAGGATCCCCCAGAACCTAATTTTTTAATCTTTGGACCAATTCTACTCGCTCAAGTGGGAAGAAATGATACAAGTTATTTAAAAAATTACCTTGAGGGATGAATTTTGGATAACATATATATTATTATAACACTTGCATGTGGTGCATTCCATTATAAAGGTGTATGCCTATTATTAGCGTGCGACCTATTTTAAGAAGTGCGTGGGTGATGAAGGGAAAGTCCCCACCTATATAAATATGTATTGAACTATGTAATTTAGAGTGACTGAATTATTGTAGAGTTATGTTGTTGATCTTAATACACACATGACTCATGCAGATAGTTTATAGTGTAATAAGCTTCTGTGTTTTACAAGGTTTAATGCAATGGAGAATATTGGCTAGATAATGGTGTTAAACATAAATGAATCTGGTTCTTATATGGTTAGCCTTATTATAGTTATTGTTTAGTTCATGATTCACTGAGGTTTAGATCTAGTTTATGAATTGTGAAATTTTTATGATTAGTTATGGATCTGAATATGTATTAACATCATGACACTTACATCCTACATAAGAAACTCTAAAGAGGGGTCTGATACCTTTGTGCTCTTTGGGTGAGAGCTCAGCTTAGGCTGAGTGATGTGCCAACACACCTGGTTTTTTCACAGTGGATTCTAGGTTGCATCATGTAGCACTCAGTGACAATCTCATTGGGAAATTTTCAAGGTCAATATGACTCAAGCATATGTGTTAATTGTTTCATCTAATATTTACTTGAGACTTGTATAAGTTTCTAGGGTTTAGTTTACAGGTTCATGTGTGACAGTTAAACCCTATAACGGATCCAAAATGACAAAGATTGAAAGGAAGAACACCCTATCAGGTGCTGAAAAGATCATAAGAAGAGCATTTTATAGGATACTAATGCCCAGTTTGGAGACTAATGCCTGAAATGGTCCTGTACTCCTTTAGGAGTTCTATCTAAACAATTTTTTTGCCCCAATTTCCTAGAAGAAGCACACCCAGTCCATATCCATCCTGTTCCACTCAACTTCCAACTAGAATTAACACAAATATTTAGATACAAGCTAAGACACTTTTATATCCTTATTTTACGTTCTTGATTTTCTTTTCACATAATATATATTTCTTTTTACTGATATATATGTTTGATCTTAGTCATATGAAAAATATGTAATTCTCTCAAATCAAATACCAAACTTGGTTTTCTCAGTTTCCCGTGATTACATAAAAAATTGTCTCAAAACACTTAAAATTAGACTAAAACTAATTATAAACAACAAGCATATGAACAAACAACATATAAATGTAATTAGATTGATAACATATTTCATCCAATGTGGACTACATCTTCGGGTCCACTCATTGTATTAACTGATCAATTAAACCAATGCAAACTACATTAGTTTACATAATCCTTCTCCCAATATAGGGCTATCAGTATATATACAAGTTTTTGATGTCCTCTAGAAAGTCTACGTAACATGATCTTGGCCTTATACTTTCTCTCCCTGTGATAAATGGAATATAACTTACGTATTTTCTCTTTAAACATGGTATTCTTTTCTTTATAAAGGGCTCTTTTACTCTGTAATAACACGTGCTCTCCTTAAAAGGGATATTTTACTTCGTAATAATGGGCTATCTCCTTAAAAAGGACTATTTTACTCTCTAATAAGAGCATCTATCATTAAAAAAGCTATCAAACTCTCTCCTTTACAATGGCATAAAACTTTCTCTTCAAGAGGCTCTAATGCAATAATTTTCCTTCTCCCTTACAAATGGGGATTACATTTAATAAATATTACCACTTCAAATGAAACTATAGGGCCTTTTCTAATATTATAAGTCCCACAGTATTGTGGTAAAGGATTTTTCATTTTACCAAAAATGATCGGGTTCAAATTCCCCTAAAACCTCCATTTTTTTGTTATTTTAATATGAAAATCCCACTTTGCATGTGGGTCTTCCAAAAAATTCCTTTAAAAGTCATGTTCTTAAGTAAAAAAACCACGTTTCATGGGATTATATCCCATATCCTCCATGCATAGGATTTTGAATAGGATTTGGGTAAGCTTAAGCACTTAGCATATGCACTTTTACATATTTTAAATCCCAGATGCACGGGAGTATGAGGAAAATGGGATTTATCAATAAACCTCTCCAACATTTAACTTGGTCAATGGATCACCCCTTGAATTTTACTTGGTCATGCTGAGATGTGTTGGGTTTCCCTTTTTGTTACTCATTCTTGGTGGTCATTGGGTGATGTGTTGGATTATTTGGTGCTTGGATAGTAGAGTGACACTTAGCATTGAGATAATTCAACTCACTTATGAGTTGGCTATGGTTGAGATACCACTTGTCTCTCAAGAACTTAGCTTTAAAAAATCACGGGATTTAATCCCACATTCACTGTGTTGAGGCTTGATGTGTGGTTTATATGCAAAAAACTTGCAATTGAATGTGAAGAACAAGGTGAGAGGGTTCTCTTCATAACAAAAAGTGTACCCTACTGGCTAATGGGCCCCCAACGAGAAAATAGGGTGAACCCCATAGTTGACTGTCAAAAACCAAAGGAAAAAATAAAACAATCCTTTTACCAAAATTCACTTTAACACATGTCAATTCCTAATTAGGCCACAAAATCACTATGTTGTAACCTTCCTATTATTTTACATGTTGAAACAAAACATAAGCAATCCATAAATTTTGCACACGATGTCAGTTTCACCCCATTCAAAATGTGTTATAAAGATATCTTAATGTAGCCAAACTTTAAACACACACTCAATACACTACAAATACCTTGAACTCAAAGAAAATTACTTCTATTCTTTGTTATTGAATGATTAATTACAATGAGTCTTAAAAAGGAAAACAAATCCCAACTCAAGTTACCAAGCAAACTCTAACTAACTTCAATTAAATGTACTCTAGGTGGTGAAATTTACTACTTTAAGCATTTTACTAGAACATGTTATTCTTAGTAAGTTCGCATGCTTATTTGTAGGGCCAAAAAAATTTCCACACATTTTCTACGTTCCTAAATTAGGGGAATTTCTATCATTCTAACCTACTATGCATGCAAGAGACAAAACAATTACTAATGCCGTTAAATAGGAAAAAACTGAATTGAAACTTAAATCCTAATTTTAGGCCCCCAGATGGCAGATTGCGGGCCCCAAAATTCACTAAAAATGGATCCAAGGTTGATTGACTAGTGTGTTCATCTCATTGAAACAAGTGGTTTAAAAAAATGGACTCAAATGGACACCAGGATCAGAATTTATGACCATTTTAAGTTTTTGCTAAAAATAGTGCATCATTCTCCCCTGCTTGAAAAAAACACAGATCCTACAATTTTTCTTCTTCAAATTTTTTCCATTTATTTTTATCCATATTCTTAATCTCCCACTCTATGAACCATGCATTTTACTCATGTTCTAATCCTTTCCAATGTACAAAATATTTATTATATTTTTCATGTCGCATGTTCATAGTTTTCTTGTCTAAAATATGATTTACTTCGTTATTTTTACTGGAACCTGTTGCCTCCAATCTATTACTTCTTTAGTAACATCCCCTTCTTCACTACATCCATGAAAATAATATAAATATGAATCATTAAATACTGGAGAAATATCAAAATTTCCTGGAAATTCTACCTCACAAGCATTATCATTTATCTTTTTCATGATCTTTGAGGGAGCAATCTTCTTGTACTTTAGCTTATTATAGGTTCCTTTTGGAAACCTTTCCTTCTGAAGTTATACCTTAACATTCTTGTCTAAAATATGATTTACTTCGTTATTTTTACTGGAACCTGTTGCCTCCAATCTATTACTTCTTTAGTAACATCCCCTTCTTCACTACATCCATGAAAATAATATAAATATGAATCATTAAATACTGGAGAAATATCAAAATTTCCTGGAAATTCTACCTCACAAGCATTATCATTTATCTTTTTCATGATCTTTGAGGGACCGATCTTCTTGTACTTTAGATTATTATAGGTTCCTTTTGGAAACCTTTCCTTATGAAGTTATACCTTAACAATTTCACCCACTGTAAAGAACTATCTCCTTCTGTGCACATATTTTATTTCCTTATACTTATCATTACTATTATGCAACTTCTTTCACACTTGTTCATGCAATTGTTGTATTTGTTCTAAAAATGCTTCTGCATCACCACTAACTATGCCATCAATTGGTAGCTGCAAAAAATATAACACCTTTTTCATTAATCCCATACAAAATATAAAACAAATACTTTCATATGGATATATTTACTAATCTATTATAAGATAACTCAGCTTGTTGTAATGCCAAGTCCCATTGTTTTGGATTTTCCCGAACTATGCACCTTAGCAGGTTTCACAAACTCCTATTTACCACATTTGTTTTCCCACCAGTCTAAGGATGATAGGAACTGCTGAATTGTAGTTTAGTTCCCAACTTCTTCCATAAATTTCTCTAGAAATGACTTATGAATCGTGTACCCCTATCTGAAGTAATGGTTTTTAGAACACCATACAACCTAACAACTTCTCTAAAAAAACAAATTTGCTAATATCATTCCATCACTAGTTTTCTTACAAGGAATTAAATGAACCATATTAGAGAACCTGTCAACAACAACAAAAATTGATTCATTACCTCATTGTGTGTTTGCTAGTCCCAAAACAAAATCCATACTCACATCTATTCATACTCCTATGGAAACAAGCAATGGCATATACAACATTGTATCCTATGTTTGGCCTTCCAAGAGTTAGATATTTCTACACCTCTCCACATATCTTACCACGTCTATTTTCATATCTAGCTAATAGTATTTATCTTCTACCAAAGTTGTAGTCTTATGATTACCAAAGTGCCCAACCAATCCTCCACTATGCAGCTCTTTCACCATACTGTCTCTCATAGACCCAACTGGAATACATAGTTGTCATCCCTTAAATAGATAGCCATTCTACAAATGGTACTCATTATAGAAATCACCTACATCACCTAATAATGGACTACTTAACCTTTCAAAAATATCATTGAAATCAAAATTAAAAAAATACCAATCCTTTATTGCTTCAAATCCAACCACATCATTCTCCATAGTTGTAAACAGAATCACATGCCTACTCAATGCATCCACAACTTTATTATGTTACCCTTATTTATTCCTTAGAAAAAAAGTATAACCCTGCAAAAATGATACCCACTTTTCATGCCTACTATTCAACTTCTTTTGTTTATTCACATACTTCATGGCTATGTGGAATGTAAATAACAAAAACTCCTTAGGCACTAAGTATTGCCTCTAATTCCTCGATGCTTGTACAATTGCATAAAATTACAAATCATAAGTAGAGTAATTATTTATTACCTCATTTAATTTCTCACTAAAGAAAGCTATTGGCTTCCCTCCTTGACTTAAGAAAACACCAATACCCACATGTGAGGCATCACAATCAACCTTGAACACTTTACCAAAATCTGGTAGTGCCACAATAGTTCCTTCTGTCACCTTCTTCTTTAAGAACTTATAGTTATCCTTAGCTTCCTTTTTCCACAAAAACTCCCTTCCTTGTATGCAATATGTTATAGGTGCTACAATACTGCTAAAATTTTTAATGAACTTTCTGTAAAAAAATTCTAAACCATGAAAGATTCTTACCTCTATTATACTTCGTGGAGTAGGCCATTCAATAATTTCCTTTATCTTTTCTGAGTCCATTTGTACCCCATCTTCTGAAATAATAAAACCCAAAAATACAAAACTCCCTTGCATAAACATGCACTTCCTCAAATTTTTATTGAGCTTCTATTTCCTTAACACTTCAAATATCACCTTCAGATGCCTCAAATGTTCATCTTTAATTTTACTAAAAAATCAAGATATCATCAAAATAAACCACAACAAACTTACCATTGTACTCCCACATCACATTGTTCATAAACCTTATAAAAGTTGTTGGTGCATTAAATAACCCAAATGGAATCACAAGCCACTCATATAATCTATCCCCTATCTTAAATGTTGTTTTCCACTCATCTCCTTCTCAAATATGAATTTGATGGTAACCACTTCGAACATTAATCTTGGTTAAATACCTAGATCCAGGAAGCACATCCACCATATCATCAAGGCAAGGTATTGGTAGCATATACTTGATTGTAACTTTATTGATTTCTCTTCTATCCACTCAAATTTAACCATCTTCCATCCTTCTTTAGAGTTAATAAATATGGATTTACACATGGACTTATGCTCTCCCTTACTATACCCTTCCTAATGAGCTCTGTCACTTGCTTAATCAATTCTACATGCAATGTCGGGCTCATCCTATAAGTTGCTTGATTTAGGAGTGAAGACCCTAGGATCAAATTAATATGGTGTTGAATATCTCTTTTGGGTGGTAACCCATCTGATAGATCGTTAGGAATAACATCAAAAAATTCTTATATTAATTTTGTTATCTGTACTAGTATTTGTTAGTGAAAAATCGTAACACCCCCAAATGGCCTTAGATCTGAGTGGGGCATTTGGTGTGACTACACAACATGGGACCATCTCTCAAGCTGTGAGACTTGCATACTTGGGATGGCCCTCAAGAGAAAGCTGGTTCTTGTTCCTAAATTTCCTATCACAATATAATCTAGTGTAGCCAAAGCTAATCTATCCTAATCTAACCATTCCAAGGAACCAGAGAGAAAGATAGAGTGAAAGAGATCCTACACTAAAGTAATGATACATAAGAAAAGGAAAGAGGCGAGACACTCTGCTGAGGGAGGATGAAATAGGGGAAAAGGGAGATGAGGGAGGTTAGACAAAAGTGACATAGACCCAAATCCTAATCCACCATCAAAACTCCATGAAACATAACATCCTACACCTAGAAATGTGAAATACATGCACAAAAATAGATCTGAAAGGGAGAGGCAAAGAGAAACAATAAAAAACAAGAGAGGGTTGAAGAACACCACAAAAACATGAGCTTATTTCTATAGAAGGTGCACAGACCATTACATTTCTGCTTAGAGGCATTAAATTTTCTTACCAGGCATAGGAGAAGGCTTACAACTCAAATGGATTTGGGAAACAAATTTTACAGAGGTTCCCCACACCCAGGATGTCTCTCCCTTCTCAAATGAGAAGTGTTTACAATATATAAAACGTTGAGGTGAGAGAGAAAGAAGAAAACTCTGACTCTTCTATGAAAGCTCAACCACCAACCATTAATGCCCTACAAATCACCTATAATTTGTCAATTTTGGTTCCCCATGTCTGTTTGGTGTGTTGGAGAAGGAAAGATGGAAAATCAGATCAGATCTGGGTAGTTGAAGCAATCGGATTCCGTATTAATGGCTTGAAAAATGTTTTCTTTTTTTTCACCCAACTACCCTTTCCAAAATTAAAATTTCATGCCTCTATGGCGTAGAGGATGTCGAGACCTTTCCCAAAAGTCTTCTCTTGCTCAAATATGATCTTCCAGTCGAAATATATGGCCATTTGAAGATTCTTTATCAAAAGTGTGCAAAAATGGTGAAAATGTAATCTTTGTAAAATGGATCTGTAGGCCCGAAAATACAAACTGTGTTTTTTACGAAAAGACATAAAAAATCACAAAACCTCCCACAGACCTGAAATTCACTTTTTCCTGAAAGCCTCCGCGGGCCCAAAATTGAAATCATGCCATTTGTAAAAGTTGCAAAATTTCCAAAGTTTCCCTGAAAACCCACCTTCCCGCTTTGGCCTGAGACATGGCCACATGTCCCTTCGCGGGGCTTAGGAGTTTTCTTCTTAATTTGACACAAAGATCCTCCATGGGCTCGTGGGCCCGCAATTGTAACTTGTGCCTTTTGTGAAAATTTCAAAATGCCAAAATATCCCCAAGCCAGTCTGTACATCTTCCCCTTTGGCGAAAAGTCTTCCCTAGGTTCGCCGGTCCACTTTTGGAAAAAAATCCTTCCAAGGCCCGCTTTCCCACTTTGACCTGAAAGATGGCCATGTGTAGAGCTAGTGCACATTTGGGACCTTCTTTTGGATTCGCCCCCTTAAAAGAGCACTGAAGAGACACATGGATCCTTCCGCTAGCTCGCTCTATTTCTTTTGTGTTCTGGCTAAGTCCCTTTTGTCTGGCAAGGCCATATGTCTGATTCAGGACACATGGAGGCTCAACGCATGTTTAGGAATTTCCTTTGGGTTTTACCCTTGAAGATACACTAATGAAACATGTGGAATCTTCCACTGGCCCTTCCATACTTAGCCGATTCTACAACCGGATCTATCCCCTTCTGTGACTCTGACCACGTGGTGAGCCAACGCACATTTGAGGTCTCCATTTTGGATTCTATCCTTGGAGTTGCATTGATGAGGCACGTGGCACCCTCCATCGGCCTGTGACTTTTCAACGGCTGATGAGACCCGTCTTTAGACCTGGGACATGTGGAAGCTTCACGCTCATTTAGGGACTGTCCCTTGGGTCTCACTTCTGAAGTTGCGCCGATGAGGCACGTGGAGGCTTCTGTTGACCCTCTTACACTTAGCAAATTTGGGGCCTCGAGTGAACACTACCTTGTCAGGTTTTGACTATGTGGAGGTTTCCACTGACCCTATTGCTTGGCTCTGAGTTGACTCGTATGCGACGAAGTTTGAAAACATCAAGCCCTTTTGACTTATGTCTTCTCCTGTGAGTTTCTGGTTTTTTTGACATTTTTTACCTCCTTCACCAACCCTGATCCTTCATTGTAGAACCCGCATGCACTTGCAATTTTTGATCAGTTGTTGGATTTGAAATGTGGGCTTACACGACTAAACCAATCCTTTGATTTCCTCATGTGCAAGGTCGTGTTTGATCAATTTTATCGAGGGAAAAATTGAGATAAAAATTTGGTAACTCAGGGGGACATCTGCTTGCTAGATGAAGAGATCTGTAGAATTTTTGTATCCATTGGGCATGGAGTCACAAATGATATCCTTGATACTAATCTTGTCCCTGAAATGTGAGCCTGGCCACTTGCACTTGGTGATCTTGAGCCTGCCCCATGTTCTGCACTCTAAATTTCTATAAGAAAACCTTGATTTCTAAGAGTCGAGAATTGTAATGACCTGGGGCTTTCACCTACTCTGGAAATGGATTGCAGGCATACTTAACTACATGGTGATACAACCTTGGAGCAACAAAACACAACAACACACTATGTACAAAAATGAAAATCATACATATCTCAAGTGAGATATGCAGAGTGTGTAAGGCACTTGTGTTGCTGAAAAAAAAAATACTCCCACTCCCACACTAACCCTAACAAAGGGGAACTCAAATGAATCCTACAACTAGCAAGGAGAAGTAGCTTCCCTTTCTCAAAAAAGAGAGCCATGCAAATGATTTGACACTAAATATGGCTGCTTGTATGAGTGTGAAACTAACAAGAGGATGATCTTCCATCCAAATCATCAAGGTATCGACATCAATCAAAAATACCTCCTCAAGCTGATTGACATTGGACTCCTGGAGGTGTTGATGGTGACCCTTGGTGCTTTGATACTCATCCTCATGCCCTGAAGTGGGCATGAATAGTTTTGGCTTCTCCCTTGGATCTAATGAAGCCAAGTACCTGATTGGGCACCGTCTGGTCCTTTGGATGTGCCCATTGCTCTAAATTTCAACTCCATGGATGGATTCTTCCTGTGGACCTTTCTATGTGAGTGATGTGAGAGGGATGATGACATCCTCTTTCTCTTTTCCTTCCTCTGCAATAGGTGTGGATTTTGGAAGATCAAAATCTTCCAACCTTGGTTCCAGAGGGCTGTTATGAAGTGCAGGTTGTTGTCCTTAAATCGTCTCCTTCATGGCACCAGGCTCATGTTCTTGGAATGTGGATGATGGAGTAGTAAATGATGTGATCTCCTTGGGCTCCTTTCCATTAAGACAATCCTCCAAGTCTAATAGGAAATCAAACTCTTCGTTGTCCTGCTATAGCAAGGTCTCTCCCTCTTGCATGGTGATCTTAAAATCTTCATTATTTTCACCATATGAAGCTTCATCTTCAAACATGAAGCTAGTGAGTTCAAACTCTTAAAAAAAATTGACTTTTGGAGAGGTTGAATGGGAGATAGATCTATAATCTCTTGTGCAACCAGGAATGATTCAGTGCCTCTGAATCTGTTTTGGTCACCTCTATATGCTCCTCTTCAACTAGACTTGGAGCCTTGTTCTTCTTCCTTCTTGATTGATTGTGCAGCTTGGATTAGATCAGAATCCTATTTAGACAAAGTGTCATTATGGACATTGCATTCAGAGAAAATATATTGTTGATCTTCTCCTTCTTGTTCTTTTTCTACTTCTACTACAAACTTAGCCTTAGCCACCACTGGATCTTCAACCTTGACCTCCTCTATTGGCTTAACCATCAAGGGAATATTTGAAATCCCAAACTTGAGAGCCCAACTTACCAAGATTTTGGTCATTTCCTCTCTATTTGGCTCTCCTTCTTGCTATTCTCCTTGACTGGTCTTCGGAATCTCTTCCACACATGGAATTGGGAAGGCAATAGGAGGAGTGGATGGGGTTCCAACCAGATTTGAAATTTTTTGTGGTGGTGAGGGAAGTGGAACTTCTTGTTTATTTGGAGGAGATGACTGCTTGAAAGGGAAAAGGGTAGAAAATTTGAGATGAGATGAAAGACTAAAAGATGGAGAAGGGGAAACAATATTTGGGGCAGCAAGAGAGGGGCTTGACTCTTGACCATGCTAAAATGATAAAGTTTGGGATGGAGAAAAGGGAGCATAAAGAGCTGGCGATTGACTTACAAATTGACAAGGTTGTCTCACACTTTGCTCATACGCCTCAATATCCTCAATCCACTGTGCAAGTTGAGGCATCATTTCAACCATGAAGTTAACCTTCTCTTGAGGACTGTAATGTCTTGGCATAGGGCCAACTCATGGACAAGGTGCCCTATAGCCAATTCTGAACGATTTCATCTATGTTGTATTCCTTGAATTGTACCATGTGTGCCTCCATCCCTTGAATCTTCTCCAGCAGATCAACATTTTCCATGTAGTTGTTATCATTATATCCATACCCTTGTTCTTGATACGCTCCATAGTTAAAACTAGTTTTGGCACTGCTCATATGGGTTAGCATGATTATTCTGGATCTGATCATAATACTGATCTTGAGGAGTTGAGAAATACATTAGAGGTGGAATGCACTGTTGTTACTACAAGTGTGAATTCCAAGATGGAATTAAGTCATGATTACACAACTTCATGGAATGGAAGGAAATGAAAGATGTGGAAAGAAGAATGGGTGGAAATGGATGGAAGGAAAGTATACAACTTAGAGAATGGGTTGTTGACCAGATGGAGTCACCAGATGTGCTTTGCATGTGCCTTAAAAGGCTGAATCTCACCAAGAACATGATGGTAAATTGATGAAATGAAGTGGTAAGGTGCTTTTGAAACCTGTGAGAAAATATAACCACTGGGCATGCCAAAATTGTTAGTGTGGTTGCAGAGTGGATTAAGATTTACTATTTGATAATGAGACACCTCAGAAAGATGAGAAAATCTATTTTTGGTGTCCCACCAAGCATGCCAAAACTATTAGTGCAAAATCACACCACCCCTAGATGACCTCAAGTTTAAGTGGGGCATCCGGTGTGATTTCCTAACATTGGACCATCTCTCAAGCTCTGGGACTTGCGGACTTGAGATGGCCCTCCGGAGAAAGTCAAATCTTATTCCTAAACTACCTGCCACAATCTACTCTAGTGCAGGAAAATCTAATCTATCCTAATCTAACCATTCCAAGGAACCAACGAGAAAGAGAGAGTGAAAGAGAGCGTACACTAAAGTGTTGAAACACCATAAAAAGAAAGAGGTGAGATACTTTGCCGAGGGAGGATGAAACAGGGGAAAAGGGAGATGAGGGAGGTTAGACATAAGTGACACAAACCTAGACCCTAATCCACCATCAAAACTCCATGAAACATGACATACTACACCTGCAAATGTTAAATACATGCACAAAAATAGATCTAAAAGGGAGAGGCACGGAGAAACAATAAATCACGAGAGAGGGTTGAAGAACACCACAAAAACATGAGTTTATTGCTCTAGAAGGTGCACAGACCATTACATTTCTACTCAGAGGAATAAAATTTTCTGTGCCAAGAATTTAAGAGAAGGCTTACATCTCAAATGGAGTTGGGAATTTTTTTTTACAAAGTTTCCCCACACCCAGAAATGTCTCTCCCTCTCTCAAATGTGAAGTGTTTACAATATATAGAACAAAGAGGTGAGAGAGAAAGAAGAAAACTTGGAATCATACTCTGAAAGCTCAACCACCAACCATCAATTCCCTGAAAAATCCACCTACAATTTTTCAAGTGTGGTTCTTCATGTCTGTTTGGTGTGTTGAAGAAGGAAAGATAAAAAATCAGATCAGATCTGGGTAGTTGAAGACAATCAGACCCCTTATTAATTTCTTGAAAGATTTTTTCCTATTTTTCTCCCCATAACCTTGCCAATATTGAAATTTCAGGCCTCCATGGTATAGAGGATGTCGAGACCTTTCCAAAAAGTGTTCTCTTTCTCAAATCCGAGCTTCCAATCAAAAGATATGGCCGTCTGAAGATTTTGCATCGAAACTGTGCAAAAATGGCAAAAATGTAATCTTTGCAAAGTGGATCTGTGGGCTTTAAAATACAAGCTGCACTTTTTGTGAAAAGACACAAAAATCACAAAACCTCCTACAGCCCCGCAGGCCCGAAATTCACTTTTTCCCGAAAGCTTCCGCGGGCCCAAAATTTAAATTGTACCATTTGTAAAAATTACAAAATTTCCAAAATTTCCCCAATGACCCACCTTCGCACTTTGGCCTAAGACATGGCCACGTGTCCCTTTGTGGGCCTTAGGCATTTTCTTCTTCATTTGGTGCAAAGATCCTCCGTGGGCTCCTGGGCGTGCAATTGTAACTTGTGACTTTTGATAAAATTTCAAAATGCCAAAATATCTCCCACCGCCCCACCAGTCCGCAATCTTCCCCTTTGGTGAAAAGTCTTCCCTAGGTCCGTCGGTCTGCTTTTGGCAAAAAATCCTTCCAAGGCCCACATCCCCACTCTGACCTAAAACATGGCCACGTGTAGAGCTAATGCACATTTGAGACCTTCTTCTGGGTTCGAACTCTTGAAAGAGTGCCAAAGAGACACATGGCTCCTTCTGTTGCCTCGTTCTGTTTCTTTTGTGTTTTGGCTAGGTCCCTTTTGTTTGGCAGGACCATATGTCTAACCCAGGAAACGTGGAGGCTCAACGCATGTTTGGGACTGGCCTTTGGGTCTGACCCTTGAAGATGCATCGATGAAACACGTGGAAGCTTCCACTGGCCCTTCCATACTTAGTCGATTCTGCGACCGACTCTGTCCCCTTCTTTAACTCTGACCACGTGGCGAGCCTACGCACATTTGATGTCTCCATTTTGGATTCTATCCTTGGAGTTGTGCCGATGAGGCACGTGGCACCCTCCACCGGCATGTGAATTTTCAATGGCCGATGAGACATGTCTTTAGAACTAGGACACATGGAATCTTCGTGCTCATTTAGGGATTGTCCCTTGGGTCTCACTTCTTAAGTTGCATTGATGAGGCACGTGGAGGCTTCTACTGACCCTATTACACTTAGCCGATTTGGGGCCTCAACTGAACACTACCTCATCGGGTTTTGACTATGTGGAGGTTTCTGCTGACCTTGCTACTTGGCTCTGAGTCAACTCATATGCGGTGAATTCCAAAAAATTTGAGCCCTTTTGAATTTTGTCTTCTCCTGTGAGCCTCTTGTTTTCTTTGACATTGTTTGCCTCCTTCGCCGACTCTGCTCCTCCATTGTAGAGCCATCTTGCCCCTAAGATTTGGGATCAGTTATCATATTTGAAATGTGGGCTCGCACGACTTAACCAACCCTTCGATTTTGTCATGTATAGGGTCATGCCTGATCATTTTTTGTCAGGGGAAAAATAGAGATAAAAATATTTGTGTACTTGCAAATTCAACTTTATTTGCAACCAATACATAGAAAAACCATGTTTCCTTTTCCTACTTCAAAAATCCTTTTTCTAAAAGCATATTTTCAGCCTTCCCCTCTTCCTTAAGAGGTAGAAAAATTATTTTTGTGCCATCCTTCCAAAAAGTATAAGCACTCTCTTCCCCGTCATGAATTAATTTTCTATCAAATTTCCATGGTTTTCCTAGCAACATATGAAATGCATCCATATGAATAACATCACGCCAAATCTCATCCTTATAAAATTTATCAATATAAAAATTTAATAAACATCTCTTATCAATAATAACTTCATTACCCTTTTTAAACAATGCAATATGGTAAGGGTTAGGATTCTTTTCACAATGCATGCCTAGTTTCTCAACCATTTCACTCAAAAGCATGTTCTCATAACTACCAGTGCCATTAATAATAACATTACCTACCTTTCCTCCTGAAGTGCATCTTGTCCTGAAAATATTTGTACATAGCCATGCATCCTCCTTGATCTCCTTTCTTGGAGAAATCATCATCCTTTTGATCATAAAATTTTCCCCACATCTGCTGGAATTTCTAGGCCCTATTCTTCTTCTTCTTGTTCAGATTTAGCAAGATTTACCCTTGGAGGATCCTCTTTCCACTTTTCATGTGTATAATAATGTGGGAATTCAAATTCCCTTTACCCCTCTTCACCACATTTGTAGTAAACAAATGGTCTTTATGGAGACTCCCATCCTCTACCACCAACATATCCTCTGCCCCTAGGAAATCCTCTGTCTCTTTACTGATTTGGGAGATCTTGTCTTGTATCTTATTGTTTTTCCACTCAATGAGGTTGTTCTCATTTAACTTGAATGAAACCAGCTCGTCCCCGAAATGAGGATAATGCCCCCATATTCATCCCAGGTGATATCCTAACACTTTTTTGGTTCTATTTTTCTTCGGCCTTTAAAGATAGTTGATAGACATCCTCCATGCTCTTGATCATGTGCATGTTTAGCTCATCTTGAATAGAAAAATTTAATCCATTTACATATGTTGCAGCCATATATTCCTTGGTTTCTTCATTATTTACATGAGTGGATAAATTGTAAAACTCATCCATGTATTCTTGCACGGTTTGTAAGTTTTTTCTGAGATTTTGAAACTTCCTGTAAAGGGTTTGCGCATAATCCACAGGGAGAAATTTTCCTTTAAGATTCTTCTCCATCTTACTGCATGTCCTAATCATTTCTTGTAGCTGATCCCACCATAACATATCAAAACTATTATCTTGAATATCTTACATCCCGCAGTATTATCTTGAGTAGAAGTGAACCTCAAAGCAATGGAGCATATATAGTTGCAATCATTGGGGAAACTTATCATGCCCCTCTTATATATAGAATGTTGTACACTAATTATATGCCAATAATATCTAGAAGTTGTTTGAAATGGGTGTCACAAACCATCTACTATTGTCGTTATTGAACATGTGTTATAATTATATTGCAATGATATAATAAACTATATAGTTCATTTAGAAGGTAGAACATTAGAAGTGTGTAGATTGATGAAGGAACTATAAGGTTAGATTATTGGCTTTGAAATTTTTTTGTTATATGTATATGTTGATATGTACATTAACTCAATTGTATGTATTTAACATTATTTATTATTATATTCTTAATAGTTATGTTTATTTGAATTTGGTTTTATAACAATTCATAACAAACAATTTTTTATTAACTTTTTCATTGTTAATGTGAGTAAAATGTAGCTTGGGAAATGTATCTGAGCGTAATTGTTTAAAATTAGTAGTAGTGACAAAAGATGTTGGAAAATAGAGTTGTATGATTCACTCACCAGTTTTTTTAACAATTCAAAAGCTTGACTTGCAATCAATACAAATAAGCAAATGTCATTTGCAATAAATCAAAATGTTGTAGATTGAATAAAGCATATAAGAAAAGTGTGATTTATAATATATTCATTTTTAAGTACAAAAGTTTTATTTTAATAAGTAATTGTACATCAAAATTATTAAATTGATAATGTTACAAATATTTAATAATAAAAACTATACAAAATTTATGTAAAACAGTTTTATTTTAATACTTAATTGTACATCAAAATATTTTAATTGATCATGTTAAAAATATTTTATAATAAAAACTACAAAAAATTTCCAAAAATAAAAATAATTTATAATAAACTTTATTATTAATAAAATAACTTATTATATTAAAAATTTTCATTAACCAAAACTTCCAAATTGTATGTTTTGTCACTCATACACATACACATACACATACACATACACATACACATACACATACACATACACATACCAGTGCTTATACCATTAAGTGGATATGGTAAGTACCGCATATAATAATGATGATTGAAAGCTATAATCATTTCTTTAATGACGAGTACAAAACCACTCCAATAAAAAAATTTATCTTTAAATGTTGTTGCTTTCATGGGGTTGGTAAGGGTAACAGTGAACAAGGAAACGACACTTGAATAATTGGAAAGGCCATTGAATATGTCACATTTTAGGTGCTTTGCTAATAATTATTCATATGCACGCGCATCATTTGGTACAAGATCCTTTACTTACCACAAGAAACGAAATTAGTAAGTTATATCATGTGAATTTGACTAAATCTTCAATGCAAAAGAATTCATATTGCAATAATGCCAATGTTAGTAATCAATGGCCCAATCATATGTGAAATATAAATATAAAATGGAGCAAGCTTTTTATTATAAATGTCTACTCTATATTTGGTCAAAAGTAATACAAGCACACCATTTTGAATGGAAAGAATATTCAGGAACATTTTAATTTTAAAAGGATATTTCGTTAAACCTTACTGTTAATGGGTGCATTTTATGCCTTTTTTAAGTATGCGTGGGTGATTGGATGTGTGGAATAGAGAAGGCTCGTTTTTATAAATATATAATTCTTAATAATAAAAAAGGAGAATTATAAAAATGTATATAATATCATTTGAGGAAGGTTCTTCGTATCTTTTGAATAGAAGGGAATTTGTAAAATTATTCCTGTTTGAAATGTCTTCCTTCAACGATATACAATTTTCTATCCTCATCTTATTGTGGCTTTTGAATGCCTTTATCCTTGTAACTTATATTGTGAATTTTCATTTTCATCCTCATGATGTTTCATGGAGCATGATATAAAAATTCTTAACTACTTTAACTAGAAATATTCATTCTAAATTTTCATATTTTGACATAAATCTATAATTATTTTGTATTTCCAAATTTTATAAGAAGATTACTAATTGTTAACAATATTTTAAAAAGAGGTAGTTTAATATTTAATATATGATTAACTCCAAATTTGATGGATTGTCTTTTTCAATATCCCTATTTTATATTCTTATTGTTTAAAAAATATATTGAATCACACAAATAAAATTGAGAGAAATTTAAAACTTAATGGTTTATAATTATTTATAACCTTTATTAATATTGAATAGGCTGACAAACGGTTTAAGAAAATGGCCTGCATTTGTACATAGGTCCTAAGTAGGGCATTAATTAAGACTATGGAAATTGAGTTTTAATCCAAAGATGAAAAAATTAAACTCTACCCAAACGTGTGTATATTTATATGTGCAGTCTTTTGTATTTTAGAATGATGAGTACCTTCAATGGATGATTAATCACTTTGAGAAATATACAACATTATTAGAGGAAACTCGATCAAAGACCTATACATTTTCTTCAAGAATTTTTTTAATTTTTGATTTGATCTAATCAGCTATGGAAACCATCACTTTTAAAAGGGGTGAGCACCAATGGGATCCAACAATAGAATATAATTAAACACACCTTTCTATTTCCACGGTGTCAATAATATGGTCAACTATTATGAATTTTTCCTCTCTCTTGCTAACTACACTTAAACACTTACATATATCAAGATTAAAGATCAACATCTACCATCCAAAAATTAGACAAAGATGAATATCAAGAACCTATGTCCAAACAAATAATATCTCAAATAAAAGACCAGACCTAAAAAGTTAAACGGAATCAAGTAAATATTTGTATATATTGTCAACCTTAGAGAACATCGATACTCTAATTTTTTTTCCAAAATATTTGTTTAAATGAGTGGATTTGTAATACAGAAGTAGGATTTCGTTACTAGTTAAATATGTTGTCCAATAATGTAGAACGATCTAACAAACAATCCAAATACTCATCAATAATGATATTATTACATTTTCTTACACTATTTTCAATTATAATTAGTTAATTTATACTTAGGGTTTTATGTTTGGAGAGAAGAACATGTTACACCAATCATAATGTATGACAGAATCCTCATTGTAACACTCGCAAAAATGACATTCTAGGAACACGTAAAAACCTAACACTTATCCCGAAAATTGTGGCTAATTTTTTTCCCTTTTTTCTTTTAAATTTAAAAGGATAAAAGGTTACATGGGTGTTAACCCCTAGTGCGTAGTAAAAATAATTTTCACCAATGATCACAACTTTACAATTGATGGACCATGTCTAGTTAAATGATTAAATATTTTAATTTGCTTTATCTCTAAGGTCGATTAATTAAAAGTCATTAGTAAGGTGACCTAATATTCAATCCCAAAATGGTTAACCTCATACTTAATTAATTTAATTTCATTATCCTATTGGGTTAAAGTCCTTTCCATTAATTTCCTAAAGCATACTAAGAAAAAACAATGACTTTACACCCCAAGGAAAATGAAAGTCCCCGTTCACCCATCTACACATACTCTTAAAGAATTATTTAAAGCATACAAATAATATATTCCTACCAAACAAAATTAGGGTTGATCCTCCACCCTTATATCAAATCAATTGTGGCCACTAGATCCTAGGGTTCCAAACTAGCCCTAAAATTTCTTAAGAATTCTTATTAAAACCTCTTCTTACCCTATTCTCCTCATTTGGTCTATTTTCTTTTGTTAAAAATGCAAGTTGGAGCAAAGCAAGCCATGGGAGTAAGGAAATGAGGAACTATGGAGAAATTCTTCGAGGTCAAGCTTAGGGTAGTTTTGTTTATAGATTTACCACTTGTAATATCTTTCCCTTCAAGATTAAATGGAGGGTTTTCTCTCCAAATTTGGAGTGATTCCATGGTTACATGTATTTTGGGTTCTCAAATTGGGGAAAATCCGACCCCATCAATATATACAAGATTGAGTATTTTAAATTTACCATTTGTAGATTATTTTTCTTTAAATAATAGGATTTAGCCATTATTTGATTGCTGGTGGTTTTCTCTATAAATTTACAAGATTAAAATTCTACTTACAACTACTTCAAATTTACATAGGCGCGAAACTGAGTTTTTCTGTCATCAGTGATAGAACCACCACCCAAGGTAGGCTGGTGGTCATGGGATCACCGCCTTACCTGGGTGACAAACTACGAACCTTCGCCTTACTAAATGGCAGTTCTGAGACCGCCGCCTTCCCTAAGAGGCAGTTACGAGATTTCCATTCTGTACAAGGTGACGGTTCTGTTCCTTAGGAATAGAACCTTCAAAACCCAGAATTTCCCAAAAACAAAAGTTTAAAGGGTGTTCTACAAGGAAAACTGAACCTAGATTTTTTATATCTACAATTTCAATTTTTCGTATTTAAGTTTATCTATTCATTCTTAGCAAATTTTACCCATTTTTACAACATTTCCCATTTTTATAAAAACAACGAAATCTACAAGAATCATTTTCATTTCATTTAACAATAATGCGAGGAAATGAACAAGAAAGTATAACTTCTTATTTAAATGTTTTTCAAGTAACACAATGAAATATACTATTCCTTCATGCAATTTTTCCTACATTCCACAAGAGAGTTTCCAACCATTTTTCTTAATAATTTAGAACAAGAGCAACACATTTATTTTTGAAATAAATAAACTACAATGAAATGAGATATTTCCCTTTTTTTAAATGTTCTTTTCTATTTCTGCGAACCTAGCTTTACAACAAAAATCCTTCTTTCCATTTTCCAACATACAATACAACTTTAACATCCAATAATGAATCCAAATTTTCCTCGCAAGATTAATACAATATCTCCCACTTTAAAGTGGGAAAACTTTAAAATAATTAAAACTAAGATGAACTACAATATAATTCCTCCACCCTAAGTGGGAAAAACAATAAGGATTCTCACAAGAAAGGATTTCTGAAGGGTTCCAACAAAAAACTACAAGCTTCAAATCACCAACAAGATATCTCCTTCATGATTTGCTTGATCCACAACAAAAATGGGGGGAGAGGAAACACTCTCCACCCAACCAAAATATCCAATGAGGAGGAGAATCCACCCTCCTCATTGGCCCCCGAGCCCCAACCACATTGCAATGAAAGGAGGAGCCAACACATGGCAATAAATAAGCTTCCACATCACAAAACTAAGTATTTCACAAACACACCAAAAACACAAGAAACTTAACTATAATCAAAGAAAGGAAAACAACAAAAATGCACAAGGCTTCAAAATGAAAAGCCAAAGGAGTAAGAACCTACGGGGAGGTCACTTATGCCTCCCAATGGGAAATGGGTGCCCACCTTAAAAGACCTCTAATACATATATCAAAACCCCTTCACACTCTTATGCCTCCCTCAAGTACCCCTTATCCCTCCTGCATACTCTTATGCCTCCCTCATTCTCTTATTCCTCGGTCATAAAAGAAACAAGTAAGAAATGGAAGTATTCCTTGTCCAAGGTGGGGCACCTAACCGAAACTCCCTCCAAAACTTGAAATAAACTCTTATGCCTACCTACATGAATTCTCCCCATAGTCCCCTCCTACACCACAGTTAGGAAATATACCCAAGCATTTCAAAACACTCAAAATACGCACATATACACAAAATAAAGGAGAACATTAAATAAGAGTAAAGATCCTACTTTTCCATGATAGAGCCTATTCCAAGAGTTAATCTTCAAGCTTCTTCAACCCAAGCAATCACCAATAAGCTCCAAAAAAGACAATAAGCACTCCAAAATCCCCCAACTCCCAAAAATGTAAGAACACAAAAGAATGAAGTAACCCCCAAACAAGAAAAAGAAATTTAATAAATAGAAAAGGGAGAGAGAAGGGTGAGGTGTCTCCATGTAGAATGCCCCATCACTCATCCTCAACTCCACCTCACAAGTCAAACCTCGACCCAAAATTTACCATAAATTTGTGGGTTAGAGCAATGAAAATTTAGTTACACACACAATCTAAGACCACACCCCCTAAGGAAAAAATTAAACACCCATGCAAGAAAAGTGCAATAAATTTCACTTTTTGACTTACAAAACACATACTCGGGTCTATTTTTTACCCCCCGATCCATAGGTAGGGTTGGCATAGCAATTTAAGAGGTGTGGGATAAGTTTAACTTGTCCCAAAAGCTTCCAAAATTTGCTCTTAAGGCCAAATTCGAATTTTGATGAAGGGATAGAGTGTACAACACTCAAGATCCCAAGCACTCAACTTACAACACAAAACCCAACTGCCATCTAGTCTAATAAATGAATTATTTTGGTCACATCTAAAATTAGTTTAGAAAAAGATTAATTACTTAAAAGAGACACTTGAACCCATTAATGATAAAGGGGAAAAAAATACACCAAATTCAAAATAATTAAAACAATAAATTACATCACTAAAAATCACATAATAACATTGAATAAAGGAAACTAAATAAAAGACAACACAACCCCTTGGTCACAATTAGAGATAATCCCCCCATGGGAACCCCCTATCAATAATTCAAACACATACACATGAAAATACATGTTGCCATGGTGACCCTTGTTGAATTCACTTAGCATTCTAATGTGGTTGGTCTCTAATCCTCACGTTGTTTGTTGTGAATATATTTACCTGCAAAAAACATAATACCTCCTTCGTCCTCGTGGAAGCAACAAAACATCCAAGATAAAATATGCAATATAAATCCACAATGATCTACATATGCATCAAATCATCATGTATGCAATTACGATATCTTTTACAATTTCTAACAACATCTCGATTCTACATTTCATCAATATCAATAGAATCACAAAATTAGTTCAATTATCAAGATCTAATCAATGTGACAAAAATATCACATGTCAAAAATATATATAACCATGTCAACAACATATCATCATCAATATAAAAATGTCTCAAAAAGTCCACACACATCATACTAAGAATCATAAATCAAGAATAGTATCAGTGTCTCTAATATCTACATCATGCTAAGTTAGAATAATACAAAATGTCCATAAGTAGAGTCAATAGTATAGGAATCAATAGTAATAAGTGTCGAAGGGAACTAGGCACTAAACTCATAATAGGCATCTAAAAAAATTGTGATGTCTTCAAGTTATCTATAAAACATCAAGATGAAAAATTTAGCATAGGATGGTTTATCGGGGGCTTAGAAACCTTTGTGGATGTCAATATCCCTAGGCATATGAGCCTATCCTCTACACCAATACACTTGATCCAGATTATAATATCTTGTTCACCTATCTCTTGATGCCCTATTTCTAGGTTTGTTTCTATGTGATTACTATGTTCTATTGATATATTCGGTAGACACCTAAATTTTTTAATTTAATACTTGTCGATGTTAGTATTAAATTAATCCATTTGATCATGATGTGTTAATCTAATTTGATATGAATTTATATATCATAGTCCATCCTTAGTTTTATTTCAATTCTTTCTCTCCTCATTACATTGTTTATCCAATTACATAAATGCCCATATCAATCACAAGAAGTCCATTAATCCTGATTATTGTGCACAAAGATCTACACCACCATCCCTTATTACTAAACCACACCATTCAATAGTTCCTAACCATTTAATAGTTTAGTCTTGAGACATGAATAATCCCATCCTAGGCCACCCAATGGTTACTATTCCATTTTTTATATAATTTATGATTTGGCGATTCCATTATATGCCAACCTTAATGTGAATTATATCCAAAAAATTGTATATAATTAATTCTTATACACGCATTTACTCACCAGGAACTTGCTTTATATTCTTAATATTTCTTCAAGTACAAATCACTTTAAGGAAAGAAAAATTCTCCCAACCTTCTGTAATTAAATAGTGGACATTAAGAGCATCCCCTGCATAGGTATATATCAATCTAGAATGGGTCCAACATTTAATATTCTCAAATAAAAAACCTATGAAGCCAAGTCAAGTAAAAGTAATTTAAGTCAACACAAAGAAATTATCAATTATTTAAGTTATTAAATGTTTTTGTGTTCATGAATTAATGCCACATCCCTAGGTGGAAAATTACTATTGGTTTTATGCCTCTTTGTAGTATTTCAAACATAGGTGGTGTAAAAATTATTCTTCATCCCAACTACTTATATTTTTGTACGGTTTTTTACAAAATATTATTGTTTTGGGTAAATGTGGTTCATCTTCACACATAATAAATATATGATACTATATATATATATATATCATGTGCCTATAAGGGATTTTCAAGTTGCAGAGCTTCATGTTTATAACCCAAAGTGAATTATTTAGGAGGAAAAATCATTTTATAGAATGATCATGTACAGAACAATTCCATCCCTTAGCATAATATAGTTCTAGGATAAGAGGAAAAAAATTTGTAGAATATTTATAGATTGTTCATACTCATGTCACGCTGAGATTATTTTCTAGACTAACAAAAAAAGTAAACTATTGTTCATTTATCTATCTATATTTTTTCACTTGTTATATTTGATCTATCTTTCAATATTTAAATGTATGTTTAAATATAAGTTCTAATGTTTATTTAAAGATATGAAAACAAATCCATCTCATACCCAATGTAGTTCTGTGAGTGTGTGTGGAATTTTTCCCTAGGTTGCTCTTGTGCGTGTTACACTTTGTCAGTAGCGAGCAAGTAGCTAGATGTAGAATGTAAATAATGGGTGCATGGAAATAATATACTCCTCTCTTATGGAGTTTGATATAGATGAAATAAAAAATTTCCCTTGTTATGGATCTAGATGGATGCAAATGGATCTATAGATGCCTTGATGGATGCAACCTTAGGTGACACTAGATAGTGCTTAGTGATTGGCCCCTTATTATGATGACATAATTTTATATTTATATGATACCTTTGCTTGAATTTCATAATTAACCCCAAAATGGAAGACTATGAAAAATATAATATGCTCAAATCGATAGAAAGGACCCCAAAAAAGTGACTAAACTACAAAGAGGACAAGGGCACCTAGAGAGGATGACGGTGCTTGACGCTTATGTCCTAGCAAGGTGTCCACATCCAAAAAAGGTAAAATTGAAGTATGAAAAGACATACTAGGTTAATAAATATGTAAGACTGAAAGTTACAATAGAAAGTAATGAAATATGACCAAAGACATGGGTTGATTATCGCTTTTCACACTCAGTAGTCATATGAATAGTAGTATGTGATCGAGACTATATAATTAACCAAATTGCATGATTTTGTGTCTACAATGTAATCAAAGATATGTTTATGATATGTTTATTACACTTCTTGTCTCATAACCTCAGATAAATGGTACGGTTGTATTTTTTAAATTGGGGCCAAGACAAGAATTTTTATGACATAGGAAGTGGGGTAGTGTCAACTACATCTAAAGTCTTTGATACTTTAGCAATAATCTCAAGGCTTGGGGTAAATCCTTATACTGGTGTATTGGAGGTTTCCTTTAATGTTCATATTGTCACCTTTTCCTTCTTGAACCTTATAAAATTCCTGGTTCCTCCTTCGTTTCCTTGGGAATGGGCTCTAATAATGGACTCATCTTAGGTTTCCTTGGTGAAACACTTCCCCTCATCCTCTTTCCTTTGCTATGTAATCCTTTTAAAGTAGAGGAAGATCCACATATTTAGGATTTTCCTTGAGTAAATTTATTTTGGGCCTGGAAACAGGATGGGGAAAATCTTGGATTGGAGTGGCTTCAACAACAGGGACATCCTTCATTAATTTATTCAGTATTTCCTCAGTTCTTTGTGTTAATTCAAACACATAGGTCCTTGTCTTGATAGTGGTTGGACTTATCTCTTCCACCTCTCATGTAGTTGGTCCCTTGATGGAAATCTATGGAAATTTTAACTTAAGGAGATTTAAACAAGTGAACCCTTTCAAAAAAGTTGAATTATATCCTTCATTTTCACCGGTGGGCCTATATTCCTTAAAAATTTTAGTATTTAATAGGCAAGAATAAACGCCCTTTCTTACTAACCAAAATAGGTTCTTCTTGATGATATGATTATTAATTTCATGTAAGAACATAGTATCATGTGTACTCCAATCAACAAGTGACACCATATGTGTTACAATGTTGTTATTTGTGTTGTACTTTATTACCAAATTTCCTTCATCCACGAGGCCCTTAGGAACAACTAAAAATTTGTAGTCAATGAATTGAGTGAGGGCTATTCTTGAAAAGTATGTAAGTCTCACCTTCTCCTCATCATTGTATTCCATCTAGTAGTCCTCATAATAGGGCTCATGGTCATATGTATTACTAAAATATATCTGCACTATCCACTTGATTTCATAATTATACGTGACCTAAAATTTAATACCTTAGCCAAGACAATAAACCATTGTGAAAACTTACTAAAACGTATAAGTAACTGCATGAAACTCTCTCATGTGGCTTGTGGTGTAAAATGTGACTTTTGGAAAAATAGTGCTTCTATCTCTTTTGTATCTCTTTCTCTCTCCTTAGTTAAGAAATGAAGTGAAATGAATATGTGTCTATAACCCTCTCCTTTCGAGTAAAAATTATTATTATGTAAATGGAAAACTAAAAACATTAATTATGCTAGATTTAGGTGGATGCCGTGCCAACGATTTATAACTGACTTCATGCTCACATGGTTTTGTAGGATGCAAGTAATATGGCGGAACGACATGGTTGTAATTCATTGTCTATTACTGTAATTTATGTATGTTAATGGAAATGTGTACCTAACCATGAGTGTCAAGTTAATTCAAAATTATGTATTGTAAAAGAAAGTTGAATATATGTGTAAAATGAAATTGAATTTAATAGCTTATAGTGCAATTACATTGTGCAATTGATGAATAAATAACTATTGCATTGTGTTTCTTACCTTGAAAATGTAATAAAGAGATCAAAATGAAACAGTCAACCCTAGTATAAAATTTGTGCATAACCATTCTTCATGTGTAATTCTTTTAGCATAGGAAACTAAAACCTTAGGATACACTTAAATCTTTACACTCGATAACACCTTTTAGATTAGGTAAACAGCATCCCAAATTTGAGTTTTTCATCATAGCCTATATGCTTAATTAAATTACCATGAACCCGAGCAGTAGCAGTGAGATTGTAAAACCTTTTCTTGGGTATGTGGTCCCCTCCTAGGATTGATTATTTTGTGTGTCATAAGGAGAATGTGATTTCCTTACGGTAGTACTCTATGGGTAACCAAATTCCAACATAATGTAAAACCATTTTTTTTGGGGACACGTGTAGAGTGAAGAGTGTTAGGTGGAAAAGATTGTCAACTTCCCTTAAAAGTCACCCTTAAGAGTTGCAATTTTAAATGAACTCGATACCAAATCTCAATTATCGTTTGGGATCTTCGGTGTAATACTAAGAGTTAATTGTGAAAATTAAAAACATTTTAATTTATAATTAGTTTGTGAAAATGTAACCATAAGATGATGTGCTTGGGGAAAGGTAAAATTTGGGTCATTCCCTTATCGTGTTTAAACCATCTTGTGTAATCAACTCATCTTCTACAATTTTGGCCTTAACAATAGTGGGACATGTGTATCTCCCGATATTTATTGGTAACTTGACATTAGTTTTATGATTTCCTACAATGATCTTGTGGACATCCATGACTAGCTCCCTTGACAAATCTAAGAGTTCCCATTTTTCATCTAAGTACCTAGGCAACATGTATGGTGTGCCATGGAAACCACTTACTCTAATGTAAGTGAATAATATGAATTGGATTAAATAACATTCATATGCACTGATCACTTATATTCCATAGTTGAAATCTTATATGGTTCCCATTTAGGATTGAAAAAACAAAGTATATGCCCAACTAAATAAAAAAAAATAGAGAAATATAATTAAAGATAAATAATACTAATCATAATTAAATAAAGGAGAGAGATCAAAGTTCGACATGGAGGAAGTCAATAGAGTTGGTAAGAGAATTGATGGAGGTCAGTGTACTTTGGATTTTTACAGGGGTCTGACAGAGCATGGGCCGCCTAAGGGACTTTTCGGGCCTATCATTCCACTTACAAAATAATAAAAGATATATGTTTTCAGATACAGAGGCATTAACCATGTTGAAACTCATGCCAATGTTGTAAGTTTAGCAGAAACTGGATGGTCGCAGTGTTGGGCCAAATGACAGAAAGAGACAACTTCTCATTGAAGGTGTTTCAATAGTGTACAAAAGACATGGGTTTCCTCACGCGACAGTCAAAATTTTTCACCTATGCAACAAACATGTCTCCAACCTGATCAGTTTACATTTTATCGTGTAATCTCGGCATATGCCAAAATACGAGCTCTCAAATAGGGTATGGACGTGCATCAAATCATAAAAGATAGAGGTATTTTGTTAGATGTTGTAGTTGTAAATTCTCTGGTAGACGTGTATGCAAAATGTGGGAGCATAGACATGTGTATGAACTGTTTGAAATAATATCTTAATGAAAAAAGTGGTTTTAGTGGACAACTTTGACTAGAGGATATGCGCAAAAAGGGTTTTGTTTAAATTCCTTGGAATCCTGAATGAAGGAAATTAAAAGGTATAAAGAAAAATTTCACAACATTTCCATTAACCACCCTTCATATACTAAGATGGGAGTGTTAAAGTTGTGTGAGATTTGTAATTGCAAGTGTGTTGGCAGGCATGTAGGGATATAGAAGCTTCCCTTTTGTTTTAACCCTTTTTTTGGCTTTATAAAATTTTTAAGTGATGGAGATTGAGTTGAGATTATAAGTGGATAGCATGGGCATTTTATGATTTTATTTTAATACCTAGCTTTGGAGTGTGATGATAGACATGGTGTATGGGTTGTGAGGGTTTTTATATTGAGTCCTTGTAGATATCTGAGTATGTTAAAATGCATTGGAAATTTTCATGCAATGTAATGGAAATGTTTAACCCAATTTGAAAACCTTTATTTTTGTTCTATGTTTGGGCAAATTGAATGCTTAGTGGTTGATGGTTGCAGGAAATTTTATGCATGCCTTATTTATTTACACATGTAGTAATTCATTTTGTGGGCATGGTTGACCTCCTTACTTTGTTGGCTATTTTGAGGACACCCAAAACATTATGGTTAAGATTCCAATTAAATCAATGATAGTTGTGAATATCTGTTTTCTTGGTGTATGTTTTGATTAGTGGGGCTTGTGGTTTTATTTTCTTAAGTGTTGGAAGAACACATAGGATAATGATAGTTTTGGAATAGGTCTAAGGAACACCTTATCCCATATATTTTGAAAGCACTTAATAGTCGGTGACCTAGATTTTGACTCGGCCACACATGGTTGGAATGGTGTTTTTGTCTACTTGGTAAATACGAATATGTGGCATACACTTGGGAATGGGTTGTTGGACCACTTTGTATTTCTGCCATGGGGACTTGGATGTGTGGCATCCTTGGTGGCATTGGTGGAATGTCATTTAGTCTTGAATAATGACTAAGAAATAATGTATGGATGTGGTAAATCTTCTCTCAAACTCCTTGACCTATGAAGAAATCTATATTAAATATGGACACTTATTAAATTAAGGAGGATTTTGGAAGGTGCAAGAAATGGGCTTGGTGATAAAGGCTTTTAAAAACCCTCTATTAACTATAACCGGTTCATGGAACACAAAAACTGATTATCTTCTATCGTCGATCAATTCTAGGAATGGTTCATCTCTCCTTATCTTTGATAATTCTCGTATTCCAGTTTTCCTATTTGTAATAAAATCAAAATTTAAACCCTTGGATTATCATACATTTCATTGTTTTAAATAAACCTGTTTGTAAAAAAATAAAACAACATATTATAACTTGCACAATCTAATTAATCCCTTGGTAGTCAACCATGGACTTAGACCCTCATTTTGAGATGATATAATAAACATCATAACCAAACTAGATTGCTACAACACCCTTTTTATTGACAAGTTAAGGTTGAGTTCCTTGTAATGATGTTGATCATTTCCCTGTAAAAAACCAGTAAATCGTGATTTTTAGAGACTCATAAAAGCTCCTTCAAAACCCCTGAAATAAGGTGTCAAGAGTTATATGTGTTAATATTTATGAGGATATTTTCATCAAGCTTTAAATTGACCCCAATCAATCATTTGTACTCTCTTTGCCACTCCCCTAGGAGTCTTATTACCCTATTTTGTAGTTTTAGGAAGTTGTTAAAGATTGAAAAGCTGGGTTTCATATCGGCTCACTGTGTGGGCCTTGAACAATGAAATGTTTATCCGCCTTCACAAACCCATAGAATTTTTACTAGAAAATTTCTTGGAACCTTTAGTTTGGGAAAATCACATTCCTAGTTAGTTTGGAAAAGGAGTTTCATAGGCCTCTGGACGCTATTTGACTAGGTCAAACTTGGCCAATTACAACCGGTGGTTCCGGAAAACCATTCGCCATTTGTACAACATTTGGTTGTTATGAATATCGTCAGTACCTGTGGATTCTTGGTATATAGGTGGGCATGTAAGAGTTCATTTGTCATGAATTTTCTTATCGGAAGATAGTTTTTAAACCCACTTTATTATCCTTCGAGATAAAAGTGGGAGTCTTTGCAACTAGTAGGAAAATGTAAAAGAAAGTTTTAGGACCCTAGTCAAGTTACAAAATCATTGTAGAAACTTGTTAACTCTTGTAAATAACTATTTGAAACTCTATCTTGTGACTCGTTGTGTGAAATTTGACTTTTGGCAAAACAATTTTTTTCTCTCTTCTCTCTCTTCCTTATATTTCTCTCTCCTCCCTTAATTAAGGAATGAAATGAAATGAAATGAATATATGACCATAACCCTCTCTTGCTGCATGTTTATTTTTATAATCATGTAAATGGAGAACAAATAACGTTAATTATGCTAGATTTAGGTGGGTGCCATGCCAACGATTTATCACTGATTTCATGGTCACATAGTTTTATAGGATGCAAGTAAGATGTTGAAATGATGTGGTTGTAATTCGCAGTGTATTATTGTAATTTATATTTGAAACAATGTAATTGTATAGGTTAAATGAACTTTTTGTAATGGATTGAAAGACTTATTTATCAAGTTTGGTAGTATGTATGAGATCCTTGTTTAAGGTCACTTTGGGAAATGTGCATTAAACCATAGGTTTCATTTTGATTGAGATATATGTATGGAAAAAAGGGGTTAAATATATATGTTAAATGAAATTGAATTTAATATCTTATAGTGCATATCCAGTGTGAAATTGATGATTAATTAATTAGTGTGTTTTGCTCCTTACCTTGAAACTGTAATAAAGAAATCTAAACAAAATAGATAACCATAGTATAAAATTCATGCATGGCTATTCTTCATGTGTAATTATTCTAGCATAGGAAACCAAAAATTTAGGATAAACGTAAATATTTACACTCGATGACACCTTCTTGTTAAGTATATAAGAGCACAACTTGAGATTTCCATCCTAGCTTCCATACTTAGCAACATTTTCGTAAACTCAGAAATTAGGGGTGACATGGTTAATATTTGTTCTGGTGTATGTTTTCCCCTCACAGGATTGATAGTTGGGTGTGTGGTAAGGATAATGTGTTCTCTGAGGGTAGGAGGCCATAGGAAACCAACATTAAACATAGTGTAAAACCATCTTAGTTGGCAACACGTGTAGAGTGAAGAGTGTTATGAGGTGAAGATCACCAACCACCCCTGGAAGTCACCCTTAACATTTGGGATTTATAAGAACTCAATACCTAATATAAATTTCCATTTGGGTTCTATGATGCAATGCTAAGAGTTAATGGTGAAACTCAACAACATTTTAGATTATGATTAGTTTGTTAAAAAGTAACTGTAAGATGATGTTCTTAGAAATAGGGGAAAATTAGATCGCTCATATAACATTTCTAAACCATGTTGTGGTGATAAAATGGATCCAAGTTGTGTAAAATCTAATACGAACCTTAACCCTTTAAACAACTGACTACTCCATCTTGCTCTCCCACTTGTCCTAACGTGTAATGTATGTTTGATGTGAAACTATGTGACCATGTTGTTGAGATAAATCCCCTATGATAGGGACTAGTAGTTGCATGAGGGTACAAATACCCTATTAGAAAATAGGTTTCACAATTCATTAAAAACAAGCATATGAACATAGTTAGGGAAATCCATCTTAAGTTAGACATAAACAATACTGAGAAAACCAAATCTAAAAACAAAAATAAGAAAGTATGTTGTAATGTTATGATCCTTCGAATCCTTAATTAATTATTGGATCATAACTATAGTAAAACTATAATTGATGCTTGTCTTTGGGGAGCGTAAGCATGAGATGTTATCCCTAGAGTCAATTGAAGCATGATCTTCCTTATAATGTGATTAAACTCTCTTGTTGTGGGTAAAGAACCTAATTCATATAATACTTATTGTGTACTAAATAAATTATCCAAATCTAAATGAATGAAAGAAACATGACCCTTAATCCTTACGAAAAATGTGAACTTCACCTCAATTGGACTTACACTTGTTCTGTTGTGTAACAGATGTATGAAATAAGATCAGGATGTCTTCCCTTAGGAGTGAATCCTAGGGATAATACCTAGTAGCCTTGTGTTTATGTCAATAGCCTTGTACGTAACTAAATACCCTATTAACGAATGATATATTTAACCAAGTAATTGAAATAATGTAAATGATCCTTTGGTAAGTGCACCAAGTTGGGGGGCCAAAAGGGGGTCTTAAGTGGACGCATTTTTCTGAAAAAAAAAATTCAAATTGTACAAGTTTTTCAAATAGTTACACTCAAAATTGGAAGATGGTGTACACTTATGAATCGTAGCATTTTGAGTCTAGTTTCTACACTACTAAATTTTATTGAAAACGAATAAGTTTAAGTGGGTCAAATAACTAAAATACCAATAGATGCTCCTGTTTTTATTAAAAAAACATAATAGAGTGACTTTTGTGTCTGCCACCATTTTTTGAGCACCATTTAGTATTTTAGAAAACCCTTTGGTAGAAAGATAGCTAGGAGCATCTAGTTTGGGCTCCATTTTATATAGATTTTTTTAGAGAATGTTTTTTTATTTATGATTTTTCTAGTACAGAAATTTTATGTTTTGAAAAATAATGGAGCTCCGAACGTGCCCCCCCTAACTACCTCAAAATTTTTTGAAAATTATATATATATATATATATATATATATATATATATATATATATATATATATATATATATATATATATTTTGAATATGTATAGAATTATGCCTAATTTGGGCTAGTATAATTCTTTTTTTAATTTCGATCACCCAAAAAAAAGATACAACATGAAAGATAAACATATTTACACTTCAAAAAATAGCTACAAAAAGGCATAGTTAGAAAATTAATAATATGGAAACCTTATATTAGTCAGAAGATTTGAAAAATTATATTTTTAGAAAGAAGAGACTCTTCTCTATGTCGTAGTATAAATTTTTTTAAATGGATCGATTTTTTTATTTTGATTTATCATAGAAGAAGTGTCATTTTTACATTTTCTTGTAAAAACTCGTTGTTTGCTGTGTTTGTGCAGATCCGTGCCTCAGGCTTGGGGATCCAAATCGGATCCCAAGCCTTGAGGCATGGCTTGGGAAAAGAGAAAACCTAAAACACGTACGCGTTACATAATGCGTACACATTTTTATTAATTTTTTATATTATGGCCCCCCAACATCCCTTTCATCTCTTTCACTGGAATTCTGCAAACATTTTGTTTTATCTGCAATATTCTCTACATTCTTGCACAATTTTTTAGTATTTCATTTTGTCCCCTACCCTACTAGTTGATTTTTTCTAATCATGGGTGATAAACGTCGAGAATAAGACACCAGAAAAATTGGAAGAGAAGAGAATAAAGAAATTAAAGAAAATGCAAAAACTTCGAGCAGGGTAAGGTAGATCCGCTATATCAATTGTAGCTAATGCATTAGAAAATCTGGTTGAAAAACATAATGAAAATGTAGAGAATAATGATTTTGCAATGAATAATGATGTTGAATTGAATGATAATGTTGGTATGAATGAAGAAATTGATATGAATCCAATTGTTGAACCCTTACTTGAGAATCCAAATGTTAACCCTGTAATTTGTAAGAAAACACTAAATGAAGAAAGTAACCTTGTAAATGAATCTTCACCTCTAAGAACACCTCCTTCCATTTCGAGAAGAAAACCAATTCACTTAATTGAAATTAATGAAAAAATTATAAAATTAATGCCTAACAAAATGTTTAAAAGAAATGCGAGAAGAAAATCTAGTGGAATTTGGGATAATTACTATGAGAATTTAAATGACACACAAAGATGTCAATTATTTGTTTTCTTGATGAAATTAATTAAGATGAGACCTATAATGAAGACCATGGGGTTAAGAACATCTAATATTGTTGATCAAAATGTGTCAATTGTTGAAAACATACATAAAGCATACAAAACTGTAGGTGGTAAAAGATGTACCAAAGATATTAATGCTACACGATGTGCACTAACTAATTGTATAGTAAGTGATAAAATAGTTAATAAATGATTGATTAGAAAAACAAGCAGTGTTTTAAAGCTAAATAGAAAAACACTAATGAAAGCAATAAAGAGACGTAAATGTCTTGAGTTAGTCAATAACACTGACTATTGGGCTTTCTCTAGTAGACTTCCATGAAAAGAAAAGAATACATCTGATATTATAAACGAATTAATTGTAAATTTTTGGAATGATAACATAAGGGTGTCACCGAATAGAAGAAATACAGTAAAAAAAGAATAGGTTCTCATAATCATGAATCGTGTGAAAAACATTTCTTAGATATGACTCAAATAGAATTGTTCTCTGAGTTTAAAAATGAAAATAAAAAAATTAACATTAGCCAAAGATTCTTTGAAATGAGAAAACCCTTTTATGTGAAAATCAATCACTCACGTACCACTTGTTGTTGCAGGTATCATGTTGAATTTTGAATGCATTATTATATTTTTCATCAAATATGTAGTGTTTTGCATACTGACATCATGTTGTAGGAGTGTGGAATAAATGTCCCACAAAAATATTCAAGGGAATTTATTCCAACAATATTTTGTGAAAAATCAACAAGACAATTTTTTTATAACAAAGCATGTTTGGATGGAACATGCAATGTATGCAGTGGCTTGTCAAATCTAAAAATTTGTATCCATGAGGAGAGTACATATTCCATAGGAAAATAATTGGTTGATTTCAACAAATATAAATTGGTGTCATATCAATTAAAAGATGGAAAATAATCTAAGAGGTGTGAGCTTGTTAGAAAACAATTACCTGTATCTGAATATATGGTCAAATTCAGAGAGGAAATTTTTTATGAGTATGCAAGGCACACACATAGAGCTAGATGGTTGGATAAACAATTCAAGTTAAGAAAGGACACATTCCCACTTGGTACTATAGTTTCAGTAGTTGAATTCACAAATAATTACACCTTACAGCCACAAATGGAGGTTTAGTCTCAATATTATAACTCAGTGCAAATTTATATTTTCATGCATATAACATTAATGTACTCTCTTGAAAGCACTGAGAAAGATCAAAAATATTAAGAGAGTATCATTTCTACATCAGTGATGATCAGACACATTCTGCAGAATATGTACAAGGGTGTTTCCAGGTGTTTTATGTGAACTTGAATGAGAGGAACATTAGTTTTTATCAACATTACATTTGGTCAGACAACTGAAAATCACAATTCAAGAATGCATGGATGTTTTATTGGATAAGAAGGATGCACAAAGAAACAAATGTACAACATATCTGGATTTTTACTAAGGCAGGGCATGGAAAAGGAGAGCATGATGGTGCAGGAGCATGTGTGAAAAGAGCACTTGCAAGAGAAGAGTTAAAGTTCAAGGATGGTGCTAAATTTACAGATGCAAAAAACATTGTTGATTGGTGTGTCAAGAATATGGGCCATGACTCTCAAGAGAGATCAAAATTTCGTAGATATTTTTGGTTGATAGAGAAATAACATCTGGCAAACTTTGAAGATTGTATGGCAGTTGCAAGATCAAGTGATATGCACTCATTCCGTAGTTCAGATGCAACTGCTTAGACTATTTATACTAGGTGCATGACATGTTTTTGTATATGATGCATTGATTTTACATGGAATGAATGTAAGTCATAGCAATGGGTGGATGAATGGACTTATAGACCTCTAATTCCACTCGACACACATCAATTTCCATGAGTATTACAACTTGCACGGTCTTCAGATCAAATGACAACATCACCTGACTTTGACCAAGTCTCTAATTTAGTGCAACAAGGTACATACATATATGTACATGCCATGTTTTATATTTATAAATTATTAAATGGTCAACTCTTAATGTATTTATAAATTGTTTGATCAGTTTTACTTTGTGATACATAGGGAACGTTTTTGTAGTTATTGCGACGGAATTCAATGAATAGGGAACAAACTAATTCTTATCTTGTTGTGTAGAGGGGAAAAAAATTGCCTTCCACAGTCATTGATGGTGAAGACCTTGAGTATCCCACTGGATCAGTGGTAGTCACTGGAACTTGGCTTTGACGATATCCTATAAAAAAATCAAATATTTGGTTGTTTGAAGAATATGAAGTACATCAGAAGATACTTCACTATTCACATTTGGTCCTTACAACAAATATTAAATTGATTAATATCAATGCCATCCATCAAACAAAAATATGTGGAAGGTTCATGAATCAGATTGCGAAGCAATTCTTGCTACTGTCAAGAATAGAGTTGATCCTTGCAGTTCATTGGATTGAACCTAAAAAGGTATGTTCTACATGAATTTAATTTAAATATTTACTTAAATGATTTTTTTTAAAATTTTGTATGATTTAAAATTCTATTTAATTGCTTATTAACATGTTTATGTAGGTTAGTGGTGCCAAAAAAGCTTCCGCCTTCATATGATTGGCACTCTCAATAGAGAATTTATTATTCTCAAATGCAAGTGAAGCTAAGAGAAACTAAATATTAGAAAGGAACAACAAACAAAAATTCTCATTTCACCACCTATATTGTAAAAATATCTTATTAAAATTCTCATTTCACCACCTATATTATTCAGGTGATTGGCAATGAACAACCTTACATTGAATCAGTCTAAATGGAGATGGAGAAAACCACAAGTGGATTTTGTAGAGGGCCTAGATGTAGAGGTCTCGAATCTGACGAGACATCTCTAAGTGCCACAGAGTCTGAGAAATCACTCGTCGAAGATATGGCGTGTTTGGGCCTCAGGGCTCTTAAGCGATTATGCCCAGACGGGGTAGGCCGAAAGCACAGGGAGTGTAGGGAACCTAAAGGAATGCTCAACTAAGATTCACATGGCTTCCCCAACATGTTGGCATAGTTGGTTTGGTCACACGAGCTTCTGTTTGCAAACTACAGCCTCTGGCAGCCCTACACTGACTCAGACTTCACTATTTCACGTGTTTGCAAACAATAGCACATTCAGAGAACCGGATTGAGACGGAGAAAACCATTAGATAATTTTATAGAGGGCCCTAAAATGGAGGTCTCAGATCTGATGAGACATATCTAGGTGCCACAGAGTCTGAAAAATCACTCATCGAAGATATGGCGTGTTTGGGCCTCAAGGCTCTTAAGCGAATACGCTTGGACGGGGTAGGCAGAAAGCACAGTGAGCATAGGGAACCAAAATGAATGATCCAATAGAATTCACATGGCCACCCTTACATGTTGGCATAGTTTTTTTGGTCCCATGAACTTCTATTTGTAAACTACAACATATGACAACCCTACACTGACTCAGACTGCACTATTTCATGCGTTTGCAAATAATAGTACAACGATAGAACCAAATGGAGATGGAGAAAACCACGAGAGGATTTTGTATAGGGCCTCAACATGGAGGTCTCAGATCTAATGAGAGGTCTCTAGGTGCCACGAATTCTAAGAAATCACCCGTCAAATATATGGCGTGTTTGGGCCTTAGGGCTCTTAAGGGACTACACTCGGACGAGGTAGCCCGAAAGCACAAAGAGCATAGGGAAAAGAAAAAAATCCTCTAGGAACATTCACAAGGCCACCCTAATGTGTTGGCGTAGTTTTTTTTTCCCACGAGATTTTTTTTGCAAACTACATCCTCTGACAGCCCTACATTGACTCAAACTGCACTATTTCACGTGTTTGCAAACAATAGCACAACGAGAGAACCGGATGGAGAAAGAAAAAACTGCAATAGGATTTCATAGAGGGCACCGACATGGAGGTCTCAGATTTGAGGAGATATATTTAGGTGCCCTAGAATCTGAGAAATCACCCGTCGAAGATATAGTGTGTTTTGGCCTCAGGGCTCTTAAGGGACTACGCCCGGACTAGGTAGCCCGAAAGCACGAGGAGTGTAGGGAACCAAAACAAAGCCTCCAATAGCATTCACTAGCCCATCTCGACATGTTTGTGTAGTTTTTTCAGTCCCACATGATTTCATTTGCAAACTTTAGCCTCTAGTAGCCCTACATTGAATCAAACTGCACTATTTCACGTGATTACAAACAATAGCACAACGAGAGAACCAGATGGAGATGGAGAAAACCATGAGAGGATTTCGTAGAGTGCCTAGACATAGAGGTCTTAGATCTAATGAGACATCTCTAGGTGCCACGGAATCTGAGAAATCACCCATCGAAGATATGGCGTGATTTTCCCTCAGGGCTCTTGAGCGAGTATGCCCGGACGGGCTAACCTGAAAGCACGGGGCGCATAGGGAACCAAAAACAATCCTCCGATAGCATTCACCTAGTAACTTTGCCATGTTGGCGTAGTTGGTTTGGTCCCACGAGCTTCCGTTTACAAACTACAACGTCTGACAGCCCTACACTGACTCAGACTGCACTATTTTGTGCATTTGCAAATAATACCACAACGAAAGAAACAAATTAAGAAAGAGAAAACCACAAGATTTTTTCATAGAGGGCCCCAATGTGGAGGTATTATATCTGATGAGACATCTCTAACTGCCATGGAGTCCAAGAAATCACCCGTTGAAGATATGGCGTGATTGGACCTCAGGGCTCTTAAGAGACAAGCCTGGACGAGGTAGCCCGAAAGCACGGGGAGTGTAGGGAACCAAAAAAAATCCTCAACTAGCATTCACTAGGCCATTTGGAAGTGTTGGACTAGACAGTTCAGTCCCACAAGATATCGTTTGCAGAATACAACATCTAACAACCTTACACTCACTAAGACTACACTATTTCGCGTGTTTGCAAACAATAGGACAACGAGATAACCGAATGGAGATGGAAAAAATCATGATAGGATTTCATAGAGTGCCTTGACTTGGAGGTTTTGGATCTAACGAGACGTCTCTAGTTACCATGGAGCTCAAGAAATCACCCGTTGAAGATATGGCATGATTGGGCCTCAGGGCTCTTAAGCAACTATGCCTGGACGGGGTATCCTGTAAGCACAGGGAGGGTAGGGAACAAAAATGAAGCCTCCAGTAGCATTCACCTGGCCATCTCAATGTGTTGGCATAGTTGGTTTGGTCCAATGAGATTTCATTTGTAAACTATAGCCTCTGGTAGCCCTACACTAACTTAAACTACACTATTTCACGCGTTTGTAAACAATAGTACAACGAGAGAAATGAATGGAGATAAAGAAAACCACAATAGAATTTTGTAGAGGGACCTGACATAAAGGTCTCAGATCTGATGAGATGTCTCTAGGTGCCACGGAGTCTGAGAAATCACCTGTCGAAGATATGGCGTGATTTTGCCTCATGCCTTTTAAGAGAGTATGCCCGAACTAGGTAGCCTGAAAGCACAGGGAGTGTAGTGAACCAAAATGAATCCTCAACTAGCATTAAACAAGCCATTTTGATGTGCTATCCCAAATGGTTTGGTCCCACAAGCTATCGTTTGCAAAATACAACATCTAACAACCTTACACTGACTTGGACTACACTATTTGGAGCGTTTGCAAACAATAGGACAACGAGAGAACCAAATGGAGATGGAAAAAACCATGAGAGGATTTCGTAGAGTGCCATGACATGGAGGTTTTGGATCTAACGAGACATCTCTAGGTGCCATGAAGTCCAAGAAATCACCCGTCGAAGATATGGCGTGATTGGGCCTCAAGGATCTTAAGCGACTACGCCCAAATGGGGTAGCCCAAAAGCATGGGGAGCATAGGGAACCAAAGAAAACCCTTCACCAAAGTTCACCTAGCCACCCTGATGTGTTGGCGTAGTTGGTTTGGAACCATGAGCTTCCATTTGTATACTACAACCTCTGGCCTCCCTACATTAACTCAAACTACATTATTTCATGCGTTTGCAAAGAATAGCACAACGAGAGAACCAGATGGATACGGATAAAACCATGAGAGGATATCGTAGAGGGCCCCAATGTGGAGGTCTCAGATCTACTGAGATGTCTCTAGGTGCCACAGAGTTTGAGAAATCACCCATCAAAGATATAGCATGTTTTGGCCTTAGTGCTCTTAAGGGACTATGCCCGGATGAGGTAGCCCGAAATCAGGGGTAGCATAGGGAACCAAAACAAAGACTCCAATAGCGGTCACCAAGCAATCTAGATGTGTTGGCTCAGATGGTTTTGTCCCACGAGCTACCATTTGCAAAATATATCATCTGTTAGCCTTAAACTGACTCAGAATGCACTATTTCGTGCATTTGCAAATGATAGGACAACAAGAGAACTAGATGGATATGGATAAAACCGCGAGAGGATTTCGTAGGGCCCTGACAAATTTTCCATGTTATTACTAAAGAGCTTCAAACATTCATTGAACGACTACAAAAATATAGCCTAAATAGTTAGAGTAATAGACTAAATCAACATTCTATTTCTCACATATAAAATGAATTTCTTCCTTCAAAAAAGAAACTATGGGTGAATGCTCAATAAAAAAATAAATTACAATTCTAAACGAGTTTTAGGATCAATTATCAATTCTTCATTGCAGTTTTTCTTATCAATATGCTACTTTTGGAACTACCTGGTTTGATTTGTGAAGTTGAAGCAACTGGGATTAAAAAAAAAATCAACTTGGCATGTTTTCCTTAAGATTATCCATGATTCTATTGACAACATCACATAGATCTTCCATTCTAGTTAAGTTGTGATCCTTCCACGCTTCCCATTTTTCCTTTTCTTCTGCTTGTATCTTCTCTTTAAGTTCTTCCAGATGTTTTTGGGTGATCAAATTGACTCTTTATGACTTTCAGGAGGCATTTCTTCTTGAATCATAGTGACATCTTCACCTAATTATTTTTCTTCATGATGTTCATTGTCATCTAAAGTTGAAGACTGAAAATTTATATCGCCTTCGACAACTTTTTGGGCACAAACAACCTTTTGTAATGTCAAAAAAAAAATCAGGCTATTCATTCTCTGTTTGTTTGAAGATATTAATTCTTTCAAAATGAACAGTTGGAACATTGGTGGTCTCCTTAAAAAAACTAACTTCATAGTGTATATAGTTACATTCTATGGAAAAATCATTGAACATTGGTGGTTTCTCCACCCGTGCTTTCGGGCTACCTCGTTCAGGCGTAGTCCCTTAAGAGCCCTGAGGCCAAAACAAGCTATATATTTGACGGGTGATTTCTCAGACTCCGTGGCACCTAGAGACATCTCATCATATCTGAGACCTCCATGTCAGGGCCCTCTAAAAAATCCTCTCATAGTTTTAACCATCTTCATTTGGTTCTCTCATTGTCCAATTGTTTGGAAATGCTCGAAATAGTGTAGTCTGAGTCAGTGTAGGGCTACTAGAGGCTATTGTTTGCAAATGGAAGCTCATGGGACCAAACCAACTACGCCAACACGTTGGGGTGGCTAGGTGAATGCTATTGGAGGCTTCATTTTTGTTTCGTATGCTCCCCGTGCTTTCGGGCTACCCCGTACAGGTGTAATTGCTTAAGAGCCCTGAGGCCCAATCATGCCATATCTTCGACGAGTGATTTCTCAGACTTCATGGAACCTAGATATGTCTCGTTAGATCCAAAACCTTTACATCGGAGCACTCTACAAAATCCTCTCACGGTTTTTTCGATCTCCATTCATTTCTCTCTCTGTCCTATTGTTTGCAAATGCGCGAAATAGTGTATTCTAAGTCAGTGTAAGGCTCCTTGATGTTGTGAATGCTAGTAGAGGCTTTATTTTGGTTCCCTATGCTCCCCGTGCTTTCAGGCTATCTCGTTTGGGCGTAGTCTCTTTAGAGCCCTAAGACCGAAACACCATATATCTTAGACATGTGATTTCTCGAAATCCATCACACCTAGATATGTCTCGTAGGATCCAAAACCTCAATGTTGAAGTCCTCTATGAAATCCTTGTGTGGTTTTATCCCTCTCCATCTGGTTCTCTCGTTGTCCTATTGGTTGTAAATGTGTGAAATAGTGTAGTCTCAGTTAGTGTAAGGTTGCTAGATGCTATATTTTGTAAACGGTAGCTTGTGGGACCAAACTATCTAGGCCAACACATCCATATGGCCTGGTGAAAACTATTGGAGGCTTTTTTTTTTCCCTATGCTACCCATGTTTCGGGTTACCTTGTCCGGGCGTAGTCCCATAAGAGCTCTAAGGAAAAACATGTCATATCTTCGACGGGTGATTTCTCAGACTCCGTGGCACCAAGAGACATATCGTTAGATTTGAAACCTCCATGTCGAGAAACTCTATAAAATCTACTTACAACTTTTTCCATCTCCATTCGGTTTTCTCACTGTCCTATTGTTTGTAAACGTGCGAAACAGATTAGTCTAAGTTAGTGTAAGGATGCTAGATGCTATATTTTGCAAACCGTAGCTTGTTGGACTAAACCATCTAGGCCAACATGTCCAAATGGCCTAGTGAACACTATTAGAGGCTTGGTTTTTTTTCCTACGCTCCTTGTGCTTTCGGGCTACCTTGTTCGTGTGTAGTCTCTTAAGAGCCCTAAGAACAAAACACCTTATATCTTCGACATGTGATTTCTCAGACTCCATGGCACCTAGAGATTTTTCATTAGATCTGAAACCTCCATGTTGAAGCCCTATATGAAATTCTCTCGTGGTTTTTTCCGTCTCCATCTAGTTCTCTTGCTATCCTATTATTTGTAAACACGTGAAATAGTGTAGTCTGAGTCATCTTAAGGCTGCTAGATGTTGTATTTTGTAAATGGTAGCTTGTGGGACCTAACAGTCTCGGCTAACACGTCCATATGGATTGGTGAACACTATTGGAGGATTTTTTTTGGTTCCCTACACTGCCTGTGCTTTTGGGCTACCTCGTTAGAGTGTAGTCCCATAAGAGCCCTGAGGCCAAAACATGCCATATCTTTGATAGGTGATTTCTTGGACTCTTTGGCACCTAGAGATGTCTTGTCAGATTTGTAACCTCCATGTTAGGGAACTCTACGAAAGCCTCTCACAGTGTTTTACATCTCCATTCCATTCTCTCGCTGTCCTATTGTTTGCAAACGCGTGAAATAGTGTTGTCTAAGTTAGTGTAAGGCTGTTAGATGTTGTATTTTGCAAATGGTAGTTTGTGGGACCGAACCGTCTTGGATAACTTGTGAAAATGGCTTGGTGAATGCTATTAAAGGTTTTTTTTTGGTTCCCTACAGTCCCCATGATTTTGGGCTACCTCGTTCGAGCGTAGTCACTTAAGAGCCCTGAGACCAAAACACATTATATCTTCGACATGTGCTTTCTCAGACTTCGTGGCACCAAGAGATTTCTCATCAGACTCAAAACCTCCATGTTGAAGCCCTCTACGAAATCCTCTCATGGTTTTCTATGTATCCATTCGGTTCTATCGCTGTCCTATTGTTTGTAAATGCGTGAAATAGTATAGTATGAGTCCGTGTAAGGCTGCTAGATGCTGTATTTTGCAAACGGTAGCTTATGGGACCAAACCGTCTAGGCCAACACGTATGTATGGCTTGGTGAACCCTAGTGGAGGATTTGGTTCAGTTCCCTACATTGCCCATGCTTTTGGGCTACCTTGTCCAAACGTAGTCCCTTAAGAGTCATGAAGCCAAAACATGCCATATCTTCGATGGGTGATTTATCAGACTCCTTGGCACCTAGAGATGTCTTGTTAGATCCATAACCTCCACATCAAGGCACTGTATGAAATATTCACATGGTTTTTTCCATCTCCATTCCATTATCTCGTTCTCCTATTGTTTTCAAACATGGGAAATAGTCTAGTCTAAGTCAATGTAAGGCTGCTAGATGTTGTATTTTGGAAATGGTAGCTTGTGGGATTGAACTGTCCAAGCCAACATGTCTAAATGCCCTGGTGAACACTAGTGGAAGATTTTTTTTGATTCCCTACAGTCCCCGTGCTTTTAGCCTACCTAGTTCGGGCGTAGTCTCTTAAGAGCCCTGAAACCAAAACACCTTATATCTTTGACATGTGCTTTCTCAGACTCCATAGCACCTAGAGATGTCTTGTCAGATCCAAAAACTCCATCTTGAATCCCTCTATGAAATTATCTCATGGTTTTTTCTGTCTCCATCCGGTTCTCTCGGTGTCCTATTATTTGTAAACACGGGAAAAAATGTAGTCTGAGTTAGTGCAAGGTTGCTAGATGATGTATTTTTCAAATGGTAGCTTGTGGGACCAAACCGTCTTGTCCAACACATCCATATGGCTTGGTGAGCACTAGTGGAGGATTATTTTTGGTTCGCTATGCTGCCCATGCTTTCAGGTTACCTCGTCTAGGCGTAGTCTCTTAAGAGCCCTGAGGCCAAAACACACCATATCTTCAACGGGTGATTTATCAGACTCCATCGCACCTAGAGATGTCTCCTCGGATCTAAAATATCCATGTCAAAGAACTCTATGAAATCCTCTCATATTTTTTACCATCTCCATTCGGTTCTCTCGCTGTCCTATTATTTGTAAATGAGTGAAATAGTGTAGTCTAAGTCAGTGTAAGGTTGCTAGATGTTGTATTTTCCAAATGGTAGTTTATGGGACTGAACTGTCTGAGCCAACATGTCCAAATGGCCTGGTGAATGCTAAAGGAAGCTTTATTTTGGTTCCCTACACTCCTCATGATTTCGGGCTACCTCGTTTGGGCATAGTCCCTAAAGAGCCTTGAGGCCAAAACATGCCATATCTTCGATGGGTGATTTATCAGACTCCGTGGCATCTAGAGATGTCTCCTTAAATCCGAGACCTCCAAGTCAGAGAAATATACAAAATCCTCTCATGGTTTTTACTATCTCTATTTGGTTCGCTTGTTGTCCTATTGTTTGCAAACGTGTGAAATAGTGTAGTCTAAGTCAATGTAAGGCTGCTAGATGCTCTATTTTGCAAATGATAGCTTGTGGGACCAAACCATCTGAGCCAAAATGTCCAAATGGCCTAGTGAACACTAGTAGAGCATTCATTTTTGTTCCCTACACTCCCTGTGCTTTCGGGCTACCTCGTTCGTGTGTAGTCTCTTAAGAGCCCAGAGTCAAAACACCTTATATCTTTGACATGTGATTTCTCGAACTCCGTGGCACCTAGAGATTTCTCGTTTAATCCTAAACCTCCATGTTGAAGCTCCCTATGAAATCCTCTCTTGTTTTTTTTCCGTATCCATCCGGTTCTCTCGCTGTCCTATTGTTTGTAAATGTGTAAAATATTGTAGTTTGAGTCAGTGTAAGGCTGCTAGATGATGTATTTTGAAAACGGTAGCTTATGTGACCAAAAACTCTAGGCCAACATGTCTGTATGGCATGGAGAACACTAGTGGAGGCTTTTTTTTTGTTCCCTACGCTGCCTATGCTTTTAGGATACATCAGCCGAGCATAGTCCCTTAAGAGCCCCGAGGCCAAACACGCCATATCTTTGACGGGTGATTTCTCAAACATCTTGGCACCTAGAGACGTCTTGTTAGATATGGAACCTCAAAATTGAGGAACTCTACGAAATCATCTCACAGTTTTTTCCATCTCCATTTCATTCTCTCGTTGTCCTATTGTTTGCAAACGTGTGAAATAGTGTAGTCTAAGTGAGTGTAAGGCTACTAGATGCTGTATTTTACAAATGCTAGCTTGTGGGACAAAACCATCTGGTCCAACACGTATAAATGGCTAGGTGAATACTATTGGAGGCTTCGTTTTAGTTCCCTACACTCCCAGTGCTTTCGGGCTACCTCGTTCGGGCATAGTCTCTTAAAAGCCCTGAGACCAAAACACCTTATATCTTCGACATGTGCTTTCTTAAACTCCATGACACCTAGAGATGTCTTGTCAGATCCAAAACCTCTATGTTGAAGCCCTATATGAAATAATCTTGTGATTTTTCTCTGTCTCCATCAAGTTCTCTCGTTGTCCTATTGTTTGTAAACATGCAAAATAGTGTAGTCTGAGTCACTGTAACGTTGCTAGATGCTCTATTTTGCAAATGGTAGCTTATGGGACCAAACCATCTAGGCCAACACATCTATATGGCCTAGTGAACACTAGTGAAGGATTTTTTTTGGTTCCCTACGCTGCTTGTGCTTTTAGGCTACCTCATCCATGCGTAGTCCCTTAAGAGCCTTGAGGCCAAAACACGCCATATCTTCGACAGGTGATTTAATAGACTCCATGGCACCTAGAGACATCTCCTTAGATCCGAAACCTCCATGTTAGAGAAATCTAGGAAAGCCTCTCGTGGTTTTTTCCATCTCCATTCGGTTCTCTCAATGTCATATTGTTTGCAAACACACGAAATAGTTTAGCCTAAGTCAGTGTAAGGATGTTAGATGTTGTATTTTACACAAGGTAGTTTGTGGGACCGAACCATCTAAGCCAACATGTCAAAATGGCCTGGTGAACACCAATGGAAGCTTCATTTTTGTTCCCTATGCTCCCCATGCTTTCGGGCTACCTCGTTCGGACGTAGTCTCTTAAGAGCCCTAAGACCAAAACACCTTATATCTTCAACATGTGATTTCTCGTACTTCGTGGCACCTAGAGATTTCTCATCAAATCTGAAATCTCCATGTTGAATCCCTCTATGAAATCTTCTCCTATTTTCTCCTTCTCCATCCGTTTCTATCACTGTCCTATTGTTTGTAAACGCCTGAAATACTATAATCTAAGTCACTATAAGGCTGCTAGATGTTGTAGTTTGCAAACAGTAGCTTGTGGTACCGAACCGTCTAGGCCAACGCATCCAAATGTCCTAGTGAATGCTAGTGGAGGATTCATTTTGGTTCCCTACGCTACATGTGCTTTCAGGCTACCTCGTTCGGGCATAGTCTCTTAAGAGCCCTAAGACCAAAACACCTTATATCTTTGACATGTGATTTGTCGAACTCCGTGGAACCTAGAGATTTCTTACTCAATCTGAATCTCCATGTCACATCCCTCTAAAAAATCCTCTTGCGGTTTTCTTGATCTCCATTCAATTCTCTCGTTGTCCTATTTTTTGCAAACACTTGAAATAATGTAGTCTAAGTGAGTGTAGTGTTGCTAGAGGCTGTAGTTTTCGAAGGAAATCTCGTGGGACCAAACCAACTGTGCCAACACGTCAAAGTGTCCTAGTGAATGTTATTGGTCATTTCTTTTTGGTTCCCTATGCTACCTATGCTTTCACGCTACCTTTTCCGGACGTAGTGTCACCACCAATCCGGCACTATGATAATTCTTTATCAGGAACTCCTCGTGCTATGATTATTTACTAATGCACAACTTTTAGTTTGATGGATTGAATCTGGAAACACAACAACAAACATAACACAAGAATACCATAGACTATGATAAGAAGGAATAATGATAAATCTGAAATATAAGTGTAAATTATAATATCAGCATGAAATTGTTACAATCTCACCCATGAGGTACTTCAAATGTTACTGACTTCACTTACCTTCCAACAATAACTATGGGAGAAAATTCACAATTACACCTCTTAATGTCTTCTTTAACACACCTTCAAAATGATGGCTTCCTTTACTTACTCATACAATATTTCTTACTACTTCCTTCTATGTTGAATGAGGGGGGTGGCCTCTTTATTTATAGGAATTCAGGCTTATCCGCCATATCTCTAAGATAGGATAGGAAATCTCTTCCATCCAATCATATTCCATGCCTAAACTCTTGCCTTTACATGTAGGCTTATCTTCTAAGATAAGATAAACCTTATCATCTCACATGGGTTCCACCTTTTTAGACTTTTCCACAAATAAAATACAAAAAATATTTATGACATCACTCTTTGTCCTTATTACAAATATAATATTTCTAATTCCTAATCATGTAGACCATACTTCTCTACTTACCCAAACTTTGACATTTTAACATTTCCGGACCACTTATGACAAATATTTACTTTTTACAACATTCCTATTGTACTTTGACTATTACCGTACTCTACATTATTGGTGGCACTGTACTGACGGCACCATTATCTTCTATTGGATGCCACTACTAATTATACTTAACAACCTCCTATTCCTAATACATACATTAATAAAATAGAAATTACGGAGGAAAATTTTAATGTCGACATTTTCCCCCTTCCTAACTTCTACTCTGTCCTCGGAGTAGACTCTTATGGACATTCTGAAGCTGGTGCTTGGAAAATCTTTAACTTGTCATGGTTGACCCATTTTGTAATGGGAGTACCATCCAATTCCACCAGTCGATATGTACCATTTTCATGCACAACTGTTATTTTGTAGGGCCCCATCCATTTGGAAAGAAATTTTTTCTACCTTCTTTTTTTGTATCTAGAATCATATACTAGAACCAAGTCATTCACATGAAATGGAGACCAACGGATCTTTTGATCAAAGTATTCCTTCTGCTTCATTTTCTTCTTATAGCTTGTATCTTTCACTATTTCCCTCATTTCCTCTAGCAAATGAAGATGTACCAACCTTTCTTTTACTGAATCACTTTCATCCATCCTTTCATTTTTCATAAATCTCACAATGGGAATATCAAACTCAATAGGAAGAACTGGATCAATGCCATAAGCCAACTAAAATGGAGAGTATCCTGTTGTTGACTTTAATGTTGCCCTATATGCCCCAATGCTGCATGAATCCTTTTATCCCATTTATGTACTTGCAAGGCTGCATCTTTTGCTATAATTTGATACAACACCAAATTTGTTCATTCCACATGTCCATTTGTGCTTGGCTTGTATGTTGTTGCCTTCCTGTGCTTAATAGAAAACTTATTGACTACGGCTTCTACCACCTCATTAATGAAGTGGCTTCCTTGATCTGTTACAATTTCTAATGGACAACCAAATCTAGTGACAATGCGTTCATATATGAACCTTGCCACTTCATCCATGGAAGCTGTTTTCAATGGCCTAGCTTCAACCCACTTGGTTAAATAATTTGTGGCAACTACAATATACTTATTTTGGCATGAGGTAGTTGGAAGTGGACCTACAATGTCTATTCCCCACTTCTCAAAGGGACCAAGTGGAAGAATAGGGCATAATGGAGCTGATGAAGTCTTATGGTTACCATGTGTTTGACAAATATCACATGTCTTACAATAATTATAACAATCTCTAAAAAGAGTGGGCCAGTGATAACCTGCATCCAAGATCCTTCTTGTTGTAAGTTGTCCAGAGAAGTGTCATCCACATGTACCATTGTGGAATTCTTCTATCAGCTCCTTCCCTTGATCACGTCCAACTTCTCTCTTGTACTGTCCATCAGGTCCTATTCGAAATAATACTCCATGCAGAATAGAATATGGACGACTATCTTGAGTAATCTTCCTCTTAGTCTTTGCATTGGAACCATCAGGAAACTTGAATTCATTCAGATAATTCCAAATATCTATGTATTCACTAGGGATTGTGTCAAGGGATAACAATGTTGCATCTGGGAAATCATCATCATCACAAGATGAACCTAAACCATCATAGGCTCGAGAGAGTGCATCTGCATTGACATGCTTCTTTCCTGGCCTATCTATAATATCAAATTCAAATTCTTGTAGAAAAATTATCCATCTTGCTATCCTCCCTGATGGGTTAGGCTTATTTACAATATATTTTAGAGCCTGATGATCTGTTACAACTATAAATTTCTACCCTAACAAGTAATTTCTAAACTTCTTTACAACAAAAATGATAGCTAGAGCCTCTTTTTCAGTTACAGTATAATTTACCTCAACACTGCTCATTTGTCTGCTCCTAAAGTAAACTGGATGATCATTCCCATTTTCATCCTTTTGGCTCAGAGTACTTCCTAGTGCTGCATCTAAGGCATCAGTATACACAATGAATGGCTTGCTCCAATCTGGATTCTTTAAAACAGGTGAAGACACCAGGGCTTCCTTCAGTTGTTAAAAAGCTTCATGCGCCTTATTTCCTGGTTCATAAGTAACATCCTTCTTCAAAACTGGGTTAGTGGCTGTGCAATCTTTGAGAAATTCTTGATGAACCTTAGATATAGTAACCCACATGGCCTAAAAATGATCTCAACTTACTTCTATTCATAGGAAATGGTAACTCTTTGATTTTTGAAACTTTATCAGGATCAGTACCAATACCATCTATGGATACAACATGCCCTAACAAAACACCTTTAGAACATCCAAAGACACACTTTGTAGGGTTTAGTGAGGCTTGTGCTTCATCTAACCTTTGAAATTTTGTCTCCATTTGGTGCAGGTGGTCCATCTTGCTCCCATAGATGCAAAAATCATCCAGAAATACTCTGATGAAGTTCCCAATGTAGGGTTCAAACACCCTATTCATCAAGCGTTGGAACGTTGCTGGAGCATTACACAACCCAAAAGGCATAACTCTATAAGAAAACGTTCCCCAAGGAGTGGTGAACGTGGTCTTCAGCTGATCTTTCTCTGCTATACGAACTTGGTTGTATCTGCTATATCCATCAGCAAAACTATAGCACTCCTGGCCAGCTACTTCATCCAAGATCTGATCTGAGAATGGAAGAGGGTAATGATCCTTCTTTGTTGCCTTATTGAGCTTCCTATAATCAACACAAATGTGTAGTTTCCCATTATTTTTTATTGAGATCACAATGGGAGAAACCCATTCTGAATTCTCCACAGCAAATATGAATCCTGCATCAAGCAACTTATTCGTTTCTTCTTTTACAGTCTTGGAAAAATTAGGATTCATTCTATATGGCATTTGCTTTATGGGCTTAGCACCATCTACCAGCTCAATAGAATGTTCTACCCAACTTACTTGATAGAAGTTCCTTGTAATCAAAAGTGAATATGTGTATGTACCTTCGAAAGAGCTGGAGGTAGGATTCCTTCTCACTCTCCATCACAGCATCACCAATCTTTATTTGTTGGAGACGATCATCAATTTCTTCTTTAGATAATTTTATGGGGTCATGAGTCGGTGTGACTGGAAGGATATCCATGACCGAAACATCAACCTCACTTTCTTCATCTTTGGTGTCCACTTCACTGGTACTAGAGTAATCAGAGGATGTCCAATCATCAGTTTCATCACTTGAATCCACAGGTTCTACCTTATGATGCCGAGGGATCACGTTTATCTTCACCCTCTCTCTACCACATCCAAGTGTCATGAAGCCTTCATTCCAGTAGTTTCTTGCATGAACTCTCCTTAGCCATGGTCTTCCCAACAACATTAGGTACGCAACAGTACCATTTTTCATCACCTGAAAGTCTACCACACATACAACACCCATAATAGATATTGCCACATTTGAAACTACACCTTCTGGTTTAGTTTTTCCCTTATTTAATGACCTTAACATAAGTGTTGAGGGGCGATCAATTTTTAAACCCAACATATTCATTACAGACTCAGTCATTACATTAACTGCAGCACCTCCATCAACTAAGACATCATGAATTGAAATACCATTACATAATACCTCAGCTTGTGGAGCGTAGGGATCCGCCTCTGCCTCCAAAACAGGGACCTCAACCTCCTTCCTTCGTCGAGCATTGAGTCCACTTCGTAGCTCCCGCCTCTTCTTAGAAGACATATCCAAGAGTTGACCATATGTAATATTTGCAGGCCTTTTGGACAGATCTTCTAAGATGGAGTATGGTCCTTGTCCCTGTGAAATCAAAAAATCCTGCACACCAAACTTTCTTCTCCTATGTTTCTTACTAGTTTCTCCTTTCATCTTCTTAGGATCATTTCCATCTTGGTTATCTTTTTCTTTCTTTCTTTTTGTTACAAACACATCTACTTCATTATTTATGCTCTTATCTACTACATCAAAAGAATTCACAGGTGCTTTTCCTTTATCATTATCTCTTGTACCAGATGTAGAAGCTCTATCTGGAAAATTATACTTATAATGACCCTTTTTATAACAACCATAACATACAACTTCAGAAATATTTCTTTTTGGACCTCTATCTCCTCCCTGAGAACTAAATTCCTTTCCTTGAAGAAGATTAATAGTTAACTGGCCCATCTTCCTGAGCAGATCTTCATACTCAGTAGATGTACTAGGAGAAAGATTTGTGCTCACCGAGAGTGGTTGTGGATTCTGGACCAAAGGTGCTGGTGTAGGCTCTACTTTAGCAACAATTTCTTTGGGCTCCTCTTCCATGCTTTCTTCTTGCCTTCTTGCAATCTCCTTTGCTTGTTCAATGGTAGCTGGGTGGTCATACTTCACTCATTTTCTGATCTCTGGCTTCATCCCAAGAATGAAGTGCTTACAGAGGAGATTATCCACGCCATTCATCAACCCATCTGCTAATCCTTCCTTCTGGATCTAGGCATCGAGCTTCCTCCTTAGCTCTAGAACACGAGCATGATAATCTCTTATCTTCTCCTTCTCTCCTTGGGCTAGCTTTGTGATCTCGATCATGAGATCTGCATATTTCTGTTGTTCACCAAATTCTTCAAGAAAACTTTCAGTTAATAAATCCCATGATTTTTTCACATTATCACCTAGTGTTTCAAACCACCTAAGGGCTGAACCATCCAAAAAGGTAGGAAAAAATTTAGTCCATTGTTCCCTTCTTATGAGGCCATTACAAATGCAAGATCATTTAAACTCTTGAATGAAAGAGGAAGCATCTTCATTAGATTGGGCTGAAAAAATAGGAATCTTCCCCATTTTCAAAAAGTAACCACAGTGAAATACCAACCCACAAGTACAATCAACAAGACTTATGTGCACAAATAATTGGAATCACTATAATAGAAAGTGACTTTACACCTTTCTACATTAAAATAGAAATGACCACGGTAAACTATGGTAAAACTTGACTTACTGCGGTAAAAAATGACTTTACTGTGGTAAACACTATTCACGATAAAAATTGAAGTTACTGTGGTAAACACTATTCACGGTAAAAAATGAAGTTACTGTGGTAAATACTATTCATGGTAAAAGTGACTTTACCATGGTAACCACTATACACAGTAAAAACAAGGTTACCCTCCAAATGTTTTCTGACTAAGTGGGAATATCTCTCCAGAAAATCCACCAACGAGGAATGGTCCCGGCAACAAAAACCAAAAATGTCACCATCAATCGAGCACTATGATAATTCTTCACCAGGAACTCCTCATGCTATGATTATTTACTAATGCATAGTCTTTATTTTGGTGGATGTAATTTGGAAACACAACAACAAACATAACACAAGAATACCATAGACTATGATACGAAGGAATGATGACAAATCTGAAATATAAGTGTAAATTACCATATCAACATGAAATTGTTACAATCTCACCCATGAGGTACTTCAAGTGTTACTGACTTCACTTGCCTTCCAACAATAACTATGGAAGAAACTTCACAATTACACCTCTTAATGGTCTTCTTTAACACACCTTCAAAATGATGGCTTCCTTTACACACTTACTCATATAATATTTCTCACTACTTCCTTCTATGCCAAATGAGTGGGGGTGGCCTCTTTATTTATAGGAATTCAGGTTTATCCACCCTATCTCTAAGATAAAATAGGAAATCTCTTCCGGCCAATCATATTTCATGCCTAAACTCTTGTTTTTACACATAGGCTTATCTTCTAAGACAAGATAAACCTTATCATCTCACATGGGTTCAACCTTTTTAGACTTTTCCACAAATAAAATACACAAAATATTTATGACATCACTCTTTGTTTTTATTACAAATATAATATTTCTAATTCCTAATCATGTAGACCCTACTTCACTACTTATCCCAATCTTTGACATTTTAACATTACCGGACCACTTACAACAAATATTTACTTTTTACAACATTCCTATTGTACTTTGACTGTTACCATACTCTAAATTATTGACAGCACCGTACTGATGATGCACCATCATCTTCTATTAGACGCCACTACTAATTATACTTAACAACATCCTATTCCTAATACATACATTAATAAAATAGAAATTACGGAGGAAAATTTTAATGTTGACAGTAGTCCCTTAAGAGCCCTGAGACCCAAACATGCCATATCTTTTATGGGTGATTTATCAGAATCCGTGGCACCAAGAGATGTCTCGTTAGGTCCGAGATCTGCATTCTATTCTCTCATAGTCCCATTGTTTGCAAACGCATGAAATAGTCTAGTCTAAGTCAATGCAAGGCTGCAAGATGCTATATTTTGCAAATGGTAGCTTTTGGGACTGAACTGTCTAGTCCAACCCATCCAAATGCACTGGTGAACACTAGTGGACACTTTGTTTTGATTCCCTACACTCCCTGTGCTTTCGGGCTACCTCATTCGGGCATAGTCTCTGAAGATCCTTGACACCAAAACACCTTATATCTTCAACATGTTCTTTCTAAGACTCCATAGCACCTAGAGATGTCTTGTCAGATCTAAAACCTCCATGTTGAATCCCTCTATGAAATCCTCTCACGGTTTTTTCCTTCTCCATATGGTTCTCTCACTGTCCTATTGTTTGTAAACGCGTGAAATTAAGTAGTCTGAGTAAATGTAAGGTTGCTAGATGCTATATTTTGCAAACGGTAGCTTGTGGGACCGAACCATCTGGTCCAACACGTCCATATGGCTTGGTGAACACTAGTGGAGGATTTTTTTTGGCTCCCTACGTTTCCCATGCTATCGGGATACCTCGTCTGGGTGTAGTCCCTTAAGAGCCCTGAGGCCAAAACATGCCATATCTTTGACGGGTGATTTATTGGACTCCGTGGAACCTAGAGATGTCTCCTCAGTTCCAAAAACTACATGTCAGAGAACACTAAAAAATCATCTCATGGTTTTTACAATCTCCATTCGGTTCTCTCGTTGTCATATTATTTGCAAACGGGCAAAATAGTGTAGTATAAGTCAATGTAAGGCTGCTAGATGTTGTATTTTGTAAACAATAGTTTATGGGACCAAACCGTATGAGCCAACACATCCAAATGACCTTTTGAACCTAATGGAGGCTTCTTTTGGGTTCCCTATGCTCCCCGTGCTTCTAGGCTACCTCATCTGGGCGTAGTACCTTAAGAGCCCTGAGGTCAAAACATGCCATATCTTCGACGGGTGATTTATTAGACTTCGTGGCACCTAGAGATGTCTCCTCAAATCCAAAACCTCATGTCAAAGAAATCTACGAAATCCTCCCATGGTTTTTACTATCTCCATTTGGTTCTCTCACTGTCCTATTGTTTGCAAACGTGTAAAATAGTGTAGTCTAAGTCAGTGTAAGGCTGCTAGATGTTGTATTTTGCAAACGATAGCTTGTGGGACCGAACCATCTGGGCCAACATGTCCAAATGCCCTGGTGAATGCTAGTGGAGGATTCTTTTTTGTTCCCTACGCTCCTTGTGATTTCGGGCTACCTCGTTCATGCATAGTCTCTAGAGATCCCTGAGACAAAACACCTTATATCTTCGACATGTGATTTTTCAAACTCCGTGGCAACTAGATATTTTTCATTGGATCCAAAACCTCCATGTCAAATCCCCCTACAAAATCCTCTCGTGCTTTTCTCCATCTACATCCGGTTCTCTCGTTGTCCTATTGTTTGTATATGACTGAAATAGTGTAGTATGAGTTAGTGTAAGGCTACTAGATGCTGTATTTTGCAAACGATAGCTTGTGGGACTAAACCATCTGGGCCAACACGTTTGTATGGCCTAGTGAACACTAGTGGAGGTCTTGTTTTGGTTCCCTACACTACCCGTGCTTTTGGGCTACCTCGGCCGAGCGTAGTCCCTTAAGAGCCCTAAGGTGAAAACATGCCATATCTTCGATACGTGATTTCTCAGACTCCTTGGCACCTAGAGATGTCTTTTCATTTCTATAACCTCGATGTTGAGGAACTCTATGAAAGCCTCTCATGGTTTTTCCATCTCTAATCCATTCTCTCGTTGTTCTATTGTTTTCAAATGCGCGAAATAGTGTAGTCTAAGTCAGTGTAAGGCTGCTAGAAGATGTATTTTGCAAATGGTAGTTTTTTGGATAGAACCATCTGGTCCAACACATATAAATGGCTAGGTGAACACTAGTGAAGGCTTCATTTTGGTTCCCTACACTCCCCATGCTTTCGGGATAGCTCGTTCGGAAGTAGTCTCTTAAGATCCCTGAGACCAAAATACCTTATATCTTCGACATGTGCTTTCTAAGACTCCATGACACCTAGAGATGTCTTGTCAGATCTAAAACCTCTATGTTGAAGCCTTGTATGAAATAAACTCACATTTTTCTCCATCTCCATCTAGTTCTCTCATTGTCCTATTGTTTGTAAACACGCAAAATAGTGTAGTCTAAGTCAGTATAACGTTACTAGATGTTGTATTTTGCAAACGGTAGCTTTTGGGACAAAACTGTGTTAGCCAACACATCCATATGGCCTGGTGAGCACTATTGGAGGATTTTTTTTGGTTCTCTACGCTTCCTGTGCTTTCGGGCTACCTCGTTCGAGTGTAGTCCCTTAAGAGCCTTGAGGCCAAATCACGCCATATATTTGACAGGTGATTTAACAGACTCCATGGCACCTAGAGACATCTCCTTAGATGAAAAAAACCATGTCAGAGCACTCTACAAAATCCTCTCACAGTTTTTTCCATATTCATTCGGTTCTCTCGTTGTTCTATTGTTTGCAAATGCGCAAAATAGTGTAGTCTAAGTCAGTGTAAGGTTGTTAGATGTTGTATTTTGCAAACGGTAGTTTGTGGGACAAAACCATCTAAGCTAACACGTCCAAATGGGCTAGTGAATGCTAATGGGATATTCTTTTTGATTCCCTATGCTCCCTGTGCTTTTGAGCTACCTTTTTGGGCGTAGTCTCTTAAGAGCGCTGAGACCAAAACACCTTATATCTTCGAAATGTGATTTATCAGACTCCATGGCACCTACAGATCTGTCGTTAGATCCAAAATCTCCATGTTAAATCCCTCTATGAAATACTCTCGTGGTTTTCTCCTTTTCTATCCAGTTATCTTGTTGTGCTATTGTTTGTAAACGCGTGAAATAGTGTAATCTAAGTCAGTGTAACGCTGCTAGATGTTGTATTTTGCAAACAGTAGCTTGTGGGACTAAACCATCTAGGCCAACACATCTAAATTTCCTATTAAATGCTAGTGGAGGCTTTGTTTTGGTTCCCTATGCTCCCTGTGATTTCGGACTACCTCGTTCGGGCGAAGTCTCTTAAGAGTCCCAAGACCAAAACACCTTATATCTTCGACATGTCAATTCTCAGACTCTGTGTCACTTAGAGATTTCTCGTTAGATCAAAAATCTCCATTTCCTAGCCCTCTACAAAATTCTCTCGCATTTTTCTCCATCTCCATTCGGTTCTCTCGTTGTACTATTGTTTTGTATACGCTCGAAATAGTGTAGTCTAAGTCAGTGTAGGGCTGCCAAAGGATGTAGTTTGCAAACAAAATCTTGTTGGACCAAACCAATTGTGCTAACTTATTAGAGTGGCATGGTGAACACTATTGGTGATTTTTTTTTTGTTTCCCTATGCTCCCTGTGCTTTCGACCTACCTCGTCTGGGCGTAGTCCCTTAAGAGCCCTGAGACCCAAACACGCCATATCTTTTATGGGCCATTTTTCAGACTCCGTGGCACCTAGAGATGTCTCATTAGATCTGAGACATCCTTGTCTAGGCACTCTATGAAATCCTCTCATGGTTTTCTCAGTCTCATTTTGGTTCTATTTCTGTTCTATTATTTGTAAATGCGCGAAATATTGCAATCTAAGTCAGTGTAGGGCTACCAGAGGCTATAGTCTACAAATGGAAGCTTGTGGGACCAAACCAAATAAACTAACACATCGAAGTGGCTAGGTGAATGCTATTAGAGGATTTATTTTTATTCCCTATGCTCCCTGTGCTTTTAGGCTACCCCATCCGGGCGTAGTCACTTAAGAGTCATGAGGCCAAAACACACCATATCTTTGACGAGTGATTTCTTGGACTCCGTGGCACCTACATATGTCTTGTCAAATCCGAGACCTCCATGTTAGAACTCTATATGAAATAATCTCATGGTTTTCTCTATCTCCATCTGATTCTCTCACTCTATTATTGTTTGAAAATGCGCGAAATAGTGCAGTCTGAGTCAGTGTAGTGATGCCAAACACTGTAGTTTGCAAACAAAAGCTCATGGGACTTAACCAACTATGCCAACACATTAGGGTGGCCTAGAGAATGGTATTGGAGGATTATTTTTGGTTCCCTACGCTCCCCGTGCTTTCGGGAAACCTCATCTGGGCGTAGTCACTTAAGAGCCCTGATGCCCAAACAAGCCATATCTTTGACAGGTGATTTCTCACACTCCGTAGCACCTAGAGACATCTTGTTAGATCTGAGACCTCCATGTTGGGTCCCTCTATGAAAGCCTCTTGTGGTTTTATCCATATCCATCTGGTTCTCTCGCTATGCTATTGTTTGCAAACTCGTGAAATAGTGCAGTCTGAGTCAGTGCAGTGCTACATCGTCCGGGCGTAGTCGATTAAGATCCTTTAATGAATAGATTGGCTTAAGAATGAATTTGATAGGGGTATGCATAAGAACACATGGGAGTTATCATTCGCCTAGTAAGTCATTCTTTTTTAGTTCTTTATGGGAGTCACCTAGCCTACGGCTTAGTGACCTTCCATTCATTGATAATTTATATTATGATAAACCCATGGATGCTTTCAAAAGCACCTTAAAAAGGATAGGGGTAGTCATTAAGCCTAGTGAAGGGGTGTGATGTGATTTCCAAATAACTTGAAATGCCTATAGATTTAAAGGTAGTAACATGAATTAGATAGGATTAGACAATCAAGAATCATTGAATGTCTGAATCAGAATGTCATTCCATTTGGAGACATTCTCAAGCATTGGAGTAATGTATATGGAGAGACATTCTCAAAATATTAACACATGAAAGGAATAAAATTGTGACGAATTTCAGGTGTTTTAACAGGGAAGAAGACTACGAAGCATAGAAGAATGTAGTAAGTGCATAATATGATTTGAACCAGTACAAAGAGACCATGAGTAAGAAGAAGCACAAGTAAGGTAAATACACATATACACATTGATTAAATTGAATGAATAATTACTTAGATTAGGTAACTCTTTATATACATACATTATATAAATATTGATTTCCAAATTTTGATGCATATTATACATTGAAAATGCTAGTACATGTACGTCACCAATAAATGAAAAAATAATCCATAATGTCTTAAATATATTGAAGTTCACATCATATTAGATTCATGCGAAAATAATCTTAGAAATGTAAGGTCTCATACAAAATTATCAAGTTCGAAATAGTATTTTAATGTGCATAATAAATACAAAAATTCCCAAATAGGTCATATACCATCAAGTTCAAATGCCATATAGGCGTACATACAATGCTATGGACATAGGCATACAAAAACAATGTCATGTAAGCCATATATTTCCTACTCATCAAAATCTATCCCTCTCTTGGTCTTGCTCGAAGAAGGCCCTCCCTTAGATGAAGATGGATATCCATGAGATGACTTTGGATCATCTAAGCCCATGCTTCGAGTCCTCTTCCATTGAATACTTACCTGTAGATGATCTTGTAAATGCAAACAATTTTTTTGTGTCAAAACTTAATATATATATATATATATATATATATATATATATATATATATATATATATATATATATATATATATATATATGTTTTCAACATGTATTTAAGACTATGCTAGAATGAAAGTATTTACATAAATACACAAACTTACTGCAAGTTGTCGATCATGCCAAATTTTTATCTCACGCTCAAATGAGTCATCAGGAGCCCCTGTAGTATGAAGGGGGGTATGAAGACGATGAGATGGAGGAGTCCATGCCCTCGAAGTCAAAATGGAGGGGGTTGAAGTTCCCTACATACACGTAAAATCAAAAAATATAACATCCGAATTAGTGAAAATAGAGTTAAGTACATGTATCTACATAATGACGATGTTTTAAGTAATTTTATCAATATAGAAATATTGTTTTTACCCCGCCACACTTATGAATCAAATGAGCAAGGATTCTACCTATTGTAGGTAACTCCTACATACACACAATGAAGGACATTATTTACATAATTTAATAATTCTACAATGAAATAGATTACTACCATGTAATTTAACATAATATGAATTACACAAGAAATTTAACAAAATTTATGTGTTGTTTGAATACCTCAGTGAGTTGCTGTATAGATGAAATCGCAGCAACAACACCTTTATCTACTTGTCATATAAATGGTGGGGGTGTTTTGGTGAATTCAACATCTTTATCAAGCATGTATATGACATGAGTTAGATGGACATACAAGAACATACATATATTTGACTTCAAAACTAATATATGTATATATATATATACACATGCAAATATATGTATATATATACACATGTATGTGAAAATTTTACATAATTAACATTCTAAATTACCTCTGTGAATGCATGTGTATCCATGGTGCTCTCCGCCTATGGTCAGGATGAATATGGGCCTCCCACGCACTGTAATATCAATGCATGTACATGTACAAGTACAATTGTTTCAAAAATTTAACATATATAAGTAAATCAGGCACTCCAAACTTTTTGTAACACACATAATAGAACATAAAATATTTACCTACGAAGGTGACACTGATGAATGTAATCCAAATGTGTTACTCAAAAGGAAATCTGACATAGTGACATTATCATGTTCACCCACCAGGTGCACCAAAATCACTAGACATGAAAGTATCGTCCTCCTCAGGCCCCAAACATATACTACCATATGACGAGCAAATATGTGGCCTCATGCTAGTACTCCCTGAGGGAATACTCTGTGTATGTTTGCGAGCATCTGGCTCAAAATTATCCCTTGTATGTCAAACAAGGGTCGCAAATAGCCCCTAAAGTGCATGGAGTGTATCAATCTCTATTGTCTCCTTCACTGCTTGAGGGAAAAACTCAAGGTGAGAGGGCTTCTGTGTGGGGAATCTACCTTGCTAAATAGGTGCATGTTGTGCACCTAGTCAATCCTGTGTAAATCCTTTTCCTCAGCCCTGGAAATCTCAGAATTCAAAATAATTTGGCATCTCGTTGAGGATAAAATCGCACTAGAGTTTTCGTAGAAAGTATAGTGGCACCTCATTGTTATTACAAGGTGGAAAATCAAACACCATCCACCATCGGTCCCAAAATTTTTTTTAATCAAATTATTATTGCACCAATGGATGGGAAACCATTTACATGTCAACGGAATAGGAAAATTAGCGCAGGGGTCTGTGAATAAGGCACATATGAGTTCTTTTGAAATTTATTTTTTCTTTACATCCACATATGACAATTTGTTGGAATAATAAACCTTACAACCCTCTATATGTATGTTGTCCAACGATCAATTTTTCCCCTGCCGCATCAATTTGAACAAGTAATGCCTCCAATGTGTTTGTAAGAGAGGCATGGTGGGGGTTTGTAGATTGTGCATCCCTCATTGTTTTGATTAAATCCTCAATTTCAAAAAAAAATTTCAACTGTATGGGCTGCTAAATCTTCTTGACTACCCAAGGGATGTTGAGAAATTATGGGAGTGTCAAGAGAAATGTCAAGAATAAAAAGGTTTGGTTGTGGTTTATTCCCTCGACCTCTAACTATAACAATAAAAAATATGTATTTAATTAAAATTTTAATCTAATTTCAATGCAATTTTGAGAAAAGAATTGTGCTTACCTCTTCTCTGTTGCACCATCATCAATTCAGATCTTCCCAGTGATCTAGAAATTATCCTTTGAGCTTGAGATCTAGCTGAATGATAAAACGTGAGGGTATGAACAAGCTCTGAAACTCACGTTTGAGGGAGGTAAAGTGATAGAGGCTTGGGCCTCTTTTTTTAATTTATAGTAATCATAACACATACGCATTATGTAACGCGTAAGTGTTATGTAACGAGTATGTGTTATTCTTTGGAGATTCCCGAGCCAAACAAATTAAAACGCGAGTACGTTTTGTTTTTTTTCGGATTCTTGTCCACGTTTCTACCCCCTAATTTCATGCACTTACCCCCCTATTCAATGAGATACACCGTAAGTTAAATGTAAAAAAATATAAAAGGAAATCTAGAAAAAGGAAAAGGAATTTATGATTCACATATTATGAGCCTTCCTAGGACTTAAGTTAAATATTGAAACATGATTGTAATATATGTGTAATCCAAAAATATCGTGTCGTGGGAAGAACCCATCTATAAGTATTTCCTGTAGTTGAGTTTTCATATTGTGCCTTGTCATTAAAAAAAATTGACATTATTGTGCATCAAGTGGTTCATGTTACCTATGTGGGTTATTATCTGTGTAAACATATCTTGTGGTGTGTGTTGTCCTGAGTGATCTCCTGAAGTGTCATGTATACTACAATTTAAGTAAAAAAAAAAATATTTTATTATATTTAATGTTGTATTTGTGTGTGTGATATGTGGGAGTTACATTTGGTATTAGAGTGAAGCATCATGCTCTCGAACCTCTGGGACAGATTGGAGTTGTGATGGTTTTACATGGTGGTGGTGGAGACTAGAAGAGTAATTTGATATATGTTTTTATGTGTCAAACGTTGCAATTGTGATATTATGAATGCCCATGTGGTGCATGTTACGTAGTGCGTGGTTGTTATCATGTTGATGTGCTTGAAGAGTCCAAGTGTGATGTGTTGCCTTGGTATGTGTGAAAAGTCTATTATTATGGATGGTGGAGTATTGGATTGTCTTATCATTTTTTGATATGTAGATGTGCTGATATGTTATATGACAAAGACTTGTGTATAGTGAATTGGATTGTATCATGATGTCACCACCGTGTTATCATGAATCATGTGTGTCACCGTGTTGTATTGCAATTGACTATATGTTGTAGTGTTAGTCACTCTGTTCATCTTATGTATAATTTATGTAATATGTGATATTCATTTAGTTAATTAGGGGTATATGGTTATTGTATGACCCCTATTGTGTAGTACTTGCACATTGGGTGCATTATGTGGAAACGTGATGTATCGTAACCTGTGACATTAATTATTGTGTTATACCCGTATATATATATAATATATTATGTTATACCCTATATATATATACCATGCATAAGACTCTAGCGTTAATGTGCATGAATCACCATTGTGTTAATGATGTAGTTATGTGTTATGTTGTGAACCTTACACTAACCAACCCTAAGGGAAATAATCAGTACAATGTGTATGTGTGGGGAGAGGAGGCATGGACCACGTTTTCATAATCTTGAGCCGAGTACAAGTTACAAAATGGAGTCTTATATAGAATGAAAACCCACTTCTATTTGTTTAGTATACTTTAGGCTTTCTCAGTATATTGTGGATGCGCACCAATTTTGGCTGAACTTATGCAAACTAGCATCACCTGGTCTCTCTTATTGGGTTGTCCATTGAACAATCCTATGTGATCTTGACTATGTTGAGCCTTGTGGGATTATGGGGGGGTGATTCAGGTAGAGATTATGAAAGTTGTATTATTTAATATGTTATTTTATGAGGCAAAGATTGATGTACGAGTGCCAACAACTCGATGAGTACCCATTTTTTAATTGTATCTGGCCACATAGTGATTATAATGTATTATTTCTCTATGCATATTTTATTCATAAATTGATCAATATCTCTTTTGTTGGAACAAAACCAATAGTTTTCTTGATTGAATTGTTATTATATTTTTGGAATTTTATTTTGTTGTTGCACTAACATGCGTATTTTTGCACTAACAATGGCTATTTTTTTTTATAGCCATTTTCAATTTTTCTTAGTTTAAATATATCCTATCCCAAGGTTGGGATTTTTACACTTTGCATTTGATAAAGATTGTTATGTTGGTTATAATGTCATATTGTGTTAGAATAGGGTCATGGGATTCACCATGGAGTGGTTGAACCTATTGACTCGCTTCATTGTATGGGGGTACACCCCAAGGAGTTATAGATAACTTACGGGGTGTTAAACCACAAGTTATTATGGAAATTGGGTTAGAGGTGTTTGGACCTTATGTTCCCATGTCTAAAAGGAAAATTTGTCTTTATTTTATCGCTTGGTAGGTATATGGAGTTTCCTTGTGATGGTTTGGGAGGTACGTGTAGTTATTTTATGATGCTTTTAGAGGTATATGGAGATTGTTTTTTGATGCTTTGGAGGTATATCTAGTTGTCTCGTGATGCTTTGGGAGGTATATGGAGTTTTCCTATGATGTTTAGGAGGTATATGTAGTTGTTTTGTGATGATTGTAAGGTATATGTAGTTATTGGTGATGCTTTGGGAGGTATATGGAGTTGTTTTGTGATTCGTGTGGAGGTATACAAAGTTTTTTTAGATGTTTTGGAAGGTTTATGGTGTTGGTACTTTGATTTATGTGTAATCATGTGAGTCTGGTGATGTTTTGTGATGTTGAGGATTGATGCTCCTCATTGAGAGTACGATTTGATCACTTTTTTGACACTATGTAGCTACAATTATGGTCTTGATTTTTTTAAAACCTTCGTATATGTACATGTTGGCAATTCAATGTTGTAGTAGTTTGCTTATGTTATGAGAGATGTTGTGTCAAGGGCACATGTGTAATAAGTTCTATGTTGTGATGGTTATGCATGTTATTTCCATGGTTTTGTTGAGTTTTGTGATGTGATACAGTTGCGGAAATATGTAGAAATATGTCTTGTGGACCATTACTGTTGTGTTTGGTCTTTGTGTGGTATTGTGATGTCATTTTATATGAGCACCAAAAAAATATAAAAATATAAACTAAAATCCTAAGAACTGAAATATTAAGAGCTTGAGTTTAGGGATACTATAAAGGACAAAGATTAATAAAGTAATAATGTAAACTGCAAACTACTAATCTTCATAGAACATTACGAAATTATCAAACTTTTCCCTCTTCTGTAAGGTCTCACTTTTGTAATAAGTACCTCTTATTGTACATGGCATGAATCGTTGATCGTTTTCCTCCTTGCTTATGAGCACCCTCTTCTAATCTTGGCATTTTGTTGACATCCAGGATGATGTTGTTATAAGGGGAGGGAAATGTAGTTCCCAGATAAATAAAACAAAATAAAGAAATGTAATTAAAGATAAATAATAATAATCATAATTAAATAAAGGAATGAGATAAAAAAATTGTGGGGAGGAATTTAATAGAGTTGGTAAGGGAATTAATGGAGGATGGTGTTGTTCGGTGTGTGGCAGGAGTCTGGCATGGTATGGTCCACCCAAAGGACGATGTGCATTGAATAAGCTCCTGTAGACATGTCATTTTCCACTTGAAAAATAATACAAGCTCTTTATTTTCAGATCCAAAGACATTAACCACATTGAAACCCATGCCAATGTTGCAATTTTAGCATAAATAAGATGGTCACAGTGTTTGGCTAAATGAAATAACAAGACAACTTCTTATGTAAGGTGTTTGGGAAGTGTACAAAAGACATGGGTTTCCTCATGGGAAAATCACACTTTTTCACCTATGCAAAAAATAGGTCTCCAACATGATTAGTTTACATTTTCCTTTGTATTCCCGTCCTATGCAAAAATGTGAGATTTGGAACAGGGTATGGACATCCATCAAAGAATAAAAGATGGAGGTGTTTTGTCATATGTTGTAGTTGCAAATTCTCTAGTAAACGTGTATGAAAAATTTGGGAGGATTGACAGGTGCATGAACTATTTGACAAAATTTCTCAAGGAAAAACATGGTTTTGGTGGACAAATTTGACTGCGGGATATACGCAAAATGGGTTTTGTTGAAATGCCTTGAAACCTGAATCAAGGAAGTTGAAATGTATAAAGCGAAATTTCACAACATTTCCACCAACCTCCCTACATGTAACGAGATGGTAGTGTTGAAGTTATGTCAGATATGTATTAGAAAGTGTGTTGGTAGGCATTTCGGGAAATAAAAGCTTCCCTTTTTTCAACCCTTTTGTTGGTTGCATACTTTTTGTTGAGTGATGGAGATTGCATTGAGATTGGAATTGGATAGTATGGGAATTATATGATTTTATTTTAATGCATAGATTTGGTGTGGGATAATATACATGGTGTGTGGGTTGTGATTGTTGTTGGGTTGTGTCCTCGTAGATATATAAGTCTCCTAAAACACATAGGAAACTTTTAAGAAATGCAATGGGCATGTTTAACCCAGTTCAAAAACCATTATTTGTGTTCTATGTTTTGGAGAATAGCATGCTTAGTGGTTGAGGATTATACGAAATGCTATGCATGCCTTATTTCTTTACACTTGCAATATATCATTTTTTGGGCATGGTTGACCTCCTTACTTTTATGGCTATTTTGAGGACACATGAAACTTTATGGTTAAGATGCCAATTAAATCAATGATAGTTGTGAAGATCCATTTGCTTGGTGTTTGTTTTGATTGGTAGGGGTATTGGTTATGTTTCCATAATTGTTGGAAGAACACATAGGAGAATGATAGGCTTGGATTATGTCTAAGAACCACCTTATCCAATAGGCTTTGAATGCACTTAATAGTCAGTGACTTGCCTTTTGACTTGGCCATGCATGGTGGGGTGGCATCCTTGGTGGCATTCATAGACTATCATTTAGTCTTGAATGATGACTAAGAAATAATGCGTTCCTGTGGTAAAGGTGCTATCAAAATCCATGAGCTATTAAGAACTCTGGTTGCTACAAATCTTGACACATATTACATTATGGAGGATTACGGAAGGTACACAAGATGGGCTTGGTGAAAAAGGCTTTGAACCCCCTCTAGCACCTAAAATTGGCTCATGGAAAACCAAAATCACTTATCTTCTATCATTGATCAATTCAACGTATGGTAAATCTCTCCTTATGTTTCATAATTCTCATATTTTAGTTTTCCCTATTACAATGAAATAAAATTTTAAACCCTAGGATTATCATACATTTGAATTTTTTAAATAAACTTGTTTGCAAAACAATAAAACGACATATCGTAACTTACGAAATATAATTAATCCCTTGGTAGTCAACAATGGACTTAGACCCTCATTTTAAGATTATCTAACAAACTTCATAACCAAACTAGATTGATACAACACCTGATTTTTTTGACAAGTTGAAGTTGAGTTCCTTGTAATGATCTCGATCGTTTCCTTGTAAAAAAATCAGTAAACCATGATTTTAAGAGACTCACAAAACGTCCTTTGGAATCCCGAAAAATAGGTGTAAAGAGTTATATGTCCTCCTTGTTATGAGGAGAGTTGCATCAAGCTTTAGATTGACCTCAATCGATTGTTTTTAATCTCTATGCCGCTCCTCCAAGAGCCCTGTTACCCAATTTTGTAGTTTTAGGAAGTTGCTAAAGATTGAAAAGTCATGTTTTGTATCAGCTTGCCGTGTGGAAACTAAACAATGAAATGCTTGTCCACCTTTACAAACCCCTAGTATGTTTAGTAGAAAACTGTCTAGAACCTTCAGTTTTGGAAAAGCACATTCGTGGTTAGTTTGGCAAAGGGGTTTCATAGGCCTCCAGTTGTTGTTTCACTAGGTAAAACTTGGCCGATTATGACCGATGGCTCTGGAAAACCATTCGCCAACTGTACCCTATTAACAAATTTTGAATCTCATCAGTCCCTATGGATTCTTGGTATATATGTGGACATGTAGGAATTTTTCCATCATGGATTTGGTTATCGGAAGACAATTTTTGAACTCACTTTCTTAGCCTTTGAGCCAAAATTGGGTGTCTTTGCAACTAGAAAGAAACTATCAAAGAAAGTTGTAGGACCCTAGTCAACTTAGAAAACCATCATAGAAACTTATTAAATAACTATTTAAAACTCTATCTTGTGACTTATGTGAAATTTGAATTTTGGTAAAATAGTATTTCTCTCTCTTCCCTTAGTTAAGGAATGAAATGGATATATGCCCTAAAACATCTCTTGTTGCATGTGTATTTTTGTCATCACGAAAATTGAAAAAAATTAATGTAATTTATGATAGATTTAGGTAGATGTCATGCCAATGATTTTTCACTTATTTCATGCTCAAATAACAAGTAAGATGGTGAAATGCCCTGGTTATAATTCGTTGTGTATTATTGTAATTTATATTTGTAACAATGTAATTGTAGAGGTTGAACCAACTTTTTGTAATGTATAGAAAGACATATTATTGAAGTTTTTTAGTATGTATGAGATGTTAGTTTTAGGGGTGCTTTGGGAAATGTGCATTTAACCATAGGTGTCATTTTGATTCTGATATATGTATGGGAAAAAAGGGGGTTGGATTTATATGTTAAATGAAATTGAATTTAATATCTTATAATGTAATTCTAGTATGAAATTGATGATTAATTGATTGGTGTGTTGTGTTCCTTCCCTGTAAAATGTAGTAAGGAAATATAAATGAAATAGTTAACTCTATTATAAAATTCATGTATAACAATTCTTCATGTGTGACTATTTTAGCATGTAGGAAACTAAAACCTTATGGTAAACTTAAATATTTACACTCGATGACACCTTATCGTTAAGTAGATATAAGATCAAGTCTATATTTTTATCCTATCTTGCATGTTTAGAAACAATGTCATAAACCCACTTATTAGGGTCGACATGGTTAAACTTTTTTTGGTGTATTTCATCCCTTCATAGGATTGATAGTTGGGTGTGTGGTAAGGAGAATGTGTTCTCTTAGGGTAGGGAAAAATAGGAAACCAACATTAAACCTAGTATAAAACCATCTTGGTTGGGAAAATGTGTAGAGTGAAGAGTGTTATGTGGAGAATATTTCCAACTAACCTTGAAATTCACCCTTAAAATTTGGGATTATAAATGAACTCGATACCCAATCTCAATTTTCATCTAGGTTGTATGCTGCAATGCTAAGAGTTAATGGTGAAACTTAACAACATTTTAGTTTATGATTATTTGGTGAAAAAGTAACCATAAGATGATGTGATTAGAAAATGGTAGAAATTATATCACTCGTATAACATGTTTAAACCATCTTGTGTTGAGAAAAGGGATCTACATTGTGCAAACTCTAATGTGAATCTTAGCCCTTTAAAAAATGAACTCATCTATCTTTCTCTCCCACTTGTTCTATTATTTAATTTATGTTTAATGTGAAACTATGTGACCATGTCCTTAAGATAAATCCCCTAAGACATGGACTAGTTGTTTTGTGAGGGTGCAAATTCCCTATTAACAAATATATATCACAATTAGTTAAAACAATCATGTGAATCTAGTTAGGGAAAAACCTCTTAAGTTGGACATGAACGATACTTAGGAAACCTAATCTAGAAACAAAAATAAGTAAGTGTTTTGCAATGTTAAGAGCCTTCGAATCCATGATTAATTGTTAGAGCATAACTATAGTAAAACTATAATTAACGCTTGGCCTTGGGTAATTTAAACATGAGATGTTATCCCTCAATTAAATTGAAACATGATCTTCATTGTAATGTGATTAAACAATATTTCTATGGGTAAATAACATAATTCATATAATACTTATTGTGTACTAAATCAATTATCCAATTCTAAATGAATGAAAGAAACACGACCCTAAATCCTTAAGAAAAAATGTGAACTTCACCTCAATTGGACTTACACTTGTTCCATTGTGTAACAAGGGTATGAAATAATATTGGGATGCCTTCCCTTAGGAGTGAATCCTAGGGATAATATCTAGTAGCCTCATGTGTATGTAAATAGCTTTGTGCATAACTAAATACCCTATTATCAAATGAGCGATTTAAAAAATTAATTGAAATAATGTAGATGATCCTTATTCAATGAGATACACCATAAGTTAAATGTTAAATAGTATAATAGGAAATCTAACAAAAGGAAAAGGAATGTATGATTCTCATATTATGAGCCTTCCTAGGACTTAAGTTAAATATTGAAACATCATTGTAATAAATGGTAATCATAAAATATCCTATCATGGGAAGACCCTATCTATAAGTGTGTCCTATAGTTGAATTGTTATGTTTTTCCTTGTCATTAAAAAAACTGACCTTGATGTGCATCATGTGCTTCATGTTACCTACGTGGGGTATTTTCTATGTAACAATATCTTATGTTGTGCGTCGTCCTGAGTGATCTCATGTAGTGTTGTGTATACTACAATGTAAGTCAGAAAAATTATTCTAGTATTTTTACTGTTGTATTTGTGTGTGTGATATGTGGGTGTTACAATAGGGGCAAGGAATTCATCATTAAAAACCCTAAAATTATACTTTTAGTTCTCCTAGTTGAATTGTGGGTATACATCATATACCTTGAATTTAGAAATATCCTTGGCCTTCATCAATCATGGGAATGATCAGTGGCATGTAATGTTAGATACCATATTTGAGGTCATGTATAATTGACCTTGGGTTTTGGACTCTCCTTCTATTTGCACTTTCATCTTTATGAGTTGGTTAAAGTTGGAGTCACTTATAAGATCTCCCAAGTAGATAGTTTTATTTCCACTCAAAAGTATTTAGATGTTCCTAAACATCCAATCATGGTAATGATAAGCAGATTCATTCCTCCACAATCCAGTTCAACAATGTGGTGAGGTCCCCAATTTCTTCGATGAAATCATCCCTTTTCAACTTCTTATGGATTCTATTAGCAAAGATCCTTGGCTTCTCAATCCATTGGTTGTTTAATTCCTTGGAATACTTTGCACTATTGGAATTCCATAATTTTTCTACTTTTTAATTGAAATTTATGCCACTTGGTCATCATCGGGTATTCTAAGCATATCATCAAAAGTATCTGGGGTTAAATATAAAACTAGAGCACCACTTCCATCTCTAACTTCTCTCCTCTCGGGGTCATATTTTTGTGCACATGTCCGCACTAATTCTTGATATTGAAATTATCGAGGAAATATAGATGTTAGGTAACGTAACTCATCTCAAATTTCTCCATGATTTCTTTAATGTTAGCTATGTGCCATCTCTGGACGAAGTAATCTAAGTCTGCATTTCCCAAATTTGTATCTATGATTTTTTCCATGTCAAAAGTAAGGTGGTACGAGCTCAGGATGTCGGTCAATTGGATATTCATTACTACAGGGAAAGAGTGTAGATAAATAACTTTAGGGGAGAAGATTGATAACAATTCAGGACATAAAAAATAGTCCTTTAATGCTTAGTAAAAACTCCCAATACCAAAAAAACACATGGAGACTATGTACAATAACTTACCCACATAGAAAGAAGTCCTAGTTTTGTTTTGAACTAACAAGATCACCCAAATAACTGTTAGAGCCTCACAGATGTACCTTACACAATTCAGACATAGAAACTAGGGCTTCATCACATTATAGGGATATAAAGTACTGAGGAACAATGAAATTCAAATGCAAAGTGTAGGAATTATCAAGAAATTCAACCATATAACATCCATTACATTCTCTCATTAATGGCGGACATAACTGCACAATTTTTTATATTTATGACCATTTATTTTATAATATAGGCCTTACACGTGGACAAATTTGCCACATCAAACTTATTTAAGTTAATTTTTATTTATTCATTTCCCTAATCATTAAGAACTTCATAAATGGCTAGATACTTTGCTTTAATTTTTATGGTCTATTGGGTATTAAAAATTGTACTTTCGTTCAGGTTTGTATTTTACGCTGTTGTATAATGCCACCATATGTTAAAACATTTCCCTCTTTTTAGGGCACAGATACGGAAACACAGTCAACAATATTGTAAAAAAATACAAAAATGCCAACTTTAAGACTATGAAAATGTTCCTCTTGCCAACTATTATCATATCATTTCACGTGTCCTCGCCATCATGCTTTTGAGGTGAAATTGTAACTTGCAGTCTTACAAAAACTACGATGATGCAAAATGCAAAAATACAAAGTTAATATTTTGTATTATAGCATTGAAATTCTATGAATATTCCTTTTTTGGGCCTTGGGGAAGAACTAGGAAGTTACAAATTTTTATTAACTATGACTTTGCAAAACATGTTAGGAAACATAGGATTATTCCCATTTCGGGGATCAAAATTGCAATTGTAGTTTTTTACTTTGTAAAAATTACAAATTTCTTTTAAGAACCGCATAGCCCCATATTCTTCGAGTATTCCTTTTATTGCATCTCAGGGGTGGAACTGCAGTTTACAAAATTGTAGAAATGCAATCTCGCATGATTACAAAATGCCCAGTTCGAAAGGAAAAGGGAATTATCTTTGAATTCTCAAATATGTAATTATATTTCTAAAAACATATCCTATGCTATCAAATCTCCAAATCATTAAAACAATAAGAAATAAAAGAAAGATTAATATGTTAGCAAAAACATAGATAGTTTGATAGGAACACAACATAATTTTAACCATTGGAGCCTGAGAGGTCACATAATGACTTGAAAGAATAGTTAGACAACCAAACTAGCCAAGATACATCAACATTGACATAGAAAAATATGAAACATGTCATGATTTTTGAAAGGATCAAATCAAGCACTAACAGGGTCAAGAGGAGGAAAACTCTAAAAATTCTAGCATATATAGTGCGTAATCAATTGAATAATCATCCTAATCAAAGTCAATTGAGTAATTGACACAAGACCCACATGGAATATGATCAAAAGAAAGGACCAAATCATAATATTAGATCTTTCACCCACAAAAAATCATGTTTCTTTGGGTGATGATAATTATTACCAAGCTGAAGGCATAGGGGGTATAAAATTTTCTATCAACCACAATTTTAATTTCTCAAGAACCTTATATGTTCTTGGAACCACTAACAACATTCTATCAATAAATAAACTACTAGATAATGATTTGAATGTTGAATTTTATTGTATAAGTGGCAATACATTGTTTTTGATAATGAATAAAAAAATTAAATATCAAATTATTACTCATTCATCAAGAATTGATAATATGTTTCAACTTTACTTTTCCTCTACAATCGACGATCGTTAGACACACATTGCAAAAATGTAAAAGCTTCAAAAACTTCTGGCACCGTAGATATGGGAATGTGATTTTTGGATATCTTACTTTACATAGATAAAACAGTATGGTTAGAGGATTGATATAGTTACAAAAGGAAAAAAAATTCTATTGTAGTTTTCTACTAGGAAATAAGTATAGGCCAACATTCCAAAATAATCCAATTGGAGCTAAATACCGACTAGACCTATTTCATATAGATATTTGCAGAAAATATGACTTATACTTCCAATGGATATAATTATTAATAGCACTTTATTGATGTTTATCGATGAAATATGTGGAAATATTTTCTATGAACAAAGTATCAAGCCTTTTAATCTTTCAATAAGTTTAAAGAACTTAATAAAATTAAACAAGTTAAAAATTAAAGGTACTCCCCTCAAATTGAGGGGAATTCACAAGTAATGTATTCTATGCTTATTTGAAGAAACATGACATTCACTTACCAATTATTGTATGCTAATTTTTACAGATAAATGGAGTACATAATGGAAACCCAACAATATAGTGAAAATGGTGTATTCTATGATTGAGGATATATATTTGACATGAATATATTACACAGTAGTAAAATAGTTATATACCTATTGAGTAGGTCACTAACAATTCCACTTGATAATATGACTCCGTTAGAAGAATGGTCATAGAAAAAATTGATAGTAAATAATATACATGTTTTTTTGTAGAAAATCTCACATGCTAGTCCCCAAACAGAAAAATAACAAAAATTGGACAAAAATTCCACTTCTTACATATTTCTTGGGTATGATGAAGACTTACCGAGATATAAACTTGTGGATCAAAAAAAATAAATATCTACATAGTTAGGGATGTTGAATTTTATGAAAGAATTGTCTCATGTTTATTATCCAAAAATTCAAATACAAAGAATATAATAAATAGATCTATGGTGAGATTATATGATGCATAAAATGGTGAAAATAGTAATAGGATTGATTTTAAAAATCAATATCCACAATCCATAGCTCAAAATATGTTAAAGCGGCGTAGAAATTTGATTAGAGATGTAAAATTAGATGGTTCTCAAAACATATCTACTCGTAGACCATGAACTCACATAAAATTGAGATAAAAAGACAACATGGACCTAATGAGTAGAGTAGTTGAAAAAAATGAACCCACTAAGTTTTGAGAAGCACTAGATTCCAAACCTCAGAGAGAATCCACGGAGGATTAAAATTATCCCCTAGTCAAGAACATAACCTGACAGCATCTGGATATTCCACTTAGAAGTAATCCAATTCGATGCAAATGGATTTTCAAAACCAAAAACAAGTAAGATGGTAGTTTTGAAAAGAACAATACCAGATTCATCACAAATGGGTTTGCAAATTATAATAAATTAATTATGAAGAAACATTTTCTCCCATAGTTAAGTTCAAACGTATTAGGATGATTTTTTCTCTACATAAAAAATTTGGATGGAAAATACGCCACTTGGATGTTAAAAGTGTCTTTTTCAATGATGATATTAAAGAATATTATTTATTTATACAACTATAATTTTTTCCCATTCTAAATTCGGAAATAGATTTTGTAGACTCCTCAAGTTACTATGTAGTTTAAAATCCCTACACCAGAAAAATATTACATCAAGATTGATGATCATTTCATTCAAAATAGATTTAAGAAAAACCATTATAATCCCAATATCTACCACAAACAATAAGTACGGGAGATATGGTGGTTTTTATAGTCTATATCAATGATCTAGTAATCACTTGTATTTTATCGACTGTAATTGATGCAAAAAATAAAAATTAAAAGATCTTGTGACATGAAAAATCTTAAGATTCTCATCTATTATCTTGGATTGGAAGTTAGGAAAATAAAGAATCACATTTTTGTGAGTCAAATGAATCATGCCAAGACAATGATTGATAAATTAAATATGATGGAATGTAAACCTATTTCTACATCTATGGAGGAAATCCTTTAAATGTTTAAATTATATCTATCACTTTAGGTAGATGTAACTCTCTATTGAAAATTTATTGGGAACTTCATTTACTTGACCTATAGTAGGCAAGATATTAGCTATGCAGTGAGCTAAATTTCTCAATTCATGCAAGATACCAAAGAAATACATTGTAAATTAGGGAATATAAAACATAGGTATATCAAAGGAACAATTGACTTTGGCCTATAATACAAAAAAAAAACCAGTTACTTTTAATAGGGTATGTAGATTGATACCATGCTTCAAACATTGATAATAAAAATTTCACTTCGAGATATGTGTTTTCTTTTGGTTCTATTCATATATCATGTGAGAGAAAGAAGAATAAAGTTGTTTCTCATTCTTCTACTAAATTATAATGTCATGCTACAACAAGAGCCATCTGCGAAGTGATATAGATACATCACATTCAACAAGGTTTAGGAATTCCAAAAATGTCAGCTGCCATCTTTCCCTGTGATAATGAAGGTGTAACAAATATTGTTTATAATCCTATATTTTATGATAACACCAATCATATAAAACTACTAATTCATTAATTACATAAACATATTCATTAGCACAATATACAACTCCATTTTTTAATAATGGAAGAACAATGACTGCACATATCTTCATCAAATATCTTGCATGTGAAAAATTTGAGGCAATTAAAAAAGTTATGACTTGTTCACTTGATATCATGTTGAATTAATGTGAACTAATAGAAATAATAATATAGTTTTATTCTATAGTGAAATTTATCACTACTATTAATAAGGCACATGAGGACAATTTCGTGAATAGGTTTAATAGTTGCAGTGTTGTAAATAGACTAGGATGTTGACTCGTCCATTGAGTCATGCTGTTGTGTATAATCAGGGAACTATACATGCAATTTATATTTATATTTTATCTAAAGTTTTGCACTTGCTAATTATTTATTTTAGTGTTACAATCATCGTGTAACTCTATTGCCCGATTTATATAAATATTGTAGTATGTTTTTTATTAATATATTATTTAGATTCTATTATTACAACTAATCTAATCTTGTAATTTTATCAATCTACATTCTATATAAAACTATTTAAGAGTGAATAACCATTCAATGGTCCAATATCATAGAAAATGGTTACTTCCCTAAGAACAATATAATTCATAATTCATCAAAAAAAGGCATTTGTAGATGATTCCTTACATGTGCTTACCTTTACCACACCCAAATTACCTTCTAAACTCGTTAAAGAGATAAGTACACTATTATTCATCTATCTATATTTAGCACATGCTCTAATTGATCTATATTTAAATATTATATATATATAAATGAATTTTAACAATTATTTTTTAATCTAAATAAACATATTAATTCTAACCCTAAACTAAATTTAAATGAGTAATAACCCCCATATTCAAACCTATTTTTCAGCTAAATCATTTGGTGAACCCACTTATTGATAAAATCCTTAACCTATTTGGCATAGATTATCTTGTTGCAAATAGGCCTTATACGCAAACCCTAACCATATTTAAGGATTCTCTCTATTCTTTTTCTTTCAATATTCCTTTACAATTTCTATTTTCCCTTACTTTTATGGCCATCTCTACCAAACCTTCATGAGGGTAATTTTCTCATAATGATTTGAATCCTCATACCAAAATTTTTGATTTAATTAATTAATAAGAATTTATATAATTTATAATTCTTAATCCTTAACATATTGATGCACTCTTCTATATATCTACGGATGAGAAACATTACTTGGCTACATCTAAAAATCTTATATCCAATATTCTAGAATCTACTATTATTTCTATCTTCTATCTCTACATCTACTATTGTCACATCTACTAACCCTCCATGTATTCTCAATAAGGAGGAATCTACTATACCCCTTTAGCAAGATATAAATATTATCATAAATTATAGTACTAATCCTACATATCTTTATCACACCCATGGGATCTTACATTCTCCCTCTACTGCATACGCCCTTGATAATCTCATATTTTTTATTTATATACTAATATGTTGCAATAAAATGTGGGTGTATCTAGAGATTCTAATATCATGGATTATAATAAAGATATTTATAATAAACTTGCACATGAGGTGGAATGTCATCCTTTACCCATAGGTTTTGTGTCCCCTAATATTCCGATGTATGAGGGAAAAGGTGACCCTAAAAAACAGATTCTCTTTTCATATTTATTTCTTAAATGTTTACAATGATACACTTAGCATCAAGATTTTTCGTATAAGTCTTATGGATTATTTCATATAATGGTTATATGATCTATGTAATAAATCCGTGAGGTATTTAATAGCTAATCGCTTTATTTCACACTTCTCTCTTAACATTGGTGATAAGGTTTCCCATTCCCAAACGGACAAAATACAACAACGCTTCAGTAAACCAATTACTGATTATATATTTCTCTTTGATATAATACTTAAAAAAATGAGAAACATACTTGAAAATAATCAAATTTAGGATCTATTTACTCATACTCTCATATTTTGATCCTTTAATAAGTATGTGGAAGATCCTATGAAGTTCAATTTTTTATGCACGAAGTTGAAAGGTCATGCATCTCTTTCGTGGGAGTATATCCAAACCAACCATGTATAGCATAAAAAGTAATAAATTGACACATGGGATAAAATGGTCATGAATCTCAAGGAAAATATTTCACCTAAATATTTTCAACTCATTTTTTTCAAAAAAATTCAAGGTTTTTAAAAAATATAGCTTAGTGCTAAAAAATATAATAAGAAATTTTACGGAATCTATATTAGTGAAGTACATGTGGAGGATGATTAGGAGAGACATGTAGAGGATGATTTGAAGAAGATATCTATATATATAAAAACATTTCAGATATTGATTCAAGATGAGTTTAGTTTGTTACAATTCGATTCCATAGAAGATGCCTATTAGTATACTTTGAAGGAATAGGAAAAGTCAGGACACAAATGAATAATATCTAACTATGAGAAGAGGAAGTCCTAGAAAGGCCATATATGAGGTGGATGAAGAGATAATTCTCTGAAAGGGGAAGTAAATTCATGATTAACATTGCAAAGTGAAGGACCATCTCTAGGAGGTGGAAATACATCTAGGGGTAGAGGATCCTTTTGTTGCAGAAGATGCATAGATATAGCAACACATGTTACATGTTTCAAGAAATAGAGCATAGATTATATGAGTTCCTGCACACCCATAATGGCAATAAGATAAGTGTGCACATTGTGCAAGGTGAAGTAGATGGATTTTTAATTCATGAACGAGAACTAAATATGGTAAAACTGATAATGTTCAAGTGCATAAATTGTTTAAACCAGAAAAGGAGGAGATTAGTCCTAAGTAGAGAAGAATTTTGTTTAGGATGACATGTAAGATAGGGGGAACATTATAGAAGGTGATAGTGAATAGTAAAATTAATGATAATTTCATTATATAGTAAATGATGGACAGGATAAAACTTAAAATAATTTAAAATCCAAATCCATATAGGGCTCCACAGTTTCATAAAGGAAATTATATAGTGGTGAAAGAAAAATGTCTTGTTAAATTGCATATCAAGAGATACGAAGATGACTTGACATGTGACACCGCGCCCATGGGTACATGCCATGTGTTACTTTGAAGGCCTTAGTAGTTCTACCGAAATATGCAACATGATGATTGTGGAAACATATACATAGTGGAAAACGATGGAAATAAGGACACTCCAAACCCATATTTGGGAAAGGATGAAACAACACTGAAGTTATTGATTCTCTCAGGAAAATCGATTATGAGTTTCAAAAAGTAGCATAGTGCATGTTTTATGCTCATAGTGACGACCGCACAAACAGAATGAATACTACAAGTGGTTGAATGAGACAAACTAATGCCACAAAAAGTGAAAAAGATATTGGGAGAGCTTTTTAGAAGTTATGTATAATGAGTTACTTGAATGGTTACCACTTATAAGAGATATTAGTCATTCAATGGACTTAATTATAGGATAAAAATTGTTGAATAAGAACATTACATGACAATACTATAGAAAAATGTTGAGATATATAGGAAAGTCCAATAATTTTACGATAGAGGACTCATCAGAGATAGTGTGATTCCATATGCTATGTCAAAACTTTTAGAACAAAATAAGGGTGGGTAATGGTGTATGTGTACTAATGTAAGTGCCATAAATAAGATTGTAATCAAGTACATGTTTACATTTCCCCATATATATGATATTGTGGAATTTTTGATTGGAGATACATATTTCAGGAAGGTTTACCCAAATATCAGATACCATCCAATTCTCATAAGGGAGGGAAAAGAATGGAAGATAACATTTAAGACTCAAAAAGCACTGTATGAGTGGTGTGTGATGTCATTTAGATTGTGAAATACATCGAGTAATTTAATGATATTGATGATCAAAGTATTGAAACCAATTTCAAGTTTTTTTTTTATCACGTATATAGATGAGATTATAATTTTTAGAAGGACACGTGAAGAGAATTTTCTACACATCAAACAAGTGTTGTAAATATTGTGAGAAGAGAATTTGTTGTTTAATTTGAATATATTAAATTCTAAAAAAGAATAATTAGTATACATGGGGTTTTTGATTTTAGAGGAAGGACTGAAAATGGACCATAATAAGGTTTTTGTAGTTGTAGATTGGTCTTTACCTAGATTTCAATTTATGAATGCAATTTTCATGGGTTAACTATCTTGTACAAAAAGTTCATCAAGAAATTCAATGATGTGAGTGTGCCAATTAATGAGTCGCGAGAGGAGATAAAAATAAGTTTTTCTAGAGCATCGGTGGAGAATTTTTTGTTGTGGAGATAATAGACCAGCCAGTGACGCTAGTTGTAAAATCATGGACATAGTGTTGATTCAAGAAGATAGACGTGTTGCACATATTTTAGTGAAAATTTGTATGACGTTAAGAGGAGGTGAGGTTTTAATGATAAATATTTTTACGCAATTGTGTAAGAATTGAAGAAATGGATACGTTATATGTTTCCTAAGAAATTTATGTTTCACACATACCGTTAGGAATAATATTTTACTAATAGGGAGGGAGAGTAAATTCAAATACATGTAAGCAGGAGGATTACTTACAAGGATACAAATTTGGGTTGAAATAAAAGAGTGTAAAATCTAACAATGTGGAAGATGCAATCAATATGTGTAACTATTTATGAACATATGTGAGACTAGAAAGTTGTGGGTTTTGAAGACATGAAGGAGATGTATGTACATGATGAATATTTCTAAGAAGAATGAGAATATTTCACACTACCCAGAAGTGTTGATTTACGACAACTTTTTTGCACTACTTTAAACATGTCAATTATTTGTTCAGAAGAGGACATTTTTTCATAGTTCATAGTTCAATATGGAGAAACTTGGTTGGGGAAAATCATTGTAGAGGATTAGTGGGGAAGTTTGGCTTGGATAAAACCTTAGCATAGTTAGGGGAGAATACATTTTTTCCATGAATGAGTGTAGATGTATGTACGTTTTTGTAAACATGTCGTGTTTATTATTTTCCTAAAGGAAGATCGCAAAATGTAGGGTTATATCAACCTTTTCCCATTCCAAAGACAACATTGGGAGATATAAACATGGATTTTATTTTGAGATTTCTTAGCACATAAAGGTATACTAATTTAATATTTGTAGTAGTTGACCGATTTTCAAATATGGCATATCTTATTTATCATAGGAAAACTAATGAAGAAATGCATTTTACAAATCATTTCTTCAGGGATATTGTTAGGCTACATGGATTACTAGATAGCATACTGTATAATAGAGATAAAAAATTATGGGTCATTTTTGGTGAATGTTGTGGAAGAATTGGTATACTAATTTGCAACTCAATCCAACATACCATCAACAAATTGATGGATAAAAAGAGTTAGTAAACATAATCCTTGGATATTTATTTAAAGAGGGAACTTGGGATTTATATTTAGCACATGCAGAAATTTCATATAACAATTGAGTAAATAGGAGTACAAGGAAAACACCATTCAAAATTGTATATGGGAACAACCAAACATGATTTGTAGAGTTAATATACTTACTATGAAATTAATAGATGAGTGTTGAAGTAGGATACTTTACAGAACACATGAAAGAAGTGTATCAGAAAGTACACAATCAATTGTAGAAGATGAATGCGTAGTAAAAAAACATAAATGATAAAAAGAGAGATGTTGACAATCATATTAGAGACATGATATTAACATAATTAGATAAGGAAACAATTCCTAAGAGAACATACAATAAGCTTAACTGGCCGAAAATAGGACACTACATAATTATTTGGAAGTATTTGTAAAATTATTATAAGGTTTAATTTCCTAAAAGTGTTTTTATCTCTAATATATTTACTATGCTGGATATTTACCCATAGAAGGTAGCCTAAGAAGGTGATGAGGTATCATAATATGAAAATGGCGGACTAGATTGGAGAATAGATATGCTAGAAAAATAGCGTGATGAAGCATAAGCGAAAATAGACACCATAATCAAGAAGACATGGAAAAGGTGTGTACAAAGTATTTGGTCAAATTGAAAGCTAAAAAGAATGAAGATGCAATGTTTCTAAGTGATACAAAGTTTACATAACTTGGAATTTTGGTTACTTGAGCATGAGCTTAAGATTTAGAATTATCTGAAATATATGATGCATGTAGTACCCACTCCCCTTTGACACTATTTCATTATGAGGTTATTACCATTGAATTGATACTTAGACATTTTGATTATTATAGCTGTATTAGTAGACGATAGACTATGCAAATATTTGCACTATTAACATGTTGTGATTTATATTTTGATTATGATGCACTAAATGACGATGATGGACAATTATATATGTTGATTTGCATTCTTTTGATTTATAATAACATTTCACATTATGGATGCATCACTTATGTTGGATTCTTTAATTAGAATTATGATTTTATGGATGTTAGAATTGCATTAATTAATATGATGATATGTTATACAATTGTTAATTTTGGATGATGATTATTTATTTTTATATGTATATTATTCTTGATGTTGTTCATGTGGTCGTAGGGATAGAGAGGTATTTGTTTTATGTTATAGGGAAATTTTATCAAAAACATCGAAAGGCGGTAGGGGACCAACCACAGAAGGATGTCGGGTGTTGTGCAACATGCCCAAAATTTGACAACTTGTGTATAATGTTAGGTTGTGTTGTTTCAATCTTTGTTAGGAGGTTCCCATAGGGGGGTAACCTCATTTATGTGGCCATGTGTGTAATGTTTTTCCCCTTCTTTTAATTTTTTTTCTAATTGTTTGAAGTTGTTCTGCATGTGTTTAATTGGGAAATATTGTTTCTTTATTAACACTTGCTAATGTATTTAATTATCTAGTTAAGCTTAAATTTAAATTAAGAGGGAAGAAATGACAACTGGGATATAAATTGGGTAGATGGTCCTTGAAATATTGTGGATGTAAACAAAATTTGTGTTGGGTTTTGTGTTGTGTACTCTTTCACAACTTCAAAATTCGGATTTTAAATTAGGAGGCTTTTTTTTAGGCTTATGGGACAAGCTAAGCTTGTCCCATACCTCTTAAATTCATCCAACAACCATACCTATGGTATGGGAAGTTAATTTTAGGATTAATTATGTTTTTAGGATAATAAAAAGGGTAAGTAATTTCACTTGTTACTTACCACATTTAAGTTTTTCCTTGATAAGTATGGTGTGCAAGTTGGAGTGTCATGTGGGCATGTCATAAGTGTTACATGTGCATTTAATTGCTTTGGGTTTGGTGTTTGAATTGTGTGTTGGAATGGAGGGATGATGAAGTGGCATCCTACATGGATCCACCTCATCATCCTCACATCCCTTTTCTATTTATTGGATGATTTTTATGGATTTGTAATTAGTTGCCTTATTTGCTTCACTTGCATTTTTAAAAATTGGTCTTTATTTTCATACTTGGAATTTTTCTTTGGAATTGCATCTTGGATTGAGCTTGGGTGAAGTATTCAAAAGCTTGTTGAGAAAAGGAATTAAATTTACTGAAATTAATTATGGGAGGGTAAGTTTGGACTTCAGCCCTAAAGTATTAAATAAATAAATTATTTAGAACTAAAAGGATGAATTAAATAACTTTATAATAGAGTTATCCTAACTTATGGTTCATAAGGGTTAATTAATGAAATTGATCAGGAACCGTAGGAGGGGAGTTAATCCCAAAACGATTGGATTTAAATAATACTTATTAATAGTTAAATAAAATGAAGAATTTATTAACCATAAATTATTTTAATCTAGTTGGAGGTTAACTGTTGCAATCCATTTAAACAAAAAAACTATTCCATAAATTTCCCTAACTAATTATTTGGTTTTGTGTGGGAAAAATGTGGGCATTACACTTGGTATTAGAAACTTGGGTTTAATGCTTAGACCCCGGGCACATTTGGAAACATGAAACAAAACAACTAAACCAAACACAACTCCAAATCTAGAACACAAAACATTGCAATGTTTTTTTAAACGTAGAAAAATGAAACAAAACCTAGATGATGATGAAGTGAATCTCATCTTGATCTATGTAGGAGGCACAAATTGAGTGATGATTTCTTGCATGTCAAGTTAGATATACCACCCCCAGAATAGGTGTTTGCCAATATATTTCCATAGTTACTATAGACATTACAGGATGTCAATGCAGTTATACAAGGTGGAGTAGTAGGGGGACGAGCTAGTCAACATGATAGAGAGCCATCAATATTAGCTTGTATCATGTCATGAAAAAGTGAAGAGTATAGAGAAGAGAACTCCCATGTGGAGTTAACTAGGCCAGATTCAACAAAGAGCGAATATGGAGATAAAACTATGGGACACAAAGAAGGATATATGATCCCTAGGGTGAGGAATGGTCATGCAGAGAGAGATAGGGGCTGACAGTCGACAACAGTAGATCACATCAATGAGATACTAAAGTTTAACCCACCTCGTTTCACTGGATACATAGAAGGATTTCAGACTGATGCATGGTTGGTTATCTTGAGCAGATGCTTTAAGCTATGTCCTTGTTCTAGCAACATGAAATCTTGTTTTGTTATCCACCTTCTAAGAGATGGAGCTGAAGTTTGGTGGAGGATTGAGGAGAAGAAGCTCCATGTAGATTCTGAGACAGTTACTTAGGAGATCTTTGAGGAGAGTTTCAGGAGTAGATATATATCTAAGAGATTCATCTAGTAGCGGATCGATGAGTTTCATGATATGTAACAGGCCTACATGACAGTAGCAGAGTACGAGGGTCTATTTTTGGATCTACTCTAGTATGTAGATTACATGTAGGATGAGAAGGTTAGCGTTCATAGGTTCATCAAGGGCTTGAACTTGGAATTGGGTGGGGAAGTATGAATTCATTGTCCGAAAACACTGTCATAGGTCATGGAAAAGGTCTACATTATAGAGGAAATCATAGGGAAGACTAAGCAATTTCAAGACAGAGTGAGGAGCCATATACAACAAATGCAAGATAATAAGTGGAGGGGATCAACTCCTCCTCCTGTTGGAAACACTTCAGTACAATATTCCTTCAGGCCTTTTCCTCAGTAGCAGTAGAAGACGTAACCATCCTTTCAACCTCCATACCGACATAATGATCAGATAGGGAATAGTATGGGACCTCTAGCTAGGGGCCAAACAAGATATAGACTTCACCTAGAGCACAGTCAGTAGGGGTACATCCACCACAACACCCATAGATATCTATGGTGGGATCAACAAGTTCTATATCATGGACTATTGTGCCACCTGGAGGATTATCTTCTTAGTGGAGAGAATTAGGTAGTTGTTATGGGTGTGGTGTATATGGACATAAATAGAGAGAGTGCCCTTCTAACACTGTTAATCAATGTCAGGCACCTATTTCTGAGGATATGGTTGGTGAGATGGTTAGGATCCAGAAGATTTATGCAATGGACGAGAACCACCAGGAGGAACACTAGGAAACAATAATTGAGACCATAGGTAGCATTGGTGGCATTTCTACCCCTATCTTATTTGATTCAGGATCTTTAGATTCTTTCATTTCTCCATCAATAGTAGAACAATGCAGGCTGGTGGCAATTATGCAGGGCCTTAGTTTAGATATTGAGATGGATTCTACAGCCAAATTCTAAGTGGACTCCTTAGTTAAGGAGTGCGTAGTGGACTTGTTAATGTACAATCACAACACCCCTGAATGGCCTTGGTGTGAAGTGGGGCATTTAGTGTGATTGCACAACATGGGACCATCTCTCAAGCTGTGGGACTTGCAAAATTTGAGATGGACCTCCGGAGAAAGCCAGTTCTTGCTTTCTAATCTACTTGCCAAAAGCTACTCCAGTGCAGGAAGAACCTATTATATCCTAATCCAACCATTCTAAGGGGACAAAGAGAGAGAGAGAGAGAGTGAAAGATCCTACACTAAGTGGTGATACACCAGAAAAGGAAGTGGTTAAATCACAGATCCAACTGCCTTAAGTGGAGAGAGGTGAGCAGAGGAGAGGGTGGATGGAATGCACCACGGACTAGAGATAGATTTCACACGGAACACCACTTCAAAATCTATTAAGAACAGCTCCCAAAACCTACAACAAACATTAGAGTATATGCAGTATACCCTGCAATGATGAAAGGTAAGAAGAGACAACAAAATAATCTAAGGATGGACAGATGCATCACGAAATAGATTTTATTGATCCAAAATGTTACATGGACATCATCACTAGGCAAGAGGCAAGAAAATTCCATTACAGAGCCATGAGAGGAGGCTTAGAATCTGCATTCTACCCTAAGGTAGAAAGAGAGAGGGGGGCAGAGGATTAAAATCAACAAACCTTTTGAATATGCCCCTTCATTACAATATGTAAGAAGAATAAGAGAGAGAAGAGGGAAGAATTTGAATCCTTCTTCAACCACCTTCAGATATGTATTAAATCCTGCTTCGAAATCTCAACCACCATCAATCAATTCCCCTCTTAGATCTGCCCATAATATTTCAATTCTGTCATTCCCTATGTCTATTTTATGTGTCGAAGAAGGAGAATGGCGGATCAAATCATCAAATCCAGGTAGTTGAAGAAATTGGATTCTGTATTAATTCCTGGAACATTTTCTCCCATTTTTACCCATTAAATCATATTAAGAATGATATTTTATGTTTCCATGGTGTAGAGGGTGTCAAGATGTTTCCAAAAATTCTTATCCCACCTAAATTTGAGTTTCTAGTCAAAAGATATGGTTGTTTGAAGATTCGAACTGTGGGAGCACAATATTGAAAGAGTTTGTTCATACAGGGTCCATGTGGCGGCTTCACACAGCTTGGATATTTTGTGGCTGCCTTTCGATCTAGAAATAGCACCAGATTGGTATGTGGTGGCTCCTACGAGATCTTTGGGCTTCTTTGTATTTTTCCTGAGTCCCTTTGCTTGGCGGGCCAAAAGTCTGACCCTGGACATGTGGAGGCCTGATTCTTGTTTAGAAACCTACCCCAAATTTTACTCTTGAAACAACACCGTGTTCATACATGGATCCTTCCACTAGCCTGCCTCTGCTTTGACTATTTAAACCTTGACTCTTTCCCTTTTTGGACCTGGGACACGTGGTGAGCCCGCACTCGTTTGTGAACTGCCTCTAGACTTTCCTTTTGAAATCCCGCCAATGAGACACGTGGAGGCTTGCACTAGTTCTCTATACTTAACCAATTTTAGGACCACTCTCCTTTTTACCTCTATTGACCATTAGCTATGGGGAGGGCTGGCACAAGTTTGAGTCTCAGCTCAGGATCCTGATTTTGAATGTGCGTCATTCAAAAACTTGGCACCTTCATCTGAGTCGAAGACTTTTCAATGACCAGTGCAAATTTCGAGGTTATGGATGCGTGGAGGCTTGGCACTTGTTTGAGGACTTCCTTTTAGATTTAACCTTTGAATATGTGTCATTTGGTCACTTGGAAGCTTTTGATGTCTCCTCCATATTTAGCCAATTTTAAGGCTCGTTCTGAGTCATTTACAGAGTTCAAAGACTTCAAGCCTTCGTCATTTCCTTTCATTTGAGCCTCTAGTCCTTTGACACTATCTTCTACTTTCTCGACCTTGCTATTCCATTTTAGAGTCTTCCTATAATTTGTTTGTTGGATTTGAAGTGTGGGTTCATTCGATGAAGCCTTTTATTGAATTTCTTTCCTGCATGGGGTCGTGTTTGATCAATTTTTCCGAGGGTGAAAAATTGAGATAACATAACCTAAGACCTTTCACCACTACTTTGGATCTTCATATGCTTCCCTTGGATTCATATGGAGTTATAGCTGAGTATGAAGCCTTAATTCATGGATTACACTGGGCAAAGAAGAAATGCATCAGGAATTTACAAGTATTTGGTGATAGTGAACTGATCGTAAACCAAGTCAAAGGAACAAACGCTGCCAAAAATGATCTGTTAAAGAACTACAAAAATCGGGTATGGGACCTCATTGAACATTTTGAAGCTTTTAGCATCATTTCCATCCCAAGAAAAAAAAATGAAGCCGCTGACAGACTGGCAGCGATTGGGGCTGCGTTTGATGTTGTAGAAAGTATCAAAAGTGAGAAAACTTAGCCTCATATCAAAGTGGTTGTGAGACCAGCTGTTCCAGATAACAACACAAGTTGGCAAGTCTTTGAGAATGATCAATAGATTGTTAATTTCCTGCAAGAAGAAGCTGAGTTATCCATGAGAAATCAAGACAAGCTGAAGCAGCAGTATGGCGACCAAGTGGTGTAGCTTAGGACTAACAAATTGCCAAAAGGCCTCATAACCTTGGATTCAATATTCAACCCGAATGATCAGTTCCAGAAGGAGAAAGCGAGCATTCAAGTAAAGGGTGAAGATTCAGAACCTATCTTAGTAGATGAAGGCAAGACATTGCAAATTGGTAAAGTAAGTAATCCACAAGAGAAATCTGATTTTGTTCAGCTTTGTCAAGAATTCCCAGATGTCTTTGCTTGGACTTACAAAGATTTAAGATGTTTCAATCCAAAGTTGGCACAATATACTATTGAGTTGGATCTGGAATCCAAGCCTGTCAGGAAAAATCAAAGGCCAGTAAATCCTCATATTGAACCTATCATGAGAGGCCAGTATCATCTTCCCCGTCAAACACTCAATTTGGGTTGCAAACTTGGTGCCGGTAAGAAAGAGAAGCGGAGAAATAAGATTGTGTGTGGAATTTCGTGATCTAAATAAAGCATCACTCAAAGATCATTATCCGCTTCCATCAATGGAACAAATATTACAGGTTGTAGCTGGTTCAGAAAGGTTTTCATTGCTAGATGGATATTCAGGCTATAATTAGATAATGGTAAAAGAAGAAGATCAATTCAAGACGGCCTTCACTACAAAATGGGGCACGTATGCTTACAAGAAGATGCCATTTGGACTGTCAAATGCCGGAGCAACATTTCAGTGAGCTATGGATATGGCATTCAAAGGCTTAATCAACAAGATAGTGCTGGTATACCTAGATGATATCACTGTCTTCTCAAAGAATGTAGCAGACCATCTCTTTCACCTCAGACAAGTGTTTTAGAGGTGTAGAAGGTTTGGACTGTCATTGAATCCAAAGAAGTGTGTATTCTTGGCACATGAAGGCAAACTGTTGGGCCACATTGTCTCTAGGGAAGGGCTAACAATTGATCCTGAAAGGGTTGAAGCCATCCGAACGCTTCCATTGCCACACCACAAGAAATCTCTCCAAAGCTTCTTAGGAAGGATAAAATTTGTCCGCAGATTTTTGCCTAATTTTGCCACTCTTGTGAAGCCTATAACTATGATGTTGAAGAAGAGTCTGGCATTCAAATGGACAACAGAAGGCAAAGAGAGTTATGAAAACATCAAGCATGCAATATCACAAGCTCCAACTCTTATCAACCCAGATTTCTCAAAGGACTTCATGTTGTATGCATTTGGAGGATCAGACACAATCTCAACTATCTTGACACAGCTGAATAGAGAAGGTTTAGAATAGCCCATAGCATTCTTCAGTCAAACCTTGGAAGATTATGAAATAAAGTATTCTTTCATTGAGAAGCATGTCCTTGCTGTCATCAGGAGCTTGAAGAAGTTTAGACATTTGGTCTCAAACAATAAGATCCAACTGCTAGTGTCTCATGCTGGTGTCAAGGACTTCCTCCTAAATAAGGATTTAAATGAGAAGAGAGCAGGTTGGATCACTCGGGTGATGGAATATGATATTGAAATCAAGGTGACCAAGCTTGTTCGTGGCAAAGGCTTGTGTGAGCAGCTCGCTTCCAAACAACCAGACTGGTCAAAAAGTGAAGAAGATGTCGTCCTACTACTACATCATGATCAGGAACAACCAGCTGATGATGCACCCATCCCATGTTGGACTCAAGACTTGGTGCATTACCTCCAAACAGGCTTGTGCCCCACAGAAGTGAGCAAAGCAAAGAGGAGATACTTCAGATTACAAGCCATTCCATATGTGCTTGTTGAAGGAGTTTTGTTCAAGAAGGACATCAATGGTGTTCTATTAAGATGCATTGGAACAAGTCAAGTTGAGAAGATCTTACACGAGTTCCATGAAGGGGAAGCGGGAGGCCACTTTGCTCCGCAAGTGACAGCTCTCAAAATCATGAAAGCTGGTTACTATTGGCCTACAGTGTTCAATGATTGCTACTCGTGGGTCAAGAAATGCAAAAAATGTGCATTCTTCACGGGGAAAGAAAAGGTTAGCAGCACTGCCCCTTCGTCCAATTTCAGTAAATCAGCCATTCATGCAATGGGGATTGGACTTCATTGGGGTTATCAATCCCAATTCAAGTCAGGGCCACAAGTGGATACTTACAGCAACGGATTATTTCACCAAGTGGACCGAAGCAGTGGCACTCAAGGAGGCAAATGAATCTAATATCTTAGATTTCTATGAAGGAATAGTCACGAGGTTTGGTGCCCCTGCCACTATCATATCAGACAATGCATTGGCATTCCTTGGCACAAAGATCACTGAATGGGCTATCAAGAATTGTGTGTATCTCAGCACTTCATCGAACTATTACCCTCAAGGTAATGGCCAAGCCGAGTCTACAAATAACAACCTACGAAGAATAATCAGGAGGACTCTAGATGAAAATCAAAGAACTTGGCACACAAAGCTCAAATCATCCCTATGAGCTGATAGGATCACACCCAAGAGATCTACAGGAAGCTCTGCATACAAGCTTGTATACGGGAAAGAAGCAGTTCTACCTATATCACTTGAGTTGCCAGCGTTGGAACTCATGAAACAGTTGGAACTAGCTGAGTTTGAACCTATGGAAATCAGGTATGCAGAGCTGATGGAATTAGAAGAGACAAGAGAGCACGCAATGCAGACCATAGAAAAGGATAAAGTATTGGTCAAAAAGAGTTTTGACAAGAAAGCTAAGGCCAGGATATTGCAAACTGGAGATTTGGTACTGAAGTGGGATGCTGATCATGCAAAACCAGGAAAGCACTCCAAGTTTGATGCCATCTGGAGTGGCCCATACATGATCATTGAATGCAAAGGTGGCAATGCTTTCCAAATGGCTAAGTTGGATGGTGAAGAATTGCAGATTCCGGTCAATGGGATCTATCTCAAACGATGCTACTAGAAAGAAAGCTTCTCACCCTTGTAAATATTAATTTAGATTTTCCATTCTTCTAAGTGCTTATGCACATTGTACTGCTGTTAGAGTAGTTTTTATTTCCCTAAGTGCTTGTGCACATGTCCTATTGCTTCTAGTATGTGCATGTTTGCAGTTCATCAAGCTCCTGGAAAAGAATTTGCAGCCACAGGAAAACCAACTCAACGAATGTTTCAATGGCTCAAGGACACAGGTTTTCAAATTTCAGATCAGCTGAGAGGTTATCAAACAGACTCCATGCCCAATGGATTGCTACAAGCAGCTGGCCGTTCTTCATCTGGCAGGCAGATGACCCCGCTGATTCGCCAAAATTATTATCCAAAATTCACCCCCAAGGTAATTTTGATAACATGCATCAAATTCTTTAGTCCCAAGCAATTATATTGATTCAGGGCAAAAAGTCATGTTTCTAGGGTCCCCTCATATTTTTCTAACTCCCCTGTCCAAGTAGAAGAGAGCAATTTTTGACGAAAGGTAAGAAAAATTGCAAAAACAGGCTCAGGCTAGAAAAAATCGTGAAAAATGGCTAAGTCCTAGTCCCCGCAACAGTTGGAACAGCTGGGACAAAAGGGCGCGAACCGACCGAAAGGCCGCCAGGCAGTCTATGCAGAATTTGGGACATTTGGAACAAAGGGACGCGCGAGACGCGGAAATCCGAACTGGCCGAAAAATGAAAAAATTTGACTAATTGTTGAAACACGCAGTCTGGGACATCTGGACAGTTAGTACGCGGAGGATGCAAGTCGGCCGAAAAGACTTAAGGCATCCCGAGACAGTTGGGCCAAAGGTACCTGAAGTACGTGAACCAGCCGGATCGGCCGAAATGAGAACTTTCGTACCGGGATAGTTGGGACAAAAGGGTGCAAACCGGCCGAACCGGGCGAATCGGGAAAATTTGTCCCAAATAGTCCGGGACATGCGCGACAAGAGTACGCGAACCGGCCGGTTCGGCTGAAATGGGAAATTTCAGCACTGTGCCAAGTGGGAAAAAGGGATGCGTGGGACACGAGCGACGCGAAAAGCCGAAGCGGCTGAATGCAGAGAAGAAAAGTCAACGTTTGACCTGAGAAACTTCAAATGGCCATAACTTTTGACTCCGAGCTCCGATTTTCACAAAATTAGACTTTCTGGAATGAGCACGACGTCCTCTACGCCAAAAAATAAACATATATTTAAACATATTCGGCTCCACTCAGTCAATGCTCATTCCCGTCAAATGACAGAAAACGCCTGCCAGACCTAAAATAGCTGCCCACACTCAGAAGGCCATAACTTTTGCATTTCTCAACAAAATCACACAAAATTGGTACCGTTGGAATTTTTGTTTTGATCCCGATGCACATAAATCAAGAAATTCTAGATTTGATAAGAAATTGATTGAGATTTTTGAGAAAACGTGGCCGGGTTCAGAACAGTGTTTTATTTGGTAGTTGGGAGTGCAATTAAGAGGCATGGTCGTCATTCTTTCTCTGCTGTAGCACATGGGACAGTATGGGGAGCCTTTTGAAAGTAATATACAATCATTTCACTCAATTTAATGCCTCTTACAGGTGGTTGAAGGACAGATTTCGGGATTTCCATTTTCCCTTCTCTTCTCCTTCTCATTTTTTCTATAAATTGGAGTGTTGGGCTCATTGTAAAAGGGAGAGTTTTTGGGTAGAAAAGCTCTGCCAAAATTGCTTTTTGAAGCTAGTGTGTTGCAGGCCCTTGTAGTGGACTCCTTGCATGGTGATCTAGGCCCTTATCTTGTAATAGATTGAACTGTGCATATCATGAAGCAATAAAATACCAGTTTGTGGATGTATCTTCCCCTGCTGTGTTTTCTTGCATTCTTCTTGCCCCTTTGATCTTTCTATAACAATATTGTGTCTATTTATTATGTTCTTGCAGGGATTCATTATCATTGTGTATGCTTGGAATATTGTTGTGAATGAATTTTGCTAGATTATGGTGAACTGTCATCAGCTCTTCTAGTGTGCACTTTGCCTCTGTATTTCACACATTTGGAGACTAATCTCACACCCTCCTTTTCTGGTGTATCACTGCTTTAGTGTAGGCTTTCATTTTATGCATTCTCTCTCCCTGGTCCCTTGGAAATTTAGATTAGGACAATTAGCTTATCCTGTATTAGAGTAGATTGTGGCAGGTAGTTTAGGAGCAAGAACCAGCTTTCTCTGGAGGTCTATCTCAAGTAGCAAGTCCCACAACTTGGAGATAGTAACCATGTTATCCAATCACACTGTGAGTTCAAGTATAAGCACAGGGGTGCTGTGATTCAGTGATAACAGTTATCTTGGGCATGGATTTGTTTTCTACACACAGAGCTAGAGGTTATTGTTACAATAATTTTATATCTTGTGTAGACGATTTGGGGGTTGAGTTAGTGATAGTTGGAGTTAGGAAACCCATCTTTATTTACATCATATCTGATATGCGGCTGAAGTGGTGTGCGCACTGGGGTTTTCAGTTATATTCCATCACTATTAGTGATCGGTCATAGGTGGAGACTCATTGAGTTTCACTTGATGACCACCCCATTTTGCAGGAGTTTTCTAATGTTTTTCCTAGTGAGTTGTCAGGGTTACCTCCACCATGTGATATACACTTTCATATCAACTTGGTCCCTGGAGAAAATCCTATCTCACGTGCACCATATAAGATGACCAGACATGACCTAGATGAGCTCAAGTTATAGTTAGAGGGTCTTCTTGAGAAATTCCTAATCCGTCTAAGTGTATCTCCTTGGGGTGCACAAGTGATTTTTGTGAAAAATAACGACGGATCCTTATGCTTGTGTGTGGAATACACATATCTCAACAAAGTAACAATAAAAAATTGTTACCCCCTTCCATGGATAGATGATTTATTTGATCAAATTATGGTGCCACCATATTTAATAAGATAGATCTTAATTCATGCTAGCATCAACTAAGGATTATGAAGGAAAATATCCATAAGACAAATTTCAACACTAGATATGGCCACTATGAGTTCATAGTAGTGCCATTTGGTCTGGAAAACATCCCTATAGTATTAATGAGTTTGATGAATATGGTGTTTAGGATTTTTTTGGATCACTTCATGCTCGTGTATGTGTGAGGATCTCCTTCGTTAGATTCTACGGTGTCTTTGTGAGAAACAACTATACCGAAACCTAGAGAAGTGTTCTTTTTTCCAGTCATAGGTTTAGTATTTAGGTCGCCTTATTTATGGGGATGGTATCGTAGTCGATCCCTCCAAGATTAGAGATATTATGGATTTTCTTACACCAACCAATGTGACCTAGGAGCGTAGTTTCATGGGATTGGCAGGTTATTGTTAGTGCAAAATCACAACACCCCCTAATGGCCTAAAATTTAAGTGGGGCACCTGGTGTGATTGCATAACATGCAGCTTTCCCCAAAGAGTGGGACTTTGTGAATTAGAGAAGCTCTCTCGATCAAGGCTGTATCTTGTTCCTCTATTCAAGTGCCCACGTTCAGATTTCAAAGGATATATTCTAAAACTGATTCTAACTTTCCAAGGAGACATGGAGAGAGAGATGCTAGAAATAAAACCTAATCTAACAAAGGTGATGCACCAAAGGAATGTTGAACATCTGCATTTCCCTTAAACACAAACCGTTAAAATGTGATACAATATACATGCACAGATGACCAAAATGTAATGAGAGACCATGTGGATTTAATAAACACAAGAGAGGGTTAAATTCATCCAAAAACTTATCTTATTTCTTCAAAATTGATACAGTACATTACAGTAGCCAAGGGGAAAAAATTGCATTATAATTTTAATGGGGGGTTCAAAAACTCCACAAATTCACCTGCGAGGAAGAGAAGAAGGGAAGGCGCAAAGCAAGAATGTCCAATGTTTAGAAAATTTCCCATCTTGTATAATATATAGGAATGATTAGAGAAGGAGGCAGAAGAAATCAAGACTCTGCTCAACCACCGCAAAAGGGGCAATGAATTCACCTACAACAATGATGGGTCTTGCTGCAATACCCATAGCCCCATCATTTTTCCTTGTTGGGAAAGAAAGGAGGTCCATTCTTCATTACGGTGGTAGGTTGGAGACTCTCTTGAAAATGGTGGACCGATGCATTAATGATGGCATGCGACTAGCTGGTTCTGAGGGCTTTCCTAAAAGTCCTCTTTTCCTTGATTTCAAGCTTCCAATCAAAAAAATTGGCCGCCTAAAGGGGCTTCAGGCTTGGAGTCTACCCACACAAGATGCACGTGGTGAGCCCATGCATCTTAAGATTTTTCCCCCTCCAGTTGGCTCTTGAAGTTGAACTGAAGGAACATGTGCCGTCATCCGTGGGCTAGTTCTATCTTCTTTTATTTTTTGTCTAAGTCCCTATTGTTAGCGAAAAAATTGTGTCTGAGCCGCGACACATGGATGTTTTCATGCTTGTTTGGAGACCACCTGTTGGTCACACCTTTGAAGTTTCGTAGATGAGGCACATGTAGGCTTCCACTAACCCTGTTGTCATTTCCTTTTTGTCCTACCCGAGTCTCTTTTGTTTAACAGATCAACATGTCTGACTCGAGACACATGGGGGGCTTGTACTTTTTAGGGTCTTTCCTTTAGGATCGCACCTTTGAATTTTCACAATTGGGACACGTGGCTCCTTTCACTAGCCTTGGACTTTTTAACAGACCACTCTGTCCCTATTTGGTTCTAACCATGTGGTGAGCCTACACTTGTTCATTGACCCTGTTTGGATCTGAAGCTTGGAGGTGTGTCATTGGTATGTATGGAGGCTTTCATGGTTCCTTCATTTCTTAGCCAATTCAATGGCCGGCTCTACCCCATTTGGAATCCTAGCCATGTGGTGAGCTCGTGCAAACTTGGGGACCACCTTTTGATTCAACCTTTGGAGAAGCATCGTTAAGGCATGTGGCACCCTCCTCGGTTAATTATTTGGCCTCATTTACCAACCTTTCTTTCCATTTTTCTAGTCGGCCTGTCCTTTGATTTGGAATCGATGATGAACCCACTAGACTGAAATGGACCCTTCGGTTTTATCCTACGTACGGTCTTGTTTGACAAATTTTTCCTAGGAGGGGAGTGTAAAATTATATAACAATTCAGCGACTCACGAAGAGATGAAGAGATCAGTGGCCTTACTGCATCCATTGGGTATGTTGTCACAAATAATAGCCTGGTACTAATCCTGTTCTTGAAATGGACTCCCCGATTGCTTGCACTTGGTGACCTTAAACCTTCCCCAATGGGAATGGACTGTGCACGATCAACAAACACCACAACACACATTATATACAAAAACTAAAAACCATACATTTCTCAAGTGGGATATGTAGATTGTGTAAAATTACTTGTTCTTTTGAAAAAAAAATCCCAATCCTACCCTACACTAACAAGAGAGATGGACAACTTCAAACAAAACCAAACACGGGCTATGCAATGTATCTATCTTTTCTTACGATTTGCAACCATGAAAATGATTTGGGAAAAATATAAGGAGATTAGGAGTGAAAGGTTGGATGTAAATTGATCCTTCGCCACTCCATTCATCAAGGCATCAACAAGAAGAAAGACATAGACCCCTTCCGAATGTTGTTCGATCAGTTCCAAGGGGTATTGTTGTTGATCCTTGGAACATTGAAGTCCTCCCTCATGCTTAGAAGAAAACATGACTGGTGTTGGCTCCACTCTTGGCTCTAATGAGGCCAAGTACCTTATAGAGAATAGTCTAGTCCTTTGAATGTGTCCAATACTCTGAATTTCAACTTAAGAAAGGAAGTCTTCTTGCAAGCCTTCCTAGAAGAGGTGACTGTTTGCAGCTCAATTCTATTTCTCTTGCATGTCTATTGAAAACTGATGTGGTAGCTTGGTGAGTGGTACGAAAGGGATGGTAACGTCCTATTCTTTTCCTTCCTCTACTACATTTTTGGTACTTGAAAGATCAAACTATCCCAACTTTAATTCAAGAGGCATGCTGAAGACTGCAAGTTGTGTTTGCACATCCTCCTTTATGGAGGAATTTTTCTGTGGTTGAAGGATGAATGATGGGGCAGTGAAAGTTGTAATTTCAATGTGCCGCTCCTCATCAAAACATTCCTTCAATTCTAATAGGAAATAAAACCCTTCGTTATCCTATTGTAGCAATATTTCTCCCTCTTTCATGGAGACCTTCAAATCTACATTCTTTTAACCATGTGTAGCTCAATCTTTAAACATTAAGCTAGTAAGTTCAAACTCTTCCAAAAAGTCAGATTTTTGGAGAAATTGAGTGGGAAAGAAATCAATAACTTCTTGTACAACCTGATCATGATTTAGTGCCTCTGTATTCATCTTGTTCACCTACATGTGCTCCTTCTCAATTAGACTTGGAGTTAGTTGTTCTTTTTCTTCCTTTGATTTTGTAATGGATGCATAACCAATAGCCTCCAAAAAAATAGTTCCAATGTGGAAACTAAGTTATGAGAAAATGGATTGTTGATCATCGCTTTCTTCCTCTTGCTCCACTGCTGCAACATTGGCTCCAAACTCATCCCTGACCATGAGTTTCTCTTTGAATTTCATCTCCTCTCTTGGCTTCACCATCAAAGGAAATTTTTCAATACCTAACTTAAGAGACCATCTCTTCAAGTCCTCCATTATTTTTTGTCGATTGAGATCTTGTTGTTGTCCTCCTTGGCTGGTCTTTTGACTGTTTTCTTCCCAAGTTGAACTTGGCAGGAAGGTAAGAGGATTGTTGGGATGGGGGACAACCGATTTTGTAAATATTTGTGGTGGTGGGAGAGATGAAACTTCATGTTTCTTTGGAGGGGATGACCATTTGGAAGGGAAAAGGGCAAAAGAATTGAGATGAGGTGGAATACCAGAATATGGAGGAGTGAAACTCACAATGGGGGTAGTAGGTGAGAGACTTGAAAATTGAAACTTAGAATGAGATGGTGCTGCTTGTGGAGTGGGAAGAGGATTTTTGCGGTGGACAATGCTGAATTTTCCCATTGACCTACAAAATATTCAACATCCTTAACCCATTCTTCAAGTTGGGGCAACATCTTAACAATGTAACTAATTTTCTCTTGTAGGATGAAATAGCTTGGAGTAAGGCCTCCCCATGGACAAGGGACCCTAAATCCAATCTTGAATGCTTTCTCTTGATTCGTAGCCTGGGCCTACATCATACCTATCCTCCAATTTGTCTATCTTCAGCTATAGCTCCAAACTCTATCTGGTGTCAGATATCGCCTCATAGCTTGACATACTCTTGTTCTCTCCATAAATGCATAGTCTGGCTCATGCCCACACTAATCTTACAAATTGCTCTTGTGAGTATGCCCATTTTTTACTTTCTTTATAACATGGGTCTCGAGGAGGTTGATAATAACCTGCAAATGAATTTCACATGTTTGGAGGAGAGTATGAAATGTATGGTAGTTGTTGCCAATGTGAGTTCCATTGTGGGAACGAAGCCATGATTGCACAACTTCATAGAATGGAAGAGAATGAAAGAGGTGGAAGAAAATGGATGGGGAGAAGGTATAAAACTAAGAGAATTGGTTGTTGACTAGATGGAGTCACCATATGTGCTTGAAGGTGCCTCCAAAGGCTGAAATATTCACCAAGGGAACATCAAACATGATGAAGTGAAGTGATAAGGTGCTTCAAACCTATCCCACTATGCATGCCAAAACTGTTAGTGTGGTCGCATGGTGGTTTAAAATTTGGTGTTGATAATGAGACACCTAGAAAAGATGAGAAAAATATAACTTCGGTCTCCCACTAGCCGTTCCACAATTGCTAGTGTAAAATCACAACACCCCCAAATGGGCTCAGATTTGAGTGGGGCATCTGGTGTGATTACATAACATGGAGCTTTCCCCAAAGTGTAGGAATCTGTGAACTGGGGAAGCTCTTCGGATGAAGGTTGGCTCCTATTCCTCTATGTGAGTGCACACGTTTAGATTGCAGAGGATATATTCTAAAACCTATTCTAACTTGCCAAGGAGATAGGGAGAGAGATGCTATAAATAAAACCTAATCTAACAAAGGTAATACACCAAAGGAATGTTAAACATCTACATTTCCCTTAAACACAAATGATTAAAATGTGAAATAATATACATGCACAGATGACTAAAATGTAATGAGAGATTAGGTAGATACAATAAACTCAAGAGAGGGTTGAAGTCATCCAAGAACTTATCTTATCGCTCCAAAATTGATACAATATATTATAGTAGCCATGGGGTAGAAATTACATTATAATTTGAATGGGGGGTTTGAAAACTCCAACAATTCATCTCTTGGGCAGAGAAGAAGGGAGGGTGCAAAGCAAGAATGTCCAACCCTTAGAAAATTTCCCCTCATGTACAATATATAAGAATGATTAGAGAAGGAGGTAGAAGAAATCCATACTCAACTCAACCACCCCAAAAGGAGAAATGAATTCCCCTACAACAATGATGGGTCTCCCTGCAATACCCATGCCCCTATATGTGTTCCTTGTTCAGAAAGAAAAGAGGCCCATTATTCATCATGGTGGCAAGTGGGAGATTCGACATCCTCAAAAATGGAAGAATGATGCATTAATGGTGGCATGAAAGTAGCATGTGCCAAGGTATTTCCAAAACGTCCTCTCCCACTCGATTATGAGCTTCCAGTCGAAAGATATGGCCTCCTGAAGAGGTTTTGGGCTAAAGTCTACCTGTGCAAGATACACCTGGAGAGCCCGCGTGTCTTAAGATTCTTCCCCCTTCTATTGGCTCCTGAAGTTGTGCCGAAGAGACACGTGGCATCATCCATGGGCCGGTTCTGTCTTCTTTTCTTTCTATCTAAGCCCCTACTATTGGCAGAAACACTGTGTTTGACTTGCAACATGTGGAGGTTTCATGCTTGTTTGGACACCTCCTTTAGGTCATGCCTTTGAAGTTGTGTGAATGAGGCACATGGAGGCTTTCGCTGACCCTGTTGTACTTTCCTTTGTTTCCTACCTGAGTCCCTTCTGTTTTACGGAGAAACATGTCTGACTCGAGACACGTGGGGGACTTGCGCTTGTTTGGCTCTTTCCTTTTGGGTCATGCCTTTGAAGTTGCATTGTTGGGATGCATAGCTCCTTTCATCGGCCTTGGACTTTTCAATGGCCCAGTCTGTCCTTTTTTTGTTCTAACCACATGGCGAGCCTGCGCTTGTTCATGGACCCTATTTAGATCTGACCCTTGGAGGTGTGCCATTGGGATGTGTGGAGAATTCCATGATTCCTTCTTTGCTTAGCCAATTCGATGGCTGGATCTATCGCACTTGGACTCCCAACCACATGGTGAGCTCGCACAAACTTGGGGACCGCCTTTTGATTCAACCTTTAGAGATGCGGCATTAAGGCATGTGACACCCTCCTTGGGTTATTATTTGGCCTCATTTTCTGACCTTACTTTACCATTTTCAAGCCATCTTGTCCCTTGATTCGAAACCCATGGTGAACCCACTAGATTGAAATGACCCCTCCAGTTTTCTCCTACGCAGGGTCGTGTTCGAAAAAAAATTCCCGTGAGGGGGGGTAAAATTTGATAACAGTTATTATAGGAGGTTTGGTTAGGAATTATCTCGTATTTCACACCCCATTTCTTCCCTTTAGAAGAAAGGGAAGAAATTTATTTGTTCAGATAGATGTGAGCAGGCCTTCAGTAAACTAAAGGAATGCCTTACGAAAGCACCTATTCTTATAGTACTAGATCATCAAAGGGATTTCTTCATGTGTATAGATGCTTCTTTGGTAGGATTAAGAGGTTTATTGATGGAAAAGGATCGTGTAGTAGCCTTTCAGTCTCCAAAACTCAAGGATTATGAGCTCAATAACCCAACTCGTAACCTTGATCTTGTAGAAGTTGTGTATGCTTTGGTTTGAGTGAGACATTTCCTTTTAGGTAGGAGATTCATTCTCAGGATAGATCACTTAATTCTTTGTCATCTCTTCACACAACCCAATATCAATGCTCATTAGTGGCATTGGATGGAGTTTATTTGCGAGTATGACATGGAGATAGAGCATGTGAAGGGGAAGTAGAATGTGGTTTCAGATTCCTTGAGTCATCGGAGACATTTGGTTATGGCTACAGCAATTGGTATAGACTTGAGGACTAGGATCTTGCAACAGCTTCCACATGCTAGCTTCTACCTTTCGATTAGAGCATAGATCAAGTCTTAGAGTCCCCTTGAGGGGAAGTTTGATGGATTTTCATTAGATGAAGATTGTCTTCTTTAGCATAGAGGTCAGATCTATGTACCCAAAGATGGAGGATTGAGGTAGGATATCCTTGTTGAGACACATCATGCACCCTATTCATCCCATCCATGGGTGAAGAAGATGTACACCACTTTGAGATAGATGTACCATTGGAGAGGACTTTAAAGAGATATAGCTCATTTTGTATCTCATTGTTTGGATTGTCAGAGGGTGAATCCTGAGCATCAACATCCAACTGTCCTTCTTAACCCACATGTTATACCGGAGTGGAAATGAGACACCATTTCCATGGATTTCATAGTTGCAGTAAGGACATCAACATACCACCATGATGTCATTATGGCCACGATGGATAGATTGAATAAAGTGCCTCTTTTTTATTTAGTGAATACCACCTATATAGCTAGTGTGGTGGCGTAATTGTACTTAGATGAGATTTTTAGACTACGTGCGGGATTCCATGGAAGATTATTTTGTGACCACAGTCCCTTATACACCTATCATTTTTGGACTACCATGCAACATACCCTTGAGAAAAGTATCAACTTCAGTACACCATATCACCCAGAGACAGATGGACAGATAGAGAAGGTAAATTAGATTTTAGAGGACATGCTTTAGATGTATGTCATGGACCATAAATCAAGATGGGAGGAGTTTTGTACTTGATTGAGTTTGTGTATAACAACAAATTCTAGAGTTATGTTTGTATGGAAAAATTTCAAACACTTTATGGTAGGGAGTGAAAGAGACCATTAAGTTGGGACAAATTAGAAGACAAAGTATCTCTTTCACCAGCTTTGTTATAGGACATGGAGTAGTAGGTTGTGTTAATCAGACAAAGACTACAGGACGCACAAGATAGATAGAAGAAATATGCAGATCAGAGGAGAGTTAACTGTAGCTATGAGTGGGCACGAATGGGGTTTCTTCATGTTAGAATTCATAAGAGTCCTATCCATTATGAAAAATTCTCTTAGTTAGCTCTTTTATTTGTGGGTCCATTAGAGATATTGGTGTGGATCGATCCCTTAGCTTATCGTCAAGCCTTATCACACAACTTGTCTAATGTTAATGATCTATTTCATGTTTCTCTTCTTAGGAGATACATTCCATATCCCTCTCATGTATTGGATTGGACCACATTGTAGGTGTAGGAGAAGGGGCAGGTGTCTTTGGAACTTGTGCACATCATAGAGTGCAGGACCCTAGGTGTTTGAGGCCAAGAGATTGACCAAGTGCAGGTCTAGTGGGATAGGTACGATTAGACTGCAGCAACATGGGAGGATGCTACTTTAATACGGGCCCAATTTCCACACCTTTATCAGTGACTTCTAGGAGGACTTCAAGTCTAAGGGGAGGGGGATGTAGTTTCCACTCATCATCGATACTATTTCATTACGATGTTATTACTGTTGGATTGATACTTAGACATTTTTATTATTACATCCCTATCAGTAGACAATAGACTATGCATATATTTAGATGATTGACATGTTGATTATGATGCACTAGATGAAAATGATGAATAATAATATATGTTGATTTGTAGTATCTAGATTTATACTAACACGTAATATTATGGATTCATCACCGATGTTGGATACTTTGAGTAGAATTGTGATTTTATGGAAGTTAGAACTAAATTAATTAATATGATGATAGGTGATAGAATTGTTAATTTTGGATGACGATTACTAATTTTTATATGTATATTATTCTCCATGTTGTTGATGCGGCCAAAAGGCCAGAGAGGTATTTTTTTGGTTCCAGGGAAATTTTATAACAAACATTGAAAGGGGATAGGAAACCAACCACGGAAGGATGTTAGGTGTTGTGCAACATGGCCAAAATGTGAGAACTTGTGTATAATATTATGATGTGTTCTTGCATGCTTTGTTAGGAGATTCCCATAGGGGGGTAACCTCACTTACGTGGTCACACATGTAATTTGTTTCCCCTTCTTTTTATTTTTTTAAATTATTTGAATTTTTTGAGCATGTGTTTAATTGGGAAATATTATTGCTTTATTAATACTTGCTAATGTATCTAAATTAGCTTGTTTAGCTTAAATTTAAATTAAAAGGGAAGAAATGACATGTAGGCAATAAATTGGGTAGATTTTCCTTGAAATCTTATGAATGTAAATTATATTTTTGTTAGGTTTTATGTTGTGTACTCTTTCCCAACTTCAAAATTCGGATTTTGACTTGGGAGGATTTTTAGGATGCTTGTGTAATAAGAAAAGATTGTCCCATGCTTATTAAATTCATCCAACAACCATACCTATGGTATGCAAAGTTAATTTTAGGATTAATTATGTGTTTAGGATAGTAAAAAGGGTAAATAATTACACATGTTACTTACCACATTTAATTTTGTCCTTGATAAGCATGGTGTGCAATTCAGAGTGTCATGTGGGCATGTAATAAGTCTTACGTGTGCATTTAATTACTTTGGTTTGGTGTTGACTTGTGTGTTGGAATGAATGGATGATGAAGTGGCATCCTACATGGAGCAACCTCATCATCTTCACATCCATTTTCTATTTATTGGATTATTTTGATGGATTTTGGGTTACTTTCCTTATTTTCTTCTATTGCATTTTTTCAAAAAAAATATTTGTTCTCATACTTAAGAGTTTTCTTTTGAGTTTCATCTTGGATTGAAATTAGGTGAAGGATTCAAAAGCTTGGTGAGAAAAGAAATTGGAGGCTTTATAGAGAGGTAGGATATCATCTTTTTGCATTTTTGAATTAATGTATTTGATGTAGAAATGGTGTTTCTTGTATATTGTATGAGTGTTGTGGTTATGTTTGTTTTAAAATGGGTAGTTTGCCTTAAGTTGGGTGTGGGAAATTTATTTATGGGACCATTGGGGAGGGAAAAGGGAGATGTAATGTATGCATTTTTGAGGGAGTGTTAGTTTGAGTTCCACCTATTGGGAGTGAAAAGGATAACATGGATATATTTTGCATATTTACAAGTGTAGATATAAGCATTTGATTTTTTTTATTTGTGCACATGGAGGCTTTTGGGTGGAACTCCAACATCACTTGAGAGACTAAAGGAGGTGGTCCCATATTTCATTGCTCATTCTTGGCTTTTTGTTGTCAAGCATTTTTGCTTGTTGGGAAGGTTGAGATATTGTTTGAGTTTATTGTTAAATGTGTTATTTGAATGTGTTATTTTATGGAATTCTTGTTGTGATAGCCTCTTGTAAACATTTTCAAATGTTGCATAATACCCCATATTGTTCTTTGGTTGGGGCTTAGGAGCCAGTATGGGGATGGCTTCTCCTTTGATAGGATTATTGGTTGGGTGGAGAGCATTGCCTACTCCCCTATTTTGTTGTTGTGTTGGACTTTGGAGAAGATGGTGGAGCTCAAGTGAATATTTGGTCATAGTCACACTTTGAATAAAATGAAGAAAGATCCTACCTTTGTAAAATTGTTGCCATGTTATTTCGACTTATTGTGGAAGGCTTGTAAACTTGCATTTTAAAAGAAAAGTTCTTGGATATTCTATTCATAAAATTTGAAATGTTATCCTTGGTCGTAAAATTAAAGTGGAGATCTTGAAATTTATTCTTTTGTTAGTGTGAGTTATCCTATGTGTCCTCCTCTCATGTTGGAGGGTCATCTCACATGGGTTAGGTTTAGGGTTTCTTATGTGTCATGCACTAGGGTTACTCAGCACCCTATATGTACCCCTTTTCTATTCATTTATGAGCATGCAAAGACACTCTGTTGTCTTTCCTCTATTCAACCTTTGTTTCTGTTGAGCAAGTTCTTCCATTACTGATCAATTTTTTCCTTGCTATCACTGGAGCTTTCACGATTCCATTGGAGTGCAACTACTTCGTGGTGCCTTGTTTCCGATTCGATTCTCACAAAATATTTTCATGGTATCAGAGCTGAGATCGGGTAAACGTGCACTCGATTTGTTTTTTGTTGCGATTACTCTTACATGGTTTCATTATTTTACTCTGCATGCAAGTCTTTTGATCACTATTTTCTGGAAATTATTTTGCTAATATCTCTAACAAGCTTTCTCAGAATTTTTTTTGTGTTTTTTTTCTTGTGCATGTTGTCTGTGGTTGTAGGACCCTTGAGTTCTTCAGTCTTGGTTGCTCATCAACGAACTGCTGTCCCTCTGACCATTTTTGGACTGTTCAAACTGCCATCATTGTTCCTCACATTTTTTGGGTGTGGGTAAGCTAAAACACAGCTGTACAGGTATTTTGTGGACTATTCTGGTGTTTTTTTTACTGTTCCTCACATTTTTTGGGTGTGGGCAAGCTAAAACGTGGTTGTACACTCATATGCGTGGCTTGTACACTCAGATTGGTAAGTTTTCACTTTCTTTCTTTTTAATCTTCCTTAAAACAAAAAAAAAAAACCTCTGCTTTTATAAAAACGTGCCACTTTTTTTCATGCTGAGTTTTGTTTTGTTTTGTTTGGTAAAACAACTCAAACCTTCATGGTAAGTTTAAAAAAAAAAGTTTCCATATATATTTAAACAAAATCTTCATCTAAATATTCATTAGATTAGATCTAATTAGATTTAATTAAATTAGATCTACTTTTATTTAATTTCACATTATTTAAACTATATTTTCTTTGGCATTATACAATTTGGTTTTTGGCTTGTTGTATTTCTACCTTCCGTCGAGTGCCGAAGACAAAGGGCGAGGTCCGGGATTGGCATGTGGCTAATCCCCTGTCACAATACAAAAAAACCCTATCTCAAATTCCATGTCATTTCCAACGAGTATACATACATCACCCTTTGCATGCGTTTAGGGCACTTTTTTAATCTGTTTGTAGGCTTCTTGGCTTTTTCTCGTCAAATTGTGAGAATTGGGTTTTGCTATAACTTTTGTCTCATTGCTTGGTTTTGATCACTTCTTTAGTCAAAGTTGCATGTTTTTTCACACTCTAGATGATGAGATCATTAGCTTTGTAAATGCACTAATTTTATAAAGCGCCGCATTCTGGGGGGGTGTCTTTGTGTTGCTTAATTCAGCTCATTTTTTTGAGCTTTGTTCCATTCCTTTTTTTCGTGGACTTGTGAGAGCGTCTGCCACAGTATTACAACAAGGGATTATTTTGTGTGACGTGAGACACTTTTTCTCACCACCAAGGTTGGATTTCGCCTCCTTTCTATTTTTTGCTTGTGCTTGTTTATGGTGTTCCTCTTTTGTTGCACTCCACGAAACACTGTTGTGGTATCCTCTCTTGCGTGTTATTATGCTAATTGCAAGATGAGTTACCAAGTGTTTCAAACCACACACATGGACCCGATTGTAATCAACGCACTCAACTATAAAGTGCCGAAAGCAGGGGGTTGTTATTGTCCTGGGTAGTTGTGTTTCTTTTCTGCATTTCTTTCTCTCTCTCTCCCTCTCTATGGATGTACTTTCAATTCCTTTGCTTACGCCATTCAAATTTTTTGAATGGAGATCAAAAATAATAATGAAACTGAGGGGTAAAGGGTTATACCGCATCACCATGGGAACTGAGACTAAACCAGATGATGAACCTGAAAAATCTAAGTGGTTAAACTGTAGTGACGAAGCTTTAGGTCTTCTCTGCATGTCCGTTTCTCCTGACTTTCTCTTCCACATTGAGGCGTCTGAAACACCTACATCTATGTGGAAAACACTGGATGCGATGTTTGGACAACTAGATGACATGAGAGCGCATGAGTTGGAAAATGAACTACTAAGGTTAAATCCTAGTGACTTTGAAAACCTACAAGCCTTCTTCTCAAAATTTGTCCACATTAGATTATTGTTAAAAGGATGTCAAGTAGAAAAGAAAGATTCTCAACTGATCTTGTTAATTCTCTCTAAGCTAGGTCCCGAATATTTTGTCTTTGTGTCAACTTTCTATGCTACAAAAGTTGTTTTGGGCGATACTTGGATGATGCCCTCCTTTGACTATTTTTCATCCTAACTCTTTTGAGAACAGGACAAACTCATTCAAATGGGGTCTCTCAAGTCCAAGTCATATGCCCTTGTAGCAACTACTAGCAAGGGAAAGAATACTGAAAAGAAGAAATAAACTAAGGATCAACCTAAGAAAGAAACCAAGATCAAACCTAAAAATGACACAAACACTTCGACTTCTGAGCCTAGAGCGCAGAAAAGCAAGTATTTGTGTTCCTATTGCAAGAAGACTGGTCACGACAAGAAACACTGTTTTAAGAAACATATTGATCACTTATCTCATTTACTTGAGAAAAATAAAATAAGTGTTCCAGAATCCATAAAACAAAGTGCTCCGAAGGCTGAGTCTTCTGCTGCAAAAGGTACTAAAAATGATAAGAAGAAAGGAAAGGCCCTTGTAGCCAAAGTTTCTCCTTCATCGACATGGATTATAGATTTCGATGCCTTGCACCACATGGGTTCTTCGAATGTTGAGTTTTCAAACATCGAACCTTGTGGAATGTCCCAAATCACGATGGGTAATGACACGACAGTGTTGGTTTCCAGTAGTGGATCGGTAAAGATGGATTAGGGAACATTTAACCAAGTGTTGAGTGTTCCTGATCTCTCTACCAATATCCTATCAGTTTACCAAATTACTCACCTTGGTGAAGGAATGCGAGTGGAATTTGGTCCTAACTCGGTGATCATTCCTGAGCTTAACAATGACACTATAGTGGCTGAGGGAAAGGTAGATTACTGTTCACAGTTGTACACCTTCTCCCACTTTACTTCTGATTCTACGCCCACTTCCTTTCTCACTCATGCAAATGAGGTTAGTAAGCTATGGCATGAACATTTTGGACATCTAAATTATTGCTACATTGAACAATTGAGTCAAAATGAAATAGTCAATGGGTTGCCTCGCGTCAAGTTTTCTAAGGGTATTTTTGAGGGTTGTACCTTTAGAAAGCATCCCGAAAAGAAATTTGACAAAGGAAAAGCCTGGAGAGCCACTCGCCCCTTGGATCTTGTTCAAAATGATGTTTCTGGTCCATTTCCTTCTGCTTTGTAAATGCTAGAGCTCTTTATGTGCTAACCTTCATTGATGACTATTCGCGATATACTTGGGTATATTTTATTAAGCTTGAGTCTGAAGTCTTTGAACATTTTCAGGACTTTAAGGATCTTGCTGAGAAATATGTGGAACGGTCTATCAAGGTTCTTCGAACTGACAATGGAGGTGAATATGTAAACAATAGGTTCATAGATTTTTGTAATTCTGCAGGGATCTCTCTGTAGCATACAGTTGCTTATAGCCCTTCACAGAAAGAAAGAACCGTACTCTTAAGGAGATGGACACTTGTATGATTCACTCGAAGTCTCTTCCTCCATAGTATTGGGTCGAAGTAGTGAATTGTGTAAATTACATTTAGAACTGTGTTCCACACAAGGCAGTAAGAGGGATGACACCCTTTGAAGCCTGGTTTGGACGCGAGCCTAATGTTGAGCACTTTCGAGTCTTCGGATCTAAGGCTATGGCTCAAATTCCCAAGAAGAAACACAAGGCCTTGGAACCACAATCCAAACCTTGTATCTTTGTAGGGTATCCTGATGGCGTGAAGGGATATCGATTAATGAATTATAATTATCATGAGCTATATATTGAGAGAAGTGTTAAGTTCGATGAGTCTTCTTCGACTTCTACTTATCCACCTAAAGAGGTTCTTCAGCTCACTGATTCATATTCTAACTCATCAGATGATGATACTATTAAGCATGCTCCTCTTTCAGATCCTCCCGACCATCAGATCTTTGAGTCTTTTGATTGTAACAGTAGTGATGACGAGAACTATGTCCCTTCTCACTCAAGTGAAGAATCTTCCGACTCTAAGCTTGATCCTCCTGGTCCCCTTTGGGCCAGGAAAACATTGCAAAGTGCTAGAGATTTAGTTGGAGATACTTTGGATATGAGACATACTCACTCAGATTCCATTGGAACCCACTCTTTCTTCACCTCTGCTTCTGATCCACAGTATTTCTGGGAGGCTTTTGGTATTTCTGAGTGGGATTCTGCCCATGGATGAGGAGTATTCCTCTCTCATGAAGAATGATACTTGGGATCTCACAACTCTTCCGAAAGGAATAAAAATCGTTCGGTGTAAGTGGGTGTTCCGAACAAAGTATGGAGTAGATGGAGACATCGAAAACTTTAAAGCGCGATTAGTAGCTAAGGGTTTTTCCCAGATAGATGGGGTTGATTATACAGAAACATTTGCTCCGGTTATGAAGATGACTTCTATTCGACTTACCCTATCCATTGCCACAACAAACAGATGGAAAGTCCATCAAATGGACGTTAAGAGTGCCTTCCTTCATAGTGACCTAGAGGAAGAGATCTATATGGAACAACCTCTAGGTTATGTCCAAGATTCCTCCCTCGTTTGTAAGTTAAAGAAGTCTCTTTATGGCGTTAAACAAGCCCCTTTGGCTTGGTATGCCAAAATGGACTCCTTCTTACTTACATCAGGGTTTACTAGGTGTCACTCTGATCAAAACGTTTACATTCTACAGCAAGATGGCTACATACTCATTCTTGTTCTATATGTTGATGACTTGTTGATCACAGTCAGCTCTTCCTCTATTATTGATTCTGTGAAGATCGCCTTAGCCAACAAGTTTTCCATGACTGACTTAGGTCTGCTTCATTACTTCCTTGGGATCTAGATTTCACAATCTGACTTAGGAATCTTAATTTCCCAACCTAAGTATGCTCTTGATTTGAAAGCTCAGTTTCAGATGTCTGATTGCAAGTCTTCTCCTACTCCTTTTCCTTTCAGGGTTAAGTTGGTTTCAGATTTCTCTACTCCCTTGGTTGTTGGTACTCTTTACTGACAGTTAGTTGGGAGCTTGATCTACTTGACTCACACTTGACTAAATTTATCGTATGATGTTGGGATCATGTCCAGATTCATGCAGGAGCCACATGAGCTGCATTGGAAAGAAACTAAACGGATCCTTCGTTAGGTTTGTGGCACTTATGCTGATTGCATACACTATCATGGAGGGGTTGATATTGACTTGATTGGATTCACATATTCTAATTGGGCCGGTGACTTAGATCATCAAAAATATACTTTTGGCTATAGTTTCTCCCTTGGTTCGGGTCCCATTAGTTGGTCTAGCAAGAATCAAAATGTAATTGTGATATCATCTACAGAGGCAGAATACAAAGGAGCAGTTAACGCTGCCACAGAAGCTATTTGGGTATAGGGTATTCTAGCAAAGTTTGGCATCCACTATCAATAGCCTACCATTATCTATTGTGATAACATGAGCACTATCTCTATTTGCATAAATCTAGTTCAGCATCAGCGGACGAAGCACATTGAGATCCATATGCACTTCATACGGGAGCTTATTCATGATGGTATCATCGACATTCAGTACATTCAAACAGCTGATCAGATTGCAGATTTATTCACCAAGCCCTTAACTGAGATGAATTTTCTTCACTTATAGTCTCTTCTTGGGGTGAGGTCTTCTGCAACTTCGCATCTTCTTAGGGCTATGTAGTCCTTTTCTTATTCTTCTTCTAGGAAGATTGTGTTTGTATATGGGAACCTTATCAGGCCTTTAGTTGCCAGGCCTCATTGACACATCTTTCTTAGTTGTTTAGGAGTGTCTTCCTCTTTCGTCTGACTCATCACAACTGCTACCCTAGCTTCGATGAAGGGGGGGTGTTAGTGTGAGTTATCCTATGTGTCCTCCTCTCGTGTTCGAGGGTCATCTCACATGAGTTAGGTTTAGGGTTTCTTATGTGTCATGCACTAGGGTTACTCAGCACCCTATATGTACCCCTTTTCTATTCATTTAGGAGCATGCCAAGACACTCTGCTATCTTTCCTCTATGTAAGATTTGTTTCTATTGAGCAATTTCTTCCATTACTGATCAATATTTTCCTTGCTATCGCTGGAGCTTTCACGATTCCGTTGGAGTGCAACTACTTCGTGGTGCCTCGTTTCTGATTCAATTCTCACAAACTCTTTTCATATTTTACATTTGTTAAAAAGAGGGACTATTATATTGTAATAATGAACCAAGTTCTTGACAAAATATTGTATTGTTATATAGTTATAGTTATAACATTATAATGGTTTGAAAGAATAACTTGAAAGTTCTATTCAAAAAGAAAATATATTTCTCTCAAAACTGAAAAATAGATTCATATTTGCTTGTGATTTCCTTTAGCGAAATGGTTATGTTGGAACAAGAAAAAGGTTTCAAGTGATACTTAGTTTTTACTTATTGCAATAGATATCATTCTTGTTGTCGAAAGGAAGGAGTGACATTTTCTTTTTGATGGCAAAAGTAGGCATTTTGAAATGTTTGGAAAATATAGTCGATCTCATATTAATTATAAGAATAAGAGATCTTTTCTCTTCATTATTGACTTGGGATCTGACAAGAAAAAAAAGCCTTTAGTTTCTCTATTTTTCACTTATTAATGAATAGATAGAATTTGTCAAATCATCTTGTCTATACATAAACCCCCTAATCAAATGATCTTAAGTATATGTTTAAACCTTTTTAGTACAAAATGTGTAATGCTAAATGTATCATTACACACACACACACACACACACACACACACACACACACACACACACACACACACACACACACACACACACACACACACACACACACGTGCGTGCACACACACACACGTGCGTGCGCACGCACACAATAATAACAAAATAAATCAAATTAAAAAAAATGCTTATTTTGTGAGCTTGGTTTAGTTGTTGTGCAGCTGTATTATTTTAAATAGTATTATGTTTGGTAATGGGGGGCATAAGGTTTTCAACCCCACCACCCCACCCCATATTTATATGGGATCGGGGGTGGGGTTGGAGACCTCCCCCCCCAACATATCTAAACCCTTTCCACTTAAGAAAAATGCAACCAATAAATTTTATTGCGGCCTGCACATTTTTAAAGCCGTGACCTATTTTATAATCATTGTGCATTAATTTGTTCTGTTTCCGAACACACACACACACACACACACACACACACACACACACACACACACACACACACACACACACACACACACACACACACACACACACACACACACACAGATATATATATATATATATATATATATATATATATATATATATATATATATATATATATATATATATATCCCCAAATCACTTTTGTATATACACCATTTTAAACTAGATCTAAAAATGGGGCAAAAATGTCCATTCCTAAATAGGAAAAATACAAACAAAATATGCAATAAGTAATAAAAATGTGAACAAACCCTAGGTGAGGGTTACGAATGGAATAAGCAATAAAAAAAGTGTATCCATCCTTGAGATTGAATATACTTCCATGGCCTCCACTCTTTCTCTTCTGCCAAACCTGCAAAATGAAAGTGAGTAAATAAGACAAAAGAAAGGAATAAGATCTTTTCATAAGGAGGATTAGGGTTAGTTTGAATACCTAAGATCCAAGGGCTCTAATTGAATCCATATAATGATTGAGAATCAACCCTACAAAATTTAGGTGAGGATATTTTGGTGGGGATGTGTTTTTAAATTAATTTTATTTGTAACTTCTGAATGGTGCCACTAAACGAGTGTTATGAGGAAGGATTAAAATTTGATCTTTATTGTTTTAGTATAGTGACTCTTTTAAAGGAGTTAATTTGAAATGCATTAAATTAATCACAAGATAACTAGACAATGTTTATTATAGGGATTAAATTTACTGAACTTAATTATGGGAGGGTAAGTTTGGAATTTAGCCCTAAAGTATTACATAAATAAATGATTTTAGAACTATAAGGATGAATTAAATAATTTTATAATAGAGTTATCCTAACTAATGGTTCATAAGGGTTAATTAACAAATTTTATCGAGAACACTAGGAGGAGAGTTAATCCCGAAATGATTGGATCTAACTAATAATTATTATTATTTAATTAAAATGATGAATTTATTAACTGTAAATTATTTAAATCTAGTTGGAGGTCAACCATTGCAACCCGTTTAAACAAAAAAATTTATGTAAATTTCCCTCAATAATTATTGGGTTTTATCTTAGGTTTTGTTTAGGAAAAATATGGGCATTACAATGCAAGAGCATCAAGGTCTACAAGAAATATTGTATCAAATAAAAATATTTGAACAATTTGTATTTACATATTTAAGATTGTATGAGTATATTGTGCAAATCTTGTTGAGTGCACATATCCTTTGCACATTGTCATATATGTTGTGAAGTTATTTTAGTGCATAAAATAATCTTGACAATCTTGTTTGAGATGTGAACTTAGGAATAATTTTAAATGTTTGAAAGCACAAGTTTTGAGAAATGCCAAATTATTGTGCATGGATCTATACTTGGGTCCTTCAAGATTTTGATTTGAATTACACAAGTTTAGTAGTCTTAAGAGGTGACATGAATGAAGATATAAGTAGAATCCTAATTTCCTTAGGGAAGTACTTAATGTTTTGGGTTATTATAAGAAAATTGTAGATGTAAGATTAAATATCACATTAGCATGTCTTATAAGTAATTTGACATAAGGAATGTCTTAGAAGATTGAGTGAATGATAACACTAGATGGAGGAGTTTCCATACATTATTAGTATGATTAGAGAGTAAAATACTTATATGAAATAAGTTGTATGATGCTATGTTGTTTTGATCAGTTTGATGATGCTATTTCTATGAATAAATATCCCAAAGATTTTTTATTGAAATATACGTTCATTTGATCTTTCTATCGATGCATGTTTTCTTTTTATTGTGGTTTTATTCTATGTATATTGTGAAGGGTATGAGATGTAAGGTGGATCTTCATTGAGCACCCTAACCCTATCTGTGTTAGTCATTGAAGATCAGCCATTTTTTTTCATTTCAATGAATGTACGCAGATGTAACTAAATCAAATTGCAGTTAAAGATTTTTTGTAAAATAGTGCGAGTAAGTTGCAACAAAGAGTTATATCGTAGCATGCAAGTTGTTTTAAGGGTTACATCAGATTCACTAAATGTAATGTCAAAATTAGGGTTAATATAATTAACACTAATTACTATGTGCAAATGTTATGGTTTAGAATATAACTATTGTCAAAGTAATAATACAAAATTCCCAAATTATGTAATGGTTAAACATTAAAATACGAAGCTCTTGAAAGATCGATAAATTGCAAGTGAGGTTAGGGTATGATTAGGGTTAGAAAGAATTTAACTTTACACGGGATCTAGAATAAAGTAGAGTGATATTGTAGAAATATGCTATGTGGAGTCTCATTAAACTAGTTATAAAATCTAGAGTGATGAAACTAATTACAAGGTAGAATCACCCAAGTTGCGTAGAAATAATGAAGAATTCTGACCTATGTGGAAAATATTGACCTATGGTGATTTGAACTAGGTCTAGATCATGTTATTTGATGTTTCTTTCTCTCTGGGTTTGGGATCTATAGAATTTTACAATCACACCTTTGTGGTGGAATATGGCTTCATCTTTTTGAAACCCCAACTCTTTGCTAGAAGACATGGAAAAGGGGTTAGTTAGATAAGGCGAAAATGACCTCACCCCACCCCCAGTGGTGTGATGAGCATTGCATTATGTATAAATACTTTGAAGAGGGGTTTATTTACACATAGTTCTCCCTTCCATTGGATGTGTCAGAACGTGCCATAAACAATTATTTGGCAAGAACTCATAAGGCCTATGGTAACGTGGTAATGATATTTGTTGTGAGTTTTTTAATGTGATAGTGATCTAGGGAAACAACATGAGAAGTCCAACTTGATAGCCTATTGATGTTGTCTAAGGTTTGACAATGCAATGAGTTAGGCCAATAACAATTCTTAGAGTTCTATAGTGTGACATGACCTAGATAGCCAAAGATGTCCATAATGAGGAGGGTATATGTGTTTTTATAACTAATTTATGTGAAGTATCTCCCCTTTACTAACCTTAAGTCGATTATGATAATCTATGCATACGAAAAAATTGACTGTCATAAGTATTTAGGACATAAACGTCGACCAAGGCTAGAACCATTAACCGATTTTATTTTTGTTAGACGATTCTTTTCATGTTTAAGTTGGGACCTAATCTGAAAGAGTATCTGAGTAGCCATAATTTCGAAAATATATTCAGTGTATATTACATAGATTCCTAATGAAACATTTAATTGAGTGAAAAGTAGTGACTTAATATCTTTAGAATACAAGAATCGAATGAGATGTATTTAAGATTAAGTCAACTTATTATATAAGTAGAAAAATAATAAGATAAATAGTAAATAATTATTACCAGATACCTTTCCGTCCAACTTTAGAATATAACACTAAAATAGATTCGTTACAAATACAAAAAAATCTTATAACTTAGAGTTGCTAACGATGATACACAATTTACAAAAACTAGGACACCTAATTATTCCACTAAAGCTTCTGTTGTCAATCAAAACAAAACACACAATATATTAAAAAATGATAACCAAATATCGAGAGTTAATTACAAAACCATAAATATTTTTTCAACATGAAAACTATTCAGAATCTCCACTTTCCTTTAGTTACAAATTTAAATGCATCATATTATTAAATAAAAGGAACAGTTGCATTAAAATTGTGGCTATTCATATATTTTCCGTGACGACGAAGGTCCACCATTCATATGTTATCCGTGACGACGAAGGTCCCTCCTGAATCCGTTGACATTATTTTAAAAATTATTTCCTACAATTTTGGGATCACAATATTCGAAAAATGGCAATTGTTAGGAAGGAGTGAAAGAACCCACACACCACCTCTACAAATATAAAATTTGCTGTTATTATATACCTTGTTAGATAAGCCATCGTTTTATATGGTATCAAGGAAAAAGAGGGGATAGACCACTATAAACTAGTAAATATTTAAATACAAAATGTTGATAATAATATTTGGATTTGCCATATAATTCTTATAATTTAAGAGTTTTGTGTAAATTATTGATTTCGATAGGGAGTGAAAATCTAAATTTATGTATATGTTAGAGTTGAATCAATCTTTGTTTACGAAAAAAATGGGCTTCAAATTCTACCATATGTCTATTGTATCATAATTTTTCGAATGTGAAGAGAATCTATTTTAGTATATTTAAATGGACGTCAAATTTAAGGTCATGTATGTTTATTGGCATCTCACCAACTTACACTTCACCACCACCTCTTTCCTCTTGGCATGCCACTTTACGTTAGTAAGAGCTATGATGATTAATTATTATGTGAAATTGAGATTTTGTCCTAGTGTGGTTTAGTCATTACTCAAATGACCTTCATGAATAATTATTATTGTAATGACATTTTCACTTATTAAGGAATAGATGCTTTAGAAGTTGACTTTTGGATCTAATTGAGTAGATTTTTTAATCAATTTGCAATCTAATCCACTATGAAAATAATCATTTCATAATTTGACATATTTCCTTGTGTATTTGATAATAAGTATGAGATTACCTTATTACATTTTCTTCATATATATTATTATTAATATTCATAAGTGAAATGGACCCACTTAATATAGAAATACAATATTGTAATTTTTCGATCACATGTTTCATATACAAAGAGAAATTGCACTATAACAGTCAAGTGTATATCAATTTTATTAATGTCAAGTATTTTTATTGACATCTCATTGGCTTACACTTCACCACCACCCCTTGGTTCCTACCATGCCAGTGTGAGCTATGTTGATTAATAATTATTTGAGATTAAAAAAAATTACTAGTGTGTTTTTAGTCATTACTTAAATGACCTTCATGAATAGTGGAATGACATTTTCCTCAACAAGAAATAGATGCTTTATTTTGGATCAAATTAAATAGCATTTTTAATAAATATCAATATACTATATCAACTAATCCACTATCAAAATAATCACTACATGATGCCATTTTTCCTCATGTACATTTGATAATAAGCATGAGATTACCTTAAACACAGAAATGATTCTAGAATAGTCAAATAGGTGTCGTATTTAAGGTCAAATACATTTATTGACATCTCGTTGAATTAGACTTCATAACCACCGCTTGACTCCTAACATACCACTGTAGGTTATGCGAAAGAGCTACAATGATTACTTATTACGTGAAATTAGATTTTTTTAGTAGTGTTTTTTTAGGCATTACTCAAATGACCTCCATGAGTAGTCATTAGTGTAACGACATTTTTCCTCTTAGAAATTGACTTTTGGATAAAATTTAATAGAATTTCTAATCAATCTCTATAGACTATATCAAACTAATCCACTATGAAAATATTCCTACATAATGGCATTTTTCTGTGTACATTTGATATTAAGTATGCGATTACCCTAATTATATTTTTATGAATAAATGTAAGTCAAAAAAACCCACTTAAGATATAAATATGATAAATATTTATCAAACACTCTATTTAATATTTTTTTAAAAAAAAAATGGTCAATTACTCTATTTTTTTATAGACTTCCCACCCTCTTATTACGTAGAAGATATATTGAAATGTTGTAGAACATGTCAATGTCAATTTAAGCTTATATTTTAGAAAATCAAATCCTTTAGTGCTTAGATTTTTTTTGGATGGCTCAACATTTTTCATATTTAAAAAATTCTAATCCCAATAGTTTATTTGTATACTGGCATTCTCCAGTAATTGACTCGGCACCCTTCTGATGCGCCAAAATTAGCAAGAACTTGACAAGGTCATAGCTTGAGCTTCAGGTGTCCATCTGAGTCTAATTTTTTTAGACCACATTTTTTTTTATGAGACGAACGCACCGAAAACCTATCCAACCGGTTGGGGAAATTTTCGACACATTTTCGGGCCCTAAATCTGCCATCTTGAGGCTGAAAATTAGGATTTAAGTTGTAGTTCGGTTTTTTTCTTTTTTTGGGCATTAGTTAATTTTAGTATATTAGTTGCATTATGAGTTAGAAAGTTGGCAATTCCTCTAATTTAGGAATGTATAAGATGCCTGGAAATTTATGTGCCCGTACGAATAATCATGCAAACTTACTAATAATAATAGGTTCTAGTAAACTGTTAAAAATAGTAAATTCCGCCACCTATAGTCGATTTAGTCAAAGTTAGCTAGGGTTTGCTTGGAAACTCGAGTTGGGAGTTGTTTTCCTATTTAGGAAACATTGTAATTGATTATTCAATAACGAAGAAAGAGATCTAATTTCTTTTGGAGTTCATATTATTTGTAGTATATCAAGTTTGTTTAGAGCTTGGCTACATTATTTGGTATCAAAGCAGGTTTGTGTCTTTTGTTTAAAAAAATGGTAGGAAGAGGAAGAGGAAGAGGAGGAAGTATTGCCCATATGAATAGAAATATGTAAGATCTACAAAGGCAAGTTGTTGCGCTTGCTGCAATGATAACCCAAAGAGGAAATCAAGGTGGAGATGACACAGATGAAGAAGAAGTTTGTGAAGAGGAGGAAATGCAAGCACCACCATTAGCTTTTGAAGAAAGGATGCTTCAAGCATTAGAAGGAAAGAATGATGGGATAAGAGTTGATTATTCCGAGTATGGTGGTAGTCTAAAACCAGAGGAGCTGATAGACTAGTTGACTAGCATGGGGAAATGTTTTGAGTGGAAGAGTATGTCATAAGAAAAGAAGGTAAAATTTGCATGCATGAAATTTAAAGGTCATGCTATGTTATGGTTGGATCACCTACAGAAAGAGCGGTCAAGAAAGGGGAAAGAAATAATTAGGACGTGGAGTAAGATGGAGAAGAAGCTGAAAGATAAATTTTTCCTTGTGGATTATGCACAAACCCTTTACAGGAGGTTTCAGAATCTCAGATAGAACTTACAAACAGTGCAATAATACATAGACAAGTTCTACAAGTTGTCCATTTTTGTAGAGCATGAAGAAACTGAGGAACAAACAGCTACAAGGTATGTAAATGGATTAAAATTTTCTATTCAAGATGAGATAAGTATGCATAGGATTAAGAGCATGGAGGATGCCTATCAAATAGCCTTAAAAGCTGAGGAAAAATTAAATCGTCAAAGTTTTAGGAGATCACCTAGGATGAATAAGGGGGCCTCATCTTCCTTTTTCGGAAAAGATCATTTCAGCCAAGGTAGGGGAGAATCATCTCGTGGATTGGAAAAGCAAGAAGATATGAGACAATATTTCCAAAACCAACAAAGAGGCAGAGGATTTTCTAAGGGCAGAGGATATGTTGGTGATAGAGGATGGGGGGCTCCACAAAGACCATTTTTTTGTTACAGATGTGGTGAAGAGGGACATCAAGATTTTGAATGTGCACATTCTTATACACATGACAAGAGGCAAGGAGATGCTCCAAGAGTAAATATTGTTGAAGATGAACAAGTATAAGATGAAAACGACCTACAAATTCCACCAGATGTTGGACAAAATCTAATGATCAAGAGGACGATGATTGCTCTAAGAAAGGGAATCAAGGGGGATGCATGGCTGCATACAAAAATTTTCAGAACAAGATGCATTTCAGGAGGAAAGGTATGTAATATTATTATTGATGGTGGTAGTTGTGAGAACATGGTTTCAAATGAGATGGTTGAGAAATTGGGTCTTCATTGTGAGAAGAATCCTAACCCTTACCGTATTGCATGGTTTAAGAAGGTTAATGAAGTTACTGTTGATAAGAGATGTTTAATAATTTTTTCTATTAGGAATAGTTACAAGGATGAGATTTGGCATGATGTGATTCCTATGGATGCATGTCATATGTTGCTAGGAAGACCGTGGCAATTTTATAGAAAATTTATGCATGACAGGGGAAAGAATAGTTATACTTTCCTAAAGGATGGAACAAAAATAGTATTGATACCTCTTAAGCAAGAGGGGAAGGCTGAAAATATGCTTTCTACAAAGGAATTTGTGAAGGAGGAAAAGGCAACTAGTTTCAAATAAGAATGAACCTACAAGTGCACAAATACCAGTAGAAACAACATAATTAATAGAAATTTTTTATGATGTTAATGCTGATGAGCTACTTGATGGATTACCACGCAAAAGATATATTCAACACCATATTGATTTGATTCTAGGGTCTTCACTCCCCAATCAAGCGGCTTATAGGATGAGCCTGAAATTGCATGCAAAGTTGAATAGGCAAGTGGCAGAGCTCGTGAGAAAGAGGATCGTAAGGGAGAGCATGAGTGCATGTGAAACCCTAGCTATATTAACACCAAAGAAGGATGGAACATTGAGAATGTGCACGGATAAGAGAGAAATCAATAAAATTACAATCAAGTATAGGTTCCTAATACCTCGCCTTGATGATATGATGGATGTGCTTGCTGGATCTAGGTATTTCACCAAGATTGATCTTTGAAGTGGCTACAATCAGAGAAGGAGATGAGTGGAAAACATCATTCAAGACAGGAAATGGATTATATGAGTGGTTGGTGATGTCATATGGGTTATCCAATGCACCTAGTACTTTTATGAGACTGATGAACACCGTGCTGTGGCAGTATAATAGTAAGTTTGCTGTGGTTTATTTTGATGATATCTTGATATTTAGTAAAACTAAAGAAGAACATTTGAGGCATCTAAGGGTGATATTTTAAGTGTTAAGGAAAGATAAAGTCTATGCAAATACGAAGAAATGCACATTTATGCAAGAGAGTTTGGTATTCTTGGGATTTATTATTTTAGCAGATGGGGTACAGATGGACTCAGAAAAGATAAAGAAAATTATTGAATGTCCTACATCACATAGTATAATAGATGTAAGAATATTTCATGGTCTAGAAACATTTTACATAAAGTTTATTAAAAAAATTAGTAGTATTGTAGCACTTATAACAGATTGCACAAAAGGAATGGAGTTTTTGTGGACAAAGGCAGTTGAGGAGAGTTTTCAGTTCCTAAAGAAGAAGGTGAAAGAGGCACCCATTTTGGCACTACCAGATTTTGATAAAGTGTTTGAGGTTGATTGTGACGCCTCACATGTGGGTATTGGTGATGTCCTAAGTCAAGGTGGAAAGCCAGTAGATTTATTTAGTGAGAAACTGAATGAGGTAAGAAAGAACTACTCTACTTATGATGTGGAATTTTATGCAATTGTACAAGCATTAAGGCATTAGAGGCATTAATTAGTGCCTAATGAGTTTGTGTTATTTGCAAAACACATCGCCTTGAAGTATATGATTACACAAAAGAAGTTGAATAGTAGTCATACAAAGTGGGTATCATTTTTGGAGGGTTATAATTTTTCTCTAAAACTTAAATCATAAAAACCGAATCAAGTTGTAGATGCATTGAGTAGGTGTATGAATTTGTTTACCACTATGGAAAATGAGGTGGTGGGTTTTGAAGCAATAAAGGGTTTGTATTCTTCTGATTCTGATTTTAAGGATATTGTTGAAAGGTTAATTCGTCCATTGTCAGACAATGCAAGAGATGTCCAGGATGACTACATTTTGTAGGATGGCTACCTATTCAAGGGACGCCAACTATGTATTCCAGTTCAGTCTATGAGGGAGAATATAGTGAAAGAGTTGTATAGTGGAGGATTCGCTGGGCATTTTGGTAAAGATAAGACAATAGCCTTGGTAGTAGAGAAATACTATTGGCAAAAGCTAAAAAGAGATGTGGTAAGATATGTGGAAAGGAGTCAAATTTTCCATGTCTAGAAAGGCCATGCACATAATACGGGGTTGTATATATCGTTTCCTGTTTCTAAAGGTTTGTGGACAGATCTGAGTATGGATTTTATTTTGGGATTACCAAATACCCAAAGAGGTAATGAATCATTTTGTGTGGTTTTTGATAGGTTTTATAAGATGGTTCATTTTATCACCTGCAAGAAAACAAGTGATGTGATAGGCAAAGCAATTTTTTTTTTCAGAGAAGTTTTTCATTTGCATGGTGTTCTAAAAACCATTACTTCAGATAGGGATGCAAGGTTTTTAAGTCACTTCTGGAGGAATTTATGGAAGAAATTAGGAACTCAACTACATTTCAACAGATCCTATAATCCTCAGATAGATGGGAAAACAGAGGTGGTAAATGAAGTTTGGGAAACCTGTTAAGGTGCATCATTGGGGAAAAGCCAAAACAATGGGACTTAGCATTACCACAAGCTGAGTTTGCATATAACAGTTCCATAAATAGATCTACAAGAAAGTATCCATTTTCAATTGTGTATGGGAGTAACCCAAATGGGGTGTTAGATTTGGTATAGCTACCAGATGATGGCAGAGTCAGTGATGACGCAAAAGCATTTTCCAAACATATCCACCAATTATAAAAAAAGGTGCAGAAGAAGCTATAGAATAGTAATGATAAGTATAAGGAAATAAAAGATGTGCACAGATGGAGAAAGGTATTTACAGTTGGTGAGTTGGTTATGGTATATCTACAAAAGGAAAGGTTTCCAAAAGGAACCTATAACAAGCTGAAGTACAAGAAGATTGGTCCCTACAAAATTGTGAAAAAAACAAATGATAATGCTTATGAGGTAGAATTGCTAGGGAATTTTGATATTTCTCTAGTGTTTAATGTTTCAGATTTGTATTCTTTTCATGGGGATGGTGCAGAAGGGGATGTTATTGATGAAGTAGTAATTGGAGGTAGCAAGTTCCGGTGAAGAAGATAGAAGAAGTGGATCAAATTCTAGATAAGAAAACAATGGACATGCGACATGGGAAATACAACAAATATTTGGTACATTGGAAAGGACTGGAACAAGAGGACAATACTTGGGTCATAGAGTGGGAGATTAAGAATTGGATGTAGATAAGTGGAAGCAGTTTTGTTGGTTCGAAAATCTATCGCTTGGGCAGATTTATGGATAAACGAGTCAACAGTGTGCAGGGCATATCCCCTCTTTGAGTCAGCAAAGAGAAACTGGTTTATTGCTATTCTACCAGCAGGAATATGTGCAAGTCTCACAATATTCTACCTTCGGGGGTTTGGGATCTCATCCCAGTAGGGTGTTTCCAACTTCGAAAAGAAAGGAATGAAAGAGAGGATGAAGAAAGAGCAGGTCCGAAGGAAGAAAAGAAATGAATTTCAAAGCAGAAAGGTCAGAAGGTTTATGTTTTGGGATTGGTAGTAAATAGAGCCAAACCTACTTGCATAAATGAGCAAATCAATACTGATGAATAAATGACAATAAAACAGAAGTAGATCCAATAGAACAAACACATAGATCTAACGTAAGAAAGATACAATGCAAATAACACATGTATTCAGCACAAAGTCTAAATATTGTATTAATAATTCTTTCTGTTACAAAAAGCTCAAAGTCTTTTCTCCTCACTTCTATTTTTCATCTGAAAGATATCCACCACCCAAATACAACAAGTATTTGAGTATTTATAGAAGAAGGAGAAGAAGGAAGGCAAAAAGGAACCAACCACCTATTTACAAAGATACCTACAAAGTCATGTTGACTTTTGACAACTTGATGGATGACATCATCCCATGGTGCAACAATGGATGATGTCATCATTTGTGCCAACATACTTTAGATATTTACAAAATAGAACGCCGAAGGAGAGAGAGAGGAAGAAAGAGAAGTTATTCACCGTCGTCGTCCTACGGCCGAAAGGGGGTAACCTGCTTCTACTACTGCTTATAATTTATGCCCATTCAAAGCGTTGATTGGGCACATTTTTGTTCATTGTTTCTAAATACCGCAGCATCCATTTGTGGGAAATAGTGGGGCGTCAGGAAGCCCAAACACCCTGCTCAGGAACGTGATGGTGTCACTGAGCTCCTCTGAAAAATCACTGCAGTGAATGATTTGTGGCCAACGGTTCACCACCTTTTTGTTCTTTAAATATACCTCGTTCATCAGCTGCATGCATTGATCTTCATTATCATCCCAGGCCTTGATACAATCCTCTTGGCTGATGGCCACAAAGTGTCGGTGATGAGGAATGCCGAGTATTATCTCAAAGTGGCGGGAAGTGAGGTTAACTATGACCTCGCCCTTCTCATTTTACGATGCATCTTGTGTCCTTTATTGTAGCGCCGGGAAACCACCATCATAAATTCATTGTTAATGGTGCTGACTGGGATTCCTCCAGCAAAGTGCAGGGCATTTTTTCTGCCTATCAGCTTGTCCATCCATGGACTTCTTGTGACCTTCTGAGTCCTGACCCAAAACTCCTCCATATCAATATGACCCAACTCTGAGTCTCTGATGTCCAGGTCACATTCTGCTTGGGACTCGGGCATTCTGACCCTCTGATACTTATACTTCATTTCTTCTTTTGTGAGCTTGGCCTTGCCTTTGGATTTGGTAGGTCTCTTGCTCGATGTTGACATATGTTCTTCTGAACTTAGTTGCTGATCTGCAAGAATGAGAAGTGAAACCCAATTGAAGAAATTCGTGTCAGCTGTTTGATTTTCCATTGAAATGCTGACATAAGAAAGAGTTAGTAGTTTTGGGGCCTCAGGGCGCATGGCGTATGGATATTGCAGAATGCAGGGCTAAATAGGTAAGGTGCACAGGAAAAGGGTTGTTGCAGGAGATAAATCAGCGCCAAAAGGTGCATGGCACATGGACACCGCAGGGTGCATTCTTTGTTATTGTAAGGACAAGTGTGCCTGCGGCCATGTGTATTTATTTTATAAAGGGCACAGATTATTTTCATGTTACACGGGTACAGGATGCGCCAAAGGGCACACGCTTAATGTGTGTAACATCATAAGTTCATGCACCATAGGGGAACTTGGCGCGGCGCATGGAAGGTTTGCACAACATGATGTTGTTGCGATGAGGGACGCACCTGTGCCGTTTATAGCTTTGCACTTGGCGCATAGGAAAAGACTGTTACATGGATGCTGGGTGCGCCAAAGGGCACAAAAATTAGTAATGTTGCACTCAAGTTTGATGCGCCAAGAGGGCACACAGAAAGTGTTTGCAGCAAGTGAGAGAAGTGCAACATGAGGGCGCAACTTTTTATGATGCAGCAGGTAGGGAATGCACGCCATTGGCGCAGCTGCTCATTGTGTAACAGGGGTGACAGATGCGCCAAGGGCACAACTATTATTGATGTTGCATGGTGCGCCAATGCGCCAAAGGAGAAGGAAAATGCATTTTCCTTTGAAGCTTTGATTCTTCTCGGAGGGGTTTCACATATGGTTTAGCTCCTTCTGCAAGGTTGCTTGGGGTGATAGAAATAGCTTTAAACAAAGGGGTCCAAGCTTATTATTATTTTTAGAACAGAGCTTCCTCTACCAGCAGATCTGGAAAGAGGGGGAAGATCATGTGGAAGACGGTAGGGGGGGGGGGACAAGCTCATGATTTCATTCTTTTCAATCCGATTCATACCCATAAGCAGCCAAAAACCATAAACACGAAGCACAAAAGAAAGAGGACCTCTTACCCGGATATTTATAACGAAGAAATGCGCGAATGGGTCCACAAAGCAATTCGAAAGTGACAGGGCTGGTGCGCAGACAGGTACAAAGAAAATCACATGATTTACATTGCTGACAATGACAGCGCAGACGTGCCTATTTATAGGCGAGGTAGCAATAAATGCACCACCAACCTTTTCAAATGGCGCACCAAAAGAGCTGTCGACACGAAGATAACATGTGCCCTTTGGTGCACCAAAATGATTGTCAACACGAAGATATGTGTGCCTACGGTGCACTGAGAGTGCTGTCAACAGAGGAATATGTGTGCCCTTAGCACACCAAAAAGAGGCGCAACAAAATTTATGTTGATAGGAAGGCGCACGCACCTTGGTGCACGCAGGAAAGACTCAACATAGAGAGGTGCACCAAAACACCTACTGACACAAGAAAGTATGCGCCAAAGGATTTAAAGGGGGCGCATCAAAATTTGATGTTGCATAGTCATTATATGCGCCCGGCCAAAAAGACCAAAAATGACTAAGTTCGGAAAACTAAAATTTCCTGGGAAGGGATTTTGTAACATTCCGAACGCAAGGGATCCCTAACGAGGGATCGGAATATTTTTTTGGTAGGGTTATCTGTAAAATTTCCCTTGCCAATTTTACGAGATAACAAGTTTGAAGAAGAAAACTTGCAGGAGTTGTGTTTTTTTCAAGTAGGGGAGAATGATGAGCCAAAATTAGCAGGAACTTGACAAGGTCATAACTTGAGCTCTGGGTGTCCGTGTGATTCTTTTTTTTTAAACCACACATGTTTCAATGAGACGAATGCACTAGCAACCCACCCTACTAGTTGAGGCAAATTTTGGCAGATTTTTGGACCCTAAATCCTCCATCTTGAGGCTTAAAATTAGGATTTAAGTTGTAGTTCAGTTTTCTTTCTAGTTTTGGGCATTAGTTAATTTTATTATATTAGTTACATTATGAATTAGAAAGTTGGAAATTCCTCTAATTTAGGAACGTAGAAGATGCATGGCAATTTCTGTGCCTATACGAATAAGCATGCAAACTTACTAAGAATAGCAAGTTCTAATAAACTGCTAAAAATAGTAAATTCTGACACATAGAGTAGATTTAGTCAAAGTTAGTTAGGGTTTGCTTAGAAAATGGAGTTGGGAGTTGTTTTCCTATTTAGGAAACATTGTAATTGATTATTCAATAACGAAGGAGATCTATTTTCTTTTAGAGTTCATATTATTTGTAGTATATCAAGTTTATTTAGAACTTCGCTACATTACCTTCTATATTAAGACACCTTTTGGTTACATGCCCACAAAAAATTTAGACCCGCCAATTTGGAGGTTAGGATTTCGAATCCCCAAAGTAACCTAATATTACTAAATTCAGCTTACCATTGAAGGACTGTTGCCTTACATTTATAGAGCCATCATTCAATATAGCAGAAACACCAGCAAGAGGATTCCTCTTCCCCTGGTAATTCCGGCATATTTTAATGGGACTTTGTATATATCAGCCTCCCTAGAGACTTTAGAAGGTTCACTTCTGACATTCTTGGACTTCTGCAATCTCCTAAGATGATTTACTCACATCCTCAATTTCCATCCCCTTCAAATAACATCGTTAACAACCATAATGAAGAGTCTATGTTTGCAAACACCAAGGTTCGAGTCCCACCCACTGCTGGCCACCATACTAAATAACCCTGAGGGAAAATACAAGAAGAAATATAGTGGGGTGTGTAAATTGTTTTTTGAAACTGGATAATATGTACAAAATGCATTTTTTGTAGATTTTTTAAGTGAGGGGTTTAAGTTAACTTGGCACAAGAGCCAAGGAATTCAGGTGATTTGATTGTAGAGGGTTTGATGGGCTTCTCGTAAGTGGAAGAGCAAATTTATCACATATGTTATTAGTGTATAGGGTTCAATGATCTATCTAAGACAGAAGACTCTATTTCTCATGCACATTATTAGTGTGCTTAAAGAACAAAGATACATTAGGACTCTATAAATATTTATTAAAATTAAATATATTGTCAACTACAAATGTACATCAAGAGTATTATAAGTAATTACTACTCTACATCAAGCTGTAAACATTAGAAAATGTACATGGTGATTTCACTCAATTGTATATATACCATATTTAATGTTGTTGGACTAACTACAAAGAGTTAATTTGCCCAATTTCTTGAAAAAAATAGGGATGTTCCTGGAACTTTGAACACAACAGAATATTTTTGCTTTAATTGTTCATCATTTTTAGATTAATGGATTGTGCAAGTTGAATTCTTGGTTTTTGTTGATGGTAAAAAGATATGCTTCACAGATCTTATAATAGTTTTGGTTAGGAGAAGATTTTCTTGAAATCATATTACATTTTTCCACCTTTAAAGAGCTATGCCTAACCATTACCTATTTTAGATGTTTGCAATAAAGTCAACTTTTTTGTAAAATTAATTTTCAAATTACTTCCAGTTCAATGGTAGGCTTTTTAGTTTGCAGTGCAGAAGTTATGGATGTATTTACCTTCAAATTGATAAATTAAAAAAGTAATTTCATTGTGATGTATTAATAAAGAAGGAAAGTGATAAGTATAAGGTTTTGAGCAACTCCACTCCAATTTTCCCTTTAAACAAATAATAATATGAAATATTATTTAAAATTTAATATCCATACCTAATATAATAAAATAAATAAATAAAACAATAATATTATTTCATAATACAATCACCTTTACATACTCAACAAAGAGCTTCCCTTTAGAGTGACTTCTACATATTATTTGGCCAATTGAAAATATGCATTCAAAAATATTAAATAGGTGTTAAAAAATTTATTGACTTCTCATTGAATTAGACTTCACAACCACTACTTGACTTATAACATACCACTGTAGGTTATGCGAAAGGGCTACAATGATTACTTATTACATGAAATTAGATTTTTTTTAGTACTGTGTTTTTAGGCATTACTCAAATAACCTCCATGAGTAGTAATTAGTGTAATGACATTTTTCCTCTTAGAAATTGACTTTTGGATAAAATAAAAATAGAAATTGTAATCAGTCTACATAGACTATATCAAACTAATCCATTATGAAAATATTCCTACATAATGACATTTTTCTTTGTACATTTGATATTAAGTATGCGATTACCGATATTATATTTTTATGAATAAATATAAGTCAAAAAAACCCACTTAAAATATAAATATGATAAATATTTATCAAACACTCTATTTAATATTTTAAAAAATAAAATTAAAATTGCAAATTACTATTTTTTTATTTTAGTTTTATGGACTTCCCACCCTCTTATTACCTAGAAGATATATTGAAATGTTGTAGAACAAGTCAATATGAATTTAAGCATATATTTTAGAAAATAAAATCTTTTACTGCTTAGATTTTTTTTTGGATGGCTCAGAATTTTTCATATTTAAAAAATTCTAATCCCAATATTTTATTCATATACCAGCATTATCCAGTAATCGAATCGGAACCCTTGTATATTAAGACACATTTTGGTTACATTCCCACCAAAAATTCAGACCCACCAATCTGCAGGTCACGGTTTCGAATCCCGAAAGTAACCTGGTATTCTTTAATTTAGCTTACCATGGAAGGAATGTTTCCTTACATTTACAGAGCCATCGTTCAATACAAGGGAAAAACCTACCTGAGGATCTATGGCTCTCTGGATTCCTCTTCGCCTGGTAATTCTTGTAGATTTTCATGGGAATCTGCGTATATCAGCCTCCTCGGAGACTCTGGAAGGTTTGCTTCCGACATTCATGGCTTTCTGCAGTATCCTCAGACGATTTACCCGTATCCTCTATTTCCAACCCCGTCAAATAACATTGTTAACAACCGTAATGAAGAGTCTATGTTTGGAAACACCAGGGTTCGAGTCCCGCCTGCTGCTGGCCACCATACTAAATGAACCTGAGGGAAAATCAAGGAAGAAACATAGTGCGGTGTGTAAATTGTTTTCTGAAATTGGATAATCTATAGAAAATGTGTTTTCTTTTTAGACTTTTTTTTGTGAGGGGTTTAAGTTAACTTGACACAAGAGCCAAGGAATTCAGGTGATTTGTTTATAGAAGGTTCAATGGACTTCTCGTAAGTGGAAGAGCCTATTTATCACGAACGTTATTAGTGTATAAGATTCAATGATCTGTTTAAGACAGAAGACTCTATTTCTCATGCATGTTAATAGTGTGCTTAAAGATCAAACATCAATTAGGACTCTGTAAATATTTACTATATTGTCAACTGCAACTATACATCGAGAGTCTTATAAGTAGTTACTACTCTACATCAAGATTTTAACATCAGAAAAATGTACATGGTGATTTTGCTCAACTGTATATATACATGTTTAATGTTGTTGGACTAACTACAAAGAGTTAAGTTGCCCAATTTCTTGAAAAAAATAGGGATGTTCCTAGAACATTGAACACAACAGAATATTTTGGCTTTGATTGTTCATCATTTTAAGATTAATGGATTGTGCAGGTTGAATGCTTGGTTTTTGTTGATGGTAATGTTCATGCTTCAAAGATATGCTTCACAGATCTTATATATTTTTTTGGTTAGGAGAAGATTTTATTGAACTCATATTACAGTTTACCACCTTAAAAGAGTTCTGCCTAAGAATTACCTATTTTAGATGTTGGCAATAAAGTCAACTTTTTTGTAAAAATAATTTTCAAGTTACTTCCAGTTCAATGGTGGACTTTTTACTTTGCAATGCAGAAGTTATGGATGTATTTACCTTCAAATTGATAAATAAAATAAGTGGGAGTATGATATTTTATCTTCAAATTGATAAATTAAAAAATTAATTTCATTGTGATGTATTAATAAATAAGGAAAGTGATAAGTATAAGGTTTTGAGCCACTCCACTCAAATTTTCCCTTTAATCAAACAATAATATGAAATATTATTTAAAATTTAGTATCCATACATAATATAATAAAATAAATAAATAAAACAATAATATTTATTCATAATACAATCACCTTTACATACTCAACAAAATGTAATCACCTAAGTTACATACTCAACAGAAGAGCTGCCCTCTAGAGTGACTTCTACATATTATTTGGCCAATTGAAAATATGCTCTCAAAAATATTAAATCACTTCCTTCCGATCAATCTTCTAGAATCACGACCTCTCCTTCATCGATATCTAATTGTAAATCCTTGGGATATTTGGGATCCTTTCCATTGATAGTTTGCCCAGAAGAAACTCACGTACCCAAAATCTCCTTCATGGATCCCGTAAGATGTTTTTCAATGGATTGGCGCATCATGACCTTCAAAAATTCAATAACATCCTCCAACGAGACGTTCCGAGTATGTTTAATGTTTTTCATCTTTTTCCTATCATGTTTAAGTTCCTTTACGGCTTTAATCACCAAGGAAGTTGTGTTGGGAAAAACTGTAACTTTGGCTTCACGCTTTTGTACAGTGAGCTTCACTGTAATCCTGAAACCCTTCCAATCTCTTACAATATCCTTTGCAATGTCTTCTCTGATTTTCTTCGGTGAAACACCCAAAGGAACATTTTAAGAGGCCAATGAAGAGGTCGTTCCAAATTCTCCTCCTGTCACATGGAGGAACATATCCTAAACCTTAGATGGGTCAAAATTTTGTGGCTTTTTTCCTTAACCCTTCGAATCATGCCTCTGTCGCAAATCTTCTACAACTCTGTAGCCTCTTGTTAATAGGGAAGACTAGGAAAAACCCTACGTCTTTATCTGTACTTGGACTTAGGTTTTTTCTCTTTTTTTTTTGTTTTGTTTTTTTAACTAATATATGTTTTTATTTCTTAGATTGATTAAGGTACGTGAAGGATCAAGCCTTATGTAGTTCCCATAAGGTATATTGTTTGAAACAAATAATTCACATCAGATCTTGTGGGAAAAAATGCTTAACAAATGTTAAGCATCTTTTCCTTATCAAAAGTAAGGGCACTGTGGATGCTAGGTTCAACAATTTAATAATTTTAAAAATGTGATAAAATAAAAGATCATGTTCTAGTTTAGCAGTCACTAGGCTCCCATCATATTTTCTCTGGAACTGAAAACCGGTCATCAATATTGTGTTTATAGTTCAATTGATTATAGTGAAATCTCACTGGAATGGAATTTTAGATGGTATTACATTAGCCTTAAACCTCAAAACTATGTAATCCAAGTTGACTTATTTTCATCAACTTCCAACATAACCCCCCTTTCCCTCAACATAGCTGTCAAAGATTTGGGCCATTTAAAAACCTGTCAAACCCCATCCTTGTTGTAGCCTTTACACTACCACTTATGAGAATGTTTGTGAATGAGTTAAGCCTCATACCCTGAATTCATAGGAAACGAGCTTTGTATTGTAAAGTGAAAATAAATTATTACATACTTGATCTAGTAAATATCTTACTAGATGTTACTTTATATTTTGGTTCAATGCTTCCAGTTGATATTTACAGTGTAACATTACCAAAACAACTCAAATTGACTTCTTATTTTGGTTTAATGCTTCTAATTTGACTCCTTTGCATCAATATCGAACATAACCCCCTTTCCCTCAACATAGCCATCACATATTTGGGCCATTTGAAAACTTTCCAAACCCCATCCTTGTTTTTTCCTTTGCACCACCACTTATGAGAATGTGTGTCGATGAGTTAAGCCTCATAACCCTGAATTCATACGAAACAATCTTTGTCTTGTGAAGTGAAAATAATTTTTTACAAACTTGATCCATTAAATATCTTACTAGACGTTACGTCTTATTTTTGTTTAATGCTTCTAGCTGATATTTATAGTGTAAATTGAAATTGACATTTAAATGTTCTAGAATAAGTCAATGTCAATTTAAGCTTATATTTTAGAAAATCAAATATTTTAGTGCTTAGATTTTTTATTTTTAGATGGTTCGACATTTTTCAAATTTAAAAAATTCTAATCCCAATAGTTTATTTGTATACCAACATTCTCCAGTAATAGAATCGACACCCTTCTATATTAAGAAACATTTTAGTTACATGCCCACTAGAAATTCAAACCCGCAAATTTGGAGGTCACAGTTTTGAATCCCGAATAGAACCTGATATTCTTGAATTTGGTTTACCATGGAAGGACCGTTGCCTTATGTTGGTGCTCAGAATTGTCTCGCACCATTTGTGCCCTTGAAGATTAATTGATTCACGACATCTGTCGTTTTATACTTCCCTGTATTGTGTTTAGCCGATCTTTTTTACCATTTTAATCTTCTCCTAGGTCGAAGATCGTGTGTGGGTCCGTATTTGTCTCATGGTTCATTTGTTTCTTTGGAAGAGCTCTATATTTTGAGTCCCACGTGCACTGTTCCTTCAAAACTCACATTTTCCCATTTCCTCCATTTTCCACAGTCAAGATCTATTGTCCCTTTCATTTTTTCCTTAAATACTGGAGGAGAAATGAGTTGATGTGTCCCTAAGGATCGTGGTTAAGCCTTGTAACAGTTTAAATTCTGTCCTTTAAGAAAACCTCATTTTTTGGCTCGAATGGATGTTTCTTTATGTTTTATAGTTTGATGGGTGTTTCTCTTGGTAAAATTTACATCACGCAGTCAACAAGGAAATGTGTCACCTCTTGGTTGGATGCAGATCTGCTTAATACTTCAGAAATTATATAAAAAGCCTCAACTTTAAAATATTTCCACATGGAGGAACGACGCTTGTTTGAGAATAAAATTTTTGGTTTTCCTTTAAAGTAGCGCCAGGAGGACACGTGGAGAGCTCGTAGAAGGAGACACATAGAGGCTTCCGCTAGGTTTCTCATACTTAGAAAAATTTCAAAAGGTTTTCGGGAAGTCCAGGACACGTGGAGGAGTGACACTCATGTTTGAAAATCTAGTTTTGGGCTTTGCCTTGGAGTAGTGCCGGAGGACACGTGGAGGCTTCCGTTGCTTGGCTCAGACTTGGACAAATTTTATGCAAAAGGATAGAGTTTGGCGGAACAAGATACATGGCGAGCTCACACTCATTTAGGGTCTCTGCTTTGGGTGCTATCTTAAAGTTGCGCTATATAGACATGTTGAGGAACCGCGCATGTTCGGGGACCAACCCTTGAGTTTCATTTTAAAGAAGTGCCATGATGACACGTGGAGGCTTCTGCTCACTTTGCATTTTACTTAGACTTTTCAACAGCAAAAAGGAGACTACCTCAGAGCTTGACACATGGTGCCTTCTGTTGAACTTCAAGCATTCAGATAGACGATGTTGGAAGAGGAATCATGGCAAGCCCGCGATCGTTCAAAGTATCAAAAATTTGGGACCATCTCAAGGAGTGACGTGGTGACACGTGGAAATTTTAAAATTCATAAGGAGCGGGGAGGCAGACCATCAGAGGTAATTCAAAATTTTCACCTCTTTTCTTCATAAAGGTTAAAATAGCAAAAATGGCCACAAGCCCAATGGGAAATAGTCAATGTTTTTCCCCAGTCAACAGCGGAGGTGCGGACCCACCCAAGAAAATTAGAAAAAAAATCTTTTGAGAAAAAAGAGTTAAATGGATGATTTCTCTGTGTTTCTTTTGGGGCCAACCTCAGGACACATGTGAGGCCCATTTTCAGAAGTAGAGGTGCGGGGAAAAATGGGAAAAAAAATCATTTTTTCAAAAGGGTTAGAAAAGGTCGAAGGAAGCCCCTGAGCCTATTTTTGTATCTTCCACGTGGACGACCCACTTTCAAAATCAAAGATCAACGGTTGCTGAGCATCTAAATCTTATTTTTCCCAACTTTTTTCTGTAAAACTCCTGGGAGTGCAAGTCTTAATTATTTCTTGCTATTTTCTACATGCTAAATAGAGGAGAAAGTTAATTTTGATATCTAGAGTTTTGTGGGAGAGATCTCGGGATGTCTGTCACCATTAAAATAGTCTGACTCTCGGGCCTGATTTGGTTTTCCGTTTTTCTTCTCCTGAGCACATAAGGGGCCATATTTGATTCATATGGGGAGGAAGTGGTTTGCGAATGGATGGATGCATGTTTTTCAGGAGAAAGGAGTTGAATGCGGGGGGAAATTGAATAGATTTTCCCTTGAGCACCTGGAGACTTTTGTAGATCTGATTCCGTGAATCACAAAAGAATAATGGCAAGCACTAGTGCATTAAAAGTTTTTGTCTTTTGGGAGGAAGGGGCTATGTTGAAAATTTTATAAATGGCACGAATTCATCGTGTAAATGGTTGGGAGTTTTTGGAAAGATCGGGACTGATTCTCTCTAGCAGAAAAAGCTTGATAGACCCCATCCATTTTAAGAAGTTGTCTAGAGAAGCATGTATGTCTCTCTTTGTATTGGATTCGATCATGTCAAGGTGGTTGTGAGTTTACAACCATTTGAAATCTTTGAGATTGTTCTGGAAACTTTCCCTTGCTGAAAAATGTGATCAAACTTTGAGTTATTTTGTGTCAATCTTGAGTAAAGTATATTTATTTCATTTTTGAATGCATGCAGGTAGTTTTTCTTTTTTCTATTGCAACCTTGTACCAAAATATAGTCCAATCACATAGGTCTCAGTCCTTGTGATAGTTTAGTGCCATCTACAATTTCATTTCTTAGAAAACCCTTCATCTGGAAGTGGGATAAATAGTTTAAAATCACTTTTCTTTCATTTTTTAGATAGATATTCTCTATAAGCCTCTGGGTATACCTCAGGCATGAATTGGTTTAAATATTTGTGCTTTATTGGGTTATCTAACTCGATCCTTCATGATATAATCCCACAGGTTGTGTGAAAGAGTGTTGATCTGGGCATCCATTGAAGAACATATTCTAGTTGAGGAAAAAATTTAAATTTTTGTGGCATTTCGTTGATTGAATCTTTCCATTTTTCATAAGCTCTCAAGAATCTGGTGATTCAAGTCCATTCTGTATCCCCTCCCACAAAAATTCATTTAACAACAACTAATCCTACCTATACTACCCCTCTTTTTTCTCTTTATACCCACCCAAGAAAAAAATCCTTTTACTAAAGTATGCAAAAAAGATCAAGGTCTCAAATGTCTTTAGTAACCTTTGCCTTGTTGTGAAGATATCTCCATGATCTGGAACTGACAACTGATGAGAGGCAGATTTGGTGTGTTGATAATATTTTCCCCAAGGTCTCCATTACAAAAACTTATGCCAAAGAAAGGTACATGTATCTCCTTTCAAATGACAAAGGTTACACAATAGGTTCTCTTACCTTGGTTGAAAGGCACAACCTAAAATAGTTAGGATAATATCATATCCTTTTGAGTTGTTATCCATCTCTCCACAAATCCAAGTGACAAAGGGATGGATAGATTTCTCCCCGGCTACAAAATGACATACATTTATGATCTATCATCCTCTAAGATCCCTGTTGAATCTGTGTTGCTACTTGGCTTAAAAAGGATAACAAATTTGGGTACCAACACTAGTGGCACCACTGTCGGGGAACTTATTAAATCTTTAGTTTCATTGAGAATTTAATTTTCTGATCAACTGCCAGTCCATATCTATTTGACCCATCAACAACACCAACACTAGTGACGTCGTTGCCAGGGACATTGTGATACAGTTCATACTCAAACCCTAGTAAAGAAATTCTTGTATGCTTCAAGTGTTGTATGCTACTTCTCTAGTTTCTACTAGTTCTGCATTGCTATTTATTGATAAATTTTGGAAAAGAAATGTCATATTTTCCATTCCTAGATTCTAGCATTGACAGATACTTGACAAAACATATTTAGTGCATTTACACAACTATGGTGAAAGTCCTTATTGTCGACTCCCAGATTGATTTTATTTTGATAAGGACCACTATCTTAAACCTCTGTCAAGTAATATTTGCTACTAATATTTGCAGAGCTAGAAGGAATAATATCTTTCTTTGTTAGAGATCTTGCTAGGACATTGTTTCCTGAGTTAGGAAAAGAAAATTCAAAAGGAAGAAAATCTTGGAGAGTTATGGGAGAACAACAGACAAGAAGAGGGATCTCTGCTGATGAAATTAAACGGCCTATCATTGAAGACTGCCATTCAAGTGATTTTGAATCAGGTAGCCTCTTTGTGGAATTGAATTCTCTAGCTAGATAATGGCCTTCATTTGATTTTGAAAGGTTTGCTTCACACTCTGCATCTGTATTTTCTGAGATTGATAAAGATTTCCAAGAAGTAAGGCCTTTAGAGGGTGTCCATTTTGAAAGCTACACTCTTGTGTTCCAAGGACCCTCTACCCCTCATAATTTTTTCACCCCTCTAAGATCACATCCTTGAATCAATATGGCTAAACCCATACCCCCTATTGTTGTAAAAAAAATTGGACCTATAAATTTTGTGGGGATGGCTGGTTATCCAAATGCAGTACCTCATGTGAGGAACAAACTTCCAAAGTTCTAGGGAAACAATGCCATAACTGGTGACCAACATCTAAATCTCTTCCTCAATATGATGGAAGACTTTGAGATTGAACATGAAGATGTATACATCAAACTGTTTATTCACACCCTAGAGGAGGATGCAAGGGATTGGTATAAAGAATTTCCATATAACTCTATTGACTCGTGGGATGAGATGAGTAATGCATTCAGATTATAATATGGTGATAAGAATGACCCTAGGTTTCTTCTATCATAATTTTAAAACATCAAGAAGAATCCCAATGATTCAGTAAATGATTTTAATACAAGGTTTAATAAGACCTTGAGAAGATATCCTGTTAGAATAAGGCCATGTGATGAGTCATGTTTGATCAAATACACTGATGAATTTGATAAAAAGGCTACATATTACTTAAGAGAAAAGAACCCCACAAATTTGAGGCAGGCCTTCACCAAGGCTCTGCAAATAGAAAAAAAATCAAGTCAATTAGAAAACCTCCAAAGAGGGAAGGTGTGAAGCTGATTAACCTAGAAAAACCTCAGACAAGAAAGGGTGTTGATTTGGAAGAAGTGGTGAAAATTTTGGAATGGGCTATCAAGGAGATCTCCTAAAAACTAGCCTGAGATGAGAAAGGAGTTGGGTAGAGTTCACTAGTACAACACAAGAAACAAGGCTAAGACATATTTACAAATCATCAAAGAATTGATGACAGAGTAAAAGGAGCTGTTGGATTAGGGAATAGGCAGCCTCAAGGCAGAGAAAGTAGAATGCTACCTGATCCTTTGGCTGCCAAAGTTGTTGTGGTGGAAGAAAAAGAATTCATTGATTGGTGTGAAAAATGTTTTATGCCCCATGCTCTTTGTGAAGAAGATCAACAAGAAGAAAGTGTAGCTGATGATAAGAGTGATGATGATGTTTACACGATGGGATGCTCCACTAGCTCACAACAAAGGGAAACCTCAACTGAGGTGATAAGTATGATGGAGGAATCCTATCTGAGGAGGACAGACAATTATTAATGAATGTTGTTGTGGCTCAAGAGAAGGAATATAATACAAGAAGTAAGGTTGTCAAAGGGGCAGGGCCTCAGGCCAAGCCAAAAGCTCCCTTACTTTCTAACATTCCTAAAGGGGCTCCTATGAAAGATCCCTCTTCTAAAAGCCTTGCAGTTCCGAGAAAAAATCACACCCCTCCTCATGCTCAGGCTATCAAGAGTCATGTACCACCTAATGAGTGTGTTATCCTTTCTTCTAATGTTGCCTTGCCCAAGAATGTCCCATATGACATTGCCCAAGTTTTAAGTCAAATCAAAGCCTCTGTCCCAATTGTTGAGTTGCTTAGGATTCCTTAGCACAAGAGGAGAGCATTTGAATTCTTGGGATTGAATGAATAGAAGACATGCCTATGAAGGAATGTGAACATTGTGGAGAATCCTCTAGGAATTGAAGATTTTGAGACACCATCAACATCAGAAGAGCTAGCTAAACCACCTAAGGTTGATTTAGGGAAATCTTTAGTAGACTCTCAGTTGAATGTGGACCCATTCTTCACTACTTTGATCATCAAGGATAGGTTCCTTCGTAACTGCATGTTTGATTCAGGGGCATCATGCAATGTCATTCCATTGGAGGTCATGAATGAGCTGAATATCAAAGTAACAATAGTATATGGGAAGTGCACTACCATGGACTCCAAAGAGGTGCCAGTAGTAGGATGTGTGGAGGGTTTGGTGGTGCAGCTTGCAACCTACCTAGGTAAAAATTTAAAGCTTGATGTTGTCATAGTTTATTGCCCAGCCAAGTGGGGTATGTTATTGTCAATAAAATGGGCTATAAGTGTTGGTGGTAGTGTCCAAATGGACATGTCTTATGCAACCATCCCATTTGAAATCAGCCTTGTCAGATTATATGGGGAGAAGAAAATGTTGCACCTTATTGAGGATCCTAATAATGCATCCTTTGAAGTATTCTATACAAATGTTGATGATGACAATTTTGTGGTATTTGCTGAGGGAAAAGAGCACAAGATTGAGGAGTCTAAGTGTCATGAGTAGGAAGGATCTCCTTGGACTTTATTTTTTGATGGAGCTTGCTCCAAATTTGGAAATGGTGTCAGTGTTGTCCTAATTTCTCCAAGGCATGAAAGGTTTGTTTTTTCCTTTAAACTTAACTTTGAGTGTACTAACAACATTTCTGAGTATGAGGAATTGCTACTATGTTTAAGAATTCCTTGGAAGTATGGTGTCAGGGACATCATTATCAAAGGAGACTCAGAGCTAATTTTCAAGAAAGTTAGAAAACTGTATGCCACAAAGAATCAGCGACTGAAATAGTACAAGCATGTAGTTTGGGAATTCATTTAGATGTTTGACTCCTTCAACATTGTGCATCATGACAAGAGGTTCAGTGACTTGGCATACAAGCTTGCAGTGTTGGGGTCTTGCTTTGACAGTTCTACAACATCCCATTATTGTGAATATGAGGTGGAGGTAGTGAAAAGACCCTCTATCCCTGACAATATAAAACATTGGCAGGTTTTTGATGCTGAGGCTCAGGTTAGAAGGTTCCTGCAAAACGATGGAGAATTTTTTGATCAAAATATTGATTAGGAGCCAATGGTCTGTACAACAGAGGGGAGAGAAACCTTGTTTGGCAAAGGCATTTTACAGCTAAAGACCAACACCATTTCTAGAGGGTTGTTTGCTCTTGAATCAAATTTTGATAATGTTGACTACATTATTAATAGGCATATGGAATCCTCAAGGGATGTTGAGGAGCATGACCTTGGCATGAAGGAGAAACCAAGGAAGATTTGGTTGGGCAGCAGTCTCATCAAATATGAAAAGTAGTCATACATCCAGTTGTTAAAGAAATACCAAGATTGCATGGCTTGGACCTATTGTGAGCTCAAAGCATACGAAGAATACCTATTCCAGCATGAGATTCCCTTGGAGCCCAGTGTAAAACCCTTCAAGAAGAAGCAGAGGCCAATTAATCCTCTGTTATTTATCAAAATGCAAGAGGAGCTGAAGAAGTTAAGTAATGGAGGAATTATCCAGCCCATAAGGTATTCTTCTTGGGTTGCTAACCTAGTGCCAATAAGAAATAAGAATGGTGACATCTGATTGTGTGTGGACTTCAGGAATCTAAACAAAGCCTGAATGAAGGACAACTATCCTTTACCTAACATGGAGCACATGCTGCAGTTGGTAACTGGTTCTGAGTTGCTTTCTACTTTAGATGTCTTCTCTGGTTATAATAAAGTCATGGTGAAAGAATCAGAAAGGATCAAGACAACCTTCAGTACTCCATGAGTAATGTATGTATATGTTAGGATGCCCTTCGGTTTGGTGAATGCTAGAGCCACTTTTAAGAGAGCAATGGATGTTGTTTTTCCTGGTTACATCAATGAATTTATTGTTGTTTACCAAGATGATGTAACAGTGTTTTCAAGAAGGAGAAGTGACCATTTGTTGCACTTAGAGAATATGTTGATCAAATGTAGGGAATATGGCATCTCACTCAATCCAAAGAAATGCCATTTTGGAGTGCAGAAGGAAAAATTTCTTAGTCACATTGTGTCATAGGAAGGAGTGATGATTGATCCAGAAAGAGTGGATTCCATCAGCAAATTCCTAATTCCAAGAACCAAAAAAGGAATTCAGTCCTTCTTTGGGAAGATAAACTTCAATTGAAGTTTTGTATCAAAGTTTTTTGAGTTGACTATCCCAATCACTTCCATGTTAAAGAAGGATCAGATCATCAAATGGGAAGAGGATGCCATCCAAGATTTCAATGGAATTAAAGAGGCATTGAAGCATGCCCCTGTTTTGGCAACCCCAGATTACAAGAAACCTTTCTAGCTGTTTTCTTTCACTTCAGAAAACACTATTGCTTATGTCCTACTACAGAAGGATGATGAAGGGGCTGAAAGGCCCATTTCCTTTTTCGGTAAGGCTTTGCAAGGAGAAGAACTAAAATACACCTTGGTCAAAGCAACAAAGGTTTTTAGGCCTTATATTTTAAGTTCAAAAGTTGTTGCTTATGTTCCCCATACCATGGTAAAATACATCTTGTCAGAGATGGAAGTCTCAAGCAAAATATGTAGATGGGTGAACAAATTGCAAGAGTATGATATGGACATCCAAACCACAAAGTTAGTGAGAGGTTTGGGGTTATCTAAGATCGTGGCTGAGAGAAACTTGCAGACCATTGAGGTAAATGAGATTGAGGAAGAGAGGGCAGGTTTTTTAAAAGATTGATGAGTTCTGAGTGGTACAAGGATGTGATGTTCTATCTCAGACACTTAAACTACCCTGAGCATTTGAATAAGAACTAGAAAAGAGCTCTTAAGTTGGCTTCCCATAAATATGTCATTACTAATTTTGGGTTGGCATGGAAGAACCAAAAGGAAGTCCTCTTAAGATGCATCACTGAAGATGAAGCCCCCAAAATAATTGCTGATCTCCATGGAGGATTTTGTAGGGAGCATTTTGCTACAAGAGTCACAACACATAAGATCCTAAGGGCTGGTTATTGGTGGCCAACTCTTTTCAATGATTCAACCATGTTGGTCAGAAGATGTTAGAGTTGCCAGCATTTCTCTAGAATTTTGAAGGCTTCAGGCTCCCTACCTTTACAGTCTGTATCAATTGAAGCACCATTTAAGCAATGGGGAATGGACTTCATTAGTGATATTTCAGACCCTTCAAGTGCTGGCCATAAGTGGATTCTTGTAGCCACTGATTACTTTACCAAGTGGGTTGAAGAAATCCCCACCAAGAAGGCTACACATCAAGTTGTCATGGATTTTGCGCTAAACAATATTATTTGCAGGTTTGGAGTACCAGTCAAAATCATAGCTGATAATGCCATGAGTTTCAGGGTTAGAACTCTTGTGGAAATGTGTAAAGGATTTGGGATCAATCTAGCATATGCCTCTAATTATAATCCCCATGGAAATGGACAAGCTGAGTCTAGCAATAAGAATTTGCTAAATATTATCTAAAGAACCTTGGACTTGAACAAGAGAAAATGGGGTGAACCGCTGAAGTTTGTTGTCTGGGCTGATAGGATCACTGTCGAAAGAGCCACAGGAAAGAGTCCATTTTATTTGGTATATGGGAATCAGGCCCTACTTCCCCTGCATATGTAATTATCTTCATATCAGTTCATTCAACAACTGGAAGATCAAGAAGTGAGTCATCATGATGCCCGCATCAACCAGATTATTGAGCTTAATGAAGAGAGGAGGGCATCTCACCAGAGACATATAAGGTTCAAAGAAAAGATAAAGAAACTGTTTGAAAGGAAGGTCACTCCTAGAGCCTTAAATATTGGATATCTTGTGCTATTATGGGATAACAGGCATGAGGATAAGGGCAACCATGGCAATTTTGACTGATTGTGGATGGGCCCTTACTCCATTGACATTAGAATTAGTGAACACACCTTCTTCTTGAAGGATCTAGATGGTGAATTGCTTGAATTTCCTATTAATGGTGGGATTATGAAGAATTTCTTGGATTGATTCCTATGAATCAAGGTAAAACACCTCTTGTACAGTGTATAGTTAGTTGTTTGCGTCCTGTTTCTTTTTTGTGTTTTTTTCTCGTCTTGGTCCGTGGTGACCTATTTTTTCTAGATTCTTTGTTTATTTTTGGAGATGGCTTCGTTTCTCTTCTCTACGAGATGACTTTTTCGCCCAATGGATATTTTGGCACTTGGTCTACTATTTTTCTTATGGCACTTATAGGGAGTTCCCATCCCCAAGTCGGAGCCAATGTTGGTGCTCAGAATTGTCTCACCCCATTTCTGCCATTGAAGATTTATTGATTCACGACCTCTATCATTGTATACTTCCCTGTATTGTGTTTGCTTGATATTTTTTACCATTTTAATCTTCTCCTGGGTTGAAGATCGTGTGTGGGTCTTTATTTGTCACATGATTCCTTGGTTCCTCTGGAAAATCTCTGTATTTTGAGTCCCCCATGCACTGTTCCTTAAAAACTCATGTTTTCCCATTTCCTCCATTTTCCATAGTCAATATCTATTGTCCCTATAATTTTTTCCCTAAATACTCGAGGATAAATGAGTTAATGTGTCCCAAAGGATCATGTTTGAGCCTTGGAAAAGTCTAAATTCTCTATCCTTGAAGAAAACCTCATTTTATGGCTCAAATGGACATTTCTCTGTGTTTTACAATTTGACGGGCATTTCTCCTGGTCAAATTTGCATCATTCAATTGATAGGGAAATGTGGCACCTCTTGGTGGGATGTGGATCAATTTAATACTTCGGAAATTCTATAAAAAGCCTCAAATTTAAAATGTTTCCACGTGGAGGAATGACGCTTGTTTGAGAATCAACTTTTTGGTTTGGCTTTAAAGTAGCGCTGGGAGGACAAGTGGAGGGCTGGCAGAAAGGAGACATGTGGAGGCTTTTGCTAGGTTTCCCATACTTAGACAAATTTCAAAAGGTGTTTGGGAAGTCCAAGACACGTGAAGGAATGACGCTCATTTGAAAATCTTCTTTTGGGCTTTGCCTTGGAGTAGTGCCGAGAGGACACGTGGAGGCTTCCGCTGCTTGGCCCAGACTTGGAAATTTTTTATGCAAAAGCATGCAGTTTGGCAGAACGGGACACGTGGAGAGCTCTTGCTCATTCAGGGTCTCTTCTTTGGGCATCATCTTCAAGTTACACCATGGAGACACAAGGAGGAACCACGCATGTTCAGGGACCAACCCTTGAGTTTCATTTTAAAGAAACTCTAGGCTGACATATGAAGGCCTCTGCTCACTTTACATTTTACCTAGAATTTTCAATGGCCAAAAGGAGACTGCCTCGGAGCTTGACACGTGGTGCCTTGCACAGACCTCGCTAGAGCAGGTGCTACTCCCTTAACCTATTGCTTGTATTAGGATATGAGTAGCCGACTTGTGGCTTACCATAACATTTTATTTTATCATTTATATTTTCTCATGCTTATTAGGTTAGCCTTAGTGATGGCCATAACATATGAATTGTATATATATGGGATTGTAGGTAGTAATTCATCATCATTGGAGCATTTGAGTATTATTATATGGTTTGGAGGTTGCCCCCTCGAAGTGGCAAAGCTATTCTAATTGCATATTGAGATCATTATTCTGGAATATTGTGTTATATTTCTACTCATGATCTCAATTATACAAGTAATTTCATTACACATGGTATCAGAGCTGCGATCTAGGCCATAATTAGGGCAAAAAAACCTTAATTTTTTGTTTCCACCTTATATTGTGAACCAAAGAGAATTGGTGGGAGATATTTTTACCAGAGTTGAAAAACATTTCAAGTAAGGTTCCCTGAAAATTTTAGAATTTTTTAATTTATTTTGCAAAATTTATTACAAATTTAGGATTTTTCATAAAATTGCTCCCTAGGGTGCAAATTGTGGAATTTTTTCAAATTCGTTAAATTTTCGGAAAGAAAAACAAAATTTATTTGGGGTTTGTTCTTTAATTTTTTTATATTTGGCCGAATTCTTATCGAAATCCAAAACCCTAAAATTTAACCGTGATCCCTACATCCTACTATTTTGGGGCATCATGGCGAGGCCTTCCACAAGGGGAAAAAAGAATCGCATCACTCTAGGTAAAACACCAGAAAAGGATGAGATAGTAATTGATGAGTTGGAGACAGAAGATATAACTACAGATTACTCAAGGTTAGGGTTTACTTCGACATACCATAAAGTAAGCCAACTTGAGTTTAACCTGAGAGACCTCGAATCTAGGGTGGGCAGCAAAGAAGATGTGGAAAGGATAGGACATAGATTGGAGGATTTCATGCAAAAATTCAGTATGCATATGATGGGTAATCATACTTATGTCAATCAAGGTGGATCCTCAGGTCAACATAATAGACACATGAGCCAGAGTGGATCTTCGAGTGTGCACAATCCAAATACAAGCACTCTGCAAGCCCGTACTATGTTTCCAAAAGTGGAGATGAGAAAGTTTGATGGAAAGGATCCACTCAATTGGATCAACCAAATGGATAATTTCTTTGAACTACATCAGATTCCATCAGGACAAAAGGTGACCATGGCATCTTTGTATCTTGAACGTAACCAATTCATATGGTATCGATGGTTATGTGATCAAAGGCAGAATAGTGGTCTTAATGTTACATGGATAGTCTTCACTGAAGAGCTGCAATTACACTACAATTCTAGTGTGTCAGATAATTACTTCATCCAATTAGCAACGTTGAGGTAGACAAGATCTGTTAAGGATTACATTCATCACTTCCAAAACCTTTCTCTGTGGGTGGAAAATATTACTGAAGAGAATTTGAATGACCTATTTCTTGGGGGTCTTAAGGATCACATTAAGCATGAGGTGCGTATGTTTAATCCTCATAAGGTTTCTGATTCGATGATTATGACAAGAAGAGTAGAGGAGAAAATTTTTTCAAGTAGGAGACAACATTTCACTTTTACTAGAGATCGCAACACCTTGGCCCCAACACTCCCTCGACCAGTTAGATTGACACCTCAACAAATTGAAGAAAAAAGAGAAAAAGGGTTATGTTTTAATTGTGACGGTAAATTTGGACTCGGACATAATTGTGCTGAAAAGAAGTTGTTCTACATTGATGGGCCTAGTGAAGATGAAGAGAATAATGAAGATGCAGAGTCAGAGGTCTTGGTTGAGCTAGAAGAGGAGTCAAGAGATCCTCAGCCAACAATCTCATGCCATGCAATTTCAGGTATTAGCACCGCCCAAGCCCTAAAGGTGGTTGGATTCCTAAAAAAATAGAGGGTCACAGTGTTGATTGATTCAGGAAGTACTCACAACTTTATCAATCATAAGTTAGCAGTGCACCTAAACTGTTTCATTTATCCAACTCATGAATGTCAAGTAATGATTGCTGATGGAGGTACTGTTATTTGTTCTGGAAAGTGCCATAGCATTAAGCTTTCCATGGGAGATTACATACTAAATAGTTCCATGTATTCCATTTCTATGGGAGGAGCAGACATTGTGTTAGGGTTCAATGGCCTACCGCTTTGGGAACCATTGAGATGAACTTCCAAGACTTGTTCATGCAATTTCACTCTGAAGGAAGAACTTTTGAGCTAAGAGGCTTAACGGAAAAGTCTCCACAAATAATAAGTTCTCATCAAATGCACAAAATTCTAAAAAAGGGTACATAGGGATTTCTGGCACAACTCTTTTCATTGGAGGCTCATCATTCTAAGGACATTATACCATCAGATATGCAAGCAGTGTTGGATGCACACTCTATTGTATTTGAAAATATACCAAAGGGCTTACCTCCAAAGAAAGATCATGATCATGTTATTCAGTTATTAGCAGGAAGTCAACCACATAACATCAGACCTTATAGGTACCCATATGTGCAAAATATTGAAATCGAGAAGATTCTACAAGAGATGTTGGAAGAAAGAATCATCCGCCATAGTCAGAGTGCTTATTCTTCTCCAGTAGTGATGGTATGGAAGAAAGATGACATGTGGCACATGTGTCTTGATTATAGGGAACTTAATAAGTACACAATCAAATATAAGTTTCCTATTCCTGTTATTGATGATTTGCTTGATGAGTTGCATGGTGTTTTTTATTTTACAAAGCTTGATCTTCATTCGGGATACCACCAAATCAGAATTAAGGATGAGGATGTTCATAAAACTACCTTTCAGACACATGAAGGCCATTATGAATTCTTGGTAATGCCTTTTGGACTCACAAATGCACCTTCTACATTTCAAATTTTATGAATTATATTTTTAAGTTGTTCCTACATAAGTTTGTCTTATTGGTTTTCGATGATATATTAATTTATAGCAAAACATGGGAGGAACATTTGAATCATGTAAATAATGTTTTAGAAACCCTTTAGCAACATCAAATTTATGCAAAGCCCTCTAAGTGTTTTTTTGGACTCAAGGAGGTTGAATATTTGGGTCACATTGTCTCTCATGAAGGGGTTAAAGTGGATCCTAATAAGATCAAAGCCATGATGGAGTGGAAGGTTCCAAAAACCCTAAAGAATCTACGATGATTTGTGGGGCTTACAGGTTATTACCAAAGATTTGTAAGGCATTATGGAAGCATAGCTGCACCTCTCACAGCTTTATTAAAGAAGGATTCCTTCCATGTGAGTGAGGATGCAACCAAAGCATTCAAGAAATTAAAGGAAGCCATGTGCACCACTCCAATCTTGGCTACTCTAGATTTTTCCAAAACATTCATTATTGAATGTGATGCATCAGGGGTGGGTATGGGGGCAGTTCTCATGCAAGAAGGCCGTCCTACTAAATTTTTGAGCCATCAATTCAAAGGTAATAATCTTTCCAAGCCGATTTATGAGAAGGAAATGCTAGCCATACTTTATACAGTAAAGCAATGGAGACCATATCTCATATGAGGACACTTTAAAGTGAAGACAGATCATGATAGTCTGAAATACTTCTTGGAGCAACGTTTATCATCTGAAGAACAAAAAAAATGGGTCTCCAAGATGTTGGGATATGATTTTGAGATTATCTATAAGAAAGGGAAGGAGAATGTAGTTGCGGATACTCTATCGCGGAAAGATGACTCAACTGTAGCCTTGTTATGTGCCATATCCATATTACAGGAAGATTGGATAGATGAGGAAAGTTTCGAATGGAGAAATGACCCAACCTCACAAAACCTCATTCATCATCTCCAGAATGATCCCAACATGTCTGAAAAATTTGTATTGAAAGGGGATGGTTTATGGTATAAAGATAGATTATACCTATGTAAGAACTCCACTCTTAAAAATAGGATTCTATCTTGGCTTCACTCTTATCCAGTACGGGGGCACTCTGGAATCTTCAAAACTTATCATCGAGTCAAACAAGATTTCTTTTGGGAAGGGCTCAAAGGGGATGTCCAAAAATTTGTGGCAGAATGCATGGTTTTTCAGTAAAATAAGGGTGAAACAGTTCGATCCCCAGGTCTTCTACAACCTCTATCTATTCCTAGCCAGCGGTGGGAAGAGGTTTCCATGGACTTTATCATAGGATTACCTAAATCTTAAGGAAAAAATGTCATCATGGTTGTGGTGGATAGACTCACCAAATATGCTCATTTTTGTGCCTTGGCACACCCATTTTCTGCAAGCACGGTAGCAACAGCCTTCATGGACACAGTTTAGAAGCTTCATGGGACACCAAAGATTATAGTAAGTGATCGAGACCCTATATTTACTAGTAATTTTTGGACTAATTTATTCTCATGTTTGGGTACTCAGTTAGTTCGTAGCTCTTTTTACCATCCCCAGTCTGATGGGAAAATAAAAGTTGTAAATAAGTGTTTTGAGGGATATCTTCATTGCTTTACAACATATAAACAAGCAAGATGGGTCCATTGGTTGCCACTTGCAGAATGGTGGTATAACACTTCCTTCCATACTTCATCTAAAATTCTCCTTTTTTGGCACTCTATGGGTACCATCCACCATCCCTCATATCATCATTGAGAGGAAAATGTGGGTTAGAGTAGTAGAAGAACACATTCAGTATCAACAAGAGGTCCTCTCTAGTCTCAAGGAGAACTTGGTCATGGCACAAAACCGCATGAAGCAACAAGCTGATCAACATCACATCGAAAGGCATTTTGAAGTTAGTGATTGGGTTTTTGTGTGGTTACAGCCATATAAGCAAATGTCTTTGAAATAACAACAAAAGGATAAAAAACTTTCACCAAAGTATTATGGCCGCTATCAAGTATTGCAGAAGATTGGTATTATAACATACAATTTAGAACTTCCACAATCCACCAGAATACATCCAGTCTTTCATGTTTCTTTCCTAAAGAAACTAATTGGACGGAGAGTATCAGCCCAAATAGTGTTACCTGAGCTCGATGAGGAGGGGAGGGTCATCTTGGAACCTGAATGCATCCTTCAAACACACTAAAAGATTGAGGACATGGGTTATAACTGAGTATCTGATCGAGTGGAAGAATATGGACAATGAAGATGCAACATGAGAGGATATGACATTCCTGCAGTAGCACCCTGAGCTTCTCAACATTGGGGACAATTTTTCTTTGAAGGGGAAGGGCATGCTACACCCTTAACCTATTTCTTGTATTAGGATATGAGTAGCCGACTTGTGGCTTACCATATCATTTTATTATATCATTTATACTTTCTCATACGATCGGCCTTGGTGATGGGCATAACATATGAATAGTCTATATAGGGGATTGTAGGTAGTAATTCATCATCATTGGAGAATTTGAGTATTATTATATGGTTTGGAGGTTGCCCCCTCGAAGTGGCGAAGCTATTATAATTGCATATTGAGATCATTATTCTAGAATATTGTGTTATTTTTTGTTATATTGCTGCTCATGATCTAAATTATACAAGTAATTTCATTACAGCAAGACAAGTGGCGCGCCTGTGCTCATTTAAAGTATCAAATTTTGGGACCATCTCAAGGAGCATCGTGGTGACACGTGGTAATTTGAAAATTCATAAGGGGCGGGGAGGCGGACCATTGGAGGAAATTCAAACTTTTCACCTCTTTACTTCATAAAGGTTAAAATAGTGGAAATATCCCGTGAGCCCGATGGGAAATAGTCAAAGGGGAAATGTAGTTCCATTGGGACATGTGTCAAAAGTATTTCTCAAAACTTGGAAAATTTTCATTTTTCCAAAGAAGAGTCAAATGCCAGAATTTTTCCATGGTTCCTTTGGGACCCACCTCAGGAAATGTGTCGGGCCCATTTTCAGAAGCAGAGGTGCAGAGAAAAATGTAAATTTTTTCCATTTTTTCAAAAGGTCAAAGGAAAAGGTCAAAAGGAAGCCCCTGATCCTATTTTTGACATCTTCCACATGGACGGCCCACATTCAAAATCAAAGATCAATGGCTACTGATTTTCTGAATCTAATTTTCCCCCCATTTTTTTCTGTAAAGCTCCTAGGAGTGTGAGTCTTCATAATTTCTTTGTATTTTCTACACGCCAAACAGAGGGGGCAAGTTAATTTTGATATCTAGAGTTTGGTGGGAAGATCTGAAGACGTCTTTCGCCATTAAAATAGTCTGACTCTCAAGCCCGATCTGGTTTTCCATTTTTCTTCTCCTGAGCACACAAGGGGTCAGATTTGATTGATATGGGGAAAAAGTGGTTGGAAAATGGATGGAGGCATGTTTTTCCTGAGAAAGGAGTTGAATGCGGGAAGAAATCAAAGATATTTCCCCTCGAGCACCTAGAGACTTTTGTAGATCTGATTCTGTGAATCATGAAAGAATCATGGCGAGAACTGGTGCATTTAAAGTTTTTGTATTTTTTGAGTAAGAGGCTCTGTTGGAAATGTTATAAAGGGCATGAATGCATCATGAAAATGGTTGGGAGTTTTTGGAAAGATCAGGACTGATTCTCTCCAGCACAAAAATCTTGACAGATCCCATCCATTTTGAGAAGTCGTCTAGAGAAGCCTGTATATCTCTCTTTGTATCAAATTTAATCGTGTCAAGGTGGTTGCAAGTGTATAGCCATTGAAAATATTTTATATTGTTCTTGAAACTTTCCCTTGTTGATAAATTTGATCAAACTTGAGTTATTACGTGTTAATCTTGAGTAAAGTGTATTTATTTCATATCTAAATGCATGTAAGTAGTTTTTCTTGTTTCTATTGCAATCTTGTACCAAAATATGGTCCAATCACATAGGTCTCAGTCCTTGTGATAGTTTAGTGGCATTTTTAATTTCATTTCTCAGAAGAGCCTTCATCTGGGAGTGGGCTAAAACGGTTTAAAATCACTTTTCTTTCATTTTGATGATAGATTTTCTTTGTAAGCCTTTGGGTGTACCTCAGGTGTGACTTGGTTTAAATCTTGGTACTTTATTGGGTTTTTTAACTCGATTCTTCGTGATAGAATCCCACAGGTTGTGTGAAAGAGTGCTAATCTGGGCCTCCATTGAAGCACATATTCTAGTTGAGGAAACAATTTAACTTTTTATGGCATTTTGTTGATTGAATCTTTCCATTTTGCATAAGCTCTCAAGGATTTGGTGAGTCAAGTTCATCATGTCTCCCCTCCCACCAATTTTTTTTTTAACAACAATTCAATCCTACCCATACTACCCCTATTTTTGCTCTGTATACCCACATAAGACCAAAATCAATTTGCTAACGTATGCATAACAAATCAGGTTTCCAAATGTCTTTAATAACCTTAGCCTTGTTGTTGAAGATATCTCCATAATCTGGAAGTGACAACTCATGAGAGTCATATTTGGTGTGTTGATCATATTTTCTCCAAGGTTTTCTCTATAAAATTTATGCAACAGAAAGGTTACTGTATCTCCTTTCGAATCAATAGAGGTTACAAAATAGGTTCTCTTACCTTGGTTGAAAAGGCACAACCTAAAATAGTTAGGACAAGATCACATCCTTTTAAGGTGCTATCCATCTCTCCATAAATGTAAGTAATAAAGGGACAGTTAGATTTCTTCCCCAACTACAAAAAAACATATATTTATGATCTATCTGCCTCTAAGCTCCCTGTTAAATCTGTGGTTGTTGCTTGGCTTGAAAAGGAGAAAAAAATTTGATACCAACATCAGTGGCACTGTTGCCAGGGACTATTTTAAAAGTTGTTGAGAACTGATTTATTTCATTATGATCTAGTTCATACTCAAACCCTGGTAAACATTCCTTGTATGCTCTAAAGTACCAGAAGTCCATAATTAAATATCATCTTGTGTTTAGGTTTATAAGAGATTTCAAAGTCACAAGTGTTGCTATAAAACTTCTCCAGTTTCCTACATGTTTTTACTGGTATTTATTGATAAATTTTTGTAAAGGGAAGGTCATATCTTTCATTTCTAGTTTCTCATCAGCTTTGACAGACACTTGACAAATCATATTTAGTGAATTTGCACAACTAACGGTGGAAATCCTTAGTGGCGACTCCCTGTTGTTTTGATATTGAGAAGGACCATCTCTTATAAAATTTTGGGGAAAAAATTGGGTCATAAGATTTCATTGTTAAGTATTTGTTCAAGCTGGACCATATACAAGAAGATCTTTCTTAGCTGTTCAGGGATCCCTTCATACTAGTGAAATTGTTTCCAGAGTCCCTATAGATAAAAGAAAAATGGTGGCAGTAAGGAAGAAAATCTTAGAGAGCTGTTGGAGATCGGCAGACAAGAGGAGGGATTACTCCATTGATGAAAGTGATCGGCCTATCATTGAAGATCTTACCATTCAAGTGACTCTGAATCAAGTAGCCTCTTTAGTGGAATTGAATTCTCCAGTTGGAGTTAAGGGCCTTCATTTGATTTTGAAAGATTTACTTCACATTCTACACCTGTCTTTTCCGAAGTTGATAGGGATTTCCAAGAAGCAAGGTCTTAAGAGGGTGTCCATTTTGATAGCTACACTCATGTGTTCCAAGGACCCTCTTCCCCTTATCAATTTATCACCCCACACACCTCCTCGAATCAATATGGCACAGCCCCCACCCAGACCTCATGATGTAAACACCTTTAGACCTATAAAATGTATCATTGAAGTCTTTACCCAGTGTCCATTCAAATCGGGTTGTACTAGAACCTTCACTAGGCATCTGCTGCACATTCGCATTTATTACAAAATGGCTGGTTATCCAAATGCAGTACCATAGGATGTAAGGAACAGACTTCCAAAGTTCTAGGGAAACAATGTTACTGTTAGGAAATTAAATATTAATGTTTACATTATCCGGAAATATTAGGTTTGAAATATCTATATATTGTTTCAACAATATATTATTCATAAGTCTTAGTATTGTTTCCTGACCCGTAAAATCTATTAACGGGTTATTTGTTTGTATGGGTTCCTATTTTATAGGATACTGGTTTTCTATTATGATGGCTATCTCTATAATAGCCTAGTGTAATGCAGCAAAGATATAGTGAAGAATATGACAACTGTTTGTGAAATAATATATTTCCTTTGTTAATTTGTTTTGCAGAGTGCTCCAAGATTAAAAAAATTAGGGGAAGCCATACTGTATCAAGCGATGATTACGCAGAAATTCACAGTAGTTGGGCTCTGATTCAAGAGTTGTGAATTAGGGGATGGATCAAATGGTGTTTTTTCACTAGCATGTGAGAGCAGAAGCCTTACACATGTAAACGTTCCTCCAGTATTGTTCTTGATTAAGATTAAAATTTTTTGCCATTCCTTGCCGATTCGGGTTCAGGAGCTCCACATTCCCTCCTTATCGCTTGAACATTTTTTCCTGTGTGAAAATCTAATGGAGGCGTTCAAAATACCATGGAGAATTTGAAATATCAGAATTATTCAGGTTGCTCTACTTTACAACAAACTCAACTCATAGAAGAACTTGCATGTAGAGTCATCTGAGTGGAAGGTATATTAGCTTTATACACGGCATGGATAGCCATTTTGGATTTATCTCATCATTTGATTTGGAAAGGTTTTGGTTTATACTTTGTAATCCGTTTTGCATCAAGGTCTACATGTATCTGAAAAACCGTGATCAGTAGTAAAGCCACATAACACATGACGCAGAAACCTTCTCATGCATTTGTCTTCCGACCAGGAGTATTTAGATATTTACCCAAACGTGTATTTTTTTTGTCTAAAGAGATCACTCCTGCATAGTTCTCGTCGATCAATTACTCCTGCCAATTCAACCTCTATTTACATCATCTTATGGGACGCCATGCAACGTGGCTTTCTATCTCGGCAACTGTCTAATTCAGTTTCCTGCTGCCATTGAAAGCATCAGTGTTGTGGCTTCACGTACAAGTTGTTATGACAGATCCTTGCCAGGAGTTCCTCAACATTCTACATCCTCTAGCTTGTTGGTAATTCAACTGCATCCAGCGCATTCCTTCAGATCGACGCATGACGGATTAGTTCACCTTTATGTTTAGGAACAGCATGTCACCACATGAAAATATAATGGTATATGCATTATCTAGTAGGGTATACATTCCTTGAGATCTACATAATAGCTAGGAGCTATTTAGAAGGTGCAATTGAAAGGTAACATGAACTAGTTTGAGTTAGCATAGATATGGTCATTTAGTCTTTTATTGGCTTGCATTACTCCAACATGTCTTAATGAGCAGTTGAGTCAAATAAATTATTTTCTCATTAAATCCCATACAGGTCACCTTACACACTCATTTTAATGAATCCATTAGTCTTGGATTTAATGATCCTATCTTCTGTATCTAATAATAGCGGTCAAGATTTTTGTCGAGTGCGTATATTTTGAAGATTGCTAGATGGTCATTTAGTCAAAAGTTTTTTATCAGTGCCGAACTAGTTATTTTGTATGTCAAAATAGATTACAATTTTTCTATCTAAATCGGATCTCCAAATAGAGGAAGAATTTTAGTGACTATTTTAATTTTGTATTTTTCAGATTTAGACATATCTTTTTTTGTAAATCAAAGGGTCTTTTAATGTCATAAAATTTCACTTGTACATTTCGTGAGAGTCAAAAATAAAGTACCAAGCCGAGAGTTAAAACATATACTATGTCTTTATGCAGACGCATAAATTCCTAGGTGATTTCCGACGTGTATATTTATTTTGTTATAAATACTTTTAATTTTCATGATCACAAAGATCGTGCAGAACTTCTAAGCAGCAGAGAGGCTATTGGAAATGGATAAAGGCAATATTAGATCATTTGCGACCTCTCGTCAGTCACCATTTTCGGTGGAATCCGATAGTGCTGATATGAAGTATATACAGACTTTGCAGTTAACGTGCCATATATCATATATAATGGTAAAAAGAATTTCATCTTGGTGTGATTCTTATATCTAATCTGGAGAAGGCACTTTGAGGATAGGAGGTCATTCAGTGTTAAATCTAATTCTTTCCAAACACATGTACCGCACATCAATGAGTTGGTGGAACATGATCAGCAGTGTGAGTATGTTACTTTTGCCCAAAAGGTTACAACAAAAATAGTTTCATCAAAGATATTAATTGTACGTGGTCCCATTTCTTCTTGGTACTGATTCTTCTTTCACTGTAATCTAGTTTCTAACCTAGGGATCACGTAATAAAAAGTGAAACGCATTTGAATCGTATGAATTCCTTAAGGATTTAGGGAACATAGATCAGTCAATCCAAGTGTTCCATTTCAGTACCTTTTTCAGATTATGGTGTTTCTCCTATTCCCCAAGAAGAACCATTGACACTAGGTTGTTCAGACACTGTGTTTTAGTGCATTGAGCAACACTAAATGTGTTAATCCTTAGAGTGACTCTGGTTGATTTGAGTCAGATGATTCCTGAGCGTGTCTTAAATCTCTAGGTCAATGGTCAGATGTGTTGAAACATTTGGTCGAAAGAAGTTGATGAAGGAAGAAGGTCCTTTCCTCACTTGAGTTCAGTTAGGAGACTGTGTTCCAACTGGTTAGATAAGGAAGAAGAATTCCTTAGAGAGTTGTGGGAGATCAACAGACAAGAAGAGGGATCTCCGATTGAGTGAAAGTGAGTAGCCTATCAGAAGTTGAAGATGTACAACTCAAGTGAGAGTCTGTTGGAATCAGGTAGCCTAGTTGTGGAACTGAATTCTCCAGCTGGTAGAGGATCGACCTTCATTTGAAGATTGAAAGGTTTGCTTCACATTGCACCTGTGTTTTCATTAAGGGGGATAGGGAATTTCCAGGAAGCAAGGCCTTTAATGTTATACATTTTGAAAATTATACTCCCATTTCCAAGAACCTATTGTTTCAACAATTTATTATTCATAGAGTATTGTTTTACCCGTAAATCTATGGCTCAACCCAGGCCTCCATTTGTTGTAAACACCTTTGGACCTATAATCTTTTGTGGGATATGGCCTGGTTAATGCAGCAAATGCATAGTCAAGATGTAAGGAAATAATATATTTCCTTTGTTAATCTAGGGAAACAATGCTATAACTAGTGATCAACATCTAAAGATTTTTCTCAATATGATGGAAGAATTTGAGATTGAACATGAAGATGTATACATCAAATTGTTTGTTCACACTTTAGAAGAGGATGCAAGAGACTGGTATAAAGCATTTCCAGATAACTCTATTGATTCTTGGGTTGAGATGAGCAATGCATTTAGATTGCAATATGGTGATAGGACTGACCCTAGGTTTCTTCTATTAGAATTTGAAAACATCAAGAAGAATCCCAATGAGTTAGTACATGACTTCAATACAAGGTTTAATAAGACCTTGAGGATATTTCCTGTTAGGATAAGGCCATGTGATGATTCATGTTTGATCAAATATATATGATGCATTTGATAAAAAGGCTACTTACTACTTGAGGGACAAGAACCCTACCAATTTGAGGAAAGCATTCACCATGGCCCTACAAATAGAGAATAATATCAAGGCAATAGGAAAACCTCCAAAGAGGGATTGTGTGAAGCTGATTAACCCAAAAAAACCCCAAACAAGCAAGGCTGCTGATTTGGAAGAAGTTGTGAAAACTTTGGCAGGGGCTGTCAAGGAGATCTCCTACAAGCTAGCTCGAGATGAGAAAGGAGTTGGGAAGAGCTCACAAGGAAAACACAAGCAACAAGGCCAAGATAAATTTAAAAATCATCAAATAATTGATGAAAGAGGCAAAGGACCTATTGGATTTGGGAATAGGAAGCCCCAAGGTAGAGAAAATAGAATGGTGCCTTATCCTTTAGCTGCTAGAGTTGCTGTTTTGGAAGAAACATAAAGTCATTGATTGGTGTGACAAATTTTTCATGCCCCATGCTCCTTGTGAAGAAGATCAAACAAGAAGAAGAAGAAGCTAATGATGACAATGATGATGATGTTTACATGATGGGATGCTCCACTAGGCTCACAACAAGGGGCAACCTCAACTGAGGTGATAAGTGCCAGAAATTACTGCCACCTTTTGGGACTACATTTATAGAGTACCTATTCTTCCTCCCTCTCATACTTTAGAAGTAGATAATGTACAAGCTTTTGAATTTCCCAATAATCACTTTGAATATTTAAGGGCTTTAATGATAAAAAAAAGTATGATGGAAGAATCCCATATGAGGAAGATAGACAATTGTTGATGAATGTTGTTGTGGCTCAAGAGAAGGAATATAACACAAGAAGTAAGGCTATCAAAGGGGCAGGGCCTCAGGTCAAGCCAAAAACTCCCCTACTTTCAAACATTCCTAAAGAGGCTCCTAAGAAAGATGCACCTACCAAAGGCCCTGCAGTTCCAAGAAAAATTCTCACCCCTCCTCACACTCAAGCTATCAAGAATCCTATGCCACCTAATGAATGTATCAACTTTCCTTCTAATACTGCCTTGCCCAAGAATGTCCCGTATGACATTACCTAAGTTTTGAAGTCAAATCAAAGTCTCTGTTCCAATTTTTGAGTTGCTTAGGATTCCTGAGCACAAGAGGAGAGAGCATTTGAATACTTGGGATTGAGTGAAGAGAGGACTACCTTGAGAAGAAATATGAACATTGTGGAGAATCCTCTAGTCATTGAAGAGTCTGAGACACCATCAACATCAGAAGAGCTAGCTGAACCACCTGAGGTTTATTTGGGGACATCTTTGGTAGACTCTCAGTTGAATGTGGATCCATTCTTCACCACTCTGATCATCAAGGATAGGCTGCTCCACAACTGTATGTTTGACTCAGGGGCATCATGCAATGTCATGCCTTTGGAGGTCATGAATGAGCTGAATATTAAAGTAACAATAACATATGGGAAGTGCACTACCATGGACTCCAGAGAGGTGCCAGTAGTGGGATGTGTGAAGGGTTTGGTGGTGCAACTTGTAGCCTACCCAGGTAAAAATTTAAAACTTGATGTTGTCATAGTTGATTGCCCAGCCAAGTGGGGTATGTTGCTATCAAGAAAGTGGGCTACAAGTGTTGGTGGGAGTGTCCAAATGGACATGTCTTATGCCACCATCCTAGTTGAGGGCAACCTTGTCAGGTTATATGGGGAGAAGAAAATGTTGCACCTTATTAAGGATCCCAACAATGCGTCCTATGAAGTATTGTATACAAATGTTGATGCTGACAACTTTGTGGGATTTGTTGAGGGAAAAGAGCACAAGATTGAGGATTCTAAGTGTCTTGAGCAGGAGGGATCTCCTTGGACATCTATTGTTTGATGGAGCTTGCTCCAAATTTGGAAATGGTGCCGGTGTTGTTTTGATTTCTCCAAGCCAGGAAAGGTTTGTTTTTTCCTTTAAGCTTAACTTTGAGTGCACTAACAACATTGTTGAGTATGAGGCATTGTTGTTAGGTTTAAGAATTGCTTGGAAGTATGGTGTTAAGGACATCATTGTCAAAGGAGACTCAGAGTTAGTTGTCAAGAAAGTTAGAAAACTGTATGCCACAAAGAAATAATGAATGAAGCAATATAAGCATGCGGTTTGGGACTTCATTGAGATGGTTGACTCCTCTAAGATTGTACATCTTGACAGAAGGTTCAATGACTTGGCAGACAAGCTTGCTGTGTTGGGGTCCTGGTTTGATAATTCTGTAATGTCCCCTCATTGTGAATATGAGGTTGAGGTATTAACAAGACCCTATGTCCCCAAAAATATAAAACAATGGCAGGTTTTTGACAATGATGCTCAGATCAGAAGGTTCCTACAAAACAAGTGGAGAGTTTGCTGATCAAAACATTGATTGGGAGCCAATGGTTTGTACAACAGAGGGAAAGGAAACCTTGTTTGGCAAAGGCATCATCTAACTAAAGACCAACACCATTCCTAGAGGGCTGGTTGCTCTTGAGTCCAATTTTGATAATGTTGACTGCATTATTAATAGGCATATGGCAGCCTTAGGGATACTGAGGAGCATGACCTTGGCATGAATGAGAAACCAAGGAATATTTGGTTAGGCAACAATCTCAGCAAAGAGGAAAAGCAGTCATACATCCAGTTGTTAAAGAAATACCAAGATTGCATGGCTTGGACCTATTTTGAGCTCAAAGCATACAAAGAAGACCTGTTCCAGCATGAGATTCCCTTGGAGCCCAATGTAAAACCATTCAGGTAGAAGCAGAGGCCAATTAATCCTCTCCTTATCTCTCAAAATGCAAGAGGAGCTGAAGAAGCTAAGGGATGGAGGAATTATCTAGCCCACGAGGTATTCTTCTTGAGTTGCCAATTGAGTCCCTGTAAGAAAGAAGAATGGTGACATCAAGCTGTGTGTAGATTTCAGGAATCTAAACAAGGCTTCAATGAAGGAAAATTATCCTTTACCTAACATGGAACACATGCTACAGATGGTGACTAGTTCTAAGTTGCTTTCTACTTTAGATGGTTTCTCTGGTTATAACCAAGTCATGGTAAAAGAATCAGAAAGGATCAAGACAGCCTTCACTACTCCATGGGGAACATATGTGTATGTCAGGATGCCCTTTGGTCTAATGAATGTTGGAGCCACTTTTCAAAGAGAAATGGATGTTGCTTTTTGTTGGTTACATCAATGAGTTTATTGTTGTTTACCAAGATGATGTAATAGTGTTTTCAAGAAAGAGAAGTGACCATTTACTACACTTAGAAAAAATGCTGATCAGATGTAGGGAATATGGCATTTCACTCAATCCAAAGAAATGCCATTTTGGAGTGCAGAAGGCAAAATTGCTTGGTCACATTGTGTCACAAGAAGAGTGATGATTGATCCAGAGAGAGTGGAGGCCATCAACAAAGTCCCAATTCCAAGAACTAAGAAAGGAATTCAATACTTCTTTGGGGGAGATAAACTTCATTAGAAGATTTATATCAAACTTTGCTGAGTTGACCATCCCAATCAATTCCATGTACTAAAGAAGGACCAAGTCATCAAATGGGAGGAGGCTGCCATCCAAGATTTCAATGGAATCAAAGAGGCATTGAAGCATGCCCCTGTTTTGGCAGCCCCAGATTATCAGAAACCTTTCCAACTATTTTCCTTTGCTTCAGAAAACACTATTGCTTCTGTCCTGTTGCAGAAGGATGATGAAGGGGCTGAGAGGCCAATTTCCTTTTTCAGTAAGGCATTGCAAGGGGCAGAACTGAAATACACCATTATGGAAAAGGGAGGCATTTTCCTTGGTCAAAGAAACAAAGGTTTTCAGGCCTTATATTTTAAGTTCAAAAGTTGTTGCTTATGTTCCCCATACCATGGTAAAAGACATCTTGTCAGAGATGGAAGTCTCAAACAAAAGATGTAGATGGGTGAACAAGTTACAAGAATATGATATGGACATCCAAACCACGAAGTTGGTGAGAGGTTTGGGGTTAGCTAAGATCATGGCTGAGAGAACTTGTAGACCATTGAGGTAAATGAGGTTGAAGAAGAAAGGGCAGATGTTTTTGAAAGATTGATGAGTTCTTAGTGGTACAAGGATGTAATGTTCTATCTCAGACACTTAAACTACCCAGAGCATTTGAATAAGAACCAGAAAATAGCTCTTAAGTTGGCTTCCTAGAAATATGTTATTACTGATTTTGGGTTAGCATGGAAGAACCTAGAGAAAGTCCTCTTACGATGCATCACTGAAGATAAAGTCCTAAAAATAATTGCTGATCTCCATGGAGGAGTTTGTGTGGGGACATTTTTTTGCAAGATTCACAACACATAAGATCCTAAGGGCTGGTTATTGGTGGCCAACTCTTTTCAAGGATGCAATGATGTTGGTCAGAAGATATGAAAGTTTCCCGTGTTTCTCTGGAAGACTGAAAGCTTCAGGCTCCCTTCCTTTGCATCCTGTATCAATTGAAGCCCCATTCAAGCAATGGGGAATGGATTTCATTGGTGAGATTTCAGACCCTTCAAGTGTTTTCCATAAGTGGATTCTTGTAGCCACTAATTACTTCACCAAGTGGGTGGAGGAAATCCCCACCAAGAAGGCTACACACCAAGTTTTCATGGAATTTTTGCTAAACCATATTATTTGTAGGTTTGGAGTACCAGTCAAAATCATAGCTGATAATGCCATGAGTTTCAGGGCTAAACCTCTGGTGGCAATGTGCAAGGAATATGGGATCAATTTGACATATGCCTCTAATTATAATCCCCAAGGAAATGGACAAGCTAAGTCCAATAATAAAAACTTGCTGAAGATTATCAGAAGAACCTTGGAGTTGAACAAGAGGAAAAATGGGGTGAACAGTTGAAATTTGCTTTCTGGGCTGATAGAATCACTGTTAAAAGAGCCACTGGAAAGAGTCCATTTGAGTTGGTGTATGGAACTCAGGCCCTGCTGCCCCTGCATATGCAATTATCCTCATATCAGTTCATTCAACAACTGGAAGATCAAGAGGTAAGTCCTTATGATGCTCACATTAACCAGATTGTTGAACTTGATGAAGAAAGGAGGGCATCCCACCAAAGGCATATAAATTTCAGAGAAAAGTTAAAGAAACTGTTTGACAAGAAGGTCACTCCTAGAGCCTTCAATATTGGAGATCTTGTGCTACAATGGGATAGCAGGCATGAAGATAAGGGAAAGCATGGAAAATTTGATTCATTATGGATGGGCCCTTACTCCATTGATATTAGAATTGGTGAAACACACCTTCTTCTTGAAGGATTTAGATGGTGAATTTCTCGAACTGTCTGTTAATGGCAGGCATCTTGAAGCAATTTCTTGGATTGATTCCCCAGAATCAAGGTAAACACCTCTTGTACAGTGTATAGTTTGTTGTTTGTTTCCTGTTTTTGTGTTTTGGTTCGTTTGTGGTCCTTGGTGACCTATGTTTTGCTGGCTTCTCTGTTCGTTTTTTGAGATGGCTTTGTTTCTTTGCTCTGTAAGGTGACTCTGTCACCCAATGGATAGTTTTGGCACTTGGTTTACCTTTATTCTTGTGGCACTCGCAAGGAGTGCCCATCCCCGAGTCGGAGCCAATGTTGGTGCTCATAATTTTGTATCTCCCCATTTGTGCCCTTGAAGATTTTCCTTGTGATTCACGGCCTCTGTCATTTTCTCTTCCTCGTATGTGGTTGCCTGAATGATTTTTTCCATTTTAATCTGCTCTTGGGTTTGAAAGATCATATTCATGGGTCTCGTATTTGTCTCCTGAGTTCCTTTGTTCCTCTTCAAAAATCTCGTGGGATTTACCATTTTTTCCAATGCTCTGTTCCTCAACCACGAAAGCTTGAGAATGATCTATTTATGTTTGCATACCTTTAAAAATCCAAATCCATGGTCGAAAGATGCTCGGAACTATGATTAACTTGGTTTTGTTTCAAAAAAAAATTCATCCTTAAATGAAAAGTCGAGTTCTGGGCATGAGTGGTGAATTTCTATGTTTTGACGGCCTGACAGGTGTCTCTTTCCTATCAAGGTTATTCCTCATCATTCAGTGGTCACGTGGCTTATTTTGGTTGGTTAAAGGATGATGGATAAATGCTTTAACTTATCACTTTTTGTTGTTTTGGAAAAAAGGAAAATTTGATCCCACGGCTCCACTCAATTCTTATTGGTTGTTTTGGTGCTTACGTGCCTTATTCTAATTGGATGTGGTGAGGTGGGTTTGTTTTTGAACTTATTATTTTTGGCTACTTTGGAAAAAAAATTGAAATCACCCCGTGGCCCCCGCTAGGCTTTCATTAAAGAAAAATTAAGTGGCGGGAAAATTTCTTATTTTCCCTTGCTATGCCCTTAATTATCATGCTTAGTAGGTTGGCCTTGGTGATGGCCATAACATATGAATATTATATATAGGGGATTGTAGGTTGTATTTCATCATCATTGGAGCATTTGAGTATTATTGTATGGTTTGGAGGTTGCCCCCTCGAAGTGGCGAAGCTATTCTAATTGCATATTGAGATCATTATTCTGGAATATTATGTTATTTGGTGTTATATTTCTGCTCATGATCTGAATTATACAAGTAATTTCATTACAAGTGGTATCAGAGCTGTGATCTGGGCCAAAATTAGGGCAAAAACCCTAATTTTTTGTTTCCACCATATATTGTGAACCAAAGTGAATTGGTGGGAGATATTTTTACCAGAGTTGCGAAACATTTCAAGTAAGGTTCCCTGAAAAATTTCAGACTTTTTTGATTTATTTTGCAAAATTTATTACAAATTTAGTGGTTTTCATAAAATCACTCCCTAGGGTGCAAATTGTGGAATTTTTTCAAATTCGTTACATTTTCAGAAAGAAAAAAAAAATATATTTGGGGTTTGTTATTTAAGTTTTTTTATATTTGGCTGAATTCATATCAAAATCTGAAACCCTAAAATTTGACCGTGATCCCTACATCCTACTATTTTGGGGCATCATGGCGGGGCCTTCCACAAGAGGAAAAAAGAATCCCATCACTCTGGGTAAAACACCAGAAAAGGATGAGATAGTAGTTGAGGAGTTGGAGATAGAAGATATAACTACAGATTCCTCAGGGTTAGGGTTTACTTCGACAGACCATAAAGTAAGCCAACTTGAGTTTAACCTGAGAGACCTCGAATCTAGGGTGGCTAGCAAAGAAGATGTGGATAGGATTGGACAAAGATTGGAGGATTTCATGCAAAAATTCAGTATGCATATGATGGGTAATCATACTTATGTCAATCAAGGTGGATCCTCAGGTCAACATAATAGACACATGAGCCAGAGTGGATCTTTGAGTGTGCACAATCCAAATACGAGCACTCTGCAGGCCCGTACTATGTTTCCAAAAGTGGAGATGCACAAGTTTGATGGAAAGGATCCACTCAATTGGATCAACCAAATGGATAATTTCTTTGAACTACATCAGATTCCATTAGGACAAAAGGTGACCATGGCAGCTTTGTATCTTGAACCTGACCAATTCATCTGGTATCGATGGTTATGTGCTCAAAGGAAGAAGAGTGGTCTCAATGTTACATGGAAAGTCTTCACTGAAGAGTTACAATTACACTATAGTTCTAGTGTGTTAGATAATTACTTCAGCCAATTAGCAAAGTTGAGACAGACAAGATCTGTTAAGGATTACATTCATCAATTCCAAAACCTTTCTCTTGCGGGTGGAAAATATTACTGAAGAGAATCTGAATGACCTATTTCTTGGGGGTCTTAAGGATCACATTGAGCATGAGGTGTGTATGTTTAATCCTCATAAGGTTTTTGATTCAATGATTATGGCAAGAAGGGCAGAGGAGAAATTTGTTTCAAGTAGGAGACAACATTTCACTTATACCAGAGATCGCAACACCTTGGCCCCAGCACTCCCTCGACAGTTAGATTGACACCTCAACAAATTGAAGAAAAAAGAGAAAAAGGGTTATGTTTTAACTGTGACAGTAAATTTGGACCCACATATAAATGTGCTGAAAAGAAGTTGTTCTACATTGATGGGCCTAGTGAAGATGAAGAGAAGGATGAAGATGCAGAGTCAGAGGTCTTGGTTGAGCTAGAGGAGGAGTCAAGAGATCCTCAGCCAACAATCTCATGCCATGCAATTTCAGGTATTAGCACCCCCCAAACCCTAAAGGTGGTTGGATTCCTAAAAAAATAGAGGGTCACAATGTTGATTGATTCAGGAAGTACTCACAACTTTATCAATCATAAGTTAGCAGTGCGCCTAAATTGTTTCATTTATCCAGCTCCTGAATGTCAAGTAATGATTGCTGATGGAGGTACTATTACTTGTTCTAGAAAATTCCATAGCATTAAGCTTTCCATGGGAGATTACATACTAAATAGTCTCATGTATGCCATTTCTATGGGAGGAGCAGACATTGTGTTAGGGGTTCAATGGCTTACCACTTTGGGAACCATTGAGATGAACTTCCAAGACTTGTTCATGCGATTTCACTCTGAAGGAAGGAATTTTGAGCTAAGAGGCTTAAGAGAAAAGTCTCCACAAATAGTAAGTTCTCATCAGATGCACAAAATGCTAAAAAAGGGTGCAGAGGGATTTGTGGCACAACTCTTTTCATTGGAGGCTCATCATTCTAAGGACATTATACCATCAGATATGCAAGCAGTGTTAGGATGCACACTCTGTTGTATTTGAAAATATACCAAAGGGCTTACCTCCAAAGAGAGATCATGATCATGCTATTCAGTTATTACCAGGAAGTCAACCACCTAACATCAGACCTTATAGGTACCCATATGTGCAAAAGAGTGAAATCAAGAAGATTGTACAAGAGATGTTGGAAGCAGGAATCATCCGCCATAGTCAGAGTGCTTATTCTTCTCTAGTAGTGATGGTATGGAAGAAAGATGACATGTGGCACATGTGTCCTGATTATAGGGAACTTAATAAGTACACAATCAAAGATAAGTTTCCTATTCCTGTTATTGATGATTTGCTTGATGAGTTGCATGGTGTTGTTTATTTTACAAAGCTTGATCTTCATTCGGGATACCACCAAATCAGAATCAAGGATGAGGATGTTCATAAAACCACCTTTCAGACACATGAAGGCCATTATGAATTCCTGGTAATGCCTTTTGGACTCACAAATGCACCTTCTACATTTCAAAGTTTGATGAATTCTATTTTTAAGTCATTCCTGTGGAAGTTTGTCTTAGTGTTTTTTTTGATGATATATTAATTTATAGAAAAACATGGGAGGAACATTTGCATCATGTAAATAAGGTTTTGGAAACCCTTGAGCAACATCAACTTTATGCAAAGCCCTCTAAGTGTTCTTTTGGACTCAAGGAGGTTGAATATTTGGGTCACATTGTCTCTCATGAAGGGGTTAAAGTGGATCCTAATAAGATCAAAGCCATGATGGAGTGGAAGGTTCCAAAAACCCTAAAGAATCTATGAGGATTTTTGGGGCTTACAGGTTATTACTGAAGATTTGTAAGGCATTATGGAAGCATAGCTTCACCTCTCACAACTTTACTAAAGAAGGACTCCTTCCATTGGAGTGAGGATGCAACCAAAGCATTTGAGAAACTAAAGGAGGCCATGTGCACCACTCCAGTCTTGGCTACTCCAGATTTTTCCAAAACATTCATTGTTGAATGTGATGCATCAGGGGTGGGTATGGGGGCAGTTATCATGCAAGAAGGCCATCCTATTGCCTTTTTGAGCTGTCAATTCAAAGGTAAGAATCTTTCCAAGCTGAATTATGAGAAGGAAATGCTAGCCATACTTCATGTAGTAAAGCAATGGAGACCATATCTCATAGGAAGACACTTTAAAGTGAAGACAGATCATGATAGTCTGAAATACTTCTTGGAGCAACGTTTATCATCTAAAGAACAACAAAAATGGGTCTCCAAGATGTTGGGATATGATTTTGAGATTATCTATAAGAAAGGGAAGGAGAATGTAGTTGTGGATTCTCTGTCACGGAAAAGATGAATCAATTGCAGCCTTGTTATGTGCCATATCCATATTACAGGAAGATTGGATAGATGAGGCAAGGTCTGAATGGAGAAATGAACCAACCACACAAAACCTCATTCATCATCTCTATAATGATCCAAGCATGTCTAAAAAATTTGTATTGAAAGGGGATGCTTTATGGTATAAAGATAGATTATACCTATGTAAGAACTCCACTCTTAAAAATAGGATTCTATCTGAGCTTCACTCTTCTCTAGTAGGGGGGGCACTCTAGATTCTTGAAGACTTATCATCGAGTCAAACAAGATTTATTCTAGGAAGGGATCAAAGGGGATGTCCAAAAATTTGTGGCAGAATGCATGGTTTGTTAAGCAAAATAAGGGTGAAACAGATCGATCCCCAGGTCTTCTACAACTCTATCTATTTCTAGCCAATAGTGGGAAGAGGTTTCCATGGACTTTATCACAAGATTGCCTAATTCTAAAGGAAAAAATGTCATCATGGTTGTGGTGGATAAACTCACCAAATATGCTCATTTTTATGTCATTGATTGGTTTTTTGTGTGGTTACAACTATATAAGAAAATGTATTTGAAACAACAACAAAAGGATAACAAACATTCACCGAATCATTATGGCCTCTATCAAGTATTGCAGAATATTGGTACTGTAGCATGCAAATTAGAACTTCTACAATCAACCATAATAAATCTAGTCTTTCATGTTTCTTTCCTGAAGAAAGTAATTGGATAGAGTGTATCATCCCAAATAGTGTTACCTGAGCTCGATGAGGAGGGGAGAGTCATCTTGGAACTTGAATGCATCCTTCAAAAATGCACTAAAATATTAAAGACACGGGTTATTATTAAGTACCTAATCAAGTGGAAGAATATGGACAATGAAGATGCAACATGAGAGGATATGACATTCCTGCAGTAGCACCCAGAGCTTCTCAACATTGGGGACAATGCTTCTTTGAAGGGGAAGGGCATGCTACGCCCTTAACCTATTGCTTGTATTAGGATATGAGTAGCCGATTTGTGGCTTACAATATCGTTTTATTATATCATTTATACTTTCTCATACGATCGGCCTTGGTGATGGGCATAACATATGAATAGTCTATATAGGGGATTGTAGGTAGTAATTCATCATCATTGGAGAATTTGAGTATTATTATATGGTTTGGAGGTTGCCCCCTCGAAGTGGCGAAGCTATTATAATTGCATATTGAGATCATTATTCTAGAATATTGTGTTATTTTTTGTTATATTGCTGCTCATGATCTAAATTATACAAGTAATTTCATTGCAACAAGACAAGTGGCGAGCCTGCGCTCATTTAAAGTATCAAATTTTGGGACCATCTCAAGGAGCATCGTGGTGACACGTGGTAATTTGAAAATTCATAAGGGGCGGGGAGGCGGACCATTGGAGGAAATTCAAACTTTTCACCTCTTTACTTCATAAAGGTTAAAATAGCAAAAATGGCCCGCGAGCCTGATGCAAAATAGTCAATGTTTTTCCCTAGTCAACGGAAGAGGTGTGGACCCACGGAGGAAACTTGGAAAATTTTCCTTTTGAGAAAAAAAGAGTTAAATGGCAGATTTATCTGTGTTTCTTTTGGGGCCCACCTCAGGACATGTGTCAGGCCTATTTTTAGAAGAGGGGGTGCGGGAGCAAAATGGGAATTTTTTTCATTTTTTCAAAAGGGTCAGAAGAGGTCAAAGAAATCCCCCGAGCTTGTTTTTACATCTTCCACATGGATGAACCACATTCAAAATAAAACATCAACGATTGTTGAGCATCTAAATCTAATTTCCCCCTATTTTTTTTGTAAAACTCCTGGGAGTACGAGTCTTCATGATTTCTTTCTATTTTCTACACGCCAAATAGAGGAGAAAGTTAATTTTGATATCTAGAGTTTGGTGGGAGAGATTTGGAGACGTCTTTCACCATTAAAACACTCTGACTCTCAGGCCTGATCTGGTTTTCCATTTTTCTTCTCCTAAGCATGCAAGGAGCCATATTTGATTGATATGGGGTGGAAGTGGTTGGCGAATGGATGGAGGAATGTTTTACCTAAGAAATGAGTTGAATGCAGGGGAAATCAAAGATATTTTCTCTCGAGCACCTGGAGACTCCTACAGATCTGATTCTATGATTCACGAAAGAATCATGGAAAACACTAGTGCATTTGAATTTTTTTTCTTTTGGGAGGAAAGGGATCTATTGGAAATGCTATAAATGGCATGAATTCATCATGCAAATGTTTGGGAGTTTTTGGAAAGATCAGGACTGATTCTCTCCAGCAGAAAAATCTTGACAAAGCCCATCCATTTTGAGAAGTTGTCTAGTGAAGCCTGTATATCTCTCTTTGTATCAGATTCAATCGTGTCAAGGTGGTAACAAGTGTATAACCATTGACAAGCTTTGATACTGTTCTGGAAAATTTCCCTTGCTGATAAATGTGATCAAACTTTGAGTTATTTTGTGTCAATCTTGAGTAAAGTGTATTTATTTCATTTCTGAATGCATGCAGGTAGTTTTTCTTGTTTCTATTGCAACCTTGTACCAAAATATAGTCCAATCACATAGGTCTCAGTCCTTGTGCTAGTTTAGTGCCATCTGTAATTTCATTTCTCAGAAAATCCTTCATCTGGGAGTGGGAAAAACGGTTTAAAATCAATTTTATTTCATTTTCTTGATAAAGATTCTTTGTAAGCCTTTGGGTGTACGTCAAGTGTGACTTGGTTTAAATCTTGGTGCTTTATTGGGTTCTCTAACTCAACCCTTCGTGATAGAATCCCACAGGATGTGTGAAAGAGTGTTGATTTGTGTGTCCATTGAAGCGCATATTGTAGTTGAGGAGACAATTTAACTTTTTATTGCATTTCGTTGATTGAATCTTTCTATTTTGCATAAGCTCTTAACGATATGGTGATTCAACTCCATCCTATCTCCCCTCCCACAAAAATTCATTTAACAACAACTAATCCTAGCTATACTACCCATTTTTTTTCTCTTTATACCCACCCAAGACCAAAACCTTTTACTAAAGTATGCAGAACATATCAAGGTCTCAAATGTCTTTAGTAACCTTTGCCTTTTTGTGAAGATATCTCCATGATCTGGAAGTGACAACTCGTGAGAACCAGATCTAGTGTGTTGATCATATTTTCCCCAAGGTCTCCTTTACAAAAAATTATGCAAAAGAAAGGTACATGTATCTCCTTTCAAATGGCAGAGGTTACACAATAGATTATCTTATCTTGGTTGAAAGGCACAACCTAAAATAGTTATGATAAGATCATATCCTTTTGAATTGCTATACATCTCTCCACAAATCCAAGTGACAAAGGGACAGCTAGATTTCTCCCCGGCTACAAAACTACATACTTTTGTGATCTATCTGCCTCTAAGCTCCCTGTTGAAATGTGTTGCTTCTTGGCTTGAAAAGGAGAACAAATTCAGGTACCAAAACCTTACATTTAAAGAGCCATCGTTCAATATAGGGGAAACACCGGTCATAGGATCTAAGGTGCTCTGGCTTCCTCTTCCACTAGTAATTCCATTAGATTTTCATTAGACTCTGGAAGGTTTGCTTCTGACATTCATGGCTTTTTGTGGTCTCCTTAGAAGATTTCCCTTTTTCCTCAATTTCCATCCCCTTCAAATAACTTCACTAACAACCATAGTGAAGACTCTGTGTTTGGCAACACTAGGGTTCGAGTCCCACCCACTGCTGGCCACCATAATAAATGTCCCTAAGGAAAAATCGAGGAAGAAATACATTGGGGTGTGTAAATTGTTTTTTGAAACTGGATTATCTGTACAAAATGTGTTTTTTTTTATTTTGTATATTTTTTGTGTGACGGGTTTAAGTTAACTTGGCACAAGAGCCAAGGAATTCAGGTGATTTTTTTGTAGAGGGTTTGGTGGGCTTCTTGTAAGTGGAAGAGCCTATTTATCACGTATGTTATTAGTGTATAGGGTTCAATGATCTATTTAAGATAGAATACTCTATTTCTCACACACGTTAATAGTGTGCTTAAAAATCAAACATCAATTAGGACTCTGTAAATATTTATAAAATTTTACTATATTGCGAACTGCAAATCTACATCGAGAGTCTTATAAGTAATTACTACTCTACATTAAGCTGTAAACATCAGAAAAATGTACATGGTGATTTTTACTCAATTGTATATATACCATGTTTAATGTTGTCGAACTAACTACAAAGAGTTAAGTTGCCCAATTTCTTGAAAAAAAATAGGGATGTTCCCAGAACATTGAACACAACAAAATATTTTGGCTTTAATTGTTCATCATTTTAAGATTAATGGATTGTGCAGGTTGAATGCTTGGTTTTTGTGGATGGTAATGTTCATGTTTCAAAGATATGCTTCATAGATCTTATAATTGTTTTTGTTAGGAGAAGAGTTTCTTGAACTCATATTACAGTTTACCACCTTAAAAGAGTTCTGCCTAAGAATTACCTATTTTAGATGTTGGCAATAAAGTCAACTTTTTTGTAAAAATAATTTTCAAATTACTTCTAGTTCAATGGCAGACTTTTTACTTTACAGTGAGGAAGTTATGGACTTATTTACCTTCAAAATTATAAATAAAATAAGTGGGAGTATGAGGTTTTACCTTCAAATTGATAAATTAAAAAAGTAATTTCATTGTGATGTATTAATAAATAAGGAAAGTGATAAGTATATGGTTTTGAGCCACTCCACTCAAATTTTCCCTTTAATCAAACAATAATATGAAATATTTTATAAAATTTAATATCCGTACATAATATAATAAAATAATTAAATAAAACAATAATATTTATTCATAATACAATCACCTTTACATACTCATCAAAATGTAATCACCTTTACATACTCAATAGAAGAGATGCCCTCTAGAGTGACTTCTACATATTATCTGGCCAATTGAAATTATGCAGTCAAAAATATTTAATAGGTGTAAAAAACTTTATTGACATCTCGTTGAATTACACTTCACAACCACCGCTTGAATCCTAACATACCACTGTAGGTTATGCGAAAGAGCTACAATGATTACTTATTACGTGAAATTAGATTTTTTTAGTAGTGTATTTTGAGGCATTACTCAAATGACCTCCACGAGTAGTCATTAGTCTAATGTCATTTTTCCTCTTAGAAATTAACTTTTGGATAAAATTTAATAGAATTTGTAATCAATCTCTAGAGACTATATCAAACTATCCACTATGAAGATATTCCTACACAATGAGATTTTTCTTCGTACATTTGATATTAAGTACGCGATTACCCTAATTATATTTTTCATGAATAAACATAAGTCAAAAAACCCACTTAACATATAAATATTATAAATATTTATCAAACACTCTATTTAATATTTTAAAAAATAAAATTAAAGTGGTAAATTACTCTTTTTTTTTTATAGAATTCCCACCCTCTTATTACCTAGAAGATATATTGAAATGTTGTAGAACAAGTCAATGCCAATTTAAGCTTATATTTTAGAAAATCAAATCTTTTAATTCTTAGATTTTTTGTTTTTGGATGGCTCAGCATTTTTCATATTTAAAAAATTATAATCCCAATAGTTAATTTGTATACCAGCATTCTCCATTAATACACTTGGCACCCTTCTATATTAAGAAACTTTTTAGTTACATGCCCACAAAAAATTCAGACACGCCAATTTGGAGGTCACGGTTTCGAATCCTGAAAGTATCATGGTATTCCGGAATTCATCTTACCATGGAAGGACTATTGCCATACATTTACAGAACCATCGTTCAATATGGGGGAAACGCCGGCCAGAGGATCTATGGCGCTCTGGCTTCCTCTTCCCCTAGTGATTCCAAAATATTTTCATGGGACTCTGCATATATCAGCCTCCCTGGAGACTATGGAAGGTACGCTTCCAACATTCATGGATTTCTGCAGTCTCCTCAGAGGATTTACCCGCGTTCTAAATTTCCATCCTCTTCAAATAACGCCCTTAACAACCGTAATGAAGACTCTGTGTCTGGCAACAACAGGGTTTGAGTCCCGCTCGCTGCTGGCCACCATAATAAATGAGCCTGAGGGAAAATCAAGGAAGAAATATAGTGGAGTGTGTAAATTGTGTTATGAAATTGGATAATTTGTACAAAATGTGTGTCTTTGTAGATTTTTTGTGTGCGAGGTTTAAGTTAACTTTGCAGAAGAGCCAAGGAATTTAGGTGATTTGTTTGTAAACGGTTTGATGGGCTTCTTGTAAGCGAAAGAGCCTGTTTATCACTTATGTTATTAGCGTATAGGGTTAAATGATCTGTCTAAGACAAGACTCTATTTCTCACGCACGTTAATAGTGTGCTTAAAGATCAAAGATCAATTAGGACTTTGTAAATATTTATAAAAAATCACTATATTGTCAACTTCAAATGTACATCGAGAGTCTTATAAGTAATTACTATTCTACGTCAAGCTGTAAACATCAAAAAAATGTACATGGTGGCTTTACTTAATTGTATATATGCCATGTTTAATGTTGTTCAACTAACTACAAAGAGTTAAATTGCCTAATTTCTTGACAAAAAATAGGGATGTTCCCGGAACATTGAACACAACAAAATATTTTGGCTTTAATTTTTCATCATTTTTAGATTAATGGATTGTGCAGGTTGAATTCTTGGTTTTTGTGGATGGTAATGTTCATGTTTCAAAGATATGCTTTATAGATCTTATAATTGTTTTGGTTAGGAGAAGAGTTTCTTGAACTCATATTACAGTTTGCCACATTCAAAGAGTTGTGCCTAATCATTACCTACTTTAGATGTTGGCAATAAATTCAAATTTTTTGTAAAAATATTTTTAAAATTACTTCCAATTCAGTGGTAGACTTTTTACTTTGCAGTGCAGAAGTTAAAGACTGATTTTAGTTGATCATAGGTCAAATGTGCATGATAGACGAGCTTTATAATTGTAATATTTGATGTACATACCATTAATCTTTTCAAGTCAGAATTCTCCAAATCATGAACAGATCTTAGTTCCATGCTATCAATACTTCTATTATTTACTACAAATAAAATCTATACAACCAAGGAGTTGTGATGTATTGCTAAATAAAATAAATGGGAGTATGAGTTTTTACCTTCAAATTGATAAAATAAAAAAGCAGTTTCATTGTGATGTATTAATAAATAAGGAAAGTGATAAGTACAAGGTTTTAAGCCACTTCGCCTTAATTATCCTTTTAATCAAACAATAATATGAAATAACATTCAAAATTTAATATTCATACATATTCTTATAAAAAATAAATAAAACAATTATATTTATCCATTATACAATCACCTTTACATACTGAACAAAAGAGCTGCCCTCTAGAATGATTTCTACATGTTATTTGACCAATTGAAAAGATGCACTCAAAAGTATTAAATTCATGTAAAAAACATTACAGGCTCAAAACTAGTAAGTTCCGCACCGACTCCAAGTTTCAATCATGTTAGAAAGCAAAAGAGGGAAAGTAGTCTACAGAAAAAGTAAAGGGACCGTTTTATATTTTTATTTTTTTAAAAAGTATATTTAGAGGTGGTCTTACATAAATTTGTTAACAATTTTTATAAAAGCAACGCTATGTTTTTTGCATAATACTTAAAAAAAAATAGACACGTGCTGAATTAAGCATGACTTCAATTGTTAAAAATGCAAGTTTGTAGCAATGCTGGGAACAATGGTTTAGTGTACGGTAGCATTTGTAGTATTTGTATGAATTTGTATTCCGTATGGCGCTCTATAATTCAATAGAGATTTTGACCACTATAATTTAATAGCTCTTCTTTGATATAATTACTTCATAATTGATATGATTTAGTGTATGTAATTATAGGAAGTACTTGATCTTTTTTCCTTAAATATAGGGTGCTTAGTGATCCCATGTTAGATAAAGAAAAGTTTAAGAAAATATTTCAATTTTGTAATGCCCGCTAATTTCGTTCGCACAAAACTTAAGAACAACCTAGAGTAAGTTAGAAAAATTATGGAATAATTTTTTTTTTGGAAAACGTTCACGCGAAAAAGTTTCGAATTACCAGTGGTCACTTCATGTCTCTAAGTTACTTTAAAATTAATAATTTAAATTTTCTTAGAAATAAACCCCATTATATTAAAAATAATAATGCCCTCAAAACCTATGAATAAACCAAGTTAGTCTAAGGCTTGGTTCAGTTTCCCCTAATTTTCATTTTGATAATTATTTGATTTCCACTATAGTGGACTAGAATAAATTAATTTCATGGATAAGAGGAGTCTATTAATAAACCCACCCCTTACACAATTAAAGTGGCCCCCTTAAAAGACAACCCATGTATTTTAGATTTTTAAAATTTAAATTTAAATTCATATTCCTCTCACCCACTCCCCATCTACTTTTTGTAGGGATGAATCTCATCCCCTTGATGGATTCATTTGGGGCCTTTAGGTAAGGGAAAAACAACTAACCCTAAAGTTTGCTTAAGAAAGCTCTCCCTCCTTTATTTGGCTCATAATTTCTTTGTTTGGTTTTGCAGGTTGGAGGAGAACAAAGAAGCCATGAGAGGCTATTTAGAGATTTTGAGAGGAAACACTTCCAAACTTCCTTTCTTGTTTTAACCACACCCTCTCCTAGGGTTTTAAATGTATTTGTATATTTTATTTAGCTCATATTTCTTTGACTTGCCCAAATGGGCTTATGGATTTTGCCCCATTTTGATTAGATAGTTAAATGGTATGTGTCTTCATATGTGAAAGAGAATATATACACATATATATGTACATATTGTTGTATACACAAATATATATATATATATATATATATATATTTGTGTATACAACAATATGTTTTATGGGTTCGGTCGTGGGTCGCAATTTGCACAGGCTGTAATAAAGAAGGTCGCAGAGTTTAATTAGCCGTGGGGGGGACAGGAGGATGTTCATTGTATATGTGGAAATGTTTGGCGGTTGGGGGAGGGTCGCTGACCCCACCCACATTCCATTTGTTAATGGGGTGGGGGCTGTGGTCGTCAACCCTCCCCCAAACCCTTTCCCTCATTAAAAGGCACAGGCCGCAGCCGTATGTATCCTTGGCTACGTAGACTGTTAATTAATCCCCTCTTTTTTATAATGGTTAATGTGGTTGGTTAACACACACACACACACACACATGCACACGCACACGCGCACGCGCACGCACACACACACTTTAATATTACTATTATTAGTAATAATACTAATTATATTCAAATCTTAATAATATAACTAATTCGTAATCCTTCTATCAAATTTTTCTTGTAAAATTTCATAACATTTTGGTAAACAGAAAGTTTGGAATCAAGTCAAGTTTCACTTGTTGTCACATTAATTTACATTTATTTTATAAGTAAATTTATAGCAACTTAATAATGAAATTATACAATTAAATGAGACTATGGTCTAAGTTGCACACAAGGAATTTCCTTTCTCTACTAGTATTAGGAATTAATCATTATTTGTATTAACCAAGCAAAGACAAGGAAATCGAAGTTATTTCTATCTACTCATATCAAGTTTGGCTTTCTTATCAAACAATGAAAGAAAATATACAAAATAGTCTAACTGTAGTGCCTAATTTTAAGACACAAAATATAAATATATAAAACAAATTTTTAAACAAAATTAAGGAGATGGGATGCATGTGGAGGGCAGTTGAGTGTGACAGGAGTGGAGGAGACGTGGGGGAAGGTAGCGTCGAGAGGAATAGGGTCTAGCAGGGCATGGACCACCCAAAAATAGACTTTTTCAAGCATGTCATTCTTTGCATAATAATACACGCAATGTATTTGAGAATCCAGAGAGTTTGACCACAAAAAAACCATGTCCACATTGTAAATTTACTAGTAATGGATAGTTCCAGAAAGGGTAGTATGGCTGGAGACTGGTGGTGGATGATTGGCTTTGACTATCTTGTTAGTGTCTTACCAAATGAAAGAAGTCACAGTTTCTTAGGGAATAGGATTTCAGTAGTTTACAGAATACATAGGGATTCTCTTGAGACAATCAGACGGTTTCACTATGCAAAAATCGGGTCTCCAATGTGATCAATTTACCTTTGCTGGCTTCCTCCTATCCTGTGTCAAAATGAGGATTTTATCATATGTTTTATTGTAAGTTCTCCAGTAACTATGTATACTATTGGGGAAGCATGCATTTGGCATGTGAAATGTTTTAACTGAAATTCCCAAAAAGGATGATGGTTGCGTGGACTGCAACATGCAAGAAATGGTGTAGTTTTGTTTGTCTTAGGATTTTATCTAGTTCTCCTCTCAGGATCAAAAATTTTCCTATGGTAAATCCATTCACAATAGCCCGAGTCTTAGGATTTCTCTTATACATGCTGAAAAGTATACTCAGGTGTAGACCCATCTAGCCTTGTCATGTACACACATCCTTATTCAAATCAAGGAATCCTGGAGCTGCTGATCTAGTCGTCCAACAATGTAAAACAAGGGAGATTTTTTAATATTTGAATAGTTGCAGGTGTCCTGCTAAATCTGGATTCCTAGATAGGTCTGTGGTCTGCCTAACAAGTACCCTCAAGAGATGTGATCGCATGGAGTTTTCCTAACCATGTAAGATTCTTTTTTGATTGTATAAATGACATAAGCTTATAGTTTTCAATGGAGGGATTTCCAGTATTGGTGTGAAAAAATCTTGTTGCATTCCATCTACAATAAGTCTGTATTTAGGTATGTATGGATCTCTTAGTCATGTTGGCTATCCTGAGGGAGCTCCAAACATTATCATCAAAAACCATTTAACATGTGCATGCCATTATGGGTTTATATTCTTGGTTATTCAAGATCACATAAAAATATAAGGACTACACTAACTAATTTGAGGGGCTCTAAAATATTATTATCAACATACCACTTAAACATGTGGTTTTATTATTAGTTCTATGTAAAATGGGTTCATTGGAAAATACTTTCAGGTTTTCAAGAAAACGGGAAAATGGTAAAATTGTGGATTCTCACGAACTCTTCAATAAAATTCTTAAGTGAGATGTTGAACCAAATCCCATGGGTTTGAATGGCTTCGATTCCTCCTGGGAATGATTCACCTCTCCCTTGTCTTTCGTAATTCTCGTACTTTAGTTTCTCTTTTGTGACGAAATATAATTTTAAAATCTTGGGATTATCATAAGATTTAATTGTTTTATATTAACTTATTGTAAAACAATAAAATATCCTATCGTAAACTCACACAATAAAAACAAACCATTTTTGTAGTAAACCATGAACTTTAACCCTCATTTTGAGGTGATTTAGAGAACTTCTTGACCAAACTAGATCACTGCAATATTGTTTTATCGACAAGTTGAAGTTGACTTCCCGGTAAATATATTGACCATATCCCGGTTTAAATAGATCAATTGCAACTTCCAAAGACTTGTAAAGTAAACCTTTGTAACTATGGAATGGGGAGATTAAGATCCCTTCGTATACCTTGCTGTGTGAGGTGTCATCTCAATCTTTGGATCGATCCCAAATGAACATTTGTGACCTTTTTGAAACCCTTTAAGAGCCCCGTTTCATCATTTTTTAGTTGTAAGAAGCTACTAAAACTAAAAAGTTGGCTTTCGTTTTGAACTGCCATTTTAATCGTAGTTAGAGAAATGCTTATCTCTTCTTCAGCAAACTTCTAGTATTCTTTTAAACGATTTCCCTGGTCCTTTCATCATAAGGAAAAACACTTTTCCTAATAGTTTGGAAAAGCCATTTTGTAGGCTCTCTGTTCGTAGTTTGACTATGTCAAATTGGACCAATTACGACCGCACACTCCAAAAAGCATGTCGTCGTTTGTAACCTATTTTCCAGTTCTTAAATTCCGTCAGTTCCTGTGAATTCTTGGTGTATAGTAGGACACGTAGAAACTTTCCCGGAGCGTGTTTTCTCTTTAGAGGACAACATTTGAAGTTGGTTTATTAGCTTCCAATCATTAATTGAACGTTTTATAGCTAGTAGGGAAACATAAGAAGGAAGTCATATAACCCATGTCAGGTTTCATAACCACCATGAAAACTTGATGACACTTGTAAAAAACTCTTTAGAACTCTATCTTGTGGCTTGTTGCCTGAAATTTTGACTTTTAGAAAAATAGTGTTTCTCTCTCTTTCCTATCTCTTTCTCTCTCCTTGGTTACGAAATGAAGTGAAATGAAATGAAATGAATACATGTTTCTAAACCTTTTCTTGTGAATGAAAATTGTAATTATTATTATATATAAATGGGAAACTAAAGACATTAATTATGTTAGATTAGGGTGGATTCCATGCTAGCGATTTATCGTTGATTTCATGCTCACATGGTTTTGCAGGATGCAAGAAAGATGGGAAAAATACAATGTGTAATTCATTAATTATTATTGTATTTTATATAGGTCATTGTAAAATGAATATATGTATAATGTAGTCTCATGTTACAGAACAATTATATTTGAACATTTGCTAATATGTATGAGATGCTAGTTTTAGGGATATCTTAGGAAATGTGCATTTAATCATAGGTTCAATTTGATTCATAGTACATATGGTAAAAAGGTTTGATATATATATGGTAAATGAATTTGAAGTTAATATCTTGTAGTGCATTTTCAGTGTTCAATAAACAATTAATTAATTAGTGTGTTGTATTCTTACCTTGTAAATGTAGTAAAGAGATTTAATCGAAACACTCAACCGCTAGTATAAGATTCGTGCATAACATGTCTTCATGTGTCATCCTTATTTCCATAGAAGAAATTGAAATTGTAGAATGAACTTAAACTTTGCACTCAATTGGAACCTCCTAGTTTAGGTAAATAAAAACCCATAGTTGAGTTTTTCCGTCATAGTCATTATGTTTAGCGACATTATTGTGAACCCATCTTTTAGGAATGACATGGTCCAACCTTATCCGAAGTATGTGGTTTCCTTCTAGGTTTGGTAACCGTGAGGAGAATTTCTTCTCTTCAGGTCTGACACCGTGTTGATTGGTCAAGAGCATGCTGGAAGTCACCTTAAGAGTCCTTGTTCGAAGTAATGGCTATACGGTGTAACCTTACCATTTATGAAGTAAGTAGAAATATTAATCCCTTAGTATCCTAGTGGACTAATAAGTCTTACAAAGTTAGATTTAGAATTTTTTTCTTGTAATTGAATGAATTCCTTGTGGGACCCTAGATATGACATAAATGGAGAGAGTGAAATACTTGTTCTATGACTTAAACTCTTGTTAATGAACTCTTTAGTCCCTCTCAAGCTAGGTGTGTTACCTTGGTTACTAACAACATAACACCTTTTTCTTTTCTTGAATGTGGTTTAGCATAAATATTTCCTCTCACCTTAAACTCATATATAGTTGAGGTGTAGATCATTAGGTGCATTTATAATTAACCAAACCTCTTTTGATTAGGAGGTTAACTTTGGGTTCATGTGTAGTTATAATACTTCTAATCATATACCTCTTCAAAATGGTAAACAAGTAATTTCGTAACTCTCTATGTTATAAAGTGACACAAGAAAAAAGGACCTAAGAAACACTATAAATGAAATGAGAATACAAGAGTATATGTGAGAATGGCTTAGGAACAAAAAGTCACTTGAAGTCCTTATGGATGATTTAGGTATTGAATTTTTGTTAATAATGGATACAAATTGTTCTTGGTGGGACTAGGCATTTTAGCCAATATAGAGTCCACTAAAAATAGTATAAAATAAAAATTATGTCTTGTAAATTCTTAATTGAATCAAACTAAAATTGGTACTAAAACCGCCATAGTTTGAGAACAAATCTTCGTACGGAAGGAAGTTTTTAGAAAAGGGAAAATTTGAACCTTCACCTCCTCTGAATCGTATTATTTTTTCCTTGACAACTTATGCTTAGTCCCCTTTCATAATGATGGTAAAATTAAATGTCAACTAAACATATTGTGAGAAACAAACCTTTATCATAAGAGCGAGAGAATTAGGAATCTTATATGCAATTTGAAATATGGAAAATAAGTATGTATGTGATGGAGATTGTCATAAGTGATAAAGAGAAAACTTAAAAGGCTGAACTATAACTTGAATGTGGAATGAACTTATGAACCTGTAGGTGGAAAAGGGATAAAATTATTCATACTTAATAATGTTAATCGTAACGAAGATGTAATCTTGGTAATGATGTGTTGTGGGTTTGCAAATCCTTGAGTCCCTTTTCTTGTGGTTGGGATTATTGCTTGCATTTTTTCATTGGGGAAAGTGTGGCATTGATATGTATATGGTGTTGTCATGTGTCTATGTGAGTCGATGACTTGTGTAAGTGTCGTATGCATTGTTGAGTTCCTCTACTTGGAACCTTGTAGTGTTGTGTAGTGAGCAATGTAAGTCAAAAAAAAATCCTGGTATTATTATTGTTGTATTTGGGTGTGTAAAATGTGGGTATTACAGGATCCTTTCCATTGAATTCACTTTGAACCAATACCATACCACTTTGATAATTTCCACATTCCCATAAGTCCATTCCAACAATATTCTCAATAGTTTTATCTGCATATCCACTGATACAATCCATTGGCTAGGCTCAAGTACTGCAATTAGCATTTGGGAAAGATGTCTTCCTATGCATCCCCGAGTTTCTGCACTATAGCTAATACTAGACATTCCCTAAAATGATCTTCTTTCGTATATTACATAGAATAAAATCTTGAATGGCCCACTAATATCAATTCAACTTTTCTTCCAATGAATGAGCATAAGAATTGCTCCATTTGTATTGTTAGCATTCTCAATACATATGTCTATGATCCTTCAAGCTTGAAGTGGAGACTCGAGCCAGGAAGTCATTATAATGGAGTAGAGTTTATCAACTAGCTAGATGAGTAATGGAGTATCAATGTGTTGGCAACCAAGATGCATCCTTCATTTAACTCTGATCACACAACCAAAAATGAGGGAGAGGCTACAGTGTTGTGACAGGATTAAAACTGGAGTTAAAATTAGATCCCAGTAGTTCTATTGCCCACCTCGAGCCCCATAGGACAGGTTGGGACATGCATTGGAAGGTATGGAACCAACACATGGCAGCTTTACAATGCTTCCACATTTACTTGTCATGACATAAAGAAACAAGAAATATACCCATTACACAGAAACTCATTTCCAAATGGTTTCTTCGAAATAAATTTCACCAACAATGAGCTCCAAAATAAGCCAAGTCGAGTTCGGACCCATTTCCATGGCATTGCATTATGTTGCCTCCCAAGGGTTTGGATGCCCACCTCTAACAAGTTTGTTCTTAACACTTTTAATCCATAAATTATGGGTTTTTTGGACCTCTTCCGTGATGTTTTTCTTATTTATTTCTGGATTGATTTAGCCTCCCTCTCTCTTATGGATTTTACATATTTATCAAATTATACAAAGTTGAATCCTTTCTCATCATCTCAAAACTCAGCTTCTTCACTAAACACTCTTCGTATATTTTATGCCTCCCAACATACGACATAGCAGTTTCTAATTCTCACCACAATTTAAGGATCAATTGAGTACCCCACATTTTCAAATTGCGAAGACACACAATTCCATATACCGCTATCCATCGAAGAAACTCAGAAGTACATCATCGGCAGTGTTAAGATCCTAGCTTGCAATGATAAAATGGGTTCTTCACTGGTCCGAACAAGTCCTCATCAATCTTCAAACACTAGGGGAACCCTTTTCTCAATTAATCAAAGTATCGTTCAACTTACATTGAGACGAGCATCCAAAAAGAGAGCTCTGAAACCAACGTGGGTACATCCAACATGTTCTTCCTCAAAAATTTGGACCGGTATATTGTAAAGCTGAGGAGGAATACCATGTGGCTCCGTGTAGGTTGTCACATTGTTTGATGTTTCCATTGGTGTTCACCCATGTCAAATTTCCCACTTGGGCAATGGGCATCGGCAAAATGAATTGTTCAAGGTCCCTGAAACCGTATGACAAGCATTTTACACACACTTTTTTCCAAAACATTTCTTTTAGGATGACGTTTTAAATATATCCTGAACGAAACGAGGAATTAAAACGTCGACATTTTTTTTATTAGATCCGAAACATAGAATCATCATGTCTTTTTTTGAATCCCAATAAAATCATTGCCATCGGTTGGTAATGATCAATGTAAGATGTTTTCATACAAGTTTTCCTCAGTCTTTCTAGTTACGCACTCGCCAAATTAGCTACTTAAGGTGAAATCTGAATAGTCCAATATACGGGTTGAGTGTACAAAAACTGCAAAGCTTTTCAGAGTTTCTCCTCTCAGTGGTGTCTCCAGTTCTCTAAACTAATATAACCATGTCCACCATAATCAATACAATTTTTCTTTACCTATGTCACATACGAAAACTCAAATTAGTATCAAGTTTTCCATTTTCTAATCTTTGAGACATATTCTCCACAATGACCATAAGTAGGTCATTTCATTGGGACCATTTGGTCAAATCAGTGCATGTGAATCCAAAAATGTTCCATCTTAATAATTTGTAACTTAACATAAACCCTAGGACAAAATTGGAGTTAATTCTGGCTTCACTGCACTGAGATCTTACCCTAACTGGTTCTTGCAAAGATGACATTAATCCTAACACATGTCTCTTACAAGGTGACGATTGATTGAATCCATCTAGCATTCAATGATTTCCTTGGTCTGCCAATCCCAAAATCTTCGATATATTGTTGTGATCCAGAGATGTTCTTTTAGAACACACAATTACCTCTTCCATAATCCTCAGTCAGAACCGTTTCCATAGACATGTCAAGGGGAAAACCAAGATCTCATCATTAGATCTACAGTCATCCATACATAAATAAAATCAATTATGGTAGGCAATCGAATGATGTGGCGGTTCACAGGGTTCGAACAGATATCTCAATTTTATATTTCATCCCTTCACCAATGCAGATCACAAGACTGGTTCACTGAGGAAAACATACTCAATGGTGCAGGAGCAAATGTCGTTTGTCGGGGAACAGCTATGACTGTGGGGACAACACATCATCGTCAATATAGAGAATAGTTTCTAAAAATCTAGGTAAATCATACTATCCATCGATAGGTCCAACGAACAGTCTAAGGTATCTCGGATGATCTAACAGGAGGTGCTATGTCAGAAATGATGAGCAATGATATCCATACATCATAGTCAACAGTATTGTTCTAGAATCATCCACATATAGCTGTCAAAGAGGAAGTGGGCACTACAAGTTTTGTTGATATGATCATGTTAACATTGTTTGAGATAGATCAGTTGCTTTCAATTCCACAGAGTCCATCAGAATTTGACTCAGTAAATGAACTTGCGGGACATTGAGTTTTGTGGAGAACCCTAACGAATGGACTAATTAGAATTCAAGTTCACATATGTGGTTTGTAAAACATCCGCCATTAGATTCAAAGTGGAGTTTTATAGATTACTGCGGGAATAAGAGACTGGTTCAGTGTGAAAGTAGGTCTTATGGAAAAATGGGCTAACCCCCTATATTTACTTTGTAATTTCTATGTACCAGGAGAGGTTAATGTCATATGAACATAACTAGAACTTCTGTACGATGGAAGGGATTAAAAGATTTATTACAATAACAAATCTTTTAATTAATTTTTTTTTAAATGCACACTTTGCCTAACAAACCTCTAACCTGAACTAGTCATCTTCTATTTTGAAGAGAGTAAATAAATTGAAATACATGTTGTGAGTCCATAAAAGACTAGAATAATTCTGTGATGTGCACCATGGGTCTGCCAAGAGGGATCAGACCTATAATCACCTAAGGGGGAATTTTCCAATGAAGAATCCTTAATTCTCAAAGCATTCATTTCGGGCTAGTTTTAAAGGATAAGATGGAGATTCAAATGTGCAAAGTTTGGAACAGATTGATTTTTTATAGACAACAGTTGGCTCAAATCTGGGTACATGGCATTCGGATTGGGCATAGCACAAATAATGGTTCATGGAGTGCAGGAAGTCCCATCACATCTCAGGATTTCTAAGGTAGACTAGTGCCATATCAAGAAGCCAAGGATGTAACACAAATCCTGCGTGTGCCCACACTTTTGCATGGGCACAAGTTATTGTACCAATGAAATGTCTGGACAAACAGACAGAAAGGAATAGTGAAGGTGAAACAAGATTGGAAAGTGGGAAAGTATGATACAAAGAAGCTCAATAGAGGCATATTTACAAGTGAAGGGAACTAAGATTGTACAACATTTACAAAATCCTAGAAATAGGCTGAGAATAAATAGGTGCCTTTGTGAAACAACATTATTCAAGGTAGCATGTTTGACATGCTAAAAGAATGATTTTCATATGACCACATAGAGCATACAAATTTTATGCATAGGAGCAAGGATACGATGGTCTTGAAAGATAACAATTTGAAACAAGCAGGCTCTCCACATAATGACACCCCATAATGAAGACTTCCCAAGTTTCAGTACAATATCTGGACATGAAACTAGAAGACTTCAACTTTTCTGACAATGAGAAAGTGGAGGAATAGAACTCTACAGTAGGCTCGTATGAACCTGTCTTTGTTTCCTTATATGATACTCTGGATATACCACTAAACTCAATGATAAAATTTGGATGTCACAAGAAATCCCTTCATCTTTGCATCACCAACTTCCTACTTCAATGAAGTGTGGGGATTGTGCATGAGTCACATAGTGAGTGTATGAAGGATCCTTATGTAGCACAACACTTTAGGTATGACTAGGAGTTATTCATTGAGGACAATATTAATGCGTGGAATGTGGATAACATCTTCATTAATACCACTACGGGAGTAAAATCCTTAAATTAACGATGCATGGAGAAATATGGGGAGTTTTAAATTTTTAAAATCGTCAATTTTTTGGTATATATGGAAAATTAGACTTTTTTTAGGCCTATTCGAATCTTGTGTAAGGTAGAAAATGATATAATGGAATGAATTTCTCTTGTGAATTTGAAGCAATAAATTTCACAAAGGAAATTTTGTGTCTACTAGTGTTGATTGAATGACCATGCTATTATGATAATCAGGTGGACATGTGAATTGAGAAATGTATCATGAATTTTAAAAACAAGGATCGAATGGTTGTTATTACCTTGGATGATGGAAAACACCCTACATATGTTGAGAGTGTGGATATTGTTGAAGACATTAACATTATATAAAATATTACCATGCATGGAAAGTAATATTTAGAACCCCAAGATGATGGAAGATTGAGATGGAAATGTGGGAAATTTGTATCATATTTATCTATTGTAGCATGTAAAATGTGGTTACAATAAGAGTATGAGGTGACTCAAAGAAATTGCGTAGAAGCTAAAATAGTGGCATAGAAGGAAGAAGAAGCTAGCAAAAATTAGAGTTGAGTGGTGTAATAGGAAACGTGATAGAAAGAATTTTAATGGATTGTACAAATGAGTTTCCTGGGTGATACAACTTGCAAAATGCATGTCAAGGATTAGTAAAGGTAAGATGGTGTACATATACTTAAATTTGAGCAATTTTTTTTTGAATATTTATCCTTAGAATTTATCTTATCCCATTAATCATTATGCACTGAATCAAATGATTCTTTCACGCACCTTGTTCAATCAAAATTACCAGCCAATAGGTCACACGTTTTATCCATCATTGGCTATTCTAAATCATACGTTCAAAATATATAACACATTTGAATACTATCTCAAACTTATAGATCACCTATTTTGATTCACTAGCATAAATTTGGCAATAACATAAAAAGTTGTTTGGGTGACTTTATTTTAATCTAATGGCATCATCCTCCAAAGCTCTAACGGTTGCATTTTCAAATTCAAAAGTTTCCCCAATCATCCTAATTTTGATTGTGAGGCAAAAACATTCACAACATTCACCTATAAAATCACATTCACATAACACATTTGAAGGGAATATTACCATACATCTTTTAGGACTACCTCAGAGATCATAGAAAATCACCAAATTGCTAAATCAGTCTCTCAAGCATATCAACCAAATCTAAGTGTACAGACATATTACATGGCTTCCCTAATATATTTTACAAAGACACATCACATCAAATATCATTGAAAAGTGTTGCAGGCTTCATTCAAAATCTCATTTCTATATATATCTTGCACAAATACATTGAGTGGGGAACTATGAGGGTGGGTCTGATACCTCTTCAAAGTATTGCTACATACGCATTGTAAAGGAAACTCAACCAAATTGATCTTTAGGTCTTGTTGGCTTGAAAACCTGTCCCCTGGGCAGATTTATGGATAGACGGGTCAACAGTGTGTAGAGCATAGCCCCTCTTTGAGTCAGCAAAGAGAAACTGGTTTATTGCTATTCTACCAGCATGAATCTATGCAAGTCTCATAATATTTTGCCTTCGGGGGTTTGGGATCTCATCCCAGTAGGGGTGTTTCCAACTGCGAAAAGAAAGGAATGAAAGAGAGGATGAAGCAAGATCAGGTCCGAAGGGAGAAAAGAAATGAATTCCAAAGCAGAAAGGTCAGAAGGTTTATGTTTTGGGATTGGTAGTAAACAGAGCCAAACCTACTTGCATAAACGAATAAAGCAATACTGATGAATAAATGACAATAAAACAGAAGCAGATCTAACAGAATAAACACACAGATCTGACGTAAGAAAGACCTGATGCATATAACACATGTATTCAACACAAAGTCTAAATATTGTATTAATATTCCTTTCTATTACAAAAAGCTCAAAGTCTTTTCTCCTCACTTCTATTTTTCATCTGAAAGATATCCACTCCCTCAAATACAACAAGTCTTTGAGTATTTATAGAAGAAGGAGAAGAAGGAAGGAAAAAAGGAACCAACCACCTATTTACATAAAATATTTACAAAATATCTCAAAGTCATGTTCACTTTTGACAACTTGATGGATGACATCATCCCATGGTGCAACATGGATGATGTTATCATTTGTACCAACATACTCTAGATATTTACAAAAAGAAAGTTGAATGAGAGAGAGAGAAAAAGAGATAATTTATTCATCGTCATCGTCCCGTGGCTGAAAGGGGATATCCTGCTACTGCTCGGGTGACGAGATGTGAAATTGGGCACGGTATTCCATGAACTTGCTGATCATGGGCTCTAGTTGATCCTGGGAAGGATCCTTGTGTCGCTCGCTGATCGCCTTGCAAGTCTCCCACTCGTCTATGAGCTTCTCTGGGAGTTTGGAATATTATTTCTCGGCTTCCATTAGGAACCTGATGAAGTCCCAATAGGCCAGCAGGTTATTGATGGACTCTGTGTCAAAAGTGACCTCTAGCCCCAGCCCTTACGAAACGATCTCCTTGAAGATCTGGATGGTTTCATCAACTTTCCTTAAGGTGAAAGAAGGAGTAAGTAACCCTGGAGACATGTTGAGAATGATTTGTTCCATTTGGTGCATCACGTCCAGGGTTTCTTCCTTTACCTTATCGATCTTTTCAAGGACGAATTCCAGTTGATCCATCCGATAATCCAGAGTGGAAAGGATTTTATTGAGGGCCCTGGGGTGACTGAAACTGCCGAACTTGACCAGATCTTTGACTGAACAGTCAAACATTCGTTGAAAGGTCTCACGCTGCAGCCTAGCATGGTCCAGCTCTTCTGATATGGGTCCTGCTAACGCCTGGAGTTCTTTGTTTGGCTTGTTGATGTTCAGGTACAAATCGGTGAACTTGGAGATCACTCTTTCACTGTCCTTGAGGATTTGGCTCCTCCAGGCAGAAACTGCCATACGTTGCTCGCCGATCTTTGCATATTCATTAATTTTATCCTGGCTTAGAGGCTCAGGAGTCTCAGCGGCAGTTGTGGGAGGTGCACTGCCCATCTTCTGTAAGCCTTGGAGCAGATGTTTATTTTTCTCTTTCAGTAGCCTTTTCTCTTCTTTTTCTTCTTGAAGCTTCTTGCAGAGGGCGTCAACTGCAGATAGGGCCTCTCCCTGAAGGCTTTCAGAAGACGTACCCATTGTGACTTGAGTCACTGTATAATCTATCAGAGACAGATCCTTTTTATCCTTCATAGGATTGGGGTTGCGATCTCCATTACCCTCTCTCCCGAAGCACTTTGAGAGAAGCATGTGATGGGCTTCTACTTCTTTTCCCCTTTTGACGGGATTACGGAGAAGTCCATCAGAGCGATGGGAACTTTCTTTTTCTGCTGACTCAGGTGTTGGGAGATCCAAGTTGGACTTATGAGAGAAGGACCAGAAACAAAGAAGGTGGCAGCTGCAGTAGTAGAAGGGAAAAACATGGAGACACGTGGAGGCAGCATCGAGAGGGAGGCCGAGGAAGTGCCCACGGGAGGAAGGGATACTGCAGGAGAGGAAGACATAGGAAGGGAGGGGAGCTCAGAGATGACGGAAGAAATGGAGGGGGACAGGTTCGTGAGAGAAGAGAAGATGGACGAAGAAGTGGGAGGAACAATAGAAGAAGGGGGAGAGGACACGACCAAAGGAATGGTCACTTGAGTCACTCGAGGAGGGGAAGGAGGAGAGGGAGAAGGGACAGAAGGGACCTCAGTTGTTGTAGCAGTGGCGACATCCTGAGTGGATGGGCCTATTGGAACATCTTCTGCTACTTCTTCTTCTGTGATTTTTGGGACTTCAACCTGTTCTTGTGAAGCGGAAGGCGGGCTTTCTAGATCTTCTTCTTGGGTGGAACTGGATTCACTTTATTTACCTTTACCCTTTCCTTTTGGCTGTTGTTTTGATCGAGGAGGTGCATTACCCAACAGAGAAGTTGTGAAATCGACTCCGAGGTAGATGAGCCCGTTCATTCGGCACCAATGCTTTGTTCTACACAGAGTTTCCTTGACCCTTTCCTCAATTGTATGAGGTGCTTTGGTTCTATCAATCAACGTAAAAGGCCAATCATCCCCACCTGTGTCAAGATACACTTGATCCACTTCCTCCTCAGTAGTTTGGTAGCCTTTGGGGACGATGGCCACCCTGTACTGGATGATTTCTGCTAAGGCCAAGCGAGAATGATCCTTCCTTCTGAGCTCAACCTCATGATATATGTCAATGTAGATATCTTTGATCTGAGGGATGTGGATCAAGTCGAGCTTAGCCCTAGGCAGACAATTTCTCGGGTCGAAGGTGGGCCTTGCTGGGAAGTCATGTTTTAGATTTAGCAGCTCCAGTTCTGTAAACATATCTTTTGCCTTGTGGTGAGTGAGACACGTATATCTACCCACTGTGAGGGGGAAAGGAGATCCACCCTTCTTTCTCTTTAGGCACTTTTCGTGATAAGTAACAAGCTACCTTGATAGCTCCAACAGGATCAACTTGGGCCTGGCATACCTCGGCAGTCTAGTCGGTTCCCCCAAGAAATTAACTGCCCTTAGATAGGTGAATGTGGGGAACTGAGTGAATAGGGCCCCCCACTTCTTAGTAACCGCAACTATGCTCTTGGTCGTGTGACCGTGAGTCATATTCGACCTCAACAGGTAGATGATGAAGTAGAAGAATGCATCATTGATCTTTGTGAATTAGGGGATGTTATTTTCCAACTTTAGCTCTGGATAGTATTCATAGATTTTAATTTGGGGCCAAACCCCACACCGCATCAGAGCTGGATATTCCCTTTCTGAAGCTGCAACATAGACCACGTAGGAGTTCATATAGAACCTCCCCATTGTGTTAATTTGTTGTAGCTACTCCGATATTGTGCTGCTTATGATTTATGCCCATTCAAAGCATTGATCGGGCACATTTTTGTTCATTGTTTCAAGGTACTGCAGCATCCACTTGTGAAAATAATGGGCATCAGGAAGCCCAAAGACTCTGCTTAGGAATGTAATTATGTCGTTGAGTTCCTCTGAAAAGTCACTGCGATGAATGACTTGTGGCCATCGATTCAATACTTTTTTGTTCTTCAGATAAACCTCATTCATCAGTTGCATGCACTGATCTTCATTGTCGTCCCAGGCCTTGATGTAATCTTCTTGGCTGACGGCCACAAAGTGCCGGTGATGAGGAATGTCGAGAATTATCTCAAAGTGGCGGGCAGTGAGGTTAATAATGACCTCTCCCTTCTCCCCATGAACACATCCTATGTCCTTGTTGTAGCATCGGGCTACCACCATCATAAATTTGTTGTTTACAGCACTAACTGGGATCCCACTAGCAAAGTGCAGGGAACTTCCTATCAACTTGTCCATCCATGGACTTCTTGTGACCCTTTAGGTTCTGGCCCAGAAATCTTCCATGTCAATATGACCCAGTTCTGAGTCTCTGATGTCTAGGTCACACTCTGCTTGGGACTCGAGCATTCTGACCCTCTGATACTTATACTTCATTTCTTCTTCTGTGAGCTTGGCCTTGCCTTTAGATTTGATAGGTTTCCTGCTTGATGTTGACATATGTTCTTCTGAACTTAGTTGCTGATCTGCAAGAATAAGAAGTGAAACCCAACGCAAGAAAGCCATGTCAGCTGTCTGATTTTCCATTGAAATGTTGACAGAAGAAAGAGTTAGCAATTTAAAGGCCTCAGGGCGTAGGGTGCATGAATACTGCAGGCTACAGGGCTAAATAGTAAGGCACACAGGGAAGGGATGCTGCAAGGGGTAAATCAGTGCCAAAGGGTGCATGACGCATGGATATTGCATGATACATTTTGTTGTTGTAAGCACAAGTGCGCCTGCGCCATGTGGATGCGTTTTATAAAGGGCACATATATCTTTCATGTTGCATGGAACTTCGGTGCGCCAAAGGCGCATATAAGGTTTGTGTAACATATGATTTTTGTGCGCTTAAAGGAACTCGATGCGGCACATGGAAGGAATGCATAACATGATGTTGTTGTAATGAGGGATGCGCCTGCATCATTTAAAGCTTTGCACTTGGTGCAGATTTAACTGGTGTTGCACATATGCAGGGTGCGCAAAAGGGCACAAGTTTTAACGATGTAACAAATGGGTTTGGTGCGCCATGAGGGGCCGCAGAGAAAGTGTTTACAACAAACTAAGGAAGTGCACCTTGAGGGCGCAACTTTTCATGATGAAGTAGGCAGGGAATTTGCGCCATTGGCGCGACTGCTCTTTGTGTAACATGGGCGACAGATGCGCCATTGGCACAACAGTTCTTTGTGTTGTAGGGTGCGCCAATGTGCCAAAGGAGAAGAAAATACAGTTTTCTTTTCAAGCTTCAGTTCTCTCTCTGAGGGGTTTATATAAGGTTAAGCCTCCTTTTGCAGGGTCATTTGGGGTGATAGAAATGGCTTTAAACAAAGGGTTCCAAGCTATTATTTCAGGACAGAGCTTCCTCTACCAGCAGATCTGGAAATAGGGGGAGGAATATGTGGAAAGATAGTAGGGGGAGCAAGTTCATGATTTCATTCTTTTCAATCCAATTCATACCCACAAGCAGCCAAAAAACACAAACACGAAGTGCACGAAGAAATGCACAAACAGGTCCACAAAGTGATTCGAAAGCGACAAGGCTTGTGTGTTGACAGGTACAGAGAAAAATCACGTGATTTGTGTTGGTGACAATGACAGCGCAGATGCGCCTATTTCTAGGTGAGGTAGCAATAAATGCACCACCAACTTTTCAAGTGGCGCACCAAAAGAGCTGTCGACACAAGAAAACATGTGCCCTTTGGCGCACCAAAACACTTGTCAACACGAAGATATGTGCGCCTACAGCGCACTAAAAGTGGTGTTGACAGAGGAGTATGTGCGCCCTTGGCGCAACAAATGTTCTGTTGACAGGAAGGCGCATGCGCCTTGGCACATGCATGGAAGACTCAACATAGTGAGGCGCACCAAAATGCCTGTTGACACAATAAAACATGCGCCAAAGGCTTTAAAGGGGGCGCGTGAACTTTTGATGTTGCATGGTCATTATATGCGCCCGACCAAAAAGACCAAAAATGGCTAAGTTCGGAAAACTAGATTTCCCGGGAAGGGATTTTGCAATGCTCCGAATGCAAGGAATCCCCGACGAGGGATCGGAACAAAATTTTGGTATGGTTATCTGTAAAATTGCCCATGCCAATTTTACAGGATAACAGGTCTTCAATAAAAGAATATGAAGAAAGAGCCCTAAATTTATTGCACAATTACAATCATGGAATGTTTTTCATATAGACTTGGTAAAAATATAGACATAGAAGAACGTATTGTTATTCGTGATCAAAAATATCCTTACTGAGGATAAAACCATCCATATTGGAAAATGTCTCTCCAGGTGAATTTTTTTGCACCAAGTAACTTCATCGTGCACTCAAATTAAGACTTCCATATTTTTAGGAAATCTCGTTACACTCTATAAATCCTTCCTACAAACACTCGGGTCATTTTCACTTTTTGTCAGTTTACAATCGGTGTAATCCTCTTTGAATCTAAATTATAAATTCAATATGTATCTCATCTATGTACTTATTGCAATTTCTATATTTATGTAGACATGATTTAGAATGTACATGTTTTCTTTCATTTGTTCTATTGTGGTTTTATTTCATATTTACGCAAAGTAATTCAATGTAACTAGATTAAACACTAATTTTTGTATTACATATGGAGACGTTACCTAAATATGATGAGACCACCTATGTGAAGGTTTCTATGAATGGTATAGTGACTTGCATGCTGAGAGAGGTGGATCAATTTTTAGTATTGTTTCACATCATGTGAGATACTACTCCATGATGGTGGAGGACACATAAACTAAATTTACTAACATCTAGGTGCTAGTGAAGTTGTTTATAACTTACCCCTAATATTTTCTAAAATATAGTTAAAAATCCTACATGGCATGCATAATTCCATTGGATAACATTTGGGAAAATAGCCATGTAGGAGTAAATTAACTAGTTATTGCATTGCCTCTTTCACAAAAACTTATAATCAATGTGCAGAAGCAAGTGTTTATTATTCAAAGCAATATTAAAAGATTGACAATAAGTTGATCGAATAAGTCTTTCTTATATTAAATAAACACAACCACATGTGATTTGCATCAAACATGTGTTCAACCTAATGTGTCCAGCATCTTCCTAAAATTGGATTTTCGAAACCCAAAATATATATTTGTCAAAGAAGTGAATATTTGTTATTTTCATGGTTTCAACATCCCTACAGACATGTGTACCTTAACACATAAAATGTACAAAACCAATACACTGGTGGAGTAAATTTGATATCCACAAAAAAATGTCCACACTAAAATAATCCTTTTCCCTTTAAAATTTATAATAGCTCCTTCCACCACCTCCAAAATTTCCATAAATTCATTCTTATCATTAAATCAAGATTCATTCTTATTTTTTGAACTGTATTAACTTCTTGTTTGATATGGATCTATTCGGTGGTTATCAAAATCGAACGTTTGTAAATAATTTCAACATGTGTTTTTCATAAGTGAAGCCTAAATGAGAATCCTATATTTTAAGTGTATTAACTTCTTGTTTTTGTATGGATCTACTTGGTGGTTATTAAATTGGAATATTTGTAAATAATTTCAACATCCATTTTTCATAAGTGAAGCCTAAGTAAGAATCCTAGATTTGAAATGTATTAACTTATTGTTTTGGTATGGATATAGTTGGCGATTATTAAAATGGAATGTTTGTAAATATTTCAACACTAGATTTTCATCAGGAAAGCCTAAGAGAAAATCCTCAAACATAAGAACCCTCCTCCATCATCAAATATTTTTTAGTAAGTGAAAACTACTCAACCAAGTTGAATGTGTACACTTAATAAATTTTTGATGTTGAATACACATTTTTTTAATGGCAGGGCTTTCAAGTTCCTTAAAAATTATTTATCTTAAATAAAATATTTTATTATTAAAAAACATAGTATTTAATGTGTAAAAATTGAAGATGGAATGAATGATCCATCCATTATTGTCCCTTCGCACCCCATACATTAGTTAAAGGATACCAATAAACATGATGAAGGAGAATAAAAAATCTCAATAAGGAAAAATAATGAGAAAATAAAACAAAAATTATTGGAACCTAACCTAGCAACCATATGTGTATGATTTCATTCCTACAATATGTATAAACATTTACTACAAGCCATAGAGCAGTAACATCTTCTAATAACAATGCGTAATCAAGTGAACCAACTTATAATAGATTGTGTAGAAACTCAAATTAGGTAATTTACTCTTTGACATTTTTGTATTTGATAATGCACTCTCGCTAATATAAGCACACTCTTTTTATACTTTCTTAGTACATATTGAGGTCGCTTATCTAACTTGATTAGACATATAAATTACTATGTTGAAAATTTCTAGAAGTCAACTATATTTAATCCATAGAAAAATAAATAATTGACAACGTGAACATTTTGTTTTCATGTTTCGCATCCTTGTGCAAAACCATATAATTTGGTTAGGATTTGTTATCCGATCTAGGAATACTTGTATGGTTTTTCACTGACATGTCCTCCATCTTTGCTTTTAGTTTCATATTCTTTATTGGGTATTTTTATTTGTTTGGGATATTATTTCTTTGATAATTTACTTTTGAAGTTAAATATATAGGAAAATATAGACTCTCTCATTTAGACACCTAGAAATTATATGGTACTACATTGTTACACTCACTTCCTACACTTGCAAAAGGCACCCAACGCTTCGTAAATAACACCAAATGCCATGAAAAATCATTAGGGTAGATATTACTACAGGTCTAAAGCATGATACTAGGTCAAGAGGTCAAGTTATCTCATTTCCAAGCACTCAAACATCCTTTCTCCAATTACTTTAGAAAGATACAAAATCAATTCGTGCATTTCCAAAAAAATTCAAATTTTCAAACAACAATTGTATTTATTTAGATATAACATGATAGGTGGAGAATGATGTGTGGTTTGAGGCATCTTTAAAGTAGTACCAATTTTAGTAGTGCACATGGGAACTCACAATCCAACTATTGTTTATTTTATAGGGTCCCCCGCCCATGGCTAGGCTTTGGATCTTGATTTATTACTCAAAATGTTTAGAGAGCTTCACAACATGATCAATAATTAGGTTTTGATAGAAAAAAACATTTCTAGGAAGGCAAAACTTTCAAAAATTTACAAAACCAAATTCAAAGTAAGTCCAAAACCGTACAATAAAGTCAAAGACTATATGGATGGTTCTGGAAGATTTGTACGGTCCATCCCTAGGTCAATTTCTAGTCACATTTCCAAGAATGAAGCTATATAAGGTTTATCTCCTAGTTTTAGAAGTATGCACATCCATAACTTCCCAACATCATATGTAATCAACTAAGTGCACTCATTCCTTGTTTCTAAGTTTCTAACATATAGTGTAATAATTGAATGTGTTGTTTTAATGTTTTATGATTAATTTTGGAATTTAACTACTCGGAATAACCCTTTGTATCTACCATTTACATCCTTAGTGTACTTAACTTACTAAAGCTAGATTCAAAAATCTAAAAAGGGTGTAAACATTTTGGTGAACATGACTCTTGAATTGATCATTAATTTTCAAATAAAAGTTTCCTTATAGTTCCTATACTATTGAATGATTCTTCTTCTCAGCCTATTTATTATACTTTTGGTTGCAATAATGGAATCTTTTCATAGTATAGCCATACCATTCCTTGAGTATATAAAGCATAGCATTTCATGTAAGGATGTTTTCATTAACCTCCTTTGCAATACCATCCATCCTGAAACAACTCCTAAGTATGTACTGGTATTCCTCCATGCTTATTTTTATTTCTAAGAGGATCCCATATACTTTAATTCTAATGACCTACCTATTATCTAATTTTACTACCCTTATGGAATTAAACAACGAGAAAGCTTACAATTGGTCCAAAGCGGCACCTGGTAAGGAAAGGAAAGGTCCATAAAATTATCTAGGAGCATTTCTATCCTTAGCATGAGCCTATCTGAACATAAGTTTTGATCAAATATCAGGAAGTTAGAAGTATGAGGATTTGCATTCCTAGGGACTAGCAGAGTTACTAACTAGTTCACCGAGATCATGTGAAAAACGTAAACATGTTATTTTGGTTTGGTTACTTTGACTCTAAATGCCCACCAAAGTGGTCTCAATCTCTTGACCTGGGCTATGTAAATTTTTCTGGACTCAAAAGGAGGGACTGAGCTATTTGGTTACATACTGAGATTGTATGGAGTTCATGGAGCTGATTGGAAAGCTAAGCTAGGACTTTAGGGAGTTTGAGCTACATTACAAGATAAGCTATTCCTTAAGGATGATGGTGAGTTGTATACACTGAGATACATTGGTTGATTCCCTGAGATCATGCAATATCTTTACCGAGATACCACATTTTCATGATCACCGAGTTGTTTGGAGTATGGGAATAGAGCTAAAATGTGCAACGAGTTATTCCTAGGGTCATCAAGCTAATTATACAATGAGTTCGAGATGTGAACAATGTTGAGCTGAGCTAGTTTTAAACCTAAGTTCTAGCCACTGTGTAACCCAACCTTCATAGCTGCCCACCAAATTGTGAATTGAGCTCACGACCGAGATGTCAAGAATATTTGGTGAATTTTATGAAGAATTGTAGGGCGAGATCTTAGTGACCAGATTGAGTTGCTATCAAAGGATCAAACTATTTATGATAACGAATCGAGATGCATCCACATGGATAACTTGGCATCAAAACGTGATTTATGTATACAAACCAAGCTCACTTGTGTGAAGGATGAATCAAAGAAGCAACACAAAGAAATTATTCACAAGGCACCGAGCTATATTTAGTTCCCTGAAATCATAAAGCAATCCATCAAACTATTTTAATGAGACGATGCATGTAGTGAGGGATCCGAGCTCTTGCTTGTAAATATAGCCCGCTCATCTAGCATAATGATATTGTTCAAACTCAGAGCGTCTCAATAAGGAGGTACTCCAAAGGTTTGTGCGGGTGGTGTGAGGCCAATGAGGTGTAAAGGATGCAACCAAGTGGGGATTTATGATGAATCACGATTCTCGAAGGTCAGAGCCTGATGGAACACCATCCAGTTGAGTAGGCTACTCTTTTGAACCTGGGTAGAGTAAAGCTCATCCTAGGTAGAATGAAATGGTTACAGGTCATATGAGGGAACCGAGTCACTTCCATGCAATGTCGAGCTATAAAGAATCAATGGACCATGAGAGCGAGGATCGAGCTATGGCATTGGAGTAGAGAGATTCACCAATAGTATTGGTGATCTAGTTCCAACAAGATGACAAAATTGTAAAATGATAATTTCCACGGTCATCGACTCAGAAAATTGTAAAGTCCTTAGAAAACTACTACAGGTATGTTGAGTCAAGATGAACCTCATCACACATGGAACAAGTATGCTTCACAAGCCTGAAATCCCCCCATAACACAGAGCTCCGTGATATACAGTGACGACTGAAGTCTAAGCTCGAATGGGTGCAGGGTAGTATTGTGTGGTAAGTGAGGAAATTAGGAGCTCAGATGTCCCTAAGCGGGTTGGGAGGTGGGAAACATCAGTAGCCAAAATACCCATGAGGAATGGGAAAGAAGTAGTGTGGGGATGAGAAGTACATGCAGTCCAAGTGGATCGAGACATAAATCCCCAAAATCGTCGAGATGGACGTGGCCCACGATACATTGGTCTTTGAGCTTGTAATGAGGTGACATGTAGTGGATGAGCTGGCGAGTCGATGGGAGCCTCCACTTGGTGGTTAGGAACTAAAAATAAATACCTATGACACACGAGTCGTTGGCCACGGAGGTAATTTGTTGGCAGTGTGGAAAAATAGCAAGCTCGGCCAAGTTGGCTTTTCCATTTCAAACATAAAACATCAAAACCCTTCCCTATACAAATCAATGAAGATCAATGAAGATGCCCTACAAGAGTTTTAAATGCAAATAATTTCAAATAAAGGGGAAACATTAAAAAAAGGAGTGGAAATATTTAAATGAGAGTTCCAACAAAAGTATTTAATTCTCATTCCCATAATAGCCAAGCAAACAAGTGCAAGAAAAATCAGCTGCAATCACTCAACGAGTCATAACTGGAGTAATTTTCAACTGATTTTCACAAAATTTCTCTCGTTGGAATCATGGCACAACAATCAATAAATCCAAAAATTGATGAATATTTGATGGGGATTTTCAAGGAAAACAAGCCCATCTCTTTTTGTTTGTTGGAACGTGGTTGGAGGATCATTTAATGAGCATGGGAAATCATTCTTTCACTGTTACAGGTTATGCAACACCTTGAGATTGATTTTACAGGTCAAAAATCACCAACCAAACTCATTTATCATGACTTGTAATTGGTTGAAAAGTGGATTTTGGGAATCGCATCCCCCCTCTCTCTCTCTTCCAAAATTATAAAAATTAAAGGGTTGATAAAGGAGGATAGTTTTGAGTAGAAAAACTCAGTCATTTTGGTTTTGTGAAGCCAATATATTGCAAGCCTTTATACTGGACTCCTTACATGGTGATCCAGGCCTTTACTTTGTAATAGCTTAAACTATGCATATTATGAAGCAATAGAAACAATTTTTGGATATATTTTCCCTTGTTGTCTTTTTTTCATTTCTTCTTTCCTCTTCAAACTTATTTCAAATCCATTGTGTTTATTCTCTGCACTTGTAGGTTTCATTATCATTGTGTATGCATGTAAATGTAATGTGAATGTTGTTATTAGACTATGGAAAATTGTTATCACCCTCTCTAATCTGCATTTTCCTTTCATTTTCACATATTGGGGGATTATTCTCTTACCCTTATTTTGGTGCATCACCTTTGTAGTGTAGTTTTCCTTCATTTGCATGTTATTTATTTCTCCCTTGTCCCATAGAACTTATAGGATAGAGATACTCGGCAGCTTCATTTCAGTAGAGTTATTTTTCACTAGAGTAGGATGAAGAACCAACCTTCTCTTGAGGTCTATCTCAAGTGGAAAGTCCCACACTTGGAGATAGTTCCCATGTTAACCAGTACATCGTGAGCTCAAGCACACACACTTGTGCAAATCGGTGTGTGTTTCAATTCGGTGATAATAATTCAGGAACACCTGGTGGGAAAAGAAAGAGGCATTCATCTTAATTACAACAAGTTTGGTGTGCACTTTTTGTTATTTCCATCCTGTGAGAGGTTTATAAATTGCACATCTGGCGACTCCAAAAGTGAAGAGTTCACTGGTTTTAGCATCCCAACCTTGGAAAATTTATGAGATGAAGTCAAATAAGGTTAAGAACTAGAGAGGAAGGAATCTTTCAATACTTTCATCTATCTCTGGGTAGAGGAAGAAGGGGAAGAAGAGCTCAAAGGTCTCCATCACCACTAAATAGAGCACTATCAGCACCTCCGCTAGGTAGGCCTTTCATTCAATCAAACAAAGTTACTATACCAATTATAATGGCACATCTAAAACAACAACCACCACAAGGGCCACCAAATCCCTATGTCAACTTCACAAGAAGCAACCAAAAAATCCAATTCCAGTTGCTACATTGAAGAATATTCCATATTTCACTAGAGAAAACCATACAAATCTGAGTAATCACATTCAAGACATTACAAATGTTTGTGCTATACATGAGGTTAATAAAATGGATGTGGCTATTAAATTATTGGCTTCTTCTTTCAAAGGAAAGTATTTACAATTGTTCAGAATATTGACATCACAATCAATTCAAAATTGGGATCAGTTGTGCAAAACTATTTATGGTCATTTTAGAGAGAAGGAAGACAATTTGTCTCTATTGGAACAACTCATGGTTGATATCAAATTCAGGTGTCAAAGGAAATGGGATAGGATTCCACTTCCTATGAGGCCAACAGCTAAAGTTTCGTTTCTATACTTCCTAAAATCTCTAAATTATGATATTGCGATGATGATACAATCCATGGGAGGTAAAACTTTACCCACATCTTATAATATTGCTATTAGAGCTGAAAATTTTCTGATTCAAGATGATAAACTCACATTTAGGCCACCCATGCCTCTTTATAAAGAATTAGGAAGGCCAAGCACTAGCCAAGCACCTGCATTAGCTCTCATTCCTACCCTAAAAAATCATAATTTTTCTGAAGCCTCTACCTCATCTTCTAGCACCTCTAATGAACTCCATGAAGTCATTAAATAGTTACAAAACTTAGGGAATGAGTTGGTGATGATTAAGAGACAGAAAGCTCAAAATATTAGTTCATATCAACCTCAAATCCAACCCAATAGACCATTATATCAGCCTAATAAGCCACCTTCTCAAGATGAAAATGAGAAGCATGTAAAAGCTCCTGCTAATAGGCCATTCCCTCCTTACAATCCCAACATTATATCCATGTCTAAGGCCATGGCACCAGTACAAAATAATATAGCTCAAGAGTATGACTAGTGATTCCCATGCAATCAACCTCATAACCAATTAATGTGTTTCAACAATTCCTTGATCAAGCTTTTATGGTAACAGAAATGGGTGTGGAACAAGAGACAAGACAAGAATAAAATCAGCAGCAGGAAGTCACCCAAGAGGCACCTCCAAATGAGACCACACTTTTCAAGTGGTAGGTTGAAAATTTTTGTGGTATAAATCAGGTCCCTTCTCAAAGTGTGGAAAAAATTACATGATTTAAGAAGAGGAATATTAGAGAGGAAGAGTCATCTAATTCAAATGATTTTGCTAACTGATCTACAAGCACTTTTCCTTTGAGTGACTTCTGATTTAGAAATTTGATATGAAACTCACTTGGGAGGATGATCCAATTATCCATATGTCTTTCGAGTGTGAGTTTAGATAGATCAATTTTAAATGAATTTAAAATATCATATATGTATTGGAGTGAATTAGATTACACTGCGGTATATCTTTTGAATAGAGCTCAACTGAGGATAAATAGTGAAAAAACTCCCTATGAATTGTGGAAGAAGAGACTAGCAAATGTAAAGCACATAAGAGTCTTTAGTAGTAAATGGTATATCAAAAGAGATGAAGCCGATTTGGGAAAATTTGAGTCAAGATGTGATTAAGGGATATTCCTTGGTTACTCAGCAGTCAGCACAAATTCCAGGTGCTATAATAAGCACTTGCAAAAGATTATTGAAATAAAAAATGCTAAGGTGGATGAGATACAGTATACCAAAACCAACACTTAGCACCATGGCAGTCATGAAGAATAAGAAGATGATGAAGAATTGGACAATCTGTGTGGAGAATCAAATGAAGAGGAAGAAAGGAAAAACACTAAGGAACTCTCCTAATAAGTAAAAAAGGACCACCCTTCTAATGAAATAATTGGAAAAAAAACATGGCGAAATTCTCACAAGAAGAAGGCTAAGAGAGTAGCATAACCATGATGACATAGCACTCCCATAAATGATAGAACCCAATAATGTTGTAGATGCATGCAAGGATCAAAATTGGGTAGACGCTATGAATGAAGAGCCAAATCAGATTGAAAAGACTGAGACATGGGAACTGGTACCCAGACCGTGGAACAAGAATTTGATTGGAACAAACCCTCTCTTGATGTTCTCCTTAGTTTGAGGCACACACAACTTAGAGGAGATCCCATTGTACTAGCCGTAGTCAGAGATAGATATCCTATCCAAATCAAAGGTGCACTTTACACTGATAATAGTTTTTTGGCACGCCCGGGGGGATAACAAAAAAAATTATAACACTATTTTTAGAATGCAGATGAACATGGTGTTTTCACATGGTTATTCCTAAGAATTCAGTTAATCAAGATCAACAACCTGATCTATTGTTTGTAGCTATTATTAGCACTCAACACGACATAAATGAATACTTATGAGTTGTAATAAGCCAAGATCTACTCAGCCAATTTCAAATGCTTGTTGCCATCACTATTTTGGACAAATTTTTTTATAGATTTGCACTCTTACAATGAAGATTAGCTACTGCCAAAAGGGTCTAATTGCTGATTTTTCTATGTTCCATGCCTAAGGTGAGAACCAGGTCAGCAATAAGAGGTATTCCCCTTGATTTTATTCAATTACCTCTTAATTCAGCTAGGATAAGAAGATTTGGAAATACTACACATTACAACATGCCTAATATTGACAATCCTCCATCTCCATATCCAAATTTTATGACTGAGATTCCTAGCTTTCTATTGGTAGTTAGAAATCAACCCTTTGTGCCCTTTACCAATTAAAGCCCTTTGAAAGTTGTTGTTTATCATGACATACATGTTGCTTTTTTAAAATTCCTTCCATATTTTACAGGTGAAATCCAAGTTACTCCTACCAAATATATTAGAGATGTTGCAGTCCTTTGTTCCATGCATAATATTACTCATGAAGATGTTGCTTTAAGGGTATTAGTTGTTTCATTTAAAGACCAAGCCCTTCAATGGTATGGATGTTTGACCATAGGATCAATCACTACTTGGGATTTATTGGGTGAATCCTTATGCAAACAAATTGAGGAAAAATATGATCATTTATCCCTTATTGAGAAACTTACTGCCATTAAACATGTAGCCCAAAAGTTCTTGACAAACTTCAAATTCAGATTCACTAGGACTTGGGAAAGGATTCCAGCACTAGTTAATCCTACACTTGAGCATGTTTTTTTATAATATTTGCATGGATTAAATAATGATATTACTATTATGATTCAGTCCATGGGTGGTACTACTCTTTTAACAACTTTTGAGATTGCAATAAAAATTTAAAACAACCTTATACAAGCTGGAAAATTGGTTCCTAGACCCTCTATGCCTATTTATCTTGAGCTAGCTCCTTTTCCACCAGTTGAAAATACACCATTACCTCATACTGTTCATCCTAGTGACATAGATGACTTGAAAGGAACTATTAAAACCTTATCAAATGAGGTAGTGCAACTAAAAAGAGACCAATATCAAGCAAGTAGGCCACATCAACCACCTTTTTCAACTTATAATAATTATAGGCCTCCTGATAATAGACCTGTATATATCAAGCAAAACTAGCCATTACAACAAACAAACCACTTGCAACAATTGATCCTAAAGCCCCTACAACTTCAAGATCCTTGGTTCCCATGTAAAAAAAATGAAGACGGATCCTAACATGAATCCTAGTGAGCTAAATATAGCCTTAGGGATGGTACCACAAGGATTTTCTATGCCACAAATGACTCAAGAGGAGGTATATTATCAAATTCAAAAAATTGTATATCTTGTAACACAACGAGACCCAAATTTTACACAAGTACATGGGAAACCAAATGAAACAATGGTTAATTTTGAAATTGTTGATCATGTGGTTGTAAATCAGGAAATTCGAGCTAACGAAAGTGTTGAATTTGTTGCATCTGTCATAAGGTCAAGAAACAGGGCCATAAAAGAAAATTTAGGTGACCAAATTGTTGTACCAGCTCATGAAAATCAGAATATTGTTGTTGGTAAGAGTTTCTCTAAATCTCATGTTCAAGAACAAGTTGTTGTTTTGAAAAATTGGATTAAGGTAGGAGTTGTTCCATTCTACATAGTGGATCATATGAATAAATATAACATCACTATGAGCATGTGGGACACATTATCTATTCCAGGTAAAATGAACCTACTGGTCCAAGAGCTTGCAGGTTTGAAATTAACATCAAAATAAGATGACCACGTGGAAAACACAACCTACATGGTGATGGAAATTACAAACCAAAAAACTAAAGGTACAAAAAAAGTATTAAAAGAGGTAAAAAAAAATTTTGGTGAGGTAAAAATGGTTAAGCCACATCCTTTCTATCTTTCTCTTATTATTGTATATTCATTAGTTCATAATTACATGGTTGATGGTGGAGCTAACAACACTCTTATGCCAAAGTTAGTTGCAAAAATGTTAGGCCTTAAGTATGAACGAAGTACCAAAGGAGTATTATAGCTTGATGGTTCATCAACTAAGACCATTGGAATGATCAAATATCTAAAACTAACTTTAGATGCTTTTCTAAGTGTTGCAATCTTACAAGATGTGATGGTGGTAGATTTACCACCTTATTTTGCTATGTGTTTATCTAGAGACTTCACATCTAAGATTGGTGGCTATATTTTAGTTGATTAGACATATGTTGTCTTTATAACCAGGTATGGAGCTAAAGTCACCATATTTTTTGAGCCTTTGCCAAAATTTCACATTGATCCTTAGACACCTAGTGCCACAAATGTAAATTATACCGTAAGAGAAGAGAAGCTAGGTGAGTCTGAATCTGAAACTTGGTTTTCCTTAGAAGGAATTCCAGATCTATTTAAGGATAAAAGGAATAATGAGTATTATGAGTATGACCCTTGGAGAATCATTGAATAATAGGGCCTTGGAATCTATTGTATTCATGAGAATAATGCTAAAATACCAGTTATGGAGAATGAAAATCAACAAGATGACGGTTTATGGAAAATTTATTTTGATGGATCTAAAAATCAGTATGGTTCAAGAGCTGGTTTGATGTTGATTTCACCTTCAAATTATAGGTATTTTTTAGTTGTTAAGTTTCAATTTGGTTTTTCTAACAACTTTTTAGAATACGAGGCACTTATCCATGGTTTAGAGTGGGAAAGAAAGAAGGGAATCAAGAATTTGTAGGGTTTTGGGGACAACAAGCTTGTTATTCATCAAGTGAGAGGTTCTAATGCTTGCAAAAATCCATTAATGAGAACCTAGAGACATAGAGTATGGGACATGCTTGAGGATTTTCTTTCTTTAAATATTCAAATTCTTCTTAGGGATAGAAATAAGCATTCTAATAGGCTTACAACCATTAGATCTCAATTTGATATATGTGCTGATATCAAAAATGATAAATTCCAGCCTCATATCAAGGTTATAGTGAGGCCATCTATTCTAGATAATAACATACATTGGAAAGTTTTTGATGATGATGCACATATAATAAGATTTTTGCAGGAAGATGCTGAATTTTCAGCATAAAACCAAGGAAAACTACACAAAAAATATGAGGACCAGATTATGCAGCTCAAGAAAAACAAGATCCCAAAAGGTCTTGTCACTTTGGAAGACATCTTTGGTGAATATGATGAAATGTATCACGTTAGAGTTGTTCTTGCTGTAGAAATAGATCAAGATAAAAATGTCACCATTATTGATGGTAAGAGTCTCAATCTTGGGAAAATATGTTAACAAGATGAAAAAGATGCATTTATTAAGCTTTGTAGAGAGTATGTAGACATTTTTACATGACAATATAGTTATTGAAGAGGCTTTGATCCCTCTTTAGCTTAACATAGTATTAAATTAGAGGTTGATTTGAAACTGGTTTGACAAAAAGAAATTACAATTAACCCCAAGTTGGAGCCCTTGATGTGAATAGAGTTTGAAAAACTCATTGAGTCATCCATTATCTTCCCCATTAAGCACTTAACTTGGGTAACTATTCTTGTACCGATAAGAAAGAGAAATGGTGAAATCAGATTATGTGTTGATTTTCATGATTTGAATAAAGCTTCTCTTAAGGATCATTATCCTTTTCCTTCCATGGAGTAGATACTTTATTTAGTTGCAGGTTTATAAAGGTATTCTTTGCTTGATAGGTATAGTGGTTACAACCAAATAATTTTCAAGGAATAAGACCATTTTAAAACTGCATTCATAACTAAATGGGGAACCTATGCATACAGAAAGATGTCATTCAATTTTTCCAATCCATGTACAATATTTCAAAGAGCCATGGATATGACATTCCAAGGTATCATTAACAAGTTTTTTTTAGTTTATTTGGATGATATCATAGTGTTTTCAAAGCTTGTAAGTGACCACTTACTGCAGCTCAAAGTAGTTTTTAAGAGATGTAGATAATATGGTGTGTCACTTAATCCCAAAAAATGTGTGTTTTTAAGTTCATGAGGGTAAGATTCTTGACCATATCATCTCAAAGCATGGTATGAGGATCAATCCAGAAAGAGTAAGTGTTATTATTGCTTTAGCATTGCCAAAACATAAAAAGAACTTCAAAGTTTCCTTAGAAATATGATTTTATAAGAAGGTACATTTATGATTTTGTTTCAATTTTGAATCCATTGACCAATATGTTCAAGAAGGATCAAAATTTTACTCATCCAAAAGGAGTGAATAGTTTTGAAGCCATCAAACAGGCCATAGTTTCAACCCCAACACTCATAAATCTTTATTTTTCAAAATATTTTATGTTATATGCTTATGACAACTTGGATACTATCTCAGGAATGTTAACATAGTAGAATAAGGAAGGCTTGGAGCAGAAAATTTCCTTTTTCAGTCAAAGTCTGATGGATTATGGAATAAGGTACTCATTCATTGAAAAACATGTACTTTCAATTGTTAGATCACTTAATAAATTTCGACATTTTCTCTCTAACAACAGAATCAATCTAATGGTTTCTCACCCAAGTATCAAATAATTTTTGTTCAAAAATGATATAAGTTAGAGAATAGTAGGTTGGATCACTAAATTAATGGAATATGACATCATCATTAAAGTGACCAAGCTGATTAGAGAAAAAGGATTATGCGAGCACTTGGATCAAGATTTTCAAGAAAGAAAGGAACATGTTTTATTGCTGCAGAATGGGACTGAAAATACATAAAATCAATAGCATCTTAGATTGGGATTTTGGACATGAATAGTACCTTCAACATGGTATGTACCCACCAAATTTTAACAATTCGAAAGATAATTTATTTTAGAACTTCAATCCATTCCTTTCTTGCTGGTTGATGGTGTCTTTATTCAAGAAATATATTAATGGTGTAGTTGCTAGAGATGTGTTGAGCCCAACCAAGTTGAAATATTTAAAAGACTTTCATGATAAGTCAAAGAGGAGGGCATTATTATGAAAAAATTACAACCCTCAAGATCATGAAAGGAGGGTATTTTTGGCCTACACTTTTCAAAGATATCCATGTTTCGGTAATAAAATGTCCAAAGTGTGCATTCTTCACAGGAAAGAGAGGCATGTTGCCTTACCATTGTATCCAATTACAGTTGATAAGCCTTTTTCTCAATGGTTTTTTGACTTCATAGGTCTCATAAAACTTTCCTTCAAGCTTGGGCATAAATGGATACTCATCGCAACTGATTACTTCACGCGGTGGACTGAAGTAGTTTCTTTGAAAGAATCTAATGAGACAAGCATCTTGGACTTCTACGAAGGCATAATAATTAGTTTTGGTGTTTCCTCTACTATAATTTTAGATAATGCATTTATTTTGTAGGGGAAATATTGTTGCATGGGCATTTTAGAATGGTATTTATCTTAGCACATCATTCAATTATTACCCTCAAGGTAATGGATTGGACTGAAAGTAGAAATAAAAATCTTCTAAGGATAATCAGAAGAACTACATATGAAAATCAGCAAACATGACATACCAAGTTGAAGGAAGCCTTGTGGGATGATAGGATAACTCATAAAATATCAATTTCAAATTCACCTTTCAAGCTGGTTTATGACCTTGAAGTAAATCTACCCATTTCTCTTGAGTTTATAGCTTTAGAATGATGCATCAAGTTGAATTAATGGAGAATGATCACATGGAGGTGAGGTATGCACAACTTATAGATATTGAAGGGAAAATAAATCAAACTATGTTATCTATGGAGATTTATCAAGCTTAAATTAAGAGGACATTTGATAAGAAGGCCAAGTGCAAGAGTCTTTTAATGAAGGTGACTTAGTGCTGAAATGGGATGAAGATAGAGAAAAACCAGGTGCTCACAAAAAGTTTTATTCATTATGGAGTGGACCCTACATTATCATTAGATGCAAGCCACATAATGATTTCTATCTTGCAAGAAAATATGGAAAAGATCTTTTGATCCCAGTCAACAGGATTCATCTGAAGAATTGTTTCTAAACAATATAATTTGACATATATTATAGTTTCCCATGATTTCCTCTAAGTTTTTTATAACACATATTTCTACATTTCCTAATTTTAATAATGGTGTTCACCTTAAATGGCATGCCTCGTAGGAGTTTATCTTTCCTCCAAGTGTACTTTTGCACATGTTGTTACTACTATGTTTTCAATTTTTGTGGAGGATTTTTAGTCTTTATCAATACTATGCATCCTTTCGAATGTATGGTGAGACTTGGTATAAGGTTTCAAATTTTCCTCATAGCTGGAAAAGGTTTTTTCTAGGGGTTCTAGCTAGTTAGCAGGAAACCAAGTTAGACAAAGTTGCACTAAATATATTGACCATTTTTTGGTCAATCATCAGAACGGGGGCACAAAAAAATTTAGTTGTTTGGTTTTGGATAGGTTGAAGGACAACATGTAAGGAAATCAGATAGCTTTATGAGTTTGTATTCCAGGATGCTAATGTCTTGCATATATGAAGCCCCTCAAAGATGTTTTTCTTCATAGCAAAACCATACAATAGCCACTTAGATACTATTTCTACAAGGCCTTGGTGAAGGTAAGAAGGATGGATCATATACTAAGAAAGTACACTCTGGAACAGTAGTAGATTGAGTTGTTAATTTGTAGAGTGGGATTTTTCAATTTACAATTAGTTGTGTTACTTGTGTTTCTAGAAAATAAATCAAGGTACAAGGTACAATTTTTTCAGACTTATTCCCTTGTGATTAAGTTAAATTATATTATGTGTTGAGATGTTTAGGTTCATTCCACATCATGATTACTAGATAAGAAATGTATAATGAAACTGAGACAACTCATAGCATAGAAGACGATTTCATTTATTCATAAAGAAAGAGTACATTTATCCCACACAAGCCATGTGGGATATGGCTATCATCAAGGAAATATAACACATATAAAGACAAATTTGAAAATGTGATCGATGAGTAACCTGTCATTGCCTCGAGTCTCAAAGTTGCTTTCCAAGATTTTTTGTGAAATGCTCTGAGGTTGCTACTACATGTATCATGAAAAGAGATAAATAGAGATGGAGTTAGATATCAGGGTCCCTAATCTCTCATGTTTCCAATTTTTTATGTATAAGCATTAGCATTTATGATAAAGGAAGAAAAGAAACAATGTTGCAGAAATGAAATCATATTTTCCATATTTTATCAAGTTCTAGGAAAACCATGTAAATTATAATTCTCAAGTTCAGATCAACTGAAAAATATATAGTTTGCAATCCATGAAAATATAGACAAATAGTTATGTAAATAAGAAGCAATCAATCATAAGTGAAAATTATAGATGCAATGTTACAACTTTAAAAATTAGAATGAGATACATCCTAGCTTTACATTGACATACAAAATAATTTTCAAAAGAATCATTTCTTGACATTTTTCAATGATAACAAAACACAGAAAGCATAATCAAAGACAAATGATTGTAGGATATAAGTTTAGAGGTGGAAAGGAAGTACTGAGTTTACATTGATAAATCTATTATCAGTCAAAGAAATGAAACCATTTTCAAACCAAAGCCTCATAAGTAAGAGTTTAAATTGGTTATGCATTAAATAAAAAGATTCAGAACTGCATTATCATAAGACAATTACAAGTTTCTTCAGAAGTATAAGGTTACATTCAAACAAGACTCGCAATCAGAATAATTCAATAGGTTGTAGACGTCAGATTGAATCACAGCAACAATGAACATCTCATTAAGGTACAACAAGAAGGTACATGTCATAATAATAATACATTAACAATATCTTACATTCTTAACAAGGAGCCCAGTAAGGTACAATTTATATTCTTTATAGAAAATACAATTCCATCAAGACTTCATTTATATATTTATTATGCATCCTAGATGGAATAAACAAAATACATCTTTAGTATATTAGAGTGTACAAAATACTCTTGATTCCTCTATCATGGTAAATAATTTAAATATCGTGAAAGGAGAGTACAATTTTGTAAAATCTCATTAATGAAACTGTGTATGAGCTTATAGAAGGAAACTACAGCCACATAGTTTCATCAAAGAATGAACATTAAAATTATGTGACAATCTCATCAAGCATTAACAAGAAATTTATGAAATAATATTTGGAGGTTAGCTCAACACTCATATTTATCATCAAAGACAAAGATTGCACTTACAACCATACAAACAAGTGTTGAAAAGTTTGCAAAAAAATACAGGAGGCTTTTCAGATTTTGTAATAAAAAAAAAATCATTTTCAAAGATTTTTTTTATTTTAAAACAAACATTGATTGATGGAAAACCAAGAATAATAAGTGCAACAGGATAATCAAGCACAAGAGGACAACTATGAGAATAAAACCGAAGGCCTACAAAGCTATAAATGGAGTCTAAATCATCATGCCCCCATGGCATAACATTATAGGAGGAACATTTTGTGTGTATAAAATTTCATTATCATAGTGAACTAATTTTTATACAAAAATTTTTTTTGTTGCATGATAAAAGAATAATGAGATTGGCAGTTACATTCATAACATAATGCAAGCAAGTTACAACAGAGTGAAAATCACCGAGTCACAATTGGATGTATACCAAGAATTGTCTATTTCCACAAAATGACCCAAGCATGTATATCCAGTAAGAAATATTAAAGGCAAAGTTTTTAGAAATAACTCAAAAAAAGAGATAAAACATAGGACAACCTGAACTGGCTCAAAATGTACAGCTTGTGAAGAATTTCAAGTAAAAAGGATGAGGTCGCAATGACATAGATTTAGATGTTTATCATCAAAGATAATAAAATAGCTTGTTTTAAAGTGGTGAACTCTAGGATAAAATGGCAAGGATTTGGCTGTTAAAAAAAAGAAGGTTGATACCATCCAAAAATTATATTTGAATTAGAAATTCTAGAATAAAATAAAATGACAGGTACATTTTTTTAAATAAATGAAGAACAAAGCTACAAAGTTTCTGTTGTCCAATTTTGCACCCTATCTAAAGTTTAACAACTCGAAGATCTGCAAGATGGGAATGTATATAATAGAGGAGTCTAAGCATAATGCAGAAGTCAAAAAAAATGCTGCAGGGTGAAAGAAACAATTTCATGGATGTATTGAGTGCCATAGAGTGACGAAAGAGCTCTAATGAAGCTGTGGTCAAAAGGGTAAGGACTGCCAAAGTCTGAGTTCTTCCGTGAAGGGATAGAAAGAGGTTGTGTATATCTAACAAGCCATGATATGCTGAATAAAAAATCTAGGTAAAATTAAACAAAGAAGACCATGGATTGAAGGAAAAGAGTCCTATGGATGTTAACAAAAAATCCACATCACATCGAAGGCTATAGGATAAAACCGAAAGAGTCTAAGACCGCGAAATGAAGGAAACAAAGATGCGGATGTCAAAATTCATGTTGAACTGAAACAAAAAAGCCATGTATCAAAGGAAAACATAATTTTTCCATGGTCAGCTAAAATGAGCATAAGTTTGAAACAAATGATTAAATTTTACAAATCTGATATTGTATGAAGAAATCTTGTCCTCCTAACTGGAGAAAAATTGGATTTTATTAATCATGATGGTAAAAATTTAAAATAAAAAATTAATCAATTTGAGTAGGAGTAGTATTTAAATTAAGTTAAATACTAAATAAATAAGTTAATTAGTAATAAAAACTTGCTGAGCATTTGGACCTACACAAAAGAGACTATTCTTCCCAAAGAAGTTTGTGGAAAATTGTGGGTAAACGTAAGCAACTTATGATTTATCTGTTCAAGAAAGATAGAATTCAGTGGCATGTAGGAATAAAAAAGGGATGATGTCTCCAACACACAAAGGTTCTATTCTGGTCAACCTAAATACTAGAATTAAATATAGTATGGGCATCATTCCTTCTCCAATAAGTGAATTGGTGTAGGGAGGTGAAATTTACAGAGATAATAAGATATTTTCATAAAATTAAATGAAGGCAGTTGGCAGGTAGAAGGGTAATTTGAATTTTGTTTACATGCAACTATATATAAAAAAGGAATACATGTCGACCACCTTCATATTTGAGTACATGTAACTATCTCCAGGAAGAGTCAGAAGTGTAAGACAAATTCAAAGATCTCCATCTCCTCCAAATCAAAATCTTTCAACCCCTCCACCTAGTAGGCCTTTCTTACAGTCAAGAAGAGTTCTCAGACCAATTAGAATGGCTCATCAATAGTAGCCACCATGACAAAATCCTTTTGTAAACTTCATAGGAAAAATCTCACTTTCCCTTGAATGCTCAAAATCATATTCCAGTAGTGGCTTTGAAAAATATCCCATATTTGACTGGAGAAAATCACATCTACTCCACTTGATCACATTCGGGACATTGTGAATGTCTGTGCTATCTATGAGATTGCTAAGATGGACGTAACAGTGAAAATTTTGGCTTCATCACTTAAGGGAAAAATCTACAATGGTTTAGAAGCCTAGGGGTAGGAACAAATTTAAAACTGGGATCAGTTGTGCACAACCCTTTGTGATCAGTTTGGAGAAAGATTAGACAAATTATCTCTTTTGGAGTAGTTAACTATAATCAAGAGAGCACCTAATGAGAAAATGGTGTATTTCAACTTCATATTCTAGAGAACTTGGGACAGGATTTCAGCTCTTGTGACACATGTTAAAGAAGGTTCCTTTCTTTACTTTCTAAAATCTCTTAACTTTGATATAGTTGTTATGATACAATATATGGGAGGAACTACTTTACTAATATGCATATGCAATTGCAATCAGAGATGAAAATAGTTTAATACAAGCTGGAAATTAGCTCCTAGACCACCTATGCCATTGTATCCTGAACTACCTCAAAGTTGCTCAACCCTTTATTTCTCCTATCCCTGAGCCAAATCCTCAACCTATTGCTTCCACATCACAAAATCTTTCCCAGCAAAAGGAGGATGAATAAATTAAGGATTTGATTAGAAACTTGACAAACAAAGTTATATCCCTAGAGAAGAAACACACCCAATCTTATAAGAATTATCAAAATCAAGTTAATCTTCTAATCAGGGGTATCAACCATATAGATAAATCAATAATCCTAATCAAATATATGCACAGTACCAACTGAATAACAGATGGCCAAATCGGCCAAAGTGATCCTCTTCTATTAGTAACAATCCCTCCTCCACAAGCACTCCTTGATCCTAGTTCAAGTCAATATTTAGTTCCTAGTGACAAAATAATATGGCACAAGAAATAAAGTGTTGTTTTCTATGTAATCTTCTGCATAACCATCTTGGTTGTGAAAGGGAAATGCATCTTTAAGCATACATGGTTCAGATCTCTTCCAATCAACAAGAACCATTGCTAGAGGCACCAAATCCAATAGTGGAAGAAAATCAAGAGACCAAAAATGATACTAACCTCATATTCCTTGGAACTGAAGATTTTTGTGTAGTTAACCAAGTGGCAGGAAGTTCTAGCAAACCATTCAATTTCATTGCTGATAACATGTGGCATAAGAAAAATATGTTGGAGTCACAATCTTCACCTTCCACAGATCAAGTCAATGTTGTGGGTAAGGAAAAAGAAGTCGCGGTGAAAAAAAGTAAGCCACCTGAGCTTCTTGGAAAATCCATGGATAAAGAGGTTGTTTCTCAACCAAATCTTCCAAATCCAATGCTACCACAACATAGAAGAAAGAAGGTGGCATGTCGTGGATGCAGAAATCCATGGATATTCAATTTAACATTGTTGAGAAAATGAAGAAGACCAATGCCAATGTATCAATGTTGGATGTGCTTGCTATTCCGTCACAACAAGATCTCCTATGTGAATCCCTAAATAAATTACCTTGAGTAGATCCAGCAATGCAAAAGGCTCATACCGCGGTTCTCATGTCTATCAAGGAAAGGATGATCAAGTAATTAAAACTATAAAAACCCCAACCTTTTACATGTCGATAATCATGGATAAATACCTAGTTCATAACTGTAATATTGATTTAGGGGCTAGTACCTTTGTAATGTCTAAGACATTTTTTGATACCCTAGGTCTCAAATACAATCTCGTGTCTAGGGAAGTTATCCAAATTTGATCAATAAATTTGGAATGTCTTGGGTGTCAATTAGAGAGAATAGAAGGATCGATTCATCTATGCCCAAGCTTGCATCAGCAATTCATGACATTTCATCATTGGGAGAATGACCTCAATATGATCACATGGGTTATTTTTCTAGAATGACTCACAAGCTAAAGGAATGGTGGATATCATCCTCAGACTGTACTCACATGCTTCTGAAGGAAATCAAATAGGTACCCGACTCACAAAAAGTTGAGGGTCCATCTTTTCTTACCAATTGAGTCATAGGATCCAACTCTCCAATCAAATTACCTAAGAAAGAAGAAAATGAGAAAGATTCAATTCTATGAAATTCATTCCTCTTTCCAGGGATTGTCTGATTTAAATTGTCTCAGACACAAAGGCTGAAAGAAGATCCATAAATTTGAAACCTTATGGTGATGTCCAAAACCTTTGAGACTAGTCTAGGAACCTATTGGGTCATTCCCATTTAATTTGGATCAATTTCACACAAAAATTTCAGAGCTCAGTATAATCAAACGTGTAAATACATGAGCTTTAAAAGCCAATGATATCCTGAACAACCTCAAATTCTGAATAGGGAGGTGTTTTCAGAGGTCAACACATTATCACAGGTAAACCATATTCATGGATACAACTTTGGAGGCTACATTTCGACTAACTCAAGTACATCGATATTGTTATAATATGGGACAAGGTAATATTCCTAAACCCAAACACTAAATTTATGGACTTATGGGATTTAACATTTACGAAATATATGTGAGCACTTGGGAATATTAATTCAATTCCACCCCTTAGCTGTGAAAAGTAAAAGGTTTGCAACTTCTGAAGTGTGAGATTTCCATCCATGGGGTGCTCATGAATCTTGAAACATCTCTGATGGTTTGGGTGAAAAGAGTTAACTGCGTAAAATGATTTCAGGTTTGAACCCATGTTCAGTCCAAATTTCAGACTGTTTGATAAAACATTTCCCTATCTCAGCCAAAAAAGGAACCCAATGTTCCAAGTAAAACCCTTCGAAGTCAAAAGCCCAAAGTTACAAATATTGAAAGTCTAAAGTTTTGGATTTTGGAGGGTGCGATGCAATTACAGATTTCGAAAAGGGAAGATTAACCACTGAAATTTATTGGAGTAAGGAACTCTCATCTTTAAATGGCCATAACAATGACATGTACAGCTACATTTGAGAAAACACAATGAAACAAAATGCCACAATTTCTCATCTTGCCCCATCGCTGATGGCTGGTATGAGGACATTCCTTGTCCTCCATCCTATGTTGCCTCCATCCTCCAATAGGCATGGATTTTGCAGGTGCACCTCAATGGATTGTGATCAGGTGATTTTCAATGAATTTCTACATTGGGGTTTATTTGTAATAACTTTTTTTCTCCCTTTCTCCCATTGTTCCTATTTATTTTTTAGACGTCGGGCTAACATTTCGAAAATGGGTCTGGAAGGCAATTTATTTATTTTTTACCCTAAATTTTTAATCTTGAATTAACTTGAATTGACCGGAATATAATTACTCTTATACTTTGACAATGATGAACAAGATTATTTTAGAATCAACAATTTATCACATTGACTATGTGAAATTTTTACAGAAATGTAAAAACTTTACAATGAAAAGACCCTCGATACATCTAATAACAAACTATAACTATATACTTAAAAATTAAACTACTAAAAACATGACATTCTAATATAGCGTAAGGCTATAATTAAAAAATAAGTTTATCATACCACAAAGGACTATAATGATCTAAATTGATACTAAAAGGAATAAACTAAAGACAAGGTTTATTTGACACTCTACTTTCAACATGACTTTGACAATTTTATAGACCTCCATAAATCTATTGATAAAAAATTGAATACTTATTAAAGACTCTAAAAAAATTTTTACCAAACCATACATATCACCACACCTTTGCAATTGAGATATCCAAAATTTGGTATGTGTTGAACTGTTCATTTTACTCCTGCAACTTGTATTCGCCTCCCTATTGTCTTAGGTATCCTCCACTAGTAAATGCAATAGAAATGAATTGATTTGATCTACTCTAATGGACACGAGATCCTCTGAAGATGAGCCGTGAACAGATCTATCAACACACCATCTATTGCATATACGTAATAAAAGACAAAGACCATGTATTTGTCAATAATAAATCTTTCAATATTTGGGGATGTAGATTTTGTTTGGAGCTTGTAGGTTTGGATTTTTACATATATATGATGTCAATGTGGAGCATTAACTAGCCATGCATCATTTAAATCAATGCATGGAGATGAAGAAATTGCGTAGAATCAAATCTTGGACTGTATTCGCTACACTCTGTTATGCAACCAACTGAATCATATGCTTTGTAAAGTGATTTGATTATTTAAAGAAATGTATGCATAATTATTTATAATACCACTTATACGCCCAACAAATATTAAAAAATTATGCTCTATGGAATGCATTATTTATAAGTGGAATGATTTGTTTCCTTTCACTTTCACTAGGTGCATGAATTTCACACACAAACAAGTTGGGAAAAATATCAAGGTGAGAGCTTTGAGGTGGATCAGATACATAGGGCCGCGAGTTGGATCTCGAATGAGATCACTAGAAATGAGGCAGAACCATTATTGAAATTACTTTAATCTTTATGCAATGGCATTGAAGAGAGGTTCGTTGAATGCAACAAAAATTAAATCACTAGATATTATGGCACATAAACAAAGAAAATGTCAACAAATTACAGAGCATCCAATAATGCAAATCATGGACTACATATCACAGATTTATTGGTGGAAATAATGAAAAATAGGATCGTTTCACCTGACTCAACACAAGTTTTTCTTGTATATATGGGAAAATAAATAAGAGAGGTTTCCCCTCAATTATTTAACCTCAAAATTCCATTACATGACCAACAATAATATTTCTCTCTAATACCAAATAATAAATTTGAATCAATTTTACAAATAACTTCAGCTATATTTATCAAACATGCAGTACATGGCTATTATATAGACAATGATATAGCCAAAAAAAACTCTGAAATAATAGGGAGGTGTTGTAACTATTATCCTAGAATAATATTCACAGGTATAAATTCTAACCACTAACCAAGTACGTAAATCAAACAAGTTGCCAAAACGATTGGTCACTTTGGAGCATATGTTCAGCCTAGATGATGAATTCAAAGGAATGGAAAATAATATAGTGGCAAAGCAAGAGGATTTTCAGCCAGTTTCAATTGCTCTAGGAAAGGAACTTCTACTTGGGAAGGTATGTGATGAAAGTGAAAGGAAATCTTTTATTTCTTTGTGCCTAATGTACAATGATGTATTTTCATGGGACTATTAAGATTTAAAATAATACAATCGAGATATAGTCCATCATTCTATTTATCTTGATCCCAACATCAAACCAATTAGATAGAAGCAAAGACTGGTCAACCCCAATATTGAGCCCCTCATGAGAAAGGAACTCTCTAAGCTCATTGAGGCCAAAATAATTTTTCCAATCAAGTATTCTACTTGGGTTGAAAATCTAGTTTTGGTAAGGAATAAGAATGGTGAAATCAGGCTTTGCATGGACTTTGGAGATTTAAACAAGGATTCCCTCAAGGATAATTAACCCTTGCCCTACATGGAACAATTTTTGCAAACATTAGTAGGAGAAAAGATATTCTCCATGCTTGATGGCTATTATAGCTTTAACCAGATCAAAGGGAAGGAATAGGATCAGTACAATACCGCATTCACCACCAAATGGGGAGTGTTTTCTTATCAAAATATTCCTTTTGTCTTATCAAACATAGGTTCTACCTTACAAAGAGCAATGGATATTTCCTTCAAAGGGTTTATAAATCAATTCATCTTGGTTTACCTAGATGATATTACTATTTTCTCCAAGTAGAGTGTGGATCATATAAAGCACTTGAAGAAAGTATTTGAAAGATGAAGGGATTTTGGTGTATCCCTTAATCATAAGAAGTGAAAATTTGTAGTCCTTGCATGAAATCTCTTGGGGCATATTGTATGAAAAGAAGGCATTGCCATTGATCTAGAAAGAATTGCAGCTATCGCAGATCTTTCCTTGCCAGATCAAAAGAAGGCATTACATTATTTCCTTGGAAAGATCAACTTTGTTAGGTGGTTCATTCCTAACTTCGTGGGTTTAATAAGACCTATCACCCTCAAGCTCAAAAAGGATGCCGCATTCAAGCGGATCATGGAAGGGAAGGATAGCTTTGAAAAGATAAAACAAGAGATTGTTCAGGCCCTAACATTGATTAACCTAGATTTTACTAAGGATTTCATTCTTTATGCTCATGGGGTTGAATCCAACATAGCCACGGTCTTGATACAACTAAATGATCAAGAAATGGAGTATCCTATGGCATTTTTTAGCAAAACATTGAAGAATTATGAGCTCAAGTACAATCATATTGAAAAACATGTTTTTTGCATCATGAGATCCTTGAAGAAATTCAAAAGTATGATTGTTGCTAGTCGGTTAAAGGTTTTAGTGTCACATTCCAGCATTAGATACTTCATCATGGGAGCAAAGATCAATGAGAAATGAGTTGGATGGTTAACTAAAATAATAAGGTATGATGTGAACATTAAGGCCATAAAATTAGTGAGGGGAAGAGAATTTTGTGAGCAACTAGCTCTAGATGCTATGGAATCTCAAGAGGCCACCCTCATGAATGAATAACCCTCAAATGATGAGCTACCACATGATGTTGAATGATAGAAAGATGAAAGGAATATAAAAAATGATCAGAACTTGATTGTTGATATGTCAAATTTTTTTTCTCTTGTTTCTTACCTTGGTTTGAATAAAGAGAAGAGGAGACATTTAAGGTTGTTATCCATTCCTTATGCATTGGTTAGTGGTGTATTGTTCAAATGGAACATTGATGGAGTGTTATCTGAGGTGCATTGAAGGTGAATAATGTGACAAGGCCCTGAATTGAGTTCAATGATGGTTTCTCATGTGAAACATTTCTCTGCTAAAGTCTACAGCTATGGATATCATGAAAGTAGGGATATTTATTGCCTATGTTGTTTGCGGATGCTAATAGGTGGGTTAGGAAGTGCAAGGAATGTGCACTCTTCATACGGAAGATAATACACTGACAGCCCTACCAATTCATCTAATTCAATGTAGATCAACTATTTACACAATGGGGTCATTGACTTCATTCATATGATCAACCTCGCCATCTAGTGTCCAGCCATAGAGTGGGTTCTTATAGCTATGGACTATTTCACCAGGTGGACTGAGGCCATGCAGCATAGAAGGAAGCTACTGAGTCATTTATACTTGGAATTCCTTAAAGAAATATTCTATAAGGATTTGAAATTCCTTATACCATCATTTCTAATAATGCATAAAGCTTTCTATGGGATCAAATATTTCTAGTTGGGCTTTAAGACTTGGGATTTAGCTAAAAAAACTTCTTCTAATTATTACCCCCAAGATAATGGATTGATAGATTCTACTAAAAAGAACATAATCAAAATCATGAAGAGGAAAATGAACATCAATTAAAGATTGTGGTACAAAAAGGTAACAAATTCTCTTTGGGTGGACAGGATAACAACCAAAAATGATATTGGTACTTCTCCCTACAAATTGGTATATGGTAAAGAGGCAATATTCCCATTATCACTTGGAGTTTACCTTCATTTGAGTTAACTCAATAGCTGGAATTTAAAGGCATGCAGATCAAAGGGAAATCAGGAATGATGCAGAATCGGTACAACTAGATGAAAACAAGAAATGTTGTCATGGTCAAGATGGAACAACATTAGGCAGTAAACCAAATAGTGGTTTGATAGAAAATAGCTAGAAATTAAACATTAAAGGTTAGAGATCTCAGTTTCGAAGTGGAACATGAATCAAGCTAAACCAGTGAGAAACTCCAAACTTGATGCTAATTAGAGTGGACCATACATCATCACCGCTTGCAAGGCGGCCAACTCGTTCAAGTTGTTTAATATTGATGGGAATTTGTTTCAAATACCTAGTCAATGGGATTCATCTCAAACCTTCTCATTAGCATATTTTTCATGCATCTTGTATATAATAGACTAGAATTTCATTTCCTCCAAGTGCTTTCAGCACATTACATTTTTGGTAGTGTAGGTTTCTTTCCCTAAGTAATCTCCATATAGTCATATTTCTTGGATATGTTCTTGTGCACTATTTCATCATGTTCTCTAGATGGTTTCTAAAATTAAAGAGGTTAAAAATATAAAGGATTAGTTTCAGTCATTTCAAAAAATCAAATACAAAGTGACTAAACTAGAATCAAGAAATTTCAAGCTAACTCCATGTTGAATGGATGTTAAGACTACGTTCATCTCATATAGCATGTAAATGGCCCCTATGAGTCACCAAAAATTTTGTGCAATTTTTCACCCTTACAAAAATTGAACAAATTAAAGAGATGTGGATTGGGAAGGTAGACCACAGAAGACTTTAAGCATGCCATGGAATCCAAAAAAATACATGGGGTAAAATAAAGAAGTATGCAGATGTATTGAGTACCGCTCAGCGAAGGACATGATCTGATGAAGCTGTGGTTAAAGGATAAGGACTACCAAAGTCCAAGTTATGCCGTGAAGGGATAGAAAGAGGTAGCGGATGTTCTAGCAAGCCGCGATACACCGAAGTAGAAATCCATAGGTAAAATTAAATCAAGAAGATCATGGATTGAAGGAAAAGAGTTTCACAAATGTTAACAGAAAATATGCACCACATCGAAGGCTATTGGATAAAAATAAAAGAGTGCTATACCTTGGAATGAAGAAAAAAAAGTTACACAGATCAAAATCCATGCTGAACTGAAACAAAAACTCCATGTATCAAAGGAAAACAATATTTTTCCATGGTCAACTAAAATGAGTAAAATTTTGAAACAAATGATTATATTTTGCAAATCTAATACTATATGAAGAAATATTGTCTTCCTACATGGAGAAAGATTGGATTTTATGAATCGAGAAGGTGGTAGGATGGCATAGCAAAGGGATGACGTCTCCAACATGCAAAATTTCTATTCTAGTCATCCCAACTACCAGAATTAATGCAGTATGTGTGGTGTTCCTTCTTCAACAAGGAAAGTGGTGTAGGGAGGTAGAATTTGCAGAGATAATAAGATATTTTCAGAAAATTAAGTGAAGGTGGTTGGATGGCATAAGGGGAATTAAAATTTACTTCACTTTTCTTCTTCTCTCCTTCATTTTTTATTCTACATAATGTAAAGTGATGCCTTGTTTTAATCTTGGATAATTTTAGAATATGAAGGCATCATTTTATGTTGCACAAGTTTTCTAAGAGTTGCATTCCTTGGGCTGTATCTCTGTTAATATTTTTCATCTTCCTCCTATATCGTGATGATCTGTGCATGATATTTAAGCTATAAAATATTTGGTTTTGTGGCTCGTTTTGGCCTTAGCTATTTTTTATTGCATTCTCTTACCTCTCATTCATTCATAGTTGTGTTTTATATGTTATTTTAGAGGTTTGTGTCTATTGTACATCGTGAAAGTGGAACTTTGAATGTGATTATGATTTTTGGCCTTTATTTTAGTCCTACTCATCATCATTTTCTTCCATTTTTTCTCTTGCTTGAGTATCCATCCCCTTATTTTTGGTGCTATCGACTTCTCTAGTTTAGGTTTATGTTTCATTCATATCCTTCTCATCCTTGTCCCTTGGAAAGTTAGAGCAGAACTAGATAGTTTGATTTCAATTCCTAGGAGTAGTTTAACATTAGGAGTAAGTTGAGGAAGATGGCATTCTCCAGAGGTCTGTCTCAGATCAAGTCCCACAACTTGGAGATAGTCCCATGTTGTCTCAAATCCTGAATCATCTATGAATTGAGCATGACTGAATATTGAGCTCCAATATTTTCCATAAGTTAGTTGGAAACAAAAATATCAAAAGCCTAGATCGGGTAATAAAATAAATCTCGAGTCATACAAAACAAGTGTTACCTTTGGAGAAAATTCGAGCTTGTGACAACCCTGGTGAGCTAACTCTTGAGTTTGAGCAAGAGGAGGGTAATAGATTCAATCCATTACAAATGCCAAAATTAATAGCATATGGGTTTCAGGACATAGCCTCCTTCACCCAACCAAAGAAGGATGAAAATAAAGAACAAGCTCAAATCAAAATGCAAAAGCAAATCTTCGTGCCTTTAAAAATGGCAATGAATATAAAACTCAAAATAATAAAATAATAGAGAGATGGTGGCAAACCAAAATGAAACACATGAAATAAAGCACAGATCCATATTACCCATGTGAGCTAAAGTGAGAAAAAGAGATTAGATCTGGAAATAAACTCACCTTGGAAGCGAACCATCGATAGGCACAAACCCCCTTTTGTACAAGCTACGTTTTCAAGTAAAAAACCCATGATCGAGCCATGTAGAGCATAAAAAAAAAGGAATCTACTAATAAGACATAGAACATATACACAATGAGTTCTCAAATGGCATGGTGACCATGAGACTAAATAGAACTCACCCAAATTACAGACCCCAGAGGTAAAAGACAACTCCAAGTAAATAAATATGGAGGATGGGAGTAAAACACAACCTATATGGAGTCTATAATAGTTCAAATGTGTATAAGAAATGAATCTTGAATCTCATCTATGATGGCCAAGGTCTAAAGAGATTGTAATGTGCTAACCTAGGTGATAGCAGTACCAAATGCAGAGAAGAATACCAATACTAGGTCAAGCTCACCAGGTTAGAAAACCCCAATAAAAACCCACAAATCCATCTGTAGGAAAAGTTTGAGCTATGAATAAAAATGAGAAACAACTATGTGTGAATGGAAATATAAGCCAAGTAATATATATATTGTGGAGTTCATCCTCAAGCTAGAGAGTAATAAACTTCAAGGCTTAGCATAAATATAAGATTTAAAATACAATGTTACCTTTTAAGAAAGGATGAACCAAGCAGTCACACATGGTCAAATGAGCTTAGATATACAAGTAAAACTTCATAGCAAAGGAAACTGAGCACAAGAAAGGTGCAAATATGAAAAGGGGCCACCCATAAATTTGGTAGAGTGCTTCCACATACTATCTACCTCCCAAGACTATGAATGAGCCAAATGAGGCATTAGGTTTTGTTCCCTGGTTTATGGTGATTGAATCGGGATTCCCCTAACCCATGATAGTAAACCATGTTTATATTGCTATTATTTCTTCTGCCAAAACATACAGTGGGCTTCATTGCATCTTATCTATTTGCATATTATGAGAGACCAAAAGCAATTGAGTATTCTTTGCTAAATTATATAAGGGATATTTTAGAATTATTTAATTACATGGGGTTCATAGACTAAAGTCTTAGCCAAGTTAGTGAAGCATATCATTTTCCAATTCATGTAAAAGAGGGGTCATCATGCATATAGGTAGCCCAAAGATGGAATAAGGCCAAAAATAACCTTATTATTATTAGTCACGTAGATAAGACAAAACAATGATTATTCAAAAGCTACATGCACAAGAGGCCAATTTTTTTTTTTGCATGTAAATCCAAGTTGGAATCATTCCAAAATTAGCCTTTCCTCAAAAATGTTAAATTCACCTTAAATTTTGTAAACCATCCATACAATAGTCTTATTCAGTACAAGGGGAAAGTTTGGAGAGTCAAGGTAGTTTGACCAAGGATGAGTTGGAAACCATGTAGGCTATTTTTAGCCTTTTTTTATTATTGTATTATTTTAAAAGAATACTAATATTGGACATGGATGGAATTTATTTTTGGGATCTATGTGCTATTTTTGGAACATCGGGATTGGGATTTTGTATTTATACCTTGCTTTTGCAAGTGTATAGGGGGCCATATCATTTTTTGCAAACTTTTGATGAAAAAATAATTATATTGTTAGAACATTTGAATAATAAAGATACTATTTTTCCTCTAATGTCAATCTTATGTAGTGTTTTACAACAATTTAGAAGTGTGTTGCAGTGAATTTTTGCATTCCTTTTCATGATAACAATCTCACATCACCTCTATTACTTCATTTTGACTGTTTTGACGCTTATGTTAGTGTGTTTTCAATTAATTTTTGAGTGTAAAATCTGTTAAACAGTGGTTGTAGTGAAATTATTAGTTCTTTTATCATTCATCAAGTGTGCTTTATGCAAGCTTAAGTCCCAATTTTTTGTATCACCCCTTTTACGCTTTCAGTTATTTCCAATTCATTATCAACCCTCGACCCATTTAGTTTTAGTATTTTTTAGGTGATCCATTAAGAGAACCAACCCACTCTGGAGGTTCTCCTCATTTTGAGGCACCCGAAACTTGGAGGAGATCCCATTGTACTGGACGAAGTCAAAGTTAGATAGTCTATTCAAATCAAAGGTGAACTTAGGACCGATAAAAAATATCACATGCTAGTTGGAGAACCGCGTGTGTTTTTAGGCCTTTATGGAGTATTACCAACATAGGTAGTGTACATATTACACTTCGACCCAATCACTAATATTTTTGTAGGGTATCTTACCCATGGTTAGGGTTTGAAGATATTTTGGTTCATATATGGAGTTTCACACAAGTGTAACACCTAGGGTTTTAAAATGAAGAATATCTCATAGGTTCACACATTCACATAAAGTTATAGAGCTCTAGCACATAGTCCTATGAAAATTCCAAATAGAAACATAATCAAAATGATTGTGTTATCATTTAAAATTTGTAAACTTTCTCAATACGAAATTCGAGAATCAGAGACAAATCATCTTCATATCATTTTAGTGATATTGCACTACCAGATCAAATCCTTAATTATCTAATTATCTTAGTACACCTCCTTTCTTGCACCTTATCACATTTAGTACTTGTTTCAATTGATTTCTCTTACATTTTTTAAAAATAAATATATTATGATATGAAGATTGATATTTAATTAATAATATGAACATATATCATATTTATAACCTTGAACGAATACAATAAATAGAACAACACAATTTTGATTTTTGGTTAATTCATTTCATGTACTCACATACTGATCTTGCACAACCTTACCTCACCTTATGGTTTCAATTTTTTCATATTCTAGGGTTTCAATTCAGTTATAATTATAATTTATCTCTATTTCATTACCTAAATTTATTTTACACATTTTTCCCTAGGGTTTTGTTGTCATGCAAATGTGTAGCATGAAAAATTCAAACTTTCAAGTGTGAAAACTAACCCATTTTTTAAAATTTTCTTCTGAGTCTTCCAGATTGCCCCTCCCTAGTAATTTTTCCTTCTGTACCTTACTCATATTAACCTTTAAGATTCTCCAAATTTGTTTTAAAATCTTTCCCTAATGTCTAAATTTTTTTGGTAGGGTCATTCATCCCATTCCGTAAAGTGCTTCCGAAGGCTAGGTCTCTTATAAGCTTGGAAAGGCTAATTTTTAAAAGTTAATATCCTTGGGGACAGATATGAAGGACATAATCAATTGGAAGTGGTACTAGATATTTTTTAAAGTTATGGATATGGTTTAGGAATATTTAGTGAAAATTTTGAGGTTTGGGAATAATTGTTGTGATAATGGATTTTTCAGGGGCAAGGAACATGTAGTGAAAATTGGCACCTAAATTTCTAAAAAGGATTCTGAGAGTTCCCTAATGAACTAGAATAATACTCATTGGAAATATTACATAATCCTCCACATGGTGGAATAATAAAATATTTAACAAGAATTGATGGCTTCTCATGGAAGCTCAGTTTTATAGACGTACCTTGTTTTCCAAAAGAAAAGGGGTCAATTTTTGAATATTTAGGAAACATTGGGGTCTAAAACACATCTCATTACTCTTGAAATGGTCTTGGGAGCCACAATAATATAAAAATTCATGATAAAATTTCTTCTGGAGCTCTAGGAATCATCTCTTCAAGTTGTCTCTCTTACAAGTATGCTTCTCGCAGTTAGTCAAATTTTCAAGCGACACATGCCACCTTTTGGTGAGGGCACAATTTTTTGCCCCTATTATCCCAATTATTAAAGGTATATAGGGTTAAAAATAATTTTCCTCTCCTTATCTCTTCCATCTGGTTCTTCATATGACCAAGTTCAACTGTCTAAAGGGATTATTTGGCTTATCTCACCTCTACCATCTCGCAACCTGTGAATGACACATGGTGCCCAACATATGATGAGGGAACATTTTTCTACCAATATTTTCACCATGCTGAATTGGAAATATGGGACACAAAAAAATTCACCTTTATCCCCTCTTCAGGTTCTTTAATTGACCAGATGACGGCCCCTAGGAGCTAGGGCAAGCTTTCCTCCATCTCTCCATCTCTGCATCTTAAGGCACCACTTATCCTCACTAGGTGAGGGTTAATTTTTGTATCCCACTTGCACCCATTCCTAAGGGGAAAAAAAATATCCCCATCCCAATCCATTTCAAAACCTATTTTTTGTCCTAGCAACTTCTACCTCATCCGTGAAGAAAATTAACTACAGGGAAACTAGAGAACATAAAACAACTAAATGTAAAGCATGTTTCCTCACCTAGTTCGACCCATCTTCCATGATTGAATCTATGAAACCTAAAAATTCTTGAGAAACACCTGATATGATTCCCATCAAATTCCATATTCATCAATGAATGCAAAAACAAATTGTTTCTCATTGTTGGCTAACAAGAAAAATGATTGCACCGAGTGTTTGAACTGATTTCTCTCCTCCCAAGCTCATTGTTTCCACTCAGATAATTTTTATTTATATCAAATATTAAATAATTTATTAATGGATTCCATGGCATAGAATGTAAGGATAATTATTCCATTCTTTACTTCCCAAGGATCCGACATGTGGAATCACTTGGAAATTGAGGAAAACGATCCCTAAAAAATCTAGTTTCACGTGAGCTAGTTTTCATGCCATAAATTGCCTATTTTTAGGGATGTTGAGGAATTTATTTTACATCAGAAATATTCCCTCCTAAAATAATTTTTAAATTACCCATATATCCTCTTGGTGAAATCATCCAAAACTCTAAGCGAAGGATCTTTAAAAAATATAGTTTCATTTTGACTACTTTCTGCACAATGCAGTTAGTAATTTTTTGTGATATGGAGGACTGAGTTTTTCTCAGTATTCTAACACCTCTAATGAAAATTAAATTTTCCCACTCATTTATATGAAGGAATAATCCAAATTTTAGAGCTGCAAATCTTGAAATAAAATCCAAAACTTCAAGACCTCTTTCGTTGTAATCCAACGTCCACAGTGTACTTAGTAAAAATAGATTATGTCCATGGTGGGGCATGACTAAAAATAGGAAGTGGTAAAATAAGGTGAATTATCAACATCCATGGTACTCTAGAAAGGAAATAAACATCAGGGAATGAAAACATGGTGAAATTTCCAGAAATAGAGTACGGACTAGGACCTGCTAAAAATAGGAAGTTTCAGTTTTCAAAGTAAAAAGTTATAGTTGGCTCCATTTTCACTCATCCCACTATTTTTTCCATCCTAACATGGTGGTAAACTTGTCTTGTAGCTCAAATAATATAATCATCTCTCTGCAACTATCCTGAAGTACCATCTTGAGCACAATTGTGTCAAAGAGCAATAAAGGGTATATTGAGGCACAATAGGTGAAATTTAAGGAAATTTTGTAGTTGAAAAAGAGTTCAAAGAGAGCCAATAGCCTCATTAGAACCCATGATTCATTATATTATGTCATCATTATCATAATAAAATCATTAGGTTTTGATCAATCATCATCTCTCCAAGGTGAGTTTGTTAAGGTTAGCCAAGGTGAGTTGGTTGAGCTAGGTGAGTTGGTTTAGATGGGTTAGATGATTGAGATGAGTGAGCTGATTTAGCTATCAAAGTCAAGTGAGATAGTTAAGAGATCATCATTTTTTTCACAAGGAGACACATGAAAATTTAGATCATTCCAACTGATACCACTTCTCAACCAATCCATTTAGGGGCCATCCTTTTCATATGCAATGTGAAGGCCTATTTCAGTAAGTGAAGGAGAATTATTAAGAAAATTGAGCACCGTGATTTATCTATCATTATCAAGGGCTAATTTTCAAATCCTAAGGAATAATGAAGTGACCCTCACTCTCATTATGAGATAAAGAAGCAACCATCATAATTTATGCACATGTTTATCTCAAGCTCAGATGAGATTGTCTCACAATAATGTTTCTACAAACTCATTCAGAAGTTTGAGGTGTTTGTGCATCTTGCAGAAGGAGGAGATTGTGATCACCATGTCTTAGATCTGTAAGTTATTCATCATGAAAAAATTAGTCAATCCATTTCCTTTCATCCTTCTATATCTCTCCATATTCTAATTTTCAATTGAGAATGTACTTTTTTTTCTATATTTTCCTATTCACTTAAAAGACAACAAAATGTTCATAAAATGTGAAAGTACTCTCTCAAAATTATAAGGGAGGTATTTAATGTGTCTCTTCTAAGCGTAATTGAAAGGTCACAAGTAGAATAGAAACATGAAGAGTCATATGGGGGGAGGATGACAAGGAAATATGCAATGCTATAAATTGGGATGGCTTCTCCATTCCAAAGGATCCAAAAAATATTAGCTTTTGGTAGCAATTGTGGATTATTGTAGATTGAATAAGCTTTGTATTCATCACTACATAAGAAATAAAGGTTACGTTCTTCCATTTCCTTTGCTCATGTTTTCCTCTATTATCTTTATTGTCTGTAACTTTGAAAGCATAGTGATCTTGAATAACCAATAAGGAACTTTACGTCCTTCATTGATGAAAAAAAAGAGTTGTGTGTCTGTGTTTTTTTAGTCTTAATAATTACCTACATAATTTCTTTCCTCTAATTGAATGTGAAACTAATCTGATTATTGTGTGTGAACTCTACTAGTTTCTACTCACAACAATAACCTTCTCTTTCCTAATTTCTCTTATCTACCCCTCATTGTTTCAAGTTCTTCCATTATAACCCATACAAGCACTTTTCCACACATTCAATGAAGTGTGACTATGTTATCCCTGGCCTATTCATCCATCCCAAAACATTTAGATAAAATTAGGATAGTTTAAATTCAATAATGGTAGCCTCCCCATACACAAGAAGGAGGGGCATAGCCCCATGATTTTTTGTGGAAACAAATAATTTGCAACATGAAAATTTATTTCATCAATAGTTTTTTGTGACTCCACTGGGGAGATATCTACCCTTGTGCACCCGTAAATATCTCTTGAAGTACAAAAAAATCACATATTCACAAATCCATAAAAACCAAAAAACCAAAAAATTAGAAAACACCAACAATATGTTATAAAGCCTTTTTGCAATCCTTTTGAGACTACACTTTTCAACTCTATTTCCTATATAAGTATGTGATAAAACCTAGATAAAAGAAGATATACCATATTGAATAGATTGAGAGGAATCATTGACCCTGATTTTGAAGCTTTGCAAAATCAGCAAGAGTGAGTCAGAGATAATCCATATTAATTCTCTCAAGCTTCATCTCCATTTAATTCATCAAGTGTTACCTTTAGAAATCCTATCCAAACTTCTACTAATACTCCCCCTGTAAATCCTCTTGATTCTCCTATATTTCACCCACAATTGAATTTTTAAATGCCAGAATAAGAAGAAGAAGGATAAAGAAAAGAAGAAGAAGAAGAAGAAGAAAGAGAAAAATAAATAGAATAAGATAGAGAAGAGGAATAAATGGCATCACAAGAACCTATGACATAGGGACAAAACACTTGTCCATTGGATTTGAATTCACTTCATGAAATTCCAAAAGAGTTAAGAAATAACATTACAAAATTTTATGGAGATGGAAACAAATATCCCGATGATCATATCACATCCTCTTGCATCCTTAGAGTGCAAAATGAATATGTTGCAATGTGTTTGTTCATGGAAACATTACAAGATGCTATTGCAGACTTGTTCTACTTATTTCTATCACACTCAATTTCTAATTCAGATGATATAAAAAATAATTTTGAAGAAATATTCAAGATTTCTAGAGATACTCGTGACATCCTTTCTCAACTTACTCAGATGAAGAAAGAACCAAAATATTCCATGAGAGACTTTGTGGAAAAGTTCAACAAGTTGATCAACAATATTCCCACCAATTCTTGTCTTACTCCAGAAAATGTGAATTTTTTTTTGTGAAACCCTAGTTACCTAAAGTCAGTTTCATTCCACAAAGAGTTTAACCAATGGATTTGGAAAATGCTCAAGAAATTTCCACTAAATTGGAAGATGAAATAAGATGAGAGAGATGATTCACTATTGAAAAAGTTGGATAATGACTTGAAAGTTTTGAAGAAGGAAGTTTCTCAACAAGTATCTCATCCAAACTAGAACAGGAATCAAATTTCAGGAGAACCTATAAGGATTTCCTTGAAATATCCATTGGTTAATACAATATGTGTGGCCAATAAATATTAAGGAGAAAAAAATTCTGAATCATAAATTTAAGAGGAAGGAGAATAAGAATGTGCTAAGATTAGGTTCTATGAATCCATGCTAGATGAAGAGATTGAAGAGCCTATAGATAACTACTTGCATTCATTATTCACTCAATCACAAAAGGAGAAAGTGTAACACCCACTAAAACAACCCACTTGAGACCCAAGAACAACAAAGGATTAGTTAGGAAACATTATGAGATAAAAAAAATTTAAAGAGTCTACAACCAGGTTACCAAACAATAGCTTTCATAAGAAATCTTCAAGCTAAACATTATTAAAAGCTTATAGTTTTATTAATACAACAATTACAAAAGATCACAAGGTCCAAACTTAGGGTTAGATTAATCAATTAGGTTAAGAAGGTAATTTCTCACTATACCACTCTCTAACAGGATAAGAAGACTCAACTTGATTTTTCTCAAATTTAATGCACTCAAAACTTCCCAAAAACATTCCCATTAGATATTAAATTTCCTCACCTTTCTAGTGATATAAATAAGTCCTCCTAACTCCTCATATTTCTCAAGTTATGGACCGAAGGACCTTGGGAGGAAAATTTTCCCAAGAGCTGCTTTGCGGGCCTATGGGAGAAAATTTTCCCATGAGCAGGCCTGCAGACTTCAGAGAGAATTTTTTCTTAGAGGAGGAATGGGGATGGGTGGGGCGGGGAAGTAAATTTTTCCGATGCGAGGGCTAGCAGAGCGGGGAAGAAATTTAGCATTTTTTCCCTTTTTGGGACAAAAGTGTGATTTACCTCCGCCCGCCCGCGAACCCAAAAGGACACGTGTTGGCATTTCCCAACTCTGGTGGAAATTCGGGCCACCGGAAATTTTTTAGACTTTTCTCCTTTTTGCCGAAAAGTGCTAAGGGATCAAAACGATCCGCACCCCCCTGACGCCTAAGGTGCCACATGTCAACCATCCATTGGTTGCGGGTCAGTGGACCGACGGGAGAACTTAGAAAAATTTTCCCAAAGAAAATTTTTCAAAGCAATATGTTTCTTAAGGGATCTGCTACTCCATCGATGGCCTGTGACACCACATGATAGCATCTGATTGGTTGTGGGCTAGTAGATCGGTAGATAAAACTTAGAAAATTTTCCCAAAATTTTTCAGAAGTGTTAAGATCTTTTTAGGGATCCGCTCCTCCATCGATGCCCCATGATGGCATGTGGCAGCACCTGATTGGTTGCAGGTTGGCGGGGCCATGGAGGAAACTTAGAAAATTTTCCCAAAATTTTTCTGAAGTGCTAAGTTTTTTTTTTTTAGGGATCCGCTCCTCCATCGATGCCCTGTGATGCTATGTAGCAGCACCTGATTGGTTGTGGACTGACGGGGCCATGAAGAAAACTTAAAAAAATGTCTCAAAAAGAAGCGCTAACTTTTTCTTTTCTTTTTAAACAGTTAGAATTATTTTTGAAGCCAAATGAAGGGAAACTTCAGGAGGCCATAACTTTTGATTGGGAACTCATTTTCTAGCAAACGAGGATTTTCTAGAAAGCTCTCGACGTCCTCTTTTCACAATAATCATTAACTTTAAATTTTGATAAGGTGTAATGGGTCAATTTCATGAAAATGATCTACAGGATTTAAAAAGGCAAACTGGCAAATTTTGGCTTATAAAATTTTACTCAATTTGATCTTCTTTCTCTCTCAACAAGTCAAATATGCTTGGGGAATTGTTCTTAGATGGTTTTTGGATTGATTTGGAAGGTAAGTTTGTTTTATTGAGTTCCAAATTTTTTTTAAAATACAACTTTGATAGCAAAACGATAGCAAACGGTTTGAGCCCGATTTTGCTAAGTTTCCTAAGAAACTCCTTAAGTGTTTTTGTCCAATTGAATTCGTTTAGGACATGCTACTTCAATTTAATCATTTAATTTGTTATTTCCTTGTTACAGGTTTGAACTGTATAGTTTTGGATAAAGTATTTTCCAGTTTAAAAATACCAAACAAAGATCAAATTTTAAATGATCTATTTTCCATTTTCCTCTTCCAAGTATTAGAATTCGTTCCAATTCTAATTAAATAAATTTAGTTGATTCAAATCAAACTATTCAAAACCAAAATGCAATTCTGATTTCTAATTTTACACATTTCAAAAGACAGAGTTATGTGTTTTCTTCACACGCATTTCTTCCTTTCAAATAGAGATTTCAAATACATTTCAACTCAGAATTTAAACAATACTAGTTCCAATCATGGAAAAGAATGCAACTTTTCTTCAAAATACAAGGTTTCCTTCTTTTACAACTACTCTTTTCTATTGATTTTCATGATACAATATACAAAATACATCTCTTTCTTTCAAAACAAAAAATAGAGTATATCTCTTTCACATTTCAATCTTACAACTTTCATATTCAATACAACATAGTTCCATTACAAAACATATACAAGTTCCTCCACTTAAAGTGGGAAGTTTACAATAAGATTTATCTCAACAAGGGAGTGTCAATTGTTTTATTTCATTTTCCTTTTCTCTAGAACAACAACATGCAGATTTATCATTCTTCCAATTTTGATCACAACAAGAGCAGGAAAAAGGCAACACTCTCCACCCAGCCAAGACATCCAAGAAAATGAGAATCCATACTTCTTCATTGGCCCCTGAGCCCTAACCAAAAAGTAATAGAAGATACAATTCAACTCATGGCAACAATAGGCTGCCACAACACACATGTAAATTTCACATTTAAAACACAGTCCAAATAGAATGTATTTTGCAACTACATTAAAGCATGAAAAACAACACTAAGGCTTCATCAAGCAAACCAAAGGAGAAAGAAACTATGGGGGATGCTACTTGTTCCTCCCAAAGGACAAATGGGTATCACCACCTGATTTCAAACTACCAAAAACCAGTATATCAAAGCCCTGACATGCCCTTATGCCTCCCCCAAGTACCACTTATTCCTCATATTTCCTTATTCCTCCCCAACCTCTTATGGCACCCCATAATGAGTAAAGAAATGCAAGCTATTTCTTTGTAAGGTGGAACCCAAAGCCCAACTCCCTTCACACTTATACCTCCCCAAAAAATTTGTGCCTCCCACAAAATGAACCCCATAGTCTTTTCCTACACCATGCCTAGGAAATCTACCCAACATCCAACAAACATACCAAAATATTCACAACAATAACAATTTCATAAACAGAAAGAGAATCATTACAAGAGCCAAGCTCCTACCTCTCCATAATAGAGTTGTTCCAAGTTCCAAAATAACAAGATTTACCCCAATGCAAGAAATCCCAATCAGCCAAGCACAAGCATGCCACAATATTTTAAAAAACTTCTCCAAGAAAGATCTCCAAAATAGCAAATAATTCACCCCCAAAAGAGTTTCCAAAAGTGAAGCAACCCAAAACAAGGCAAGCAATTCTAATTTTATAGAAAAGGGAAAAAGAAGAGGATGAGGTGGATCCATGTAGGATGGCACATCGCACATCCTCAACCCCAACCCAAAATTCAAATTCATTCTCCAATGCATAATAAATATGTGGGTGAATAATATGACATTTTACTTGCATACTCAAATCTAACCGACACCTCAAAGGACTGAAATTAAACCTATGTAAGAAAAGTGCAATAAAAACTTACAATTTTTCTTCTCAAAAAGCATTATAAAAGTCTAAATTCAACTCTCCAACCATAGGTATGGTTGGTAAATAAATTTAAGAGGTATGGGACAAGTTTAACTTGTCCCACAAGCCTCCAAAATTAGCCTCCAAGGACAAATTCGAATTTCCAATAAGGTGGAGTGTTTCACACTCAAAAGTTAACTTACACATCACTTACACATCTCTAAATCATAACCAATAACAATATTAATTACATTCTCATGATATCTTTTAATTTATTAACTTAACAACATGATTACTCACAATATTACACATCATTTAATAAATAAATAAAGGGTTAATGGACCACAAAAGAAACACATGCAAACATAATAAAGGAACCAATAAATAATTACACATAACCCCTTGGTCACATTTAAAGGTGATTCCCCCCATGGGAACCCCTAAAAAAACAACCACACACAAACAATACAAGTTGCCATGGTGACCTTGTTGAATTCATCTAGAATTCCAATGTGGTTGGTCTCCAATCCCCCGATGTTTTTTTGTGATATTTTAACCTGTAAAACACAAATACCTCCTTTAGTCTCATGGCCATATCAAAACATCCAAAATAATATAATTAAAATTCTGAAATAATTTAAATATATGAATCACAACAACATCCAAGAAACCAACTAGATCATTTTCAATTTTACTCAACAATTATATCATCATTAAATAATTTTCATTTCTAGGTCTACTCATAATATTCAAATATCACATGTCTGAACAACATCCATAATATAACCATGTCAAATAGTATATCACATCAATATCCAAAATGTCTCTAATAATCATCATGCTTTATAATTGAATCAAGGTCAATAATAATCCATGATCTAACGTAGGAGGCAATTTGAACCCGTTATTTGATTGAAAATGGTATAGTTGAATTTGTTTCGGTTTAAAATGTTGGTGGGTGTTTGATTTTGAATTTGTCAGTAAAAATGAAGGGAAAAAGGAGGGGGAAGTTCACACATAGGTTAAATAGGTGTGGGAATTAAGCTAGGATCAGGTGAGATGGGTATATTGGGTTTTTAGGTAAGTTTTATCATATTTTCAAAATAGGGGGATAGGTTTTTGGTTTTTGATATCACGACAGCGATTGACATCGGTCAAGGTTTTCCCAATGTCGGTTGGCACTTTTTCGGCATCGGTCAAGGCTTAGGTGACCAAAACCGGTAAAGAAGGACCAATGAGAGTCAGTTAGACCAATTTAAGTTAGGTTGAGGAGAAGATACGTATTAAAATAAAGGAATGTGTAGGGGGGAAAATAGGCATAAAGGAGTAAATGAATTATGAAGTAGAGGAAGTAGGGTAACATTTTATGTCGACAATGTGGAGTGGGGAGGTAGGTGAACTGACCTAGGATAGGTGAGGATGGTAAGGAGCAATGGGTGTAAAATTGGGTTGGGTAAAATGGGTAGTTAGTATGGTTGTTGTGTGGGTATGGTGTAATATGTAAGAGGTGGGTTAGGTTATAGGTATTGTGTATAATAGGTAATGTGTGTGTTGATATGGGCAAGTCTTGACAATTTCTTATTTGGATGATGTAGGCAAGAGACCAGCTCTGGATGTATGATAGAGTATGAACCCTATTGGTATGGATGAATTACAGCATGACCGTGGAGGAGTGGGAGCATATGAATGAGGTCAGACATATCGGGGTCTGATGGTATAGGTCAATAACTTGTGATCATAGCATGAATTTTTCTCTCATCAACAGATGGGATTCAACAACCAATACCTTCCACTTACCGACAGGCAAGATGGCCATCACAATGCAGGACCTTTACAGGATCTTATGTCTTCCTATTGTAGAGGACCTAGTATATTAGATTTTTTCTGAGTCATTAGTGGAGCCGATAGTGGTTTCTTTCAGGGAGGTGATGGGCTTGTTGACTTATCACAACGCGAGTCTCACATATGGGGACATGTATGCATCCTACCCACAAGAGATGTGGTTTTCTGTACTTATGATGGAGGTAGTAGGTTGTTTTGTACTACAAGATTTTGAGGGTGTGATATTTCAATGAGCACTGATGAAAGTGATCCAAGATATGATAGAGGAATGGATATTCTTTGTTTGGGCACCGAATTTTCTATTTCCATTATATAGGGAGTTTTTGGATGTGTTGTACCTTTTTACTACACTTTTTGGCATACGATCATATCGTATGTGTGCACCCAATTATTTTTCCCCAACATGATTGGTTCAGGGGTAGCTTGCTCCAAGTTGGATACAGACGTTGGGTACCAGATGGTGGGTAGACAAGGATGGCTAGGGCCATATATGATGTTATATACTTCAGGCAGTTACTAGAGGGGCTTTCAGGAGTTCATTGTTTTGAGGCCTTATCTTGATTTTCCATCTTATAGAGGAATGGAAGAGGAGTTATATAAGCTATATCTATTGAGGTGGATACAAGGGCGTCATGTTGGCGAGCACGAGATGATACCTATTTATAGAATTAGAAAATAATTTGGGCTGTCACAGGATGTAACCCAACATTTTCCACTGTACTATTGTGATGACGTGGAGAGACCCATGTCTCCACCACGTCTGAATGTGTTGATAGGGTAGGAGAAGAAGGTCAAAGATAGGTAGATTGATGATGCAGAAGTCACTGATGGAATATAGGCAATGGTGGGTGGCACAATAATAGGTGGCACCATCGAGGCCAAGGAAGCTAGATCTTACCATGGTCACAGTGTGGAGAGATTCATTGCAGGGGTAGGTGGCCACCCTATGAATGTAGATCACAGGTTTGTAGGGTTTGTTGAGAAAGGATCATGCACATTGGGCCACCTTGTAGGCTCAAGTGATGGATTTATAGGCCCAGTTGGTATAAGGATAGGCACCCACATAGGGAGAAGATGTTCATGGATTTCAGGTAGTCACCTTAAAGGTATAGGTAGCAGGGCCAACTGACATTTACACACTCATAGGTTGTGGCCTTATAGGACCATCTTGCAACATAGGTACCTTCACAAGCACAAGGACAGGGTCCCATATTATAGGAAACAATGATGGGACAAGGTCCCATGGTACAGGGAGGAGGACATGGATCACAGATATAGGGACCGAGTCCAGTATTAGTAGGACATGGCTAAAAGGTGGCATTCAAACCTATGGAACCACCTCAGATGTTAATGATGACAAGGTTAAGGGATACCCTAAATGAGGCTCATTATTATCATGATCAACTGAAGACTTCCGGTATAGATGTCCCTTCTTATGCTGAGTAGAGAGCCTAGTAGGTAGCAAGTGAGAGGACTAGATCCCACACTCATAGCTAAAAGAGCACAGGGGGTCGGCAAGCCTAGATACTGGGTCAAGGTGAGGTTGCTAGTTCACAAAGGCTAGGTGTAGGTGAGGGAGATGGGAAGATTATACCAAGATCCATGGAGGGTGGAGATATGCTGGCAGGGCAACAAACAGTTTGGGAGGAGGAGACAGGTGAGACTATTTAGAAGGATATTAGATGAGGTGACGATTAGTGACTAGATGTGATCATCGTTTTGAGTGTTTGATATATATATATATATATATATATATATATATATATGTGCACCTGTGTGCCAAAGATAGTGAGGCTGTATATGAGATTTTTGTGATTTTTAGTTTTATATTGGCCTATTTGTCAAAGATAGTGAGGTTGTATCTGAGTGACTTGAGATACTTATATTTATTTTTATTTGCGTATATGTGAATTAATACATAGACTCTCCCATTTATATAGATGATGATATTTATTGTATGGATGATGTACTTGTGTTTTTATTTTCCATTATTATTATGTATGGGATGGAACCTAGGTGAATTAGGCATGATTGAGTCAAGGTCATGTAGACATGGTTGAGTTAGGTCAGTTAGGCATGGTAGAGTTCAGGTGATTTAAGCATGGTGGATTTTAGGTGATTTGGGGATGATTGAGTCAAGGTCATGTTAGCATGGATGATCTACGTTAGTTAGGCATGGTGGAGTTTAGGTGATATAGGCATGATTTGGTCATTTTGTTGGGTTTGATTTAATTTCCATGTTATTGGTAATATGGAAAATAAATGACGATGTATATGCATGTTATGGCTTTAGCTTCTTAATATTTGATATCATGTAATGGTGGAATGATTGATTGGATGTTTTGATGATGTAATCTAAAATGGTAGGTATCTATGTTTTTTGAGTGTTTAATTTCCCAGTTTTGTGTAAAATGGAAAACTAAGGTAGCTGGTGAATAGAAAAAAGGGGGAAAATGGGTTAGGGTAAAGATTTTCCAAGCTAACCTCCAGGGGCCCCATGTCCTCGGAGTGTTGCCTACATATCTCGGGTGAAAAGGGTCCTCAAGACGATGTAGTTCTCCCTTAAGAGAGGGAAGAATATGATAAGGTACAGGGATGGGTTGGTAGGTTTTAGGCATGTTTGAGTCTAGCTCATTTAGGCATGGTTGAGTTTAGGTCATTTAGGCATGGGAGATTATGGTGAAAGGGGAATCCTTAAAATGTAGGTGTCGATGGTCTAGTCCCTGTATAGGAGAATCAACAAGTAATGAAGAATGTGTATGGTAAGAGGTGGTAAAAAGAACCACATAATTAATAAGAATCCCAATAAGTCTATCATATGAAATATTGGCTTATGAACGTAAGACCCTAAAGGATTTGCATAATTGACTATTCTAAGGGTGAATAAATTCACATGATCATGAAATTTCACATTTGTGGCACGTCTCTTAACTGAGCAGGAAATTAGGGTGAAAAGGTGATGAGGTCAGAATAGTTTGGTTTTTAGCGTAACCTAGTGTTAGAAAACATGACTATTTGGCAAGAGACTCAAGATTAAAATAGGCAAGTGCGTGATGAAAAAGTTATATTTTTCTTTTTCCTTTTGTTTTGATAGACTAATCGATACAGGAAGTCTATATGTAATGAGTGGATTATCTCCTTATAGTTTTCGTGAAGATGATTGATGCGGGAAGCTTAAAAATATATAAATATATATATATATACACACACACACAAATATAGTCTTCTTTTGATGATATACTATGTACAATATGGTAAGCTTTGTATAGCTATCCTTCGAGGGAGTAGTCTATTTATAACAACGAGATAGATAAAGTAGATGTAATTTTTGAGGGAGTCATCTTTTTTCTAGAAGTCTGACTCAAGGATTTGAATCCCATTTTACTTTTCATTTTTTTTTTCTTTTGGAATTTTAGGTCATGGACAAGACTATAGAGAATGATAGGCTCTTGAGTTAAAGACAAAACCATAACACACATAGGTTAACTATGAAAGAGAGGGTTTAAGTGATGAATGACCATGGGACTCCATCTTGAAAAAGACAAAAATTATCCATGAGAATCATGCCATGAGTAGAGCCATGGTATTCATATTTAAGATAAGGTTGGAAAGTGATGGGTAGTCACATGATTCTTGTTTAGTAATTGATCTGTAAAATAGGTAAAATGGAAGGTGAATGGTGCTCAAGGAACGAGCATTTCAAGTAGATAGAATGTGATATACGACTTGATTCAACAATAGAAGGGTAAAAGATGCAAAGCATTGAGAGAATCAGGTTCAGGTTTACCTTCGAGTGAAGACAAACAATAAGCACCTAATCCATTTGTATGAGTAATGATATAGGGTCCAAGCCAATTAGGAGTAAATTTTCCCCATTTACTTTTCTCCTCTTTTGTTACATGTTGATTTTCCTTCAGGACAAGGTCACCGACCTGGAAGGTTAATTCATGGACATGTTTATCATAGGCATGTTTGATACATTTTTTGTAGATTTGGAGGTGATTAAGAGCATTAAAATGATGTTCGTCTAATAACTTGATTTGTGCCAAACGGTCTTGGAAAATGTTATCATCATTGAGAATATCTTTAAGTGAGATACGAAGAGATAGAATATGTACTTCAATAGGTAGAAAAACCTTTGTACCATAGACCAGAGAGAAAGGAGTGGTAGAAGTTAAGGTATGAATACTAGTGCAATAAGCCCATAAGGAAAAATGAATGTGCGCATGTCAATCCTTTCCAGTATCGACAACTACTTTCATAAGAATTTTTTTGAAATTTTTGTTCGTTGATTCTACTTGGATGTTTTTTAAGGGTAGTAAGGTGAATAAAAATTGAGTTGAATGCCGAAGGCATCACAGAGTTTCCATAGGGTTTTAGTTTTGAACTATTTTCTGTTATCAGTGATGAGATGGTGAACAACACCAAAATGAAAAATGATGTGACGGTTGATGAATTCACATATTTTCTCTTCTTTTATAAAAATAAGAGGCATGGCTTCTACCCATTTAGTTTAGTATTTAGTAGCGGTAATAATCCATTGATGACTTTAGGAAGAATGAGGATTGATCTCTCTGACAAGATCTAAACCCCATTAAGAGAAATACCAAATGTCTCATGCAACTTGTAAGGCGTGACAAGGTGTGGGATGAATATTAGCATGTTGTTGGAAATTCACACAACATTTGACATAATCAAAAGAATCATAGTTTAAGGTTGGCCAATAATAGCCCATGTGGAGAATGCATTTAGTGACATCTAAACAACTGAAGTGACCTCCACAAATTATGTCATGAACTTCCTTGATGGTGTAGGGAACTTCATAACTTTTAAGGCATCGTAAGAGGATACCATCAAAGCCAAGTTTATAAATAAGACCATCAATGATGACATAGTGAGAGACACTTTTGAGAAACGCTCATTGTCCATTGTGAGTAAGATTTGGAGGGAGAATGGAAAGGAAAAGGTAGTAAATAAAATAATTATACCAAAGGTCACGTGGGTTAGTTTCAATGGTTCTAGAAAGGTTGACATTTTAAAATAGATAAGAAGGTGACTAAAACCTTTGTATTGTGACAAATATTTTTTATTCAAAGGGAAAAGTGGGTATCTGAGAAGTAAGGCAGGCCATAGTATCTACAAATTTGTTACTGGAACACAGAGTGGTTTGAAGTTTAAAATAGTCAAAGGTAGTCAAAAGTATGTCCACATAATGCTTATACTTTTGGAGTATTTTGTTACAAAACTAGTATATACCATTCACTTGGTTTACAACCAATTGATAATTGCGAAATATATTACTTGATTTAACATCTAAGGTGATGAATGCTTGAAGACCTAATACGATTGATTCATAGTTAGTGATATTGATAGTACAATAAAAATATAGTTTGAAAGATAATGACATAGGCTCACCATTAAGAGGAATGAGGATAACGCCTGCACCACCCCCATGCTGACATTTGGAGCTGTTGAGGAATAAGGTCATCTAGAAAATGGTATCGTCCAAAGAGAGGGTAGAGATGGATTCATCTAGGAAACCAAAGTTAGAGGATTGATTTTCAAAGAGGGTGCATCTTCCAGTTAGTCAGTGATAGTTTTTCCTTTGACATATTTTTGATGAGTGAATTCAAGGTCTAATTCTACAAGAATCATGAGCCAACATGAAACACATTGATGTTGATAGGGCTTATCATGAATGTAATGTAGGGGGTCATTATTGATGACAACAAAGGTTTTTTGGTTGAGTAGGTAATGTCAAATTTTAGTGAAAAAAAAAGGCTAAGAAAAAAAAACTTGGCGCGAGTGTATCTGGTTTCATAGTCCAAAAGGGTATGACTTATATAATAAACTACTTTCTCCCTATTTCGCTCACCATGATGAGCAAGCATAGAACCCAAGGAATGATCAGCAAGAAAAATGTAAAGGTAAAATGGTTGGTCATCTTTAGGGGGAATGAGCACAGGTGGTTAGAGGATGTATTGTTTTAAGGCCTCAAAGGCTTTGTGGCATTCATCATCCCATTTGAATGAAATGTCCTTTTTGAGGAGATGATGAAATGGGTATTAGTGGTCGGAAAGATACAAAATAAAATGATGAATAAATTACATCTTGCCTTGCAAACTATGCAATTAACGAAGGCTGGTAGGTGGAGGCATTTCAATAATAGCATTGATTTTAGTAGGACTGAATTCTATGCCATTCAAAGAAACAATAAACCCGAGGAGATTTCCAGAGAGAACAATGAAGACACACAATACTTTATGAGACAGTCAAAGATGAACTTAAGGACAATAAGGTGTTCGTCCTGATGTTTGGATTTGGAAAGAAGATTTTCAATGTAATATTCTAATATGCTATGTATAATGTAATGAAAGATATAATTCATAGCCCGTTGATATGTGGCACCAAAATTTTTAATGCAAAAGGCATGATACAATAACAGGTCCCCCAAGGAGTGATGAAGGATGTTTTTTGTTGATATTTTGGGGCAAGTAATATTTTCATGAGGGATAACATCTCATGGCTAGTGGTGAGATCAATTAGTTGGTCAATACTATGTATAGGAAAGTCATCTTTACTAAAAACTAAGTTAAGGTGGTGGAAATCTGTGTAAATGTGGAATCCCCCTATCACTTTTGTGATAAGAATGCTGTTAGAGATCCATTGGGGATAATCAATGGGTAGGATGAAGGAAACCAAAAGAAGGCATTGAATTTCTTCTTTGATAATAAGGGCAATGTGAGGATGTATTTTCCGCAGCTTTTGTTTTATTGGTTTCGATTTAGGAATAGTTATGATATTTTGCACCACAATGTTTGGATCAATACCGAGCATATTAGCTTAGGACCAAGTAAAAGCATTGCTATGATCCCAGAGGAAAGAAGTAAAATATTCTTGTTCAGCAACATCTAAAGATTGGCCTATCTTTAGAATGTGTGGGTCATCCTGAGTGTTAATATTGATTTTGATGGTTGATTAATTTAACATGGTTTGTGTCTCAGAAGGAAATGACCAATGATATATAAGAGTCTTTTGCACCAAGGTAGGTGATAATAGACTCATCATCCTGACATTGAACAACATTAATAGAAGGTGTATCATCATCGATCATGTCATGATACAGTAAGGAAAGAGAAGAGGGAGCCTTACCATCTTGCTGATAAGTAAAAGGTCCCAAGGAAATGGTATTCATGAAAAAAAGTTACGAGGAATTGATTCTGGATCCATAGACTCCATAGGTAAAGGTGGTGAAGTTGGTAAATGGGGTGAAGGAGTGTTTCGTCTTCAATGAGTTGGATGCAGGCTTTCTTGGAAGATGGTTAGGCAAAGACAATACCACTTCACTCTTTATGTTTACATATGGTGCACAGGATGACAGTATGACAACAATGTTCATAAAAAACAAATCCAAATCCCTTCCATGTAAAAAAATGGAGGAAGGTGGGGCGAAGTGGTGGTTGGTAAGAGATTCAAGGTCAGATGAAAATGGTCACATTTAGGAAGGTGGCTCAGGAAAATAGGTAGAAGTATCAATTCCCCCACACTTTAAGTTGATGATAAGGTGGGGAGGACCTTAAGGGAAAACATCGCCTATGTGGTGATCATAGCGGGGATGTTGGGGAAGGTTACCATACTCTTGAGGAGTAAGGAATGTGTCAATGTTGTACATGCAGTACTCCCCCAGAGTGAGAATTTGAAAAACACCTTCTAGGAGATCGGTAGTTGGTATGTGGGTAGTAGAAATGGATGAATTACTGGGTGGAAAAGGAGAAGAAGCATTGGTTGGTTGAGAAGTAAATGGGTTAGTGGATGGGTTAGCTATAGAGATTTCGGTTGTAGTGGCAATAGAGGAGCTATGTGTAGGAGAGGTAGCGGAAACGTTTTTGGAAGGGGTTGTGGGTGAAGGAGAGGTGGTGGTGGTGGAAGATTCCTTAACTGGTATAAGGAAATCATTAGGTCTATACAACATGTTACATGTTTTGAATGGTGAAGTATCAGCTGGAATGGTATAGTTATGTCCTTCATGTTGAAATTTTACACAATGATGTAAGGTTGAAGGATCACAACCCATGACACAGATCCAAGGACAACCAAACAACATATTGTATTGGAATTCCCCCTCTAAGAAGTAGAATAATTCCAGAATGGTACAGGGGCCCACGTAAATGTGGAGAATGATGGTGCCAAGGGTCGAAATTATGGCATAATTGAATGAACGCAACATAACTAGGTTATTATGCATGTAATTGGTGGGGATGCACATTTGGTTGTACGCATGGGAATATATAATGTTGATGTTAGCACCACCATCAATCATAACGTGTCCATGTATATTGTCAATGTAGATGGAGATGAATAGGGTGGGATCTAGATCATCTTATTAGATAGGTAGAATATCGTCAGCAGAGAAACTAAGAGTGGCTACTTGATGAGTGGTAGTGGGTGCAGAGGAAGGTGATGAAGTGGTGAGAGATGCCACATGGCGAGGAGTGATCATGGATGCCAGAGGAGTTGGGTCACTAGGTAAAACTATAATAGATTGTAGAACCTCCATGAGGGAATTTTGGTGAGACTCAGAGGTTTAGATAAGTTCGTATAAAGAAATTTTGAGAGGAGATTAGTGTAAATGTTTGATCATTGTACAATGGGAGACCCCGTCAAAAATAGGGTATGTGGGTCCCAAAATGGTGATTTTTGGTGTGGGTGTAAATAGTATACTAGGCATAGGATTGGTGGATGTGATAGTTTTTTTATCCTTTCCTTTTTATTTTTGGGCATGAGTTGTAAAGATAACCATATTAATATGGGGTGAGGGAGCAGCTAAGTCATGATAAGTGTAGTGAAAAGACGTGCAATATAATGATGAGGGAATATACTAGTGTTGTGCAAAGAAGGAAACACATTGACATTTGGGCAGAGGTTTGGCTAGCTCTCTTATAAAGACCATATTGATCTCAAATGTTTGAGGTGGATAAAAAGGTTGTGTGGAGGTGGAGATGAAGGTCCCTGAATAGGTAAGGTATGAGGGTGTGTGGTGATAGGTGAAGGGGGAACATGGTCCTCATCTAAAAGATCATCGTCATCATTTTTTTTTTCAGGACGGTCCTTAGAGCCTTACAATTTTCTACATCATTCCATAACACACGATGATAGGTGTAAATTTTTGTATCATCAAACCCTGCTGGTATAGGTTTGAGTTGGTTATAAGGTCTAAGTTGTGGCAATGTGATGATAGTGGTCTCTAAAAGGTTTGTTACAATGTTAGCATAAGATCCTACCAATGGATCACAATGCAAAGTAAGTACAGATCAAGATGGATGTGTGAGTGATTTTTGTGGGAGAGGCATCACGGGAGGTAGACTCAAAGGTGGAATAGTTTTGACCACTAGTTTGGTAAGTTGTACTATTTGAGGTTCAGGTTGTATCTTCTTGGGTAAAGGTGTAGCAGATGAGCTAGTAATAGAAGGTGTTGTATATTTGACTACCTCTTTGGAGGGTATTTGGTTTTTCAACTTTGGTTACACCTTCATGGGTAAAGGTGAAGACAATAGAAGGGAAGGCAGATGGTGGAAGAGGACGGGTTAACCAAGGTGATAACAAAGGTGCAGTGAAGGTTTTTGGAAGAGGTTAGGTGGAGGGTATTGGTCGAAGAATGGGGAATACCATGGGTAGGGACAATGCTACTATGAGTGGTGTGGGTATAGGTGGTAAACAAGTTATAGATGATGGAAAATGTGTACGTTGTGTAGGTAAGTTAGGTTTAAATGAGGCTCGTGATGAGGGGATGGGGTGTTTTGTTTTTAGTTTACCTTGGGTAGGAATTTTCTTGGCTAAGGAGGATGGGTGAGGTCCTATGTTACATGGAAGCGATGAAGGTGATAAAGGGGTAGTAGGTGAAACCTCTGTATGCAACCTAGAAGGTTGGGTCTTCCTTTTAGGAAGAGGTATGGTTTTTGTGCAAGGTTGTGAGAACGTGGCTAAATCCAATATGAAAGGAGGATGGACTAGGATTGATGTCGACATGACACCGAATGTGGTGATGGTTCTAGATGTGGGGGAAGGTGTAAGTGCAGGTAGGTTCTTAGGTATAGGAATAGGTTTGATTATTGGTAAGGTTTTAGGTGTAGGCGAGGGTGATGAAGAAGAGGCCATTATAATAGGCTTAGGCATGGTTGGTTCAGTTGTCTGAAATACCTTTGGATAAATCGTAGAGGTATCAATAGATAATATTTGCATTTGGGTTGAAAAAGGTAGCCAAAGGCATTCCCAAAGTATGGAATTTTCAACATATTCCAAGTAGTCAGCCAGGTGTGAAAATGACATTGTTATAGGAGGAGATGATGTTGACTTGGTGGTAATCCCTATATAAAAAAATTGTGAGACAAGGAACTGGTTGGCTCTAAACTTTGTGGGTAAGAGATCCAAGAGAAAATCAATAGGCTCCTGGAAGGCTACTGGGGAATGGTCCCACCGAGCGTATGAAAATGTTTCACCTAATTCTTAGTATATTAATGAAATAGATAAGGGTAAATAGGCCAAGGAGGAATACCTGTTGTAATGTTGGTTGAAGGTTTTGCGCAAAAATCTAATTTCCTGATCCAAAATGATTGTGTGTGCTTCCTTTTGGCTAGGAGGAACTACCTGAAATGCAAAGCAAGACCACAAAAATTATTTAATAGAAAAAGGTTAGTAGATTTCTTAGTGTGAGATAGATCCAAGAAGTGTGATACTTCCTCAATGGTTGTCAATCTATGGATATATAATTCAATATAAAATAATTGAACATGGAAATAAATGAATCTATTGGTAGTGTTGTGATTTAGGTATCCCATAAAACTATCAATATTAATCAAATTATATGCTTTATTAATTAAATTGGTGGAGGTCTCAGGTTAGGTTCCAGGATGGGTAGGTGGTCTAAGGGTCATGGGCTAGGTCTAGGCAAGGTCTGCGAAAGTTTGATTTATTTTGGGGTGAGCTAGGATATTACTGGTTTGATTTAGTTTACAAGTCATGGAGACCGATGACGGTCAACGTATGAATGATGATGGTTAAGGTATGACCAATGATGGTTTAGGATGACTAATCTTGGTTATTGTGGGTAATGGCATAATGTAAAATCGGGTTTCTAGGTTCCCTCTATGTTTGCAAAAAGAGATGAGAAGGTTTGTAATTATGTTTCAAGTAGGGTATCGAGCTTGGGTGAGGTTTTTGTGAGGATTTTTGGGTGTTAAGGTAAATTTAGTGAAATTTTGATAGGAGGCACAATAACTGATGTCAGTTTAGGGGCCGATGTTGGTGAAGAGGAAATCAACAACGGTTAAGATAACCAGCATCGGTAGGGATAATTTGTTGAAAGTTGATAAAAAGGTGATTTTGGGATTTTGTGTGATTGAATAGAGAGTGAAGGGGGACTAGTTGGGTTTGTGATAAGGTAAGGTAAACTTAGGAAAGTATTAAGGTTAGGTATGGAGAGCCAAAAGGTTATGTGTGGTTGGATAGGTACATGGGCAAGAAGGTGGAGATGGAGGAATGCAGGGAAGAACAAGATCTAATAACAAAAGATAAAGAACCTATTAAGTAAGTACATAAATGATGAAAAATCAAATGCACTTACTTGTATTTTAAAGCCTAGTTGGTGAAGGAAGGTGACGATCAATCCAAGAAGAACTTGGTGGTCATTGCTGCAGTAGTACCTCTTGGACTGCCACCATTAATACCATTTCCTTGGGATTAGTCTTAGGTACTTGCTTGGGCCTCTGGGTGAATGTATTATGTCATCTTGATGCTGAGAAAACTCTGGTTCATGCTTAAATGTAGATAGCTCTCTCCAAAAATCAAAGTGACAAACTTGGAAAAAATATTTCCAAATTGTATATATGGTAATTGATTATGGTCAAGGTGACTAGCATCAGTTTCGGGTTAATCAGCATTGGTTAGGGTGGGAAATCCTAGGTTTACCAAAAATAACAAATATTGGCTATTTTGGAGTGCTCTTCTTGTCAGTCTGAGTCTCAAGTGATGGTTAGTGCTTAGATAAGTGGGGTTGTTGTTAGAGAAGGAATAGGAATTTAATGTTAGGGTTAAACTAAGTCCCAGTTGGCTAAGATAAGTAGAGGTTGGGTCTTAGTTAATTAATAGGATAAGAATAAGTCCATGGTGAGGTGTCTAGGTGATGTGGCTAGGTGAGGTGTAAATTAATTCAATTAAAGTAAAAAAATAATAAATAATGTGAGGATGGGAATTATTTCAATTGTAAGTAATTAAATTAATATGAATGTGGGGTAAAGGAGGCATAGTTAGGTGAAGACATTATGTTCACTGAAGCAAAGGGGACTAAGGCGAGTGTGACCCAAATTTGGTGTCTACACTCACTATGAGAGTAAGAAGGAACTATAATAAGATATGTTTGTGTTTATCTCAAGCTTGCATCAGAAGGTCTCATAATAGTTTTTTATAAACACTCCTTCAATAGTCTGAGGTATCTATGCATCTTACTGAAGGAGGATATTGTGATCACCATGCCTCATATTAGTAAGTTCTTCAACAACAATAGATCGTTCTTTCCCTTTATTTTCTCTCTCTCTCTCTCTCTCTCTCTCTCTCTCTCTCCACATTCCAACTTTCAATTGAGAATGTGATTTTTTCTATCTTCTCCTATTAACTTAAGTGATAACAAAATATTTGTAAATTGTAAAATTAATCTATGAGAATTAAAAGAGAGTTACTTAATTTGTCTCTTCTAAGGGTGATTGAAAGGTCACAAGTAGAATAAGAACATGAAGAATCATGTGGGGGTAGATGAGAAGGAAATATACAATACTATAAAATGGAATGGCTTCTCCATTCCAAAGGATCCAAAATTTTTGCTTTTGGTAGCAATTGTGGATTGTTGTAGATTGATTGAGATTTTTATTCATACTACACAAGAAATAAAGGCTATATTTATTCCATCTCCTTTGCTAATGTTTTCCTCTATTCTCTTTCTTGTCTACAAATTTGAAAGAATAGTGATCTTGAATAACCAAGAAGGAACGTGGTTTCCTTTATTGATTAGTCAAAAGAATTGTGTGTCTGTGGTTTTTTAGTCTTACTAATTACCTACAATGTTTATTTCCTCTAATTGAATGCGGACCTACTCCAGTTATTGTGTGTGAACTTTTCTAGCATCTACTCACAAAAGCAACCTTCTCTTTCATTATTTATCTCCCTTACACCTCATCACTGTAAGTTCCTCCCTTTTACCCCATACAAGCACTTTTCCATTGGTTCAATGAAGTGTGTTTGTGTGATCCCCGAACTATTTCCCCATCCCACAACATTTAGATAAAATTAGTATAGTTTACATTCAATAATGGGAGCCTTCCCACACAGAATGAGGGGAGTAGCCCCGTCAGTGTTGGTGGAAACACATAATTTACAACACGAAAAAATATTTCACCAACATGTTTCATTCTCGGTCCTCCTCTCAATGCCTATTTATAAGGTTTTCTATTAGCCAAAACATCATTTAAGACATATCTACAAAATAATAAAATCTATTTTTAAACCCCTTGCATTTTTTCTTTATTTTAAAAAATTAAACAAAATCCTATTTGAATTTCATTAATTTTAGTGAAATATTTGGAATTCATAAATATTTATTTTCCTAAACAAGGGCATAAAATGTGAAAGACACAATTATTTGAAAATCCCTTGGATATTTTTTTTATAACATTAAAATCTTTGTAAAATTCCTTTGTTTCGTAAAATTCATCATCTATTTTTAGCATTGCTTTTATCTTAATTTAAAATATATCACTTTTTTCTATAAACCACTTTTAGGTTGACCTATATGTTCAACTTTGGGATTACTCTTATTCATCTTCAAACCTTTTATTCATGGCTCTTCCCTCTATGGTATATTGAATTCCAACCTTACATTTTCTAATTGGTACATGATTCCTTATATAATCATAGGATTTATCCTCATTTTTTTGTCATGGCTTATTCTACCAATGTAAAAATCTTCTTACTTGAGCTACTTCATAACACCCCCTTATATAAAGATGTTCTCTATGGTATATTGCAAAAAACAAAGATTCATGACGATGAGAAATCATATTATGTGGTATCCATTATCCATACTCTATGATTACTATAAGAAAATATATATCCTCCAAATATGACCATGACTATGTCATCTCTTTTACGACTATCCTAAAATCTATTCAATCATTACAATATTTTTTCAAATTAATATTCAAGCTATGAGTATCTAGATTAAGTCACTCAAGGATGAAATAAAACATCTACAGAATCACATTCATTTCAATTCCAACCATATCTCTATGCATAGTCTTGGGACACAATAAGGTCAATCTCAATCATGGTTTCCAAATAAAAATCAATCCATGCCTAGTAATAAAGAACCTATTTATTTAAACAAAATCAATGATAATATACCACATAATATTTTGTATGATTTGATAAGAACTCAATCAATCTACTACTTAATCATTAATATCCCATTCATACATTTGACAAGATGAAAATCATTTTGCAATTATCATGGCATCAATGGACATTGTGAAAATGATTGTAATGTTTAATAAGAAAATATATAATAGATTATAGATAAGGGTATTATTTATTTCGATACATGTTATAGTTTGTCTCCTCTTCTAATGCATCACTCTATAGATGCTGAGATATCCCATGATACCCCTTTTGGAGAGCCACTTGTTTCTCGAAATCCTGTGAGTAATGTTCCTTAGAGAGGATTTTCTCTTTTAGGGTCATCTCAATCTCCTCGATCTATTTGGAAATATAAATTTATCATATCTATATCGAATGAGCATGGTGCAATAATAAATTATATAAATCCATCTGTAATGAAAGGACTATATATTCATAAGGAATATATGAATGCAATACATCATTCAAAAACACTATCTCAATGTAATAACTACATCCTACTATTGTGAAAATGAAAATAAATTAATACACATTAAACAAGAACAAATTGGAGAGGAAACATTGCAAAGGGAGAATGACAAGTAAAAAAGGTGTGAAAAAATAAACTATGCATGGCTACATAGAAATTAAAGCATAATAATAGTTAGGTGGAAACACAATTATAAGGTTATCCCTAATATAATGTTACTAGTTAATTTAGGAAAATAAGATACCACATTAATTAATTCTTATGATAGTTACAATGATCAAAATGATATATCTGATTCACATTTTCACAACTTAAATTGCAATACCATTTATGATGTCAATTCTTGGTTTATCTCTTTGGGCATTAGAACAGACCAAGTTAATCCTTTTATGGTTAAGGTTACATAATCCTCTCCAATTGCAAAGCCTAGTTAGGGAGGAAAATAATCCTATTATAGGACATATAAGACATTATTTTCTACAAAGGGTTTCTCAACAAGGAATCACCACAAAAAAATATACCTACAGAGGATCTTAATTCAAGAAAATATTAACTCATTTTTAAATATCTAGTTGATGAGAATTGAGCTCCAAAATCACCAAATCTTACATGCAATTAATTAGTAGGCCTATCATTGTAAAGTATTAAAACCCAAAAATACATCTCATTTTATAGGAATATTACATAACCCCTTTCTAGTGGGGGAAACTACCATGTCTTCACCTTACTTGTTTTTTCACAGTATTGTCAACATGATCATGTATAATACTTTAACATTGGGTACCGTGTTATTTTTCACTAGAAATGCACACCTTGAGTGGATAATTAATTCAAGAGTGTTACCCCAAGGCTCACGACTTTGTCTCCTTCAAGGAATACCTCCATATATAGATGAATAGAATCCTATCTACCCTAATACTACCACTACTATACTATATTATAACAATTTTAAGGGAAAATGGGAGAAGGATGTAATTGAAATAAAAGGGGTGGTGATTGTACCAAAGAAGAAGGGAAACAATCTCTTCATTTCATTTTAAACATAATACATTAGAACCCTATAACTATAAACCAAACATAGTCTAGCCCATAAATATTAGAAGGCCAGGGGATATTTAACACAATAATGAAGGGTATATATAAGGCATGATCATAATTATATTAATTCTTATAGTATGCACAATTTGTTATAGAATGGGAGGGATACACTAGACCCATTGCAATAATTAAACATAGAGGCCAAGCAAATAAGCGAATAGTGAAAACTAAAAATGTAAGAGTTTCCCTAAATATAGAAGAGGGGATCCTTTTAACAATAAACATCCCTACATGTATGTCAGTAAAGAATAGAAGAAAGGTAAACTTTTCACCTTTGAGACCAGAAGCATGCTTAAAATATGATTGCAAATGATTAATCACCCCAATCTAACTCCCAAATATTAAATCCTCCACATAATAATGTAATACCTCAAATATTATAAATATTGTTGGGGAATAGTCCTACCTATTGAAATAAGGTATTGGGCACAAGAAATGGCCTCCATTGAGCTCTAAAACCTCCTCTGACTTGCATTAAATGATACTAATGGAGATATAAATGTCCCACCTTAACCTATTTTCATTTAATCTTAGGGTCACATCTCACGCATTCAAGCCTCCACATAATGTAAAATTTGTGAACTTTGAGGATAGAATTTGTGCCACGTGGCACTCATTTGTACATCTTTATGTTCATTCGACTGCTACTTCACTTTGAGTTTCCCATTGTCTGACTATATGGGACCTCTCCTTGGGAAAAATCCTATATTTTGGGCTCTAGGGTATTATTCATGACTTATTCAATTTTCATCTAAGTGCAAAGCCATTTGTCACTCATTCCAGCTTCCACAAGGTGCCTTTTTCTTAGCCGATTTTCTTTATTTCTTGTCGGCTGACCACTTAGCCACTTCTTCAAAAGGGGAATTTATTCCATGAATCCCATTCACTCAACTTATAATTGGAATATATTTTTTATGTAAATCCTAGGTTTATTTTCTTGTTTTCTAATGTGGGACTAAACCCCAAGGTGAAAATATTTATCAACGGCATCAACCATGGTCGATGCTATCGAGATTACCACTCCAAATAAAACTAGGCCCCTGCAACCCTTTGTATGAGAAAAATGACACCTTCCATCCTTGATCCATTTACTTGAATACTTCAAATGTGGAAAGAACTCAAGAGATTCAAATTTAGGATTCAAAAATGAACATGAAAGCCCCAAATTTTTTCATGTAGCCTCTATGAATGGAAAAACATTTGTGCATGGAAATTTGATAAAGGAGAATGCCCAATGAATGGAAAAGGTGGAAAGGGAGTTGTATCATTGATCCAATAACTTATAAAGTGATCTGCATGCCACCATAATCCTTTATAGACCCCAAAACATCCATAAAAACTATGAAAGTATTAAAACAATTAGATAAAATATGGTAAATATAGTTCAGTTTGTCAAAATGAAGCAAGAGGCTGATTTTGGAAATATTTCTAGTGACTCATAGGGTTCATTTTCCTACAAAATAAAAAACTATTATCCTTTGTCTCCATTGGTCATGAAATTTCTATGATACACCTAAAATATCTAAAAATTTGAGTTTAGAGACCCCTTAAATCTTTCCTCTAGTTCCTCCACTTACAAACCCTAAAAACAACAACCTACAAATAACACATGAAAAAACATACATACAAAATTGAAAAACACTACTTTTTTCAAGATAAATATGTGGAGTGTTCAAAGAATTTTTTTTCCAAAATAAAACTCATACTACCCTATCTAACATGTACATTGTAGAATTTACACAAAGCCAAAAATTGGCTAGGAGAAGTGGATCCCTTTTTTTATGAACTTGGTCCATGCAATGATTTTTTCTTTGGATTTATAAAATGAGAGGAGTGAAAAATGGTTTATAAATCCTCCAAAATATTAGTTCTACCCATAAAATAAACCTCCTGATCTATAATTTTCTTATGGAGGTGTGAGAAACAATTTTTGGTACTTTGGGGCTCTTCTTCGTGCTCTAAAGTAAGCATGACTAGTGGAAACCCTGATTTAAAATATATTGAAGAGATAATCAGTTGCGAACCCTAAATAGTGAAACTGTTACAAACCCTAAATGGAAGAGATGATATCCATGGCCGCAAGAAATCTTATCACGATGGAGGCGTAGGCTGCGCTCCTTCCATTCTTGGATATGTTGTTGCTAGCGGTGACACATAGGAAGAACATGTGCTATCATGGATTGATAAATATTATGGTAGTGCTAAGGCTTCCTCCTTAGAACCTAACACTTATAGATCCATGATTGGTGGTTGTAGAAGCATTAAAAATCTAGGTAACAGTGCTTCTGTTGAAAATGGCCTGATTCTAGGAAACACTCTAGCTCATAGTGGTGCACGAGATGACCTGGTGCTCTCTTTGGATTGCCATGGGCACTCCTCACACTCCAGTGGTGTATATTCCTTAAAGCATGGAAAACAATCCCCTATTTCTATGTTGCAACTAGATAACCATTTTTCTTTAGTACATTTACACCCAGAGATCACTACAGCAGGCTTTCCTAAGACTAAGATTGTTGTGGATCACGTCTTGAAAAACAGCTCAAAGAGATCGGCTACATTTAAGGATATTTTATAGTGTATGAGTATTTCATAAGGGATGAGTCCACCCACACCTATGAACCCTGATGTTACCAACCCTAACATTTATTTTGGGGAATAATTCCTCGATTCGAAATGATTCTACCAAGAGAACGATCTAATTGGGAGATTCAATGGGCTCTGGCCCAACCTGGCTACCCTTCATGAATGCATTACAAAGCACTGGATCCTAATTCTATCAGGTAGTTTAGATCTTTATGCATGTCCTAAAGGCACATTTATTGTTTCTTTTTTGTCAATTATGGATAAGGAATTCATAGCTAAAAAACTCTAGGCTTATCAATCCCACTACCTTGTTTTGAAACCCTTGTTCCCATCTTTTAACCCACTCATTGAATCATTTACCTACAAACCAATGTGGATTAGACTACCCCACCACTCCAATTCTGGGACTGCACTTGTCTGACTTCTATTAGAAATGCTCTGGGTCATATGCTATTCATTGACCCCCAAGCCACTAATTTCACGAACATAACCTTCGTCGGAATCCTTGTTTAGCTTGACATATCCAAAAATATCCCTGCTAATATAGATCTTAAAGTCCCAAATAGAAATTGGACACAATCATTAGATTATGAAGGCTTGCCATTTAGGTGCAGAATTGTTTTTTCTACCAGACACATTACTAATATTTTCAGGATGGAAAAGTGAAAAAATGGAAAAAAATAACTGGTGGAAAAATGCCCTCCGTGAACACCTAGTCTTCGAAGCCAAAGAGGATCTAGACTCAAATGTAGATACTGAAGAATATTTTGATTCTGTCCCAGAAACCCCTCTTTCAGAAATTCTAGTTGTTGACAACGCTAAAGAATTTCATTCATGTGGTGACAGAAAGGAAAATACAAAAGAATATATTAATTCCGATGTTCAACTTGGATTAATGGAGAATAAGGAAAACATGCCTCCATATTTTAATCCTCTAATTGCAGTGGCTTCAGCAATTTGGATAATGGTGCATAAAAATAAAAAAATTATCTCCAAGAATACCGCCTCTCCACCTAATTAGTTATCCACTAATGTTCGGCTGCTCATTATTGCTTCACTTTTCTTTTTCAGGTAGCATCTATTTGGTCGCTGTAAATCAGTTGTTTTTATGTTAATGTGTTGTTGGTTTTGGTTTTTATTATGAGTAGGTTGTTTCTTGTTGTTGGGCATTCAAGTTTTACCTTGATTTTGATCATTTTTTATGTGTCTTAATTTTTCACATCTAGATCTTTGAGCCTTCTTATATAAGGGTATGGTCCCTTTCAAAAAATATTTACACATAATAAAAAAATAAGGTGTATAATAGTGCACTAAATTTTGTAAAATAAATTATTAGGTTCACTATACAAGATGCCATATTCATCTTTCTTCTCATAGAGAGGGGTTATGATCTCATCTAACTTCTTTTCCTATTCTTTCTTCTCAACAAATACCTCCTCATCCTCAAACCACCCTTAAACATAGAGTTTATAGGATCAAACATTCTCTTTACAACCTTTTAGATATGTATTTGATTAACATTAGTGTCCAAATACACTTTTGGTTCTTCAACATTAGAGTCTCCAAGGATGATAGCAAGATCTAAACATGGAACATAGTTTTAGTCACTACACTAAAAAAAAAATTCTCACTCACTATCGTCCAACTTCTCAAGCCATATATTTTCCTCCTCCTTAGAAAGCACCTCTTTGTTTCAAAAAAAAATATCTTCATCATCACCATAAGATGAATTCCACTATGATATGTCTATTACTTGATCTCCATTGGTGAAACTGGTGTCATTAGGTTGTGAACTAATTATGAGGGTCTAAATTCCACATAATTCATTAGTAGATCTTATTTAATCTCAACAATTATAAATTTATCCTTCAAACCTTTTATTTATTCCTCCACGGTACATTATTTATTTTGCAACTCAAGTGAAACCAAGATATCATGCATATTCTTCTCCTGTTCATGGTAATTATCTAAGTTGATTGAATCGCTGTGAATTAGAGCTAACTTGAAGTGTTGTATCATGTTTTTAAAGGTATCCTCATCATTATACAAATTAAAAAAATAGATATCCACCCTCCTTTTCTAAAATATACACTTGCATAATGTGGGATATTAGTAATGGAAATCCTGTTAATTACCATATCCTCCCAAATCCTTATTACAAGAGTTTTTTTTATAAAAATAAATATGATGACACCTTCAAACTGAAAAAACCCTATTAGTTACGAGAGAAATTTCATCAAATAAGCCAATATACCAAAGTAAAAAAACTTTAAATCCTTACAAAAATAAATTTTTTCTCATCAAACTTGTCACAGAGCTTTGATCACCTTCAATTTGTTTAGAATCATCAAACAATCATGATCAATATATTCAAGAAGTTTCGAAACTCTATTTAAACTCTTTCACCTGGTTAAGACTTCTTAAGATATCTTCTAGCCCCAAAAACACCCAATTCTTATATATCAGAAATACTCACTAGGTTTCAAACCAAACCAAATACATTACTAGACACCCATTTGGCCCTCACGACTTATATCTGAGTTTCAAGTTCTGACGTTTAGTGTAACTCCTTCAAACAACAACTCTTGCTTCTCAATTAGGTCTCTTGTTCTACCAGCCCTAGTTCTATGTAAATCCTCTTGTCTAAGAAAAATTACAAAGTTATTTGAGAATGTAAAAACGTATTTGATAACACTTTATCCTCTTCTTACTCTCAACCAATTTTAATATCTTCTCTCTAAGAACAACCTCCTATATGGTACATTATTTATTTTACAACTCAAGTGAAACCAAGAAATCATATGTAATCTTCTCTTGTTCATGATAATTATCGAAGGCGACTAAATGGTTGGGAATTAGAGATAATTTGAAGTATTGCATCATGTTTTTTAGGGTATCCTCATCATTATACAAATGAAAAACACATATAGCCACCCTCTTTTTGTAAAGTATATACTTACATAATGTGGGATATTAGTAATGGAAATCCTATTAATTACCATAACCTCCCACATCCTTATTACAATAGTTTTTTATAACAATAAATATGATGACACCTTCAAAATTAAACAACCTTGTTTGTTACGAGAGAAACTTCATCAAATAAGCCAATATACCAAAGAAATAAAAAACTTTAAATCCTTACAAATATCAATTTTTTCTCGTAATACCTATCACAGATCATTGATCGCCTTCAATATGTTTAGAATCATCAAAAAAGCATCATCAATATCTTCAAGAAGTTTCAACACTCTATCTCGACACTTTCACCTTCTTAAGACTTTATAAAGATATCGTCTATCCCTAAAAACACATAATCCTTATAGCTCTGAAATACTCACTAGGTTTTAAACCAAAAAAAATACATTTCTAAACAACCATGTCTCCCTTATAACTTATATTTAAGTTTCAAGTTCTGAGGTTTAATGTAACTCCTACAAACAACAACTCTTTCTTCTTAATTAGGTCTCTTGTTCTAGTAGCCTTAGTTTAATGTAAATCCTCTTGTCCAAGAAAAATTACAAAGTTATTTGAGAATGTAAAAACATATTTGAGCACACTTTATCCTCTTCTCACTCTCCACCAAGTTTTATATCTTCTCTCTAAGAACAACCTCCTAAACACATTGTTGATTAAAAACCAGCTAGGTCTTTTCTTAAGTCAAGACTTAGTTTCTATGCCTTTTATAATCCCAATTATTTCTTTTCCTCTAATCCCTCCTTCATCACCTCTTTTACTACTCCACTCCTCTTCTTCTATAAATTTTCCTTATCCCTTCTTGTTGATTTCCTTCTCACTTTGAATCTACGCCCTTTCTTTATTTTTGACTATGTGTGTAAGCTTCTTGACCTTAAGCTTAATAGAACATTCTTCTCAACTCATGTTACAGCCTTTATCACCCCCTTCCAGTTATTTGAACTTATATGGATATTATTCATGACTCTTGCTTAGAATTGTTATGGAGCATGATACATGACTGTAATATTTAAGTTTCTTACTCACTACCATTATTTACTCATTCTAAACTCTTTTAAAACTGTTATCACACTTAAATCAATCTAGAGTACTAGTTTCATAAAATAGATCAGGAATATTCTTATAGTTTGACCCAAATTTGTAAGCAAACTCTCAAAATAGGGTATCTAGAACATTTAGATTGTATTTTGAGTTTCCTTTCATCTAGATCCTTTCTTTTTTCTTTCCAACTCTATTTAAAATCTCACCTTACCTTATTCCCTCTAAAATTTTAATTTTATAAAGTAGAATAACATAATACTTGAATTTTAATCAAATTTGTGTTCAAAAAACCCTCAAATAGGGTATGCATGCATAACTAGGACTAAGTTTTCCACTTTTTACCTTCATAATTAACTCAAATCATCTTGAAACTTTATAAAAACCTTTTACCTTAATATTACTATCCACATGTTTTGAGACTTTTTTAAATGTTAGTCTGCAAATTTCACATGTTTTTCTTCTTTTGTCAAAACCTTAGATATGGTATAGCTTGAGACAAAGTATTTTTGGTCTATTTTACTTATTTAACCCTTCAAGACTTCTACAAGCTATAGGAAACTTCTACAAACCTCCACTCAAATTTTAATACATTCCTTAAGCATGAAAAACTACCATGGCTTTATGTGATATCTCTAAATTCTAGGTTTTTTAGTCTCCAATAGACTATGTAACAATTATCACAAGTTTAAGCTCTATTTCAAACATCCCTTACTGTAGTTCATGATTTTATGATTATAACATTCCTTAACAATGAACACATGTCCCCCTATAACCATCCTTAGGTCCTTTAAAACATACACATTCTATAACATTACTCAAAGCCTTCAAATCTAGGGATAACAATCAATACACATATTTGGGAGACAATCTTCTTTAATTTTTAGTTCTTATTCATGTATTCACAAAAATATCCAAGATTATTAGGCTAATAAAAAATCATGTACAATTGAATAATGAAAATATGTCTTATAATAAATCAATCCCTTGAAAACCCTTAAGTATTTGATTACAAAATAGTTTCTTTAACTTCTTAGAACTTCAACTCTCATGGAATCAACCTTCTTTGATGCTCTTACCAGCTTCCAAACTTCTCAAACCTACATTTTATGAACTCGGTGGACCTATAGCACCTTTTTATACCTGAAACATCATTCATATAACCTATACAACTTAGTTTACTCATCCTTCATACATAAACTCATATCAATATCCATGATTTTTCAAGAAAATCCTTCATCCAAATGTTCTCCATAGTACATCATGGTATTTTTTGAGCCTTCCAAAATTTTCACACCTTCTTCTTCCCTACTCTACCTTATTCTCCTATTATACTCTCTTTCAACATTCGAATCCTTTCCTTTTTGTGATCAAAATGAGTTAGTTACTCAAGTAGTTAGGTCTTTTAATCATAGGCATAACTAGGTTAAAAATGAGTAACCTCACCCTCATGGGTGGAGAATATGTAACTAGGATACATGAGTTTCTTTTATAAATTTTAGAAGCATGACACTAACCTACCCTGGTTATTAAGATACAAAGAACAATAAGAAGAATTTAAATATTTGAAAAGGGAGTTTTTGAGGGAAACTCCAAAAATTCATTATTAAAATTTTAAAGAGGTAAAAATGGATATGATACATTCTAAGACACCTAAAGGGACCCCTAACACCTACTTCAAACAAAAAATTTCTTTAAACACAAAATTTTCCTTTATACATGATGATGCTCCTGCATCATACTCCCCAAGTGGGAAGATTTTCACTCATGTACAAATGTAGTTCTTCTTTATTTTCTTCCAATTCATTTTATTATTTGAGCCTCATATTCCTTTTCATGTGTTCTTCATTTTTCATGTCTCTCTAATATATTCTCTATATTTTCTTGGACTCTAGCTTGGTTATCTTATCTTCATATTTCTTCAATGTTTCTTCATATTCATATTTTTCATGTTCCAGTTGTACCTTCTCATCATTTTCTTTCTTCTTTATATCTTTCACATTCATTAATTTGTTCACACTTTGAGAATCATAGATAAAAGAAAGAGTAGATTGTAAAACTAGATACAAACTAGTCTCATTTTTATCTTCTTTCTTCCAAAACTTGATTCCTTCACTTTCTTTATAATTATCATTTTTTGTTATCTCTATATATTGTTGTATATTATCAGGCTCTTACTCTATTTATTCCTCTTAAATATTCATCATACTTTTCTCTTCATTGTATGCTTCTTTGGTTAAGGCTTCTATAGTCTTTTCTTTGATTTTCACCTCATCTTCTCCACTCAACCAACTCCACATGCTTGCAAGTACTTTTAATGATCCCTTCATTATACTAATAGTTGTACTTACTTCCTTGACTAATACGGACTATTTTTTACTTTGTTCAAAATCTCTTCTACTTGAATTTCTTCATTTTTTATCTTCTTTTCTTCTAATTCTTCATTCAATACATTGGTTATTGTATTAATTTCTTATTATTATTTACCTACATTCACACATAAAAATAAACCATCATAATGAAAATTTGGAGGCCTTATAGCCTCTTGAGAAGCTCCTTGCAAGATCTCTTCTTTATCTTATTTCTTCACTAGCCTCATCTTCCTATTCACTAAACATCACTCCTACCTCTGGATAACATAAAATGAATTCCTTACTTCTTTCCTTCCTTCTTTCCTCTCTTTTCCAAGAAATGATATTCTTCCTTATTCTTTCTACAAGCCATTTTATAGGCCATTGTACTCTTTTTCTCATACAGCAACCAAGAACTTAGTTCTCCTTCTTACCTATTTCTATTACTACCTTTAAATATTCTTCTATCTCTCTGGTTTCTACCATCATCTCTTCATTATTCATTCTTTCCTTACTTTTACTATTTTTCATCTTGTTGCAATAGTCATCCCAAAAGAAACATCTTATTTTCACTCTTTTCTTAACTCTCTTTTTTCTTCTCTTCTCAAGAATGTCTTTTCCACCTTTCTTCTTCTCAACACCTCACCTTAGGACTTTCCTGGTCTTTTGGTTCTTATTTCTCTTATCTTTACCCTATAAGCTTGTTTCACCTCAGACCTCTTCTTACTTTCTTCTTATATTCCTCTTTAAGCCATTAAGGATATGGTTTTTTTCTCACTACATCACTTTCACTCTTAACTTCTTCTTTTCAATGTCTCTTTTTATTGTTTTCAAGAGCACACCTACTCTGATACAATTTGAAAACAATAAATATCATGACACCTTCAAAATGCAACATTGTTAGTTATGAGATAAAATTAATCAAACAAGAAAATATACCAAAGAAATCAATAACTTCAAATCCTTACAAATATAATTGTTTTCTCATCAAACATGTCACAGATATTTGATCACCTTCAACCTTATTAGAATCATCAAACAAGCATGATCAATATCTTCAAGAAGTTTCAAAACTCTATCTCAAGTCTTTCACCTTCTTAAGCATTATTAAGAGCGCTTATATCCTTAAAACATACACTCCTTATAGCTCTGAAATAATCAATGGGTTTTCAACCAAAAAAATACATTTCTATACACCCATTTGGTCCTTACAATGTATTTCCAAGTTTCAAGTTCTGAGGTTTAGTATAACTCCTTTAAACAACAAATATTTCTTATCAATTACGTATTTTGTTCTACTATCCCTGGTTGATGTAAATCCTATTTTCCAAGAAAAATTACAAATTTCTACAAGAATTTAAAAAACATAATTGAGCACCCTTTATCCTCTTTTCACCCTCCACCAAGTTTTATAGCTTCTCTCTAAGCATAACCTCCTCAACTCATTGTTCACTAAAAACTAATAAGGTTATTTCTTATGTAAAGAATGAGTTTTCATGTCTTTTTTAATACCACTTGTTTCTTTACCTCTAATCCCTCTTAAATAACCTCTTAGAAACCTCTTTTACTACTCTAATCATATTCTTCTATAAATTTTCCTTATCTCATTTTCTTTATTTCCTTCTCACTTTGAATCTTTGTCCTTTCTCTATTCTTGACTTTGTGTGTAAGCTTCTTGAACTTCAACTTAAGAGAATATTATTCTTAACTCATTTCACCACTTTTATCACCCCATTATATAAATCCAAATACTTGTATGTAATTTTTTTCCAAGTGAGTTTTAATTCTATGGATATTATTCATGAATATTACTTTAAATTCTTATTGAACATGGTACAAGACTGTAATATTTAAGTTTCTAATTAATTAGTCTTATTTTATTTTTCCAAAATCTCTTAACACTCTTATCAAACTTCATTAAATCCATAGTACCAATTTTGTAATATAGACAAGGAGTATTCTTATAGTTTGACCCAAATTTTTAAGTAAACTCTAAAAACAAGATATATAGGACAATTATATTGTATTTTGAGTTTCCTTTCTCCTAAATCATTTGATTTTGATATCTAACTCTATTTAAACCCTCACCCTACCTTTTTACCTCTACAATACACATTTCATAAATTATAATAACATAATACTTGACATTTAATCAAATTTGTGTTAAAGAACCATCAAACAAGGTATGTATGCACAACTAGGAGTTTTTCCACTTTTTACCTTCCTAATTAACTCAAATTATCTTAGAAATTTATAAACACCTTTGTAATTCCTGAATATTAATTTCCATATACTTTTTAAATTGTTAGTTTGCAAATTTCACACGTTTTCCTCTTTTTTCAAAACCCTAAACAAGGTATAGCTTGAGAGAAAGTAGTTTTTTTATTTTACTTGCTTAGCCCTTCAATACTTATCCAAGTTCTAGGAAACTTCTATATACCTCCACTAAACTCTTACAACATTCCTTAAGCATGAAAAAACACCATGGAATCATGTGATATCTCTACAGTCTAGGTTTATTATTCTCCAATAGACTATACAACAGTTCTCACTAGTTTAAGCTATATTTAAAACATCACTTAGTCTAATTCATGATATTATTCTTAGAAAATTTTATAACAATAAAAAAATTTCCTCCTACAACCATCCTTAGGTCATTTAAAACATGAAAAGTATATAACATTATTCAAATCCTTCAAACATAGGGACAATGGTCAATACACAAATTTGGGAGATAGTCTTCTTTAATTTTGAGTTCTTATTCATATATTCACCATAAGAAATCAAAGTATCATACTAATAACAACTAATGTACAATAAAATCATACAAATATGGATTATATCAAATAAATCAATTGAAAACACTTAAATATTTGATTAGAAGACATTTTATTAATCTTCTTATAACTATAACTCTCATGGAATCATCCTTCTTTGATGCTCACCACCTTCCAATCTTACTAAACCTAAATTTTATGAACTCTATGGACCTGTACCATCTTCTCATACTTGTAAAATCCTTGATATAAAATATACATCTTACTGTACTTACCTTTCATACACAAACTCATATCAATATCCAGGTTTTCTCAAGAAACTCCTTCATTACAATGTGCTCCATTATACATCATGGGATTTTCTAGGCCTTCTAGCTCTGTCACAACTTCTTATACCATAATATACCTTATTATCCTATTATAATCTCTTTGATGATTTTAATACTTCCATTTTTGTGATCAAAATGAGTTATTTAATCAAGTATTTAGGTCTTATAACCATAGTCACAACTAGGTTAGAATTGAGTAACCTCACCCTTGTTGGCATGTGTGTGTATAGGTGTTGTCATTGATGTAAAATACCATTAGTTACAAATAGGATGACAGAGGTATTCTAGAAGGTTCTTATTAGGATTATGACATGGAGATTCAAGTGGTTTCATGATTGCATGAGTGGATTCAGTGAGATTGTCCTCGTTTAACAAGCTTGATCAGGTGAGCTAAATAGTCTAGGAGATGGAACATGGTGAGTAGAGTTGCATGGTGACTAGAGAATCATGGTAGAGGCATGGAGAAAATTTTAGAATATTTTTAAGACACTCATATGAGTTTCAAATTATAGGTACAAGTGGAATACTTAATTGCAGGTGCACATCTAGACCTAGTCTAGGTGCTTGGAGACCAAATGATGCATGATGATGAGGTATAGAGTAGTGAGAGATCATGGATGAAATAAGGGGTGTGATAAATATTGTATCAGGAATTTTAGGTCCTTTTAGATAGGTTTCATGATGAGGTATGATGGTTTTCTACTATGACCTAGCTTAAACCATGTAAAACCCTAAGGGCTAGTCATGAAAATGACATAAGATATGAATATGTATACATATTTTAACTAACATGATGATTTGAGATGATTAAAATGGGTCTACTAGAGGCATGAGAAAAATTTAAAGTCATCATGAAGTGGAATTTGCAAGTTATGATGTTTTAGGAAAAATACAGTAATTGATAGTGTGTTTTCCACCTTGAATTGCAACTTATGATGCTCATTAGGGTTTTTGTGCTTTACATGGGAACTTGTGGTTTTTATGGATGTTTTTAAATTAATATAATAGTATTTCACATAAATAATGGAGTGGTTTCCTCATCAGGGTTTTATGAATGAATGTTAAGAAGATAAACTACTTTTTGTGAGTTTGAAACACTAGCTTAAAAGAGTTTGGAAATATATTCATTTTAGGTTCCCATATTAAATTTTTATTGATATTATGATGATTTGAGTTTTTATAGGACTCCTTAATATTTATAGAAAGGTATAATAGAGCATGTGATGGTTTATGTACCCCACTCAAAAAAGGAAAGTTTTTGAAGATGTTTAGTTTGTGGAAAAGTTCTCCAAAAAAGGTATGAAATAAATTCTCATTTTTTATCCTGAGAATTTTAATATATTTCCATTATAGTTTTAGATCATATTTGAGATCCTAGAGGGAAAAGTGTGCCCAATTTATGAATATTGGTCCTTGACTGATTAAAGGGCAATTTTGAGTAGTTTCAAAGACTAACATGGTTGAAGGGCTTCCACTTGGAGTTGGAAGAAAATGTAAGAAGTTATGGAAAGAAGATTTAGAGGAATTTAAAATTTTATATGGTTTATCTCTTGATTATTAGTGTTGATAGGTGGACCAATTCAATTTGTGAAGACAAAGGTTACTTGTTTCTTAGGACAAGATTCCTCTGGCTAAAAGATGGAGGTATATGTATTTTTTTTTTAATGGTTGATTATTTATATCCATTGGATAGTGAAGATGCATTAATTTTATCCCTATTGAATAAATTTATAGATCATTAAAGTGACATAAAGGGTGTGAACTAGTTGTGTTTTAAAAATTGCTTTCTGGGCAACTCAGTTTGGCGAAGTGGAAAGTATGGTTTGCATGGATGGCTGTTTCAATAGGTCTAGAAAGCACTGATGTAATATAAAGGTCAGTGACATTTGAATAAGTGAAAAATAGTTCCTAGAAGAAGATCTTTTGTGAAGGATTAAATGGCCCTTCTTGTTAGTGTTATGAATAATATTATTATTTCAAGTTAGTTTACAACCATGGATGATTATTTTTTGTCATATTTGACATGTTTTAGGAATTTTTAGGATTAAATAATCATGGTGATAATTTTAGAGGTCTTTGGTGATCCAGGTGATGGGATTTTGAGCTTATTTTGATCTTGTTTAATGTCTTGGAGCATGGCTGACCTACATGGGTCCATGATATGAATTTGTCTAAGTGTAATGTTATGTTTTTATATGTTATATTTTTATAGATTTGACATAGTACTGAATTGTATTATGTTTTTGTGTTGATAAGGGTATACATCAAGTGTTTTAGTTCAAATTTGAACTAGCTAAGAGAGAGGGAAAAACTGTGACCCAATTAAGAGTGTGAAACAGGTATGAAGGCATAAAATCATACCCAAGGAAGTGTGAAAATGTAAGAGGAGTGTTATAGAGAACATGTGTAAATTATTAAATAAAAATCAGGTCATGAAACTGTGAGATACAACGAGCTGGGTGAAAGAGGGTTTGAAGGTGTATGAGTTGAATTTGTTATATCCATCAGTTGTAGACGTAAAAATACATCATACATATTCATATAATTTTTTTGAGTGGGTGCTTTATCATCTTAGGGGGTTTTGTCCTCCTCTTGGAGTCAGTGCGTCACTAAACTAAGGGTTGGTGTTCCTTATAGGGTTGGTGGTCTACTAAAATAGGGTTTTTTGCTCCTTATGAAGTTAGTGATTCACTAAATACTTTTTATTTTAGTAATATAATCAAAATTTTCATTGGGTTTTCTTCCCCTTGATTTTTTTCCACTTATATTTTTTGTTCTTCTGTTTCTTTCATGGTTATTCTCTTTTGAATGAATGTTAAGCATGCATTCATGTATGGTTAAATGGTTTATGGTTTAAACAAGTAAAGATGAACCATTTAAAGTTTTTGAAGGACTGATTCACCCCTCCTCTTAGTCCATTATGCTTACAAAAATTAGTATCAGAGTAGGTCCTTTTGGAGAAGTTGAACCACTTGAAAGGATATCTTTTGAAGCAGTAACATGGAAAGTAGATTAGTGCAAGGTGAAATATGTCTTATGATTAGATTGAGATATTTTTTTGAAACACTTAGGGTTTGAAATATGGGATTCCATTTTTTATAGATGTTCATCATCTTCATCTACTTTTAAGGTTAATTAAGAAGTAAAATAAGACAAGGAGGAACATGGTTTGGTTTTAGGCCTTGTAGGACCAAGGAAAAAGGATGAAGAGTGTAAAATTGCTCAAAATAATTTTCATAGTGAAGATGAAAATATAATATGTTATATTGATAGTGTTTTATCTATTCATATGACTGGTGACAAGGGTAAATTTACCTCCTTGAAAAATAATTTTTCAGGATCTATTAGGTTTGGTGATAATTCTGCCATGAAAATTATAGGAAAAGGTTATTTGAGTTTGGATAATGGAAAAAACCTCACCAAATATGTTCTATATTTTTAAGTACTAAAGCACAACCTACTAAGTGTAATTAAAATGTAAAAACAAGAGTATATTCTATATTTTGATGATAAGGGATGCTAAATTAGAAAAAGAGAAATAGGTAAGATTGTTTTTTTTTTATTATTGGCAAATAGTTTTTTGAAAGGGACTATACCCTTGAATACAACAGAAGGCCTAAAAGCCAGGATGAGCAAGAAAACCAGAGCGAAAAGGATCAGAATCCAAATGTTACAATGATGCTCAAAGTAACTAAAAAACAGCTACCAAAATAAGATAGAACGGTAAAAATACTGCAAAAAAGTAGTAAAGGATCCGCAAAAAAATAGCAAAAAAGCAAACAAGGATAGCAGAGTCAACTATAGCTACTTCCTAGTAGCTTTGTCTAAGATGGTTTTGATATTCTTCCAGGAATTAAACATTCCCAAAGTAGTCATATGGGCAGCGTCATTAGGATCCAGCTGCTCCAAGGTCTTCTTTCTTTCTTTATCAGTACCCCAAAGAGTTGTCAGCACTCCGCTTAGGTTGGAGACACTTATAACGTGTTGTTCAATAAATTCCTCAATTGCCCTAAAGATGGAAATGTTGTAATCATGCCTAGTCTTGGCCTTCCCTAAGCGAGAGTCCAAGGAGTGCAATTTCTTATATATATCTTCAATTTGGCTATTGTCCACGTCCTCCTCCTCCTTCTTCTTCCTCTTTCCTTTCTATTTTGTCAAGTTTTTAACTTCATCCTTTAACAATTTCATATCTGCCTCTAAGGCTTCCATCCTTTTAGTAGGGATTTCCAATTGCACTTCCCGGGGGCTGGCACTGCTGATATGCAGAAGGTCATAAGCAATTTCAAAATCCTAAGAACCCTTCTCCACAACAAGGGTCTCAAGGTTGAGCTTCCTAGAATCCCTGGTAACCGGTCTCCACAAGGTAGAGACCAAGAGGGGGGCAGGAGCCTCAGAAGGGGGAACGTGAGAAGAATCCTAAACAGCCGGCATGGGGGTGACAGCAGTGGTGGCAGGGACAGAGAAAGGAGAAACAGGGATGGCAGTAGCAGAGCTTGGCAAAGGAGGAATTGAGCTAGGGGAGGATGGGAGACCAGGAAACCTAAGAAGACAGCATTTGTGCAGCAAAAAAATGAGCCCCTGGTGCAAAGGAACCGCCCGAGAATGCTTTTGAAACTCAAGAATGGAGCATTCAAGAGAGTTCAATAAGTAATGGGGGAAACAAACCAGCCGATCCCTACGAAAATAGGTAAGCTTGTTACCAAAGCTAAGAAGAGAAAAATAACATGTATATTTTGAAGGAAGTTAATAAATAAAAGTGTCTTATGATAAAGTTGAATGATAGTTGGTTGTGGCATAGGAGATCAGGTCATGTAAATTTTGATAATATTTTCAAGATCAACTCTAACAATTATGTGAGAAACATGCCAAGAATCAGCAAACCAAAAGACACATAATGAAAATCATGTCTTCATGGGAAAAAAACTAGAAGGAGGTTCAAGACCAATGAACATGATTCTACCTCTAGACCTCTACAAATATCCACACTAATCTCTATGGACCTATAATAACTTTAAGTACGTCAGGTGACTAATATTTTATACTTCTAATTGATTATTATATAAGATTTACTTGGGTTTATTTCTTGAGAAACAAATCATATGCATTTTATGTCTTTAATTCATTCAAGGATATTAGTGAGAGTGATAAAAATGGAAGAATTAAGAGAATTAAATAAGATAATGGAGTTGATTCTTGGCCAGATTCATTTGATGAATTTTGTAGAGTTCATGGTATTACAAGGCAATTTTCAGTCCCTAAAACACCACAACAAAATGGAGTGGTTAAAAGAAAGAACAAGATTGTTTAAGATATGGAAAATACTATCCTAAATGAATTTAAGTTACGTGATGTCTATTGGAAGGAAGAAATCTATATTGTTTTTTACATTCTCAAGATGTGTCAATTAAGTGTAAACAATGACAAGACTCCATATGAACTTTGGAAAGGTATACCAGTGAATGTGAAACATTTTAATTATTTTTTATGTGGGTGCTTTATAAAAAGGAATGAAGAGAATCTACGTAAGTTTGAATCTAGATCTCATTAAGGTATATTTTTTTGATATTCTTCAATAATTTTAGCTTAAATTTCCTATAACAAAAGGTTAAAGACAATAGTTGAAAGTGCAAGTATGAAATTTTATGAAGCTTATCCCATGAGGTCCATTCTCAAGACAAAGGAGACATTGTAAGTGAATGATACTAAAGAAGAAGAAGAAATTGTACAGGTAAATGAATAAGAAGATGATGGAGAAGAAAGGAAATACACCACAACACCATTAAGATTTATTAGGAGATATCTTCCTAAAAATCAAATCATAGAAAAGAAGGATGTTGGAGTTACTATAAGAAGGAAATTTGTAAGTCTTCAAAACCAAGAAAATTATCCATTTTTATAAAAATTTGATCCTAAACATGTTGAAGAAGCAAGTAAGGATAAATGTTGGATTAAAGCTATGAATGAGGAGATAGATCAGATTGAAAAGAATAGGACTTGGGAATTAGTCCCTATACCCAAAGATAAGAATGCCAGTGGAACTAAATGGGTATTTAGGCATAAAATGAATGAAGATGGAGAAGTTACAAGAAACAAAGCTAGGATGGTTTCTAAATGGGATCCTCGGGTTGAAGGAGTTGAGTTTGAAGAAGCATTTTCTCCAGTGGCTAGAATGGAAGCAATCGGAATGTTTCTAGCATATACATGATATAAGGGATTCAAGGTGTATCAAATGGATGTCGAATTTTCTTTCCTAAACAGAAATCTTGAGGAAGAAGTATATATTGAGTATATTAATGGTTTCTCTTTAACATATGAGAAATATTATGTGAGTAGATTGAAAAATTCACTATATGCGTTAAAGCAAACACCCAGGGTTTGGTATGGAAGACTAGATAAGTACTTGACTAATCATGGTTTCAAGTAGGGTGTTGCTTATAGTAATTTGTACATAAAATATGTAGGAGGATGCCTATTAATTATAGTATTATATGTGTATGACATCATATTTATAGGGAGCAATGTACATATGACTCGTGATTTTTCTAAATTCATGAAGAAAGAATTTGAAATGTCAATGCTTGGTGAGCTAAAATTCTTCTTAGGAGTACAGGTCAGTCAAACAAAGGATGGTATATTCATATGTCATTCCAAGTACATGAGATAAATGTTGTATATGTTTCAATTGGAGTACTATAAACCAATTAGGACTCCCATGATTATAGGTTGCAAGACTGGAAAGGATGATATCTCCCCTATAGTGAATGAATCAGAGTATAGATCTATGATTGACATCCTTCTATATGAAATTGTTTCAAGACCAAACATCTTTCAAGCTTTGGGAATTTTTGGAAGGTTTCAAGAAGAACCTAAATAGACACATCTTTGAGTAGTGAAAATTATTTTTATATATCTTAAAGGGATTAGATAATATGGTTTGTGATATCCAAGGACTGAAAAATTTAATCTGGAAGCCTTCTCTGATGTTGATTGGGTAGGAAGTATTGATGACATGAGAAGCACAAATGGAGGATATTTCTTTATAGGAATATGTATGTAGATTTCAAAAGTCACTATATGGATTAAAGAAAACACCAAGGTTTTGGTATGGAAGACTAGATAAGTAATTAACTAATCAAGGTTTCAAGAAGGGTGTTGTTGATAGTAATTTTTAGGAGCTACACAAGTGGAGGGGATTTATTTGTAGGAATATGTATTATTTCTTGGATAAGAAAAAAATAATCTCTTGTATATATTTCAACATGTGAAGTTGAATATGTTGTTATTGCATAATTTTTTACTCAAGTCATTTGGATGAGACAAAATTTAGAAGATTACAAGGTAAAGTGTGATGCGACTACACCTATTTTTGTGATAGTACTAGTGAAATTAGTGTATCCAAGAATCAAGTTTTGCATTCTAAAATAGATAAAATCGTAATTAAGTATCACTTTTTTAGAGAATAAGTGAGAAATAAATGCATCAAGTTGGAGAATGTGTCCACCAAGGAAAAAAATTTAGATATCTTGACAAATCCCATTCCAAAACCTACTTGTGAATATCTAAGGGATAGGATGGGAGTAATCTCTACAACCGGTAGACCTTAAGAGGTCAAGGACCTTGTAAGGGAGAAATAAAAATGAACTATAAGCTTCAAGAATCGATGAAGATGTGTGTCATTAGGTAAGTTCATGAGTGTGTTATTTTGGTGTTGAAGAATATAAAACTATGCTTGTATCATGAGATCAATGAAAAGTGATTTGGTGTTTTCCAATGCTCTTTATGGTGTTTACTGTCAGATGTGTAGGTTTATTTTTAATTTCACCAAGGCCTATGAAGATTAGGGACATCTTATTGATGATCATTGATAACTTATCAAAGTGTTCAAGGTTCAAAATATGACGTAGGATTGAGTGTGGTGTTAAGGACTATAATTGAGTTTACCAAGTATAATGTAAGTTGTTAAGAGTTTAATTATTGAATCTCATCACTTAAGTCATGATTGAGAAGTCTTTAGAATTTATATTCATCTTAACAGGATCATAGAGGTATACAAGGTCATGACAAGCATGTGAAAGCATGATTGAGGCCTACATTATTGTTTCAAGTATGGTTAACATAGTTTGCATAGAGGAAGTTTGTTTTGATACTTTACAGGTATAAGGATCAAATGAACATTATATGTAATGAGTTAAAGTATTTTGAAGAAGTGATAGAGATGGTATAGGATGAATAAGTATCATAGAGCCTGGTGATAGAGGTGTCTACAAGATTGAGTATGGCCATTGTAGATTGTAATTATGTTTCTTAGCTAGGGAAGATTGTGGTATGATCTCAAGAAAGTTCGTAACTGATCAAGACGGTTTGTAAATCCTAGAATGAAGGATAAAACTTTTTAATGAAATTTAAGTGTAATATATGGACCAAATAGTTGAGTTATCATTTTTTGAGTTATTCATGACTGAGATGCAGGGATACATATCTTTGTATGGGTCCTATTTCTCATAAAATGGAATTCTATAGGTATAAGAGTCAATATGAAACTGACGTGGATGGTCTTTTAATCTTCTAAGTCATGCTACAGGTGATCAAGAAGGTGTGTGTTCATCACAAGGGTTCATAGAGGAAGATAAGGAGTTGGTAGGTGAGTATATAAGCTAGTATAATCTATGTCAAGGAAGTAGAGGTATGAAAAATATGACCTGCAGGTCTGTGTGGACCTACTGAGATAGGGGGAGCCGATTTGTTCTTTGATCAAACATATAAAGTTTCTATTAGGAGTATTTTGGTAGTCTTGGTGAATTTATTAATAGATTAATTATATAAGGAACCATCCATTTGTCTCAAAAAGGAATGGTATGATTGTGAAAGAAGGAAAATGATGTTATAGGTCTGAGATAGCTTGTTAAGGAAGGGGGCTGGTGATCATCTCAAACCAGGAGTTTTAGTGTCTATAAGAACTACTGAAGACAAAATGACAATGATATGTGTAAAAAATTTCACAAAAACTCTGAAATGATAAGGCATGCTCATCTATTGAAGTTGCTGCACTAGATTAAGGTGAAAGTGTCCTATCACAGGTTATATATGAGGTTTCTTGATGTCTCAACATGGATACATGAGTCAAAAGGAAACTTGAAGTGTTTTTCTCCAATGAATTGAGAAGAAATGTATGTTAGCAGGGTATGAATGATGCAGAAATTTATTTTTGAATGAACAATAGGACGTTTTTGTTATATTAACATGTTACAGGACTGTATAAGCCTCTTAAAGCAGGGAAGTATATTATGATCATAAATAAAGTATATGATGCGTCTAAACTGATATGTAGAGTTTGTGATAGACTTGTGACATTTTTTCAAGCATAGGTGTAAGGGAAGCAAGCAATGAGTGAAAGAAGTCTGAATGTCATGCAAAGAAGGTAAAGGACACTAAAATGTTTCTTTAGGAACAGGTTAATGTGCTTGACTAATTTCTAAGACTTATATGCAAGGTATTTGGAGCTAATTTTGTATTTTCTATTAGAGTAAGATGGTATAATTCCAAAGGGAGATATAAGGATTTATTTCATAGAGTGTTTGAGCTTCCAGGGCATGGAAAAATTGGTTTAAAAGCACTAAAGGTCAATTTTAGGGATTTCAGTCCTAAGATTTGTGTGAAGGAAAGATATGGACATGGAAAGTCAAATTTGAGCATCTTCCAGTTGAGAGAAGAAATGAAAAATGTAAGCATGCTTTTTTGGCCCCAAGTCATTCTTTTTGGCATGTGTATGAGTGTTATGCATCAATTTAAAGTCTATTAAAGTGGTTTCAAGTTGAGAAAAGAGATCAAAAATAGATATTAGTGAGATATAACAGGTTTGTATACTAGATTGAATACTTTACTTGATATCTCTAACAAAAATATGATCAGCCAAAGAAGATGAAGATCATGTAGGTACATGTCCACTTTGTCATTAATGTAAAAATGGGGAGAAAACTATGTGGTTTTCCATCGATGACAAAGGGGGAGATTGTCGAGATATGTGTGTATAGGTGTTTTAAATGATGTAAAATCCCATTAATGAAAAAGAGGGTGATGGGGGTATGCTAGAAGGTGCTTATTAGGATGATGACATGGATATTAAAGTGGTTTCATAATTGCATGATTGGATTTAGTGAGATTGGTATGATCTAGCAAGCCTAATCATGTGACCTAGTTAGTCTAGGTCATGGAACATGGTGAGTAGAGTCGCATGGTGACTTGAGAAGCATGGTATAGGAATCGAGATAATTTTAGGAAATTTTTAATACATCCATACAAGTTTCAGAGTGCAAGTATAGGAGGAATAATAATTTACAAGTGCACATGTAGACCTAGTCTAAGTCCTTGGAGACCAAATGAGGAATGAGGATGAGGTATAGAGACATGAGAGCTCATATAGGAATGCATGGGTGTGTTAAATGTTTTATTAGGTATGTTAGGTCCTTTTGAAGAGGTTTCATGATGAGGTACAATGTTCTTCTATTATGACCTAGCTTAAACCATGTAAAACCCTAAGTGGTAGTCATGTAAATGAGATGGATATTAATATGCATACCCATCTGAGATGAAATTATGATTTTATATTATGCATAGGGGTTTCTTAGAGTTTTGAGAAAAATTTAAAGTCATTATGAAGAGGAAATTTCAAGTTATGATGTTTTAGGAAAAAAGGTACTGAAGAGTGTTTTCTAGCTCAAATTACAACTTTTGATGCTCATTGTGGATTATGTGCTTTACATAGGAAATTATGGATTTAAGGGATTATTTTACATTGAGATAAGATAATTTAATAAAATATTGGGGTATTTTCATCATCATGTTTTTATGAATGAATCTTAATAAGGTAAACTATTTTTTGTGAGTTTGAAACCCTAGCTCAAAAGCGATAGGAGAGATCTTTGTGTTAGGTTCCCATAATGGATTTTTTATTTATAGTATGATGATTTAAGGTTTTAGAGGACTTGTCCATATTTCTATAAAGGTTTAATATAACATTTTATGTTTTTTGGACCCCACTCAAAAAGGTAAGTTTATGAAGATGTTCAGTTTATGGAAAAGTTCTCCAACTAAGGTATGAAATAAATTGAAATTGTTTTTATCCTAAGATTTTTACTAGATTTCCATCATATTTTCAGCTCATGTTTGAGATCACAGAGGGAAAATTGTGCCCTATTTATGAAGACTGGTCCTTGATCCCTAAAAGGGCAGTTTTGAGAAGTTTTAGAGATTGACCTGGTTGAAGAAATTCCACTTGAATTTGGAAGGAAATGTAAGATGTTATGGAAAGTAGATTTATAGATATTTCAAATGGTATATGGTATGTATATTTATTATGAGATTTTATAGGTGAACCAATTCAGTTTTTGAAGACTAAGGGTACTTGTTTTTAGGACAAGATTGCTCTGGCTAGAGGATGGAGGTATAACTATCTTGTTTTGCATTAGTTAATTATTTATATCTATGGGAGAGTTAAGAGGAATGAATTTTGTCCCTATTTAAGGAATTCAAAGATCACTAAAATTAAAATCAGGATGCAAACTAATTGTGTTTTCAAAACGGTTTTATGGGAATCTTAGTTTGGTGAAGAGGAAAGTAAGTATGGTTTGCATAGATGGATGTTTCAAGAGGGATAAAAAGTATTGATGTGACCTACATGTTAGTGGATTTAGAATAAGTGGTTACATTTCGTATTTGAGGTGCTATGGTGTGATCTAGAGGTCCATAGGTGAGTACTAGTTCATGAAAGTAGTTGCTTTTCGAAGGAAATGGTCCTTATTAGTGTTATGAATAATTTGATTTTTTAAAGTTAATGTGCGACCATGTATGATGTTTTTTATGTTGTATTTGATATGTGTGAGTTATTTTGAGGATTTAATAATCATGGTGATAATTTTAGAGGTATTTGGTGATCTAGGTGATGGGGTTTTGAGCTTATTTTGAGCTTGTTTGGTGTTTTGGAGCATGAACGACCTACATGAGTCAATGATATGAATTTTTATAAGTGTAATGTTATTTTTTATGTTATATTGGTTAATATAATGTTGTAGGACCGAGTTGTATTTTTTTTTGTGTTGATAAGGGTATAAAGTAATTGTTTTGGTTCAAATTTGAACTAGCTAAGAGAGAGCAATAAAGAGTGACCCAAGTGAGTGTGTGAAATAGGTATGAACACATCAAATTTGAGATGAGGAAGTGTGAAATTTTTTGAGGAGTGTTAGAGAGAATGTGTGCAAAGGTTTGAAGAAAAATGAGGTCATGAAAGTGTGAGATAAAGAAAAGCTAAGTGAAATTGGGTTTGAAGGTGTGTGAGCTAAAGTTGTGATCTCTATCAGTTGTAGAAGAAACAATACATCATAAATATTCATGTAAATTTGGTTACCTGGGTGCTTGATAATCTTAAGGCGTTGTATCTTCCTTGCAGAGTTATTGATTCACTAAATTATGGGTTGGTTCTCCTTGTGAATTTGGTGCTTCACTAAATACTTTTGATTTGAGTAATATAATCATAAGTTTCAGTGTTTTTTCTTCCCTTCTATGGTTTCCCACTCTACATATTTTGTTATTTTTTTTCATCTCTTGGTTATGCTCATATGAATGAGTGTCTCAATGAATGTTAAGATCACATTAATGCATGGTTGAATGGTTAATGGTTTGTTAAGAAAGTTAAATTTGAATTGTTTAAATGTTTATGAAGGACTTATTCACCCCGCCCCCCTCAGTAAATTGTGTCTTACTAACAACCCTCATCAAGATAATGCTTGTGGATGTGGATCATAAATTTTTAGAGCCTTTTTTATTCTTATATGCATCATTAATATTAGGACCCAGCTCCTTGTGTCTTAAGCCACTAAGTACAATAATTTAATCAAAAGTCTCAAATACTTTTAATAATACCTCAAATTATCTTTGCAGGTCATACCATGAAATAGTTGTAACACCCCTGTTGTTTTGTACATTTCGCATGAGGTACTAAATGTAAAAGTACATTACTGTTGTATGCTTGAGGAAATGAGACCCCTAGTTCTCTCATAGGTTAAACATGTATGTCTAACATTATAACTAGGAATCTTATTTAATACCTAAGATTATGCTCGTGCATCTGTTGTGGGGGTTAAGACAAATAATTTCAGGTAGAGGTCTGAGACTCTCATTGGACAAATTAAATGTCATGATTATGAAAAAATTAGGTTATACCACAATTTCAACTTTAGTGAATGGGAACTAATGATAATACCCTTGGCACTATTACTTGATCTTGGGTTTTAGAGGGATCACATCTGCTAAGTCTGGACTATCTTGTACTTGGGAATATGATCCTGATGTAGGAGAAAAATAGTAATGAAAATAGTATAAGGAGATTGTTATGTTAAAAGGTTCCTAAACTTGGAAAAAAATTGTGATGAAAAATAATTCTTATTGATCACCAATTATTATAGATTCATAAAGATTGGTCATGATAATTTGAAAGCCTAAGTTCAAGACTAAGGTTAGTGTAATTATTTTTTTAAACTTATGTATCTTAGTTATAGAAAAATGCTTAAAATACACTAACCTATTGCATAAACTAAGTTGGTTTAATTCAATCCTTAATGACCTAGTTGTAATAAAGGGCCTAATGATATTGGCCATGAATATCACCTTATAAAACCTTGGGCTCAAATAATAAGGGTTCCTAACCTTATACCAACCGATGGATGATGCTCCGAAATTATTAAAGCTTGAGATAAAGTAAATAAAGATTGGCATAAATTTTACAAGGACCTAATATTGGATAACTAAAAATTTTATTTCGAATTTGAATGGAGCTTAAGCTAAGGTTAATAAGGTTTAGGGGGGGCTATAAATTTATAATTGATACTAAAAATATGAGCTTTAGATTCAAACTAGTCCAGGCTGGTCTATGTGTTAAGGGGTTATTTTTCACCACTGCCTTCTTAGCATGTACTCTCTGTTACATTTTGTGGCACATTTAATGTCCACTGCTAGATAAAATTGGTGAAATCAACCAAATATAGAGGTTTCTATTAAAATTATGGTTATCAAGTTATAAATCATGGTTAAGTAGAGTTAGGGCACTGCTAAACTCAAATTTGTGACAAGCGGGTGGCGTGAATTGTTTAGGGAACTTTGAGTTTCCTTTCATGCATTAACATCTTCTCAAAATTCCCCTCCAGTTGGCCTCAAGGAAGGAACAAGTGGTTTTTGGGGAGGAAATGCAGATGGTTGTGTTGTTTTGATGTTTTTGTTGGGCCAGAAGTTCATGCGGGACGCGAAAAGCATGTTATTTTTATTCCTATTTTTCACATGAAATCTTGCCACGTATCTTATTCAAACTTGTGAGTGACAAGTAAGCCTGTAATTGTGAGGTTCGAGGAATTTGTAGGGGAATATTATTAGTGGAGGTCTGGGCCAAATAAGTATGCGTGGAGGATTGGTGAATAGGCGAGCCGGATTAGAAGTGGATTTACCCCGCGCCCCTGTCAACTAATGACAACGAAGGAAACTTGGAAACTTAAAGGAGAAGGGAGACTGCGGATTGCTAGGCATGATACTGTGATGTAAGATATCTCCCCCTGGGTCGATATAGACAAACAGGAAAATATAGAAGATCAAAGAAGATCCCGCGCCCTTGACATTCTTGGCACACCAAATGGCACATGCCAATGAGTGTTGACACTAAAATGTATGCGCCAAGGCGCAGGAAAAAATGGCACACAAAGTTATAATGGATGTCAACAAGGTTCAAAGGTTGAAACGCCCTTGGGAAGCATGAGAGAATGGCGCATGACAATGAGTGTTGACACGTAAAATGTATGTGCCAGAGGCACAGGAAAGTACCGCACAGAAATGAGTTCCCGTCAATCAGGGAAAAAATTACACCGTTTTTGCACTAAATGTTCAAACGAGGATGTCTTTTGATCACACACACGGATGTGCACTATGGTGCACCTATCAATGGAAAGCTGGACAACATTCTCTACAGCGATTGACGGGAAGTAGCACCCTGGCACAGATATTGGAGGGTGGCCATAAGAAACTTCTCTGACGTGTGGTAATGGCTCGGATTCATGCAAGGTTCAACAACCAATTTCGGAGATGCTTACAAGGGTCGCATTCTACTCCAACTACGATTGGCCATATCTTTACATTGGGTGAGAAAACCATTCTTTAAAATGTGAAATACAGTTCGCCACTTTCTTGGTTTGCTAGGGTTCTCACCTACCACCATAATGAGATAAATTAAATGTAGTCTGGAGGTGGTTGGGGTAGATTTCAGAATTCCTCTCTCTCTCCCTCTCTCATTCTTCCTATAAATTATAAGGAGGGGATTCTTTCAAAAGGTGGTTGTTCATATTTTCAGCTCTGCCCTCCCTTCTTTTTCTTCTCTAGGGTTGAAAAAATGGAGTTTGAACCTCCTCCCCTACTCTGTAATGGCATTTTTTCCTTTTACTATTGAAATGATGTTCTGTGAAAACTTCTGGAGCAACAAAAAACGTGTTTTGTGATGCATCTATCCATCCTTGCTCATTTTTTTTCTTGTTTTCTTCTTTCCTCTCTTCATTGCAGGTATTTGCGCATGTTCTAATGTTCATTACAAGTCTGGAGCTGTGTTCATGGAGTTTTGGGGTGTTTTCTGTGTGAAATCTATCCTTGGATTTGTGATGCATCTGTCCATCCTTCCCATTGCTCACCTCTCCTTGTTCCATGGCAGTTTTGACAGATGTTCAATATTCTCCTTCTCTGGTGTATCACCATTTTAGTGTAGGCTTTTGTTGTTTTTCCCTTTTCTCTCTCTCTTTGTCTCCTTGGCATGGTTAGATTAGGATTTAGATTAGCTTGCCTACACTGGAATAGCTTGTGGCAGGTAGTTTAGGAGTAGGAACCAGCCTTCTCTGGAGATTCCTCTCTCATTTTACAAGTCCCACACTTGGCTCGGAGAGGTTTTAATATTATACAATCACACTGGATGCTCTGAACATGATCATCCTAGAAGCCTGATCTACATCCAGGGGTGCTGTGATTTTGCACTCAACAGTTATGGCATGCCCGATGGGACCTTAGAGGTCTTCCATTTCATCTTTTGCAGGTTGGTGTGTTCCTGTGAAGATTTCAGCCTTTGGAGGCACTTGTAAACACATCTGGTGACTCCATCTGATCAGCAACTCATTTCTGAAGTTGCAGACCCATTTTCCATCCATTTCCTTCCATATTTCTTTCCATCTCTTTCATTATTTTCCATTCCATGAGGTTGTGCAATCATGACTTCATTTCCATCATGGAATTCACATCAACAACAATAGTATATTCACACCTCCAACATGTTTTACAAATCCTCCAAATCAGCCTTTTGAGCAGATTCAAGATCAGTATGCATACCCATATGAGCAGCAATGCCAAAATCAGTTTGGCTATGGAGATTTCCAAGAGCAAGAGTATGCATATAATAAAGACCATCAAATCCAAGATATTGGTTTGTTGGAGAAAATCCAAAAGATGGAGGTAGAGATGGTGCAGTCTAGAGCAACAGCTCAAATGAGAGCATTTCAGAATTGGTTGTGGAGCACTCCTTGCCCATGGGTGAGGCCCTTTTCCAAGACACTTACAGCCCTCAGGAGAAGCTTGTAATTCATGATTGCAGATGCTTCCCCATTACTTGCATAAGTGGATTGACAGAGATAGAGGCCTATGATACTTGTATGTTGAACAACCTTGTCAATGGGTAAGTTCTACACCATCATCATGGCTTTCTCTTCCCATTACTCAAGCATCACCAATCTCATTTGGAATCTCAGCAGTGTCAAGTTCTAAATTCTCCATCTGCTGTCCCAAGTGTTGAATCCCATTTCTCCACCTCTCAGTCTCCCACCACACCTCAATTCTTCTTTCCTTTTTCCTTCCAAACAGTCATCCCCTCCACAAGAGCTAACAATAAATACCCCCTCCTCCAAAGAAACAAGACTTTCTACCTCCACCACCACAAATAATTGCCAAATCAATTGAGTTACAACCCATCCCTCCTCTTGCATTCTCAATTCCATGTGGGGAAGAAGAAATTGCAAAAATCAGTCATCAAGGCCAGCAAGAGGAAGAGCCAAGAAGAAAAGAAATGATTAGACAACTTAGTAGGGTTTGGGCTGCTTAAATTTGGGATGACAAAGATCACCTTGATGGTTAAGCCTTTAGAAGAGGCTAAGGTTGAACAAATGGTGGTTAAGGCTGATTTTGTGGCAGAGAAGAAGAGCAAATCAGGAAAGTAGTGTCCATGTTGGCACTCTATTTGAAGGGAATGCTGATTCAGTTCAAGTTGCACAATCATCCATAAAGGAAGAAAAGAAGAAAATCTTGCAGTCCCAAATTGTCCTCTAGAGCAGCAGATTGAAGAGTTTGACTCGGAAAACTTCATGCTGGAGGAAGAGTTCAATCAAGAGAAAGATTGTCTTCAAACATTGGAGGAAGGAGAATCTGCTCCAAATCCAAAAGAAGAGGAGCACATCCTAGCTATGGAGGAGAAAAGTGCAGATCCAAGGGCGTTGAGCACAAAACAGGCTACAGGAGAACCTTCAGTTCTTCTTTCTACTTCACCTCTCTCAAGTTCTAGTACTGAAGAGGAGTTTGATCCCTCAAACTCAATATTGGAGGGATAAAGAAACCATGGTGGTCAAGTTACAGATCAAGAAGAACACCATGGAGGAGAGATTGAACATTTGCAGTAAGACAGCCATGAGGCAGTTTATCTGTCAGATTTGGAGGACTGTTTTGATGGAGAAGAGCCGGTTGAGTTTCCACCATTCTCTCTTTCATCATCCACATTCCAAACACAAGAGTCTACTGTCATGAAGGAGAACATTCATTTACAGCAGCCTGCATCCTATAGCAGCTCTTTGGAACCAGGATTGGAAGATTTTAACCTTTCATGTTCTTCATTGGAGGAAGAGAAAGGACAGAGGAATTTCACCATTTCTTCCACACCACCCATTCAAGAAGGTCTACAAGAAGAATCCATTCTTGGAGTTGAAAATCAGAGCTATGGGCATATCAAACAGATCAGACCTTACCCAATCAGGTATTTAGCTTCATTCGAGCCAAAGGAGAAGTCACAACCAGTCATGTTTGCTTCTGAGCATGAGGATGAGCTACAAAGTACCGAGAATCAGCTGTCATACCTCTTCAATCCAAATGCAGAGCAACTAAAAGAGGTATTGAATTTACCTTTAGCAAATACCTTGATGATTTGGGTAGAAGACCAGCTTCTTGTTGATTTTCCATCTCATCCTAACAGCCATGATCAGTGCCAAATCAATTGCATGGCTGCCACTTTTGAGAAAGGGAAGCTATTTCTCACAACCAATTGTAGGGTTTGTTTAGCTTGCCTTTGCTTCCTAGTTAGAGTAGAGTAGGTAGGTTTTCTTTCAGTAGAAGAAGTGCTTGTGCACACTCTGCATGTTTCATTTGGAGCATGTATGATTTTCAATTCTGTACATAGTTTTTGGTGATTCTGGTTTCACTCTTGCACAGTTCATTTTGGTGGCATTTTGGTGAGAACAAATCCATGTCTAGTGGGATTCAAGCGGTTCAGAGGGAAGTTTTCAAAGTTCAGATCAGTTTCTAGGTTATAACTCAAGACTCCATGCCCAATAGATTGCTTCAGGCTATTGATCATTTATCTAGCAGGCAGATGACCCCGCTGAGTCACCAAATTGTTATCCAAAATTCACCCCCCAGGGTAATTTTGATAATATGCATCAAATTCTCCAGTCCCGAGAAAATAAATAGATTCAAGGCCCAAGATCATGAAAATCGGCTAAGTCCTAGTCCAGGAGGTCCTTGGGACAGTTGGGACGTCGGGGCGCGAATCGGCTGAAAAGCCTCCAGGCGGTCTGCGGGGCAATTCGGACATCGGGACGCGTGGAGCGCGAAAATCTGAATCGGCCAAAAGCAAGGGAAAAAAATGCCTAAGTCTTTATTCCGCACAGTTGGGACATCCGGGACAAAAGTACACAGAGGACGCGGATCGGCCGGTTTGGCGCAAGTCAGTCCATTTCGGGTGGTTCGGAGATATTTGTCCCAGACAGTCTGGGAAAGTTGGGCCAAAAGTATGCGGAGGATGCGAACCGGCTGGTTCAGCCGAAATAGAGGACTTTCGTTTGGGACATCTGGGCTAAAAGTACGCATGGGACGCGAAAATCTGAAAGAGCCGAGAGCGAATGAAATCTTGCCACGTGTCTTCACCGCAAAGAGGGACAAGCAAGCCCGAGTCGGGTGGTTTGGAGAAATTTTTCCCATATGGTTTGGGACATCTGGGCCAAAAGTACGCGTGGGATGCGAAAAGGCGAGCCGGTCAAAAAGAAGAGGAAAACCCCGCGCCCCTGTCAACTAATGAAACAATGCCACGTTTCCAATGGAGCAGGGAGGTGCGGAGCTCAGGGAAACTTTGAATATTTTGCAAAAGTCTTGGGCCAAAAAAATTAAAAGACAAGGATGACCCCGCGCCCCTGTCCTCCAACAAGATCACGCCACGTGTCCCAAGTGGCGGGGGCGCGGGGAAAAAATGGAAAATTTTCCAAAGTTATAAAAAGTCAAAATTTTCAAAGGGAAACCCACGGAAAGGGAAGGAGAGAGAATTACTCATCCAATCAGCACCCGACATGTGTCATCCAAGTGGCAGAGCGCGGGAAAAAATTCAAGTGTTTTCCCGCCGATCCGTTTTTGGGCCGTTTTTGCCCTAAATCTTCAAACGATCATATATTTTGATCCATAACTCGGATTTGCACGTTCTTTATATCAATGGAAAGCTGGAAAAATTCTCTACATGATTCTGGGGTCAATATTGCATTTTGGTTCAGTTTGGAGGGATAAAATCAAGAAACGTCTCTGGCGCGTGGTAATGGCCAGAACTGATGTTTCAACAACCAGTTTTAATGCACATGGGTCACATTCTTCTTCAACATGGCCAGAAATGACGTTTTCAACGATCAACTTTAATGAAAAGTACAGTTCACTACTTTTGCTAGGGTTCTCACCCACCACCATAATGAGATGAATTAAATGAGGTGGTTGGGGTAGTTTCGTATTTCCTCTCTCTTCCCTCTCTCATTTTTCCTTTAAATTGTAAGAAGGGGCTTCTTTCAAAAGGTTGTTGTTCATATTTTTAGCTCTTCCCTCCCTTCTTTTCTTCTCCAGGGTTGAAAATGGAGTTTGAACCTCCTCCCCTTCTCTGTAATGGTGTTTTTGCCTTTTACCATTAAAATGATGTTCTGTGCAAACTTCTAGAGCAACAAAAAACGTGTTTTGTGATGCACCTGTCCATCCTTGCTTGTTTTTCGCTTGTTTTCTTCTTGCCTCTCTTCATTGCAGGTATTTTTGCACGTTTGAATGTTCATTGCAGGTTTGGAGCTGTGTTCATGGATTTTTGGGACATTTTCTGTGTGAAATCTATCCTTGGGCCTGTGATGCATCTGTCCATGCTTCCCATTTCTCACCTCTCCTTGTTCCATGGTAGTTTTGATAGATGTTCAACATTCTCCTTCTCTGGTGTATCACCGTTTTAGTGTAGGCTTCTGTTCTTTTTCCCTTTTCTCTCTCTCTCTGTCTCCTTGGCATGGTTAGATTAGGATTAGATTAGTTTTCCTGCACTGGAATAGCTTGTGGCAGGTAGTTTAGGAGCAGGAACCAGCCTTCTCTGGAGATTCCTTTCTCACTTTTACAAGTCCCACACTTGGAGGAAGGTTTCAATGTTGTGCAATCACACTGGATGCTTGAAACGTCAACCTAGAAGCCTGATGTGCATCCAGGGGTGATGCGATTTTGCACTAACAATTCCTAGTACATATTCAAACACAGATTGACATACATTAGAGTAGATTACAAGGGGAATGAATACTTCATTTCTTTTTTAGTGCATCACTCAGACACAATTTAGATACAATATTTTGGGGGAATGAATGTCCTTCTCATTTTAATTAATAAAAAATTTCATACTCATACTTAGTCCTACAACACAAAGTGGGGCATTTGGTATCCAGTCCTTTTTTTATCTTGTGTTATGTTTACAAAATTTGACCTAGATCCATCTAAAATGGTGTGGCTTATGGGGTTTTAGAAGATATTGAAGAAAATAATTATTCATCGGATATCATTCTTTCTTATTTCATATTTTTGTGGGAGGATATCAGGGTCTCTAAATAATCTGATACACTACTTTTCCTTCTTAATGATGTGATTTGGTACCTCTCTCTCCTCTTTGGCATTGGGTCATTTGTACTTAACCCCATATACTATTTAAATTTATCCTTCAATACAAATGGCGACTTACCACCCCCAATCCTTCAAAATTAAACAAATAAATATAAATATCGAAAGAAAAGCAAGAACAAAATATTCTCCCTCTGTAAAATGAAGTTTGCAGGTTGTATATTTTATAAGCCTCCATTTTTAACTCTTCCCCCTCTCCTTAACTTCTCAATCTACTCCACTTAAAACATAACCATTTTTGTTATTGTTTTGACGTATTCACTAAGGTCTTAGTCCTTGTAAAGTAGATTTGGGAGTTGTGGGGGTCATTCCAAACACTAAGTTTGTTTAGTGTATACTTGCTAAATGTGTTACAAAACTTTTGCAAGAAAATAAATACCAACACCTCCTTTAGTAATTAGACACTTGGTATTAATTGGTATGTGCTAAAGTTTTTATGGTTTAGCTCTTTATTGGAATGTTCTTTGAGAAAATGTGTGGCATGTACTGTGATGTGGCATGTTTAACATTAATAAATATGTTCGACTTGTGAGTTGGCCCTTGAATATTGAGTTTGATACCTAAAAATCCTTCCACTTTTAGTATAGTATATATCAAGGCTCATGTAATTTTTCCTAATTGTAAGATATTTGGATTAGACTTTGAATAGGATTTCAAGTTTCATTATTTATTATTATTATTAAACATTTAATTGGATATTTTTATAATTATAAAAATGTAAAAGTCCTTAGGGAAATTAGTAACTATATTTGTTTCGTAAACTTTAGGTAAAGGGTTCAAAACCCTTTAGCCTTTTTTTGAATTTTTTTATTCTTATCATGTTTTTTTTTTAATTCAATAAAATTATAGAAATTGAAATTGAATTTTTCCACAATCCAGAGGTTATTTTGGGAATCAACAGTTCCCCAAATATCCCTGATATAGTACAGTATAGAAGAGAGTTCTAAGATATTTCCAGTGCCTATTAGAACGTGTAAATTATACATTGTATGATCAAGTTGTCTCTGGTCAAAGTTCAGATCAAATTTGGTCAATAGGAAAGCGTAAGTAAAGCAGGACCCTCATTCATTTCCAGAACCTATTTACAAGATTCCAAGTTGGTTAAGGAAAAAATCAAATTGAGCGTGTTTGGATTAAATAACTAGTCTTTATCGAGCATGTCAAGAAAGGGGTTTTACCCGACCTCTGTGGTATTAGTGTAATTTTAATTTTGTAATTATACTATAGTTTCTATCACATTATTTTTGTGCTCTCTTTTGTTGACATGTGGCAGGTGAAGTGCTCATTGATTTTGTTATTTTGGAGAGGTCCACATGGTGGATCCTTAGACCACCACATGTCCAACCAACACCATCACTAATTCAATTTCTAGATCGACGATCAAATATTCAACTCCCTAGCTCCACAAACAATCCTTTCAACTTGGTAAGGTCATTCACACCAACTATTCAACACATGCCAACCATACACCCTCCACGTGGGTGTTGGCCATTGTTGGTTAGTGTTTTCATCGATGTTAACCCAAATTTATGGAAAATGGTTTCATGACATGGTGTGATTCCCTATCAGGTTTCAATCAGATGTCAAGCATGAAGGTTGATTGGTAGTGTCAAGATTTGGAGAGTTCTAGGAGGTCTTGGTGCATGGTTGAGTATGCCTAGTCCTGGTTTGAGTATTCAAAATTTTTATGGATTGTGTCATGAGTTCATACATGGTTCATATGATTTTTAGTGAGTGTTCATGGGTTTGTATGTGGTCAGCATGGTCTTTTTATGGCTGACCCAGGTCTTTCCAGGTTTGTTTCTAGCCCTAAAACATGTAGAATGGTAAGGAGGTGTGAGATTTGGGCCTCATCAGTCATGGTGAAGTATGGGAATTTTTTTTTTAAAGTGTACTTGAGGTATATGGTAATTTTAATGTATTTATTTAGTGATTTAGTGCATATTTGAAGTCCTTGGGAAGCTAGAAGTGAGCAATAGGTAATTTGGCATAGATAATTCATTATGGCTAGAGAGATTCAAGAATTTATGAGCTATGTGGTTGCTATGGAAAGGTATATAATGTTTTTATGGGGCTTCATGTCAAGTTTTAGGTCATTCTAAAGAAATAATTTTAAGTTATGCAAGTTTTGGCAAAACCAGGTAAGAAACATTGTGATTTTATAACAAAAGTTATCCTTCTGATGCTTATTATGGATAGTATGATTTGCAAGGGAACCTAATATATTAGGAATATATTTTAGGTATTTTTTTCATATTTCATAAAAATAATGAGGTATTTTTATCATCACATTTTTATGAATGATCGTTAAGAAGATAAAGTGGTTTAAAACCCTAACTATACCCTAGCTAGGAGTAGCTTGCATAAAAGTGAGTATATTGGTCCTGTTTAGATTCATTTTGAAAAATTAATGATTGGATATTGTATATGAATCTTCCATATTTCCAAAAATGTAGGATAGATTTTGTGGTCATATGTGGGCCCCACCTAAAAAATCATGTTTATGAAGAGTTCCAGTTTGAGGAGAAAGTTTCCAAATGAGGTATGGACTAAATTGCCATTGTAGAATGTATGTGATTTTTTATTGATGTCCATTGATTTTTCCAATCATGATTATGAAGAAAAAATTCAAGTTAAACTCCATTCAGGTTGACTAGTCAAAGGGGAGTTTTGAGACCACAAATAGAAGGGTCCAATAAAATGAGCATAACATGAGCTATAGATGGATTTTTGAGATGATTCAATTTGAGTTGGAAAGTAGATTCAGAGAGAGTTTTATTAATATGTGGGTTGACTCATTATGATGTCATTTGACATGGTTTCTAGGTCATTATTTGAGAAATAATAGTTTTGGTAGTTCAAGATAGAATTTGTTTTGGTTAAAGTTTTATGTTGTTTGAAGCATGAGATGGATTTGATGATGCTTCTTATCACCTGGAATGTGAAAGGGAATAAATTTTTCATCTAAAGGGTAATTATATTGTCATGAAATTAATCCAATTGGAGGTATTTAATGTTTGTATAAATTATTTTATTAGTTAACCTTTGGAAACATCAGTTTTGGCAGGTTGATCTAGTGAAGGAAAATATTGTCATGGTTTAAAGTGGAGGATTTTACATGACTTATAACTTGCTCAAAAATTTTATAAAGGTTATAAAATTTCTATTGAGTGGTCACATGGCATGTTTTTGTTGATTTGATATGATTTGGGGATCAGATGAAGTTTCCAGGGTGCTGAAGGGTGCAAGAAACAACAATTTTGAGAAATACAAAGGATACGGGGCCTGTTAAATGAAATAATTTGATTACTTAACGAAAATTTAGACCATGATTAATGTTTAAATGATAAATTTATAATTTTTTATGAATATGAAATCTTTAGTAAGCATTGTTTTGAAATGATGAGAATTTTAGCATCTGAATGTATGTGTTTTAGTGATTTTCTAATCATGAAATGAAGGGATTTTTCTAGGATGACCTAATTATGTCACTTGTATCTATTTTTTAAAAGCTATGGGATGCTTTTAGTGATGCATGTTTTGAACCAAATGTGTATGACCAACCTATTTTAGTTAAGAAATAAGAAAATGCTTAAAAGTGAAGTTTAAGCTCATTTTGAGAGCTAGTCTTGCATTGGGGAGAAGTGTGACCTAGAGGAGAGAAAATTGCAGGTATGAGGAAAAATTTTGAGAGATTATCATATGCATGAAAAATTTAATATTTTTTAAATACATTTTTGTAAGATTTTAAATGAAATACATCTCCATGAAGACCTAGAGAGAGCAAGTTGAAGAAGGTGTGCTTGAGAGAGAGTTTGAAGAAATTTTAACCTAAACTTTGGGATCACTATAAAAGTATTTCCAGTGATCATACTTCTGAAAATATCTTATGATGATTCATATTCATAGGAGTGTCTTGTTTTTATTCACATCAACAAGGGTTTAGGGGTTGGTGTTCCTTGTGGGGTTGGTGCCTCACTAAAGAAATCTCTTGTGATGCGTAATATTCACTTGAGTACTTTATTGTGTGTAATATCAACAAAGGTCTAGGTTTTTTTGCTCCATGTGGGGTTGGTGCCTTGCTAAAAAAATCTTGTAGGATGTGTAATATTCTTTCAATTCCTTGCTTTGAGTAACATAAGCAATTATTTGAGTGGGTTTTCTTCCCCTTGAGGGTTTCCCACATATATCTAGTGTTTTTTGTTTTCTCTCTTGATTATTGCACATGTGATTTTTTATTGGACACATAATAAGTTTACATGGTTTATGGATATTGAATCGTTAAGTTGAATGATGTATCTAAACAATTAGAAATGAAGTCTTAATTGTTCTATGACTGATTCACCCCCCCCTCTCAGTAATTGTTCTTCCAATAGTGGTCCTTAGTGCTCAACACAAACACCTTGGTCCTACCAATTTGGACCTGAAGGATAAACATTGGCATACAAAAGTTGTCCCATGTCCATTTTAAACCATTCCACCACATTACATTTAAACCACCCCATCCAATCTCCCATGTAGCATGTGGGATAATGGGTTAAGATCTGTAAGTGGATATGCCAAATGCCCAAATGGGATTTAAACCCTATTCCTACCAAAAAAAGATAATGGTTCCAACCACTACACCATGGCCATGGAATAAATATAAATAGAGGCTCATGGTATTTGTAAGGGTAAAAATGCAGTATGTGTATTATTTGATAATGGGAAGTTTGTAAATAATGGGTATTCAGGCCGTTGTAGGGGAATTTATATCTTCTGAAAGGGTTTGGAGTATTGTTCATAACTCAAATATTATATGTATGTATTGATTATTTTCCCATTGTGATGTTCATTTCCATTATTGTATGTGTTTTACAGTTGCTTTAGATGGAGATCTAAGGGAAATTGAATGTGCACATAGTACAAGAAGGTAGGGGACGTTGTTGGATGTAATCTCAGTCCTCTGAAGGTATGATGGTATAGTTTTTACATGTTATTTTTTCCATTGTAGTATCGTGATTTTTAAAATTGTACTTGCAATTGATTTTTAATGAATCGATTCAAATGAACCTAGAGATGTAGCCAATTGGTGAACTCCATAAAAAAATTCATGTTATTTGTTCGTATACATATGCTATTTATGATTATTTACATATTTAAATAAGATTTAATTAGATGTGATTATAACACTTTCACAACGATTTAAAAAATTGTATTTTGATCCTTTTTATCGTATAAACTAGAAACAAATAATCATTTCAAATTCATATTTTCCATTAAGTATTTATGCACATTTAAATCATATCTTGGATTAGTTTTCTCAATTCTTTTAAATTGAGAAATTGATATTTAATTAGTGATTGATTCTAAACTATTTAATAGTAAGGGTTCTACTACAGTTTAGAGATAATTCCATTATTAGAATTTAAATTGATAAATTATTTTATCAAATTATTTCCTTAAAATTATTCAAAGGGATATATTTTTTATTGTTATTTCCCTTTAATTTAAGAAATATTGTAATTTTTCAAAAGTCAATAAGGTTGTTCAATTTCCTGTGAAATTAATCGATAAGGTGTCATTTATGTGTCATAAGAAATAGGTGATAGGCTAATTACACAAGCAATATGAAATCCATTGAAAAATATTGGATTGTCACATAGAAATGACAACGGAATTTTAGCAAACCATTTTCAATTTGTTACCTCCATAAAACCTAATTTTAATCAAAAATTGAATAATAAGATCTGAATATATATTTGCTTCATTATATTCTATTGTTTCTCTTGAGTTGAGTTTAAAAGCCGTGTTCAAAATGGGTTCTAATCATTTTAGTATTGATAAGACACAAATATTGAATGGGATGAACTACAACATATGGAAGATACATCTAAAGGAAGAATTCATGGTGATCCGTAAACATCTACTCTGGAAATCTATGAAATAACACAATTATATTTTTTATACTTTCAACTTTGGAAAATGATAGATTGATTAAAGATTAGAGCTTTAGTGACTGATTATCTAGTGCTATAGAGAGGAAATTACAGAGAATAGGAAAGAGTTCAAACTCCAAACACCAACAATTTTATCCTGGAAACCTCTAATGGAGGAAAACCAGCCAAGAAGGGAAAAAAACTCTTTCTTCCCACTTTTACTGGTCAATTATAGACAATTATAGATTACAAGAAGTAGAAATTGGACACAAAAATGCAAATATATCCCTTCATATGTTTTCTTTCTTTATTTCTACACCTTGCTCCTACAATTCCACTCCAACACTAAAGATCTTGTTGACTTTTTTCTCATATAACTAATAATTTGCTTCTTGATCTCTTTAGATCTTCAAATGATCAATTATCTTGCTCCTCCTTATATATACATCCTTCTCCCATGTTCTCCCACGTACTAGAGAATGGGAAAGGCTAGGGAAGGAAGATAAATGGTTGGGTGCTTCAAATTCACATACATTCATGCTCCATCCTTCTTTTCCATTCAAAGTGTCAGTACCGCTACCCTGAGTAGACCGGTAATTTCATGACTGTCGCCCTTGCTAGGTTGACGTTACAGGACTGTCGCCCCTATAGGGTGGAGGTTCTGCAACCACCACTCTACACAAAGTGGAAATTCTTTGCAGAACCTCCATATACCTCATTTCTCTTCATGTTTTACAATTTTCCTTCTTGGTGTTGATGAAACTGATGAAGTGGCATGTTTTTCTAGATCCCTATGGATCATACCTCCCATTTTAGGAGGATTTTTTTCCCACAAAATATTTGTGGGGGAGTGGTAGAGGAATCAACTCCCTCTCTTGCTCCTTTGAGTACCACTAGGTCTTCCTTGGTTTCTTGTCTCATCCAACCTACCAAGACTCCTATGGATCTCTGGTTTTTTTCTCTAGTGCTACATCCTCATCTGAGTTGCCTCAAGTACAATCCTCTTTGGAAGGATTTTTTATTTTATTTTTCCTTCTTTTTCATGCATATATGGCACTATTAGGTGTGAGCTCTTACAAATTTCTATCGTGTGCATCTGCATGAAGTATGACCTAAAGGTTTCTTTTCCAACCTGCTCAAGTATAACGAAGGTCCCATGCTGTAGTGGTTTAGTCCTTATTTCTTGTCTTTGTCTCTTGAGATGGATTGGCCAAATCCTCTCCTTATATATTGCTGCTATAGTCACCATTATTCCTTGTATCTCCTCATCTCCTTACTGCCCCATGGTCTGGTCTAGTGAATCCATACGTAGATATGGTGACTGCATAGCGAAAGTTAGTTTTGCTTATGGAATGAGCAGTTCATGTGGTGGATTATTTTACACAAAATAATAAGTTCTATCCAAAATATTTATGCTCTTAAGTCCATTTTTCTTTTCTTCTAATGAAAGTAAAAAAAACTGATGATTTTCTTGAATAAGTCTTTGTGCTTGGTTGGCACTTACCATATCCTTCTTTGATTTGATCTGGTGTGCCCAAATGTTGAAACTAACTCCATCCTTGAACCATCAGTACCGCTTCTCCCTCCTTGTGAACACAACATCCCTGGCATACAAGTAAGGACTTTCGAAGACAATTTCAAATACATCAAGTAGAATAATATCGGCTTCTATTACATCTATGTATTGGGTGCTTATCCCAAACTAAAAATTACACTTTCTTGTAACATGTATTTTTACACCCCTCTTCACCCATCCCAATGGGTATGGATGTGGATGAGCATAAGTTTCTAGACCAATTTTTTCTACAACTGCATCAAAAATTAGATTTGAATGAGAACCGGAATCTACTAAATTTTTTACCTTAGTCTTCTTGATTTCGATCCTAATTTGAAATAGCTTACTCATCTCTACTTCTTATTCTCACACATACATGTTAGTGGCCATGCATCCTAGTCTTTCATCTACATCTAAATCATTCTCGATCTCCAACTCTCCTTTTATTTTCACAGTGGCCATGGATTTCTTAGAATCCCTAGTTCAGTTCTTTGAGTGCAATTCCGGATGCAAATTCCAACATATGGCATCAGTATGTCCATTTATATCACAATTTTGATATAAATCCTTAGGATATTTACAAGTATGCAAAGTAGAAGTGGCATGTTTACCTTTCCATTTACCTCTACTACTTGTATTCCCTTGTTCCTTTTCTTGTTGATCTGTTGACTAGTCTTCCTTTGGATTTTTTTCTCCTTGATTCTTCTCTTCATCAATGTAGTATGCTTATATAAAATTTTCATTGAGATCCTTGGTATCTTTGGATATTACCTTCCTTCGAAGGTGAGTTTGAAGCCCTCCCAAATACTTGTTCATAATTTCCTCATCCTCTAAGACCATATTAAGCAACATGGCTTGTCTCCAAAATTCCGTAGTGTAGTCTTACATGCTTTAACATGTGCCCTATCTAAAGTACTGCCATGTAATCATCATGTCAGTATTATGGACAATAGGATAGAAGTTAGCTCTAATCAATTCTTAAAAATCTTTCCAAGTACTGACAATAGGACGTTTCTTCTTCTCACAAGTGGCTAGATGGTTTTCCCACCAAACCATAGCATGCCCGTTCATTTTGAGACATATAAAGGTAATCCTTTATGCCTCAGTAACATTATGCACACTAAAATAAACTTCCAATTGTTTTATCCATTTATCCAGTAATCTTACATCTACATGTCCTTCAAAATTCTTTATTTCCACTTTTGTTTCAACTTTAAAAGCCATGTATGAGCAGATTTTACCTTTTCGATTACAATTGGAGTCTCTTCTTCATGCTCTTCCCATTCTTCCTCTTTTTGGCTCTTTCCGATAGTGAATATTTTGGTCGGTCTTGAACGACTGATTCCATTGAATCTTTCTTAACCAAAGTCATCTTTTGAAGATGTCAAAGCTTTTCTTGTTTCCTAAGCAACCTATTCATCATGGTCTCTAGCATATCAACTCTACGGAACAAGTTCTCTTCCTCCATCTGAGATCAAATTATCTATTTCCACTTCTTTGTAGAAATATCTAGATCTCAAGGTAAAAATTATTTGCCTTTGGATCTTGTCGCTATCATAAAAATCACAAGAAAGAATTGAATACCATAGTCCTAGATATATAATCAGCTTTGATACCAAAATGATCTCTAAACTTCTACTTTGGATCTCTAAAAAATCACATAATTATATTGTTCTACTTTCAACTTTGGAAAATGATAGATTTAGTGACTAATTATCTAGTGTTATAGAGAGGAAATTACAGAGAATAGTAAAGGTTTCAAACTCCAAACACCAAAAATTTAATCTTGGAACTTTCCAATGGAGGAAAACCAATCAGTAAGGGAAAAACGTTCTTTCTTCCTAGTTTTATTGGTCAATTATAGACAATTATAGATTACAAGAAGTATAAAGTGGAGACAACAATGTAAGCCTCTCCCTTCATATGCTTGTTTTCTCTATTTCTATACCTTGCTCCTACAATTCCACTCCAGCATTGAAGATCTTTCTCACTTACTCTCATATAACTAATAATTTTCTTCTTGATCTCTCTCGATATTTGAATGATAAATTCTATTGTTCCTCCTTGTATTTATAGCCTTTTCCCATGTCCTCCTGTGCACTAGAGAATGGGAAAGGTCGTGGAGGGAAGAGACACAATCGGGATCTTCAAATTCATGTCCAATCATGATCCATTCTTATTTTTTGTTCAGAAGTGTCAGGACTGCCACCCTGAGAAGACCAGTGGTTTTAGGACCATCTCCCCTAAAGGGCGGAGGTTTTGCAACCACTGCTTTGCATAAATTGGAAGTTCTTTCCAAAACCTCCATATACCTCATTTCTCTTTATTTTCCTTAATTCTCCTTCTTGGTGCTGATGGAAATGATGAAGTGGTGTGTTTTTCTAGATCCCTATGGATCACATGGCACACAAGCTTTGGTATGTCATAAATGATATGGAGAAGGTTTCAAATGGTAGACAAGAAATAACAAACAACATATCCATATTTTAATAAAAAAGTGCAGGAAGCAATGCCAGTTATATAGTTATAAAGCATGCAAAATGAATTTCTATTGCACATTGGAAACCAAGAAATTCTGAGTGAAGCTTGAAGATAGTTGGAATTAATAAAAAATCATATGCGCATTTCAAATATTAGAAAATTGATTCTCAAATTAATGAAAACTCCCACAAAGGGAGAAGAAAATGTGATTAATTTATTATAGAACTTAACAACATTAAATCTCAATTAGATGGATGTCACTATGATTTGTGATTCAAAACTTAGAGGTTTTGTGATTAAATGAAAAAATAAAAATTATACAAGATGTAAATAGTAAATCTATCTTTGAAACGAGATGTACATTACTCAGAAGATTGTTATTACGGTAGTTATCTGTGTAAGAAGATGTGTCCTTCCCTTTTATGTTACATATACTTATATACCTAATTATGGAAATATGAAGAGACATCTAGAATAATATGGAATGTCACCAATCTCAAGGTAGAAAAGGTGGATCATCTTCCATGAGTTACATATGTGAAATTTTTTTTAAATTTCTATATTTTAGAAATTACTATTTTTAGACAACACTACAAAAATTGCATTTTGAGGCCTTTAGGAGTGGATTTACGGGGTAAAAATTTTCCATAAAAAGTGCCACACCTCTTCACCATATTATACAAGTTCCAATATTTCTAACAGTTTTTTTAACGAAGTCAATCAGAGCTAAGATGCAAAAATTATGACTCTCATAATTTTCCCCACTAGAATTGCTTCCTAGATTGTTTTCCGGATCATTCCTTTCTCCTTCATAAGAAATGGTCCCCATTGCACCATGTAATCCAATCAAGTATGGGAACTATTTCTTGATCTATTATTTGTTGATCCATTCACGTTGATGAATGAAATTCCCTTTCTTTATAACCTAATAGATTTGAATAGAAAATCCTCTTGTGGTCTTGGTGCAAGTGCCCACAAATTGGTCTTCTTCAACTAGAGAAAAGATTTCTGGGTTGAGTTCAAATATGTCCAACTATTTTTATATAACCAAGGTTTCCAATAGAGGTGGATGATATGGTTTGCGGAGGTCCACATTGAATATAGAATGCAAACCAAGGTAGGGTGGAAAATTAAAGTCGAAATTTTTTTCTACCACTTTCTTGGTGATAGTGGAGGGACCATACCATATATGTTGAAATTTATTGTATGGAATATTAAGTATTTCCTTATGAAGATGTAACCAAAACTTATCTCCAACCTAAAAAATGATATGGAATCCTATGCTGATCATGGAATTTTTTATACTTTATGTTCATTTATAAAATATCATGGACACGTTACTAAGTATACTAAATATGTTAAACAAAATTTGGTGCCTTTTCTGCTTCAGTTCTTCCATGATGTATGTATTTCATTTTATGTACCAGAATGCACACATCAATGGGTGTCACAAGATAAACCCATAACATACTTGAAATGGATTGTTCTTGGTAGAGTTGTGCAAGGCCCAATTGTATCCATGTTATATGTAAGAGAGGGATTCATCCCGCATATATGTGTATTTAGAATGATACATACAAAGCATGTGGAAATTCTGGTAGTTCACCACCTCTGTTTTTCCATGATCCTATGGTTCAAAGGCTGTGGACTTCATCAAATTAGTGTCCATAATTTCCCATGGGGTGGACCAAAATATGATCAAGAACCTGCGATCTCTATAAGAAACAATAGAATTGGGTATCCCAAAAATTATCCATACATGACTAAACTAGATTTTAATAGTTTCTTCAATAGAAATATTTTTTAAAAGCAATCATTATAGCCATTTTATAAAACCGATCAACTACACTAAAAAATAATCATTTCCATGTTTTGAAGTTGGAAAACCTAATAGAAAATCAATTAAGATGGAGGCCCAAGGCTTGGCCGGTTCTAGAAATGGTGCAGAAAATCCTTGTTTCTTATTATTTTATTTTGAAATCACACACGGGGGGTGCAAGAATTGATTTACTTAACCACATAATTCTATAGACTGAGCTAGTATAAGTGTTTTTGGAGTACTGTCATTATTTTGTCCATGCCAAAGTGTTTAGAAATCTTGGTTAAGTGTGCCTCCCATATCATCTTATTTTTTTCAACAACTGGAACACATATGTGTCCCATATGGAAAATGGGGTGATCATGTATATAGAAATTAGGGAAATCCTTCCACTCACAGAGCCTAATATGTATTTGAAAATTCAATATTTGCATCATGCAACGTCCACCAAATTTTATTTTCATGTCCATAGAGGTCAAGGAAAGTTGTGGAGGGCGGATCAAGAAATTTGTTTCTGAATTGGAACTTCACTTATTATGTTTTATTATAAGGTGGAAATGTTATAGGTATGTGGCCTAGTTTTAGTATATCTCATTCCTTAGATTTCTCTGATGAGGCTAGAATATGTCTCATTAATGTACAATAAATGATCTTATTTTACTCTGTTTTTTTATCAAAGTTTGACTACATTTTGTGACTTTTGTTTGATCTAATATAAGTTAGGATGTAATTGTCCATATTTTTTTGATTGTGGTTCTAACATTTAAAAAATCTATAATTCCTAACGAAGTGCTTTGGAAATTAAATTTTTTAATAAAACAGGTCACAATCAGTTGTAAGAACAAAGTATGAAGCGGTCATCATGTTTTTGGAAGCATTGGTTTCAATACAACTTAGTTCTAGAACTTCCAAACTTAGTTCCAAAAATCCATTACACAGTTACGAGCTCTATCACTTAGTTTCGGAACTCCATCACTTAGTTCCAAAACTTTCAGACTTAGTTCCAGAACTTTCAGTATTAGTTTAGGAATTCTTGCATGTAGCTCCGTAACCCTCACAGTTAGATCTGGAATGATTTACTTTAGTTTTGAAACTTCTCTAAAGTTTCTGAAACCGGTGAGAATTTGTATATTCCAACAATGTCTAGTGATTTAGAAATCAATGAACCTTTCAATCAGGAGTGGATTAGAATATTTCTGATTCTTCATACTCACAGATCTACGGATAACTATCATACAACAGTACATCCAGCCATGATCCAATTTAGCATCTATTTTTGGCACGATTCAGTTCCATCTAAATCGGTAGGACAGATATGGCTATAAATGCGCATTTAAAAAGAGTATATATATATAAAGACTTGCAAATAGATTTATATATAGAATAATATAGAGATAAATATATACATATGTAAAGGCACAGAGAGATAGAAAAGAGATAGTACATTTTTGTAATGCAAAACATTTTATCAATAAAATAGCCATTTCTGTTTTGATAGAATTTTAAATTTTCAAATATTGTTTCAAGGTGGAATAAGGGCCCACACCTCCAAGATCCAAGATCTTCATTTTATTGGTATTTATATTTCCAAAGAAAATAGTATAGATCTGGTAATTTTGTTAATGTTTTTTATTACTCAAGTTGAGATCTATCATATACTTGTTCTTGCAAGTGTTCTAGATTAGATTCTTATTTCTTTGCAATCACCTTTCAACATTCCCAATTGTGTGTTTATTTCCAAAGCAAGTTTGTTTATTTTTGTAAGGTGTGTTTACTTACAACAATCTATTCCATTTTGCAAATGTCTATTTATTTCAAGCAATTTATTTCTCCAAAGAGTTTTTACTTCTAGAAAGTTTTCATAGTTTGATTTTAATAAGGTTTTGGCCAAGAAATTCCCAAGACATTGAGAAAATCCCCCAGAAAATATAAAAAAAAGAAAACAAATACCTACAGTTAATTACTATATCACTAAGATTTCTTGTTGCATATAGCTTCAAAAACCACCCCTGGTTTGAAAACGACATCAACAAAGAGTTGATTAAATGAAGGGAATAACAACAACCATAATTTTTGGTGTCATTGTCGGGGATATGAACAAACTTATGGATGAATTGGAAAATTTCAAAATAGACATTTTAGTTCAATTAACCTCCACCATGGATGGATTTGAAGCTAAAGAAAATGCTAAAACTAAACCATTAGCTATGTATTGTCCTAGATGTAGGAAGAAGCATGCAATAAGATATTGTCCCTTGGACAAGACAGAAACATGTCTTATCTATGAATCTAGGGAGCATGAGAGTAATGCATGTTATCTTCTTCCACTCGTAAAGAATTAGCTTAAACAAAGCATCATTCCATCCACATCAAAATAAGTAAATTTTGTCTTAACACAGGTAAGTTCATGCCCAGGTCAGTTCCTAACCCCTGGATGATGTCATGAAGCTCAGAAAGTGCCACAAAATTAGGGATAGCCACCTTGGGCACCTCAACCATCATGGAATCCTCAGGATTAGGCAGTTCAATCTTGGTATGCCTAAGGACACCAACAACTATGGTCTGGTCAAGGAAACCTAAATGCTTGGTCACAACCTAGGTGGATCCCTAATAATTATGCTCAAGGGAGGACATATCCCAATTAGAATAAACAATCCATAATGGGTTCCCCAGCGTAAAATTCACAAAATGAAAATGTGGTACAAACCCAAGAAACAAATAAACAACTCCTGTCTATAGAACAAAACCAGAAAAATCAATTGATTTGAATGCCATGGATTGTAAGGATATTTAAACTAGATATGGAAAAATAATTAGTAGTCCACCTCTTATAATCACTGAGATGACAGAAGAAATTGAAACCCCTAGTATATTTGTTCCCAAGAAAGATGTAAAATAAAAAGATAAGGAGCCAGATAACAACTCTATTGAGACTCCATTTCTAGAGAGATTTAAAAAATCCATAGAGACTAAGGAATCTTAGTTGGTATCGAAACTAAGGAAATTAAATATTGAAATACCATTGTTACAAGCAATTAAGGACATTATAGAATTGAAAAAGTTAATCAAAATGTTATGTTTAAAAATACCTAGAAGGAAGAAGAAGTACCCTAGGACTATTAAGGTAGATGAGAAACTTGTTGATTTATTAGTAGGAAAACTTTTTCTTCCCAAATACAAAGATCCTGGAAGTCCTGTTATTTCCGTCTCTATAGGGAATAAATATATACATAATATTTTGGTTAATTTGGGAGCGGATATAAATGTGATGATAGTGGACACTTTTAAAACATTACCATTAATAAGTATATAGCCTAATAACACCGTATTGCAGATGGTAGATCATTCTGTAGCAAAACCAGAAGGAGTTATTGAAGATGTAGCAGTTATGGTGGAGTCATGGGAATATCTAGTTGATTTCCTTATATTGTAGCCAAAAGGTAAAACACTTAGTTATCCCATTATTTTGGGAAGACCATGGTTAGCCACAGTTACTTCCTTAATTGATTGCAAATCAGGTGACATGACTATCTCAAATGGTAAGAATTCTAAGAAAATTTCCTTATATCCTTCTACATGACCTTTTATTGATAATCAAGAATAATTATGGGTTGATTCTCCTGACCCTAATAAGAAAAACCTTTCTTATTTAGCCATGATCATGTTGTAGGATCATGTATGTGAGGTAGAAGATATGATTAATTAACCATTGAATGAACACCAATTGTCCTTGGAGCAATCGGGAATAGTTCCAGAACCTACGAACTTATCTCTGGAACCTACAGACTCTATTCTGGAAGCATCAAATTTTGTTCTGGAACCATCACATTTAGTTCCGGAACCACACCAATAGAAACTCCCTGTGACTATATATAATTTCACTATGGAGGAATGAGATTTATCTTGGGGGAAGGAAGAATTGGTAGCTTTAGTTTCTAAGATATCAGAAAATGGTGAAGAATTTCTAGAAAGCAGCAGCAATGAGGAGTTCGACCTACAACAAGATAAGTATCATGACTCTTCCTACTGTCCTTTTCCAATATTCTATCTCAAGGAACTTTTGGAGATGTTTCTACATATCACATGTTGTTGCCACATACATGTCCATTAAATACCTTAATGCATCACTTTCAAAAATTCAGTTCATCACACATTAGAACCAAACATGTTGAGATTCAGACGGGTAAAATTTTGAACATTAACAAATAGTTGAAGAATGATGAAGAAACTAAATTGTTATATGTTCTAAATAATCCTACAAGATATTTTTCTTGGGACTACAAAGATATGTAAGGAATCCATCCAATTAGTTGCACTCATCACATCTATACTAAAAACATTAAACTAGTTAGGAAACCTCAGACACGGATTAATCCAGCCTTAAGAGATATAGTTGTTTGGTTTTTTAAATGGTACTTTAACAAACCATAGTCAAGGGACAACAAGTCCCTCCTCTTTAATTGGATAGGTTCCCTTATTGAAAGAAAGCATCAAATATGATATAAAAATGTACAAATTTTAAAGTGTGGATTCCTGATACTTTGAAACGTTTTATGCCCAAAGATCATCAATACGAAAGAATAGAAGAACTAAGGAGATGAGAGAGGAAGAAGATAACAATACTTTCAGGAAATATACACAGTAGAGTATAACCTTATACTTATCGATCAAAGGAGATGCAAAATGGAATAATTCACATTTATAAGAGATATAATTTCATAGACACAAAGTTCTCGAAATCATATTAATAAGAACAAAAAGTTTCTTATCATGCAAAGATGGATGATTCACAAATTTGAATAAGAAAAGGAGGAAAAGCAGAGTAATAAAGGGAAAAACTTCTGTATTGATTAATTTTGAATCTATTACATCTATAGAGTACCAGGATCCAACAATGAACAATGGCATAGAGAACCTGTTAAATAGATTCCAAAAATTGGTTACATTCAGTTACAAGAAATGATGAAACTGATTCAAGAAACTGACATCTGAACTTCTCTAATGCCTCGGTCATTTCCATTCTTGGTGGAAAAACCAAATGCATCATATCACATCCATTAACTTGTTTTTACAACTTTGAATTTGAGTCGTCCATGTGGAAGATATTTACTGACATGCTTTAACCTGAAACATGGCCACGTGTCCCTTTGCGGGTTTGTTTTGTATTTTTATGTTTTGACTAAGTCTCTCTATATGGCGAAGTATTTATGTCTGACTCGGGACACGTGGAGGCTTACCACTCATTTGGAGACTCTATTTGGACCTGACCTTAGGAGGTTCACTGATTAGACACATGGAGAGTTGGCACACGTTTGGGACGTACTTTTGGATTCTCTGCCTAAAAGAGTGTCGAAGGGACACGTGGGGTTTTCTGCTAGTTTTCATTTCCTTAGCCAATTCAACGGCCATTTCTACCCCTTTTGACTTCTGTTGGACCCTAGACACATGGAGTTGGTGCTTTTTTGGGGAACCGCTTTTGGCTTCGACCCTTGAAGGTGTACCGATGAGACATGTGGCGCCGTCTGCTAGCCTTATAATTTTCAATGGCTGATTTAAATTTTTGAGGCTCTAACCACATGTAGGGTTGGTGCTCATTTGGGATCTATCCCTTGGGTCTCACTTCTGATGTTACACCGATGAGGCACGTGGAGGCTTCCGCCGACCCTCTTATACTTAGTCAATTAAATGGCTAGCTCTATCCCTTTTTTGGTCCTTGGACACGTGGATGGCTAGCACAAGTTTGGGGTTTCTCTTTGGGTTGCACCTTTTGAATTTTCACCGATGAGGCACGTGCCACCTTCCATGGGTCCATTTCTTTTCCCTGAGTTGAATCACATGCGAAGTCTAAAAACTTTGAGCCCTTTCTTTAATCTTCTCCCACGTGCTTTGATCTCTTTTGACGATGTTGGCCTCCTTTGCCAACCCTGGCCCTTCATTGTTGGACTTGGAATGTGGGCTCGCATGACTAAACCGTCACCTTTGATTTTATTATATGTGGGGTCGTGTTTGACCAATTTTTCTGGGGGGTAAAATTTAGATAACAAGCACCAACTAAATTTTTTCAAAATTTGACTTGAAGAATGAGGGGAATTTTGAGGGTGACAACATCTGGCTCTTTCTAGGGATGACTTGGCTAGGACAGAGGAATGAGGCAAGATTAAGAACCATAGAAAAATTGTGGGAAATAACACTAGTGCCTTATCCATTGGGAAAATAGAGTCAAAGTAAAATCCAATACAAGAGATAAAACACACGCAACGGGAAAACAAATAAAACAAAAAAGGAAAGACCAAAAATAAAACACTGTACATAATAAACAGAAGGAGTGCCTAGACACCTAGGACTTGAACAAATTCAAAAACTACCCACTATAAAGAAGTGGGAGATTACATCCATCCATATAATCCAAATAGAAAGAATTTTCTCCAGCAAAGTGTCTGATTTTGAAAGGGAAAAACCAAAGAGAATCAAACTTACCATGGCTTCCTCAAGGTTCATGTCTTTTGTCCCACAATAGAATAGTGTCTCCCACTTGAAAATCTCTAGGTGTATCTTTCTTGTCAAACAAGGATTTTACCTTTCAATTGATGAGATGATATTATATCAAAAACTTGCATCATGTCTTCATCCAACTTCTAGAGATACATGATCCTCTTGTGTAAGGAACTAATAAAGCTTGAATCTTCAATAGCCTTCATTAAGTGAAAGGCTGCTAATTCCACTATTACTAGTAGCTGAGATTCAACACCATACACCGCTTGAAATGGAGACATCCCAATTGCTCTTTTGGGTGTAATTTTATCTGCCCAGAGAGAATCATAGAGCTTCTTATGCCAATTCCTTTGAGAGTCATTGACAAGATTCTGAACGATGGTTACCAAATTCTTATTTGTTGATTCTACTTGTCCATTCCATTGACGATAATAATCTGAAGAATGAGAAAGGAAAATTCCATAGCCATATCAAAAATCCACCATCTTAGAAGAAGAAAAATTAGAATAATTATCAATCACAATCATGTTTGGTACCCCAAACCTTATCAATATGTTCTCTTTGATGAAATTACACACCACCTCAGAAGTAGTGTTTTTGACTGGAATAGCCTCTATCCACTTTATGAAGTAACTTGTAGTAGTTAGCATGTGAGTATGCCAAACACTAGAAGGTGGATTAAGATTTCCAATGAAATCTAATCCCCACTGTTGAAAAGGCTCATCAATCACTATTGGTTTTAGTGGCAAAGAAACCAAAATAGGTCTCCCAAAAAAATTCTGATAGGATTCACACTTACCTACCCATTTTGATGCATCTCTGAATAATGTAGGCTAGTATTACCCATCACGAAGGATTTTATTTGCAGTTACAGTAGAATATAATTCTCTCCACAATCCTGATCATGAAAATTTTATAACAACTTCTTTTGTTGCTCCTTTTCCACACATTTAAGGAATCTTCCATCTAGGCCTCACTTGAACAAAACATTTTCCCATAATACATACCGTGCAGACCTTAACTTAATAGATATATTTTCCTTGGCACTCAAGTGGGTGGAAACTCTCCATAAGTAAGAAAATGTGTAATATCAACATACCATTCATCTTTTGAACCAAGGAGGAGGAAAACAGGAACATCAACTACTTTTTTGGACAATTCTACATCATCTCCTTCAACAATAATATCACATAACCCTTTACCCTAGACTAGATTACTTGGCTTGATATCAAGGTCATATTCTTGTAATTTTGCTACCCAATTTCCTCTCTTAGTTACAAACTCCTGTTGTGTAAGAATAGACTTGATGGTTGTATCAGGTACAAGCACAACATAGTAAGAATTAAGAATATTAAAAATGAAACTGCTTGACATCTTTGACCACTGCAAAAACATGTTTCTCTATCATAGTATATTTCAATTCATGAGGTTTTAGAACATATCTCATGAAGGCAATTGGAATTTCAAGATCCTCAGAATTATATTGAGTTAGCACAACAACCAAGGTATTCTCTATAGCATAGCAATAAATGATAAAATCCTTGTTGAAATCAGGACATGCTAGGATGGGAGTCTCAACAATGGATTTCTTGATACCTTCAAATGATTCTTTACCTTTCGAAGTCTAACCAAATATTTTCTTTCTTTTCATCATGTGAGCAATGCTCATGGTCAGTTCTACAAAATGAGGAATGAATCTCCTCAGGAGTTTTATCTTACCAAAGAAAGAGTGAACACCCTTTTTACTTTTGCGAAGAGGAATCTTCTAGATTCCTTGAACTCTTTTTGGATATATATTAATTCTTTCTTTGGAGAAAATATGCCCCAACAACTTTCCTTCAATAACACAAAAGACAAACTTCTTAGGATTGAGAGAAACTCCATGTTCTCTGAATTTCTGGAGGACTACTTCAAGATGTTGAAAGTGATCTACCCTTGTTTTAGAGAAAACAATCAAATCATCAAGGTACACAACAATACACTTTCCCTTTAGACTACCAAAATCCAAGTCCATTGCACTCTAAAAGGTGGAACCAGCATTGATAAGACCAAAAGGCATCCTCTTGTAGGCAAAGGTGCCCCAAGGAGTAATAAAAGTAGTTTTGTGTTGATCTGGGGTACTGACTTCCTCTTGATTGTATCTAGAGAATCCATCAAACATAGACAACATCTCAAAGCCTATAAAAACTTGAAAAACTTGATCCATCATGGGGAGAGGATATTTGTCTTTCAGAGAGGCCTGATTTAAATTCCTGAAATCCACACAGATGTGAATCTCACCATTCTTCTTCCTAACAGGCACAATGTTGGCAATCCATGTTGAATGATGTATAGGGAAAACAATTTTTTCCTTTAGTAACTTTTGGATCTCTTTAAAAATAGCGACAAAAACCTTGGGATTTTATTGCCTTTGTTTCTTCTTGAAAGGTTTGATCCCAAGTTTCATACGGATAAAGTGTTGCATATCCTTTAATTGAAAAGCCTTGATATCATCATATGAATATGAAATAACATCAACATACTTTTTTAACAGGTTTATTTCTTTCTTATTCTCTTCTTGAGTGCAACATTTTCCTATATTCACCATCTCAGTTTCCTAATGACTTCCAATATTAATCTTTTCACATTCAACAGAATATGGATCTCCTTGGGAAGCTTTAGAATTAATGTACCTATCATGCTTATCAAATAGATCTTCCAAACTCACCATCCCTTTAGGGATCTTGTTACCTTTCAATTTGATGTAGCCATATTGATCCATATCTTCCTTGATATCTCCTTCATTAGAGGATACGCAATCTCTAGGAAAAGTATTAATTCCTTTAAAATATAATTGGTTAAAGTTGTCCTTAATATCCAAGAGAGAGAGAGAAAATGTTGATCATCATTGAAAACCTTCTAGTTGTTTGCATTATCTGGTACACTAGGCCTATGAATCATTTCAATGATAAATTTCTCTTGAGATAAATCTGGGTGAGGATTCAACAGAGATCCTGAGACAACTAAAGAATCTACTCTAGTGTTCCTTTCTCTTGGCACATCTTCAATGCAGAAAGCATAAATAAACTCAATGAAATCCTAGACAAGATTTCTATAATTCTTGAATCTCTTGTTCTTCACTTGAAAAAGATCTTTGACTTGTTTCAAAATCAGATCTGCATCACTATGAGCACAAAGATTTTTCACTCACATTTATTTTTCCATATTTAATCCAAGTATGAGTGCCTCATATTCATTTGTATTGTTTGTATTTTCAAAACAAAGCTTGAATTAAAAAGGATTAATCTTCCCTTTTGGAGAGGTTAGCACCACGCCAGCCCTAGAACCAGCTGAAGAGTAGCTTCCATCAAACTCTAGGGTTTAAATGCCATTGGGTTCATGAATCACTCCCTTAGGAAGTTTTTCCTCATCCTGTGACATGATCATATAGTTACCATGCCCTATATCTTCAGAGTATCTGTGTTTTTGGATCATCAATCTTTTGCACAATGTATTCAATTCTTTTTCTCAGGTAACAGCTTCTTCATTTTTCCATTAACCAAGATCAAAGCATGTGACCAATCCATCTGAATTTCACCTCCAAACTCCTTACAAAAATTCCTACTGAACAACATACCATATGAGGGAGCAATATCAACTACCAAAATAGTGGCTTTAACCCTTTTCTCTGGAAAAACAACAAAAGCTACTTGTGCATATTTAATTCTTCCAACCAAAGGCACTTCTCTACTCTTGATGGGATACTAGGAACCAAAGCTACATGTTAGAGTCAAGTCTAAAGTATGTGCTACTTTTTCAAGAATTACATTGTCTGATGCCCCTGAGTTTATAAAACAAGTACTAAGTTTATGGCCATCTATGAGGAGAGTCACATAGAATGGTTCAATTTTTTTGTTAGGGTAAGTGAATGTAGCCACAAGACTTGGTTGAGGTGAGGAAGAGGGAGTGAGAAAAATAACTTTAGAATTATTGGATGATGATTTGGATTTATAATTGACAAATTTTACCATTTTAGCAAAAGATTTTGTATGGGTTTGATAAAACACTACCTCTGAAATTTGGATTTTGGTCTTTTTGAGGTGATCAATGATATCAAAAGATCTAGAGGTGGATGAGGAATCATTGCTAGGAACTTGAGATACTTTTTATTTATAAATTTTAGGATTTCAAGGAGAAGAAGTTTTGGAAATAGAAGTAGAAGAAGGAGGATTAGCATTACTCACCTTTTGTGTGGAGGTAGTGTGAATAAGAGCTCCTCTTATTACAACCACTAGAATAGTTATAGGAAACTCCTTGTATTTCTTAGTAGGTTGCATCACTTTTTCATTTCTATTCATTTTCTCCCGAGTCATAACAGTATATGACTCACTGTTCATATCTACCACTCTTTCATCATATTCATCTTCATCATCCATACCTTTAGTGGTGAGAAAATAAACTTGAGATCCACTAAGCTCCTCCAGTTCTTCATCAACCTCTTGTTCTGGTTCTTCACAGAGTTCATTAAACTCCTCATCATCATGTTCTTTAACTTCACAAGTTACATTGACTAGAACCTTGATGGGGGGACTTCAATAGAAAATCTAGTTTGAGAAGAAGGAAAATGGTTCCTGGGATGAAAATTCTTCCTTGGAATATCTTGGTAAACAGTATGTTGAGCCATTTGTTTCTTGATAGCAATGGGATCATTTACAATATTCTGTACTAACTGATCAAAATTGGCTCCATGGGAAGAGAAAGAAGAAGATTCTTTAGGTTTGGAAGGTTCTCTTTTCAATTTACCAGACATGATCAGGTCATCCTCAACACTGATAGCTAACTGTTGACCAGCCTCCAGAGTTGCAAGGTTAGCTCTCCTTAGTGCATAACACACTTCAGGTAACTAGACATTGAGGAAGAAGTAATTTTGGATTTGATCCACTGGACGAGTGTTCTGTGGAATTTTATGAATTAGTTTGTTGAATTTATCCACAAAATCCCTCATGGTCTCGAATGGTTTCTTATTGATATGAGAGATTTGAGCTAACAGAGCATGCACATCTTCAACAGGTTTGAAACGCTACTCAAACTAAGTTTTCATGGTGTTCCAATTAGTGACCAACGTATCAGAAAGATGATAAAACCAATCAGCAACATTGTCATGCAATGTCTCCACAAAATTCCTAACAAATACATCTTCATGTTCAACCCCAAGAATCCCACATGCAACAATGAAGGCTTTAATGTGTTCATCTGGATGAACCTTCCCATCACCCCAGAATTTGGTAAAAATTTTCCTGTTACTCCTAGGTAACTCATGCAATGGCTGAGGAAGAGCAAGAGGCCTAACCTGTTGTCCTCAAGGCAAAGGGGATACCATCTTCAAAAAATTGACTGAAGGGGAACTGAAACACTAGAAAGTATCAAAGCATGAAGATAAGGATTGATTTGTTCTTGAGGAATGCTATTCTTGGAATTTATGTCTTTGACAGAAGGTGTTCTTGTAAAATGAGTTTCTCTGTTCCTTCTTACTAGAAGAAGAGAGATTTTTTGTTTCTCCAGAAGTTAAAAATGGGAATCCTCTACCTCGAGATATTTCTCCCCATGTTTATACCGTATATTCGCTAGACCAAAAATGATCTTGAAGTTGGTCTTTTAGAAAGGGATACGTTTGAAATGAAATCCCTAGCAGAATTGCCAAAAACTGTTGGGTTTTTTAAATCATACTTTAGCAAACCACAGTCAGGGGATAGCAAGTTCCTCCTCTTTAATGGGAGAGGTTCCCTTATTGAAAGCAAGCAGAAAATCTTATATAAAAATGTATAACTTTCAAAGTGTGGATTCTTGATACTTTCAAACGTTTTATGCCCAAAGATCATCAATACAAAAGAATAGAGGAACTAAGGAGATGAGAGAGGAAGAACATAACAATACTTTCAGGAAAGATAGATAGTAGAGTATAACCTTAAATGTAAAAATCAAAGGAGATGTAGAATGGAATCATTCACATTTATAACAGATATAATTTCATAGACAAAAAGTTCTCGAAATCATATTAACAAGAACAAAAAGTTTCTTATCATGCAAAGATGTATGATTCATAAATTTGAACAAGAAAAGGAGGAAAAGGAGAGGAAGAAGTGGAAAAACTTCTATATTGATTACTTTAGAATCTATTACATCTACAGAGTACCAGGATCCAACAATGAACAATGGTGCAGATAAACCATTAAATAGCTTCCAATAAACGGTTACATTCTTTTACAAGAAAGGATGAAACTGATTCAAGAAACAGATGTCTAAACTTCTCTAAACTCTCGGTCGTTTCAATGCTTGGTGGAAAAACTAGATGCATCATATTATAGCCATTAACCCACTTTTACAACTTTGAATTTGAGTCATCCACGTGGAAGATATTTGTTGATGCGCTTTGACCTGAAACATGGGCACATGTCCCTTCGTGAGTCTATTCTATATTTTTTTGTTTTGACTAAGTCCCTTTGTTTGGAGAAGGCTTTATGTGTAACTCAGGACACATGGAGGCTTCCCACTCATTTGGAGACTCTGTTTGGACCTGACCTTTGGAGGTGTGCCAATTGGACACATGGAGAGCATGCACATGTTTGGGACCTAATTTTGGATTCACCCCTTGAAAGAGCACCAAAGGGACACATGGGGCTTTCCGCTGGTTCTCCTTTCCTTAGCCAATTCTACCTATTTTGACTTCTTTGGGACCTTAGACACGTGGAGATATGACACTTTTTTGGGGAACCGCCTTTGGCTTTGACCCTTGAAGGTGCGCTGATGAGACACGTGGTGTCATCTGCTTACCTTAGAATTTTCACCGGTCGATTTAACTTTTTGAGGCTCTGACCACGTGGAGGGATGAAAATCATTTGGGGTCTCTCCCTTAGTTCTCACTTCTAAAGTTGCATCGATGAGGCACGTGGAAGCTTCCATTGACCTTCTTATACTTAGTCAATTAAATGGTCAGCTCTGTCCCTTTTCAGGGCCTTGGACAAGTGGAGGACTTGTGCAAGTTTGGGGTCTCTCTTTGGGCTGAACCTTTTGAATTTAGATCAATGAGGCACGTGGAACCTTATGTGGGTCCATTTCTTTGCCTCGAGTCAACTCACATGTGAATTCTGAAAACTTTGAGCCCTTTCTTCAATCTTCTCCCTCGTGCTCTGATCTCTTTCTTCCTCCTTCGCTGACGTTACACCTTCATTATTGGATTTGGAATGTGGGCTCGCATGACTGAACCACCCCTTCTGATTTTCTTCTGTGTGGGGTTGTGTTTGAATAATTTTTCCGAGGGGTGAAATTGGGATAACAGGAACCAACTCAAAAAATTTGAAACTTGACTTGAAAAATGAGGGGAATTTTTAGGTTGACAACAATAGTCAAACAAGAAATTGAAAAACTTTTACAAGTAGGTTTTATCTACCCTATCTCAAATAGTCAGTGGGTGTCTCCTCTTATAATTGTTCCTAAAAAAAATGGAAAATTGATAATTTGTGTTGACTATAGGGAACTGAAAATATTGACACTAAGAGATTATTTTCCCTTACCATTCATAGATCAAGTTCTAGACAACCTTGTAGGTAAGAAGTATTTTTACGTCCTAGATGGCTTTAGTGGATATAATCAAATCAGAGTTGATGTTGAGGATCAAGAAAAAACTACCTTCACATGTCCAAGGGGTACCTTTTCCTACAGAGTATTACCATTTGGATTATGTAATGCTCGAGCAACCTTCCAAAGATATGTATTATAAATTTTTGGAGACCTAACAAATGACTGTGTATGGAGACATATTTGATGATGCTTTGAGAAATTTAGATAGATTATTAACAAGATGTGAGCAACATCATCTGTCTCTTAGTCATGAAAAGTGTTTTATGATAGTTGATGAGGGGATTGTATTAGGACACCACATTTCAAAAAGAGGAATTCAGGTTTACCAAAACAAAATCAGAATTATTTTAGACTTTCCTATTCCTCAAACCCCCATAGATATCAAGTCATTTTTAGGGCATGTTGGATACTATAGGTGCTTTATCAAGGATTTTAGTACAATTGTTTCCCCGTGTTTAATTTTATTATCAAGGACTGTGAATTTCTTTGGGATGATAGATGGCAGGATGCTTTTGAGGAAATCAAATAAAAATTAATCACTGCCCAAATATTGAGAGGACCTAACTAGGAAAAACCTTTTCACATTCAAACATATGCCTCAAATAACTCCACTGGTGCAGTTTTGGGATAGAAAGATGAAGAAGAAAAAATGTATGCTATTTATTACCATAGTAAAAATCTTACTCCCACTGAAAAAAATTACACTACCACTGAAAAAGAATTTCTTAATGTGATCTATACAATTAATAAATTCATACATTATATCACAAGGTAAAAAATATTTGTACATACATATCACTCAGCAATTAGGTACTTAATGAACAAACCAGTGATTGGAGGTAGGATAATTAGATGGTTATTACTTTTACAAGAATTTGATATTACCATAGTAGATAATCCATGAAAATATAATGTGGTAGATGATTTATTGTCAAGACTGACCACTACAGGGGAGCAAGATCTAGTTAAGGACAACTTTCCAGATGAACAATTGTTTGTTATTTCAGCTGATACACCATGGTTTGCTGATATGGAAAATTATATTGCAACAGGGAAGTTTCCTCCTTATTTCACTAAGAAAAAAATTAAAAAATTGATCAAAACCAATGCACAATTTAAATGGTTAAATGAAATGTTGTTTAAATGTGGTCCTAATTTGGTTTTACGCAAGTGTGTGAGAGAAGATGAAATCATTAACATACTTAGGGCATGTCATGATGAACCAAGTGGAGGACACTTTTCAGTAAAAAGAACAGATCACATGATACTTGGCATTGGCTATTATTAGCCATCTTTGTACAAATATGTGAAGAGATACATCAAGCGGTATGATCCCTATCAAAGGATGAGACAACCAACTTTTACTAACGAAATGCCTCTAAAACCCAAGGGGTGATTAAACCATTTGAAATATGGGGGTTGGAATTTTTTGGTCCCTTTAGTCCTCCTTCACAAGGAAAAGAGCACATTCTTGTGTGTATTGATTATGTGATAAAGTGGGAAGAAGTGCATGATTTAATAAATTCCACTAAAGAAGTAGTTGCTGATTTTGTTTGGCACAAAATTATGGTAAAGTTTGACGCACTAAGAAGTATAGTTTCATATCAGGGGCCACAATTCATGTCTAATATGATTGAAGCCTTCACAATGCATTATCAGACCAATCGTAGGAATTCATCTCCCTATCACCCACAATCAAATGGACAATCTGAAGTAACAAACATAGAATTGGAAAACATCCCTACCAAAATAGTTAAATTAGACAGAAGAGATTGGGCAAAGAGACTACATGAAGTTTTCTGGGCCTATAATACAACATGGAAAACTATATAATGATTTTCACCATATGAGTTAGTCTATGGTAAAAATCCCTTGTTACCTATTGAATTTGAACCACAAACATTGAGGACAGTAGCAAAAATAGGTATTAAGTTGGATGCAACACAAGAGGAGAGAATTATTCAACTTAATGAGTTGGATGAGTTATGGATGGAAGCACTCCAATAAATAGAGATAATCCAAGATCAAAGAAAGAAATGACATGACACACATATCAAGAAGAGGCAATTCAAGGTAGGAGATTAGGCATTACTATTTGATTCTAAGTACCAACAATTCAAGGGAAAGTTGAGAACTAGATGGTTGGGACCCTATAATATTGAGAAGATCTTTAACAATGCTTCTATTCAATTGCTTCCCATTGATGGCAACAGAAGGACACTTTCAGTCAATGGACACAGGCTAAAACTTTATAGGAAGCCTTCTACTAAGGATGAATTCTTGAGGTAGATTGAAGCAGACAAAGAATTTGATCATATGGAAGAGCCCAGTTCTTCAAAAATTATCAAATAATTAGATGGATAGATCCATAATAAAGGGAAGAAAATGAAAAATAGTAAATTGTGTTCTCTTCCCCCCCACCCCAAAAAAAAAGAAAAAAGAAATAAAAAGGGAAGAGAATGAAAATCAGTAAATGAAATTCTCTTCCCCCAAAAAAAATTCTATTAGAGATCAATTGAAAACTAGTAATGGTGGTTGATCTCCTCAAATAAATGGCTAATCTAAAATAAAAGGAACTTCATTGAAATTATAGTTTTCTTTTCTAACTATTTTCCCTTTTTGTTTCACTTTTAGGAATGATGACTCATCATGATGGAGGGATCACATCATCAAGGATGGTATTTATGTCTTTAACTTATTAAAGGTTGATTAAAAGTTCGTATATGTGATTGGATTTGATTTAAAAGTGGTATGATGAGTCATCTATTGTATATTATGATTAAAAGAGAGTAATCATGAGGATGATGTCAGTGAAACAAAAGTGTCAGCATATTTATAATGATATATCATTTTTGTAGAATAAAAAAAAGTGAAGAAGTAGTTGCAGAAGGAAAAAATAACTTCAAGGAAGAAGCAGAAGAATTAACTTTGCATTCTGCAGCTAAACACAACAAGTTCCATAGCTAAACAAAGAGTTTTGTAGCCAATATAGGTAGAGCAATATTTTGAAGGAGAAAGAATCTGAATTCCCCTCTTTACCATGGGGATTAAAAAGAAGTCAGAACCAGAAGATGATATCCAGCTTCTTGTAGATGAAGAAGTGGCAGTTGTCTTTGAACAGGAAGGGTGGTTTGATTTCCTAAAAAAGTTCTCAAAGTATAATGGTGAATTAGTAAGACAATTTTTTATAAATTTAGAACAATCCAAAACAAAGGTTAGAAATATTGTAACTCCATTTTCTGTGAATAAAATAAGTAATGTATCTAGTGTGCCAATTATTCGTGTCCCAAATCCTGTCAAAGGGACCTTAAAATAACTGGTTGAAACCCTACTACAAGAGGGGGAAACTGAATCCCAATATATTTACAACACTAAGAAAATCATAAAAAGGGGTCAGAAGGGTCAGCTTGCCCAAACCCTTTGATAGAGTGGCATTTTGGATAGTCAAGTATTTAACTTCTGATGGTCAATTTGGGTCGGTGGGAAGAGAAGTCCTAAAGATGCTCATACATCTTAGATATGGAGCTACAAAACTAGAATATATAGTAAAATTTCCAAGGTTTCTTTTTTACTCCATTCATATAATGTCCCAAAGGTATTCCTAGGGTGTTGGAACAATCAAACATCATGGGTTAGTTCATTTGGTGTGCCAACATCATTTTCTTGCAAATAAAAATGGAGAAGAAGAATGGGAGAAATTTCTTAACAAGTTTAAGAGAAACCCTGATATTATCAGGAGGGTAATATCAACTCCTTTTTCTCCTAAAAATAATTTGTAAATTGATGCCCCTACAAAGGAAAAGAAGGAAATAGGTGGGGAGACTATACCAAAAATGATAATATCTAGAAGAAGAATTAAAACTGCAGAATCTATTATACCTTTAAGAGAAACTCCTTCCTCTGTAACAACTGCAGGAGAGTTAATATTTGTCTCTGACAATGATAGTTCACCTAGGAAAGAGAAAGAAGTTGAAATTAGAAGAGGATCTAGGAGGAAACCTACTTATGAACATACTGAAGATCCTCAATGAAGAAGAATTCATAATAGGTCTAGATAAATTCCATATGATATGAAAGAACATGACAAGTTGTAAAAAGAAGGTGCTAATATTTTGGGAAGCACGGCCATGACTCTTCCTAGACCAGGCCAAACTAAGATGGAAAAAGAAGATGAAATATTTGAGGAACAGGTTTTTCAAGAATTGGTTGACTCAATAGCACTATCACATGAAGAAGAAGAGTTTGCATCTTGGAGAAGGAAAGGGAAATTATCTTTGGTAGAAGAGGAATGCTTAAGCCCCAAAGAACTTTCAAAGAAAGAAGAGAAACACCAAGTTATATAGGCTTTGTTCTTGTCCAGAGTAGAAATCATCATCAAATAAAAGGATGAGGAGTTGAACTTACTCAAAATCAAATTGGAACAAAGAGAAATGCTCATTTGGGAACTAAAAACTTAGCTCACAAACAAGACTGAGGAATTGACAAGAGTTAAATGACAGATGGTGGAGAAAGAGGAAGAATGTAAATTTTCCGGAAGACAGAGTACTATGTCAATAGTCTCTGCACAAACTTAATTAATTTACTGGCCACTCAAGAAGTTATGGGATGATACTTGTAGGGAACTCAGTGAAATCAAAACATCCAATGAGGATTTGATAAGCAATATGGAAGATGAAAAGAAAGAAAGAAAGGAATGGGAAGAAACGTTTTACAAAGAAGAGGGAGAAAAATTTAAATATCTTGTAAAAATACAAATGGTTTGCATAATGAGTGAAAATTTTCTTGCATGCAGGATACCTTCTCTTGCATATAGCGTGTTTCTAGAAGAACAATTTATTCAATGGCAACTGTCTAGAATTGCATGTGGACTTCCAAATGAAATAAAATATGAATTTGAGTTCATGGAAGCCTATTCTTAAGCCAGTGCAGAGCATAAAAAACTTCTTAGTGAATTCTATCTCTGCAATCTTATGCTAGAAAATAACACATGCTTTATGATCAATTTGTATGTGGGAGAAAGCTAGCTTAATGCATTTATTTCTGTTCTTCGAAATCAGATTGCATGGAAGGAAAGGGATTATGAGAATCTATTGAAAGCTATCTCATCTAGTCTCTCAATGAGGGATCATTATGGTAAACCATCTACTTTCGTTAAATAGTTTAGAACCCATGCCTTTGATAGAGGGTCCAAGACACATTATCTTTCCAGTTTACGGAAAATTATTGATGCCTTCAGCTTTTTTGAGGTGGAAATTTTTGAGGAGATTTACGATGGATGCTTCAAAAGATGGGAGATTCTTACAGTTTCCTTGAGGAGAAGGGAAGTAATATCTCTCAAAAATTTGATCTGGAGTCTGGAAAGAGAAAAATATTTATGCACACTAATCCCTTAGATCAATCAAAAGCACAGGGGCATATGGATGGGAATGAGAACAAGGCCTCCCCTTCTTCTCACTCCCATGTATCCATGGAAAAATAGAGAACCTCAAGATCCCACTCAATTTGAGGAATGGAAGAGGAAAGTAGAAATAGGATCAGGGTATATTGTTTCTGAACTAAAACACTAGGATGTTCAGTTTCAGCCATTTGACCTGAGAAGTCAATTGGAATGCAGAATACACAACCCAAGGTTTTAAGAGTATAGTTTGTAAGAGTACTTACAAACAAGAAAGTATGGGGGAGATGATGAGGCCATAATATGTCTCATTAATGTATAATAAATGATCTTATTTTACTCTTCTTTTTATCAAAGTTTGACTGCATTTTGTGACTTTTGTTTGATCTAATATAAGTTAGGATGTAATTGTCCATATTTTGTTGATTGTAGTTATAACATTTTAAAACTTTGTAATTCCTAAAAAAGTGATTTGTAAATTTAGTTTTGTAATAAAACAGGTCACAATTAGTCAGAAGAACAAAGTATGAAGTGGTCAACATGTTTTTGGAAGAATTGGTTTCAATACGGCTCAGTTCCGTAACTTCTAGACTTAGTTCTAGAACTCCATTATGCAGTTACAAGCTCTATCATTTAGTTCTGGAACTTTTGGAATTAGTTTTGGAACTCCATCACTTAGTTCCAGAAATTTTGGACTTAGTTCTGGAACTCCTGCATGTAGCTCTGGAACCCTCATAGTTAGATTTGGAACGATTTCCTTTAGTTCCAAAACTTCTCTAAAGTTCCAGAACCGGTGAGAATTTGTTTATTCCAATAATTTCTAGTGATTTAGCAATCAATGATCCTTTCAATTAGGATAAGATTAGAATATTTCCAATTGTTCATACTCGTACATCCAGGGATAACTATCATACAATAGTAATTCTAGCCATGATCCAATTCAACATCTATTTCGGGCACGATTTGATTCCATCTGAATTGGTAGGACATCTATGGATGTAAATGTACCTTTGAAAAGATTATATATATGCAGATTTGAAAATAGATTTATATATAGAATAATATAGAGATAAATTTATACATAGATAAAGGCATAGAGAGATAGAAAAGAGACAGTACATTTTTGTAATGCAGAACATTTTATCAATAAAATAGCCATTTTTGTTTTCAGAGAATATTAAGTTGTCAAATCCTATTTCAAGGTAGAGCAAGGGCCCACTCGTCCAAGAACTAGGATCTTCATTTTATTGGTATTTATATTTCCAGAGAAAATAGTATAGATTTGTTAATTCTGTTAATGCTTTTGAGTACTCAAGTTGAAATTTGTCATATACTTGTTCCTGTAGGTGTTCTAGATTAGATTCTTATTTCTTTTCAGTCATCTTTCAACGTTCCCAATTGTGTGTTTATTTCAAAACTAAGTGTGTTTATTTCTGTAACATGTGTTTACTTACATCAATCTATTCCATTTTATAAATGTGTGTTTATTTCTAGCAATTTATTTCTGCAGAGAGTGTTTACTTCCAACAAGTTTTCATATTTTGATTTTAATAAGGTTTTGGCCAAGAAATTCTTAAGACATTGAGAAAATACCCTAGAAATAATTAAAAAAAAACAAATACCTACAGTCAATTACTAGATCACTAATATTTCTTGTTGCATATATCTTCGGACACCACTTCTGGTTTGAAAATTTCATCAAGAAAGAGTTTATTAAATAAAGGGAATAACGACACCCATCATGATCTGCATCTAAAAGAACTCAAATGGCATGTGGTTTGTGTGGCTAACTATTTCCTTCCATAGAAGGTAGTGTTTCCATTACTTGTAGACCTAGATGATGGCATAAATCTCCTTATTATATATTAGGTACTTCTTGACTTTGTTATTGAATATTTCACTATGATATGCAATATGGTGACCATGTTACATAGTAAAAACTCCCAAGGCATACTCAGATGCATCCATCATCAATTTGAAAGGTTGATGCATGTCAGGTAAGGATAGAATAGGATCCGAGCATAATATTCATTTCAAATTTTCAAATGCTCTCTATTGTACCCCCCCCCCCCCATCAAAATTTATCCTTGTTTCCTGATTTATTTAGTTGGTGTAGTAGCTAAGAAATATGTGAAAATGAAAAGACAAACCACTGATAGAAATTGGCAAGACCCACGAAGTTACATAGTTATGTAAGAGTCTTTGGAGTACATTGATGAATAACCTAGATCTTGTTTGGATCAAAATGGACTCCTTCATCCATAACATATCCTAGGTACTGAACCTTCCTCATCCCAAATGTGTATTTTCTATATTTTCATACAACCTGTGCTTTCAAAAGTTTTGAAGTATTTTTCAGACATGTTGTAAATGTATCTCGTATTTCTAACTATAGACAATTATATCATCTAAATAAACAACCACAAAGGATTTAGTGTAGGGCTGAAGAATGTCATCCATCATCTTGATGAATTTTGTAGGAGCATTAGTTAATCCAAAGTACATGACCAACCATTCAAATATACCTTCCTGATATTTAAATGAAGTCAATCAGACATCTATGGGCTCAATGGGAATCTTGTGATAGATAGACTTGAGATCAATTTTGGTGAATAATTTCACACCATGGATTTGTTATAGAAAATCATCTATCCTTGGAAGGGGATAAAAATTCTTCAAAATATAGTTGTTCAAGGTCCGATAACCAATCCAAAGTCAACATGTTCCATATTTATTTTGTGCCAAGATAATTGAGCTTCCACATGTTGAAGAACTAGGCCTAATTTGTCCTTTTTGAATCAACTCTTGGAGGTCCCTCTTGATCTCATCATTTTCAATGACTGACATGTGATACACATGGTTGTTAGGGAAAAGAGATCCTGAGACCAAATAAATAAATAAAATTACTTTGCATGTACATGCCACCCCTATGTGTGACTGGAATAGATCACCATACTCAACTATGATTTGGTCCATCTGCTTATTTTTTTGTACTAAATGTGTGGTCAAGGTGGCCATAAAAACTTTCTTGGTGGTTTTTTGATTTATCATCAAGATGACAAAATACTTTTTTTTCTCCACCAACTTCTTACATTTCTTAACACTTATGAGGGAAAAAAAATTTGATGAGATGAATTTGAGTATCTGATAGCACTAACTCCTAATGTTAATGGTGACCCTTCAAGGTTATGACTCATAGATTACATGTATATCCCACATGAATGGCTCACCCAAGAGAACATCACAAACATCTAATAGAAAAAAATCATACATGTCCTAATTGTGGAAGAGTTTGACTGCATATATGAGGAGACATTGTTGTGTGACACAGAGATATCTTCCTTGGTTCAACCACCTGATACTATATGGCAGGGGATGTTTCTTTATATAAAGGTTCAGACTTTTCACAATATTGATAAAAATTAAATTCTTTTGAATTCTACTATCAAGAATAAAATTCGGAGGCTTACCCTTTACCAAATCTTAGAGTGAAATAGCCTTTTCTTCTCATCCATGTTCTTGACTTGCAAGGTCACAGTGATTATATCCATTCCACCATCTATAATTTCATCTTCTTCATATCTGACCTTAGGGTGTGTCACCGATGGAGAAATTGGTGGTGAAGATTTTGACCCTATTAGTAATGACTTGATGGATCAAAATTCTTCCCTGGAATGATAATTAGTCTTATGGAGGTTGTACCACTTCTTTGTATTCTCCTTATGCGTATTATTTCCTTGTGACTCCTTTTTTTTCCAACCCTAACCTTGGGTTTGACCTTTCTTATCATTTTCCCCTTCAGAGGTTGGTTCTTTTTATTTCTCTTTCTATTCTTTTATTCAATCTTGATCATGAAATTGTACTCCTCGCTAAGGGTATGCAATTAAAATAGTTCCATGTCCTCCCATATGTAACCTTGTAGGACACTACGATATTTGAGGATATTGTGTTGCTTTGTGTCTTGAATTCCCAATCTTGCAAACAGAGAATGAAAATTATCATTATAATCTTGAACTGACTGGTCCTTACCTTGGCAGAGTTACTACCACTATATTTACAAAACATCATAGGATCCAAAAGGGTATTATTATTCATGTATGACATCTAAAAAATCATCCCATGTGGGTTCCTCTTTGATGCCCATTTTTTCCCTAGTGAGTTTGTTCTTGTACACCCCCACTAATGTTTGACAGAAAGTGACGATTTCAAGAGAGAAAATGCTATATTCTCATTATCAATGAATTTATTGACATAAAATTAGGAGGATAATTACTCAAAATAGTAATCTGTTGCATAAAAAATTTATTTTACCCTCAAAAATAGGAATATCAAAATTTACTGGGCACTAAAGGGCTAACTCACAGAGGAGGCAACATTTCCCATTTATAGTTGTTAAAGGATCTGGGTGAATTGTTGTGACATTTGATCTTTTTTCTCCATGAGAAATTTCTTCACCATTTTCTTAAGCGGATAATTTTCCCTAGTTTTTTTCACCATTTGAAGTCTTGTACACCATGCAGTCAAGTATTTTGAAGGATCTTGTGTGGACCACCTAAGCTTCTTAAATCCTAACCTCATTTTGGGAATCATATACTCTCAAGAAAACTTTTCTCATATACCACTAATCCAAAACTCAGGGGTTTTGGTATTAAATGATAGAATAAAAATTTTCCAAATGTAAACAATAAATCTATCTTTAAAAAGAGATGTATATAGCTAATAAAATTGTGATTACAATAACTATCTCTGCAAGGATATGTGTCCTTTCCTTTCAAGTTACATATACTTATATACCTAATTATGGAAATATGAAGAGACATATAGAAGAATATGTAAGTTCACAAATCCCAAGGGAGATGAGGTGGTTCATCTTTTATGAATTACATATGAAAATATTTCGTGAAATTACTATTTGAGACAAAACTACAAAAATTACATTTTGAGGTCTTTAGGAGAGGTTTTCAAGGTCAAAATTCATCAAATACACATCTAAACTTATTCCCTATATTTGACATGTTCCAAGATTTATGAAACATTTTGTAGGGACTCAATAAAAGATACGGTGAAAAATTTACGACTCCTGGAAGTTGCTCTACTAGAATTGTTTCTTGGATTTTTGTCTGGATTAATTTGATTCATGATAAAGTATTGTATTTTATTATTAAAATGAACATCCATGAAAGGTTTAGTAACTTCCTTTCTATTTTAAATTTAAAATATCAAACTAAACAATATATTCCAAACTTATCTACTCTTAGTTCTCTCCTAATTCAGGAAGAGCAAGTCATGTCGAACTTTGATTCGAAAGAGAATGTCACTCAAGAATTCCTCGTATAAAAACCTCATAATAACTTTTCTATTTTTAATAAGAATTAAAAATAAAACTTCATACCCCTAGTAAAGATAAGAAAATATGGAATAAACATATAAAAGTTAGTTTTGATGGGAAATGTCACAATTGTTGGAAATTTGGACACAAAAAGGAAGACTGTGGGGTAAACAAAAAAATAAATATTTCAAAAATAAAAAAGGGAATTAAAAAAATCAAAATAAGAATAAAAAACCTAATGTAGTTTCTTTATGTGATGGATTAGCTACATCCAAAAAAAAGAATTGATATTAGACAATGGTGTATCTAGGCACATGAATTATATATTTTATGTTCTAACTAATATCAAAGAATATAATAATCAAATATATCTATGTGATCATCCATTCGCGGTGTTCAAAGTCAAAAAAGAGCTAAAGTTTTCAATGGTTTTATAAACGATGTTTTGTGTGTTCCTAAACTAAAAATAAATTTTCTTTCATATTCAAAACTAACTCAAAATAATTATATTGTAATTTTACTAAGTATAAATGGTTTATTAAAAATGAGCTAGATGTCACTATTGTTGAAGGAATACAAATGAATGGTTTACATGTATTTAAATGTGTTGCATTTATTTCATATTTTATAGTCAAAATAGGAATGTTGTTGAATTTTGGCATGAAATATTAGGTCATGTTAACTTTAGGAGCGTGTATGACATGTCTCATCTTAATCTTTTTTATTTTTCTATTACCTATCTCCCATGCTCGTGAAACTTTTGAAGGGTGCTTATGTGGTAAGCAATCTGCAAATACCTTCTAAATGCATCATGAAGCTAACTCCTCAAAACCACTTAAACTTGTCCAAATTGATGTTAAAGGACCTTTAGAAGTTCCTTCCCTAAATAGTTCATTGTATGAAGTTACTTTTATTGATGATTATTCTCACATGATTTGGTCCTTATTTATATAAAAAAAGAAGATATTCTATCTAAATTTAAAGATTTAAAGCTCTAGTAGAAAACAATTCTAGTCAACAAATTACCAGACTTAGAACAGATAATGGAGGAGAATGTCTAAGTAAAACATTTGATTCATTTTATATCAAATGTATAATACAAATGGAACTCACTACTTCCCACTCTCCTTAACAGAATGGTATTTTGGAAAGGAAAAACCACAACATTCTTGAAACGGATAGAACCATGTTGCACTCATCTGAAGTCCATACATTTTTGTGGGATGAATCTCTGAATACCATTGTTCATATTCTTAACAGAGTCCCTAATAAATTCCTATTTCAATCCACTCCATTTGAAAAGTGGACTAATAAGAAACCTAGTGTATCTCATCTAATAATATTTGGAATCCCTTCCTCTATCTTCATTCCTTAAAAAAAATGGAGAAGTTAGATCAAACCTTGTATCCTTGCATTTTTATAGGATATGGAGGGAAAAAAAAGGTCTAAGTATATATGATCCTACAAAATGTGAATTTATTGAAAAAATGAATATTAAGATCCTAGAAGAACCTTTTTGTAATTCACATTTTGTTTCTTTTGTTTATGATGAATCTAATGAGTTATAAAAAATGATCTTAATGAATGTAATGAAAAAAATAAAAATTAATAATGATTTTATAGTTGAACAAGAGTATCTTCCTATATCCTCTATAACTAAAATAAACCTAAATGGGCTCCATCTCTTTTTCAAAACTATAATCTCAGTAACCTTGGTAAGATGATTAGAAGCCACAATACCTATCATGCATTAATGACTATGTATGAAGGAGAACCCTAATATTTGGAAGAGGTATCTCACGATGAAAGATGGGTAAAATCCATGAAAGAACAATATTTTGCTTGAATTAAAAATTAGACTTTGGATCTTGTCCGTCCTTCGGAAAAACATAGTATTTTTTGCTCTATGTAGATTTAAAAAATCATGTATAAGGCCGATGGAAATATTGATAAGTTCAAATCCATGTTAGTATCTCGTGGGTTTATTCAAAATCCTAATATTGACTATGTAGAAACATTTTCCCCAGTTACAAAAATGAGCATAGTTAGTATTATTATTTCCTTAACTTATTAATATGGTTTGGAAATCCACCAAATGGATGTTAAGAATGCATTCCTAAAATAAATTAATAAATTTACGTGACTTAACCTAAAGGTTTTGAGGAACCTGGAAAAAAACTTTACGCGTGTAAACTGAAAAAATATCCATATGGCTTAAAACAAGATCTTAGAGATTGGTATGCAAAAATAAATATTTTTGCAAAGATATTGGTTTCACTAACTGCTCATCTAATAATGATATTTTTGTTAAATTTGAAAATATTCATATTATTCTTATTGTATTATAAGTTGATGATTTTCTTATTAATAGCAGTTAAAAGAGTTTAATTTATAAAATTAAAGTTACAGTGAAACAATATTTTGAAATGATTGATTTAGGATACTTACATAATTTTTTAGGCATGCGAATTTTTAAAAATAAGTTTTTTTATTGTTGTATCATAATAAAAACATGCTAATAATTTACGTAAAAGGTTTAGTATGGTAGATTGTAAAAAATTTGTTACTCTTTTTAAATTTGGGTGTAGACTTGATCCTAAACCTGCATGTGAAAAAGCTTATCCTAATTTTTACAGTAAACTTGTAGGTAGTTTAATTTCTCTTGTAATTACTAGACTTGACATTGCATATGCAGTAGGTATTGCATCTAGATTCATGGAGTAACCATATGAGGATCATTGAAATTTGGCAAAAAGAATATTAAGATATATTAAAGAAACAATTAATTTTTGTTTACATTATACTTCTTTTTATAATGCATGTTTATATAGATATTTTGATTCTGGCCATGTTGGTGATGTGATAGATAGAACATATACAATTGGATATGTGTTCTAGTTTGGTACATGTGTTATTACTTGGAGTAGAAAAAAGAATCCAATAGTCTCCATCTCTTCTACTGAGGAAGAACATTATAGTGCAATTGAAGCAACGCATGAATCCATGTATCTAAGATGGTCATTGTGATAAATTCACATGAAAGTTAAAGGAACTACTACTCTTTTATGTGATAGTCAGAGTTGCATTTCTCCTACTAATAATCTAGTTCATCACAAGAGAACGAAGCATATAGAGATAAATATGCATTTCATACGAGATAAGGTGATTTGCAGTGAAATATATCTCAAGTACTACCCTACCGAAGATTAAGTTATAGATATATTTACAAATCCATTGTGTTCCATGAAATTATGAAATTTTTTTTACAATGATTGGCCTTTCATATTTTCCATTGAGGGGGAATGTGCATGAAAATTCCACCTCCTAACAACTGAAAATATTTTTACTTCTCCACCTTTATACTTTAGCTCCAATTTAAAGCATTGTAAAAGAACCTTTTTTATGATTTTAGTAAACTTATCACTCTAATTTTAGTGTGTAGTCCAATAATGTGACATCATGTTTTAAAATAGGTCCTTACTTTATACAAGGATCCTAGAGATGCTAGTATATATTTTCCATGAGAAAGTGAGATTTAGTCTCACAAATCACGCTTATCCTAAATCATTCCAAATCTTTTTGTACCAAAAGGTAATTTTAACATAATGAAGGTGTATTAATACTTCAAATGTGATATGCTAGCCTAAACGCTCATTGTGTTTTAAGGATTGTAACTCCTATTGTGTAAAAAGGTAAATTTTTCATATAAACCCCAATTAATATTAAGGGAGAGTGTTAGAACATTAATCTTAAGTAGGTTTTAACCCCTCTTAAGTGTTCTTAATATTATCCATGTTTTGCATCTCTTTAATTTATTCTATAAAAGTTCAATTTTTTAAAGTTGCTATCATTAGTTACATTTGATTGATGAATCAATTTCTACCAAGGAAATTGAATACAATATTGATTGTATATTTCATCATGGAACATGCCAACACCAACACATCAGAAAACAAGTAGCAAGTGAGTATAAAGTGTTTGTGCACACTCAACTATGTTTTTCCTTTAAGCATGCACTTTTCAATTACATGATCAAATGGGCACACATTTAGACACTCAAATTTTGTTTCTTATCCTTCAAATATGATTTTTTATTCTTATTATAAGACAAATGCTCAAATTTTAAGACCAACCAATAATTTTATCTCTTTTGTCTTGCTCATATTATATTATATTATGTCATTCATCTAAAAATATTGATCAAATAAAAGAATAACCGAACCCCAAGTGTCATTTAAAAAAATATAGATTTCACTATTGAGGATGTTGATATGGGAACTAATTAACTACTGAAATATTTGAAATTTTTTGGTTAATAACTGTAAAATTTTATTTGTAGATAAGAAGCGCGAGTTAGAGTGCAACTCAGTAGATGCAAACTTAATTCATTTTATATCTTTATCCATTCCAGCCAAGAGGTGGGGTGACATATTTATGTTTAGATGACTAAATTTAGCATGATGGTTATCCATTTTTATTATTATAAGAGGTTTTGCACCTAGGTTGACTAGGATGCATGATAGGTGCACATGTGTCACTTAAACTAGTTTTGGTTTCTGGTATGCTGACCATATATTAGTAGTGGATGATACTTGTCATAGTGATCTATTTTAAACCATATTTAGCCAACTTTAGTTCAAATAGGATTCATAGGATATATTGTTAGTATTCTAATTTTCATGGATGTTGGGACAAGTCTTGTTCTAATGGTTATACTATCCTTGTTTATTTTTTAATTGTTTTAATGCAAAGTGGGCTAATTTTTTCCATTTTTTTAAAAAAAATATTTATCTCTAATTTTATTTTCTGGTATTTAATTATATAAACAAAAACTATTTAGCTTCATTACATGTATTTATATAGTGCATATTCTGTCATCGATCTCATATAAAAACATCATAGTTCAATTGCTAGTTATTATGGGAAAGATTTGGATGATCACTAGTTTCATTTAGAGAGTATTCCAAGTCACTTTTTTACTCCTTCCACATAAAAACCCATCATTTGGTATCAGATACTTGTTCAACTAGAGGTCTAGAAAGGTTTTATCCATTATTAGGAGAATCACAGCTTTAATGAATTCTACTTTTATGAATATCCCCATATTTAAAGGTGACAACTTTGAGTACTGGTGATATCAGTTACAGAGGATTATTTTTTGTAAGGGAGTTTAGAATAATGTCATTCATGGATACAATCTAGATATAAATTGGAATACCTTTCCTCAAGATCAGAAGATGGAAAAAAAGAATAAGGAAAGGCAGACGCACAAGATTTATTCTATCTCTAGAGTGTCATATATCATAGCATTTATCAAAGAATTATAGGAAGAAATCCCATGAGACATGAGATAACTTGGAGATGATAATATGGATACATATTTTGATCACTCTTGAACAACATATGGGCATGAACATAATAAATGTTAATGAATTAATAGTCCCTTGCTAGTCCCACGAGCATAAAATGATATTATATTATTGAGATTCAGAATAGAGATGAAGGAAAATAATTCAAAACTCAAAGAAAAAATAAAAATAGAAATAAGGGAGATTAATAGTCTAAATTAAAATAAGAAAGATAAAGCTAACATCATAAGTAAAGGTAAGAAAAACCCTAAGAGTTTTCTATGTTCCTGTAGTACATGAAATTTGAGAGAATATTTATAGGATTAAACTGATGAAAAAATTAGACACAATTTAATCCCATTAATATTCTCTCAAAAAAACCTAACTTATCATTATTGCAGAAAACTATGTCATTTTATCAAATATTGTAGGATACTGAAAACTAAAAATAAAGGTAACTAAGAAGGTAAAAAAACACATTTTAGGATGAACAAAGTGAAAATAAATACAACTCAAATTATTTTCTCACATGTAATGTGGGATTAGAGGATAGTGATAATTTTATTGTTTCTTGAGTCGGGTTTCTCAAATCACCATTACAAGTCAAAAAGAGGGTTTCAAAAATTTAGATGATTCTCTCAAAAGATAAGTACAATTGAGAGATGAATATTCCATCCTAGTTGAAGTAAACGGAAGCATAAAACTCACAAAAATTCAAGGTAAGGGTGAGATAAAAAATGTTTAATTCTCTCCAAATATTAATCATAATTTGATTAGTGTTAGACATTAAGTAGTTGAAAATGATTTTGAGCTACCTTTTGAATACGGTGTTAGTTTGATTGTTGATAGGAAATTTTGAAATAGGTTGATTGGAAAAATATATGGGAATGAATAAGATGTTTTTATTATGATTCAATATGATGAATGAAGGTGTTTGTCTCTCCACTATTGATGATGTTAACTTGTTGTGGAACTCAAGATATGGTCATATCAGTTTTGAAAGCTTTCATATTCTTTACACAAAATGTATGGTACGAGGTCTTCCCAAGCTAGATTCAAAGAAGGATTAAACATGAAAATCATGTATTATCGGGAAACATCATAGAGATTATTTACATATAAGAAAATGGATAAAAATTTCACCTTTGGATCTGGTTAATTCAATTTATTTGGACTAATGTCTCACAACAATATTGGTAATAATTTTTATTTAATTTCATTCGTAGATGATGTAACTAGATTTATTTGGGTATTCTTTTGAGAAAAAAAGAGTCGATATTTTTCATTTTGTAAAAAATTCAAAGTTTTGGGTAAAAAATAATGTTTTCATTCCATCAATGACTTGCGAACATATGGAGGAGGTGATTTTTCCTAATAAGTTTCATGAGTTTTATGCTTCACATAGATTCAAATGAAAGCTAAAAAATCCTTGTGCACCATAAAATAATGGTCTAGTAGAAATAAAAATATATCCATCATGGATTTATCAAGGAATATGATGGAATATAAGAATATAAGTCTTATAATAGAAGTCAAATACAAGACACTATATGAAGCGTGGTTTCGTAGAAAACCAAATATAGAATATATAAAGGTATTTGGTTGTTTAGATTTTATTCATATTATTTATTATTTAAGAAATAAGTCATATACTAAGAGTTTGGATCACATATTCATGGGATATAGTGATGAAAACAAGGCATCCAGGTTTTATAATCTTGCTAGTAAAACCAAGTTGTTTCTACAGATTGTATATTTTTAAAATAAGAAGCATGACGGTTACGATAAAATTTATTAAATTTTATTGAGTGAAGGGGAAAAATATAAAAATAATATTTCTATGGATTACAAAGTCCTACACAAGTTTTTAGCTCAGTAGGAAACAATGTTGGCTCTTTCCAAGAGATTAGTCATCCATCTACATCAACACCAAGTAAGCATAATTTTTTGTTGAATCCGCATCCATAAAATATAATGTTAGATAAAAATTATGATGGGATTATCAAAAGGATGAAATATCATTAATTTAATTTATCTGATGATTCTTATGATGAAAATACTATGTTTGTATTGTAATTTATGGCTAGTTAACCTAGAAGTTACACATAACCTAGTCAAACGATAGATTGGGTTGATGCTATGAAAATTGGGATGGATTTTTATTAAGAGGACTTATAAATGAAATATTATTCAGAATCCATATGATAAATATTTCATAAGAACAAAATATTTCTACATGAATAAATTAAAAAATAATGGTACAATTGACAAGTTGAAAGCTATACTAGTTACAAAAGGGTTTGCAAAAACATACGGGGTTCACTATGAGAAAAATTATGTATGCGTGGCTTGTCAAAATACTATGAGACTAATGATTTATAATTATAATCTCAAATAATGGAAAACTATCAAATATATGCCAAGAGTGCATTCCTAAATGGAATGATAGAATAAGAAGTATATGTTGGGTGGTCACAAGGTTTTGAGGTAAAGGGTAAATAATTTTTGTTATATACGTTAAAGGATAATTTTGATGGGATGAAAAAATCAACAAGACATTGGTACTCAAGAATTTAAATATTCTTATTGGATAAAGTATTTTTAAGAATTCAAAATGTACCAACTCTTTACATACAAACATTGTTATCTAATGTGCTATGTGTTTGTATCTATGTAGAGGACTTGATATTTATAGGACACTCTATGAAGATATTGTAAAGCTTCAACGAATATATGAAATGAGAATTTTATATGAATAATTTTGGTCTCATGAAGTAATTTATTATCATGAAATTTGATCAAAAGAAATTAAATGTTCATTTTTCAAGCTAACTATGCTCATGTCATATTACAAAACTACAATCTACAAGATTGTAAGCATGTGGCCTCTCCAATTGCTAGTAGATAAAAAATTATGACGGTGGATGAAATTTCTTCAGTTGATGAAAATTTTTAAAAACATGGTGGGTGGTTCAATGTATCTCACTATGAAAATACATTGTATCAGTTATAGTGTTTCACTAGTTTTTAATGGAAAATCCATAATTGAAGCATTTATAAGAAGTAAACATGTTTTTAGATATATAAGAGGAACTTATAATAATGGCATTTATTTTATACCAATAATTTCATTGTTTCAGATTGGATACATAGATTTAGATTGGGAAGGTTCTCTTGAACACATGAAGTCTATTTCAAGTTATTGATTCACATTGGGAATTTATTTGGTTTCATGGTCATCAAAGAAGTAAGATAGAAATGATTAATCCTATATTAAATTTTAATATGAATATCTTACATATTCTTGCACATAAGGTAGGTGGTTGATAATAATTTTATTTGATTTCATATAGGCTCAACATATGCCTACATAGTTTTGTTGTGATAACAATGGGGTAATACAATTATCCAAGAATCTAGTTTTCATTGCTATAACAAAATATATAGAACTCAAGAATAATTTGATCATAGACTTGATTAATGGTAATCATTTTTTATTGAGTATGTAAGAAATGAAGATAAATTTATTATATTTTCGCCAAGGGTTTGTTGCAACAATTTTAAGGAAGACTCAAACATATGATAGGCATTTCTACTCTTTGCATCAAAAGGGGAAATGTTGAGTATGATGTCAATATGAGCACTAATTAGTTATTGAAAAGTATAAGTTTTTTATGTTATTAATTTTTAGGATTTTTTTGGTTAAGTTTAAAAATTTATTTTTAGAAATTTAATTTTAGACTGGAAGTTTTAGTTCACTAGATGTGCACTTAGATAAGTGTAAATCATTATCCATTCATATATAAGAGGTGGAGTACCATTTATATGTTCACATTAATAAAATTAGGCTTATCTTGATCCATTTTTACTATTTTAATATTTTTGGGCACATAGGTTGACTAGGATGCACGATAGGTGTGCATGTGTCATTTAAACTAATTTTGGCTTCTTGCATGTTGACCATATCTTAGTAGTGAATGATATTTTTAATATTGAGTTTAATTTTAGCCATATTTAGTTGATTTCAATTCAGTTAGGATTTTTAGGAGTTATTATTATTCTTTTAATTTTCATGCAAGTTGGGATAAGTCTTGTTATAATGGTTATATTAGCGTTTTTTATTGTTTAATTGTTTTAATGCAAAATGGGGAGAATTATCCTAAGTGGTAATTTTTGTAATGATTGTATATATAATTTTAGGTTTAGGTATTTAACTATAAATACAAACATGGTTTGGATTCATAATATGGAGTTACAAAGTACATATTTTGTCATCAATCTCATATACAAGTATTCTAGTTTAATTGCTAGTCATTCTGCTCAAGATTAGATGATAACTAGCTTCATTTAGAGAGTATTTCATATATGACTAAACTCCGTACACATAAAAATAATTCATTGACATAAATGTATACTTGGGAAAAATTAAACAACTTAGGTCCACAATGGACTATGATCTTGATTGGTCTATATAGTCTTGGTGTTTTCCATCTAATGAATCTTTTTCCATTTTGAAAACCATTATGGGATTCATTTCATCTTCCTAGATTAGAAATGATGTAAATATGTAAACTATGGAATCATATATAAGATATTTAATTATAATTTAATACTCATCTGGAACTCTCATAAGCACATATTGTAATTTATCAACACTAAAGAACTCAAATATTTACCAAATATTCCTAAAGCAGTTACACATCAATTAGAGAATATATTACATTAGTTTTAAAACAATCGACCAGGTCAAATAGTTTAAGTTTCACCCATTTCCAAACATTCAAAATATCCTATAGCCATGTCTTATCAAGAGAAAATCACTCCAAACATCATCAAATGTATTCAATAGAAAAGGGTTTATTCTAGTAGCTGAAGTACACAAAATCACACTTCTGCCACCTTGGTTACATTCTCAAATATATAGTTATCCCACTAAATATTTTCCAAGGGACACAAGGACACATAGAGGGGGTTGTATTAGATTGCATACACTATGACAACTATATGGGGTTTTATCATGTTGAAGGGGATGTCATGCAACAGTTGGATTGGTGTAACAGGGGTTGACCATTAAGGGTACTCTATCCTCACCCACACATTGATATCTCATTTTTTATCTAATATTTTAATGAAGGGTGTTGCACAAATCTATGTTTTCTTATTATTTCCAATAATTACAAGTTATGAAAGCTAGAGTGACACACAAAGACACACATTTGTATGAAATATAAGGGAAGGATAAGTTACAAAATGAAACTTCCAATAAGTGAGAAACCATACAAAAGAAATTAGAATTGTACCACGTTCTAGGAAGAGTTGTATGGTCTAGGAAATAGATAGTTTCAAATTCTAGTTTTAGAGACAAATGATTTATAGGTTCATATCTAAAGCACAACGGATATAGTTTTCAAATTCCTCTTAGGTTTTTATTAAGTTTTATCATGTTTGCATGAGCTAACTTTTTGTGGCATAATGGTCTAACACATGTTATTCATAACATAATAATTAGTATTTATAGTAATTAGGGCATGAATGTACAAAAAAATATAATTTTTATGAATTAATGGGAGGCTTTTATTCATAAATAATCCCTTGTAACAAACCCTACATCCTATATTTTATTTTGATCAAATTCAGCTTGTAAACAATATTTTTTTTTTAATATTGGCAAATAGTTTTTTGAAAGGGACTTTTGAATACATAGACCTATAAGCCGGAATAAGAGAGAGGAGCTTGTAGCACGGTTCAAGAGTTACAACAAAATTCAACGTGCCCAGAAACCAGCTACACAGACAAGACTTTAGCAAAACAATGGCAAAAAAATAGCAAGCCGTAATATTAACAATAAAGAGCAGTAGAAGTATCCAGGACTACTTCTTGGCCGCTTGATAACACTGATCTTGACTAACGTTTGATACATAAGTATTGATGTGTTGTTTTGAATGTACATGGTAAATGTTAATTAATTAATTCATAATAATCCCTTGTAACAAACCCTTACATCCTATATTTTATTATCTCAGTCCATCAATGCTAGTGTAGAATTAAATATTGTTGTTGAGTCTCCTAGAAGCCCTGGTGAATGGACGTTTAGAGGAAGAGGCGATCATTTCAGCTTGTAAACAATAAGAAAAATGTTAATTTACATAGACAATGCTTTTAACTGACTTTTGTAGTATTTTAACTCTAACGTTTGATAATCCAAATATGACCTTTAAGTCCATCAATGCTAGTGTAGAATTAAATATTGTTGTTCTAGCATCCCTAACTTTGAAAAAATGCATTTCTGTTAATTTCTTTATATAATTATTTCCCTTTTCCTATACATTTACCTATTTTCCATCATTAAATAGTTCTTCATAAGAAAGGATGTAGCTAAGTTCATTCATTGTATTAACAAAATCATTTTCATTAGAATTTCCATTTTCTTCCTTAATACAATCATGATCATAAATATGACCAAAAGGATGAGAAAACAAATGAGTTATCATATCATCTAAACCTACATATTTAATATTTCTATCTTCTGATTCATTTATTACACTACCTTCATATTTATAACATGCCCTACCTTATGGTACTAATTATCTTCTCCATTTTCTTCATATTTATGGAATCAAATTTTCATTCAATATCTTTTAATTTTTCAATGGTTCATATTATTAGGGAACATGGTATGATTAAGGTGTAAAATGAATGAGATATTTAAGTTTTTTTCACAACATTTACACAATCTCATTTCAACCAAGGGAAGTGATCATCAATCTACAATATTAGAAATAAAAAAATGAACATAAATATATAATCACATAAATTTTTAATTCATATGATAGAAAACATGTAATTCATTCAAAATATCTTTGATATAGGATGAATAATAACTTTGAATATAATTAAAATTATCTCCAAATCTTTCCTACAAATCCATCTATTCAACATCATAATTGAATAATTAATGAAATTTACTCAATTTGAGGCCCTATTTGTATCCCATTGTATTAAATTTGTGAGAGTGGGACAATTATAGTAATTATAATCAAGAAACTATTCCCTACTCTAATATATCTGATGATTTTCTCAACCATTATATATTAGAATAATTTATTTGACATGTAGTAATCATCATTTTCATTTCCGCACTCCATAAATATACAAATAGTTTTCTTTGACCTACATCATTTAAAATATTAATATAATTATAGGTATACACACCCATCTATATATATTTGATCATACATTTTACGAAAATGTTCACCTTCTCAATATTCTCATTTAATTTGTACGCATTTGAACATAAACTATAATTTGACATGCTAAACTTATACATGGCCAAAATTTTCCAATATTTGATTGAATATTTAAGTCCATAATATGGTAATGTGGGAATGAAATGACCTTAATGGTATTTTGATCCAAAAATGATGAGGTTCAAAATTAAAATACCTAAACCTGCATCAAATATAGTGGATGTTAATATTATACAATATTTCCCCTAAAAGATAAATGTTTATACACATGAGGAATATATTCTAATTTTTTTATTAATGGTAAATAGTTTTGAAGGGACTGGACCCTGTTTACATAGAGGGCCTAAAAGCCAGATAAAAAACTAATAGGTTCCAAAAAAAATGGATCAACATACAGAATAGGCGTTAAATCCAACCGTAACCAAAAGAGAGTTACCATAGAAAAGCATAATAGAGCGTGCGCTGTAACAGTGCAACCAAAAAACAGCCAAAAAAATAGCAAAAAGAATGATGAAAATCAACATCTGCAACGAAGACCTCCTTTACTTCTTGGCAGCTCTGTTAATTCTGGATTTAATAGTTTGCAGTGAGGTAAAGAGAGCCATTGTTGCCATGTGTGTGGGGTCCTTAGCATCCAAATTTGCTATGGTTTGACTACTCTCCTTGTTCATTCCCCACAAAGTGTCCGGGATCTCACTAAGCACAGAAATGCTATGAACATGTTGTTCAAGGAAATCACTGATTGCATTAAAAAATAGTGTACACCAAATACTTTAATTTTTTGAAATCTAAAATATACAATTTCATTTATTTTATTGGAATTTATAAATCAATCAAAGAATACTCCTCATAAGGACTATATGGTACCTTCACTTTTTTGTGATCAATTTATTGAACATAATTAAATTTCAAATTTTTTGTTGACCACTTTGTGCTCCTCTTATTCATTATAGATGTTGTAAAAAGAAGGAAATGGTGATTTTTTGGTGCATCTACTAAATAACTATACCTTATGATAGAGGGTACAAATGAAAATTTTGAAGTAGTATCCCTATTGGGATTTACCCTGATAAATTGAAATTCTCCCACTTTAATGGAGGTCCCTTCCCATTTATCCTCTTTAACCTTTGCCTCTCCTATGCAGTTTTTTATTAAATTTATTTCCTAAAATGTGAAACTTATTTTCTAATAAGCACAAAAACTATATATGTATATGTATACATACATAAATACATGCATACGTACGTACATACATACATACATACATACATACATTTATTTTAACCCTTAATTAAAGTTTATGTCAATTTAATTAGTTTTATTCATTAGATTTGATTATTTAAATTTATTACAGTATAAGTGCTAACTTATATTTATAATTCAAATTAAATAGAAATAATTTTTATATACCAATAAACAAAACATACAATCAAAAGCATAAAATAAATTTATAGAAGAACTTAGCTGATTTATAATGATTTATGGAGATGTTTGGGACTGTAAAAATGCGAAACTAGAAGCTCTGAAAATAGGTGTTCTTTAGAATTGAAGTTGTAAATGTGAATCAACTGAGGTCAAGGCCATACCAAACTACTAGGACCGTACCATATGGTCCTAACCTATATGTACATTCTTGCATATTCTTCACTTATGCTTCTACAAATTTATAGGCTTCTTTCCTTCTTGGATTTGCCTACCGCTATCAAACCCTAGTTTTAACATATACAACATATGTTTTTGAATGTACTGAAAATCACTTGAAATCCTAGCCATGGATAAAGAGTCCTAGAAAACAAACATTAGAGGGGTTATGTGCACCCCTCGTGCATTTTTGACATTAGTACTAATCTGAAGAGGTCTCAAACCACATTTCATTCTCCACATAGCATGTGATATCCAATTTAACAGAATTAAATCTTAATCAAAGGACTAAGATCAAATAGATATAAAAATAATGAGTAAGATATATCATTCAAGAAACTATCAAGTGTAAGTAATAGCAAAATGAGAATGACTTATCTTTTATTCAGAGGTTTCAGATGATTCTAACTTAAATAGGTGGAAAAATATGGAACTGGATTGAGTAAACTTCTTCTGAAAAATTGGAATCTGAAAATCCTTTAAATAGAACCACCCAGAGAATGATAGGACCTCTCGGGCTCTAGTTTCTAAATTGGCCGTTATTGTCCTGGTAAATGTTCTACTTGTGATATTTTCATTTTCTAAACTTATATTCTTCCTTTCACTCAAATAATGCATATGCTTAAGTCACATGGATTATATTGGAATGTAATTTATAAAACGTATATATTGATTGAAACATATTATTTGATGTATCTTTATCAATTTGAACCAGCTTTAAATAATTGGATTACCCCCAAATTAGGTCATTTGGGGATTAAATTGAGAGAATATTAGAAATTGTGAGAATTTGAGATAGTTTTACACTTGGAATATATTGAACTTTGTGATTTCAAGTGAAAATTTTTGTAGGATTTGAATATTGCTTCGTGATCAATTGAAAATAGAGTGATAGTACATAGTGTGGTTATATATTCCACATTGGAAATTCACTTGAATAATTATAAGAGAGGTAATACAATAACCCCAAATATTTTCACCATTTTCGGAAAAGGGTGAGAAGGGAGAGGGAAAACGATGAGCCAAAATAAAAGTAGATAAATTGTTTCAAGAGTATTTAGAAACATATAGAATAGAATAGGTAGTGGAAAAATTAATATAAGTGTAACATGTAACAAAATGTAGGAAGTGTGGTAGTCAAATTTTCAATGTGGTAAATGTCAAAGATATAGTTCAAAGGACACTAATGGTGCTGAAAATAGATAAATGAATATTAAGATATGGTGGAAACATTGTTGGTGAATTAGTTGATTCAAGAAGTATAATAAAAATAGTAATTATAGTGGCAATAATATTTTACTATAAATAGTTAAGTTCGAAAATTCTTAAGAGTCTCATTTGCAAATTGAATTAGTGTGATTTGAGATCTAGATTGTAATGGTTATTCATGCAAAAGATGAAATACCGATGATTTTTGAGAGATTCATAGAGGTAATATCAACTTATACAGTGGATCAATTAGTGAGTATTGTGTTTTTGAAGTAGACTAGGTAGTATTATAGTGATTTTGAGACCTTTTTTCATGTTAAAAATTTGTAAGAATTTGGGCGTTTTTGTCTAAGATGGAGCCAATGAGGTCAGTTTCTTCCTTTGGATAGTAATATATAGTTCTAGGAACTAGTTTGTAAGTACTATGTGGTAGTGTCTAGGCTAATGTAAGTTTCTGTCCATATGTCTGATAGGATTTTTTTTATCATATTTTTATATGAATGAGATACTAAATTATGGTTTGTATGATTGTTTGTGTCATGTAAAGATATATACATTGGAATGAGTTCTGAGTGGAAATATATTTGTCTAATTTATTTGAATTAGGTTTAGAGGAGGATGGATGGGACATATTAGATTGTATTGTGCTGCAAAACATCACTAGATTTGGGGAGGTTCCGCATAATATGCATTTAATTACCACACTATGTGAGAGATGGTGTGTAAAAACATGTACATTTTGTTTACCTACTAGGGAGATGACAGTGACTCTGGAGGATATATATATATATATATATATATATATATATGATAATAAGGTTTCTAATAGTGGGAGAGAAATTTTAGTTTATGTCCCCAAGTGATACACGATAACACCATATAATTTTGAGGTAGTATTTTACAGACTCTCAGACATAGGAAAAGTCATCAATTACCATGGATGACATAGTGAGATCAAGTGTTCCATAGCTACAAAATTTTATTACAGTTATATTGGCTCCTTTTGTGGTTTTTAATAGATTATGGGTGTCGATATCATATACGATACAAGATATTTATATGATTATATTGTAGCATGGGAACCAGTATATTTAGAACCATTGTGTGTTGACTCATTTATATAAAAATTTATACAAGTCTACCCTATAGGATCATGGTTGCGGGATAAGTGCCACTTCACTTTTTGATGTATGAGCATATGAGCACATAATATTATTGAGTCCACTGAGTGGTCTATGAGTAGATCGGGCATGACTAGATGTTTTGCAGCTATATTGGTTAGATCGAGGGGTTGTGGATTTAATAACATGATATATAGGTATATTTTAGAAAGGATGGGGCTTGTTTTTCTTATTTTGAGACCATATGATTACTATGGTGGTTAGATTGAGGACCATGTTGATATGTGATGCATTTAGTGTAATATGTAGTTAGACTAAAAGTTTCCAAGAGTGGTCAATCTATTTCAATATGAGCATGTGTCGTGGCAGTTTGTGATAGCCTAGAATGTACCTCTAGATTCGTATGTATGGAATATATCTATTTATGTTTTGAGGAGAGAAGGGGTAAGGTCATGTCCCATAATAACCTAGTTACGTGCACAAAGTACATATGAGGTTGATGTGAACATAATACTGATTCAAGTGGATGATGTGGGCGTACCATATCATATACTCATTTGTGGGTAGATAAATGATGGGTGTTATTGTTCCTTATCATTTTGGATGTAATGGGATATCCATCAAGTGTACATGTATGAGGAGGACTTGTAAGAGGTCATAAATCTTCCCCCAAGGATAATGCATTGGAGGAAATGGTAGCACGATGTAATTATGAGACAATGTGATTTGTATTTTTTACTTTGTATAGTAATTTGATAATGAGGTGGTAATATGAGTCACATTTAGAAGGTGATAATTATTATAGCATGATCATGAATACATTGGTACACATATTAACTAGCAACGTGCCCCAATATGTTTTTGTAGGAGAAGGGATTTTTGATAGAGTGGATCATATTTCTCCAAAACATGCCCACTTGTTTTATCATGGAGTAATGGTAGATGTCACATGTATAGTGTTGCAGTTAGAGTAAGATGAGGCAAGGACAAAATTATCTTGAGTGAGGAATGATGTAAAAGGATATAGCATAACATGGATAATGTTTAAGATATATGAGGAGATTTAGGGTAAATATGGAGATGAAGTGTTCAAGGAAGCATTGCTATGGGCTTGACTAAAGGAGATGCAGTTTCAGGAAAAAAGTGGGAGATCTAATAGCAAGGCTTCAAGTTTAAGAGTTGTGATAGTATCCTCCACTAGTAGTGAGGCAGATGTATGTCACATCTTATAGTGGGAATTTCTCATTGATTTTATATCATGAAAATTTCAAGATATTTATATATATAATGTGATCACTTTTGATAGGATGATGTGTACCTATGTTTTTATGTGAGCTATTGATTATTTGATTTGATTTTATATAATATTTTGTTGAAATTATGATGATATAATTTTATAGATGATAATTATGTTGTAGTGTACATAATATGTATTGATAGAATGGATAATATCATGATGATAGTAGAATAGATAACATAGTGATGATAGGACTGCATGTAATATTATAGTTGAATAAGTATTATAGTAAAAGTGATAACAATGGTGAAGATAACTAGGGAATAATAAGCCTTACAAAGTGATATAAATAGTGGCATGTATTTATAGAATGGGCGTGAAAATATGTGGCACTATATAATATATAACATCTAGCTAGAAAGAAGGAAACTATGCACAAGTAGCTCAAATGATGCAGTGTCATGAACATAAGTTCTGAATGATGAGTGTGAGGTGATCACAGAAATATTAGGAATGTGTGAATAATATAATGACGAATGACACTCCTTTGGGACCAAATTAGGTCAAAGGTATATGAAAAGTGGGTTAAATTTCTCATGTGTAGTCAAACATGTGGGTAAAATAGGAAAAATACACTTAGGAAGATGATAGGTATTCAAAGTAAAAGATATTGGTGTGCAATTTTGTGGTATAGGAGAATGTGATCTATCGGTATGACATGCATGAAAATGAATGACACCCTCGTCCTTAAGAAATTGAAGCCTATCATGGAGTGCAGAAGAATCATTATCTATATGACCATTGATCCTATCAAAATTACCTAAGGGATGGTTACCATTTCTTCATAACAAATTAGGAAGATGATGCTCATTATGAGGTATCCTAATCACCTTATCATCAATAAAAGTGTGCAATATATCATGAGGCCTAGGATAATGTGAAAATTACAATGGATTATACTTAGGAGGGGGTTTGGAGCATGATGGAGGTCTACAAAAATGGGGTGAATGATTTTTACTATGTCTAATAAGAGATGGAGAACGTGAGGGTGGTGTAATAGGATGAAGATAAAATGTGCTACGTCAGGGAGTGGTATAAGAACTAGGAACATTTGCAACAAAGCATTCATTAAAAATCTCTTGTTATAAATGTATAACCTTAATATTAGTAAGTGTGAAAGAATCACATGTATCATATAATAAATTTTATTTGAAATGAAAAATCAAGCCATGATAAAATATATATTGTATCTCTAAATCTATGTGTTGATAAATTAAATGATACATGCAAGATTTGAAATGTAATATATAATCAGTAACAAGTTCGTTATTTCCTTGATGCAAAGAAGGAAAATGATAAAATGTAACTTTACGATCATTGTTATAAATAAAACATCTAGGAAAGTTTTCTTCCATATCAAGATAAGTACAAATACTTCCATTAGGAAAATGATGAAGCTAATGACAAGAAATATCAATAAGACTACTAGGAAATGCCTTGAGAAGTAATCTATCGCTAGAGTGTGAAGCCATGGATAATAAAAAATCCTTAAGATGCATTTAAGTATTACTTGTTCCATTAAAAAGTTTAAAAGTAAAAAAATTAAAACCCTAAAGAAAAGGTTAATTATAAGTTTTATTAGGAATAGGATTGTCATGGGGAGAATTATTATTAGTACTAGCATAATAGGCCCTACTCTCAAGTGTAATGGTATGGATACTATTTTATAAATCACCTACAACATGCATAATATAAATAACTTCTTGGGGCGGGGTTAGGAATGACATAAACATTAAGACGTTGAATATTTCCATTATGATTTGTCATCGGTATGCTATTGAGGTGAGATTCAAATTTTAGATCAATAAGCGGAAAACTAGGAATATAAATATGGTAAGAGGATTCAAGCAAAAAATAAGTTTGCACACCTTTATCAACATGCTAAATAGAACAAGGAATGCAAGAAACATGCACACTATACTTATGATAGTTATTATGTACACTATCCATGGAAATATCAACAATAGAAACACATGCATCAATAAATGTTGCAGATGTTAACTTATTATGAGAATTATAATGAGTAACAACATCATTAGGAAGAACACAAGAGGTGGAGTAAGAAGATAGGACTGTTGAGGAAAAATATTCAACAAACAAGAACTTTATTATGAATAAGGAGATGGGATATGAATTTCATTATTAATAGTAGTAGGATCATCTTTAATGATTTTTGCATATGTAGGTGGATGAGAAGAGGAAATAGGGAAAGGGCCATTTAAGATAACATATATAACATCAAAAGAAGTGTGGGTATCACAAGAATCATTAACAAAACCTTATTCATATAAAAAATTAACAAAATATTCAACACGTGTCATTTGTAGCAATAGAAGCAACATCACTGTCAAATTCACAAGAACTAGTAGCCATAATAGGGAGTAGGAGTGAAACATTAGGGAGAGGGTGTATAAGATTTGTAAAGACAAGAGGATTTTTTGGGTGACATGTAGCACTAGTATGTGATTTACAATAGAAGGAATATTCTTCTTATCCATTTACATAGATAGTTTGAAAACTAGTTATAAGAATAGGATCATACTTGGGAGAATGAGATTCGGGATGACCAATTTGTAACACTATTTGGTAAGCCATGGGAAACTCACAAAATGAGTGATCCTAGGGTAAGCTAGGGTTCGATCAATAAATGTGTTCATAAAATGATTTAACATAATTTTGTCTTAATCAGATGTCTGAGCTAAAATAAATATAACAATAATGAGAAATATATATCATGTAATAAATAGGAAAGTGTAAGCAATAGTGAGATAGGAATGACTTAACTTATTTTTGGAGCTTTTTATTGATTCTAAGATAGAAACTGAGTGGAATAGGCTTTGTACTATTTAAGCTTTGTCTAGAAAAATAGAATTTGAAACTCCTTCGGATGGAACCTCGTGGGGAAGGAGAATAATTCCCTAGTGCTAGTGTCTGAGTTGAGTTCTAGTGTCCTAGTAAAGGCTCTGCTTCTGATATTTTCAAGGTTTGAACTTGTATTTTCCTTTTACTCCTTTTCACTCTAGATTTTTTGTCTAGTTTCACTATCACAACTGAACCTAAAAAAAAAATCTTATCCATATGCAGAAGGATTACTAAAACATTAAATGAAACAAATAATACATGTGTTTGATTCGGACTGACCCCAACAGTCACTCGAACGTGATTATCACAAAGTTTTGCACTATATTTTAGAGTCTATGTATTTATAGTGTGTGTTTGTGTGTGTGCATGTGTGTGTGTGTGTGTGTGTGTGTGTGTGTGTGTGTGTGTGTGTGTGTGTGTGAAAGAGAGAGAGAGAGAGAGAGAGAGAGAGAGAGAGAGAGAGAGAGATTGAATTATGTCCCTTGAAGTCAGGTTTCCCTTGTGTCAGTTGTAACAACATAGTGAGCTACAACTATTTGCCTTCAAGATAAATGTGTGATATGCAATTAAAAATATCACCTCATATACATTGAATAATGCATCCCAAATGAATTCCTTGAATGTTTACCTTTTCACAAGTAACATATACTAAGTAATAACCCAAATTGTCTAGCCCCTCAAAATAATGAGTAGGTTGGGTATATATATGACTTACTTGTTTGAATTTTGATACTTAGTGACACAAAATAAAAACCCATATAATTATAAAATACCTAAATTTAAGTGCAAAATGGTAATTTAAAAAATTAAAGAGAATAGACAAAAGTTAACGGAAGGGACACTAGCGCCTAGGTGGCAGTGACCTTAATGGGTGGTAATGTGCCAAAAGCTAAGAAATAAAAACAAGACCAAGAATGGGGACATGAATCCCTATGACATAACCAAAAGGTTTAAATCTAAGAGTTATAAGACATTTTCACAATCAAAATCAATCAAAAACAATATAAGGACTAGGAAAAGGTGTTACAAGTATTTAATCTTCATGTTGAGAAATCATGTATACAACAACATAGTAGAGGCATACTATAATAGTAATAAGAGCATTATTTTTTGTCTACATTCCCCCCCTTTATAATATTTGGATGAAATGTTCTAATATAATGGGTATAAGAAGAACATATATGTAGAGGGCCAAAGGAGTTGTAATTGAGGCTTGCTGATAGTATGAAGCATAGTGTTGTAAACCATTGATCGCCATTTTGATCATGTGGGGTGAATGTGTTTCCATAGAAGAATTTTTTAGATAGAAATGTGTTATGGAGACATAAGAGAGTCTGAAAAAATTGAGATTTAAGGATTGATTGAGAGTGATCAATTCCTGAACCGATGTGAAAATTATACGTATTTGAACATCTTATCTCTATAGAAAGAGTGTCGAGAGAGATATATTTTTCACTCCACCATGAAACTTCCTCAAAATAGGTTCCACTACTGTGAATATAAATGAACCAATTTTTACTTTCCTATTAATCATAGAAAAACCCTCATGCAGTGGGAAAAGATATGAAATGGCATCTCATTTCACCCAGTTCATGATGTACGTGTGAAAACTATGCCAAATGGAAAAATGATTGAACTTGATTGGCTCCCAAGCTAGGTTATTTATGAGGGATGTTGATACTTATTGGAATGGAATTTATAAATAGACCATATTCATTGAAACATCATATTTGATTTAACTTGATTTATTTAAACTATCTTTGAAGAATTAGATTGCCCTTAGATTAGGTGATTTGACGATGAAATTTTGATTCTATGAAATTGTGAGAATATGATATAGTTTCATCCTTGGAATAGATTGAACTTTGTGATCTAGAGTGAAAAAATTTGTAGGATTTGAGTATTGATTCATTATCAATTGAAAATAAATTTAAATTGTGTTGTGGTTGTATGTTTCACAATTGAAATTTTCTTGAAATTTTCTATGAGGGGTGATAAGATAACCCTAGATACTTTCCCCCCTTTTAGTGAAGGGTGAGAAGTTAGATGACATACCATGGTCTAAATGCAAAGTAGATAGAGTGTTTAGAGAGGAGTTGGAAACATATAGAATAAAATAGAATAGGTAGTGGTGAGTGAAATATAAGTGTAACATATAAAAAGATATAAAAAAGTGTGGTAGTGAGATTTTAATGTGGTAGACGTCAAAGATATGGTTCTAGGGCCATTGACGGTGCTAAAAATAGACAAATTAAGCTCAAGAAATGGCGAAAAAAGTGTCAGTGAATTATTTTTTTCAAGAAGAAGTATAGTAATTTTAGTGAAAATAATATTTTACTATAAATAGTAAGGTTAGAAAATTCACTATTTATCTCATTTGCATATTGAATCAATGTGATTTGAGGTTTGAATCGCGACGATGACGCGTGCATGAGAAGAGATAATGATGAGGATAAAGAGGGTTGTAGAAGTGATATCGACTCAGATGGTAGATAAACTAGTAGGTATTGTGCTTTTGAAGTTGACATGGCAGTATTATAGAGATTTTTAGCCTTTTTCCATTTTTTTTAGCTTTTGAAAATTTGGGTGTTTATATCCAAGATAGAGCCGGTGGGGCCAGATTTTTCCTTTCAACGATACCTCCCAGTTGTGGGAACTATTGTCCAATTATTGGGTGGTAGTTTCTAGGCTAATGGGAATTTATATTTAGAGGTATGGTAGGAATTTTTAATCATGTTTTTTCATGTGTTGTCATGAGAAATATATAACATGAAAATTGTAAACTTTAAGCATGACAACTAAGCTCCTAATAGAAAATTAGGCTTCCCAGTCACTTTGAATCCTTCCTATGGCCAGCCATCCATCAGTTAAACCTTCACCCAACCTCAAAGGAAATTCATAAAAAATGATTTAAAGTTTTTTTTATTATGCAGGGATAATTACCCAAATGGATAAATGAATTCCACAAGATTCAGTTAAAGATAACTTCCTTTGGAGCCTTAAAAGGGAATTTTGTTTTGCATTTCATAGCTTATAAACACCCTTGAGATTGTTCAAGAAATTTCTAAAGAATATGAGGGTGATTTAGAAGATAATTCCAGGTGTCTAAATAAATTTATGTAAATTTTGGAAATAAAATATCATTTAGGAGGAATCTATGCAAGAATAGATTTCTCGGTGCATGGAATGAATGTTATTAGGTAAAAGGAAAAATTCTCTATATGATTATGGGAGTTCGGAAAGTAGTAATGAGGAAATCAAAGAGGAATAAAAAATGTAATGGAAATCCTCTACAATATGGAATTATAAGCTTTTATTAAAGGCTCATAGACTTCTGGGGGTATTTTGAAACTCTATAGCTACCCCTCTTAGTTCAAAATGAAATAGGACCTAAATTTTGACTCGTAGGAATAACTGGATTTTAGTAATAGTTCAATTGATCATAAAATGTGATAATTTTGGTGTCTAAAAATGGACATCCAATGAAAAATTGACTTTCCAAATCAAGACCCAAGGGGAAAAGTGGGACAATGGGGACACTAAAGTACAACCTCTTCCTCCTCCCCAAGTCACACTTTAGAGACCTAGGTGTCATAGGTGTCCCCATTGTCCCCTATGTCCCCATGGTGTAAGAGGACAAGAGGGAAAGTAAATTTTTACCTCACTCTTTCACATAGGTTACACTTTGGTGTCCATTGTGTCCCCTTTGTTCCCTAAGGGACACATGTGACAGAAAAGTGAGACCAAATAATGCATGTAGCATCTGGACACCCATGTGACCACATTCATCTCTGTTGTTGTCATTGTCTAGCCCTAAGACATCACTTTCAGCCCCTAAAAAAATCCCACATCACACTTTAGACACTGAGGTGTCCCCTCTATATCCTCCATACCCAAAGGGAAAAGGGGAACACAAAATTGTTACCTCACCCCAATCATGCAAAATTTTGTGTGGAGAAGCTGTCAGGGTCTCAAAGAGGTCAAAAACTGTACAAAAGCTGGAAAAAATATTCCTCTCACAAAATTTGGATATTTTTCACTAAAAATGTTGTGTTCTTTTCTCTTATCTCCATTAATGACTAACATGTTACTACATAAAATTAACATAAACTTTCCTTTTGATTTTATGGAGGTTCGATGGGCAAAAAGCTTTAAAATTTGAAGAAATTGTTTCTCAGAAAATTTACTTTCATCCTAGCCATTTTTTGCATAATGAGGTTGAATATTTTTGTGGATATGGAATACTGATTTTTATCTCAATATTTATCCCTCTTCAAATAAATTTTTATTTTCCTAGTAATCCAACAAGCCAAATTACCTGAAATTTAAAGTGAATGTTCCTTGTAAAATTAAATTTCATCTGAGCCATTCCTTGTATGATGAGGTGGCTGATTTTTTAAGATATGGAGGAGTTATTTTTTATCAATATTCTTCACCCTTCAATGAAATTATCCTTTTATAATTATTATGGATGGTAAAATCATTTGAAAATCGGAGTAGTGCATCCTCGATAAATCACAAAATGTTTGAGTCCAATTTCATTTCAATCTGACACATGTAGGTCTACTTTCTACAAATAACAATTATTTATGACTAAGCATGTCTAAAAATATTAAGTCTTTAAATGAGGTGGATTATTAGTGCTTATAACACTCTAAATGAGCTAGAAACATCATAAGGAGAAAATTGAGAAAATTTGCTAAAAATAGTAGTCCTAAATAGGACCTGCTAAAAATAGTAACTCTTGCAATTGAGCTCAAAAAGATGGGAAACCTCCCATTCTTCCTTTCTCACTAATTTTACCACCATTTCAAAGACATGAAGGTCTCTTGTGGTCCAAACAAGAGATAAACTCCCACGTGGGATCTCAATGCATCAATTGTGAGGTTATTTCCAGAATACATAGTTAGATTAAAGAACATGAATTATCTAAGTGATTCCAATTTTGTTATAAAGGAGCAATCCTATTTGAATTAATTCATTAAAAATACATCATTGAGATCACATTGTGTTAAGGAAAAAATCAGATATAGTCAATCAGAAAATGGGTGAAATCAGGAGCAGAATGAGAGAAGCTCATCGTGACTGATAATGGTAATCACCCCAACATCATAAAAAATACATACCTTATGAGAGTGATTTTAAAAACTTAATCAATTCTTGGTAATGAGATCACATGTTTCAAGTTAGAGAGGTAGCATTCATCATGTTTCAATACAATTTTGATATCAATAACATGAAACTCATTCTTATATTTTCCTTCAAGTTCCATTTAGAAATCGATCTTTCTATCAAGAGGAGGAAACATATCTTCAAGAGAATCAATTGAACAAAAAGGGTTCATCATGTTCAAAAGAGAAATGAATATCTCATGGAATAATTATAGGATCATCAGATCTCGACTCTTCCATCATAACCAAATCTCCCTGCGAAACAAGTTATAATGAGGTAATCAAGTTATCAATGTACTCAAGACCATCATGTGTGAAGGATCAAAAATCCATCTACTCCCATGAGAAACATGTGAACAGGAGGTGCATAAGAATATTGAATTTGATCCCATTCAAGTAAGATCTTAGATCCAAGAAGGGAAATTAGGTGGTATCCATGTGAAGTACCATGTTTTTAAGAATGTGAAATCATCTCAGTTTCAATTGATGTCATTCACTTGATAGTGTTCCTAAACACTCATTCAAAACATGATAGTGTGATAAAAAATAAAAGGAGGAAACACATTAAAATCACATCAGTTCATTCCAATGGGTTTGCATAGGACAAAAATTCCATTTGGAGAGAAACCCTTTCATCTGCATGATGAAGACTCATTTTAGTAAGAAACAGACAAGCATAAGGAGGTTAAAGCATCAAAAATTTTATTTGTGATCACTATGGTGAATTGTGAAAGGCCAAAAGAAGTAATAAATTTATCCCCACTCTTCCTTTTAATTATAGTAGGATCATCACGTTCCTACCATAATGCAGATATCATAAAAGTGTTTCTAAACACTCATTCGATGTTGTGTAATGCTTCACATCTCACAGAAGAGGGAGATTGTGATTATAATACTTCAATTCAACAAGCTCTTCATCGGCGAAGGTTTCATCTTCAACAGATTAATCAACCCTCTTCTCTATCTCTCATCCGTCTTCTCTCTATATATTATAATTATTCATTTGTAATATAGTTTTTCCCTATTTTGTCTTATTCACTTAAGTGACCTTCAATTTAACATTGTAAGAGTCCTTTTTCATCAATAATATGAAAGACTCATTTTCATTTCCTAGGAATATGGAAGTTCAAAAGTGATGAGGAAATGTGAAAAATCATGTGGGGAGAAGACAAAAGGGAAGTTTTTAATTCTATAAATTGGAACGGCTTCTCCATTGCAAAGGGTTGGCAATTGTTTATTACTATATGTTGTTGAGATTTACCACTACTACATCAAGAGATAAAATCTACATTTATTCCATTTCTATGCTTGTGTTCCTCTACTTTATCTCTCTCTTTCACTTTCAAACTTTGTAAGCATGGTGATATTACATAATGAAGAAGGAACCATGTGTCCTTGATTGATGAACCTACAGAATTGTGTGTCTCTATTTTGTTAGTGTTTTTGATTGCTTGAATTTTTGCATTCTTATAATTGAATGTGGACATAGTATGGTTTATATATCTGAATTCAGTAAGAATACTCACAACACTAACCCTATCTCCTTATTTCTCTCACTCTCGTTTAACTCTCTACACATGAAATTCCTTCCTTATACTTTGTACAAGCACTTTTCCATAGGTTTAATAGAGTAATCCTATGTGATCCCTGACCTAACGACCATACATTATTTTTAGTTAGTTTACATTAAATAATGGGAGCCTCCCCATACACAAGAAGGATGGGCTTAGACACCTGACTATTTCTAGAAACCAATAATTTGCACTACAACACATTATTTCACCAAAAACATGAATGAGACACTAACGTGGGGTTTTTGTGCTTTTTTTTTTCATGCAAAGAGATATACCTTTTCTTGAGTTTTAGGATGGAATACATTTGTATAATTTATTGGCATTAGGTTTAGAGGGGGAAAATGGGACATATTAGACCATGTCGAGATGTAACACATGACTATGTTGGGGGAGGTGATCATAATATGCATTTTATTACTAAACTTTATGAGAGATGTTGTACAGATACATGTACCTTTTGGTTATGTACTAGGGAGATGGAAATGACTATATAGGATCTATATATGATAATACTATTTACATAGTCAGAGAGTGAGTTTAGGTTATGCTCCCACGTGATACATAATGGTAGAAGAGAGCTAAGAGTTAGTATTTTATAGGTTCCCAGACATAGGAAGAGTCATCGATTACCATGGATGACATAGTGAGATCATTTGTTCCATGACTGCAGATGTTTATAGCAGTTTTATTGGATTATTTTTTGGTTTTTGAAAGAGAAGGGACGTCCATATCATATAGGATGCATGATATTTCTATGAGTATAGAGAATCATGGGACACAATATTCATGGATTCATTACGTGTTGGCTCATTTGTATAGAGATTTTTTATAGGTTTACCTATGAGGGTCATGGTGGAGGGATTGGTGCTACTACACTTATTTATGTATAGGAATATGAGTGCATAATAATAGTGAGGCTATAGAGTGGTCCACAAGTGGATTCGACATGGCCAAAGATTCTTTTAGTTAGATGGGTTAGGGTGAGGGGTCGTGGATTTGATACCATGAAATACATGTTTATTTTGGATAGGTTGGGGTGTGGTGTGGTGATTTAGATACCTTATAGGGACTATGGTGGTTATACTGAGAATCATGTTGTTATATGATGAATTCCACATGGTATTTGGCTAGAGGACATGTTTTTAGGAGTGGCAAAGATATTTCAGTGTGAGAATGTGTCATGTAGTTTTGGATAGTCCAGGATGTGCCTCTATATCCACATATATGACATAGGTTTATTCACGTTGTGAGGAGAGCAAGGGTGAGGCTAGGTCTCATAAGATCCTAGTTACACCATCCTGGTGTAGATGATTTTGATGTAGAGATAGTATTGATTTAATCACATGATGCATGTTGTACCTCAGTCTATACTCAGTGGTGGGTGGAATATCAAAGGGTGATATTTTTCCTTGTAGTGTTGGATGCAGCGGGAGAGCCATCAGCTGCGTAGGTAGGAGGAGGAGGGCCAAGAGTAGTTCATAGACCTACCCTGGAGGAAGATGTTGTGGCAGCACTGGTTGTATGACATAAGTATGAGACAATGTGATTTATATTTGTTTTTTTGTATAATAATGTAATAATGATGTGTTAATATGAGTCACATTTGGAAGATGATGAGTATTGGAATGTGATCGTGGATACATCGATAAAAATTGTGACTCACAGCATTACCCCATGTGTTTTTTAGGAGGGATTTTAGAGAGAGTGGATCATATCATCTAAGAGTACGCTCACTTGTTTGATCCTATGGCAGTGGTGGAAGCTATGTGTATGGTGTTGTAGTTAGAGTGAGATGAGGTGAAGACAGAGTTATCTTGAGAAATCGAGGATGTATGAGGATATTTCCTAGCATGGAGCATGTTTGAGAGATAAGTGGATGTTCATGGTAGATATGTAGATGTAGTGGATGAGGTAGTGTCACTACTCACTTGGCTAAAGAAGTGGTCCAAAGCATATAAGAAGAGATCTAGTGGCGATGCTTTGAGTTCAAGATCTATGATAGTAGATTCTTTTAGTAATGAGGAGGATGTATGACATATTTTATAGTGATAATTATTCCTTTATTTTATATTATGAAACTTTTAAGATATATATATATATATAATTAGATCATTTTTGATATGATGACGTGTACCTATATTTCTATGTGATCTATTGATTATTTGATTTGATTTGATATGATATTTTGTTGAAATTATGATGATATAATTATGTAGATGGGAATTATGTTGTAAAGTAGAGTGTATGTGTTGATAGTGTGGATAATATCTATGTGATAGTAGAATAGATATAATAATGAAGATAGGCATGCATGTAAAATGATCGTTGAATAGGTATTGTAGTAAAAGTGATAAAAAAAATGGTGAAGAAAACTAGGGAAGCATAAGCATTACAAAGTGATAAAAATAGTGGCATGCATCTATAGAATGGGAACGAAATCATGTAATACTAAAGAACATATAACATCTATCTAGAAAGAAAGTGATGACTATGCATAAGTGGCTCAAAAGATGTAATTTCATGAGCATAAATGTCAAATGATAAGCATCAAGTGATTGAAATAACACTATGAAGGTGTGAATCAAATAATAGTGAGTGGTGATCCTTCACGACACACTTAGGTCTAGGGTGTATGAACAGTGGGGGAAACATCTCATGTGTAGTTGAAGTCGAGGGTGGAATAGGAAAAATAATCTTATTTGGATGAGAGGTAGTAAAAGTAGCATATTCCGGTGTGTGGTGTCGTGGCTTGGGAGAATGTGACCTATTACCATGAAATGCATGAAAATAAATAACAACCTTAGCCTCAAGAAAATGAATCTTATCATGGATTTAATAACAATTTATTTTCTCTATAACCATTTATTCTAAGGAAATTACAAAAGGGTTGGTTACGATTATGTCATAATTGATGAGGAGGATGGTGATCATTAGAAGGTAGCCTAATCACCCTCTAATCAATCAGAATGTGCAATATATGATGAGGCCTAGAAGAATGTGAAACATATAATGGATCCCACTTAGGAGGGGGAGTGTAACATGGTTGAGGTCTAATAAAATAGGGTGAATGATCATGATTATGTCTAGTATGAGATGGAGAAAGTGAGGGTGGTGTAATATGAGGAAGAGAAGATGTACTAGGTGGAGGAGTGGTTGAATAACCAGGATCATGTGCAATAGAACATGTATTAAACATCTCTTTTTATAAATGTATATCCTTAATACAAAGAAGTGCGAAGGATTCACATGTATCATATAATAAATTTTCTTTCAAAGAAAATTTTGAGCCTTGACAAAATATATATTGCATTTCTAGATATATGGGCTGATAAAGTAAATGACATGTGTAATATTTTAAATGTAATATATAATCAGTAACCTGTTCATTATTTCCTTGATGCAAAGAAGAAAAATTCTCAAATCTAACCTTAGGACCATTGTTAGAAATAAAAAGTATAACAAATTCTTCTTCCATATCAATATAAATACTAATACATCCACTAAAAAAATTATGAAACCAATTAGAAGCAATATCAGTAAGATTACTAGGAAATACCTTGAAAAGTAATCTATCAATAGAGTGTGAAGCCATGTCTAATATAAAATCCTTAATATGCATATAAGGATTACTCGTTCCATCAAAAATTGTAAAATTAGGAAAAGTATTAAATTAGGAAAAGTAAAACCCTTAGGAATAGGGTTTTCATGAAGATAATTATTATCAGTACTAACGTAATAGGAATTACTCTCAAGGGTAAGGGTATGGATATTATTTTTTAAATCACCTAAAACATGTATAAGAGAAAGAAATTATTGTTAGGGATAGAATTAACATAAAGGGGTTCATTAAGGGGTTGAAAATTTTTTTTAAGAGTAGTCATGGGTATGTTATTAGGTTGAAATTAAAATTTTAGATCAACAAGTGGAAAACTAGGAATAGGAACATTAGAAGAGGAATCAAGAGGAAAATAAGTCACACTAACTAATTGGCTAAATAGGGGGTAAGACTGAAGCATCAAGGTGTGGTTTTATAAGCTTTGTAAAGAAAAGGGGATTTTGTGGGTGACATGTAGTAGTAGTATGTGATTTATGGTAGAAGGAAGTTTCTTATTGGGAGTTGTCTTAGATAGGATGAATACTAGTTATAGGAATAGGATCATACCTTGGGGAGGATATTTAGGATGATAGGTTTGCAACCCTTTTTGGTAAGCCATGAGGAAATAATAAAATTAGGGACCATAGGTAAGATAGGGTTTAATCAATAAATAGGTTCAAAATGATTTAACAGAATTAAATCTTAATCAAGGGATTGAGATCAAATGGATATAACAATAATGAACAAGATCTATCATTAAAAAAATACAAAATTATAATAAATAAAGAGATGAGAATGAATTATCTTGTATTTGGAGGTCTGGGATGATTTGAAGTAATAAACTATGTGGAATATGAAGTATTTGGACTGAGTAAGATTCATTGATAAAACTAGAATATAAAATTCCTTCAGACATAACTGCCTAGAGAAGGATAGTACTACTCGAGAAATAGTGTCTAAACTATGTGCTGGTGTCCTCGTAAATGCTCTACTTCTTACGTTTTCAAGATACAAACTTGTCTTCTTCCTTTCACTCTAGCTTCACTGTAGGGTTTCACTATCACACATGAACCTGAAAAATAAACCCTAGCTACTTGCATAAGGATCAATAAAATATTATATGATACAAATAACACATATGATTACGTAAAACTAACCCTGGTGACAACCCCAATGTGATTATCACCGAGAAAATCACTACATTTCAGACTCTATGTAGTTCTATTGTGTGTTTGATTGAATAATGTCTCTTAAAGGTAGGTTTCCCTTGTGTCAAACATAAAAAGATAGAGGGATACAAATACTTTTCCAAAAATATAAATGTGTGAGATAGAATTCAGAAATATCCCCTCCTATGCAATCTAAATGTAGTCATTAAATATTACTCTTTGTACAAGTAATAGATTGTATGTAATAGCCCAAATTTTCCAAACCCCCATAATAGTTAGTGGGTTGTGTATGTATATGAAATATTTATTGAATTTTGACACTTAGTGACACAAAAGGCCAACCTATAGAATTAAAAAATACCCAAAGTTAAGTCCCAAATAATGATTTAGAAAATGAAATAGGATATAAAAAATTTCCTAAAATGAAACTAGTGCTCGAGTCATAGTTTCCTTACTAGGGGTACTTGTTAGAAACTAGAACACTAAGAGGGGGGTGAATCAGTGTTCAATTCAACTTTTAAAAATCACAAAATCAACCACTTAATCTGAAAAACAATTCAAATGAGAGCAATCATCAACACACAAACACAAGAGATAAGAAATTTTAAGTGGGAAACCCAAATAGGGAGAAACCCCACTTAACCAGTACACTAGGTGGTAAAAGGTTACAATTATTTATTGAACTATAACTCAGCTCTTGAGGCTACAACCTCAGTAAAAATCAAGCTACAACTTGGTGAAGGAAGCACCGACTTCCTGAATGATTTAGCCAGTTCCAACTGACCTTCTATAAGCTCATACCTACAAGGAAGCAAAAAATACCTGATACAAAACAAATCAAAATCAATTACTCTTCAAATTGATGCTTTTAACATATAATGATGATCTTATATTTTCACTCCTTCTTTGCTACCTTGTTTCACTCTATCTCAGTCACTCCTGAACACCAAAATAGTCTTCTTATTTATCAATGCATTCTAAGATTTGTTTAAACTTTCTTCTCACACCTTCTTCAACTAGCATTCACTATTGTTACAAAAAAAAAATTTCTTTGTTGTCTTTAGTTTCCCTTAACACGTCCACTCTTATTCATTCTTGATTAAGTTCACACACCTTGTACTATCTCTAGGTTCATACACTAAGACAATCACTTGTCTCCATCTTCCCTGTCATCCATCTCTATTTTTGTCTCCCCAAAAATCTTCAAAAATCATACAACGCACTCCAAAAAATCATACCTCATTGTTTATCCTTACACACTACAATCACTATCATTCATGAGGTAATTTTTCTATCACATAATTCTTTATGCTTGCAAAAAAAATAACATCATGCAATTCACTCTCACTTATCACTTTTTCAACTCATAGTCACTACTTGCATAGCATAAAACTTCTTCTATGTCTCATCTAATATTAATTCTCCTCACTGTAACTTTTTCTATTCATATTCTTCGTTACATATCAATAATTTTTAAGTTTTATTCCATATCAATCCATCACCTTGTTCAAATCTTGTAATTCCCTATATCCCTTTGACTTTTACTTTCCACATGAATCATCTTCATTCTTCATAATTTTAGTAAGACCAAGAGTATTTTTTGTTTTTGAACAAGAAACAAATTTGTCTTTCTATCTTCTCATTTGAACTTTGAAATCATCTCATTCATTTAAAATTGTCTGAAGCTTTTCAACTTTCATATGGAAACATAAAAAATTGATTTTGTGATACAATACAAAGTATAGCTTTTCATATAACATGTTATGTACCCTTCAAGAGACTGTTTGAGTCTTAGAGGCCAATATTAAAGGAGAATTGTTCAAAATTAAAGAATATTTCCAAATTATTGAGACACCCTTGATACTCCAACAAACCATAATAAGTATCTTTGAAATGGCCAAGATTTAAGACAAAGAGACAATATTGATTTTCTCAGTTTAATAGCACTGTGACTATCTTTGAAGAACTCAGTCATCTAACCAACTATGATTTGAGATTATTCATGAGTTGGAGATAATTTTTAACCTCCATATATTCTTCCTATAGTTTTCCCCTTCAAAAAATTTCAATCAATTGCTTCAAAGACTCCTAAGAATGTGAAGAAGAACCATCTCTATAGACTGAGCATGAAAATTCCAAACAATTGTGAAGAAATTATCATCCAATACATCATCTTTTGATCCGAAACTTTTTGCAATAGATTTATATTGGTAATATAGATATATTTTCCAAATTTTATCAAATTCCATCAGATGAAACGATCTCAAAGATAAAAACTTCTCCATCGAAACCCTAGGTCAAGATATATGGACATTCCTTTACCTGAGAGAGGTAATAAATCAATTTATTCAAAACATTTGCATGAGTTTAGAGTATGAAATATTTTGAGGGTTCTCAAAACATATTACCTCATTTCCAAAACAATTAGATTCATTCACTTGAAGGTATTTTCTTGAAAAGATCAGTGTTTGCATGTAAAAGTTAAAGATAGACTATACAATTGATAAAATAAGCAAAAAAACTTGATGAAATACATGGTCACTTCTCCAAACAAGTGGATGTATTTAATTTGGATGTTGTATGCATTTATTCTCTAAAATTTTTAGTGGTACTTGTATCAAAAAAGCTATTTATGGACTTGATTTTGTATTGCCTTCAAATAGGACAGTGAAGAATTCCATCTTGTAACCCTGAATCTAGGAAAACTAGACTTCCAAGATTACCATTTCAAACAGGTGATTTCACACTAAAAACATATCCTTTATCTTATATTCAACCCTATATACATATTTCCAATCTGATCAGAGCTTTGAAATAGAATAAAAGACTCTTGGGATAGTGCTTTCAGGTATATTTAGACAGTGGCACTTTGGGACAATATATGCCAACTGAGATTCTAGGTGTAACTACACTAAAGGAAATTTTATATGCTTAACCACATTTCCAAATACATGTGGAAGGATTCTGATATATTTTTCAGAAAGTTCTCAATTGATCACAACTAGAGCATTCACATGCCCAGAGCATTCCCAAACATGAACAGTGACAAGAGAAACTATATGCACCTTCAAGGAGAAAGGCCTTAAAATATATTCTGAGCTTGGAAAACACCATGAATGAACTATAAAATCACTATAGAGATGATAAAAAAAAATTTGGAGGTCAAATTCACCTTTTTGTTCTTATCGATTTGGAGCATAGCCCAGGAGAGAGAGAAACTACTCCACTAAAATGATCATAACTTTTCAACTACACCTCCTTTTGAGAGAATTATTGTTACACATTATTTATATGAAAATTTAATAAATAAAAAAATTCTATGATTTATCTGAAGAAGTATCCATAATTTTGTTTGACTGCTAAGAATCCTAGAAGCTCAAAATGAACTTTTCAATAGACCTGTTTTACAAAAACTCACATAACTCGATGAAATGACCTCACAATGACTTGAAATTTTACATGAAGCACCAAGAAATCTTCCTCCACCATCTCCCATGATTTTTTTGAAAGTTATAGGTCTGAAATCAACCATCGCATCCTCATTCACATATAATAACATTTCCTGTTCTCAACACCAACTTTTGTGCAACATAGATATTTGACTCCTGGGGCTGATTTGAGCCTAAATTTGGCTTAAAATGTTGTAGACGCTCTCCCAAAGTTTCTCCCATGCTTTCTCTGACCTGCACTAGTGAGAAAATGGAGTATTTCTCTCCTGTGAAGACACATAAAGGATGTGTGCATGAGAGCAAGGGGTATTTAAATACACGGAAGAATATCAAAACAAGTGCGCGCCAAAACACTTTGAATTCATAACTTAGTTGTTTTGTGGGTCCAGGATATTTCTTGAGTTAGCATGCTAGGAACACAAACACATGAAGAATTTTGGTCCACACAATGGTATTCTGGGAACAAGCATCAACTAAGCGTCATGCATAGTTTAGGATAATAATAGGATTTCTACTCAAAGTTAACTATAGGAAGTCTATTGTTAGATAACTTGCATGTTTTTCATCATTTTTGTAAAGGCACATGGCTATTATTATCATGTGGCCTATTTTGAGAAATTGGCTATGGGTAGTGAAGGGCAAGTCCCCGCCCCTATATATTATAATATATATATATATATATATAATATATATTATGTATGTATGTATGTATGTATGTATTGATTTTCACGTTTAAGTAAGTGTCAATTATTGTAGAGTTATGCTATTGGTTTTATTGCATGCATGACTCTTGGAGATACCTTTATAATGTATGAATATTTTGTGTTTTATAGTAGTTAATACAATGGATCATAATGGATGGATAATGGTGTTGAACATGACTGAAATTGATTCTTATATGGTAAATCTTGTTATAGTCATTGTTTAGTTCATCTTATATATATTCTAAGATCTATATTTGGTTTATGTATTGTGGATTGTTTACTGTTGGTGATGTATCTGAATATACATATGCACTATCATGCTAACATTATATACAAGAATATCTAAAGAGGTACATGTTTCCTTTGCACGCTTTGGGTGAGTGTTCAACTTAGGATGAGTGATGTGCTAGTGTGCATGGGTCATTTATAGTGAATTCTAGGCTGCATCATTGGTTCTATTATCGGGACCTCTTTCTCAGTTGTTTTGTGTGATGAAGACATATTGGTTGACCTCAACAAGTGTTCAAGAGTGGATAGTAGATCCGAAAGAACAATACGCTTGGAGATTCAGCACTAGATCTAAGTTTGATGGCATTCGCGTGGGTTGAGTAGAATATATATGACTTATTATATGAGAGATTTTTTGCTATCTTTTACCATAGAACTATACGAAGTGACTGGTTGTCTATGCATCTACAAGGAATTGGAGGTTTGGCACACTTGTTTGGATGCAAGATGAATTTTAGGATCTCTATGTGATGATGATATAATCTTTGGAACGCACATTATGGGATACTTGGTTCCATGGTGTTCTTAAAAGCTATATTTTGGAGTAATCAATTTCCACTTACTCTTTTCTGGAGGTAGGCTGAGTTTTAAATTTTTATGTTATCTCAGGGGATCATATCTACATGGAATTCCACTATGTGATCAAGATCTTGATGGTAACCCTAAATTTGGAAGAGAAGTCGACTGGCTAGCTAAACCTTACCACACGCTGTAAGGGCAAGAGTAGGTGTGGTGAAAGATGGCAGACCTAGCAGAAGAAAGGAAAGAGAGAAGAAATGGTGGATTTAGTTCAATGACGCATATGCTAGAGGGATTTAGAGAAGTAGTGCACATGGTTACATAATAGATAACGTTGTGGAGAGAGATGGCTTGTGAAGGATTTGGAGCTCACACAAAGGATGTGGAGCTAGATCATATAGAACTCCCCCATTTGGGCAAGCATGATAGGGAACCATCATCAGCCTCTTATGAGAGCACACCAATAGAGACAATATGGGTTATGGGCATGCATCTGTACCTACCTAGCGACCTATCCCTTGTGCTTGGTTTTCAAGTTTCTAGTATAGCCATGAGTCAACAAGCTAGTTTGGGAAGTAGAGTAGCAAGAGGTAAAGTTGACTTATCAAGAGGTTCAAGAGTAAAACACATAATAAGTACATATATGTTTGGGAGGACGTCTTTCTTTTTATTTGGAGGTCTGATTCAAGGTACCTTTTTCAGGTGCATCGTCGGTGTAGAACATAGGCATGTAAAAATTTTGACTCATTTCTAGGGGTAGTGCAACTTCTCAGACTGTGGGACTTCATCTTAGCACCACTATTGGGACTCAAAGTAGTGCATACTCTATTTAAATTCTTGTTATAGGTGGTGGATCAGGAGGCACAGGTGGCTCAGGATATGATGGGTCTTGTGGATCTAGTAACACAAGAGGTTATGGATCTTGTGGGAATAGTCCTCACCAGCCCCATAATATTTACTTGGAGATGTCACTTCATCTCCTAGAGTATAGGGGAATAGAAGATGTTTTTGAGCATGTCCATATGTGTGACATACTGTGGCATACGAAAGGAATTACAGACTTAGAGCACAAGGCTAATTAGTTTGTAACTATGTTAAAGGGATATGTGCACAGCTGGTACAGGAAATTTTAACCTAGTTAGACTTGTGTGGATTATATATAATTACGAGATGTTTTCATCAAAGAATTACATATCCCTAAGTTTGAGTAGAAAAATATAAGCGCACTCAAGGATATAAAGTAGGGAACTATTGAGAGTGTTTAGGAATATGATGCTCATTTCAAAACACTTATGTCTAAACTATCTTATGATATCCATGTAATTCAACATGCACAGTGGTTCATCAGAGTCTTGATCATGCCTTTTAGGAGGTCACTCTCACATAATACTTATACAGAGCCACGTGAGGCACTTGAAGTAGCTTTGTGCACTGAGGCATTTGAGAGCATAGACACTAGAGTGAGACCATTCTTGGAATATCATATTGCGGAAATGGAAAAATAGTTGGAGAATTTATCAGCCAATACAACACATGAGACACGCACTAGAATTTGGTACACAGATTGTGAAGTAGAAGGGGATACTAAGGATAGTTTTACTCACAGATCCCTACTCTCCTTGTTGCTAGATTGTGAGATATGTCATTTAGACCATGATGCAAGCCACTCCTCATTATTGCAATACGTGATAACAAAGAAAGTTTCCTGCTATTGTAATATTTTCCAATCCACAAATCACAATAATAAATATTTTAGATTGATTGATCAGATCCATGATGCCATTGATATTGGTGTACGAAATAGTAGAGTTACAAATAACTCTAAGAATAAAAGTGAGAAACATAATCATGATCAAACTCAAGGGCACTATGATCATAATGAATGGTTCTTTGAGGGACGCCATGGTAGATTTTGAGGATATTGTGGTGGATTCAGAGGTCGAGGTCATGGTGATGGATGAAGTGAGTTCCCTCATGGAACATGTTATACGTGTGGATCCCCTAACCATTACAAATGTGAGTGCCCTCAAAACATTACTTGTTATTTTTGTGGAAAGAATCACAACTATGAAGAGTGTTCGAACCTATATGAAAATTTGAGTAAGAAGCAAAAACAAGATAATAATGGTGTAGGGATGTTTAAAATATAGCGCGTCGTGGAAAACTAGTGGATGCCTAAGTTAGTGCCAGACCCTGAGATGGTACCTGTGAAGGTTACTACACGCGCTGAGGCTACGCATGCCAGAGAAACGTTACAATATAATCCTACCATTACTAAGGAGGAGGTTTTACATGCAAAGTATCCAAACCCTACACATCAGAAGAAGGTTTACCAAGAAACCGTGGAGGTACTCCTAGATCTGTAGGGTGAGATACAGTGTCTAAAGGAACAGTCGTGGAAGTTGGAACAGAAGAAGGAAGCTGAAATTCTCTAGTTGGATGTTGATTATCTAAAATAAGTATACAAACTACTACATTAGGAGAACATTATTCCATTACTAGGGAGTTGGTTAAAAGGAAACACTTCGTGCACTGGTATTAAGAAATGATGGAAGATTTTGCACGCTAATCTCTCTCCTCATAGTTTGGATTATGAAAATTAGATCACTCTGAATGCTATTATGGATGGATGGCTTTTGAGTAATATTTTGATTGACATAGGCATGGAAGTGAATGTGCTTACTTTAGATGCATGGGTTGAGATGGGTAGACCTCCATTGCAGCCATATTCTAATGTATTGTTTATGGAAAATTGGACTAAGGCCACGTAAATTAGATTCTTGAAAGATACATTAATCACCATACAAGTGGTTAAGTTCACTAGAGATTTTTTAGGTTTTGGCACTCGCAGAAGCAGATATCTTCCCAAATCTACTTGGGTGTCCTTGGTGTTATGCAAAAAATGTTTATCTACTTTTCAAGAAGGGATATATCATTTTTGAGAACAAGGAGGAGTGATTTATTATCCCTTTGAAAAATGGAAAATCTATACCTTATGTTCATCCTTTAAGTGAAGAAGACCTGAACATAATTTATGTATGCACCATTCAAGATCCAGAAGTGCTTGAGCCATATAAGGAAGGAATTATCTAGTGGGATGATGCATAGTTTATCACTGATACTACCAGTATTTCATGTGACAATTGGGCACATGGCACTTACAAGATGGTTGGACGCAAGGTAAGAAGCACAGTTGTGTGTGTAAGCAATCTGCGTTGTGTTAGGTAGTTAGGTAATAACCATGTACCTAAGTACACTGAGGAAACCATGAGGTATTCCTATGAGCCATGGAAGAAAAGTGGTAGGATTAGGTTGACAGAAGGAACATGTTAGTTTATACCCTGTGTGGGACAACAATGTGTTGGTGGATGGTTCATATGGATAATCTCATAGAATGGAGAGAGGTGATAATTTCCCTATCGGCAAGATTTCTCATAAGTAATGCAGCTACTCCAATATGTGAATATCATGGTAATAATCCTATTCAGCACCACATTCATCAATTTGAAAAATTCTAGAAAGAGGGGAAGGAAGCTTTACCACCTTCGTTGTGGGTGCAAAAACTTTATTTCACCTTGAGAGGATGCACACACGCATGGTATGTTTATGTGGAGTTGAATAGAGAGAATGGAAATTAGCAAGACTTGACAACAGGTATGACCTAGAATTTTGACTATTTCTCCACTTAACCTCTCATGAAAGAGGCATTATAGGTTATGAAGTGCTTGACTATAGGAGATAGTGAAAAAGCTAAAGAACTCATTCAATATTTATTTTGTGAGTCATAACTAGAAGCACATTTAGAAGAAGTAGATGAGACAGATGCGGAACTGCTTGAGTGTGCTTTCCTAGAGAAGGCAAAATGAAAGATGGTCTACATAGTGGATGATGAAGAAGTGGATAATTTAGACATAGATCATTCATAAGTTACACATGAGGTCATAGACAGTGCATATGAGAAGGCATGTGCCTACCATGAATCTGTGAAGTTGAAGAAAGTGAACGTTGGAATGGATGCTGAACCTAAGGAGGCCATAATTGGAGTTTACTGGTCTGACTCTGAAGTGGCTAAGATATTTGAGTTTCTATGTGATTTCTAGGACTTGTTTCGTAGAGGCTACCATGAGTTGAACAGAGTACATGAATCTTTAGGTGAGATGAAAATAAAGTTAAGGGAATGTGTGTGCCTTGTTAGGAAGATACCTTACAGGATGAACCCTAACTTGCACATAAAATTTAAAGAATAAATTGACAAGATGTTGAACTCTGGCATCATTGAGCCCATAGAGGAATCAAATTGGGTTAGCCCCATGGTAATTAGCATAAAGAAAGATGGAAGAATCATGATTTTTGTGGACTACAAGGAGCTGAATGTTGCATGTGTGATTGATCCTTTCCCTACACCATTCACTGAAGAAATATTGGAAGGCATTGCAGGGCGCAAAATTTATTCTTTTACAGATGGATTTTCTGGGTATCATCAAGTAAGGATTGCTAAATAAGATCAAGAGAAGACAACTTTCACCACCGAATGGGGAATTTTTTCATACATGGTGATGCCCTTTAGATTAAAGAACGCGCTTGCAATATTTTCACGCATTGTTGTTCAAGCATTCCAAAATTTTATTCACAAACTCTTACAGGTTTACTTAGATGACTAAACTGTATATGGGATTGTCAAGGATCAATGTGACAACTTGAGGTTAATGTTTGAGAGGTTTAGATAGTTAAGCATCTCTTTGAATATCAGGAAGTGTGTATATTCTACACCTTTTGGAACTTTTCTAGGGCATACCATTTGCAAGGAAGGTTTTTTATTAGATACACCTAAGGTTGTAGTTAATTTAAGCTTAGAGGAACCCAATAGTCAGAGTGAGGTGTGTGGATTCTTGGGCCACATAGGGTATTACAAAAAATTTATCAAAGGATATGTGAAAATTGTTATGCCCCTAGAGGATTTATTAAAAGGTAAAGGTAAGTTCTATTAGGGAGAACCGCAGTAGCGTGCATTCGAAGCACTAAAGGAAAAACTTAATACGGTGACTATCCTAGGTTTTCCTTCATGTAATATAACTTTTCATGTACATGTGGATGCTTCTGACATAGCTATTGTAGTAATTCTAGCTCATCCTAGAGAAGTTATTGTAGATCATCCTATTTTTTTACTAGCAGGAAGTTGAATCCTACATAACAAAATTATACAACTACAAAGCACAAGGTTTTATCAATGATCTACATGCTGCATAAGTTCTGACAGTACTTGGTAGCAACACCTTTTGTTTTCTATACAAATCACATGACATTGAGATACTTGGTGAACAATCCTATCTTACAGGGGTGCAGATGTTTAAGGGTTCTCTTATTTTAGGAGTTTGACTTTAGAGTGGTGGTAAAGCCAAGTAAAAGTAATTCTAGTCAAAATCATTTATACAAGGATTCAATAAAGAGAGGATGCACAAATTATTAAAGATACAATGTCAGATGCACAACTGTATAGGTTAAACCACACACCCTCAGAATTAGAGGATATTGCTATTTTTTTTGCATAGATATGGTGTCCGAAGGAATGAAGGCCTTAGAAAAGAAACAACTTACAACTCGTGTCATACCTTTCATGTTGATCAGTGGTGACATATGCAAACTAGGTCGAGATGAAGTCTTACATCAGTGTGTACTAGAGTATGAGCATATGGAAATCATGGAGGAGGCTCATGGCGGTATCGCATGTGGGCACTACACAAGGTACGCCACCGCGATCAAGATCTTACTAGCTGGTTTTTTGTGGGAGACCTTGTACATGGATTTTAAATAATAGTGGAAGGTGTGTGATCACTATCAGCACCTTGGAAAACTTGAGCATAGAGATGAAATTCCTTTGAAGCCTATTACTAGTACAAAACCTTTTGAGAAATAGGAAATTGACTTTGTGGGTCCTATTTCCCCAGCCACGCGTAGAACTAGATTACACTACATCACTTGTACAAATTATCTTACAAGGTGGGTGGAATCAGCACCTATGAAGGATTATACAGTAGCTATAACAACAATGTTCTTGTGGGAGAATATTTGTACCAGGTATGATGTCCTTTAAGTTTGAAAATTAATAAAGACACACATTTCCTTAATGATACCATCAGTATATTATTGGATGAATTATGGTTGCACACCATAAGACAACACCCTATCACCCCCAAGAAAATAGGACTATTGAGGCTTTCAATAAGATATTGAGCCAAATGTTGACAAAAATTTGTGATGTTGGAAGGAAGGACTGGGATGATAAAGTTTTTGTTAGGCTTTGGGCATATAACACAACCTAGAAATGGTTGAATAAGGAAAAACCCTTTTAGTTGGTGTTTGGTGAAGAGGTAGTTTTTCCCATGGAATTCATGTTACCTTCTTTGTGTATTACACGCGCAGGATGTCTGGATGATGAGAAATCATTGGAAGAAAGAATTGAAAAGTTGATACAACTTGATGAGAGATGTGCAATAACACAATGGAGTCAGAAGAAAGAAAAAGCTAGGTAGAAGGCATGGTACGACAGGCACATCAGGGAAAATAATCTTGAGGTTGGGTAGATGATGCTTCTTTATGATTCAAAATTTTTGCACCATCCAGGCAATCTTAATGTGTATTGGTTGGTACTGTATGTTATCACTCATATACTTGACTCAGGTGTTTTAGAGCTAGAGGCACTTGATAGAACACAGTTTCCTTCTTACGTCAACAGTAGTAGGCTAAATTCCTGCTATAAATAAGCCTTCTTATTGTTTGTAATAAGGAAATATTTCCACCTTGATTAGATTTCCCTTAATGTATGTTCCCTTAGATGTGTTTCCTTCTTTTTTGTTATACTTTGTCAATTTCATTCTTTGTTTTGAGTAATAAGCATGCTTGCGCACTGGAAGTTGATTACAATCTAAATTGTTTTCATGCGTAGAGGACTGCACATACCCTTAGCATGGGGTGGTTGTCATCCAAAGTTGGGTATGCATAAGGAAATATTTGTGCAGATGGTATGGAAAGGTGCTGCTAGAAATAAAATTTCTCCTAATGAAGACCATAGGTGAGAAAAAATGAGTGCACAGTATAACGTGATGTAAACTATGACCATGGAAACTGCTCAAAGGAAGGCTCATTGGAAAATTTCTTCGCCACATGGGAGCGTGTGAAAGGAGGTCTGTAACCAAGAGGTAGAAAGGCGCACTAGAATTTTATATCTATGGTGCATAGATGTATTACGTGGAAAAATTGGTAAATGGTGAGTTAATGTGAGGATTAGTGGTAGGTGGAGGAGTAATAAATGTGATTTAATGTGATAAATTTTTCAAAATCTATATAAGGATGAGGTACGGGTTCAATTTTACCTTTGCGATTACGAGTATTTGAGTGAGTTATTTGTAAATGAGCTAAGAAAAACATGTTGAAGTACAAAGAGCTGAGAAACCAAGTGAGGATAACAGAAGTGTGCACAAAATTGGCTTGTGTTCCCATAGGAGAAGGGTTTGAGTGAATAAAAGGCATGCAGAAATGAGAAATAGAGCGTCAGGGTTCGATAAGAAGCCATGACATGTGTTTTTGAGCTAGGGCATGAGAGTGTGGATCACATAGCTCGACAGAAGAAAAAAGTTGCACTCTTTTCTTACTATGGTACCAAGGAGAGTACCTGGAGTAGGGAAAAAGGGGAAGAAGAAGGAAAAGACCAAATTTGAGATAGAGGATACCCTCAAAATAAAATTTTCTGAGATGTAGTATCTAGAAGAAGTAATCATGGGAGAGCATTTGGATTCTCATATCCGCTAGAGAAAAGTGGGTGACTATAATAATCGAACAATTGATACAAGAAGGAGTTAGACGTACTACTAAACAGGAAGACCAATAAATGAACAATTGATGATATTCCTATCTACGATGATGTTGGAGAGAATTTTCTGAAGAAGGTAGGGGTCTATCAATTGTATGAACTCCCTTATTTTGGAAAACTTGGAAAACTCTACCAATGGATCATGAGCAGAGTCCATGAGGAATTATTTTATTTTGTTGGGTGGCAGATGAGGATCACAACACCCTTAATTACTAGCCTGATAGGATTAAAGGGTACATGTACATAAATTAGTAGTGATTTAACTGACAAGGCAACTATTTTGGCCATCAGCAAGGATTTGGGTTATTTAAAGGGTCTGCGCAGAATGGCTATCTACAAAATAAAGAAGTATCCTATCGTGTAGGTGACACACACCTACTTACCAAGCTAAATGACCTAGAAATATGGTCCCAAGTGAACACCATGTGGATCCATATAGCTAAGATGATGTCTCAGTGAGAGATATAAAATCTGGTGGGATAAATAGTTGATACAGTAATTGAGGAGGTGCGCAAAGGTGAGAAAATAAGCTTTGATGCTATTTTATTATCTCTTGTATTTGTTGAAATTGGAGTGCCCGATGGGCCAAAGAATAATATTTGGGAGTATCCTACAGAGAATAAGTATCTCGCATAAAGTATTGAGAAATATTTATGTGAAGGATCTATGAGTGGCCCATTCAAGAAAAGGGAAAAGATGTGGTAAAACTAAATGTGCATGACATTCAAAGAGGAAAGGAGAATTCGTAATGATCTACCCTCAATGGTAAGTAATTCGGTATAGTTTATAGTGTTCCAAAAATTTTACATCACGTGCTTTGTGATGAAGGATGAGACATGGAGTTCCTGGTGTAAACTACCATACACCTTCACAACACGGTTCTTCTAGGACATAGTTCATAGGTTTTCAAACACACGTCGGTTTCTATACAATGAAAATAAGGTATACTATGACTACCATACCCTTAGAAAGACTTACGCTTACCCAGGAAGATCTTCTTACATGGAAAGGTTCATCTTAGATGATATAACCATGAGGCCAGTAAGCATTTCCTTTGGCGATAGTGGGGCTACGCTAATTTACATTCATCTTAAGCCTAGCCTGGAAATGGCAAGTATGTGGAGAAAAAATTCATGTTACCAGGCCCACATAAGGGGAAGTATACAATTGGAAATTTGGAAGATGATAATCCTACCTCAACCCTAGAACAAAAAGAGGAATAATACCTACATGAGGACAGTGTTAGTCTAGTACATAGGGTTCGGAGACATTCCATAGACAAAAAAGAAAGTTAGTGCGAGGTTACTCCTCCACAATAGAAATAAGAGGAGGAATTATTGGAAACAGATGTGCTAGAATTGGACACAAACCCAGTCAATGAGGAGCACCAATTCAAAAGGGTGTTTAGAAGAACTAGAACTTAGGGTTCAGGACCATCACAACCTTTGCAAAGGTCACCTTGGCTCTGTCGACACTAAAATTTTCCTCCGTAATTTCTATTTCATTAATGTATGTATTAGGAATAGGATGTTGTTAAGTATAATTAGTAGTAGTGTCCGATAGAAGATAACGGCGCTGCCAGTACGACGCTGCCAATAATGTATAGTACGGAAATAGTCAAAAGTACAATAGGAATGTTGTGGTAAAAAGTAAATAGTCGTCGTAAGTGGTCCAGTAATGTTAAAATGTCAAATTTGGGGTAAGTAGAGGAGTAGGGTCTACATGATTAGGAATTAGAAATATTATATTAGTAATAAGGACAAGGCGTGAGGTCATAAATATATTGTATATTTTATTTGTAAAAATTCTAAAAATGTGGAACCCATGTGAAATGATAAGGTTTATCTTATCTTAAAAGATAAGCTTACATGTACAGATAAGAGTTAAGGTATGGAATATGATTCGTCAGAGTGGATTTCTTATCCTATCTTAGAGATAAGATGGATAAGCCTAGAAGTCTATAAATAAAGAGGCCACCCCCCTCATTTAGCATATAAGGAAGTAGTGAGAAATATTGTATGAGTAAGTGTGTAAAGGAAGCCATCAGTTTAAAGGTGTGTTGAAAAAGCCATTAAGAGGTGTAATTGTGAAGTTTCTCCCATAGTATTGGTGGAATGCAAGTGAAGTCAATAACACTTGAAGTACCTCATGGGTGAGATTGTAACAATTTCATGCTAATATTATAATTTACTCTGATATTTCAGATTTATCATCATTCTTTTTTATCATAGTCTATGGTATTCTTGTGTTATGTTTGTTGTTGTGTTTCCAGATTACATCCACCAAACTAAAGGCTGTGCATTAGTAAATAATCATAGCACGAGGAGTTCCCGGTGAAGAATTATCATAGTGCCGGATTGGTGATGACATTTTGGTTCCATTGCCGGGACCATTCCTCGTTGGTGGATTTTCTGGAGAGATATTCCCACTTAGTCAAAAATCAATTGGAGGGTAACCTTATTTTTACTGTGCATAGTAGTTACCATGGTAAAGTCATTTTTGCCGTGAATAGTAGTTACCATGGTAAAGTCATTTTTGCTGTGAATAGTATTTATCACAGTAAAGTCACTTTTTACCATGAATAGTATTTACCGCAGTAACTTCACTTTTTACTGTGAATAGTGTTTACCACAGTAAAGTCAGTTTTTACCGCAATAAGTCAAGTTTTACCATAGTTACCGTGGTCATTTCTATTTTACTGTAGAAAGGTGTAAAGTCACTTTCTATTACAGTGATTCCAATTATTTGTGCACATAAGTCTTGTTGATTTTACTTGTGGGTTGGTATTTTACGGTGGTTACTTTTGAAAATGGGGAAGATTCCTGTTTTTTCAGCCCAATCTAATGAAGATGCTTCCTCTTTCATTCAAGAGTTTAAACGATCTTGTATTTGTAATGGCCTCATAAGAAGGGAACAATGGACTGAATTTTTTCCTACCTTTTTGGATGGTTCAGCACTTAGGTGGTTTGAAACACTAGGTGATAATGTAAAAAATTCATGGGATTTATTAACTGAAAGTTTTCTTGAAGAATTTGGTGAACAACAGAAATATGCAGATCTCATGATCGATATCACAAAGCTATCCCAAGGAGAGAAGGAGAAGATAAGGGATTATCATGCTCGTGTTCTAGAGCTAAGGAGGAAGCTCGATGCCCAGATCTGGAAGGAAGGATTAGCGGATGGGTTGATGAATGGCGTGGATAATCTCCTCTGTAAGCACTTCATTCTTGGGATGAAGCCAGAGATCAGACAACGAGTGAAGTATGACCACCCAGCTACCATTGAACAAGCAAAGGAGATTGCAAGAAGGCAAGAAGAAAGCATGGAAGAGGAGCCCAAAGAAATTGTTGCTAAAGTAGAGCCTACACCAGCACCTTTGGTCCAGAATCCACAACCACTCTCGGTGAGCACAAATATTTCTCCTAGTACATCTACTGAGTATGAAGATCTGCTCAAAAAGATGGGTCAGTTAACTATTAATCTTCTTCAAGGAAAAGAATTTAGTTCTCAGGGAGGAGATAGAGGTCCAAAAAGAAATATTTCTGAAGTTGTATGTTATGGTTGTTATAAAAAGGGTCATTATAAGTATAATTGTCTAGATAGAGCTTCTACATCTGGTAAAGGAGATAATGATAAAGGAAAAACACCTGTGAATTCTTTTGATGTAGTAGATAAGAGCAGAAATAATGAAGTAGATGTGTTTGTAACAAAAAGAAAGAAAGAAAAAGATAATCAAGATGGAAATGATCCTAAGAAGATGAAAGGAGAAACTAGTAAGAAACATAGGAGAAGAAAGTTGGGTGTGCAGGATTTTCTGATTTCACAGGGGCAAGGACCATACTCCATCTTGGAAGATCTGTCTAAAAGGCCTGCAAATATTACATATGGTCAACTCTTGGCTGTCTTCTGAGAAGAGGCGGGAGTTACGAAGTGGACTCAATGCTCGACGAAGGAAGGAGGTTGAGGTCCCTGTTTTGGAGGCAGAGGCGGATCCCTATGCTCCACAAGCTGAGGTATTATGTAATGGTATTTCAATTCATGATGTCTTATTTGATGGAGGTGCTGCAGTTAATGTAATGACCGAGTCTGTAATGAATATGTTGGGTTTAAAAATTGATCGCCCTTCAACACTTATGTTAAGGTCATTAAATAAAGGAAAAACTAAACCAGAAGGTGTAGTTTTGAATGTGGCAATATCTGTTATGGGTGTTGTATGTGTGGTAGACTTTCAGATGATGAAAAATGGTACTGTTGTGTACCCAATGCTTCTGGGAAGACCATGGCTAAGGAGAGTTCATGCAAGGAACTACTGGAATGAAGGTTTCATGACACTTGGACGTGGTAGAGAGAGGGTGAAGATAAACGTGATCCCTCGACATCATAAGGAAGAACCTGTGGATTCAAGTGATGAAACTGATGATTGGACATCCTCTGATTACTCTAGTACCAGTGAAGTGGACACTGAAGATGAAGAAAGTGAGGTTGATGTTTCAGTCATGGATATCCTTCCAGTCACACCAACTCATGACCCCATAAAATTATCTGAAGAAGAAGTTGATGATCGTCTCCAACAAATAAAGATTGGTGATGCTGTGATGGAGAGTGAGAAGGAATCCTACCTCCATCTCTTTCGAAGGTACATACACATATTCACTTTTGATTACAAGGAACTCCATCAAGTAAGTTGGGTAGAACATTCTATTGAGCTGGTAGATGGTGCTAAGCCCATAAAGCAAATGCCATATAGAATGAATCCTAATTTTTCCAAGACTGTAAAAGAAGAAATAGATAAGTTTCTTGATGCAGGATTCATATTTGCTATGGAGAATTCAGAATGGGTTTCTCCCATTGTGATCTCAATAAAAAAGAATGGGAAGCTATGCATTTGTGTTGATTATAGGAAGCTCAATAAGGCAACAAAGAAGGATCATTACCCTCTTCCATTTTCAGATCAGATCTTGGACGAAGTAGCTGGCCAGGAGTGCTATAGTTTTGCTGATGGATATAGCGGCTACAACCAAGTTCGTATAGCAGAGAAAGATCAGCTGAAGACCACGTTCACCACTCCTTGGGGAACATTTGCTTATAGAGTTATGCCTTTTGGGTTGTGTAATGCTCTAGAAAAATTCCAGCGTTTGATGAATAGGGTGTTCGAACCCTACATTGGGACCTTCATCAGAGTATTTCTGGATGATTTTTGCATCTATGGGAGCAAGTTGGAAGACCTGCACCAAATGGAGACAACATTTCAAAGGTTAGATGAAGCACAAGCCTCACTAAACCCTACAAAGTGTGTCTTTGGATGTTCTAAAGGCGTTTTTATTAGGGCATGTTGTATCCCAAGATGGTATTGGTACTGATCCTGATAAATTTTCAAGAATCAAAGAGTTACGATTTCCTATGAATAGAAGTAATTTGAGATCATTTTTAGGCCATGTGGGTTACTATAGAAGGTTCATAAAGAATTTCTCAAAGATTGCACAGCCACTAACCCAGTTCTTGAAGAAGGATGTTACTTATGAACCAGGAAATAAAGCGCATGAAGCTTTTGAACAACTGAAGGAAGCCCTGGTGTCTTCACCTGTTCTAAAGAATCCAGATTGGAGCAAGCCATTCATTGTGTACACTGATGCCTCAGATGCAGCACTAGGAAGTACTCTGAGCCAAAAGGATGAAAATGGGAATGAACATCTAGTTTACTTTGGGAGAAGACAAATGAGTAGTGCTGAGGTAAATTATACTGTAACTGAAAAAGAGGCTTTGGCTATCATTTTTGCTGTAAAGAAGTTTAGGAATTACTTGCTAGGGCAAAAATTTCTAGTTGTAACAGATCATCAGGCTCTAAAATATATTATAAATAAGCCTAACCCATCAGGGAGGATAGCAAGATGGATAATTTTGCTACAAGAATTTGAATTTGATATTATAGATAGGCCAGGAAAGAAGCGTGTCAATGTATATGCACTATCTCGAGCCTATGATAGTTTACGATCATCTTGTGATGATGATGATTTCCCTGATGCAGCATTATTATCCCTTGACACAATCCCTAGTGAATACATAGATATTTGGAATTATCTGAATGAATTCAAGTTTCCTGATGGTGCCAATGCAAAGACTAAGAGAAAGATTACTCAAGCCAGTCGTCCATATTCTATTCTGCATGGAGTATTATTTCGAATAGGACCTGATGGACAGTACAAGAGGGCAGTTGGACGTGATAAAGGGAAGGAGCTGCTAGAAGAATTCCACAATGGTACATGTGGAGGGCACTTCTCTAGACAACTTACAACAAGAAGGATCTTGGATGCAGGTTATCACTGGCCCACTCTTTTTAAAGATTGTTATAATTATTGTAAGACATGTGATATTTTTCAAACACATGGTAACCGTAAGACTTCATCAGCTCCATTATGCCCTATTCTTCCACTTGGTCCCTTTGAAAAGTGGGGAATAGATATTGTAGGTCCACTTCCAACTACCTCACGCCAAAATAAGTATATTGTAGTTGCCACAGATTATTTAACCAAGTGGGTTGAAGCTAGGCCATTGAAAACATCTTCCATGGATGAAGTGGCAAGGTTCATATCTGAATGCATTGTCACCAGATTTGGTTGTCCATTAGAAATTGTAACAGATCAAGGAAGCCACTTCATTAATGAGGTGGTAGAAGCCCTAGTCAATAAGTTTTCTATTAAGCACAGGAAGGCAACAACATACAAGCCAAGCACAAATGGACAAGTGGAATGAACAAATTTTGTGTTGTGTCAAATTCTAGCAAAAGATGCAGCCTTGCAGGTACATAAATGGGATAAGAGGATTCATGCAGCATTGTGGGCATATAGGGCAACATCAAAGTCAGCAACATGATACTCCCCATTTCAGTTGGCTTATGGCATTGATCCAGTTCTTCCTATTGAGTTTGATATTCCCACAGTCAGAGTAATGGAAAATGAAAGAATGGATGAAAGTGATTCAGTAAAAGAAAGTTTGGTACATCTTCATTTGCTAGAGGAAATGAGAGAAATAGCTAAGGATACAAGCTATAAGAAGAAAATGAAGCAGAAGGAATACTTTGATCAAAAGATCCGGTGGTCTCCATTTCATGTGAATGACTTGGTTCTAGTATATGATTCCAGATACAAAAAAAGAAGACAGAGAAAATTTCTTCCAAAATGGATGGGGCCCTACAAAATAGTAGTTGTGCATGAAAATGGTACGTACCGACTGGAGGAATTGGATGGCACTCCCATTACGAAATGGGTCAACCACGACAAGTTGAAGATTTTCCAAGCACCAGAATAGTCTACTCCAAGGACGGAGTAGAAGCTAGGAAGGGGGAAGATGTCGACACTAAAATTTTCCTCCGTAATTTCTATTTCATTAATGTATGTATTAGGAATAGGATGTTGTTAAGTATAATTAGTAGTAGCGTCCGATAGAAGATAACGGCACTGCCAGTACGACGCCGCCAATAATATATAGTATGGCAATAGTCAAAAGTACAATAGGAATGTTGTGGTAAAAAGTAAATAGTTGTCGTAAGTGGTCCAGTAATGTTAAAATGTCAAAGTTGGGGTAAGTAGAGAAGTAGGGTCTACATGATTAGGAATTAGAAATATTATATTGGTAATAAGGACAAGGAGTGAGGTCATAAATATTTTGTATATTTTATTTGTAAAAAGTCTAAAAATGTGGAACCCATGTGAAATGATAAGGTTTATCTTATCTTAAAAGATAAGCTTACATGTACAGATAAGAGTTAAGGTATGGAATATGATTCGTCAGAGTGGATTTCTTATCCTATCTTAGAGATAAGATGGATAAGCCTAGAAGTCTATAAATAAAGAGGCCACCCCCCTCATTTAGCATATAAGGAAGTAGTGAGAAATATTGTATGAGTAAGTGTGTAAAGGAAGCCATCCGTTTAAAGGTGTGTTGAAGAAGCCATTAAGAGGTGTAATTGTGAAGTTTCTCCCATAGTATTGGTGGAATGCAAGTGAAGTCAATAACACTTGAAGTACCTCAAGGGTGAGATTGTAACAATTTCATGCTAATATTATAATTTACTCTGATATTTCAGATTTATCATCATTCCTTTTTATCATAGTCTATGGTATTCTTGTGTTATGTTTGTTGTTGTGTTTCCAGATTACATCCACCAAACTAAAGGTTGTGCATTAGTAAATAATCATAGCACAAGGAGTTCCTGGTGAAGAATAATCATAGTACCGGATTGGTGATGATAGCTCTCCTCTCAAAAGGAAGCACCTGAGAAGAAGAGTAGAATGAACATGAATCTCAAGGATGATGAGGAGGATGAGTCCAAGGAAAGTGCATCAGGAACCCCAGTGGAACATGAGGGTACATAGGAGCCTCAGGATGAGGAGATGAATAATGATGAGGAGGGATTAAAGGAAATAGAAGTATAAATGGGTGAGCCATCTAGTGCACCCCACATCACTCAGGAATATGAAAGACTAACTCCAAACTCTAGCACTTGAGTTCTTAAGGGGCAGAAATCGAAGGAGGGGAAGGTGAGAGACGAATACATGTCTCCTTCTATGGGGTATGTAGGAGACCCAAGAAAAATTATACATACCCGATTTCAAAGCACTGTAGGGCTAACATACTTATATGGATGGGATTTGATGTATCCAAAGATGACCACTGTGCGTACTAGAAAGCAATTTTCTTGGTCCATGTAGACACATATGGATAAACCAAATTTTGATATATGCAAAGAATCATGTGTCTCGTGTAGAGTGAAGAAGGCATCACAAATCAGGCACATGACTATCAAACCTCCTGTTATGTCCAAAGAACAAGTGAGAAATTCCTGGGTCAAGGTATTTGTTGAGGTTACGCGGTGGAATATGGATAAAGTGGAAATAATTAGAGTTTTATTGAAAGACAATAAGGATAAGACTACACAGATAAAGTGCCTAAAGTAGAGAAGGAATGGGAAGAAGAAAATAATGAGGATTTTATTAGCATGGTTAGGGAACTTGGTGACCATATTCTTAAGGTAAGGCCTCATTTAGAATCTTAGGTTCCTCAGAATTTTCCCTTTGTAAGGCATTATTTGCACACATTGGTAAACCTAGTTTTAGATGAAGGGCCCGTTCGAATAACTGCACCAAAATCCTACACAAGAAGAAGCAAGAGAAAAGGCCAATATTTCAAGAAAATTTTCATGCTATGAGGCCTTGCTCTAAACCTTGAAAGATGAGTTGAAGAAAGCATATCAAGCTCATAACATGTGTGTGGCACTGAACATGATAATAATGATCATAACTATAGTAGAATATAATGAATTTCTGAAGGAAATTAAGGATGACACACTTGGGTATGCTGAAAATTTATCTATGGTTAAACAAAAGTGTGAGGACCTCACAACAACCCAAGATCTACACAAGGATTGGATCAATAAAATTAGGAAACTTATAGCGCAGAAAATGGATTTTGTGAAAGACCTGGTGTTAGGTATGACCAATATTGTCAAAGTGCTACAAAACTAAAAAAAGAAGATAACTAAAGATGAAATAGATGTCATAGTGGTAGACATTCTGGATAAAACAGGGGACATACTGAGTGACTGGAAAACATTAGAATTTGAGCTTAAGGGTGGATATATAGAGTTGATCATGCCTATAGAAGAGGGGACTGCAGAGTAAAAATTTATTCTTCCATTTCTTTATTCTTTGTTATCAGATAAATAAGAGGTAATTACCCATTACCAGGGTGGAAATGTACTTTAGTGTGGGGTAATGTTGAGCAGATGGAATATTTCTCTAAAGTGAAGACACATAAAGGATATGCGTGCGGGATCAAAGCACATTTAAATGCATGGAAGAATAGCAAAGAAGCGCATGCCATAACACTTTGAATTAAAAACTCAGTCATTTTGTGGGTCCAAGATATTTCTGGAGTTAGTGTGTTGGGAACACAAAGACATGAAGACTTGTGGTCTATGCAATGGTATTTTGAGAATAAGCATCAGTTGAGTGCCATTGATAGTTTAGGATAATAATAGGATTTATACTCATAGTTAACTATAGGAAATCTATTGATAGATAACTTTTAATGTTTTTCATCATTTTTTGTAAATGCACATGGCTATTATTAACATGTGGACTATTTTGAGATAGTGCATGGGTAGTGAAGGGAAAGTCTTGTTGGCTAGATTTTTTGCACAGCTGAAAACCTAGGAAGTCATGAGATAAATCTACCTCATTTATCGGTGAGGCTCTCATGTAATATTTTGTCAGTTATGTATCCTAATATCTATTTTTTGGTACTAATTTTAACTATTTAGCTCATGAACCATAGCTAAAAAAATTTGCAGCAAGTAAGATGCTATAAAAGAAAGGGAAATATCTATGGAAAGGGAAAATAATTGGAAACAGGGACAAATAGAGAGGATGTGCAACTCAATCAATAGTTTAGATATTTGATCGCATGCACATAGATTAAAACAAATAGATTATTAAGAACATAATTCAAAGAAAATGAAACTTTCAGATCTAGATCTATAGTAACATAAAGTTTATGAACAAATCTACAAATAAAGTAAGAAACAAAATGCACTGTTGACACAAAGTTCTCCGGAAATCTCTTCTATATTCCTCTGCTTTTAAAAATAAGGGGTTTCAACTTAAAGGCTAGAACACAAGAATGCTGATTACAAATTTCGATCCTTTAACCCTTAGGTTCTTCCTCTATTTATAGTGTATAAAGGGTAATTACAAATAGGAAGCTTTAAATGAATTCCCACATGTAAAAGCTATGAAAAGGGAAACAGTTGGAAATCTTCCTTCTGGAATTCCTCTTTTCATAACATACATGATTTATAACTGAAAAATATATCCTTCTATTTTTCATGTCTGCCACCTATTTCCAAGTAATTGACTTCTTCAAGTAACGAATTTTAAACCAATCACTTAAGTTTTATAATTTAATTGATTGCTCAATTACTTTGTCAGAGAAAATAAAAGAAAGATGAAAAGAAATAAGAAGAAATATGCAACCCTCTCAGTCTTATTCTTCTTCCATATTCTGCATGTGGTTGACTCGTTTGCCTTTGTTTCTCACCAAAATAGATCTGAAAGCTATGCATGGTTGTGATTTTCTTCCGAGTATTTCCTTTTGACCTTTCTTCCCTTCTATCCCTTAAGCTTTTGCAATTCTTCTTCATTATATGAAAATTAAATTCAATGAAGGCTTCAAATGGAAGATTGGGAGCACATGCACAAGATTTTGGAAGGAATTTTTCATGCACTAACTTCTACACTGGCTGTGTCAGAAACAAGAGGATAATTTTTTTTGGAAGCATTTGCAATTATGAGATATGGATCTATCAATTCAATCGGTGATAGGTTTAGGGCCTATGTTTGTATCATTGACTTCAACAAATCTAGAATCTATGCATGATTCTTTAGATCTTTCTCTTTCATCATGCTTCAACATGGCTGGAACAATCTTTGTCTGAGCTCTTTTTCTTTAATTCTACTGGAATATCTTGCAATTGGATCCATTTTTCCAGATTTGGTAACTTATTCAGATTCAGAAGATATACTCAATGTATCTGACATTGATTTGAGTACCTGTGATGAATACCTATAATTTTATTCAGACAAAGATGGAGTCCATGGCATGAATACTTTATTTTTATCACCAAAATATGCAGATAAAGTCTGATGCCCTAAAATTTGAGGTTTTTCTTGCATGCAAAGCATGTAAATATATTATTTAATTCACCAGAGCACTTATACCAACATGCAGATAATTATAATTGCAATAATCAAGCCATTCCAACCCTAGGCGTCAAACCCTAAAGCTTCCTGGCAATGAAAAACACTCTTTAATGCAAAATCCTCCCTCCTTTGGTACCAAAACATGTTTGGGCTGCAATCCTTTGCAAAAATAAATAATTGCTTCTTCATTATGGTAGCCCATGCTTTTATAATCCTCAGCATACTATTTTTAATAATTGCCCTTCCTATTTCTGGAAATTTAATTAATAATCAATCATGTTTATTCACCCAAATTGGGTGAATAATTATGCATGTTGTTGGTTGCTTCTTAAATTATTTATTTTATTTATTTTTAGCATTCATCCTTGAATCCTCTTTAGCTCATTCACTTGCATTTACTTTCCTTCTATTTATGGCGCCAAAATTGGGTGAATAAACCATTAATAAATATTATTAAATGCATTGTTATTCACCCAAGGTGGGTGGCACTTTTTAGCAAGGGTAATTTCCAAAAATAGGAAGTCAACTTTGATGGGAATTTCCACCCTACACTGCAGCTCCAAAAATCCCCTCTTCCACTTAAGTGATTTGAATTTCATCATGGGAATTTTTACCCTACAAGGTAGGTAAGAAATTCTCGTCGGCGCTTTAAGTGATTTTTCTTTTATAATGGGATTTTTTACCCTACAAGGCAAGTAAGAAATTATCACTTTCCTGCCACCTCTAATATTCCCATTGCAACTTAAGTGACTTTGAATTCATGGGAAAAATTACCCTGCAAGGTAGGTAAGAAATTCCAGCCTGCCTACCACTTCTAAAAATCTCATTGCAGCTTGCACTCATTAGTTCCAGAAAATGTGACTTGCCTGGGAGAGGCTTTTTGTGCATGACTTCATCATTTTTGGCCAGCAACTTGCATTTTGAGGCTGATTCCTTCTGGTGCTCAATCGGTAGATGATCTCCAGATGCTTCAAGAAATTAAATAGACTATACTAGCGAAAGAATTGACCTAGGAAAATTTCACAAAGAAACTGAGGAGAAAACAAGAGAAAAATGAAAAAGAAATAAATAAAAGTGAAAAAAGTTGCCAGAAGTTGTAGACAATGCCTTGAATTCATTCCTGGTGAAAACCCTAATGAGATGAGTAAATAATAACGGGTAAGTGCAGCAAGTTAAGGGACAAAAAAGGGGTCATAAGTGGACGTCATATTGCAAATAACAACATAATATCAACTTGTAGGGATTATTAGCAATACATACACTCAAAATTAGAAAAAAAAAAATGAATATGAATCATATAATCCAGAATCTAGTTTCTAAAATACTATTTTTTTTTTTAAATGGACAATTTTAGCTATATCAAACACTCAAAATTGAATGACTTGGTATTTTGTTTTAAAAACACCTATAAGATTGTAGTCTGTTTTCCCGCGATTTGGATGACCAAAAATTATTATATATTTTTCTCCTTTGGTGAGAAGTTAGATGCCAATATATATCTTGGGATAGATTTTATTTTGTATTTTTTAAGCAATATTTTATTTTTTATGATTTTTTTCATGAAAGTGGTCTGAAAACATAAAGAAAACAGAGCACTTCCCGTTTGCCCACCATAACTTCATCAAAAAATATTGTAATCAAATAATTTTTTTTTAACATGTATATAATTTCACCATGGTTGGGATGGTATAATTTTTATCACATTCTGATAAGCGAAACAAAATTTGCAGTCTTAAACTTAGACATAAATATTCACGAGAAAAAAGTGTCTTAAAGACCTACTATTAGTAAAAAAATATAAAATGATATTTATCTTATTCTATTCACTTTAAAATCAATATTTATACAAAGCTAACAATCTCCCCTACACAATGGTACCATTTTTATGACCTATTTTTGTCTTTTCAGCATGGTTCAAGTCCGTGGAAGACTAAATTTGATGTTTTGTTGTTTTTGATGTAAAATTCAAGATTTGATGTCCACTTAATTGTCCCCCAGCTTGCTGCACTTATCCTAACATGAAAAACTTCAACAAGATTCAACCGGAGCACAATTTACTTCAAACGGGCCATTATTTATTCAATAAATAATTAAATAAGAATTTCCCATAGACAAAACTTGGCGGAGGGATAAAATGAGTTTGGGCATCTGGGTATTTTTTGAAATTGGTCATATGATTAACTAGAAATATATTAACATAATATAGACATCTTCTGGCAATAAAAACTAAAAAATAACTGTTATTTTTAAAGAACAATTTTTTTTAATATGGGGTAGTCTGAGATTTCAAGGTGAAATCTGGGGACATCAATTCCCCACCCCCTATATATATGTATTGATTTGCACAGTTTGGTGTGTCAATTATCGTAGAGTTATGTTGTTGGATTTTTGTTGTGCATGACTCTTGGAGATACCTTTATAATGTATGAAGCTTCTGTGTTTTACAATATTTAATATAATGGATCATATTGACTGGATAATGGTGTTGAAAATGATTGAACCTGGTTCTTGTATGGTAAATCTTGTTATAGTCATTGTTTATTTCATCTTATATATATATTCTAAGATCTAGATTTGGTTTATGCTTTGTCGATTTTTTACTGTTGGTTATGAATCAGAATATACATATGCACTATCATGCTAACATTTTGTACAAGAAACTCTAAAGAGGGATATGGTTCCTTTGTATGCTTTGGGTGAGTGCTCAACTCAGGCTAAGTGATGTGTCAGCACGCTTGGGTCATTTACAGTGAATTCTAGGCTACATCATGCACCATCCTTTCACACATCATCAGACTCATTAGGCACCTGAAACCACCTTGAAATGGCACTACCAATCAGACTTCAAGGACCTTCCTTCTTAAAACCACATGAACTCATCTTAAACCTATGCAAAACACCTAAGAATCCTACACTTGGACTCTCCCTTTGCCATCAATGCCTTTAACATCAATGAAAATAACCACCAATGCAACAGGGTGCAACAAACTCCCCCATTTTCATTGAAGGTAACACACTGAAACTTAATGGGAAAACTAATTTACTTGACAATGAAACAAGTTTCTAGCACTCTCTCTCCCCATTTGAAATCTATGAAAAATATTCACAATCATGCCAAGCTAATTAGATTGGAAAAATTCAACAAAAAGAGTATGCTCATACCTTACATGCACTCCCCCTGGGAAAATGTTGTTCTCTCATCTGAATATGCTCAAGAATTTTTGTTATTCTTCTTCCATGTAGAACCTACAACACTCCTTTTGATAAACTTTCAAATTCAACCTTCATTTATTGTCCTTACACGACCATTGTTTTGTGCCTAGAATTGGGAAACCAACTCCCTCTTTCTGGACTTAAATTGAGCCCTCTTAGAGCAAATTTGGCACATCATTTACTCCCCTATCCTTTTGAGACATTTAGTGATTTATAGGGGCTAAAGCCACCCCTAATTTAATCCTCACCTTCTCATACCTAGCTCTAAGCAATGGTTTAGTCATTTTATCATCCAATATGCTTGAAAAAAACTTTTTCTTATTTATTTCTTAAGCATAAATGAATAGTTTTTGGTTATTTTTGCTTTTCCTAGCATTCATATTTCTCCTTTCCTTATATCACAAAATTTATCATGAAAGAGAACCAGATATCCTTGTTTGCACATTTGATTGAGACTCAGAAGATTGTGTTTTAAGCCTTCAACATAAAACACTTTTTCAGTTATAGTTTTGCCATTATCAATACTTAACATACCTTTTCAAACAATATTTTTCTCATGTGTTGCCTCCAAAATTCATCATGTCAGATGCGTTTTCCTCTGAGGAGATGAATTTTCTCTTGTTCCATGTCATGTGGCTAGAACACCCATTGTGAATGTACCATTCTACATATTCACTCTATGAATGAAAGGTTTTCTGTGTTATTAGACCTTGCTCCTTAGTACTTGTAGGATATGATTTAACCCTATAGACATTCTTATTTTGCTGTGGAGGTATTTGATAACAAAACTTGGCATTGTGTCCATACTTTTGACAATTATAACAAATCATCTCATCCTCATGTTTTGCATGATAGAAATTCATATGGTTACCATGACCTCTAGAGTACATCCTACATTTTTCATCCTTGTGACCAAATTAATTACATACATAACAATATCCATAAAATGAATATGCATACCTCATATCAAAGTGTCTCCTTTGATATTGTTTCTTCTTAAAATCAGTTCTCTTGACTTTAGGAGGTTCTTTATTTGTCTTAGCTATCTTTTTTCTTTCTGATTTTTCATCTTCATTCTTCTCTTCATACCCCAAACCAGCTTTTTCACTTGCATATTTTTTCTTTCTCAAAATATCACTCAAATTAGTAGTGTTCTTCTCAAACTTGTGATACATTTTCAATTTTGTAGAGCTCTGATATAACTAAGTTTGCAGCTTCTCCATCTCAGCTTTGAGCTTCAAATGATTTTTTAATTTGTCATTGAAATAATTTGTTGATTTGTTTTACTTGTGCCTTAAATTCCTTGATGATTTCTTCATGTTCTTGGGCTTCCTTTTTCAGATTTTATTCAAGAAATTTGATTTTTTCTTCATACTCTTTCACCATGATTTTCAGTTTTTAGTTTCTTTTATTTTGATGTTTTATTTCATCTATAGCACTTATTAACTCGGCCTCAAGATTAAATTATGTTTCTTCTTCATCTAAAATTTCATACTGAGTCTAAAATATTCTCTTAGAATTACTTGCATCAGATATTTCAATAGCCATAAACAAAGTCTCAACTAACATACTTTTGTCATCACTTTCAAAGCTTCTAGAGTCACTTGAGTGTGAGGAGCTTGAATTTTTTTATGAGTAGAAGTTTCACTTATTCTTGAAGTATTTTTTTCCTTCATATTTGTTGAATTTCTTCTTCTTCCTATTAGAGGATTCCTCATCTTCTTTTTTTTTATTAGTAAATTTAGAAGTAAAATGATCAACCTGTCCACAACTGAATCACTAGAATGGAAGTTTGCCTTTGTATTTTCCTAAACCTCTCTTCAACTTCCTTACAAACATGGCTTGTACTTTTTCATCATCTACATCCATGTCAAAATTAGTTGCTTTGTTATTTTCTTGTGACTATTTGTTTAATTTTAAGTATTATTTCTTTGTCACTGATTCGCATCTCATAAGCAATCAATATAACATAAATATCATCCATTATTAGAGTAGTTATGCCATTAGATTCCTCTACTACGGACACTTTGGCATCAAATTTTGAAGACAAGGATCTAAGAAATTTCTGTGCAATCACCCTCTCTTTTATATTATCTCCCAAGCCTTTTTATTAGATTTACAATTTCATCCACCTTATGTAAATATGAGGAAACACTCTCACCTTATTTCATCTTGATGCTTTCAAAATGTGTTTGGTAAGTTCGTAGTTTTTTTATCTTTGACTTGTTATCTCCTTCATAGATTATCTTCAGTTTGTCCCACATCTCTTGGAATATATTCAACAATATAAATTTTAATAAACTCAGTCTCATCTAACCCACAAATAATTGCATTCATGGCCTTAGAATTGTTTTCATCTTCTCTCTTTCCTTTTTGGTCAGTGGGAGGTGTTACTAGAACAATATATCCACTTTTAAATCATTTCCAGATATCAAATCCAAGAGACATTAGATAAGTCTTCATTACTAGAATCCAAAAATAATAGTTTTACCCATCGAAAAGAAGTGATTTGGAGGTGGAAATACCATTTGCTTAGTTACTTGCCATAGTTGAGTTCACTAGATCTCCCTTGAGTTGTTAGACTCACTTCACCAGGGCCTGCTTTGATACCAATTTTTAGAAAATAGAACACTGAGAGGGGTGGTGAATCAGTGTTCAATTCAAATTTTACATATCACAAAATCAACCACTTAATTTGAAAAAAAATTCAAACGAGATCAATCATCAACATACATACAAAAGAGACAAGAAATTTTAAGTAGGAACCCAAATAGGGAGAAAACCCATTGAACCAGTGCACTATGTGGAAAAAGGTTACAATGATTTGTTGAGCTACACCTAAAATCTTGATGCTACAACCTCAGTATCACTCAAGATACAACATGGTCAAGGAAGAACCAAATTCGTAAATGATTTAACCAGTTGCAATTGACCTTTTGCAAGATCCTACCTGTAAGGAAATAAAAACTCCCTAATACAAAAACAAAACAAAATTGATCACTATTCAAATTGATGCTTTGAACATCTGATGATGATCCTATATTTACGCTCTTTCTCTACTGACTTGTTTCATTTTTTCTCAATTACTCTTGAACACCAAAATAGTCTTCTTATTTATCAACAAAGTCTAAGATTTGTTTAAACTTTCTTCTCACACCTTTTTCAACTTGCATTCACTATTATTACAAAAAAATATTTCTCTGTTGTCTTTAGTTTCCCTCAACACATCCACTCTTATTCATTGTTGATTACTTCCACACACCTTGTACTATCTTTAGGTTCATACACTAAAACAATCACTTGTCTCCATATTCCCTATCATCTATCTCTATTTTTCTCTCTCCAACAGTCTTAAAAAACCATACAACACACTCCAAACAATTATACCTCACTATTTTTCCTTACACACTGTAATCATTGTCATTCATGAAGCAATTTTTCTATCACATAATTCTTTATGCTTGCAAAAAAAAGAACATCTTCCAATTCACTCTCACTTATCAATTTTTCAATTCATAGTCACTACTTACATAGCATAAAACTTCTTTTATGTGTCATCTAATCTTAATTCTCCTCACTTTAACTCTATCTATTCATATTCTTCATTACATGTCAATATTTTTTAAGTTCGATTTCCATATCAATCCATGACCTTGTTCAAATCTTGTAACTCCCTATATCCCTTTAACTTCTACTTTTCACGTGAATCATCTTCATTCTTCATAACTTTATTAAGACCAAGAGTATTTGATGTTTGTGAACAAGATAAAACTATGTCTTTCTATATTCTCCTTCAAACATTGAAATCATATCAATCATTTAAAATTGTTTGAATCTTTTCAACTTCCATATGGAAACATAAAAATTTGACTTTGTGATACAATACAAAGTATAGTTTTTCATATAACCTATTTTGTGTCCTTCAAGAGACTGTTTGAGTCTTAGAGGCCAATATTGAAGGATAATTTTTCAAACTTAAATATTATTTCTAAAGTGTCTAGAACCCCTTGATAATCCAATAAACTAGAAAAAGTAGCTTTGAAATGACCAAGATTTAAGACAAAGAGACAGTATTGATTTTCTCAGTTCAATAGCGCTATTACTGTCTTTGAAGAACTCATCCATCTTACCAACTATGTTTTGAGATCATTCATGACTTGGAGATAATTTTCAACCTCCATATATGCTTCTTATATTCTGACCCTTTGAAAAAATTCAATCAATTGCTTCAAAGACTCCTGAGAATGCAAAGAAGAACCATCTTTGTAGACTAAGCTCAAAATTTCTAAACATCTGTGAAGAAATTATCATCCAATACATCATCTTTTTATCCAAAACTTTTTTCAATAGATTTATATCGGTAATATAGATATACTGTCCAAATTTTATCAAATTCCATTTCATGAAACGATCACAAAGATGAAAATTTATCCATTGAAACCCTAGGTCAGGATATACACATAATCATTTACTTGAGAGAGCTAATAAATCAATTTCTTCAAAAAAATTGCATCAATTTCTAGTATGAAAGTGTAGACACCAAAACTGGGTCACACTCCCCATGGTCCCTTTTCAAATATCCAACTCAAGCATATTCACCTAAGCATGACCCTTTTACTTCACTTTAATATTAGTTTAGTTATGTATAATTAAATTATAGTTATTATTTAATTACCCTAATTAAACTAATTTCTTCCTCACCTATACACCTCACCCCACCACCTCATCTAGACACCTCACCATAAACCTATTTTTAGTATATTTCCCCTTTACTAAGACTCAATATTCACTCACCATAACTAACTAAGGATTAGTCACACCTACCTTAATGGACTAAGACTTAGTGCAACCCTAAAATCATATGCCTAATCTCCCTTTAACCACATTCTTGATCATTAAAACATAACATTTCATTTCGATCCATGAGATAGACTGAGCTAGCCCAAAACTACTGCCAAGATATGGCATTTTTAATAAACCTAGGATTTCTTACCTTCACCGATGTCGGTCGACCCTAAACTGGCGACAATCACCCTAAATTCTCATCGGTTACCATATATTCTTTTTTATAACCTTCTTTTGGAGGTTTTCCACATTCTTGAGATTTGGAATGAAAGGGATCTGCATGCAAGAAAGAACCAAATTCCTTCCACACTTGTAGATAGCCATAGTCAGCACCAAGACTAATCAGAAGGTATTTCCATTCACGGTAGTATTCTAGGAAGTATTGTTGTAGCACTGAGCACCAATCCATATATCAACCATCAAAAACATCTCCAACCACCTCTCCACTACTACAGGCATTTAGAATTCTTATGAACTCCAAGTAAGTTGGTTTCTCCTATGTCATTTGCAGTTATATTCTATATTTTACTTCATCTATTCATTGCTCTTACTTAGATCTATCCCTTAAATTTCTCTCTATCAACCACCCCCTCACACCCCACCTAATCTTCACAAAAATAAAAACTACCTCCTTCATGTAGACCTTACAAACACCCTCCAAACTCTTTGTAAAATCACAGAGAGGACCCAAAACCCGTTCTACGGAATCTTTCAATTCCCCACAGTCATCGACATCAGTTACCCCTAACCATGGTCAGTCTTCCTATACTAACATCGGTCATTGTGACTTTCAAACCAACCTAACAACTCAACCCTTAGCCTACCCCAAACCCTCACTCAAAACCTTACCACACCTATTTTGGACCTGTCACCTCATCCTTCTCCATAGAGATAGTTCCAACTCTATGTTCAAAGATAAAAGAGAGCCCAAACACTCTCCACCTGAATCCCTACCACTTTCCATAGTTACTAATATTGGTCACCCTAAACTAGTATCGGTCATACCTAAACCGAAAATAGTCACCTTGATTGGTGTTGGTCTCTATGTCTGATAATATTGTTCCAGACCAGTAACCTAATTACCTCACCCAAAACAACCCAAAATCTCACCCAACTTTACCAAGACTCTATTTGTGACTTGTAGACCAACTGCACTACGCGTAACCAAACCCAAAACCTTTACCTACTTATAATTTTAGTATTTAATTGCATCAACACTGATAGTAATCTGAGGCACCTAAATCAGAATGCTAGCACTAGATTATTTTATTTACATGTTTGAGTTATTTTATATTGATTTATAAACAGTGGATTGATGGCCTTTTAGGAAGTATCACACTTCCCAGATCTAGCATATGCTAGGAAGTCCTTTATCATATACTATTTAACTCTTTTTTTGGTCTTGTTTTGTATTTCAAGTAGTTACTCCTAGCCAAAAAGAAGCTCCCAAAGTCAGCATTGGATCAAGAATTTAGAAAGTGCGCAACGACCTTTAAACCGACCATCACAACAGGTATTCCTCCTTCACCCATACCCTTATCTGTTTCATCTAAATACTTAAATAAAATAGTGAAACAGAAAGCTTCTAAGGTTTCTCACAACATATTACCTTCTTTCCAAAACAATTAGAATAATTGAATTGAAGGATTTCACTTGAAAATATAATTGTTTGCATGTAAAAGTTAAAGACAGATTGTATAGTTGATAAAATAAGAGAGAAAACTTGATGAAATACATGGTCATTCATCCACCCAAGTGCATTCATTTAATATGGATGCTGCATGCCTTGATGCTCTATATTTCTTAGTGGAACTTGTCTCAGAAAAGATAGTTATGGTCTCGATTTGGTATGGCCTTCAAATAGGACAGTGGAAAACTCCATCTTGCAACCCTAAATCTAGGGAAACTACACTTCCGAGATTATCATTTCAAACAATTGATTTCACAGTAAAAAAATATCATTTATCTTCTATTTTACCCTATATACATATTGCCAAGATGATCAGATATTTGAATTGGAAGAAAAGACTCTTGGGATAGTGTTTTAAGGTACATTTAGATAGTTGCACTCTGGGATAGTATATGCCAATTGAGATTCTAGGTTTAACTACACTAAAGGACATTGTAGATGCTCAACCACACTATCAAATACCTATGGAAGGAGACTGATCTCTTGTTGGGAAATTTCTCAATCGATAACAACTAGAGCATTCACATGCTAGGAGCATTCACCGACATGAACAGTGACAAGAGCAACTATATGCACATTCAAGGAGAAAGGCCTCCAAATATCTTATAAGCTTGGGAAACACTGTGATTGAACTATAAAATCACTCTAGAGGTGATAAAGCAAGTTTTTTAGGTCAAATTCACCTTTTTCTTATCGATGTGGAGCACATCTCGGGAGAGAGAGAAAATGCTCATAACTTTTGAGCTACACCTCCTTTTGAGAAAATTATTTTTGAAAATGATTTCTATGAAACATTACTCCAAAAATTTATTCTATGATTTATCCAAATAATTCTCCATAATTGTTTTTGAGTGCTAATAAGCCAAGCAGAACAAAATAATCTTTTCAATAGACCCATTTTGCAAAAATTCACATAACTTGCTCAAATGACCTTACAATGACCTAAAATTTAGCATGAATGACCACGAAACCTTCCTCCATCATCTATAATGAGTTTTTTGAAAGGAATAGTTTCGAAATTTTCCATACCATCTCATTTGCATACAAGAAAATTGTGTGTTCTCAACACCAACTTTTTTGAAACATAGAAACTTTACTCTTGGGGCTTGTTTGATCCTAACTTTGACTCACACATGTTGTATACACTCTTCCAAATATTCTCCTATGATTTCTCTAACCTGTACCCTCGTATCACACCTCGTCATACTCATTAGGCACCTGAAACCATCATGTCACAATTCATTAGTCACCTGAAACCACCTTGAAATGGAACTACCAATCAGCCATCAACGACCTACCTTCTTGAAACCACATGAAATTATATTGAACATTTGAAAAACACCTCTGAATCCTAGTTTTTCACTCTCCCTTTTCCATCAATTCCTTTAACATCAATGACAACAATCACTAATGCAATAGGTTGTGACAATACTATCCCAAAATCCAATTACTAGAAACAAGACCAAGAACAAGGACATTGATCCCTATGGCTTGACCAAAATATGTAAATCCAAAAAATATATGATAAATTCATAATAGAAACCAATAAAAAATGGTATGACTAGGAAAAGGTTTCACCAATATCTAATCTTCATGCCTATAAATCATGTACACAACAACATACTAGAGGCATAGTGTAATAATAATAAGTGCATAATTTTGTGTTTACAATATCTAGATAAATAAATCATATTTAGATTTTAGTTTTACTATGTTTGCTTTGACTTGGCTCTTTTTAAACATACTTAGAGTATGTTTGGATGCTTTTAAAGGAGAGATATATTGTTCTTAACCTAGTTTGTAGTTTCAGACCTAATGTGGGTGATTTCATAATGAATGTACCTATGTATTTATAAAATTTATGGATATTTGGGTACCTTTTACAAGTGTATGAAGTGAATTCTCTAATGCATTTCCATAAGATTTATAATTTAGCAAAAATGGTAGTGTTTACTTACTTATATAGTGTTCCGTAGATGATTTTCTTAAGAAAGGTCCACATAAATAAACTATAATACTCAATGAAATATTTCAATTTGAAAGTGAAATTGGAACACATATTAGTCCAATAATGTATAAAGAGATTAGGACTAGATGCTACAACCTTGACCAAACTATATGATCTTGATTGGGAGTAGAGAATGGGATAAATGAAGTCTGGATATGATAAATTGATGTCTCTCCATTGTTTTCTTAATTATATTTCTAGGATGTGTTTGTATGCGAGTGTCAAATGATTAAAAAGGTAAATAGCATACCTCAAAAAGTGGTAAGTAGGAATGGAGAAGTTGTGTTTATCAGGGAAAAAGAGTGCATAGTGAAATTAAGGGTTTCCAAAGTATGTGTAGACACCAAATTTTTATCTTATGACACCCTGTGCCCCGCATCTCATTTTGCAACCTAACCTCACCACCTAAAACTTGCACAATTATTTATTAATTACCTTATAATTAATAAATCCACATCTCCAAACCTGCCACCTCATTTCACCACCTCACCATGACCTAGCCCTAACCCTAAACTAACCTAATTAAGACCTATAACTTGGTCTACATCCACACCCATGACTAATTACCCCTCACCCGCACCAAAACAAACCTAATAATGACTTCACCAAGCCCACAACTAATCCCTTGGGAGAAAAGGAGGGAAAGTTGGCTATTTTACTAAAAATAGCCCACTTTGACTTAACCGACATTGGTTCCTACTCGACCGCCATCGGTTATGTAAATTATCATTGGTGAAGAGCTAAACAAACCACATATTAATGTAGGATGAGCTTGAATCCCTAGGTACCTTTCATAGGCGAGAAGTCGATAGGTGAAAAGAGTTGTATAATCACAATATATCGGATATACGTCATGTCCCTTGAGTTTTGTTGCTTTGACGAATGGTGAGGTGAGGTGGCTGGTATAGCTGGGGTGCAGAGAACTTGTTATAAGGTGATTATTCTGACGAAAGAGAACCAAACCTAAATAGACAAGTCCATGACTCAAAAGTGCTTTGGAATACTGCTTTTTACTTTTCTGGATATAGACTGATCGATGCGGGAAGTCTACATGGGATATGTATTTTGTTGTTCTTGAGCTCTTCACGAAACTAAGCAATGCGAGAAGCTTCTGATAAAGGCTGACTTTATATAGCTGTCCTTCAAGGGAGCAGTCTATTTATAGTAGAAGATGTGGCTTTTGTGTGCAGTTGTCCTTCAAGGGAGCAGTCTATTTATAATAGCAAATGTGGCTTTGCATGTAGCTGTCCTTCGAGGGAGCAGTCTATGTATAACTTAGAGGTCTAAATGTCCGTTTTGGCATGAAGCATCTAGTTTTTTAGGAAGTTTGACTCAAGAATATCCCATAAGCGTATAATTAAGAACGTGTTATTTGGATACTTTTAAGTCATGGACTAGACTAAACAGGGGAAGGCCTCTGTAAGAGGAGATGCTGACCAAACCATGTGAGCTTGATTCTATTTTGAGATGCATGAAAAAAACTGTATGAGGTGGTAAATGAACTCAAGGGATGAGCGCAAGGTAGATAAGAAGTGATATAATACTAAATTCAACAATAGAATGGTCAAAGATGCAAGGCATTAAGGGGTTCAGGCTCAGGTTTACCATTAAGCGAAGCTAAACGATAAGTTCCTGATCCATAAGTATGAGTGGTAATGTAAGGCCCAATCCAATTTGGAGAAAATTTTCCACGTTTTCTCTTTTCTAGTTTGGTTACATGTTGATTCTCTTTGAGGACAAGATCACCAACCTTAAAGGTACGCTTGTCAAGAAGCTCCAATTAGGCTAACTACTCTTGGCGGAAATTATCATTGGTGAGAATATCCTGAAGAGATATTCTTATGGAGGGTATTTGTATTTCGAGAGGAAAGACAACCTCGGTACCATATACCAAAGAAAATGGGGTGGCATTAGTGGAGGTACGAATGCTGGTACGATAAGCCCAAAGGGAAAAGGGGATGTGATCAGGCCAATTTTTTCCAGAATTGTTAACAACTTTCATGAGAATTTTGGTCAGGGTTTTGTTAGAAGATTCAACCTGACCATTTGCTTGTGGATAGTAAGGTGATGAGAAGCTAAGTTTGATACCAAAGTTGTCACAAAGGTCTTGTAGCAACTTATTTTTGAAATATTTTCCATTATCTGTTATCAGGAGATGAGGAACACCAAAACGATAGTTAATGTGATGGTTGATGAACTCTACAATTTTTTCTTTTTTATTTGAAATGAGTGGAATGGCCTCCACCCATTTAGTGTAATATTCGGTTGCTGTGATTATCCAACGGTGACGTTGCGAAGAGGGTGGGTGAATCTTGCCAATAAGGTCTAAACCCCATTGTGAGAAAGGCCAAAGATCTCGTGCGACCTATAGCAGATGGCTAGTAGTATGTTGAAGGTTGGCATGTTGTTGACACATAACACAATGCTTAACATATTCGTAGCAGTCATTATTAAGAGTAGGCAAATAATAGCCTAGGCGAAGGATCCGTTTGGCCATGGCAAGGCCACTAAAATGTCCACCACAAATACTGTCATGGACTTGTTGGATGGTATAGGTAACCTCCGCACCGGTTAGACATTGAAGGAGGATGCCATCAAAGCCACATTTATAGAGGAGTCCCCCCATGATGACATAACGAGAAACACTTTTAAGAAAAACATGTTTGCCGTTACTAGTAAGGTCAGGTGGGAGAACAGAGGTTGTAAGGTAGTTGTGAAATTGGTGATACCAGGTATCCTGTGAATTAGCAGACACATTATTTATCATACAAACATCCGGGGCTAAGTGAGATGGGGCAAAGAGTTGTTCGACCAAGACAAATATGTCAGATTCAGTTGGTGAGGCAGGAATTTTCGAGGCTACGTAAGCCATAGTATCTGTAAATTTATTAGTTGAGCGAGGAATGGTTTGGATAGAATAATGAGTAAATAAGGTCAAAAGTGAATCCACGTAATGTCTGTACTTTTGAAGTTTCTCATTTTTACATTGGTAGATGCCCGTAACTTGATTAATGACCAATTAAGAGTCGTCGAAAATGTTAATAGATTTTACACCTAAGTGTAATGCAACCTGGAGACCCAAAACAAGGGCCTCGTATTCCGTTGTATTATTAGTGAAGGGGAAATTGAGCCAGAATGAAAGAGGCATAGTCTCAACGTCAAGAGGAATGAGAACAACACAGAGCAGAGCAGAGACAAGTGAAGGAAAGAGAAGCATTTGTAGACAAGGACATCGAGCCCAAGACTGCAACGGAGTAACTAGAGCACAACGACACTCATCTAAGCATTGGGAGAGAATATGGCTCAACTTTGATTGTCAGATCATCCCACCTGAGCCCTGCCTTCGTCATCATAGTCCTTGGACCTGTATCTTCATCAGGAAATAGTAAGTAGTGTCTTGTACATTCTTTTAATAACATTTCTTGAACTTCTGAATCACAGTAATTATCAGTCTACTCCTAGATCTACTACTCGGTAACACCCTACATCTAATTGTCATTCCTCTACCCTTACATTGCCCCAAGAATAGCCCCCATACTCTCTGATTCTTCTCCATCACCCCATTTCCTATCCCTAATCATTTACCAACCTTATAAACACCATAGCCACCTCATAACCAACCTTCATTAAAAGACCCTAAATCACTGCCCCTACCAATATCGGTTATCAGCAACTGGTACCGGTGTATAACCGCAGTCAGTTGTATAGTGACTGACATCAGTCACTGTGACTCAAACCAAAACTAGCCTTTCCTCTATTGCTTTTAATGAGGTAATTAAATTGTAATTTTGCAATAACTTCTTTGTTAGAATTTGTGTTAATTCATATTAAGAGGGGAACTGACCACCTTCGAAAGGAAGTCTAATATTTCCTGGGCCCAAGGCAGTTCCCTCATTTATTGTCTAACTAAAATCTGGTGGTCTTGTATTCTTACTTGCAGGTAGTCCTTCCTAGACAAAAAGGAGTTCTTCGCAATCGATCTGATCTCTTTCTACGGTACGTGTGCCCTTGTCCACCAATCTCCACTTTTTCTCCCATCACCTACCCCTGGCTTTGTTGACTTGCCTTATTTTGACTTCAATCGGCCCGACCCACGGCCGCAACCAACCATTTGGCCTGACCCATAGTCGCAACCAACAATTTGGCTCGACCCAAGCCCGCAACCAACCATCAGGCCCGACCCAAGGCCGCAACCACCCAATCAGGTCCGACCCAAGGCCACAACCAACCAATCAGGCCCGACCCAAGGCCGCAACCAACCAATCAGGCCTGACCCAAGGCCGCACCCAACCAATTAGGCCCAATCCAAGGCCGCTACCACCAAATCCGGCCCGAACTAAGGCCACACCCAACCAATCAGACCCGACCCAAGGCCCTCACTAATCAATCGGCTCGACCCAAGGCCGCACCAATTAATTACCTCACCCAAAACCCACAAATTACAATTTTATCCACCCATCATATAGCTTTTTGTTCAATCGAGCTCACTTGTTCGTGTTTTAGCATGATTAGGGTACTTGACTTGATCAGTCGACCAACTTTGCCTAGACCGAGACCGTGACGTTTATCTCAACCAAACCAACCATTTGGTACTGTTGAACATGCCTAAACGTTCCTGTACCTTACCCGTTATATCCCCTGGAGCTACTTCCTATGCCTTGGATACCAGGATTATATCACCCTTGTTTGGATAAACTATTGACCTTTGCCTATGAATTGCTTATTTTCTCTTCAAATCATGTACCCTGGTCACACTACTACATTTCCATGTGCGTCTGCTTCCTTGAACTTACCCCACCATCTTACCATCATCTCAACACCATTCACCCTTTATCAACCCTATCCCTGATTTCACGTCCCCTCCATCTGTGATAGATTTGAGGGGGATTACCTATACCCTTAACGGGATTAACCACTTCTTATTAATTGTCAGTGCAACTTTACAAGACAAGCTACACGACAACAAGGGGCTAATGTAGACACCAAATTTGTGTCTTACGACACCCTGTGCCCCGCATCTCATTTCACAACCTAACCTCACCACCTAAACCTTGCACAATTATTCACTAATTACCTTATAATTAATAAATCCACATCTCCAAACCTGCCACCTCATTTCGCCACCTCACCATGACCTAGCCCTAACCCTAAACTAACCTAATTAAGACCTATAACTTGGTCTACATCCACACCCATGACTAATTACCCCTCACCCGCACCAAAACCAACCTAATAATGACTTGACCAAGCCCACAACTAATCCCTCAGGAGAAAAGGAAGGAAAGTTGACACGCTTGGTGGGACCCATTTTAGGTTTCTTTCTTTCTTGCTTGCTTTCATATAGGGAGCATACTTGCTGTTTGTTTTTGCTAAATATTCACAAAATATTTTGTCATTTTGGTAAAATAATTTTTCTTGCTTTCACATCTTTGCATTAGCGAAAGTCATCTCCTTTGCTTCATCGAATATAATTTTTGATTTGGGTTTTAAAACATGTGTATCACATGTTTGCTTGTTATTTTTAATTCTAGTGAATGTAGGTTAAGTAACAGGTCGTACATGTGGGGGTGATATCCACGGTATTGACAAGAAATTAATCTTACTTTCACTGCACAACACATACCAAATCACATCATAATCAAATTTGTGTCTTACGACACCCTGTGCCCCGCATCTCATTTCGCAACCTAACCTCACCACCTAAACCTTGCACAATTATTTATTAATTACCTTATAATTAATAAATCCACATCTCCAAACCTGCCACCTCATTTTGCCACCTCACCTTGACCTAGCCCTAACCCTAAACTAACCTAATTAAGACCTATAACTTGGTCTACATCCACACCCATGACTAATTACCCCTCACCCACACCAAAACCAACTTAATAATGACTTGACCAAGCCCACAACTAATCCCTCAGGAGAAAAGGAGGGAAATTTGGCTATTTTACTAAAAATAGCCCACTTTGACTTAACCGACATCGGTTCCTACTCGACCGCCGTCGGTTACGTAACCGCCATCGGTTCCCTGTAAATGGCCTCCCCCAGCCAAAAACAAAGGATCGGAATTCATTTGAAAGATCCAGAATTCACTTGGCAGAGCAGAGACAAGTGAAGGAAAGAGAAGCATTTGTAGACAAGGACATCGAGCCCAAGACTGCAACGGAGTAACTAGAGCATAGCAACACTCATCTAAGCATTGGGAGAGAAGATAGCTCATCTTTGATTGTCAGATCATCACACCTGAGACCTACCTTCGTCATTATAGTCCTTGGACCTGTATCTTCATTAGGAACTAGTAAGTAGTGTCTTGTACGTTCTTTTAATAACATTTCTTGAACTTCTAAATCACAGTAATTATACATCTACTCCTAGATCTACTACCCGGTAACACCCTACATCTAACTGTCATTCCTCTACCCTTACATTGCCCCAAGAATAGCCCCAATACTCTCTGAGTCTTCTCCATCACCCCATTGCCTATCCCTAATCATTTACCAGCCTTATAAACACCATAGCCACCTTATAGCCAACCTTCATTAAAAGCCCCTAAATCACTGCCCCTACCGATATCGGTTATCAGCAACTGGTACCGGTGTATAACCGCAGTCGGTTGTATAGTGACTGACATCGGTCACTGTGACTCAAACCAAAACCAGCCTTTCCTCTATTGCTTTTAACGAGGTAATTAAATTGTAATTTTGCAATAACTTCTTTGTTAGAATTTGTGTTAATTCGTATTAAGAGGGGAACTGACCAGCTTCGAAAGGAAGTCTAATATTTCTTGGGCCCAAGGCAATTCCCTCATTTATTTTCTAACTAAAATCTGGTGGTCTTGTATTCTTACTTGCAGGTAGTCCTGCCTAGACAAAAAGGAGTTCTTCGCAATCGATCTAATCTCTTTCTACGGTACGCGCGCACCCTCCCAAAATTCAACAGGTAATCCTCCTAGCCCTAACCCTTATCTTTTTCTCAAGAGAATGAAAGGATAGAAGCACCTCTATTCTAAGAACTGAAACATTATGTGCGAAACAATATGAATTACCAATATTTAGTGTCTACACACACACACACACACACATATATCTATGTGTGTGCGTAGACACTAAATTATATATATGTATATATATATATATATATATATATAACATTTTTGTATGTATGTATATGTAATTATATTATGTATGTAAGTATATATGCATGCATATATCCACACACACATAACTAAATAAACTAGGACATATACACATTTTCTTAAACAAATACATGATGGGGTAGAGATGCACCATTACCAACATTCATGGGAGGGTTATTTATAGAATAAGTTGAGTGATGATCTAGAGTATAATGGGAGGCATAATTATATAAAAGTGATTAAATATAAATAGGATTAGATATAATTATAGAGTAACTAATGTAAATAATGATGTGCAAGTGCTAATATACATTAAGACACATGAAAACAAACATGTATAATATAAAACCCTAAGCAAGAGAGGGAGATAGGAAGAATTAACTGATTTCCAAGAAAACCAAAAGTGATCAGGGCATGTGAATAATTGAAACAAACTATACGCAATGTCATCGAAGCTTGATGGAGGTTTTAGAACTCATAACAGTGTAGGGAAGGAACACCCACAGGAGGGAAGGAGTTCTTGGGAACTGGTGGCAAGGAAAATGACTAGGTTTCGATATCTTCTATGCCAAAAGGGGTTCGCCATTAATTCTTATTTGTCATTGGATTTTCACTCCTTGATCACCAAATGTACTTGTAACCTATAAAATAAGATGTCTACCTGCACATGTCCACAAACCACATCAAATATAACAAAAAAATATGTTGAGTGTGGATTCAAAATGAACTCAAAAATCACCCAAAGAGTGAACTTATGACTGAACATTTCACTACATCTTAGAATATATGGAGTTCTATGTGTAGTTGTGTGTGATGATGCATTAGGATTCCCTTGTGTAAGTTGCACTAAGGTAGCGAGCTAGAGTTAGAATGCTTCAACGATGCAAATGTGTGCAATGGAATAGAATATGCTTTCCCTCCTATTATATGTATGTAGACTTATGTGGCCCTTTTCCCTTGAGTGAGTGTGCTAGATGGATGCATTTTGTGCTCTTTGTGCCTTTTGGATGAAAATATTAGGTGATAGTAAGTAATGTTAGTGTTTGGTCCCTGATTTTTGAGAATTAACTAAGTATATATATGATTCTCTTGTTTGAATTTTTTAATTGAAAACTAAAAGGCCGACCCATAAGTGAAAATTATTCCCAAAATATTAAAGAGACAAAAAAGACTGAGTAAAGGTGAGAGAGGGTTATAAGCACCAAGGAAGGACAGAAGCACCTTGGCACTAGTGTCATAACTGGATGATAATTTGTGAGGACATAAAAGATAAATTAGTTAAGTTCTGACTATGTTGTAAGATTTGTAAGACTAGAATAAGTACAAAATATTACAAAAAGAGACAAAAAATAGTTCTCAACAACTAGTTTTCTTGCTTAGGACTCATGTATACATTAGTATGCTTTAGGACCGAGAAATTTACCCAAGTTTTTTTTATTATTTATATACATTTTCCCCCACTTTATGTTGTTGAGTGAATACTCAATAAGATAAAGTATATAGAATATGCGTACTTTATGATCATGTAGAGAAGAGTGTTTTCGATATCGTGCCGAGTGGACAAGTGAAGCATGGAGTGATTCCAAATTGAAGTGTGGAGACTAGGAAATGGATGTGGACCCTAGGGGTGAAGTGTGTGTGTATTAGTGTGCCATGTTTACTGTTGTGAGCCTCTCTTCATTGCATATTAAGGATGGACCTGCAAGATAAGAGTGAAAAATTAGTCAAATTTTTGTCAATGATAAATCAATGTAACATTCGTATAACTAAGTAAAAGTGTGAAAGTATGTAAAAGGAAAGTGTGCAACTTATATGTAAGAGAGTTTGAGATAGAAATTTGACCTGATTTGTTGGATTTTTTGGTTAATGGTGAGGTTTTTAGGTGATCTCATGCTAAGAGAAATTTTTTGGGTGATCTCTTTCCAAGAGCGAAGAGTTTTGGGGAGAGAGGTATAGTTTTAACCTCCTTCCATGAATATACCCAATAAGCACCATTCCAAATGGTATATCCAAAAAAAATTATCGTACCAATTATAGCTAATTGTAGGAGATATAATGCATTCTATGACTGGAGGCAAGTTCCTGTTACTAGATAATTGTGTTGTAAACTATGTTGAACTTATAATATTAAATGTTTATTCCCCCAGGACATTATCACCCAGGGGAGGAAACAAGCACTAGCCACTACCAAATGATATTGGGAAGTAGTGTCTGTTATGTGTGTGAGGTCTTAGTCTATTTCTAGACCATTCTATGACTGTATGCCTTTTTTCATTTTTTATTTTGTTGATATGTACTCTATCTATGAGCTGTTGTAGGGGTGATTTGTTCACCCAATAGATTCCCCCCTTTTTTGGGGTGCATGAAATGAATGTAAGAGAATGGGGTCCAAAGGAGAGGACCTTAATATGATATGCATATCTGAGTGGAGATACCTGTAGGGGGTAGGGGATCTATATGGTATAAACCAAGGCACATACAAACAAGATAGACTAGTAACAAGTGTTAGTAGTAATAGTAGCTAGCATGCAAAATAAGACAATGTAACAAGAAAGTGTGACAACAATATAGACCACGAGAGGTGGGTTTCATACATGGGACATCCCTCACAATGTCACAAGACAATCAGGGCTGAAGTAGCCAAAGGCATAAAATGATCACACAAGACACAAGTCATAGCCTGCAAACAATAGCATACAATAGAAAATAATAACAAGAAAAATGTATCAGATAACCATGGTTGTATATAGTCTTGCAAGGAAAATTCTATAAATGAAGCACCCGTTAGCATGTTAGAAATATAAATAGTATGTTAAAGCATGTATATATCAGCGAAAATAAAGTGCTAGTAAGAATAAGTTGTAAATGATGAAATAATGGAACTTATAGCATGTGAGAGTAGTCAAGGTAGATGCCCTAACGAGCCTTAAAGGGACTGGAAAGGGATTCAGTTTCGAACATCATGCATTTTGTAAGGAGATGTACGAGACTTTAATTCAGTTCTAGAGACCAATTGAATGTGCATGTGTTAATGATAAAGATAATGACATACTGAGTATTTGTGTAGCATAGTAAACACAGTGCAAGATGTAAGTAAAATAAGATAACAAGAAAAAATGTAATGAAGATATGTAAATTTTTTATGAGTATGATGGTGTGATATGCAAGGTGTATAGATGAGAGGATCAGCATTTCCCCCTAGTGGATGTGTGTGAGATGAGGTTGATTTATAAATCCTCCCTCAATAGTCAAGAATGAACCATAAAACAAGAGTGGGTCATTTGGAAATGAGTGTGTTGTGTGAGATTAGATTCTAGAAATATATATCATAAAGAACAAAGTGTAGATGATGTGAGGTTTATTTCATAATTATATCCTCAGAAGTCGAGTATGAATAATTGAACTAGAGTGTGTCATCAAGTAATGATGGTATAATGTTTATACCAAAGGTGTAGGAGTGCTTAAAAAGATTAGATATGAAGTACATAGCGTGTAGTGTGGTAGTGGATACTAGAGACAACTGATAGTATTATAAATGGGGAGGAGAAAGCATTATGCTTCCAAGTGTGTGATGGGTAAAATTTTATCCAATGATAGTTAAGGGAAATGACCATCCACCATATATCCAAGAGGAAGAAGTTATGTGACGATGATCTAAGATCGGTGGTATAGGAGAGAAATGGTGGATACATGAGGGAGACTTAGGTGGTGAAGTAGGTGGTGAAAACCTATGTGAAGTGGCTACATGAGTAGGTGACTTATGCCTACAAGGTTGGCTAATGGAACAATGGGGATGATAAGGTCGTGATGTAGATCATGTGTGAATAGGAGAGCTAGGTATAGAGGTGGCTTTATATTTGAGAGGCATTAGAAGCCTAGATGCCATGATTGGTACATAGATATCAGATATGTCATCATGAGTGTGCTCCTTTATAAGTGCGGATTTGATGATATTCTCTTACAATGCCTTACAAGTTCTGAAATTCCCTACACTATCAAGGAAGTTCACAACGGAATTTGTGGAAGTCACTTTAGTGGTTTAGCTATCATTAAATGCATTCTTCACCTTGGCTATTATTTTCTAACCCTAAACCATGAATTTTGTGACTATGTCAAACATTGTATGAAATGCCAACAACATGTTAATCTTCATCACACACCTAGTCACACCTTACAAGTCACATGAGAACTTTTGTCTTTCTCTCAATGGGGTTTGGATCTTGTCAGAGATATCAATCCCCATTCTTCATAACGTCATCAATGGATTATAACCTCTACTGAATATTACACTAAATGGGTAGAAGCCATTCCCCTCATTTCTACAAAAGCTGAGAAAATATGTGAATTCATCAACCACCACATCATTTTTCAATTTTTTGTTCCTCATCACCTCATCACTAATAATGGAAAGAAATTCAAAAACAAAACCATACAAAAACTTTGAGACACTTCTTGCATCCAACTCAAGTTCTCTTCGCCTTATTACCCACAAAGCAATGGCTAAGAAGAATCAAAAAATAAAACCTTGAACAAAATTCTTAGGAAATTAGTTAACGATAATGGGAAGGATTGGCATACAGACATTCCTTTCACCTTGTAGGATTATCGCACTAGTATTTGTACTTCAACTTCTGGCACATCTTTCTCTCTAGTCTACGATACGAAAGTTGTCCAACCTCTCGAAGTCCAGATTCCATCTCTCCACATCTCATTGCAAGACATGCTCAATGACGACGAATTTTTCCAGGACCATTTAGCACAACTTGAGTTGCTATATCATCTCAATGCTCTTGACCATCTCCAAATCTGCTAAAAACGTATCAAGTGTTCCTACAAAAAATGTGTCCACGAGCTAACCTTTCAAGTCAGTGACCTCGTCTTGAAGTAAAATCAACATGTAACTAAAGAAGAGAAAAGTAAACGGGGAAATATTTTTCCTAATTGGCTTGGACCCTATATTGTTACTCATGCTTATGGATCAGGTGCTTATCATTTTTATTCACTCGAAGGTAAACCCAAACCTGATCCCCTCAATGCCTTGCATCTTTGAGCATTTTATTTTTGAAATCAAGTCCTATATCACCTTCTATCTATTGATTTCTCATCCCTTGAGCATTTTTCACCTTCCATGTTAGCTGTTTTGAGGATCAACGAGTAAACAAGAATCATGTGGTTACCCGTCACCTTTCATCCTTATATTCAATATGAGTACCATGGCTCTACCCATAGCATGATTCTCATGGATACTCTTCATGTTTTTCTCAAATATGGAATCTCAGGGTCATTCGTCACTTGAAACCATCTCTTTCATAGTTAACTTCGGTGTGCTATGGTTTTGTCTTCTAAACAAGAACATAATCTTCCTCTATAGTCTTGTATATGAATTAAATGTCCAAAAGAAAAATGGGATTCAAATATTTGAGCCAAACTTCTACTAAAAATATTACTCCCTCAAAAAGGACATATTTTCTCTTTACCTCGTTGTTATAAATAGAATGCCCCCTCAAAGGACAGCTATATAAAGTCATTGCAAAAATACAATAAAATGTTTAGAAGTTTCCTGCATCAATCATCTTCATGAAGACCTCAAGGAGATAATATACTCATCCCATATAGACTTCCCACATCGATCAGTCTATCAAAAACAAACAAAAAATAATAAAATGATAACTTTTCGTTATGGAATTGTCTATTTTGATTGTGGGTTTCTTGCCAGGTAAACATGTTGTCATACACTAAGTTACACTAAACCACCTATTTTCACCTCATTTCCTTTTCACCTTAATTTTCTCTCTACTCAAGGGACTTACCGTAAATGTGACATTTCATGATCATGTGACTTTCTTCACCCTTAGAATATTCGTTTATGCAATGCCTTTAGGGTCTTACGTTCATAAGCCCATCTTGGGTATGGCAGACTCATTAGGGTTCTTATCAATTAAGTGGCTCTTTTACCACCTCTTACAATTCACCTTGCTACTTACTTATTGATTATCCTATAGAGGATCATATCATTGACACCTACATTTTAAATGACTCAACCATGTCTATCACCTAAGTCTTAATCATGCCTATCACCTAAGACTCAACCATGCCTATTACCTAATACTCAAACATGCCTATGACCTACACTCAATTATACCTAAAACCTACCAACCCATTCCTCTCCCTCATCATATTCTTCCCTATCTTATGGGAGAACTACAACGGCCTGAGGCCACTTTTTTCCGGGGCTATGTAGGTAGCAATCCTAGGGCATGGGGCCCTTGGAAATTAGCTTGGCCACTCTTTACCCCAACCAATTTACCCTTCATTTTCCTATTCACATTCTACCTCAGTTTCCATTTTATATCAACAATTGGAAATTAAACCAAACAAGCACCAATTAACAAACATTTTTACCACATCATCAAATAATTCATTTATCATTTTTTATATTTCCACCATAGCATATATTTGAAAATGTAAACCATAACAAGCATATACATCACCATTTGTCTCCCATATTACCAATAACTTGGAAATTAAATCAAAACCATAAACCATGACTCAATCATGCCTATGATCTGATCTATCATGCCTGAGTGACCTAACTCCATCATGCCTAACCGACCTAACTCCACCATTCCTAAATGACCTAACTCAAACATGCCTAAGTGACCTGACTCCATCATGCCTAAACCAACCTAACTCAACCATGCCTATGACCTGACTCTACCATGCCTAAATGACCCAACTCAGCTATGCATATTACCTAACCCAACCATGCCTATGACCTGACTCCACCATGCCTAAAACACCTAATTTTCATCCATATACAACTAACAATCAAATTTTCTAGCACAATTACATCACCCACAATCATCAATCTCATCATTAAAGTTTTTGTATCCACCCAATATACACTAATACAAAATAATATCAATCTTTCAATAACTTTCATATACAGCCTCACCATCTTCAGTACGTAGGATGATATATGATCAACAATCTCAAAACTCTCATATACAACCTTACCATCCTCGGCACGCAGACCGGTATATGATAAAAAAATATCAAAAATCTCATATACATCCTCATTCTCTTCAACACGCATGCTGATATATATATAAAATAAACAAAATGGAAGTACATAAATATATCAATCACCTCCTCATCGAATACCCTCCATTCCTGTCACACCTATCTCCTCCTGCTCCTCTACTCCCATGTGGCATCTAGCTAATGTATCACCACCCTCAATAGGCCTCGATCTGACTTCTACTAGCCCCTCACCTAGAGTTGGCCTCTATGAACTCGTGGCCTCACTCTGGCCCTATCTTTGGGTCACTGGCCCCCTATAATCTCTACACTATGAGTACAAGACCTATTCCTCTCACTCAAGGCCTATTGTACCTTGTGATCTACATAGGAGGGGACATATATCCCAGAATCCATCAAATGATCCTAATAATAGCACGCCTTATTCAGGGAATCCCTGAACCACGCCATCAATATTGTCTATGGAGGCATCATGGGCCTCGTTTCCACCTATGTACTAAGACTTGTTGTTGTTGGCCTCAGTCTCTATGCATGTAACTCCTATCCCTAACCCAATGTGGGTATGTCTACCACCACTTTTCCCTGGACAGTAGACAAATTCCCCTGTAATGTACTCACCTAGCCATGTAAGGTGGCTACCTATGCCTGTGATGACACTAACTAGCTCTGTAAACCCATGACCTATGCCTACAGAGTGGAAATTTGTGCCCCATCCTATCCTAATCCCAATGCCTGTACTTGTGCCAGTTGCCCCTGTAAACTAGTCACTTGCCCCATCAGGGTAACTACATGTGCATGTGTAACGGCCAGTTACACTCCCAATGCTATCACCACCCCCTATAGTGCATCTCTCTACACTATCACTATAGCCAAATCCAGCTATGCTGGCCATGGAGGTGCCACCTGAAAATATACATCCCATCACCATCTATACCCATTAGTCACCCCTGCATTATCTGTCTAGCCATCTACCAACATCTCTACCTGACCTGCTAGATCTGTAGGGTGAGGTAGAGGAAAAGGCCTCTCCACATCCTCTCGGCAATACCATATAACAAGTGGGGGCATATCCTAGACTAGTCCAAACTGTCACTAAATTCTATCCTCTTGAATTATCTCGTGCTCTCTGGCATTTCTACCTTGTATCCACCGCAATGGTGACAACCCCCACAACTCCTCCCTCATACCTCTAAATTTTGGGTAGCCCACATACAACCGCTAGATGATATCCAATGCATAAATCCCCTCTAACCTCTGCCTATAATGTATAACATCATAGGTCACCTCCTCACCTCATTAATGATCCCACGCTACCACCCACCTCTTGTAACCTGCTCTTTATCCACCTCTATCCAAGTCTTCTATTGGAAATCCTTACGGCCACACTATCAAAATGTGCTCATATGCCCAACAATGTAACATGAAGGTACAACATAGGATGTAGTGGTGCATCCTCTGATAACCCCAGAGCTCTCTGTACAACTACACCAAATAGGTAGGTGTCTAAGAAAATTGGACCTGATCCTCCACCATCTCCCATAACACCCCCATCAAACCTTAGGGAAATTGGCCACCCTCTAAATTTGGTAGAGCATAACATCCCATCATAACCATCATCAGTACCACCAATCACGTCTCCTCTGGGTGTGCTATGTACATCCCCCATGTATACAAGGCTAGTGTTGTGGTCAGTCAACTCATTCACCATCTCCCTAAACATAGTGATCATCTCCTCGAAGGCCACATCAGCTGACACTATATACACTGGCTCACCAACAATTGATAATCACAATATCCGGTAGAAATCCTCCAGCTGTGATCATCATCTCACCGGTAGGTAAATAGAAAGTGTTGGTCACGGCATCCCATCTATGAATGAGCTCGACCATGAGGCTATGATCCTATCAGATCTGCCTATACCATCTGATGCCAACTAGGCCAACCACTCGAATATTCCCCAACTCATCTGCGGTGACACGAAGTCATATCTCCCCCAGTAATGGTGGAAATATCTCACATATCATTAGTTGATGTCATGCTTACACCAATACAACTCAACCATGTCAAAAATGCCACACACCTATCTATTCCATACCTACTTCCCTAAATTATCATCTATCCTAGGCTTGTTTATCCTAACCTTATATTTCCTTACCTGGGACATCACTTACCTAACCCCTTTCCTCATACCTCTCTTTCGGTCACTCTTATACCCCATTTCTATGCATTCCTATTTCCACCCACTCCTTACCCTCCCAATCTATCCTCACCCCATTTATGTTGACTGATATCCATCATTACTGACCACTATCGGTCACACATGACCAACATCGGACACCTAACCATGAATGATGTTGGCTTAGTCTGATCGATGCCAGTCACCCTTGACTGACATGTCAATCTCTGTTTTGGCTCCATAGCCAAAACTCCATGCCCCCAAATTTTCTAAAATTTGAAAACAAGCCCTAAAACCTACCCAAACACCAAAACAACTCACACACAATCATTTCTACTACCTAAATGACCTCTATGGCCTTTCCTCATACCCAAATCCATTCATTTTACTCACATTTTCAAATTTTTGAAACCCCCCCATTCTTTCCATTTTTACCTAAACGATTTAATTTAAAACTACAAATGGATCAAATCCTACCTCTACACACAGGGACCTCCTCACCGGTATGTCTGGTCTCCTCGCTGTTGGATCTCACATACCTCCACTCATTTCTGCAATGTCCCCAATCGTCTTCCCGAGCCTCTGACAAATCACCTCATTCCACATGCCCTTATGGACCCATCTGCCTCACTCTACCAACTAACCAACTACCACCACCTCAACCACGTCTGCTCACTTCGTCCACTTATCCACGTCAAAAACTTCACCTTCCTCACAAGTCATTTTCCACCACGCCAAATGTACAAATGAATAACATTTCACCTATATTTTTACTTTTTACACCGTCCCCAACTTAACTGACGTCGATTTAACTTGACCCGACATCGGTCATGTTCCCTAGTCAACCAAAGTCAATTTCTCTAGACCAGCATCGATTTTCCAAAACCAAAGTAGGTTATCCTTTTTTGACCCTGTTGCTTCACATTACACCACATGTACTTCCCTCAAAACCTTTTCCCACCTAACCCAAATTTGACCCTGACCTTACACCTCACCCCCATGACCTTATTACTTATCACCCAACCTCACCATTAGTTGGGTCACATGTTTATGCCCCTCACATGGCCCTACCTAAAACCTACCCTAACCACACCTACCTACACAACCCTTGATTATGTGGAAACTCCAACTCACTCGCTTGTTGCATCTTGTGATGATGATACCTATTTTTTTCAACCTAGTAACGATAACTACAACCTCATACCTATACCTATTTGGCCTTACTAAGCTTTATTTTTCCTACAACCATTAGTACCAATGCACCTTTTATCATTCTAGGCCACCCATTGAACCATACCTACAAGCCCAACCTACCCCTACATTTCCTTTGTTACATCTTAGGAATTGGTATTTTACCTACACCTTAGCCTTACTCATGACATGACCTATTTTCCTATACCTGACCTACTTGGTATGACCATTGACCGTATACACTCACTATACCTTGCGATGTTGTTACCTATGTTGTTTACACTTACCAACCATACCTTTCGTTTTGTCGTGTTGTTTATCCCGACCAAACCTTTGGTGTACCGAGAACATACATAAACATTCCTAAACCTGACCTATGTTGTGTTTCTAGACCATATCCTATACCTTGGATACCTGAATCATTTCACCCTTGTTTGGATAAAACTATCGACTTTGGACGATGTAGAGCTTGCAAGCTCTTAAACCTAGTACCGTGTTGCGAATCTATACATATGCATGCATTTGATTTCCATTACCCATGACCCAATTTTGACCCCAGCCTACTACCTCTTACCCAAGTTAACCATCACCCTTTCCCTCAACACTCAAACCCTTCCCCAACCTCTCTTCACCACCTACACATTTATCAAACCATTCACCGATTCTTTATTATACCTCATCAGTTCCTAGTTTGAGGGGGATCACCTTCACCCACACATCTTCCTATTTTTATCAGCGTCACTTACCAATACAAGCTACACAAAAAAAAGGGGAAAAATGTAGACACCAAAATTGGGTCACACCCCCCTTGGTCCCTTTTCAAATAGCCAACTCAAACATATTCACCTAACCATGACCATTTTAATCCACATTAATATTAGTTTAATTATTTATAATTAAAGTGATACTCATCCTCACAATATTCATTATTTAATTACCATAATTAAACTAATTTCCACCTCACCTAGAAACCTCACCCCACCACCTCGCCACAAACCTATTTTTAGTATATTTCCCCTTTTCTAGGACTCAAAATTCACTCACCATAACTAACTAAGGCTTAGTCATACCTACCTTAATGAACTAAGACTTAGTGTAACCCTAAAATCATATGCCTATTCTCCCTCTAACCACATTCCCACTTATTAAAATGTAACATTTCTATTTTGATCCGTACGAGATAGACTGATGATGGCCCAAAAAGATTGTCCAAGATCTAGAATTTTTAATAAACCTAGGATTTCCCACCTTAACCTACATCGGTCATCCCTAAACCGACACAGGTCACCCTAAACCACCATTGGTTACCATATATTATTTTTGATAACCTTATTTGAGAGGTTATCTAGATTCTAGATTTTTAGTAATGTAGGAGATATGCATGTAAGCAAGAACCAAAGCCCTTTCACACGTCCATATAGCCATAGTCAACACCAAGACTAATCAGAAGGTATTTACATTCATGGTAGCATTCTAGGAAGTACTGCCATAGAACTAAGCATCGTTCTAGAGATCAACCATCACCAGAATCTCAAACCACCTCTCCACCACTACCGACATTTAGAATCCTTTTGAACTCCAAGTAAGGTTGGTTTCTCTTTTGTCATTTGTAGTTGTATTATGTCTTTTCCTTCATCTATTCACTGTTCTTACTTATATCTATCCCTAAAATTTATCTCTATCAACCACCCCTTCACACCCCACCTAAGCTTCACACAAACCTATCCCAAAACTACCTCCCTCACGTAGAACTTACAAACACCCTCCAAACTCTTTCTACAATCACAGAGAGGACCCAAAATGTGTTCCCCACAGCCACCCAAACCGATTACCCTCCAAACTCTTTCTACAACATATTTCAGTTCCCCACAGTCACCGAAACCGGTTACCCCTATCTGTGGTTGATCCATCCTATACCAACATTGGTCATTGTGACTTTCAACCTAGCCTAATAACTCAACCCTTAGCCTACCCCAAAAACTCACTCAAAATATTATCACACCTATTTTGTACCTGTCACCTCATCCTCCCCCACAAATACCATCCCAACTCTCTATTCGAAGACAGAAGAAAGCCCAAACACCCTCCACCTAACTCCCTACCACTTTCCACAATTACCAATATCAGTCACCCTAAACCGGTATCAGTCATACCTAAACCGACATTGGTCACCCTGACTAGCATTGGTCTCTGTGTCTGATAATACTGTCCCATATCAGAAACCTAATTAGGTCACCCAAAACAACTCAAAATATCACCCAAACTTTACCAAGACTCTGTCTGTGACCTACATACCACCTGTGCTGCCCACAACCAAACCCAAAACCTTTACTTGCATAGCATTTTAGTATTTAAACTGGATCAAAACTCATAGTAATATGAGGCACCCAAATCAAAATGCTAGCACTAGATTCTTTTATTTACATGTTTGAGTTATTTTATATTCATTTATAAATAGTGGATTGACAGCCTTCTAGAAAGTATCACACTTCTTAGATCTATCATACATTAGGAAAGTCCACTCTCATATACAATTTAACTCTTTTTGTGGTCTTGTTTTGTATTTTAGGTAGGTCCTCCTAGCCAAAAGGAAGCTCCCATAGTTAGTATTGGATCAAGAATGAACGCACGCAACGACCTTTAAACTGACCATCACAATAGGTATTCCTGCTTGGCCCATACCCTTATCTGTTTCGACTAAATCCTTAAAGAAAATAATGAAACAAAAATATTTTAAGTTTTCTCACAACATATTACCTTCTTTCCAAAACAATTAAAATCATTGAATTGAAATAATTCTCTTAAAAAGATCATTTTTTGCATGTAAAAGTTAAAGACAGATTGTACAATTGATAAAATAAGCAAGAAAACTTGATGAAAGACATGGTCACTTATCCAACCAAGTGGATACATTTAATGTGGATGGTGTATGCCTTGATGTTCTATATTTCTTAGTGGAACTTGTTTCACAAAATCTAGTTATGGTATTGATTTGGTATGGCCTTCAAATAAGAGAGTGGAAAAAACCATCTTGCAACCCTAAATCTAGGGAAACTACACTTCCAAGATTATCATTTCAAAAAATTGATTTCACACTCAAAAAATATCCTTTATCTTCTATTTTACCCTATATACATATTGCCAAGATGATCAGAACTTTGAATTGGAAAAAAAGACTCTTGGGATAGTGTTTTAAGGTACATTTAGACAGTTGCACTCTGGGACAGTATATGCCAACTAAGATTCCAGATTTAACTACACCAAAATAAATTGTAGATGCGCAACCACATTACCAAACAAATTTATCAATTGATAACAACTAAAGCATTCACATGTAAGGAGCATTCACAAATATGAACAGTGACAAGATCAACTATATGCACCTTCAAGGAGAAAGGCCTTCAAATATCTTCTAATCTTGGGAAACACCATGACTAAACTGTAAATTTAGTCTAGAGGTGATAAACCAAGTTTTTTAGGTCAACTTCACCTTTTTTATTATCGATTTGGAACACATCCTAGGAGAGAGAGAAACTGCTCCACTAAAATGATAATAAATTTTTAGCTACACCTCCTTTTGATAAAATTATTTTTACAAATAATTTCTATGAAACATTACTCCAAAAATTTCTTCCATTATTCGTCCAAATAATTCTCCATAAAAAAATTTATTTCTAAAAAGCCAAGCAGCTCAAAATGATCTTTTTAATAGACATGTTTTGTAAAAACTCAAATACTTGCTCAAATGACCTAAAATTTAGCATGAAGGACTAGAACACCTTCCTCCATCATCTCCAATAATTTTTTTGAAAGGAATAGTTTTGAAATTGTTCATCTCATCTCATTTTCTTACAAGAACACTGTGTGTTCTCAACACTAACTTTTGTGCAACATAGAAACTTTACTCTTGGGGCTGATTTGATCCTAACTTTGACTCACAAATGTTGTATAAACTCTTCTAGCTTCTCCTATGATTTATCTAACCTGTACCATCCTATCACACCTCATCAGACTCATTAGGCACCTAAAACCATCTTGTCACACTTCATTAGACACCTGAAATCACCCTGAAATGACACTACAAATCAGCCTTCAAGGCCCTTCCTTCTTGAAACCACATGAACTTATATTGAACCTTTGATAAACACATGAGAATCCTAATCTTACACTCTCCCTTTTCCATCAATACCTTTGACATCACTGACAATAACCACCAATGCCACAGGGTGTGATAATACTATCCCAAAATCCAATTACTAGAAACAAGACCAAGAACAGGGACATTGATCCCTATGGCTCGACTAAAATATGTAAATCAGAAAAATATATGAAAAATTCATAATAGAAATCAATAAAAAATGATAGGACTAGGAAAAGGTTTCACCAATATCTAATCTCCATGCCTATAAATCATGTACAACACAACATACTAGAGGCATAGTGTAATAATACTAACTGGATAATTGTGTGTCTACAATATCTAGATAAATCAATCAGATTTGGATTTTACTTTTACTATGTTTTCTTTGACTTGGCTCTTGTTAAAAATACTTAGAGTATGTTTGGATGCTTTCAGAGGAGAGATATGTTTTTCTTAACCTAGTTCGTAGATTCAGACCTAATGTGGGTGTTGTCATAATGAATGTACCTATGTATTTATAAATTTTATGGATATTTGGGTACCTTTTACAAGTGTATGAAGTGAATTCTCTAGTGCATTTCCATAATATTTATAATTTAGCAAATATGGTAGTGTTTACTTATTTATATAGTGTTTTGTAGATGATTTTCTTATGAAAGGTCCACATAGATCAACTATAAGACTCAATGAAATATTTCAATTTGAAATTTCAATTAGAATTCATATTAGTCCAATGATGTATAAAGAGATCAGGACAAGATGTTACAACATTGACCAAACTATACGATCTTGATTGGGAGTAGAGAATGGGCTAAATGAAGTCTGGATATGATAAATTGATGTCTCTCCATTGCTTTATTTCACTATATTTCTAGAATGTGTTTGTATGTTAGTGTGAAAGGATTAAAAAGGTAAATAGTGTACCTTAGAAAGTGCTAAGCAGGAATGAAGAAGTTTTGTTTATCATAGCAAGAGTGCATAGTCAAATTAAGGGTTTCCAAAGTACAAATTACCAAAAATTAGTGTCTACACATACATATATACATATCCAACATGTTTGTATGTATGTATATGTATGTTTATTATATATGTAAGTAAGTATATATGCATGCATATATCAACACACACATAATTAAATAAACTAAGACATATACACATTTTCTTAAACAAATACATGATGGGGTAGAGATGCGCTATTACCAACATTCATAGGAGGGTTATTTATAGATTAAATTGAGTGAGGATATAGAGGATAATATGAGGCATAATTATAAAAAAGGTGATTAAATATAATTACAGATTAACTAATGTAAATAATGATTTGCAAGTTCTAACATACATTAAGACATAAGAAAACAAGCATGTATAATATAAAACCCTAAGCAAGAGAGGGAGATAGGAAGACTTAACTGATTTTAAAGAAAACCAGAAGTGATTAGGGCATGTGAATAATTGAAACAAACTATATGTAATGTCATCGAAGCTCACTAGAGGTTTTGGAACTCATAACAGTGCAGGGAAGGAACACCCACAGGAGGGAAGGAGTTCTTGGGCACTAGTGGAAAGGAAAATGATTAGGTTTTGATATCTTCTATGCCAAAAGGGGTTAGCCATTAATTCTTATTTTTCATTTGAGATTCACTCCTTGATCACTGAATGTACTTGTAACCTATAAAACAAGATGTCTACCTGCACATGTCCATAAACCACATCAAATCTAATAAAAAAGATGTTGAGTGCAGATTCAGAATGAACCCAAAAATCACCTGAAGAGTGAACTTATGACTGAACGTTACACTACATCTGAGAATATATGGAGTTCTATTTATAAGTGTGTGTAAAATTTTCCTCCAAAATTTCTATTTCATTAATGTATGTATTAGGAATAGGATGTTGTTAAGTGTAATTAGTAGTAGCGTCCGATAGAAGATAACGGCGCCGTCAGTACGGTGCCGCCAATAATGTGGAGTACGGTAACAGTCAAAGTACAATAGGAATGTTGTAAAAAGTAAATATTTGTCGTAAGTGGTCCGGTAATGTTAAAATGTCAAAGTTTGGGTAATTAGAGAAGTAGGGTCTACATGATTAGGAATTAGAAATATTATATTGGTAATAAGGACAAGGAGTGAGGTCATAAATATTTTGTGTATTTTATTTGTAAAAAGTCTAAAAATGTGGAACCCATGTAAAATGATAAGGTTTATCTTATCTTAACAGATAAGCTTACATGTACAGATAAGAGTTAAGGTATGGAATATGATTCGTCAGAGTGGATTTCTTATCCTATCTTAGAGATAGGATGGATAAGCCTGGAAGTTCTATAAATAGAGAGGCCACCCCCCTCATTTAGCATAGAAAGAAGTAGTGAGAAATATTGTAGGAAGTGTGCGAAGGAAGCCATCAGTTAAAGGTGTGTTGAAGAAGCCATCAAGAGGTGTAATTGTAAAGTTTCTCCCATAGTCTTGTTGAAGTATCTCATGGGTGAGATTGTAACAGTTTCATGTTAATATTATAATTTATTTTGATATTTCAGATTTGTCGTCATTCTGTCTTATCATAGTCAATGGTATTCTTGTGTTCGGTTGTTGTTTTGCTTCCAGATTACATCCACCAAACTAAAGTCTGTGCATTAGTAAATAATCATAGCACGAGGAGTTCCCGGTGAAGAATTATCATAGTGCCGGATTGGTGATGACATTTTGGTTCCGTTGCCGGGACCATTCCTCGTTGGTGGATTTTCTGGAGAGATATTCCCACTTAGGCAAAAATTAATTGGAGGGTAACCTTGTTTTTACTGTGCATAGTAGTTACCATGGTAAAGTCATTTTTACCGTGAATAGTAGTTACCATGTTAAAGTCATTTTTGCCATGAATAGTAGTTACCCTGGTAAAGTCCTTTTTGCTGGGAATAGTAATTACCGCAGTAAAGTCACTTTTTACCGTGAATAGTATTTACCGCAGTAACTTCACTTTTTACCGTGAATAGTGTTTACCACAGTAAAGTCAGTTTTTACCGTAGTAAGTCAAGTTTTACCATAGTTTACCGTGGTCATTTCTATTTTACTGTAGAAAGGTGTAAAGTCACTTTCTAGTATAGTGATTCCAATTATTTGTGCACATAAGTCTTGTTAATTGTACTTGTGGGTTGGTATTTCACGGTGGTTACTTTTGAAAATGGGAAAGATTCCTATTTTTTCAGCTCAATCTAATGAAGATGCTTCTTCTTTCATTCAAGAGTTTAAACGATCTTGTATTTGTAATGGCCTTATAAGAAGGGAACAATGGACTGAATTTTTTCCTACCTTTTTGGATGGTTCAGCACTTAGGTGGTTTGAAACACTAGGTGATAATGTGAAAAATTCATGGGATTTATTAACCGAAAGTTTTCTTGAAGAATTTGGTGAACAACAGAAATATGCAGATCTCATGATCGAGATCACAAAGCTATCCCAAGGAGAGAAGGAGAAGATAAGGGATTATCATGCTCGTGTTCTAGAGCTAAGGAGGAAGCTCGATGCCCAGATCCGGAAGGAAGGACTAGCGGATGGGTTGATGAATGGCGTGGATAATCTCCTCTGTAAGCACTTCATTCTTGGGATGAAGCCGGAGATCAGACAACGAGTGAAGTATGACCGCCCAGCTACCATTGAACAAGCAAAGGAGATTGCAAGAAGGCAAGAAGAAAGCATGGAAGAGGAGCCCAAAGAAATTGTTGCTAAAGTAGAGCCTACACCAGCACCTTTGGTCCTGAATCCACAACCACTCCCGGTGAGCACAAATATTTCTCCTAATACATCTACTGAGTATGAAGATCTGCTCAAAAAGATGGGTCAGTTAACTATTAATCTTCTTCAAGGAAAGGAATTTAGTTCTCAGGGAGGAGATAGAGGTCCAAAAAGAAATATTTCTGAAGTTGTTTGTTATGGTTGTTATAAAAAGGGTCATTATAAGTATAATTGTCCAGATAGAGCTTCTACATCTGGTAAGGGAGATAATGATAAAGGAAAAGCACCTGTGAATTCTTTTGATGTAGTAGATAAGAGCAGAAATAATGAAGTAGATGTGTTTGTAACAAAAAGAAAGAAAGAAAAAGATAATCAAGATGGAAATGATCCTAAGAAGATGAAAGAAGAAACTAGTAAGAAACATAGGAGAAGAAAGTTGGGTGTGCAGGATTTTCTGATTTCACAGGGGCAAGGACCATACTCCATCTTGGAAGATCTGTCCAAAAGGCCTGCAAATATTACATATGGTCAACTCTTGGCTATGTCTTCTGAGAAGAGGCGGGAGTTGCGAGGTGGACTCAATGCTCGAAGAAGGAAGGAGGTTGAGGTCCCTGTTTTGGAGGCAGAGGCAGATCCCTATGCTCCACAAGCTGAGGTATTATGTAATGGTATTTCAATTCATGATGTCTTAGTTGATGGAGGTGCTGCAGTTAATGTAATGACCGAGTCTGTAATGAATATGTTGGGTTTAAAAATTGATCGCCCTTCAACACTTATGTTAAGGTCATTAAATAAGGGAAAAACTAAACCAGAAGGTGTAGTTTCAAATGTGGCAATATCTGTTATGGGTGTTGTATGTGTGGTAGACTTTCAGGTGATGAAAAATGGTACTGTTGCGTACCCAATGCTGCTGGGAAGACCATGGCTAAGGAGAGTTCATGCAAGAAACTACTGGAATGAAGGTTTCATGACACTTGGACGTGGTAGAGAGAGGGTGAAGATAAACGTGATCCCTCGACATCATAAAGTAGAACCTGTGGATTCAAGTGATGAAACTGATGATTGGACATCCTCTGATTACTCTAGTACCAGTGAAGTGGACACTGAAGATGAAGAAAGCGAGGTGGATGTTTCAGTCATGGATATCCTGCCAGTCACACCAACTCATGACCCCATAAAATTATCTGAAGAAGAAGTTGATGATCGTCTCCAACAAATAAAGATTGGTGATGCTGTGATGGAGAGTGAGAAGGAATCCTACCTCCAGCTCTTTCGAAGGTACATACACCTATTCACTTTTGATTACAAGGAACTCCGTCAAGTAAGTTGGGTAGAACATTGTATTGAGCTGGTAGATGGTGCTAAGCCTATAAAGCAAATGCCATATAGAATGAATCCTAATTTTTCCAAGACTGTAAAAGAAGAAATAGATAAGTTGCTTGATGCAGGATTCATATTTGCTGTGGAGAATTCAGAATGGGTTTCTCCCATTGTGATCTCAATAAAAAAGAATGGGAAGCTACGCATTTGTGTTGATTACAGGAAGCTCAATAAGGCAACAAAGAAGGATCATTACCCTCTTCCATTTTCAGATCAGATCTTGGACGAAGTAGCTGGCCAGGAGTGCTATAGTTTTGCTGATGGATATAGCGGCTACAACCAAGTTCGTATAGCAGAGAAAGATCAGCTGAAGACCACGTTCACCACTCCTTGGGGAACGTTTGCTTATAGAGTTATGCCTTTTGGGTTGTGTAATGCTCCAGCAACATTCCAGCGTTTGATGAATAGGGTGTTCGAACCCTACATTGGGACCTTCATCAGAGTATTTCTGGATGATTTTTGCATCTATGGGAGCAAGTTGGACCACCTGCACCAGATGGAGACAACATTTCAAAGGTTAGATGAAGCACAAGCCTCACTAAACCCTACAAAGTGTGTCTTTGGATGTTCTAAAGGCGTTTTGTTAGGGCATGTTGTATCCAGAGATGGTATTGGTACTGATCCTGATAAAGTTTCAAAAATCAAAGATTTACCATTTCCTATGAATAGAAGTAAGTTGAGATCATTTTTAGGCCATGTGGGTTACTATAGAAGGTTCATCAAGAATTTCTCAAAGATTGCACAGCCACTAACCCAGTTCTTGAAGAAGGATGTTGCTTATGAACCAGGAAACAAGGCGCATGAAGCTTTTGGACAACTGAAGGAAGCCCTGGTGTCTTCACCTGTTTTGAAGAATCCAGATTGGAGCAAGCCATTCATTGTGTACACTGATGCCTCAGATGCAGCACTAGGTAGTACTTTGAGCCAAAAGGATGAAAATGGGAATGAACATCCAATTTACTTTGGGAGCAGACAAATGAGCAGTGCTGAGGTAAACTATACTGTAACTGAAAAAGAGGCTCTGGCTATCATTTTTGCTGTAAAGAAGTTTAGAAATTACTTGCTAGGGCAGAAATTTATAGTTGTAACGGATCATCAGGCTCTGAAATATATTGTCAATAAGCCTAACCCATCAGGGAGGATAGCAAGATGGATAATTTTGCTACAAGAATTTGAATTTGATATTATAGATAGGCCAGGAAAGAAGCATGTCAATGCAGATGCACTCTCTCGAGCCTATGATGGTTTAGGATCATCTTGTGATGATGATGATTTTCCCGATGCAGCATTGTTCTCCCTTGACACAATCCCTAGTGAATACATAGATATTTGGAATTATCTTAATGAATTCAAGTTTCCTGATGGTGCCAATGCAAAGACTAAGAGAAAGATTACTCAAGCCAGTCGTCCATATTCTATTCTGCATGGAGCATTATTTCGAATAGGACCTGATGGACAGTACAAGAGGGCAGTTGGACGTGATCAAGGAAAGGAGCTGCTAGAAGAATTCCACAATGGTACATGTGGAGGGCACTTCTCTGGACAACTTACAGCAAGAAGGATCTTGGATGCAGGTTATCACTGGCCCACTCTTTTTAAAGATTGTTATAATTATTGTAAGACATGTGATATTTGTCAAACACATGGTAACCGTAAGACTTCATCAGCTCCATTATGTCCTATTCTTCCCCTTGGTCCCTTTGAAAAATGGGGAATAGACATTGTAGGTCCACTTCCAACTACATCACGTCAAAATAAGTATATTGTAGTTGCCACAGATTATTTAACCAAGTGGGTTGAAGCTAGGCCATTGAAAACAGCTTCCATGGATGAAGTGGCAAGGTTCATATATGAACGCATTGTCACCAGATTTGGTTGTCCATTAGAAATTGTAACAGATCAAGGAAGCCACTTCATTAATGAGGTGGTAGAAGCCCTAGTCAATAAGTTTTCTATCAAGCACAGGAAGGCAACAACATACAAGCCAAGCACAAATGGACAGGTGGAACGAACAAATTTTGTGCTGTGTCAAATTCTAGCAAAAGATGCAGCCTTGCAGGTACATAAATGGGATAAAAGGATTCATGCAGCATTGTGGGCATATAGGGCAACATCAAAGTCAGCAACAGGATACTCCCCATTTCAGTTGGCCTATGGCATTGATCCAGTTCTTCCTATTGAGTTTGATATTCCCACTGTGAGAGTTATGAAAAATGAAAGGATGGATGAAAGTGATTCAGTAAAAGAAAGGTTGGTACATCTTCATTTGCTAGAGGAAATGAGGGAAATAGCAAAGGATACAAGCCATAAGAAGAAAATGAAGCAGAAGGAATACTTTGATCAAAAGATCCGATGGTCTCCATTTCATGTGAATGACTTGGTCCTAGTATATGATTCCAGATACAAAAAAAGAAGACAGAGAAAATTTCTTCCAAAATGGATGGGGCCCTACAAAATAGCAGCTGTGCATGAAAATGGTACGTACCGACTGGAGGAATTGGATGGCACTCCCATTACGAAATGGGTCAACCACGACAAGTTGAAGATTTTCCAAGCACCAGAATAGTCTACTCCGAGGACGGAGTAGAAGCTAGGAAGGGGGAAGATGTCGACACTAAAATTTTCCTCCAAAATTTCTATTTCATTAATGTATGTATTAGGAATAGGATGTTGTTAAGTGTAATTAGTAGTAGCGTCCGATAGAAGATAACGGCGCCGTCAGTACGGTGCCGCCAATAATGTGGAGTACGGTAACAGTCAAAGTACAATAGGAATGTTGTAAAAAGTAAATATTTGTCGTAAGTGGTCCGGTAATGTTAAAATGTCAAAGTTTGGGTAATTAGAGAAGTAGGGTCTACATGATTAGGAATTAGAAATATTATATTGGTAATAAGGACAAGGAGTGAGGTCATAAATATTTTGTGTATTTTATTTGTAAAAAGTCTAAAAATGTGGAACCCATGTAAAATGATAAGGTTTATCTTATCTTAACAGATAAGCTTACATGTACAGATAAGAGTTAAGGTATGGAATATGATTCGTCAGAGTGGATTTCTTATCCTATCTTAGAGATAGGATGGATAAGCCTGGAAGTTCTATAAATAGAGAGGCCACCCCCCTCATTTAGCATAGAAAGAAGTAGTGAGAAATATTGTAGGAAGTGTGCGAAGGAAGCCATCAGTTAAAGGTGTGTTGAAGAAGCCATCAAGAGGTGTAATTGTAAAGTTTCTCCCATAGTCTTGTTGAAGTATCTCATGGGTGAGATTGTAACAGTTTCATGTTAATATTATAATTTATTTTGATATTTCAGATTTGTCGTCATTCTGTCTTATCATAGTCAATGGTATTCTTGTGTTCGGTTGTTGTTTTGCTTCCAGATTACATCCACCAAACTAAAGTCTGTGCATGACATACAAACAATTTTTGAGTTAACATATAAAAGGCCGACCCATAAGTGAAAATTATTCCCAAAAGATTAAAGTGACCAAAAAAGAGTGAGTAAAGGTGACAGAGGGTTAGAAATGCCCAAGAAGGACAGAAGCACCTTGGCGCTAGTATCATAACTTCATGCTAATTTGTGAGGCCGTAAAATATAAATTTGTGTGCAAATGTTGTAGAGTGAATACTCAATAGCATAATGTAGTTAGAAGATACGTACCTTATGATTTTGTAGAGAAGAGTGTTGTCGATATCGTCCTGAGTGGACAAGTGAAGCATGGAAGGATTCCAAAGTGAAGTGTGGAGACTAGGAAATGGATGTGGACCCCAGAGGTGAAGTGTGTGTGTATTAGTGTATCATGTTTACTATTGTGAGATACTCTTTTTTGTGTATTAAGGATGGACCTGCAAAATAAGAGTGAAAAAGTAGTCAAAGTTTTATCAAGGATAAATCAACGTAACATGCGTATAACTAAGTAAAAGTGTGAAAGTGTGTAAAAGGAAAGGTTGAGAATTATATGTAAGAGAGTATTAGGTAGATTTTTTTCCTGATTTGTTAGATTTTTTACTTAATGGTGTGTTTTTTGGGAGTTCTCATGCCAAAAGTGAGTTTTTTAGGTGATCTCATGCGAAGAGAAAATTATTTGGGCTATTTTTTCCCAAAATCGAAGAGTTTTGGGGAGAGAGGTCTAATTTGAATCTCCTTCCTGAATATACCCAATAAGCACCATTACAGATAGTACATCCCAATTTGTTTTGATTGTACCAATTGTAGCTAATTTTAGGAGATAGACTGCATTTTTTGACTGGAGGCAAGTTCCTGCTACTAGAGAATTGTGTTGTAAACTATGTTGAACTTATAAAATATTAACTATTTATTCCCCTAGGACATTATTTCCTAGGGGAGGATTCAAGTGCTAGCCGCTACCATATGATATTGGGAAGTAGTGTCTATTATGTGTGTGAGGTCCAAGTATATTTCTAGACCATTCTATGACTGTATGCCTTTTTTTATTTTATATTTTGTTGATATGTACTCTAGCTTTGAGCTGTTATAGGGGTGATTTGTTCACCCAATAGATTCCCCCCTTTTTTGGGGAGCATGCAATGAATGTAAGAGAATGGGGTCCAAAGGAGAGGACCTTAATATGATATGCATATCTGAGTGGAGATACCTGTAGGGGGTAGGGGATCTATATGGTATAAACCAAGGCACATACAAACAAGGTAGACTAGTAACAAGTGTTAGTAGTAATAGTAGCTAGCATGCAAAATAAGACAATGTAACAAGAAAGTGTGACAACAATATATACCACGAGAGGTGGGTTTCATACATGGGACATCCCTCATAACGTCACAAGGCAATCAGGGCTGAAGTAGCCAAAGGCATAAAATGATCACACAAGACACAAGTCATAGCCTGCAATCAATAACATACAATAGAAAATAATAATAAGCCAAAATGTATCAGATAACCATGGTTGTATATAGTCTTGCAAGGAAAATTCTACACATGAAGCACCCATTAGCATGTTAGAGATATAAATAGTATGTTAAAGCATGTATATATCAGCAAAAATAAAGTGCTAGTAAGAATAAGTTGTAAATGATGAAATAATGGAACTTATAGCATGTGAGAGTGTCAAGGTAGATGCCCTAATGAGCCTTAAAGGGACTGGAAAGGGATTCAGTTTCGAACATCATGCATTTTGTAAGGAGATGTACGAGACTCTAATTCAGTTATAGAGACCAATTGAACGTGCATGTGTTAATGATAAAGATAATGACATACTGAGTATTTGTGTAACCATAGTGCAAGATGTAAGTAAAATAAGATAAAAAGAACAAATGTAATGAAGATATGTAAAATTTTTATGAGTGTGATGGTGTGATATGCAAGGTGTGCAGATGAGAGGATCAACATTTCCCCCTAGTGGATGTGTGTGAGATGAGGTTGATTTATAAATTCTCCCTCAACGGTCAAGAATGAACCATAAAACAAGAGTGGGTCATTAGGAAATGAGTGTGTTGTACGAGAGTAGATTCTAGAAATATATATCATAAAGAACAAAGTTTGAAGTGTAGATGATATGAGGTTCATTTGATAATTATATCCTTATAAGTCGAGTATGAACAATGGAACTAGAGTGTTTCATCAACTAATGATGGTATAATGTTTGTACCAAAGGTGTAGGAGTTATAAAAAAGATGAGATATGAAGTACAGAGCATGCAATGGTGTAGTGGATACTAGAGACAACTGATAGTATTAGAAATGGGGAGGAGAAAGTGTTATGCTTCCAAGTGTGTGATGGGTAATGTTACCAATTTAACCTACCTTGAGAAGAAGACTTTGAAAGTGATTAGAATTTTTTTGAAAAAATCTTCACACAGAAGATCTCTGCATCTTGAAAATTTCCCAAGTTTAAAAATTTGGACTTTGGACTTCTGGGATTTTCCATTTTGGGGTTTAATTGACTTAAATTTTCAAAAAAAAAAATTCAATTTCCAAAGTCTGAAACCCTGAAATTTCAAATTTTTGGAATTTCAAGATTTTACGTTTCAAAACTCTAGGTCATGATTTTTAGGAAATTTCCTTCAGACTTCTAAAGTTAAAAAGTCTGAAAGTCTGAAATTTCAAAATTTTGAGATTTCGGGTTTTGGAACTTTAGGTTGCACTTTTTGAAAAAAATATTTTAGACTTCCAAAGTCCGAAAGTCTTCAAGTCCAAAATTTTAGACTTTTAGGCTTTCGTGTTTCAGAACTCTCTTGATCATTTCTGAGTTAACTTCTTTCAGACTTCCGAAGTCCAAAAGTCTGAAAGTCCAAAATTTCATACTTTTAGGATTTCAGGTTTTAGAACTCTTCCATGTGATTCCACGATTTTCATTCCTTGATGTCCAAAGTATGAAACCCTGAAATTTTGAAAATTCAGAATTTCAAGATTTCAGGTTTTGGACTTTTGGAGTTCTCTACACATTTAATCCTGACCTACTTTGGTATGGATTGGAATTTTTCCATTAATATCGGGTTTTTTCTATTTAAATCACATTTTAACCTATCATTTTCACTTGAAACTTTACTCTAACGACTCAATTTTTTACTGTATCTTGTACCTTTTGACGTCATTTTCAAGGTATTTTTATTTTGGTCATTTTCTTTTCGGATTAATATATTCTATTTTGTTTCCTCCTTGTTTGTTTCTTTTCTTCCTCCTATCCATACCTTGGAAAATGAAAAACTCATTACTCGACAGGTTTTCATGATTTGAGTTTCTATAGGCATTCAGAGTTTACAAAGATCCTCTCGAGTTCTTCAATTCACCCTCTCAACACTTCTTGTTCTTTAGAGTTTGGAGATTGGTGTTATCGGAGAACTTTATTTTCAGAATTTGGAGCTTTGGTTTTTCGGAGTTCTCTCTTTTGGGAATTATGACATTTAGAATTTGGAGTTCTCTTTTCCAAGATTTTGGAAGTCCCTACTTTGGAGGTCTCTTTTCCGTGATTTTAGAGTTTTCCACTTTGGAGGTTTGGACTTCAAGTTTTTGGAGGTTTTTTATTTTGGAATTTTGTACTTCTCCACTTTGGAGGTTTTGACTTCGGGTTTTTGGAGGTTTTCATTTCGGGATTTTGGACTTCTCCATTTCAGAGGTTTTCACTTTGGGTTTTTGGACTTCTCCACTTTGGGTTTCTAATTTTTGGGTCTTTGGAGGTTGAATATTTTTAGGTTTTCAGACTTCTCTTCTTCGGCATTTTGGAACTTATAATTTGATATCTACTTCCACATCCAAGGGAAAGGAAAAATTAAATATCCGTTCCTCAGGTTTTCCCCTCACTCTTGCTTATCTTCTGACCTGGGAAACATAGGGGACACGGACCTCAGAAATATTGATTTTCCAAACTTCTGGGCAAGGGTGAAGGCCCAAAATAAGAAACCTTGGATGCAAGCCATATATGGTAGTGGGATTGTTCTTGCTACTATTATTCCCATGTCCATGCATTTCCTAGAATATTTTTGGCTACAGTAACCCACTACGATGAAGAATATATGAAAGTTAAAGATGTCGATGGAAAAGTTTTGATCCGTTTGGACTCAGATTTCTTTAAAGATTTTCTCAAAATCCCTGATGTTGAATATTACGCCACAATTTCACTAGAGTTAGCGGTGGAACATTGGGAAAAAGAAGCAGAATTGTGCACAAAGGGTGTGTTGAAAAATTATCTGGTCGAGAGTTTTTCCAAATTTCCAAAGAACATGTATAAGTCAAACTTCATTCAGGAGGTCAATGAAATCATTGTGCTACTAAGAAGAGTCTCAAGTCTTCCCTATGCAAAGTAATTAAAGGAGTGGATGTTCTTATATATCACTACCATAAAAAATAATAAGGAATTTATCATATTGGGGGAGCATATCAGTACCTCCATTTGCTATCAATTGAGTAGAGTGCATTCTTTAAAGAGTTTCTATATGACATCCTTCTTGGTTTATGCCGCAGTTGCTATGGGATATTTCACCTAGTTTAATACCAAGGGTATTCGAAGAACCTCTCAAATATATGATTTCTATCCTCAACTCACACTAGATGAGGGAAGAAATCACTTCTGCAGGATCAACGATGCCTTCTTTGTTGTTATTCTCTACCATTTCGATAGGGAGCTGTATAATCAGAGGATTTCTGACGAATCCTTCAAGGAAGTGCATGAGTGGGGAGTTATCTACCTTCACTTCCCTACATTTAATTACATTTAGATTCTTGGCTTCATAGGTGCTCCCAACAAGCTTATGAGATGTCCCACTGACAAATGGGTTCTACTAGAATTGGTTTGACAATTGTTGGACTACAATAAGATCCAGAACAAATGACACAAAGTGGGAGTTCAATTCCCTATTTCAATTGGCACGTAAACCTACCCAAATATTTACAAGGCTAAGAATGTGTATGTAGAAATGAAAGAGGTAACCTTGCAGACTTTCCTTCCACGGGCTAATTTTGACTATTGGGGTAAATTCAGTGAAACAAGTTATTCTAGTTCACATGTGCCCCAGTTAGAAAACATCTGGATTCATTATTGGGATGAATTCATCATCTGACAGAGAGAATATGAAAGGATACCTTTAGATGAGGTTTGGAAATTTGGAATAGCCAACATCCCAAAAGACATACATGATGACGACGAGGTTTTGGATAAAGTGTATAAAAATAATAATATTGCAAATCAACCATTTACATGGATTGATTAGTATGTAGAATAATGTTGCAACACAAAGGAGAGGGTGGGGTCCATTCTACAAAGAACTTATAGTTGGTTTGTTACCTTGGGAAACTCACCCAAGGGGTTAGAGATACCTACAAATACAAAAGCCCCATTAATAATGAGCCAATCAACACCCACAAAAGGGAGAAGGTTGACCCAAAAGGCCCATACGGTTCCCAAAAAAATTCATTTTTTGTTGGTAGCTCATCTCTCTCTAAGGCTCATGTTTCCAAATCCATCTCTCTTGCAACACCCGTGCCAGAAATAGTTGAAGTTAGTGATTCTCCAAGTATCCCACAAGACCCATCATTACCTTTTCCTCTTCTTACATAAGTTCCTTCCACTTCTACGATCATTTCTTCTTTCCCATATCCTTCCATGGCCCAAGTATTCTTATCCCTTCCAGTTCTCTTAGCTGGAGAAACTATTTGGTCACCCATTTCTTCTTCACTTCCCTTAACACTTCCATTTCTATCCCATCTCCTAACATCATTATATCAAGTCCTATGGCCGTCCTCACATCCACCCCATCCATTACTACCACTACCATTCAAATTCAAACTAATTTTGTTGGTACTCTTGTTGTAGCAAATGTTTCAGGTACTGAATCAACTATTCTATCTTCATCAACATCAGTCATTCCAGAATGGTTGTTTCGACAGACTCCAAAGAAAATGAATAAATTTCCTCTAGGGGGTGTAATAGATCTAAGCATATTAGATCATACACCAAAGAGATAGGACAAGAGGCCAAATATTATTTCAATCTTGACAGTGAATCTATCTGGGGAATGATTTGTATAGGTTATCACTCCCGTTGAGCGAAAAACTAAGGAAATAATTACATCTGTAGATTATCATATTTCTAGATTCTCACTAGGAAAATCCACTCACGAAGGATAAAAACAAGATGTACACACTACTCTTGGAAATCTTTGAGAAAAATATGATACGGATAAAGCTTCTATGGATGAGCTTAAGGCCAAGGTCAAGTAGCTCACTACATTGCTACAGAAAGTAACAAAGCCAACTCCATCTACTGAAGTCTCAACTACTACAACTATGACAATCTCATCTACCATTGATGATATTTCTTATCATGAGATCGATAAGATAGGCCAGAAAGGGAGATTAGAGATGGATGGATGGAACGTATACTGCAGGAAGCTAATCCTTTAATTAAAGAAGTTTTTGAGATATAAAATGATTTACAGGTTGAAAAAACTACTATTTCTAAAATGGATGAAGCTTTTTCTGAGGACGATAACAACCTAAATTTGAATTTGGAGACATGGAGTGAAATCAGAGAGGAAGATTAAAATCTCTTCCTCCATAAGGATGTAATAGATGATGCTACAAAGTTGTTCGAATATCAAAAGGCCATGGAATTCCAGTGTTAGGTGCTGTAAGATTTAATTAAGAAGTTTGATGATAAATGAGTGGAAATTATAGATGCTTTGAATGATATATCAGAGGAATTTGATATTGTTAACTAGAAATTCTTCAACAAAAACATCAATGCTCTTCCATAGGAGAAGATCAAGAAGAAATTCATATATTTTGTGAAGTGTGACGATGAGGATACCAAAACTTTTGGTAGAAAATCTATTGACAGGTTGGTTTCATGCCAAAATTTCACAAGAATATTGAAGGAAGTTTTGATTAAACTTACAAGAGTTCCATATAAGATCATGAGGGAAATTGAGACATCAGATGTAGTGAATCACTACGCATGTGGGCTAGGGGATGAGGAAATTCAAGGAACCATTAAACGCTTCATCGAGTATAAACATCGAATGACTGCATGGGAGGAAACACAAGAAAAACTGGCAGAAGAAGAAGGCATTCCAAAAATAGGCCAAAGCTGAGCGGCCATGAAAGGACATATCTAATCTCTGGATCAGTCAGAGTTCCAGGGTTGACTGAGTCAAATCCTTGCAACGAATTTTCTATTTTCATGGGATCCTGTTCCCTTGAATTAATGACATTTCTATTTTTAGTAAAATTTTAGTTGAAGGCCCACCTGTGATGGGTCATCCTAAAGAACTTATAAATAGTTAGGTATATGGAGTCATTGGAGAGATATATAGATCATGTTTGGTGAAGTTGCTCTTCAATCTTGGAAGAGTGCTTCAGAGATTTAAAATCTTTTAATTATATTCAAAGCGATATCTTACCTTGAAGAACCTAATTTATTGTGCTAAATGGTTGATTGGTATATGATTTTTAAATGTATGATTCCTTAGTATAGATGATTATCTTTCCTTTATTTCAGATTATCTTGTTCATGTTATGGAAAAGTGATATAACCATCTTTTATGTCAATTGTGGAAAGAGTTTTTTCCTTCTTTTATTAACATTTATGTTATTGTAGACATGATCAGTGAAATGAAATTTTGGCATGTGCATGTTTTTTATCCTCATGGTTAGTTAATTGTGTGTTTAATCAAATTTGGTCTCTTTATTTTGTATGATTCAAGTTTTGACATAGGAATGTATGCTTCTCGTTTTTGGTATTTTATATCCTTTCTAAGCTGCAATAGGTGAAGGTGATTAATGGTGCAAGTATCTTATTCAAATTAACCCTTCCTGAGATTAAAATAACCGTTTATTTGGTGCATCTCCATCCCTAGTATAGTTTCCTTTTTGTAAAACTCTTTCCCTAAACCCCATGGAAATGTTATCCTAGGATTGGATAGCAATTTTATTGCACTAGGAGTATTACAACACTTAATTTAGGAAAATGAATCTGGCCTTCTTCAGAGGTTCACTTCGAGCCCAAGTCCCATAGCTTGAGAAATGATCCCATGTGTCCCAATCACACCAAATGTCCTACTTATAGTCTAGCTATTCAGAGGGTGCAATGATTTTGCGACAACATGTAAAATGTTATCCTATGATAGTGAAGGGTAATGGCCCTCCACCTAATATCCAAGAGGATAGAGGCATGTGACGATGCTCTAAGATCAATGGTATATGAGAGAAATGGTGGATACATGAAGGATACGTAGGTGGTGAAGGAGGTGGTGAACACCTATGTGAAGGGGCTACATGAGTAGGTGAATTATGCCTAAAAGGTTGGATAATAGACCAATGGGGATGATAAATTCATGATGTAGATCATCTGTGAAAAGGAGAGCTAGGTATAGAGGTGGCTTTAGATTTGAGAGGCATTGGAAGCCTAGATGCCATGATTGGTACATATATATCAGCAAGGTTGGTCCGAGGTAATGGTGTGCGTGGTGGAATACCTTTGATGGTGAAAAATTATTATTTTTGGATGAACTTGAGACACAAATGATGCATGGAAGGGAGGCTTGGGAAGCACAGTGCTAAGAGATATGTACGAGCATGTCACAACCTTTAATTAAAGATGTAACAATGAATGGTACAAGCATGATAAGGGGCCCAAATGTAATGGGAACCTTTATATAGCCAAACTAATTAAGAACTAGAAAAGTGGTAAGAGGCATTGTACATTTAATAACTAGGAGGAGTGCTATGGAGCATACATTAGTAGGAGCCAATGGATAGATCATAGTATTGTTGATGGTATATAAACCAATAGAATCATTGATATGCAAGGAATTAGAAAAGAATTTAGCATGATAATCATGATCCAATAAGGTGATGACTAACATTGGTGCATAAAAAATAACAACAAGGAAATCAAGGGGTCTCGATGAAGGATGAAGAACAAAACAATATGTACGATTGGCAAAAGAATCAATAACTTGCTTTTCATGTTGTGGTAAAGGGTCATTAAACATTTTTATCTTTTGAATATCATTGATCTATTTAGAAGTAGAGGGATCAGGGAGGTCAATTGCATTGTTATCAATAATATCTTGAATAATATGTTTGATTTTAAAGAAACAATAAGTAGATTTCTCAACACATTGGTGATAATCACATCTTGAATTTTTATCATAGTTACGGCCATGGGGGTGATACAGATTAAGATTGAGTGGCGTTGGAAGAGTGATAAGATTAGTTTCGATAAGTTGTAGTAACAAAAACCAAGGTTCATAGGGTAATTTAGTAAAATTACACTTTGGAGGTTGCAATTTGAGTTTTTTAGGTGTAGAAAAAATGTTAACAACAACCTAAAATTTAGTCAGGATTAAGAGATGGTTTGAAAGGATATTTATCTTTAAATCGATTAGATGATGGGTATGAAGTTATATCATAGTATTTCATGTTTCCCATAAAAAAAATTCCTTCACGTAATTTGAGTTTATGGAATAATTGATCAAAGGAGGGAGAGGAATCAAATATAACACTCTCTTGTAGTGGAGATAAGATACTTTGAATAAAAATATCTTGTAATTCAAAATCAGCTAGTACATTAGTCATCTTAGAAAGTTTTTTCTTATAACGTAACAATTGTCAACTAGACGCTCGTTAGATCCTTGTTTTATTTGAGAAACTTGTGCAGAAGAAATATTGGTGCTAATATTCATAGAAAAGTGAGAAATGAAAGCATCAACTAAGTGTGTAAAATAAGTCACTGAATGAACATGTAGATCATATAACCAATGCATAGTGTAGTGTTACAAACTCTTAGGAAATAGCTTGGCTAGTAATGTATGTTCATCCGCATAGTCAAGATATGCCACATGGAAAGATCAGAGATGCTCTTAAGGGTCGTTATGGCCATTAAATGTGGAAAGACTAGGTATAAATAAGTTAGGAGGAAGTGGGTAAGCAGAATTGGTGGGTGAAAAAAGAGGTGTGAGGGAGTAATGAGGAATTAAGAGATGGAGAGGAATGTGAAGTACCTTGCTAGAGTTGACATATTTGAATTTTCAGATCCTAACATAAAGAAGCTAGGTCATGAGTGCCTTAAGAGGAACCTAGTTGTGTATTAGAATTATTGAGAGTAATGAGGGGAGCAGTAGTTGTAGCAATGGAAGTGGGAATGTTTAGGGGTTATGTAGAGGTAATGGGAACCGAGGAGGAATCTATAAGAGAGATAAAAGTAGAATCTGATAATTTTTAATAGAAATTAAAGAATTGAGAACATGCAGAATATGTAAATAGTTGGTGTGTAATGCTTGATGGAAATTGGTGAGCTTATTTTGTTTTTAGTGATCAATGTTTTTGCTATCATCATATGAGTGTTCACTACCATAAGCTTCAATGTTTCCAATAGGGACATTATTTTAGTTAAGCAAGGGGTTGGAAGATTCATCCATTGATTAAGATGATTTACAAAACATGGAGGAAGCTCAATGTACTCAATGGTACAAAAATGACTGCTACAAGTGATGGGCACAAGAAAAAGACCTTGAGGGAAGGTAGGGTTCCAACGAGTTGGGTTCACCAAATGATTTAATATAAATAGGATTAAATCTAAGTACAAAGTAACTACTATAAATAATGATGTAAAAGTACTAATATAAAATAAGAAATAAGCAAACAAGCATGTATAATGTAGAAACCTAAGAAAAAATGGGAGATAGGAAGACTTAGTTGATTTATGAGAAAACTAGTAGTGATCGGGGAAGGTAAATAGCTGAAATAGACTATAAGCAATGTCATTGAAGCTGGATAGAGGTTCTAGAACTCAAAACAGTGTAAGGTAGGAATGCCTAGGCATTGGCAACTAAATTTGGGTGTTTTTGGCCAAGAAAATACTTAGGTTCAAATACCTTCTGTGCCGAAAGTGGTTCCATGTTGATTCTTGTTTGTCAATTGAGATTTGCTCCTTAATAGCCAAATGTACATGTAACCTATAGAACAAAATGTGTACCTGCACATGTCCACAAACCATGCATCGAATCTAATAAAAATATGCATAATGTGGAGTTAGTTTGACCCCAATGGTCACTCGAAGAGTGACATTACAATCAATTTCTGCACTACATCTCAAACTCTATGTAGTTATGTGTGTAAGTGTGAGTAATGATGCCCTTGTGCAAGTTGCACTAAGAGAGCGGGCTAGATCTAGAATTCTCCAATGATGCAAATGTGTGGAATGGAATATAATAGAGGTCCCCTCATATGTTGTGTATGCAAAGTGTTGCAGCCCTTGTTCCTTAAGTGAGTGTGCTGGATGGATGCTTTTTGTGCTATTTGTGCCTTTTGGATGCAATCATAGGTGATGGTAAGTAATGTTAGTGTTTAGTCCTTGATTTTTAAGAAGTGACTAATAATATATGATTCCCTTGTTTTAATTTTGTAATTCAAAATTGGAAGGATGACCTATAAGTGAAAAATATGCCCAAAATATAAAAGAGACCCAAAATGAGCAAGTAAATATGAGAGAGCCTCAGGAATGCCCAAGAGGGACAAGAGCACCTAGGAGCTAGTGTCATAACTGGGGGATAATTTCTAAGGCTATAAAATATAAATTAGTTAAGTTCTGACTGGAATGTAATATGTGTAACACTAGAAAGAGTACAAAAGATAAAGCAAAGAGGCCAAAAATAGTTGTCAACCACTAGTTTTCTTGCTTATGACTCATGTATACTTTATTATATTTTAGGACTTAGAAATGTACCCAAGTGCATGATTTTGTGTCTACAAAAGGATGCAAAAAATGTACACTATCATCTAAATCACTTTCCATATATATTTAATAAATATTAATAACATTTATCAATTTTTGTAATCAAATGCTTATGCTTCAATAAAAATGAACTTCTTTGGGGTTTTTATAAGACCTAGTGGGCCTAAATTGAAAAAAAAAAAATCTTATACAAAAATTAATAACTTAAAAAAATGTTTCAAATATAGGAATATGGAATTATGTACCTCAAAAATATCTATTCCCTCCACTTAATACAAGAACATTTCATTCACCCTTGTTTATTCCACCAAGAATCTAATTGAGCCAAATCTCTTTTCCCTACTTTTATGGATTGATTACAATAAATATGTACTAGTTTTATGAATTCAACACAATATGCATGCCATCCTTTTTAATTAAACACAATATGTATTCCATGGTTTTCTCACTTTTCCATAATATTTATGTATTTGTTTTCCAAAATGAACATAATATATTCTAAAATAAACTTTGTACATATAAATACATTTTTTAAAACTCTAAAGAACTTTTCACTATTGTCTCCAACTTAAAATGTGATTTTAGTAAAGACGAATTTATGTTAAAAAATAAGACATGCTACATATGGAACCAAAGTCCCCATTATAAATACCCCAACATTACCTTTAAACATTAAAAAAAATTGTACTTTCAGTCACACATTAAAGTAATAATCTATGTCACTATTGATATACCCTGATGTCATGTGGGTTATAGTTAGTGGCATTAAATATGCCTTAATGTTACCCTTTTTAGTTCCTTTGAGTTTGTGAATTTAAATCCAACTTTAGGATGCAAAATTTAACAATGAAAACTTTAAGGTGACTTGGAGGTGACTTTAGGCTATGAATTTTATTATTCCAAGTGTTGTAATTATCCACGGAAAACCAATTCTAAAAATTTCCCATATATCATGGATAAGGGATTGGTTCTTGGTATGATGTTGTGAGGTATTTAAGGGGATAGAAATATATAAAGTACTATATTTATATAGCCTTTAAAGGGATTTGAGGAGACAAATTTACTTCTTCCATATTTTTGGACTTAGTGAAGGGTAAATGAAAAAAAGATTATGGGAATTTTAGTATCTGTTTTTTTTTTCACAAATTGCTTATGCATTTTGTAAAACATTGTTTGAACCTATTTTAAATAGGTTCAACATGTAAAATCGAAAATTGTGTATTCCCTATGTAATATAAAAGGTACATGCCCTATATAATGCATAATATGTATGTCCATTGTAATCCATTAAATAAGAATTTTTTTTTTTACAAAGGGTGTACACCCTATTCCTCCTCCCAAACATCCTTGGGTTTTGGATTTGGGATATAAACCTAATACTTGGACATGCACTAGACTAGACAACATGAATTTTATATATTTTAGAATTCTTATTCACCTTTGTGGACACAAATAATTAGTTAGATTAATTTAATTTCAAAAAAAAAAAATGGTTATGTTGAGGGGAGAATGTTACTTTCATAAATATGTATTTTTTAAACATTACATTATTATTTTTAGTTATTACTTTATTTATATATAACATAAATCATTTTTTGATAAATGATTTGAGGTGTTCTATTAAATTCCTCACCCATGAAAGTACAAAATAAGTACATATAATCCATAGATGAAGAAGAGAGAAGAATATGAGAGAAGATTTCCTGATGTTGTTGAAGGAAGGAAGATAAAAAAGGAAGAGTAAGAAGCGTAGATCATTCCACATATAGACACTAAGGTGGATCAATAAGTATTACAAAAAATAGTACAAGAACATCTCATATATACAAAAAAAAAAGGAGTTTACAAAAAATATCCCACATTAAAAACATAACCCCCTAAGCCTAATTTGGGGAATCTTATATGAATTTATAGGTTGGTGTTGAAGGTGGTATGGAATAATTGGAGATGATTCCTTCCTTATATTCTAGAAACACCAAGAAGTTCCTACGTGCACCCATCATGAATGAAGCATTGTGTGCCAAATTGGACATCCCCATTTTACAAAGATCATGGAGGAACCACATTGTTCCTGCTAGTATGACTTCAGGATGCATGTTTTCCTTCATAGAAGCCATCCATTCATGTCTAAGGGATACCATTGAAGAATAGTTGTTATTACCTAGGTTTGACATCCCCCAATTTTGAATATTTTTATACTTTTAGAGTGTAAGGAGACACACTTTTTCCACAAGGACTTCTCTTTTTCCTTCCTCACCAATGGGGGATACACACCAAATCTTTAAAATAGAAAAATATTTCAATTTTGAGGATGTGGAGGGTTGTTCAGGACCCCAGGAATTAATTACCTCATCTATTCTGTTATCAGAGACAAAATATAATTTCTCATCGAGAACATGGAAGTTGAGTTTTGGCCTAAAAAATTCCCATTTTGTTTTCAATTCCTCCTCCAAAATCTTGTGATTAGGGTGAAATAAATTATGAATAATTACTTGAAACATATAGAAAGAAGGGAAAACAAGTTTCATGTGACTGATAAAAATTTGTTAGATTTTTTAAACCATCATTTCCTCCTCCTTGAATTAATCATTAAAATCAACATGGTTTAAAATTCCAAGGTATTGTGGATAAAATCATTTCCATGACCGTCAACTCAAAATAAGGTAATTGGGAGGGGGTTCATACAAATTTCTTAAAATTATTGCATGTCTAGGGGAGGTTTTAAGGGTCATTGAAGTGGAAAGTGAGAAGGAAAAGAGTATAGGGAAGATTTTGGAATGACACCCATAGGAATGTAAGTAGAGATATATACCGCAACTCAAAATGGAAGGAACAAGTTTGAAATGACAAGAAGAGAATCTAAAGATCAAATGGGATATACGAGTAAAGGAAACATAATATAAAGGTCATAGAAAGGGCACGTGAGAAGAAGATAAAAATACAAGAAATTTTTGTCATGATTCAATTATTAAGTGGCTTCAATTGATGCCTTTCATTGATATAATATTGTGGATCCCTAACTAATCCATTGTATCTATTTTATGTACAAGGGATAAAGAGGGTGAATTTTTTCCATAGTTGGCTAGAAATTCAGCTAATACACTAGAAGATATTCAATTCTATTTAATTTCTATTTGACCAAACCATTCTAGTGTCTTATAACATAGGCCTGTGATGTAACAGAGCTTCCAATATGTGGTGTTTCTATTTTTTAATACATTGATTATAATCTCACAATCCTCTTCATTTTGAAGGAGTTTACAGTTCATATCTTTCACCAATCAGAGGTCTTTAACTACATAAATATATTATTCTTAATTGTTCATGGCCTTTGGTATATGAGCTGAACATGCCATTATTACATTACCTTTAGATTCCCTAATGATACCACCAAAAATTAAAAACTAATTGGTTACCTTTTATTTCTCCATCCACATTAAATTTGATCCAATTTAGAGGGGGAGCCATTGATGTAGTCAAAATTCAATCAAACTCAATTCACAATGTTAGAGCTAATGCACTAGTCAAACTCTACCCTTTAAGCCTTAGACAAGTTACGTATTCTTATACACAAGGCTCCAAAACTATGAAATATCTTGAAATTTTATCTCATTATACTAAACCAACCTTCTCAACATGTTCTTATCCCCTTAATCATGCCAATTTATCCTTTGAAATGGATCAAAATAACTATAAAGTACAATTGGACTTACCTTTTATAAAACTACCTTGCAAGGCTTCTTAAGTCACATATCATTATCACATTCAAGGTTAGAAACAATAATGGAAATACGAAACCAACTAGTTTCACCTTATAGTACCCTTTAAAGTGCTTAATATGTGTGTCAATTTTTACGGTGTCACTCGTAAGCCTCTTTCTTGAAATCCAATTCTTTCTCTATTAGTTTGCAACTTTCCTATCAACCCTGTGCATATACACTGTCAATAATATTCTTCCATCCTTAATATTCCCAAACATGAAAAAATAAATTTTGAGCACCCATTACCACATTTATTCTACCCAAGAAGTTTCAATAGGTAACTCTAAATTTCTGGCATACTTCCTTTGTTAGGTTTCCTTCTAGATTAGGCCTTTAGCATAGTCCTTCCACATTATAGATGAATATCATAATTATCTCTCTTTTCCACTCAATAATTTCCAAAATTATTGTAAAATATGTTAGGAGATATTTTCAACAAGATTTAGTCCATATATTGGGTTTTCATTCATTGGTTCAAGGCTTCAAACTACATACCCTAGATCTATTCCTCCTTATATCCTACTAACCATTTTGAATATTGTTATACACTAGAACTTCTTAAAGAATGATAGAGCTCTGCACCTTCATGAGAATGAATCAGGAAAGGCTTATAATTATATCCTTCAAATTTTAAGTGTTGGAACCAAATCTTGATCATTAAACTTCTCCTTGGATTCTAAACCCTAGTTCACAAAAGTACTTCTACAGGAATATAGAACTTCTTAGGAACCTGTGATCGTAATACTTCACTTCCCACATCTCAAGGTGATTTCATAGGATTATAATAATCACTGAGACATAATATTTATAGAATCAAACAATTTCTTTCTCTTATAGGCCTTCAATCAAATGAAGATGTTGTATTTAATGCTCTCAATGAGCACCTACATGTCTCTTTATAATCTGGTACAAAAAAGGAGAGTTTACAAAGGCTTTAAGCCCTATTTCTTCACAATATGGACTCTAAAAGAAATGTGTGGGGTTATGTTCAAATATCATTCTTCTAGTTACATGTAAATATATTCAAAATTTCTCTAGTTATAAACCCCAAAGGAGGGTTTGAACCTACACTCGATATCTACTCTTTCCTCAATTATTGTATGAATTCTTTGTCAAAGCCTAAAACTTCTCCTAGAGGTCTAAATGACCATTCAATTTATGAATTAATTATCAGTGAGAACTCTAATAGTTGTACTTTCAAAAATTATGTCAAATTCTCATACTCTACCTTTAAGAACTGGTTTCCTTAGTTTTCAGGGTCACTAAGTCAAAAGAATAATCTTCTATTAAATCAAGAATAGACAGGGCTTCAAAGAAATAACTTCTTCAATGTAGAATGGTTGTGATTACGGTGTTGTTTTATTGCTGGTAGTTTATTGTTTAACTATTGTTTCTTAGCAGTTTTATTCCTAGTTTGATTCTTCTTAGTAGTTCCTTTTTTGTCTATTGTTTGGCTTGATGAATTATCTGGATTCTGATCCTTTTTTTATTCTTACTCGTGTTATCTGGCTTTTGATCCTTTTTGTATCAGGGTATAGTCCCTTCAAAACTATTTTACTTTAATAAAAATGTTTCCCCTTGTTTAATAAGGTTTGAACACATTATAATCTCAACCATTTCTTGCTCACTCGTACCTCCATGGTTCATATTCATTCTTCCTTCACCTTTCAACTTTGATTACTTGAACTCCCTCACAGTTCACAAGAGATAACCACACTCACAAGAACAAAATGAAAACAATCATGCATGCACAGTATTATAGAAATATCTCAGTCTTCATATCACCTTTTTAGATCTCTTTTAATATTACTCAAACTGTAAAAAAATGGTATGAAGCAACAAAAATGAAAATAAAGAGTACACCTAATATAAAATTTATTTATAAACAAAATGTCTTCCTATTTCTTGATCCCTTGAAGCTTCTTACACCTATTCTTTGAATGGAATGATTGAAGTGGTTACAAAATAGGTTAAATATTCTTCCTTTTTCCTTCCTAACTAAATCTTGGCCCTTTAGGCCCTTCATGTGACCTATTTACCTTTATTATCACCTCATAAGACTTCCACCATACCTAAGACCTTATAATTGAACATTACATTGCAACCATGACTTCATCAACCTCCTAGACCTAAATTAAATCTTGTTAAATATTAAAACATATTAAATGCTACAAGGAAGACACCCAAATGTTAAAAAAAAGTTCAAAAATTCCCTCAAACAAATCGTCATTCTTGGAGGGAAATGACAGTATTTGAATTTTTGAAGAACTTAACACATTCTCGCACCTATAAATGACTCCTAATAGACCCTAAACCTTCCAAAATCCTAATCAAGTCAAAATTGACATGAGAGTGAAAATTTAAATAATGGAAGTAATGCTCCTACATCATCCATCCATTTGGGATTGGTGTTTAGTAAGGGGTTTTGTGAGTAAGTTGGAGTATTGGAATGATTCCATATAATAAGAGATTTTTTTTGTTTTATCTCTGGATTACTCTTTATATTGGATATTTTTTTTAGTGGAGATTAGAATTGACCCATTAAAAATATAGAGCCTCTAACCAATGTGTGTGTGTGTGTGTGTGTGTGTGTGTATCCCATGTCATTGCCTACCATTAAAATATTGTTGTATTCCTTTCCATCCATATGTTCCATATAATCAATGATGGAATTGATTCCAAAAAGGGGTGAGGATGGATCTTCATAAGGTTAACTGAAAATAGAGTTTTTTATCACCCAACACTGATTTTTAGATGTGAAGGGACTATGCAGTACTATTTGGTTTATAGATTCTATCACTTTCTTGAAAAAATACATCTTTTAGGACCATAGAAACCTTATTTGATGATTTTCTCAAACCTTAACATAATTTTAAGTGAAACCATCCAAATGAATGGACCTATTTTAGGAAATATGCATATTCCCATAAAACTTGTAGCCAACCATTTATTAGATAGTTGGACCATGGTTTGCAAGGTCAATCGATGATAACATATACTAACATCATAAATTCCCAAGTAAGAGCCATTCCATATTAATGTATCATGTTTCTCCCCCTTTGGTGGGCGTATTTGGGAAAGGATGTTAGAAATGAGGGAACTCTACAAATGATTTTCATTTCGTATGGACCAGTTTTTCCACTTGAGAGTGTGATAGTTTAGATCATCTACAATGACATAGTTTGATAATCAGATACCCCATCATTCCTTTGAAATTTATTGGATGTCATTAAGAGAGATTATTGAATCCAAGTGGGGAAATACTAACCATGAGTCATAACAAAAATTTATCTTTGTACCAGAGCCTATCATCCATGTTAAATTCTACTTAATGGACCACATGCATGAGCTTAGAAAATTTCAAATGGTTGAGCCACTTGAGGGATCAAGAATGGAGAATATTCTTTTTGAAATCATGGAGTCCAAATATTTGGCTTATATTATTTTACTCCAAATTTGATCCATGTTGGATTATGCTTACCACAAGATGTTGACTCCCAATACAACATGGTGCCTTCCCAGATCTGATAAATTTACTCTTCCAAATTGTTTTGGAAAGAACAAATTTTTCCATTTGAGGATACGAAATTTTTTATACTCCAATGTGCCTTGCCAAATTAACTTCTTTGAAATATTATCTGGTAACTTGAGGACACTCGTGGGTAGTTTCAAAATTGAGACTAAGTATGTGGGAAGAGCTTACAACAATATTTTTTATCAAAATAAGTTTTCTTGCCAAGGAAAGCCATTTTGTTTTCTAGGTGGTAAGTCTGCTATCCAGCTTCAAAATCTGATTTTTCTAGGGGTTTTTTCTCATTTCCTTGATGAATAGAGGAAAACCAAGGTATTTTCTAGGCATATTACCGAATTTGATGCCTTAACATTAGATATTTCTTGTTGGAGTTGATAAAAGGAATTGAAGAAAGAACTTATGATTTTTTATAGCTGATTTCTTGGCCTGATACATCCACATATATTTTTTAGTAGGAGATTCCACATTAAATTTTATCTTTCTATAATAATTGTATCATCTATTAGTAAAGGATGGGGTATGGACAGGGCTTCTTAGGTATTTTTCATGCCTTCAAGTCATTCTTCATCTAAAAATTTCTTGAAAGTGAAGCTAATAGTTTTCATCATGATTATAAAAATAAAAGGAGATTGTGGGTTCCCTTCTCATATGCCTCTAGCTATTCCAAAGAAGGAAACCGACATTCCATTGATGGATACATAAATGTGAGATGAATAGATACAATTTGCAACCCAATTACACCATCTTTGAGAGAATCCTTTTCTTGAGGAGAACCTTCCCAAAGAAACCCAATTGCTTTTATAATAAGCTTTTGAAACATCAAGGCTCGTCATCATTCCTTTTGAGTTTGAAATAGAGAGATAATAAATTACCTCATATGCAATAATAACCTTATCAAGAATTGATTTACGTTCCATAAATCGACCTTGTTCTTTTGAAATTATATCTAGTAGGATTTCTTTGAGTCTCATAGCCATTACTTTGATGCTAATTTTGTAATTTTTGTTTCAAAGTGAGATTGGTATGAGGTCAAATAAGGATATATATGAATCTATTTTGGGGATGAGAGAGATGAAAGTACAATTAGAATCTTATAAGATTCTTCCACAACTGCAAGCCTCATTCACTACTACCACACTTTATAATTTTTATAGGTTCTATAATTTTTAGGAGAATAGGTTTGGGAAACCTTATGGCCCCAGTGCTTTATCCCCATTCACTTAAAAACACCTTACATGAATATCACCCTCATCAAATGGAGCCATTATCCGATCATTATGAGATTATGAAACCAAATATGGTATCACTTGGAGGAAATCTAATACAGGAGGATCTCTCCTAGGTGCCAATTTTGGGCTATAGGACTAAAAATTGCATGATTGAAGGGTTCTTGACATGAGAAAATAGCTAATTTTACAAGCTTAAGAGGGATTGTCTTGAGTTTTTTTATCATTCTATCCTAGATATTGGATTGAGTGTGATTGGTGCTATGCATCAAACTCACCCATGTCAGATTATTTGATTAGTATATTATCAATAAGTAGATTTAGGAAGAAAAATGTTTCTTTGGCCTAGATCTCCACTATGTTATATAGAGTTAAATTATTTTCATTTTATATTTTAGTGGTATTATTGGATTTTCTTATTCTAACCATAGAGAAGTAAAATAATTTGTTGTTATGATTACCTTCTTCAACCTAGATTTCCCTAAAATTTTAACGTCAATGTTCCTCTTTCTTGGCATATATCTTGGAGAAAGGATAATAAATATTGCTCATGTTGAAGTACTAGATAAGAAATACCATTTAATTTTTTTATTTTTCTACGTTTCTAGATTCTTCTCAAGTTTGAAGTTTTTAAAAGTGTTATGGCTTGAATATTTAATACAATTCTTCAAAAATAAAAGCTTTGACATGAATTTGAATTATTTGAATCCTTTAATCCCTTGGTAGGTTTGGCACATCTGTTCGACCAATTCGGGAAATTTTTTATCCCTTGACCACATATTTTAATATTTGAATCAAAATTGTAGACACTAAATCATGCAATTTGGGTACATTTCTAGGTCCTGATCACATACCACTATTCATATGTTTCTTAAGTGATAAAAGTACTAATTGACCACTATTTTTGTCACCTTTTATTTCTTTATGGTTTCCTTCTTTATCTTACACACCTTCTTACCCAGTCTAACTTTTGACACTTTAGTTTTTCTGAGTCTCAACACCATCACCCAGCTAGGATGACAGTACCTAGGCACCCCCGTCCCCCCGGGCACCCCCAACCTCTTTGTATCTTGCTCACATCTTTTGGGTCTTTTCTAGTTGTTGGGCATATTATTTTATTGGTTTTTGACCTTTTAGTGGTTAATTACAACATTCAAACAAGGGAATAAAATAAATACAAAGCTATGTGACCATAATACAAGATCAAACACTAAGCATTATCTATCACCACCTAAGGTTGCATTGAAAGGCCATTACAAGAGCATCAAAGCATCTAGCTAGAATTAATTCAAGGGAAAAAGAATTGCATTCTTCTACATACACTTCATAGGAGGGTATGTTCATTTTTCCATGCACATATCTATATACATCCTTTACATCTAGCTATTTCTCGTTATTCAAGTGCTTCTACCATAAGATCTACCTAGGGCACGATTCTACACACACACACACATAGAACCACATGGAGTCTAAAATGTAGTACAACACCCAAATTATAAGTTCACTTAGTTGGTTGATTGTCAGGGTTAGTCCAACTCCCCATTTGCATATTTTTCTTTTTATGATTTGATGTGTTTTAGGGTTTTGTAGTTTCTCTTTATATCTGCAGGCTACAAGAGAATCTTGCAGGCTTAGTGTGATATACATGCGATCAATAATGAAGGGAAGCAACATAGAAATGACACCAAAGAAATCAATTTCTAACCATTTTTGTAGTCATATGCATCCATCCGTGGTTTATAGTTCCTAGGCACCCTTGACCTGATCTAGGCACCCCAGTCCCAGTATTATTGATGCTTGCACAATTTTATGGGCTCGGTTGTGATAGTCTTCCTTCCTGTTCCATCAATTTTATACATCGACACAACATCGAAATTATTACAAAATCATCTAATTATTTTATCCTTTCTCTTGCACTTAGGGTTTCAAATTTATTATCTTACTTATTTGGGTCAAATTTTTACTTTATTGTTATATCATTGCATTATAACTTAATTAAAATTTAAAATTTATATTTCTATATGTTTTTAAATAATTTTTTGAACCCCACTCATGATAGGTATTTCATATCCTTCTTTGGCATACCATATTCTCTATCATGTCTCCTAAGGTTCGTCAGATCTCTTTGTCTCAATTAATTCAACTGCATACACCTTGTAAAGAGATTCTTTAAAAATCTCTGGACACCGTGTATCTTCCTAGAGATATGCCACCCACTGAAATTAGTGTTATCTATGATCATCTTTTAGATGAATCTCTTGGTTATAATTCCAATCAATCTATTTGTAAATCCATTCAAGCTCTTCATTATTTATTTCAAGATAAATTTCAGGCTATGGAATCCAACATTACATCCCTAAAATCTGAGATCCAACTCCTTAAGGATGTTTCTCAACCTCAGGCTCATTATTATTCCACATCTCATCCTCATTATACTTCTTCTACATGTACTTATATTAGTGAACCATAAGTTTTACCACTCTCCGTGCCTCTAAAATTTGAGCTCAATACTAAGCAATAAGAAATTCTTCTGCACCTCATAGCTCATCAATTGATCAGTTTTCCAATGACTCATTCCTATCCTCTATATCAGATCATCAAATACCAAGGTCTCCCATTTTACACTTATCATCGAATCAATGGCATAATGAAAATGATTGCTATGATTTACAACTAATAATCAAGAATCTTGAGCATCAACGTTTTATCTCATTTGCTTCACGATACTCTGTTACATGTTCATATCTAATTGTTACATCCCATTGGGTTCCTAAATCTGATTCATCTATGTCTAATTACCATCATGCTATCACTTCTCATGTTCCTTCTTTGGTCACTCAAGCGTTTCCTATCCAATACACTCAAGTTACACAACCACTTATCAAAATTAGTATCACTCCACTTTCTCTCAAGTCATTTATGTCACTATCAATTCAACCTAATAAAATCCTCTAAAAATTAGTTCAACACCTCCTCTTATTGAGCCTATTACAGTGTTACCCAATAATATACCAATTCAACAGCCCATCTTTTTTTCAAAGAAACACTTCCTTATTTTGATCCTCAACACCCATTTCAAACTCTGTCACCATGCGGTGGTCCTATTGTTGCTTCTACCTACCATTGTGTTGGCCCTCTCTCTTCTCAGAGAAATATTCAGTGTGAATATTCATATCTTCTCTTTTGGTGGTTGTATTAAATACCCATGTCCTATCACTAAGAGAACTCCATATTTTCATTTCTCTTTTATACGAGAATGTGTACACAAAATATTATGAAAAATAAAATATCGAAAAACTTTCTAAATTTTTATCCAATTTGTTTCGGGATTTTGACTTAACAAATTTTAATACACTAAAAACCCTTTCATCTTTCATTGAGCCCAATATAATTTTTTTAACATCATTCACATAATTGTAAATATTTAATAATAGTTTCCTACATGATTCTAATAGGATACATATTTTTCCATAGATGTGTAATAACACCTTTTTCTAATGGTTCAATTACACAATTATATTGATCAATCATTATGAGCATGAAACAAGATGACTGAAAAATCAGTAATTCTTTCTATATAAGACCTTTAATTTCAAATCCTTGGAACTCTACATATTTACTAAAATTCTTAAAGAGTGTTTCTATAAATTTGTAAAATAAATTTCTTATGCCTTCTTTACCTCTATTATGATTCTAGAAATCAGGATACACCACTACCATGGCCTCAAGCAAGTCATCCCTTTTAAAACGTTCTCTGATCTGATAAGATAAGCTTTCAAATATTTTTCTTAATTTTATTCGTGTGTCATATATAACCTTTTTGTATAAATTATGTGTTGTAGGTACTTCTTCAAGATCTGCTATTGTGATATCTTTACTTTGTTTAAAATGTGTGCACAAAAATCTCCATCCCATTAACAATGATACAAAGATGGTCGTTGATATTGGATTTCAAGTAGCTTTTCAGATCCTTTATATTTGTTAAAGTTTTCCAACTATTGAAAACTGGAACTTTAAAACTTTCTTCAGAGTTGTATAACATATCAAGAGATAGGTATATATGTTTTCTCAATCTTATGAAGTCAAAAATATATGCACGGGTCTTTCTTGAGCATGTTTAATTAAACAATTGATTTCCTTCAACATAGGGAGAATATTGCATCGTGTTAATAATGTTTCAAAATATTTTAAACGGTACAACAAAAATTTTGCTTTGTCAAATTCCTTATGATATTTAAACATGAAACCTACTAAAGATGAATATTATTCAAAAATTTTGCTTGCAAGCTCATACATCAAAATCCATCTTATATCAACATTTTTAAGGAGATTTTTTACCATCAGTAACTCTAATTGTAAATTTTTGAAACTCCAGAAATTTTTTTTGGACTATTTTCCATGTAAGCATGTTAGTCACGGATGAGCTCTTCTGCTTTAATGACATTTTCAAATGTGCTAACAATTTTGTATGCAAGGTTCATTTTATGAGCCATGTAATCAGTTGGAATCATATATGGGGAAATTTTTGTTGTATAGGTGAACACAAAGTCCACTTCTATGACCCTGCATTACGGATGCACCATCAATACTAACACACACCAACTTAGTAGCAATTAAATAGTCATCCATCCCAGATTGAATTCCTCAAATTATAAATAATCTAATTCACAAAGGTTTTCATCATTACAATTTTCAACCATTTTATTAATAGCTAACAAATGAGTTTTACCTTAAATGATTCTCAAAAGTGTAGATGTGCATGTAAGCCCCACGATGTGTTGTCACTTGTTGTGACCTCATCGATGGATAGTAAGATAAACATTGTTTTTTTGACTTTTTCTTTCAAATATTCCATTTCAATTATTGCAAGACACTTTGTCATTTTCTAAGCACTGCTCTCTGAACCATTGTGATTGTGGAATGTTGAGAAACCTGTTATATCAAAACAAAACCTTATAATCTGCAAAATCTGAAATTAGTCCTGCCATTTTTAAGAATGTGGAATATAATAGAGAACTGTAAATTATTGGCTTGTAGATTGGTATTCATGACTTTTCGAAAATTGTGCATTAATTGTTCCCCCTTTCCTTAACAAGTTACTCTTGATGTTTTTGTCTCATTTTCATAATCGGTTGCATGTCTTACATGCGAGCAATATTTTGTAGTTTTCCATTTATGTGTCTTTATTTTATTTCCATATTTTTCCGTGACTGTCACATATATTTTTCCACGATGTTTCTCAATTGTGTCCAACTTTAGTTGTAATTTGCGATCTTTTTTTTAGTTTCCAACTACATATTGTACATCTAAATTTTGTTGGTAGTATCGATTACCATTCTTTGGCTCTATAGGTTCAATGAATGGATATTTAGATGCCCAATCTACCTTATTTGACCTCCCAATTGTCTAACTAGTTTTCTTCCTTTGCACATAGATTTTTGTTTAGAATTTTCAACTTGATCTCTATTTCATGAGATTGAGAATTGGAAATATCTTGTACTAGTTTAATATTGTCATTAGGAATGTCTTCCATTAGAGGAATTTTATAATGGGGTTTATCTTTCAACTCTGACATTCCATCATCAATAATATATTCATGTGTTGACATGTTATTCTTATTAACTATTCCATGTGGTGTGTGTACTGATATATTATTCAGATTAATTTTTCCATGTGGTGTGTTTGGTGACATGCTCTTCTCATTAATTTTTTCATGTGGAATACAATTATCAGTGAAGGTTTCTTCATTCAAAAGGGACAAGTGTTTGACTGTGACCTTGAAACTTTAAATTAAACTAGCAAATACATTAAAATAGTCTCTTACCTATGTTTGAAGTGGATGCAAGTTGTGTGTGTAATTTTTTTTTATTTCCTGAAATAATTAAATATTTTTTTATTTCTTTTTAATTTATATGTCTTCTTCTTATTATTAACAAAGGCCATTTACCTAAGACCAATCCAAATTTAATTTAAGTATGTAATCATGGATGAGCCATATGTAAACAATAAAACTAGTTACATATATGTACCACTTGTTACTAGATGGTAGCATAAATATATGCTATCGGTCGGTAGCTGGAATGTATGCTACTGGCTGGGAGCATAAATTTATGTTACCTTGTCAGAAGCATACATTCATGCTACCGGACAGTAGCATATACACTACTTACAACCTTAAAGGAAAGGCTGAAGCATATGTGTTATCTATCAGTAGCATATTTATAATCAATGGAATAGTTAGAATTTACATCACCTAGTGTCCTATTTACTATCGTACGGTAGTGAATTTCTGTAGATCATCAACACCCACACTAAAATCAGAATTACAAGTTGATGTTTAATATCAAAATCATAATTAGAATGTGTGTGTGTATGTGCGTGCATGTGTGAATGTGGAAAATTTCTCTTTCGTGGTAAAGGAATTTTTAATATAAAAATTTGGTTATTAGTTTCAATTCATGGAAAATTGACCCAAAAAAGTAGCTTATACCCATAAAATTTAAGCGAAATAATAAGCTTCCGACCCTTAAAATTTTACCAAAACCAAATTTCTAAATCCAGGATATTCATTAATTAACAAAGATTTTCCACTAAAATTTTCCCTAATTTATCTCCATCCTACTAAATATATTATTACACATGCTTCTATTTATGGCTAATTATCTCCTCAACCTCCTACTAGGTATATTATTACACATACTTCTTCTAGTGGCTCTCTATCTCCTCAGCCTCTTACTAGGGATCCTATTACACATACTTATTATAGTCTTTCTTTCCCTCCTGAACCTTTTGTTAGGCCTTATATTTTAGATGCTTCTATTTTCAGTTATTTCCATCTTATGTCTCATGTGACTCATATTATGGTTTTTACACAAGTTATACAAGATTATCCTTATTCTACTATAACACACTTGAGGCATGAGCCTCCTTCACCTTATGGGTCTTCCTCCCTTCTTGATGATGCACTTAGTGGATAGATATTTTACTACCTCCTTTCCCATATATAGACAAATTTAAAACTAAAAAATAAAATAATAACATAATAACATAATACAAATACATTTAAACACAAAAAATCATGACCTATATATGATTTGATTGGATAACTTGTTATTTTACATATGTTGTTTTTCATAATAGTCTAATAGACAACATATATTCTATCTACTCTTTATGCACGTACATTTATAAGGTATATTGAGCTTCACGTAGGACACACAAGACTTGATACATGATGGGAGGTATCGATGTGATTCCTTCCAACTGAATTTGATCATCTACGGGCATCTCCTATACTATGCAAGTTCCTTTGATTCAATATAGTTACTTTTCAATTTCTCATTATTCTTAATTACTTATATTGTGTATATGTTATGTTTTGGATTAATAAAAATAATACATGTGTCTTGTGCAATGTTAACCTATGTCACCCTATGTGTTTTTTCACTAATTTTTTTTATAATTGATTGTTCAATTACTTTCATACTTGATTTATTAACTACTTTACTACTTATTATATGCAACTTGAGTTCCTTTATCATCTTGTAACACCATGGGTGTTCCATTTTTGTGGTTTTATTCCTCTATTGTTTTTATGCAGCCACTTCTATGTATACAGCTTATGTTCCCTTAGTATGATTGTCTTGCAACACTATGGTTTTCCCATGTTTACATATATATGCCTTAATATGACTCTTTTAAATACTATGGTTTAAGCTAGTTTGATTAGCTATTTCTTTTCCTTTATGCTTTTATTATTATCTAACATGTGATTCCTATTACTACTCTTGTTTGTATCATGTTTTATGTTTTCTTCTTTGTGTGCGATTTTCTGTATTATGTGCTCCCATTTTTTTAGGAATAGGATACTAATATTGGCCATTAGTATAGTCTTCTATGTGATCTAACATAGATTATAAAATATTTCTTACATGGGTACACATCATTTCTTTTTATTAATGTTCTTAAATTATTTATTGCATGTGCCTAAAAATGGGGCACTCATTGGGGTATAATTCTACATCTACAGTTGAAGTGGAAGATTAAAAGACACATGCATAGGTTATTATAGGGTACAAATCCTCAAAAATATGTATAGAGATAAAAAAGTGATAGAATTCACAGTGGTTTAGAACTTTCCACTAGAGAGATGAACATAGTATGGTTTGGCCCTTTACTAAATGTTTATTTCATTATGTGGAAAAATTCTTAGAAAATTTCAATAGTTTAAAATTCTTATAGATGTTTACACACTTCTGAGATAGATTCAAATTTAAATTACATAGTTCATATTATAATATAGGGGGTATGATTACCTCACTCCTCCATTGCACTACTTCAGTACATCTACAGATATAATGTTTTGGGGCATGGACCTTCTTCTCTTTTACATTACTTAGTATCTTCGTAATTAGACTCAATTCTAAAACACGCGATGGGAGAATAGGTCATCCTTTCCTTTATGAACTTGTGCAAAATTGAGCGTTTAATCACAAAATTGTATGTTGAAGCAAGGTTACTTGACTTGAGAAAGTAAACTAAAATTGTATGTTTTGACAAGATTATGAGTTTTTGTTGATTCTAACATTGAAGGATGGTTTTGTTTCAAGATGAATCTACATCATTTATGATGCAGGGGCATCATCACCAAGGCTATTTTATTCTTATAGTAATCAAATTTTTGTTTTGATAGGTCTTAGAGTTTTCCTCGGGGTCATTGAAGTTGGTCTCATAGGTCTAAGAGGTCAAAAATTCAAACTATGGAGTTTCCCTCCATTTTTCAAATCCAAAATTTGAATCCCTTCTTGAGCCAACTTTGGTATTTTGGATTGAAATAAGAGGTTTAAAGTTTTTGTAAGGCCTCATTAGGGTATAATAAGGTTCATTGGGGTCTTTAAATCACATTAGGAAGTCATTTTAATTTGTAACTTAAATTTTTTAAGCTCCTTTGGTAATGTAACCTCCAAGCATTTATAAGTGACCTAGAAGATAGTTATAGACCAATAATTAAAATGTTAGAGGTATAAAATTCCATCTTGTAATTGTTTTTTTCATTGATCAATCAAGAAACAATGAGTTTGGAGCTCCAAAAAGAAAGGTTTTGATTATTTTGTATGAATACACTGTGAAATTGGTCTATAAGTAACTTTATTTGCATGATGAACATTTAAAAAGCATTCATTAGTACAGGTAGTTGAATGTCATTCAAATTATGTGAATTTATATTGATGATGAGTTTTTGTTGTTAAGGTTGTGAGTGAACATTGGATACTCAGATAAACTATAGCATAACAGTTGTGCAACCTCTAGTCCATATTTCAAGGAAAATGAGTCATATCTTGAAATGGGAGTGTTGTATTTATCCTGCATGATCAATCAATGATGGGTAATTTGAGTTTTAGGATCCTCTAACTATGATATTTGAAGTTAGAACGTTGATTATTTAGAAATTGAAAAAACCCTGAACTATGTATATGTCAAACTTTGTGTTCTCACAACATAGTAGGATAATTTTGAGAGACAAACATGTGATGCTTGAGGAAAATGAATTTATTGGTAATTTCATAAGCATATTAAAACCTCTACATATCCTCTTGAAGGGGTTTTATCTTTAGGAAGCACGAATTTTTAATTTAGTGAAGGAAACTATCCTCTCGAGTTATTGATTGTGAACTAGGGTTTCAGTTTTTAAGCACAATATGACGAATATGAGTCTGAAATCTAAAATAAAAAATTATGAGGAGGTTCCTTAGATAACTTGAAAGGAATTTTTAAGATTCATAGGTAAAATTCCTAGTTATCCTTACCAGTCTCATCAGAAAGGGGTGTATGTTTGGGAGGGACTAATTTGAGGTCAAAATTTGTAAATTAAAACATAATTTATAGAGAAGGTGTTTATAAAAATATTGTATACAAATATTTGTCCCTACAGGTGTCCATAAAGATGATTGCTTTGGCAAGAAACTCATTAAGATAAAATTTCTATTGAAATTTGTCTAAACACAAACCTAGTAACAAAGTTGTGAGTCCAGGAAGGTAAGAAGTAAACAAGAATATTTGCATGAAGACTTGGATTAAACCATTGGTCCACACTTATAAATTCATAATTAGATATCAAAACTATCATTACTTCCCTCCTGATTCCTTTGGATCATTCCAACTATTAGCAATCTAATAGTGATGTTCTCAAGAAGCATAAGTAGGTAATCTTTGCAAAATTAGAGCAAGTTATTCAATTCTTGTGATTCCAAGGTTCTAAATGATTGAGATAGAGTAGGTGAAGGTAAATATACATGCTTGAAGCCTTAAATTATCTTTTTTTAGAAAATAAAGTATATTTTTAGGTTTAGGGGTGGTTCCTAGTATTGAGAACAAGGTGCACAAAACGGTTTTTGGATTAAATTAGAAGTGATTACCTAAATTTTATTGTTGTAAATGTCAAGACACTAACACTGAGTACATTATATTGGTTTTAGAGAAGGGAAGAAGAAGGAGTTGACAAGAAAGTGATAAAAAGAAAGAGAGAAGGAAAGAAGCACTAAAGAGAAGAAGAAGAAGTTGAAAGGAAAGAGAAGAGGTTGATAAAATGCCATCAAGAAGAGTAATTAGAGGAGGAGGAGGAGGAGGTAGAGAAAATCCAAGAGAAAATAATTGGCTTGCAGTGTTGACCAATATCCAAGACACAGTAGGTTCATTGGAATTAGCTCAGAGAAGAGGGAAGTCAATAGAAGAAGATAATGATGAAGAAGAAGGAGAAATACCATTCGAAGCAACAAAAGCAACAGAAGAAGACAATAATCTAGATGTAAACCTATTAAAGGAAGTTATAGGAGCAAGCATAAATCTAAATATGAAAGTGCCAGAGTATGGTGGTAGCCTACATCCAGAAGATCTTATAGACTGGATAGCTAAAATGGATAAATAATTTGATTTAGAGGGCATTGCAGAGAACAAGAAAGTGACATTTGCAGTGACTAAACTCACATGACATGTAGCATTATGGTGGGATTTTTTGTAGCAGGAAATATTGAGTAGAAACAAAGAGAAGATCAAGAAATGGGATAAGATGATAGCCACACTAAAAGGTAATTTCATTCCTGTTGATTATAAAACTAGTTTATTCAAGAAATTGCAAAATTTGAGACAAAGAGAGTTAAGTGTAATAGAATATATTAATGAGTTCTACAAGTTGTCTATGAGGTATGGTCATATACTAGATGATGTTAAAGAAGTGGCCAGGTATGTAAATGGATTGAGGTTGAACATTCAAGATGAAATCAGCTTATTTCATTTGAGATCAGTGGAGGAGGCATATCAAGCATCCTTAAGAGTAGAGGAAAAGTTATCAAGAAGACAAATTCAGTATTTGAGAGGCAGAGGTATAAATCAGCAAACGGGAAGAGGAAAATTATAGCAGAAAACAAATGAAGAATATGTGACTAGTTCATAGTCACAGGGTTCATTTAGGGGTGGATACTTAAGAAGTGGATATGGATACAGAGGCAGAGGTAGATATGGAGGAGGTAGAGGTCAATTCAGAGGAAGATGCTTTAGATGTAACAAGTTTTCAAGAAATAGATCTTTTGAATGTCCTGACTATCCTCAAGCAAGAAGTAGCCGAGTTAGTTAAGCAAGGAACCAAGTAGCACATACAGAAGAAGACAAGAGAGAAACATCACCACCTAGAGGAGAATAGCTTGAAACAGGAGAGTCTTTGATGATAAGGAGAGCTTTGGTGCATGCATGCAAGCAAGATGAGTCAGTGCAAAGAAGAACCTTGTTTAGGAAAATATGTAAATCAAGAGGTAAGTGCTGCAATATTATTATTGACAATGGTATTACTGACAATCTAGTGTCTTATGAAATGGTCTAAAAAATAGATTTGAAGAAATTTAAGCATCCTAATCCATACAAGGTTTCTTGGGTATAAAAATATCATCAAGTACTAGTAGCTCAGCAGTGTTTGGTTGATTTCAAGGTGGGTATATATCATGATCATGTGTTATGTGACATTTTCCCCATGGATGCATGTCATCTTCTGTTAGGAAGACCTTGGTGGTTTGAAAGGAGAGCCATCCATGATGGGTGGACAAATACATAGGCATTTGTAAAAAATGGAGTGAATTATACACTAAATCCACTGAATGATAGAGGTGCATGGCCTAAGTAGCAGCTTAGAGTGATGATCATGGGGTTGAAGTCATTCTTTCAGTAGGATGAAGGTGGTGAATTTAATGAAGAAAAGGTGAATATAGTAAAGAAGATGTGGGCATGGTTGAGTGGAGAACAAGAATATAAAAAAAATTGCAAAACAAAGTGAGTATGGAAGGTGAGAATGAAAATACAGGGCATGATGAGTGTAAAAGAAATGGTGAACTGATAAAGATAGACAAGAAGTGTCCTAACTTAGCATATAAGGTGAAATCAGATCCTACAATGGAAAATTACAATTCTACCAAGAATGATAACACAGTTCAACAAAGACCATCTAGTGCAAGAACAAGAGGATAATATGCATGAGAAAGATATCATGTACGAGGAATTTGTTACTTAGAATTTGCAAGAAAATTGTTCTTCTAGAGTTGTTTATGCATGTGTATAAGATAAAGTATGTTTACAATAGTCATATAGAGTTACATACTTCCAACCAATACCACGATTTTTCAGTTTTGTAGGTAAAGTGATCTAGAGAGAGCATGAGAAAGATGATAAGAATGCTATAACAATCCAAGAGCATCAAAAATCAGTTCATGAAAGCATAGACTAAGTGTTTGAACTAAGTACACAATTGGACAGGACAAAATATAGCTATATGATAATGAGCAAACCTATCATGGAGAACCATTCTAAGATAGGATAACCTACAAAGAACCTAGTACAGTTTCAAGGAATACCAGAGGTCATAAAATCTAACCAAGAACCTTCTCAAAAGATCATGTATAACTAGAAACAAAGGAAGAAAAGACAAGAAGTAGCTAGCAAGCAATACAACTCCATTGAAGCTTCTCTTTTCCCCTTGGCAATATGATGTGGGGGAATCATCACCAAGGCTAGTTTAGTCTTATAGTAATCAAATTTTGGTTTTGATAGGTCTTAGAGTTGTCCTAGGGGTTGTTGAAGTTGTTCTCATAGGTTTAAGAGGTCAAGAATTTAAACTATGGATTTTCCCTCCATTTTTCAAATCCAAATTTTGAATCTCTTCTTGAGCCAATTTTGGTCTTTTGGCTTGAAATAAGAGGTTTAAAGTTTTTGTAAGGCCTCATTAGAGGATAATAAGGTTTGTTGGGGTCTTGAAATCACATTAGGAAGTCATTGTGATTTGTAAATTACATTTTTTTGAGCTCCTTTAGTAATGTAACCTCCAAGCATATCTAAGTGGCCTAGAATATAGTTATAGACCAAGAATTCGAATGTTGGAGGTATAAAATTCCATCTTGTAATTTTTTTGTTCATTGATCAATCAAGAAACAACGAGTTTGGAGATCTAAAAAGAAAGTTTTGATTATTTTGTATGAATGCACTATGAAATTGGTATGTAGGTAACTTTATTTGCATGATGAACATTAAGAAAGGATTCATTAGTACAGGTAGTTTAAGTTCATTCAAATTATGTGAATTGATATCAATGATGAGTTGTTGTTGTTAAGCCTGTGAGTGAACGTTAGATACTCAGATAAACTATAGTAGAAAATTTGTGCAACCTCCAGTCTAAATTTCAAGGAAAATGAGTCATACCTTAAATGGGAATTATTGTATTTAGCCTGAATGATAAATTACTAATGTGTAATTTAGTTTCAGAATCCTTTAACCATGATATTTGAAATTTGAACGTTCATTATTTAGAAATTGAAAAAAACCCTAAAGTGTGTATATGTAAAACTTTGTGTTCTCATAACAGAGTAGAAGAATTTTGAGACACATTCATGTGATGCAAGCTGAAAAAAAAAGTTACTGGTAAGTTCCTAAGAATCTAAACACATGTACAGATCCTCTTGAAGGGGTTTTATTCTTAGGAAGCAAGAATTTTGAATTTGGTGAAGGAAACTGTCCTCTCATGTTCACTATTGACTGTGAACTAGGGCTTGGGTTTTTACATACAATATTGTGAGTCTGAGTCTAAAAGTTGAAAGGAAAAATGATGACGAGATTATATTCTGAAAGGAATTTTGATGATACAGAGGTAAAATTCCTAGTTATTCTTACCAGTCTCATCAGAAACCTATGTATGCTTGGGAGATACTAATTTGAGGTCAAAATTTGTAAATTAAAACATAATTTATAGAGAAGGTGTTTATAAAAATCTTGTATAAAATTATTTGGCCTTAAGGGTGTCCATAAAGATGTTTGGTTTGGCAAGAAACTCATTAAGATAAAATTTCCACCGAAATTTATCTAAACACAGGCCTAGTAGCAGAGTTGTGAGTCTAAGAAGGTAACAAGTAAAGAAGAATATTTCCATGAAGACTTGGATTAAACCCTTGGTCCACACTTATAACTTTATAAGGAGAGCTCAAAACTATCATTACTTCCCTTCTGATTCATGTGGATCATTCCAACTATTAGTAATCCAATAGTTGTAATGCCTCGTCAGATGTCCCCCCTATTCCTGGCATAACGACCTTATTTCTAAGCTTGAGAGACTAGTGTGTCTGTGCTTTCATTGACCGTTGTTGACCTTTTCCAGGTCACAGTGAAGATTTTTTACCTTCCCTCTCCTTCTTGCCTTTCGAGTCGTTGTCGACACCCCAACTATGGACCTCGTAGCATCATCAATGACTATTCAGTTAAAGGAAAATTTGGTTCTCGGCTCTTCAAGTTTTTTGGGTCATTGACATTAATAGGATTAATAATTATTATCATTGTTTAGCTGTAAAATCATAAAAATAAAGTTTATAATAATATTACAATTTATAATGTCAAGGTGCAATTATTATTATTATTATTATAAACATTTTTTTGTTATTATGAATAGGGAGACCATAATTAATTGTGCTCATCATTATTTTACCTCATTTAGGGTTTGTATTCCTATTTAGTTAAAATAAACAAACAAAAAAATATTAATTAAAATTAAAGTTTTAACATTAAGAAAAACCTGTGATTCTTGTTGGGGGTGGTTTTAGGGCAAAGGATGCCTTTGTGGTTTTTGGTTGTATTTTTGCTATGGGGGAGTGAGAGTTGCCACCTTGGAGGGAGGAGAGAAAGCTCCAGCCTGAGTAGTTTACATTCGATAGCAAATCCCCATCCTGCGTCTAAGAAAAAAGAGCCCCCTCTGCCTTGCACAACATCTTGCAAAGTGTAAATGATTTAGAGAGCTTTTTGACAATTGTTGCAGTCGCAGATGCTTGGGGACAAAGTATGGATGCTCATCAAAGAAAATGGAGGAGGATTTTCACCTGATTAGTTCCAACGTTGCCAGCATCCTCCCAGTCCGTGCTTAGACCTGCATGGGCTCCCATCCAAGAAAAAGAAGGTAGAGGAACTTTGTCAGATGTTGCAGTCGCAAGTGCCCTAGTCGATGTGTATGTAAAATGTGGAAGTATGTGACCTGTTCAACTAAATGGGTGGAATAAATGCGGTTCTAAGGACTGTAATGATAGTAGGTTATGCAAAAAAAAATGGTTCTATAAAAAAGGCGTTGAACTGTTTATTAGAATGCCTCAAAGAAATGCGGTCTCATAGAATGCTATGATTTGTAGGATGTGCAAAAAAATGAGTTTGTTGAAAAGGCCTTGGAAACTTTCAAGCAGATGCAAAACCATATTCCACAACCTTAGCTGTATTCTCCCTGTGTGTGTGTGCCTAAATGGGAGCTTTAAATTAGTATATGGACTGTTAAAAGTGCATACAAAATGTGGAAATAAACACAAGGCATGAGAGATGTTTGACTAAAACACCTGATAAAAATATGGCATGCTGGAAAGGAACATGGTATTATAGACTAAATACATGTAGTTTTGCACAGAATGGTTTGTTAGTTCTATATGTAAGTTGTGGATGTACAAACAAGTTGGTGCTCATAAGGATTGGTTGAGCTTGGATTCATTCATGGAGATATTCATGCTCATAACCTATAATGGTGGGTGAAATCTAAATTTCATAACCTTTGCAAGCATCCTAACTCATTGTGCTGAAACGTGAATATTGTAACAAGATTATCATGTGGTGGAATTGTTGCTTGTATGCTTTCTAACTAGCTTGAGGCACCTCGTACACTACATCATCAATTAACAGGATTTGTACGAAGTGGCTATGTTAAAAATCTCAAAACATTTCAAGAAACTACTTATTCCATTGGAAAAATTCAAGTGATCGGGAAGTTGGTGTGACATGGTGGAGATTAGATCTAGGCTCGTGAACCAGTTGGCGAAGTTCCCAAGCAAGATGTTGAATCAAAGCCTACGTCTTCGATCGAATTTCTTCTCCAGGCATGGTTCTTCTTCCCTTACCTATCATAATTCTCGTGTTTTAGTTCTCTTTTGCAAATAAATAGAATTTTAAATTATTAGGATTTTTAATACAGTTAAATGTCCCTCCAACTCTTTGCAAAACAATATAGTGCCGTATCGCAACTCTGAAAGTCATTATAACTCGTCTACTTTAAACCATGAACTATCACCCTCGCTTCAAGATGATTTAGAAAACTCTTACCCTTCTTGATTGCTCCACTATAGTTTTATTCACCAGACGAATTTGACTCCCCATTGATAAAGTTGACCTTCTCCTTGTTTTAAATAGTTAAATTTTGTAATTTTTGGAGACTCGCTAAGTACCCTTCGCAACTCTGGAAATGAGATATGAAGTTTCATTCGTGTACCTTGGTATACGAGGAGTCACCTTGACCTTTGGTTTGACCCGAAATGAACATATGACATCCTTTTTACACTCTTATAGGAGCCCTGTTACACTGGTTTACAATAGTAGAAAGCTGTTAAATCTAGAAAGTTGGCTTTCATTTTGAACCGCCATTTGAAACCTAGATGGAGAAATTTCTTCCCGTCTTTGCAAACCTCTAGTGTTTATACTAGACAATTGCATGGAACTTTCAGTATAGGATAGAGCACCTGTTGGGATAGTTTGGAAAATCCATTTTGTAGGCCTTCGGTCACAGTGTGACGAGGTCAAACTGGACCAATTTCATTATGTCGCTCCAGAAAACTTGTTACCATTTAAAAATGGTTCTCTAGTTCTCAGTCCCGTCGACTCTGATGAATTCTCCTTATATAGGGGAACTAGTAGGATATGTCTCATTGCATGCTTCTCCATTAAACTTCAGTTATGGATGCGGTTTTCTGGGCACTCGAGCTAACTTTTGTCTTTTTACAACTAGGTGAACTACGACCAATGGCCCCGGAAAGCTAGTAGCCAAATGCAAACCGTTCATTGTTTTTCAATTCTGTCAGTGGCTATGAATTCTTGGTATATCTGGGGACACATGAAAAGTTAATCGTAGTGTGTGTTCTACTCAGAAGGTAACTTTTGGAAGTGGTTTCTTAGTATATGAGCCCATTTTGCACGTTTTTGTAGCTAGTAAGAAAAAAAATTGGAAAGCTGCGGACCCTCGTAGGGTTGCCAAATCACCCTGAACACTTTTAACACATGTAAATAACCATTTAAAACACTATAATGAAACTTGCTGTGTGAATTAGAACTTTTGAAAAAATGGTGTTTTCTCTCTCTACCCTTCTCTTTCTCTCTACTAGGTTACAAAGTGAAGTGAAATGAAATGCAATGAATACATGTTTCTAGACCTTTTTGCTTCGATTGCAAATTGTAATTTTTTTTATTTTATGCAAATGGGAAACTGAAAAATGATAATTATGATTGATTAGGGTGGATGCCATGCTAGCGATTTATAGCTGATATCATGCTCACGTGGGTTTTGCAAAATGGAAGAATGACGACAAAAAAGGTGATGTGTAATTTTAATTATTGTAATTTTTATAGGTCATTGTAAAATGAATAGTTGTCTAATGTAGTCTCTTGTTACAGAAAAGTATAATTGAAATTGGCTAATACGCATGAGATGCTAGTTTTAGGGATAACTTAGGAAATGTGCAACTAATCACCAGTTAAATTTGATTCTTAGTTGTGTATGGTAAAAAGGGTTTGATTTATTTATAGTAAATTGAAATTGAAGATAATATATTGTAGTACTTTCTCAGTATTCAATAAACGATTAAATTAATTTACTGGGTTATCTTCTTACCTTGCAAACATAATAAAGAGTTTTAATGGGAACACTCAACCTTAATAAAATATTCATGCATAGATTTCCTGCATGTGTGATCCCTTTTTACCATAGAACGACCTTAAACTCTGCACTCGATGAGACCTCCTAGGTTAGGTAAATAAAACCCCTAGTTGGAGTTACCATCATAGTCATTAGGTTTAGCGAAATTGTCGAGAACCCATATTTTAGGAATGACATGGTCCAACTTTATCTAGAGTATGCGGTTTCCTTCTAGTTTTGGTAATCACAAGAAGAATGTCCTCTCTTTAGGTCCGACACCAGGATGAGTGGTGAAGATCGCCTTGGAAGTCACCTTATGAGTCCTTGTTAGAAGGAATGACTAAGCGGTGTAACCTTCCCATTTATGGAGTAGGTAGAGATATTACTCCCTTGTATCCTATTGGATTTCCGGGCCTTATGAAATTAGATCTAGAAATTAACTTCATCAGTGAATGAAATCCCTATTGGATCCAAATGACCTAAATGAAGATCATGATATAGTTGTTCTATGTCTTGCATTCTCGTTAGTGAACCCTTTTGTCCCTCGTAGATAAATGTCTTGTCTTGGGCTTGTGAAAATTTAGTGCCTTGATCTTTCACGAAAGGATTATAGGGTAAATACATTTTAACCTTAATCACACCTATAATAGAGATTGAAGCCCTGGGTGAAACTGGAATTAAGCTTAACCATGTGCTTCTTTAATATGTCAGACAAGTACTTTCATAACTCTTATGTTTAAAATGATAGTAATAATGAGACCCTAGTGCGACGCAAAAGTGAATCATATGAGAGTAAAACAAAAATTTGAGCTTAGGAATAATGTCACTGGGAGTCCTTATAACCTAATTAAACTTTTCCATGTGTTGCAAAGAATATGAATTCCCTTAGTGTGACCAAATGTCAACAAAACAAAGATATACATATAAAAATCAAATTTGGAATTCAACAAGTTATTGAACTATAATAATAATGGTAGCAAAATAACTATTATGTGATAGATGGATGTTCTTGGGGGAAAATCGATTTCAAATCTATGTCTTTCTTAATACCATGATTTCATATTGACATCACATTAGGTTCACTTGTGTAGCAAGGTTAAAATCTAAACATTAAATAAACATTTGAGAAGCATATTCATAACATAAGAACAAGATAATTAAGTATTGTATATGTGATTTGAATTGTGCCAAATAAGCCAATAAGTTATGGAAATTTCTGTGATGCATAAAGTAAGCCAACCTAAATCATTTGAACTATCAATTAAATGTGGAATGAACTTAAGATTTTGTAGATGGAAAAAGGAGAAAATGATCCTTGCAAAATAATGTTCTTAGAATGTTAATCGTGACTAAGATGTAATTAAAGAAATGATGTGTTGTGGGTTCTCCGTTCCTAAAGTCATGTCTCTTGTGATTGGTTCATTGTTGGTATTTGTTCATTATGAGAAGTGTGGCATCGACATGCCTATGTTGTTTTCTAGAGTCTAGGTGAGTTGATGACTTATGTGATTGTCATTTGCGAGTCGAGTTTCTATTCTTGGAGCCCTTGTTGTGTTGTGTGTAGCGTGCATTGTAAGTCAAAAAAAAATTATCCTGGTATTTTTTATAGTTGTATTTGAGTGCGTAAAATGAGGGCACTACATATGGTATCAGAGCAGAGGTTTCGTGCTCTCGAACCTCTAGGATGGATTGGAGATGTGATGATTTTGCATGATGGTGATGGTGTTTTAAGATGGTGATAAATATTTTAAGAGTGATGTGATCTATGTCGTAATTGTGATAATGTGAACGTACATGGTGTGTATGTCACTTACTGTGTTTTTTTTATCATGTTGATGTGCTGGGGATAGGAGTATTCTCTCTCCTTTGTGTGGATTCTATGTAAAATTCATGTGTGAATTACTACTTGTGATGAGAGTATCGACTCTCCTTTTCATGGATTCAATGAGGAATCCGTGTGTGATGTACCACCTTGTTTTGTGTGAATGGGATAATATTGTGAATTTCAGAGTGTTGGAACATTTTGACCTTATGTGATGTGAAGATGTAGTGATGTATTGCATGAAATTTTTTATGTAAAGTGAATGGAAGTTTATCATGATGTCGACACCGTATTGTGATTAGTTGTGTACATCATCGTGTTGTTTTTGCGATTGACTATATGTCGTAATGTTAGACATTGTGTTCCTCATATGTATAATTCATGTTATGTTGTGATGTTACTATGTCCATCATATGTATGATTTATGTAATACGTAATGATTGTGTTATACCCTGTATATATATACCATGCGTAATACATTATGGTTGTTGTGTGTGAATCACCATTGTGTTAGTGATGTAGTTATGTGTATGTTGTGGACCTTACACTAGATGACCCTAAGGGGATAAAATATTAAGAGTGTATGTGTTGAGAGAGGAGGCGTGGACCAGATTCTCATAATCTTGAGCTGAGTACAAGTGAGGAAGTGGAGTCTTATATAGATTGAAAACCCACTTCTATCTATTTAATATATTTCAATATTTCTCAGTATATTATGGGTGCACACCACCTTAGGCTCAACTTATGCAACCTTGTGTCCCCTGCTCTTTCCTATTGGATTGTTCATTGAATAATCCTATGTGATTTTGACTATGTTGATCCTTGTGGGAGTATGGAGGAATGATTCAGGAAGAGATGATGACAATTACATTATTTGATATACTCATTTCTGGTTACATGTATATTTTCATGAGCCGAGGCTTGATTTCTGAGTGCCAACAACTCGATGAGTACCCCTTTAGTGGTGGTATGAGGCCACATAGTGATTGTAATGTGCTATTTTCTCAATATGAATACGTATTTTATTTGTAAATTAATCTTTCTCTTTTCGCTAGAACCAACCGTTTTCTTGATTGACATGTTCTTATATTTTGGGCATTTATTTGAATGTTGCATTAACAATTGGATTTTGCACTAACCATGGCTAATTAGCCATTTGTTTTCTTAGTTTTAAAACCTTATTTTCATATTTAAAAGATTTGTAGCCAAGCCCAAGGATTTTGATTTTGCTAATTGGCATTTGATTGGATTGTTATGTTGGTTCTAATGTCGTAATGTGTTGGATTAGGGTCATGGGATTAACCATGGAGTGGTTGAACCTATGGACCCACTTTGTTGTTGTTAGCATTTGTTTTAGTTTAATCCATTGTTGTTAATGGACAGTTAATAGACAGTTGTAACTGTCCTCCTCTCCTTCTCTCCTCCCGCAGCCTTTATAAGGCTTGGCACTCTTGTTTGTAGATACACATTGAAATACATTGAATATTATTTTGTCTTGTGTTGTCTCTGCCTTCATTGGTATCAGAGCTTCTCAAAGATCCTGTGGCTGTGCGTGGAGGGGGTAAGCTATTTTGGAAGGAATTCAATCCATTTTCTTGATTAGTTTTGGAGCGATGTTCTTATATTTTGGGCATTTATTTGATTGTTGCATTAACAAAATTTCTGTTCGATTTTAAAAGCACTAACCTACACCTTGCTGTTATTTTTTTCTAATTAGCCATTTTGGAGCGACTTGCTGCATGGAAAGATGACCTGCTGTGGAAGTAGGTGTTTTCTTCTTTCTTGGTGTTTATTTTTTCTCCTTGGCAGTGACCTAGAGATTTATCTTTGACCCACATAGTTTTAAAAATCAGTGAACATTCAAATATTGGTTGCTTTTGTTTGTCTAGATCTAGTCAATATATACTTTGTATTTGAGTGAAGGCTTATATGCTAAATGAGGCCTATTGTGTTGAATGGGCACGAGTGTTCTTTGACATTTTTCAAGTATAACAAAGATGGGGACTTGTTACTTACAGAACAAAGGATCACACCCCCAATGTATGGTATGCTCACAACGGAGAACACATTAAGCCGGATCAAGGTCGCAACGGTGGCAGTCTTGTGTTGCAACATCTCTAGGGATTCTACACGTTTAATAACTGGAAGTGCAAACCAGTTTGTTAAGTTATGGAATGTGGAGGACGGGACACAGTTATTTTATTACAAATTTGAATCCCCTGCTAGATCTGTAAACTTTTCAAAAGGATTTTCATACGACAACTATGAGGATGTTACACCTAATCGTGTAGTCGAGATTTTTGAGATTATAACAGGACGGAGGATAACGGAGGCTGGAGGAAATCCAACGACCTCTTTGCAAGCCACAAGCGACGAGGCCGCCAGACAGAGATTGTGGTAGAATAAGGTATTGAGGACCTATTCCTCAATTTTTGGCTTGTTTATTTCAGTTTCAGTTTTGTGTCGTGTTCCTGTTGTTTTGTTATTTAATAAAGTACAGATGATACGAAGTTTCCTGTTTGGGAGACCTTCTAATTGAAGAGCGTCGTGGGGAAGCAGAAAATCACTAAAAGCAGCGCATTGGTACTTGCCGGCTGGGTTCGTGGTAATCCTGTAAAACCACCGAGGTATCATCCTCTTCGGTTCGTGGTATGCCTATAAAACCCACCAGAGGTAAAATCCTCTTGGTTCGTGGTAATCCTGTAAAACCACCGAGGTGAACAAGTCGGGAAAGTGTTCCTGTCCCTCTAGGTTTCTGGTCAACCTTAGAAAAACCATGTGAGACCATGTAGGCACATGCTCGTGTGAAGACCCTCTTTGCGATATTCTCTTTAAGGGGGGGACCTATTATCAGGAAATGTATGTTTTTTATGAACAATGTATTAAGGGGGGGAATGTTAGCATTTGTTTTAGTTTAATCCATTGTTGTTAATGGACAGTTAATAGACAGTTGTAACTGTCCTCTCTCCTTCTCTCCTCCCGCAGCCTTTATAAGGCTTGGCACTCTTGTTTGTAAACACAGACATTGAAATACATTGAATATTATTTTGTCTTGTGTTGTCTCTGCCTTCAGCTTGTATGGGGGTACACCCTAAGGAGTTATAGATAATTAGTCGGGTTGTTGAACCATGAGTTATTATGTCACTTGGGTTTGGGGCTGACGTGGCTCTATGTGCCTAGGGGCCATAGGGTGACCCAGCCTCATTTAAAAGGAGAGAGGAGACGGGCCTCTATGGTTGAGTGACCTGTTATTCTTTATGGCACTCTATGGTTGAGTGACCTGATATTCTTGATGGAGGCTCTATGGTTGAGTAACCCGACTTGGTTTTGGCACTCTGTTTCTTCCTCTTGGGAGGTATATGGAGTTTATCTGGTGATGCTTTGGGGTGGTATATGGAGTTGTATTATATTGCTTTTGGAGATATCTGGAGTTGTTTCGTGATGCCTTGTGATGTGTGGAGATTGGTATAGTGAGTTATGTGTACCTGTATGAGTCTTTTTGACACCTTGTTATGTATGAGGCTTGACTCTCCTCTTGGTTGGTATGGACTATTAGATATTGTCTTGGCACTATGTTGGTGCAGTCATGGATTTTTGGGGCTTGTGATACCCATTGTATATGTATCAACATGTTGATTCTGTTTGTTAGTCATATGTGTGTACTAGATCTATGCCTAGGGTGTAATTGTTGGAAATTAAATGTTATGTGGTCTACTTGTTGTCATTCCATGGTTTGGTGAAACCCTTGTAATGTGATACGGTCGTGAAAGTATGTAAAAGTTTGCTTGTGAAATTTTATTGTTGTGTATGACCCTGGTAGGGTGTTGTGATTGTTGTTCATGATGGGAACCCACAAGAAGGAATAAACTAAAATTCTACAAAGAGGAGATTCTAAAGGACTTGAATTAAGAATAATATTAATAGAAGAGATTAATCAAATAATGAATGAGAGAGAACTGCCAATCTTCACAGAACCTTGAAAGTTGAAATTTCTACCAATTGTTCCTAGGGCCACCCCGTGACCGTGCTTTTGGGTCTGAAATCTTAACCTTAACGTGTGCCTCCTCCTTATTAATTCCTTGTTGTTTACCATTTCTCATTCTTCATTGTATGTCACATCGAGGATGATGCTTTCTTAAGGGGAGGAGAATGTAATGCCCCGTCAGATGTTCCCCCTGTTCCTGGCATGATGACCTTGTCTCTAAGCCTGGGAGACTGGTGTGTGTGTGCTTTCGTTGACTGTTGTTGACCTTGTCTAGGTCGTAGTGAAGATTTTTCACCTTCCCTCTCATTCTTTCCTTTCAAGTCATTGTCGACACCCCAACTGTGGACCTCGTAACGTCATGGATGACTATCCGGTTAAAGGAAAATTTGGTTCTCGGCTCTTCGAGTTTGTCAGGTCGTCGACATTAATAGGATTAATAATTATTATCATTTTTTAGCCATAAAATCATAAAAATATTTTTTATAATAATATTATAATTTATAATGTTGAGATGCGATTATTATTATTATTATTATTATTATTAAATTTGAGTTGTTATTATGAATAGGGTGATCATCATTAATTGTGCTCATCATTATTTTACCTCGTTCAGGGTTTTTATTCCTATTTAGTTAAAACAAACAAACCAAAAAAAGTATTAATTAAAATTAGAGTTTTAAAATTAAGAAAAACTCGTGATTCTTGTTGGGGACGATTTTAGGGTAAAGGATGCCTTTGTGGTTTTTGGTTGTCTTTTTGCTGTGGGGGAGTGAGTGTCACCACCTTGGAGGGAGGAGAGAAATCTCCAACCTAAGTAGTTTACATTCGCCAACGAATCCCCAGCCTGCGTCCAAGAAAAACAAGCCCCCTCTTCCCTACACAACATCTTGCAAAGTGTAAATGATTTAGAGAGGTTTTTGACAGTTGTTGTAGTCGCAGATGCTTGGGGACAAAGTATGGATGCTCATCAAAGAAAATGGAGGAGGATTTTCACCTGATTAGTTTCCATGTTTCCAGCATCCTCCCAGCCCGTGGCCAGACCTGTGTGGGCTCCCATCCAAGCAAAAGAAGGTAGAGGAACTATGTCAGATGTTACAGTCGCAAGTGCCCTAGTCGATGCGTATGTAAAATGTGGAAGCATGTGACCTGTTCGAATAAATGCGTGGAAGAAATGTGGTTCTAGGGACTGCAATGATAGCAGGTTATACAAAAAAAATTGGTCTGTAAAAAAGGCGCTAAACTGTTTGTTAGAATGCCTCAAAGAAATGAGGTCTCATAGAATACTATGATTTGTAGGATGTGTAAAAAAATGAGTTTGTTGAAAAGGCCTTGGAAACTTTTAAGCAGATGCAAAACCATATTCTGCAACCTTAGCTATATTCTCCTTATGTGTGTGCACCTAAATGGGATCTTTAAATCAATATATGGACTATTAAAAGTGCATACAAAATGTGGAAATAAACAAAAGGCATGAGAGCTGGTTGACTAAAAAACCTAATAAAAATGCGGCCTAATAGAAAGGAACATGGTATTATAGACTGAATACATGTAGTTTTGCATAGAATGGTTTGTTAGTTTTGTATGTAATTTTTGGATGTACAAACAAGTTGGTTCTCATAAGAATCAGTTGAGCTTGGATTCATTCATGGAGATATGTGTGCTCATAACCTACTATGGTGGGTGAAAGCCAAATTTCATAACCTTTGCAAGCATCCTAACTCCTTGTGCTGAAATGTGAATCTTGGAGCAAGATTGTCATGTGGTGGACTTGTTGCTTGTATGCTTTCTAACTAGTTTGGGGCACCTCGTACACTGCATCATCGATTAACAATATTTGTACGAAGTGGGTATGTTAAAAATATCAGAAACTTTCAAGCAACTACTTATTCTATTGGAAAAATTCAAGTGATCGGGAAGTTGGTGTGACGTGGTGGAGATTAGATCCAGGCTCATGAACCAGTTGGTGACGTGCCCGAGCAAGATGTTGAACCAAAGCCTGCGTCTTTGACCGACTTTGTTCTCCAGGCATGGTTCTTCTTCCCTTACCTGTCATAATTCTTTTGTTTTAGTTCTCTTTTGCAACTAAATAGAATTTTAAATTATTAGGATTTTTAATACAGTTAAATGTCCCTCCAACTCTTTACAAAACAATATAGTTTCGTGTCGCAACTCTCAAATTCATTATAACTCGTCTACTTTAAACCATGAACTTTCACCCTCACTTCGAGATGATTTAGAAAACTCTTACCCTTCTTAATCACTCCAATATCATTTTATCGACCAGAAAAATTTGAATCCCCATTGATAAAGTTGACCTTCTCCTTGTTTTAAATAGTTAAATTTTGCAATTTTTGGAGACTCACTAAGTACCCTTCACAACTCTGGAAACGAGATGTGAAGTTTCATTCGTGTACCTTGGTATATGAGGAGTCACCTTGACCTTTGGTTTGACCTGAAATGAACATATGACATCCTTTTGACGCTCTTATAGGAGCCATGTTACACTGGTTTACAATAGTAGAAAGCTGTTAAATCTAGAAAGTTGGCTTTCATTTTGAACCGCCATTTGAAACCTGGATGGAGAAATTACTTCTCGTCTTCGCAAACCTCTAGTATTTATACTAGACAATTACATGAAACTTTCAGTATAGGATAAGAACTTTTCAGGATAGTTTGGAAAAGCCATTTTCTAGGCCTTTGGTCGCAGTTTGACGAGGTCAAACTGGACCAATTTCGTCTTGTCGCTCTAGAAAACTTGTTACCCGTTTGAAAATGGTTCTCTAGTTCTCAGTCCCGTCGACTCTGATGAATTCTCCTTATATAGGGGAACTAGTAGGAGATGTCTTGTTGCATGCTCCTCCATCGAACATCAGTTATGGATGCGGTTTTCTGGGTGCTCAAGCTAACTTTTGTCATTTTACAACTGGGTGAACTACGACCAGTGGCCCCGGAAAGCAAGTAGCCAAATGCAAACTGTTCACTCTTTTTCAATTCTGTCAGTTGCTATGAATGCTTGGTATATCTAGGGACACATGTAGAAAGTTAATTGGTAGTCATCAGAAGGTAACTTTTGGAAGTGGTTTCTTAGCCTCCGAGCCCATTTTGCACGTTTTTGTAGGTGGTAAGAAAAAAAATTTGGAAAGCTGCGGACCCTCGTAGGGTTGCCAAATCACCCTGAAAACTTTTAACACATGTAAATAACTATTTAAAACACTATAATGAAACTTGTGTGTATTTGAACTTTTGACAAAAATGAGATTTTCTCTCTCTACCCTTCTCTTTCTCTCTCCTGGGTTACAAAGTGAAGTGAAATGAAATGCAATGAATACATGTTTCTAGACCTTTTTTCTTCGATTGCAAATTGTAACTTATTTTATCTTATGTAAATGGGAAACTGAAAAATGATAATTATGATTGATTAGGGTGGATGCCATGCCAGTGATTTATCGTTGATATCATGCTCACGTGGGTTTTGCAGGATGGAAGAATGACGACGAAAAAGGTGATGTGTAATTTAATTATTATTATTGTAATTTTTATAGGTCATTGTAAAATGAATAACTGTCTAATGTAGTCTCTTGTTATAGAAAAGTTATAATTGAAATTTGTTAATACGCTTGAGATGCTAGTTTTAGGGATAACTTAGGAAATGTGAAACTAATCACCAATTCAATTTAATTCTTAGTTGTGTATGGTAAAAAGGGTTTGATTTATATATAGTAAATTGAAATTGAAGTTAATATATTGTAGTACTTTCTCAGTATTCAATAAACGATTAAATTAATTTACTAGGTTATCTTCTTACCTTGCAAACATAATAAAGAGTTTTAATGGGAACACTCAACCTTAATAAAATATTCGTGCATAGCTTTCCTGCATGTGTGATCCCTTTTTACCATATAAGAAATTTAAAACCGTAGAACGACCTTAAACTTTGCACTCGATGAGACCTCCTAGGTTAGGTAAATAAAACCCCTAGTTGGAGTTACCATCATAGTCATTAGGTTTAGCAACATTGTCGTGAACCCATATTTTAGGAATGACATGGTCCAACTTTATCCAGAGTATGTGGTTTCCTTCTAGTTTTGGTAATCGCGAGAAGAATGTCCTCTCTTCAGGTCCGACACCAGGCTGAGTGGTGAAGACCCGCCTTGGAAGTCACCTTATGAGTCCTTGTTAGAAGGAATGACTAAGCGGTGTAACCTTCCCATCTGTGGAGTAGGTAGAGATATTACTCCCTTGTATCCTATTGGATTTCCGGGCCTTATGAAATTAGATCTAGAAATTAACTTCATCAGTGAATGAAATCCCTATTGGACCCAAACGACCTAAATGAAGATCGCGATATAGTTGTATTCTATGTCTTGCATTCTCGTTAGTGAACCATTTTGTCCCTTAGAGATAAATGTCTTGTCTTGGGATTGTGAAAATTTAGTGCCTTGATCACGAAAGGATTATAGGGTAAATACATTTTAACCTTAATCACACCTATAATAGAGATTAAAGCCTTGGGTGGAACTGGAATTAAGCTTAACCATGTGCTTCTTTAATATGTCAAACAAGTACTTTCGTAACTCTTATGTTTAAAATGATAGTAATAATGAGACCCTAGTGCAATGCAAAAGTAAATCATATGAGAGTAAAACAAAAATTTGAGGTTAGGAATAATGTCACTGGGAGTCCTTATAACCTAATTAAACTTTTCCATGCATTGCAAAGAATATAAATTACCTTGGTGTGACCAAACGTCGAAAAAACAAAGATATACATGTAAAAATCACATTTTGAATTCAACAAGTTATTGAACTATAATAATAATGGTAGCGAAATAACTATTCTGTGATAGATGGATTTTCTTGGGGAAAAATCTATTTCAAATCTTTGTCTTTCTTAATCCCAAGATTTCATCTTGACATCACATTAGGTTCACTTGTGTAGCAAGGTTAAATTCTAAAGATTAAATAAATGTTTGAGAAGCATATTCATAACATAAGAACAAGATAATTAAGTATTGTATATGTGATTTGAATTGTGCCAAATAAGCCAGTAAGTTATGGAAATTTATGTGATGCATAAAGGAAGCCAACCTAAATCGGTCGAACTCTCAATTAAACGTGGAATGAACTTAAGATTTTGTAGATGGAAAAAGAAGAAAATGATCCTTGCACAATAATGTTCTTAGAATGTTAATCATAACTAAGATGCAATTAAAGAAATTATGTGTTGTGGGTTCGCCGTTCCTGAATTCATGTCTCTTGTGATTGGGTCAATGCTAGTATTCGTTCATTGCGAGAAGTGTGGCATCGACATGCCTATGTTGTTTTCTGGAGTCTATGTGATTCGATGACTTATGTGATTGTCATATGCGAGTCAAGTTTCTGTACTTGGAGCCCTTGTTGTGTTGTGTGTAGCGTGCATTGTAAGTCAAAAAAAAAATTTAAAAATTATCTTGGTATTTTTATAGTTGTATTTGGGTGCGTAAAATGAGAGCACTACAATAGTGATGTTCTCAAGAAGCCTAAGTAGGAAATCTTTGCAAAATTAGAGAAATTTAGTCAATTCTTATGATTCCAAGGTTCTAAATGACTGAGATATACTAGGTGAAGGTAAATACATATTCTTTAATCCTTAAATGATTTGTTTTGAGCAAATAAAGAATATTTTCAGGTTTGGGGGTGGTTCCTAGTATTGAGAACAAGGTGCACAAAACAAGTTTTGGATTAAATTGGAAGTGATTAGTTAAATTATCTTGTTGTGAATGTCAAGACACTAAGAGTGACTACATCATCATATGTCGTCCTTTCCTTTTTGAACTTGTGCTATAATTACATGATTTGGGCCTAAATATTCCTGCAGTCATGTGATTCATGGGGTTGGAAGATAATGTACCTAAGTTATTTATAGGTCGTTATTCCTTTCCTCATTTTATTTTTATAGAGAGATAACATGGTGGTTAGATACTCTATACACTGGTCTTCCATTTTAATGGGGTTCTTTAATACCTCTCATCTTTAGATTTTTTCCATGCATACTTAACTCCTCTCCTACTTTGGCTTCTCCTTTGGTAATTATTTGGGACTAATCACCCCACATCATTTAGTATCTCAACAAAAATCAATATCTCCAAAGTAAAACAAGGACAAGATATTCTCCCTCTTTAAAATGAATTAGTGTATTCCTTCCATATTTTTCATAGTTTTACTTTACTTTGTACAAGTTAAATTGTTCAAAGTTACAATATTTTTTAACATTCGAGTTATAGATGACACTCTATATTATAGGTTTCACCATGAAACATGTGAACACCACCACAAAGGAAAATAATAATTGATAAAATACAAATTTTGTGTGCATAGTCAAGTATCTTTTTCCTTAAAGTACGTAATTTTTAATTTCACACTTAAGGTGGGGAAATGTAGGCACTCAGAGTTGGTAACTTATCCTTTCAAGGTGATAAGTTATACTTTATTCCTATGCTAAAACAAATGCTCACATCCTAATTTCAATCAATATATATTTCTCCCTCTCTCTTGACTTTCTCACCTCTACACATTTCTCTTTCATTCATCTAGGAAATATTAGTTATCCAAAGTAGTAATCCATTGATAGTCATCCTTCCCATACTCTGAATCTCTCTTCACTAATTGCATGTTCGGGACTGTAAAACATAATTTTGGTTTATACTACAATCTTGGGTGATCTGTACAATTATATACCTTCCCATATAACTACTCTTTTTCTAATTTCAAACTCTTATTGTAGTCATTTCTTCTTCTATAAGTCATCCATAATGCAAAATGTTAACCTCTGGAAACCTATATAAGCATGTCAATTAGACATTATAACTCACCTAGAATTTTTATAAGCTTCTATTATAAATATTAACACTAAATCACTCGAGGCTCTCTTAAATCTTCCTAAAGTAGATTCACATAATTTAGAGAAATCACCACACATGTCTAAAACACTCAAGACAGGCTTGAGAGTATAGATTCCTCCATTTATAATAACTCAAAGGTCCTAGAGCCATGTCTTAGCAAGATAAAGTCACTCCTAGAATTACCAAAGGTATTTTACACATAACATCACACTACTACCACATTGCGTAAATTTTATACTCTATATTTATCTTGTTATGTTTATGTCAAAAGAAACAAGGGAACCAATATGGGGTTGGATTAGACATGCATGCACACCTACACCTATACTAGGAGAACTAAATGAGGCCTTCTCCTACTTGAGGGGATGTAGTGAAACACTTGGATTGGTTCAATTGTCTTGATCATTAAGGTTCGGTACCACCCAAAGATTAATTTCTCCTTTATATCTAAATATAATTTCATAAAGTTTGATGTAGGTATCTAGGGTTTTTTTATTTTTGGGAGATCATTACAAGTGGTTCCAAAGTTGTGTGATCCTTACAAATAGACAATGAAACTCATTTATAGGAAATTAAAGGGAAAGAGAAGTTATAAAACCCTAATGTGCACAAGTCCAAGACTCTACAAAATCAATCAAGGTCTTATAACGTTTTAGGAAGAGTTATACAGTTTTATATAAGATTAGTTTCTAGTTCCTATTTCAGAGAAAAACATTTCTAAATCCAGAACAACGCTTTTATCTAGTCTTCACCTAGGTCATTGTTGTACTACTATGTGCAGTTTACTTATACATTTGTGTGTTTTTAGAAAAAAAATCATAGTTACAAGTGTTAATGCTTTACTCTTAATATACATATAGTTATTTTTTAGAAATAATTTTAGAATAATCATCGTGTAACAAAGGAGGAATTCCCCAGTTGATGCATGCATAGGTGGCTGGTGTGGCAACTCGGGAAGACTTGGATAGAAGACAATAAGGGCTTGGGAAGTTCTTCAGTGGTATTGTGGTAGGGTAATTTGGGTGTCCAAGGAAATGGGCTAGTTAGTAGAATTTTAAAGAGTTGGTTCAGTGATGAGTCAAGGAGGAAGGAGTTGTGCATTCCCACAAGTGAAGGTAGAAGACATTTTGAGATCTTTTTAGGCGGTTGTATGTGTCATTATGGATTTCAGAGAAGTTTATTTTGGAGTGGTTGAATGGGTAGTTGAGAGGGGTGTTTGAGGTATTCACTTGTACATCAGAGATGGAGGATGGGTGCAAGGCATAGTCTTTTACTACTAGAGTAGATCAGTCCTCAATCGGCGGGTAAAAACGATAGTGTCTCAGTGTTGCATGGTCTCAAATTTTTTCATTTCAATTTAATCCCTCGACAACCCTTACATCATATATTTTTATATCATATAATATATTTTTAGGGTGTAAAAAATTTACAGTATAATAATGTTTTTTTTTTAAATACCTAATTTGGTACCAAAATTAAGTGTTTAGATTTATGTCATGTAAAAATGCTCACATCCTTTAAAAAAACACAACCATTTTATCAAATATTAAAGTTAAGAATTATAACATAAACATTTATTTTTATGGAATAATAGGAAGACATCAAATCCTAATCAAAATTTAACCCTTCCCAACCCTTCCATGAGTTTCAAACATGTCCTAGAAATGCAACTCGAAAATATCCAGTAAAAAATTAAATTTTAGCTTTGCTTGTCATTTATGAAGTAAAACAATTTTTAGTAAATTTTGAAAGAATGGAATTAATGAAGATGTTGAGATCATATTATATTAATTTCTTTATTATTTTTAGATTAATAACCCTCAATATTTTATAATACAACCACCATATCAATACTATTTTTCTTTATGTAGATATTTGATGGCTAATGCATGTGCTCATAATAATTCAATTTCATAACAATCAATGTAAAATAAGTGAAGGGGTACTAATATGAATCACCTTTTCCCTTCATCACTTCTCATTGTAAATATAATTCCATCATTATTTATTTTCTTTGGCATCAACCCATCTAGAGAAAAAAGTTTCCGTCTTGTTTCCTTCCTTCTTTTTCTATGTATTTCAAGTAAGAAGTTTTTTGTATTTTATTGACATTATAGTTCATGTATTTAAGTAAATTACTTGATTAATTATAATTTACATATTGATTTGAGAGTTTTAATTATTTTATTTGAAGAAGGAATTGGATTTGTTAATATCATAAACCCTTTGAACACAAGTATTTGGTGCAACCTAGTATCCAAATAAGCATTGAAAATCCACCACCTACTAATGGAAGATTTTATATAGTTTCTTGACATGCCTTATTGAGTGTTACTTCTTCAGTATGGCCAAGATGAATATGGGGTCCCCTTGATTATTCCATTTCAATTGTTTCTCCTTATGGATGGTCAGCTCAAATCTAGGGCCATAAGTGAGGGCATATGCCAACTATACAATAATAGCACTGCCAAAAGCATACTATTGATTGTGTTTACCAAGTTCACCCTCGATGCTTGGGATTTTTCTTTCCTCATCCTCATGTATGGCTACAATCATCTCGTCATTATATCTCCCTGAAGAGGTTGGACCATCAAATGCACAGGTGGCTTGCATCAAATGTGAACTTGAGTTGACCACCACTTATTCATCTAAATATGTAACATACCTATGACATGGCTTATAATAATGTCTTATTTTCATTTAGCATGCATCATTTTCATTGCACATGCTCTTATGAAAATCACTAGACATGCAATCTCACTACTTTGTCTCACCTCTCTAAGAATGCATATGTCAAAGCTTATAATTACACCTATGAAAATCTTAACAGCTTCATTACATGTTCAAGAGCTAACTATCTCATCAATGTATGCCCTCACTAACAACTACATATACCTATTTTATTGTACACATTTAACATTAAAATACATGTAGGGGATACACTCTTGTAGCATTTCAGATCATAGCAACTAACGAAACTATATTTATAAGTTGTACATTATAAAATTGGTTTCGGGATATGTATTACTTGTAGTCATATAATTTTTGTGTATATTTTAGATTCGTTTAAGTAGCTAATGTTGAGCCAAATAGAGGTATTTTTTAGGATATGCTTAACTAAAATCTTTTTCTAACTAATATAGCTACTAGATTTTTTATTGTTTTATGTTAGATGTGTGATTTTACATGGTAAAACAATTTTCATGCAAGGATTAATAATTTATTTCCTAATGGATGCTTGTAATTGGTAAGGATAAGATATCAATGGTGTTGTTGCAACTAAGAGGGACAACAGTAGCTTTGAAAGTACTTATTGGTTGATGACTAATGGCCCTCAAGAGCTAGACTAGAAAAGTTACTAGGATTTCAAAGAGTTCAATGTTATCTTCTAATATTTAATGTCCAAGTTATTTAACCATAATATCATAAATACTTAATTATTTAAATAGAATGACATTTTGAAATGCAAAATGAGGATCATGCACCTTTAACTCATGTGGATCATGATGACTTATAAATAATAATAAAATATCATTTATATTATGAAAACTCCACTTTCAAAATAGATATATATATATTTTGTTTGATTTGTGTTTCCAAACAGTTTAAAACTACCTCATACAAATTGAAACCTAGAAAAATTAGAAGACCCATATTTCATATAACTATTTTCTTATAAAATGAATACTTGATTTATTCTTATCAATGAAATACAAGCTGTATATACCCTACAAATTAAGACCATCCCTATAAATTTTACATCATCCTTACAATACTTCCTTGAGTGGACAGTCTTCTTACCATAACCAAATTTAACTTCTTTTTTATTGGAACCGTCGCAATTATATTACTCTAATAATAATTTCCAATAAAAAGTAAGATAATAAAACATAGACGTGAGATAATAACATACAGCTCAAAATTCTTACCCTTAAATTTAGTCTTAATTTAGTCTTATCAATGAAATACAAACTGTATACACCCCTCAATTTGAAATTAAGACGAGTCCTACAAATTTGACATCATCCCTACAATACTTCTTTGAGTGGACAGCCTTCGTAGAAAAAAATTCCCTAACCAAATTCAACTTTTTTATTTCTATTGGAACCATCAAATTTATATTACTTTAAAAAGATAATAACACATAGACATGAACCCTGAATCTGGTGATATTTTGTTCTTTACACTGTTATAGGGTGTAATTCCATGCCAATTTTTTTAATCATTCCTGAACCATATAACTAGGAAAATTTACCATCAAAAAATGAGGTCACTTTCTCGAGGCACCTTTTCTTAAGTCTGCTTCACTTTTAATAGAAGGTTGACAACGTTGCTTAATGTCCCCGCTTTTATTTGCTCAATCTTCAAGCACTCACAAGTCTGCACCAAAAGCGATGAATACCTTTCCCTAGTTGTTTAGAAGCCAACCAATAAACTACATAAAAACGTGCCTCTGGAAATGATGCAATCATGCTCCATAGCTAACCAAGTATTCACCAGAGAACATAATTTGATCACAGAAGCGGTGCCAGAACATAATGGAGGGTCTTCTGCCTTACATGTATAAAGCTTTCACTCGTAGAAACCTTCAGAAGCGGTGCAGTGCTATTCATCACAATCTTACTTCAGCAGAAACCTTCATGTTTGAAGGCCATTACAAGAAGCTACATAGTGACTATGATGTCGACGTAGAATCAAGCAGAGAGCATGCTTTCACAGATTTGTTGAACTCTAAGATTTCTCACAGACGAACAATGTCTTCTATCTCTGCTCAAGAATATGAAGATGGCATAGAAAGCAGAAGGCTTCTTGGTAAACCTTCCCACACGCGATCTACCTCATGTTTTTTGGGCTGTGCAGAGAAAACAAGAAAGACAGATTTTGCTGCCAATAAAGGAATGAAATGAGGTTCACCTCTGATGTTGTATAATAGATTGCCAGACTACCGATAAAACATAATGTTGGTAAAGGGTATTAGGTGGTAGTGGGTGGGTTTTATCTTTATTTATTTAGGTTGTAATTGTTGAAAGCATGTACATATTATTGGGTTTTAATTAAAACAACTCTACTGGAGTTTCGTCAATACATATACTCAATATAGGGTATTAGGTGGTAGTGGGTGGGTTTTATCTTTATTTTTTTAGGTTGTAATTGTTGAAAGTATATACATATTATTGGGTTTTAATTAAAATAAATTTAGCGATAAATTTACTGGAGTTTTCATGCATATACTTGTAATATAGCGTCTCCCAAAGGTTTAGGAGATCAAAATTTTCAGAGCACAATTTATGACAATGAGAAATGAATGGAGTCCCATGATAGTGTAATATAACTTTTTTATGGATGTAATTAAAACTATTTCATTTCATTTCTTTGAATAATCATGAGAAATTATATATTTTTTCTAAATCATATAGGATACTACAAATATTCTTTGTGTCTCATTATATCTTATTCTTAATTAAGGGATTTCATCAAGGTTCAACAAAGTTCAAGTGTTGGAATTTGTGACCACTTTAGTGAATAATTGATTTGAAAATCAAATTTAACTAGCAATTGTGCACACACTTAACTTTGCTTTGTATTGATTTTTGATATAAAAATTGACTATTATAACCTTTTGTATTTTTAATAAAGGAAATAAATGTGAAATTACTGTGTAAAATCAAAAATTACAGAGATGAATCACCAACAAATCGACACAAGAATTGATAATGGAGTTTGGCACTTGTACCTATGTCTCCGGGTCCAGTTGAATGGGAGCGATCTATTAACATATTGAAAATAAATCTTTACAAAGATTTCTACAAGAATATGATCTTCTCATCACGTTCCTCTACCAAAAATAATAAGAGTCACTTTTTACATCACCTCAAAATTCCTTCTCTAGCTCAAGTTATGAGCCAAACAATATCACAGTCACCTTCCAATGTCCCTTCATATATAACAAAGCCTTACTTATAATGTATTACACCTCCGGGCGCAATGGTTAGGCGCATATCATTTTACCCAAGTGGCCAAGGTTCAAATCCCTACATTAGCGCTTTGACTTTCCATGTTGGGCACATTTTATCCCACATTAGGCACTTGGAGGATAAACAGGAGCTTAAATAGGAGTTGTTTTATAGCTTGCATTAGCTTATGAGCCATTTTCTTAGGCGCCAATCTTGGAATGGCTGGAATTTGCTATTTTTGGTGCATTTGGAAGGGATAAATAATGCATTGGAATATATATTGGGAGGATAAGGATAATAGTTGGCAAATTTAATTGGAAATTAAATAATGTGGTCAATGTTTTATTATTATTATTATTCATATTTCCATGTCTCACATTTTCATTAGTCCACTTGGCAAGTGTGCACATGTTCAACCTACGTGTTATCCCCAAAATTTGTGAATTACTCGAAAATTTCAGCGAGCCATAACTTTTACATATGTGCTCCAATTTCTGGAAACGAGATATCGCTAAAAAGCTCTAATTTTTCCCTACACAATGAAACTGACTGCAACTAATTCTAAGAAGATATTAGATCATTGTTTCTCGATGGGGATTCTCTAGATCATTCCTCCCCACTGAGAAACTTTTGGACCCCAAAAGTCAACTTAATTGGTGAATATGTGAGGGTACAAATCCCTCACATTTACGGTTTCCATCCATTTTGCCTTGTTTGGATGAATAGCTTTGAACCCAACATGAAGATACTCAATGTCACCCCTTCGCTAAGTTCCTACTTTCTTGTCCAAAATGATGTCTTCCTCCAACTTGTCAAGATACTCAGGAGAAAAATCATCAATGAAAGACATTATGTTAGCATCACCATGATCAACAATCATAGGCGGTTCATACAATCTTAAATTCTCAACATTTACAATCGAGTATATTTGCATATATGGAGGTAAATCCAACCGGAAAGTGTAGTTGCCAATTTTTTCCAATATTTGGAATGGACCATACTGTATAGGTTTCAATTTTTTACCTTCACATATCAACCTTTCCTTGTTGATGTGAAGCCAAGATGAATCACCAACTTTGAACTTGTGATCAGTTCTATGTTTATCATGCTTGGCTTTGTACTTAGCCTGAATTTTCTCTAATTGTTCACGGACATATTGATGAACCTGTTGTATTCTCTACACAAATATTTAAGCCTTGTTAGAATCACTTAAACTATTAACAACAATTTCATGTTCATAATATACATCTAAAGGAGAATTAGGTAGATATCCATAACAAGTCTTAAATGGAGACTTTAAAGTAGAATAATGTAAGGCACGATTATAAGCATGTTGCACATAATATAGATGTTCATCCCATAACTTAGGATGTTTGCCACAATAGCCCCTAAGCAAATGTACTACTGTGTGGTTTACAACCTCTATTTGACCATCAGTCTATGGATGAAAAGGAGTGCTCTTTTTCAATTTTGTGTCCATTAACCCCCACAATGTTGACCAAAATTTTCCAAGAAATCTATAATCCTAATCAGATATAATTGAAGTAGGTAATCCAAAATGAACCCAAACAGACTGAAAAAACAAATGTGTAGTTCCCTCACCAGTTATTTGTTTAATAGATGGAACCAACACACACATTTTTCTAAATATGTCCACTACCACATATAAGTAATCATGTTTCTTCTGTGTCATGGGAAAGCCTCATACAAAATCCATGGAAACACTTTCCCAAGGCCTTCTCAGAATAGGAAGAGGAGTGTACAGTCCTAATTTCCTATTACTTGGCTTGCTTTTGGCACAAAGAACACATCCCTTAATATACATGTTTACATGTTCATGCATTCTAGGCCAATAACAATATTTCTGTAAATGTACAACTGTCTTACTAACACCAAAATGCCCCAAAATAAGAGAAGTATGTGTTTCCCTAATCATATGCACACGTTATTTTTCTGAAATACAAATTTTACTAGAATGATATAACAATCCTTCATGAAAATTATAATCTTGTTCTCCTAATTTTTCCCCACTTAATAGATCCTCATACACTTCTCTAAATTCAACATCATTAGCATATTGTTCCTTTTAACTAACATGAGCCAAAGAACTATGTTGCAAAAGAATAGATGCTACCACCACTGGTGGTCTAGATAACATGTCAGCAACCTTGTTTTGAATACCTTTTTTATACCTGATTACAAGATGAAATTGTCGCAAAAAATCCCATCCACCTGAAATGTATAGACTACTGTAATTTGGTTTGTGTTTGTAAGTATTAAAGCGGTTGATGGTCAATATGTATAATTGTTTATTTTCCCATTAAATAATGCTTCCACTTTTTAACACTTTGAACCAAAGAATATAAATCTTTATCATAAGTTGGATGGTTTCTTACCACACTTGTAAAGGTTTCTGAATGGTAACACACTAGTCACTTGTTCTGCATCAAAAATGCCCCCATTGCATAGTCACTAGCATTTGTCTCAATCTCAAATGAATGTTGTAAATTTGGAAGTGCCAAGATCGGAGTGGTACTTATCTTCTCCTTCAGTGTATCAAAGGATTTATGTTATTTTTCTCCCCACTGAAAGACCTATTTAATACTTTTCAAAGCATGCAAAGGAGATTTAATATATGAGAAATTAGAAATGAATTTCCTCCACTACTGAACTACACCTAAAAAACTCCTAACTTCCGTCACATTAGTGGGTCTAGGCCAGTTTACAATAACCTCTATTTTTGTAGGATCAATTCTCAATTCTCCATTTCCTACAACATAACCCAAGTAAATTAAAGATGTTTTACCGAATTCACATTTTGACATCTTCAAATACAATTTCTCTTTCCTTAGTGCATCTAAGACTTTTTGGATGTTTAACATGTTCACCCCATAATTTACTGAGAACAAGAGTATCATCTCAGTAGACAATAACAAAATTATCAATGAATGGTCTAAATATATCATCATGAATGTTGTCGGTGCATTGTACAAACTAAAAGGCATTACTAATCATTCAAACAATTCGTATTTCATTTTAAAAGCAGTTTTCCAAACATCACCTTATGCAACTCTTACTTAGTTATAACCACTTCTTAAATCTAACGTAGTGAAATAAATTGCATACTTTAATTGATCCAGTAAATCATCTATTCTAGGAAGAGGGTAACGATTCTTTACTGTAATATTGTTTAAAGCATGGAAATCAACACACATTTTCCAAGAGCCATCCTTCTTAGGAACCAAAATAATTGGCGAACCACATGGGGATGTACTTGGACAAATTATTCCTTGAGCCAAAAGTTTCATTACTTGTCTCTTGATTTCATCATTCTATACTATTGACAAACTGTACATTTCGATATTGGGAAGAGGTGCATCCTGAAGCAACTGTATCTCATATTGAACCCCTCTTTTGGGAGGTACACCTTGTGGATCTTGAAAAACATCATCAAAATTAGAAACAATATTTACCAATTACTCCTTATGTTTCAGATCACAATTCTCAAAAGCCATCTCACGTTCTTTCTCTTTGGCTTTGACCACCATGAGCACAAAACTTTTTCTTGAGTTTACAAGCCTTTTCATTTGATTTTCAGTTACCAAGGATGGATTATTCTTTTCACAGTGAGCTCTAACAATAAACTCAATTCCATCCTTTACAATCAAATATTTATTTTCTTCCCTATAGAAGTTTGTTTTACGATCATAAAAATAAGGACTTCCCAAACCCACCCCACAAATATCCAAAGGAACTACATCCAATTCAACCTCATCTATAAACTTGTTTGTAATGGAAAATCTAAAAGTACAAGTTTTAGTTGCCTACAGTTTCGCATCATCACAAACCCAGCCCAAAGGATAAGTCTTAGGATGTGGATTAGTTTTGAGTCCTAATTTATTAACAACCTCCTCAGAAATTAGATTAGCTTGAGATCCACTATCAAAAAGAGTATTAATTTTTGTATGCTTTGAAATTACTCTAATGTGGAAAAGTTCATTCCTTTTCTTATCATCATGTATATTTTGTTTACTAGAAGAAGATGCAAAATTTGAAAACTATTGTTGGAAATTCAAAGAGTTGATTTACCTTGAAAAATCATAGTTGTGATCTTGGTTTCATCACCTGAATTAGACCTAAGATCATGAACTGCAGTGTTTATTTTCTTTTCCTTTCCTTTCTTAACCATCCATTTAGGATTCGTTTCAAGATGTAATTTCCAACATTTAGACTCATCATGGTTCTTTTTACAATGATTACAAAATGTTTTTTCATATTCCTTCTTAACAATAGAGTTTGTTTTATGCTTACCCTTTTCTTTTCCCTATTCTTTCAAACATTTTCCTTCAGATTGCTTGTTCTTTTGTTTAAAAGAAGAGGAAGAGGAATCCTTTTTCATTTTCCCTTGTGATTCCAAATGGGTTTCTTGAACACATACTATGTCAATATTAGTAGGACCTAAAACAAGTAACATATGCCTTATATAACTATGTAATTCACCAATAAATTTAAGTAGTGTTTCTTCTGTGTTTAGGAAAACTCCCAGAATTAGAGAACTTTTCCTAAATTCCTGTGTGTATTGTTGAACACGTTTTCCCTTAGTGTGTCTTAATGTTTTCCAATCCATCATAGTTTGTTTCTTATAACAAAGAGGATAAATTGTTGCCTAATATTTGAAAAAAATCAGACCAGGAAGTGATTGCTATACCTTTGGTTTATTCCACTTCCCGAAGCTTACTCTCCTACCAAATGAGTGTTATGCCACCCATCCAAAGAGTTGTCAAATGAATCTTTTCTTTATCATCAACAATGCTTTGAAACCTACAATATACTTCTATCTATTTGACCTAGTTATCCAACTTCTCTGCATTTAGCTCTCCAACATACATTAGCAATTCAAACTTTATATCTAACTTTACTGAAGAAAAATCAGATTTCAAAGGGTCTCTTTTAGGATTATCAGAACTACAGCTTTCTTCTTTCTTACCTTATCTACTTCCCTTTTCCCTTTGTCTATCTTGGTACATTTCTTCCACCATTTCCTTCATCTGTAGGAATGATTGACGAAAGTTTTCTTCCTCTCGATCTACCATTGTAGGACTTCGAGACCGTCTCATACCAATTTTTGGATCTCCTTCCACTCACTCTCCCTCACCCTTTTTTAGTTCGAGACCTTGTTGACATCCAACACACAACATTAAATCACAAAAACCATTAATCTGAAAAAAAATCAGTCAAAACCAACTCTGATATCAGTGATCTAAAAATCAAATTTAACTAGCAATTGTGCACACACTTAACTTTACTTTGTGTTGATTTTTGATATAAAAATTGACTATTATAACCTTTTATATTTTTAATAAAGGAAATAAATGTGAAAATATTGTGTAAAATCAGAAATTACAGAGATGAATCACTAGCAAATAGACACAAGAATTGATAACGGAGTTCGATGCTTGTGGCCTATGTCTCTGGGTGCGATTGAATGGGACTGATCTATTAAAATCTCGAAAATAAATCTTTAAAAATATTTCTACAACAATCTGATCTTCTCATCTCGTTCCTCTACCAAAAATAACAAGAGCCACTTTTTACATCACCTCAAAATTCCTTCTCTAGCTCAAGTTATGAAAAAAAAAATATCAAAGTTACCTTCCAATGTCCCTTCATATACAACAAAGCCCTAATTATAATGTTTCATACCTACCGGTGTAATGGTTGGGCACCTATGATTTTACCCAAGCAGTCAAGGTTCAAATCCCTACATGAGCGCTTTGACTTTCCATGTTGGGCACATTTTATCGCACCTTGGGTGCTTGGAGGATAAAGAGGATCTTAAATAGGAGTTTTTTTATAGCTTACATTAGCTTATGAGCCATTTTCTTAGGCACTAATCTTGGAATGACATATATTGGGAGGATAAGGATAATAGTTGGCAAATTTAATTGGAAATTAAATAATGTGACCAATGTTGAATAATAAAAGGTTGTGGAAATTTATTATTATTATTATTATTATTATTATTTTCCATATTTCTACGTGTCACATTTTCATTGGTCCACTTGGTGAGTGTGCGCGTGTTCAACCTGTGCGCTATCCCCAAAAATTTTCAGTTACCCAAAAATTTTAGTGAGCCATAACTTTTACATACGTGCTCTGATTTCTACAAACAAGATATCACTAGAAAGCTCTAATTTTTCCCTATGCAATGAAACTGACTGCAACTAATTCTGAGAATAAATTAGATCAGTGTTTCTCAATGAGGATCCTTTGGATCAATAATGAATATAATTTTTTGGTAATGTAAGATTGGAAACATTACCTTGATATTCAAGCATTATCTGTTGTGGAGGTCACGATGCACAATATATCTAGGAGTAGAGTGTGGACTAACATGAACATATTATGATATTTCACTCTTTCTTAAGGAGGGATGACTCACGTCGCTTATTTGGTGAGCTACCAAAACTGAATAAGAAAGAGTTGAAGGTTGTAATTTTTAGCCTAATTTGTGGATTGTCCATCCTTAACCAATTTTTAAAAATTGTGTGTGATTTGTCAAGTGTGTGTTGTTGAAACTTCAATAATATGATCTATTGGTGTTCATTGTAAGTTCTCCATATCCATATCTTAAGGATGTTGAATTACTACTAGATCAAGAAAATGTGGTGAGTATGGCTTAATGAGTTCCACATTGAATACTAGATAAAGGCCCAAGTATTGCATAATATCAAGAATGAATAAATGTTCCCTTTGGCTTTTGTAGTATGGTGTAGGGGCCATAACACATAGGTTTCATCTTCCTATGATGACCTTTGATAATTTATTTCTAAATATGTAATGGTCGATGTGTGACATGGCAATATTGCACTTTTTGTTTTGCACAAATTAGATTTCCTTCCATAAACTATATCTTCTACACACTTCCTTTAATTTTGTACGTGAATTTGTATGTTGGATAGAATATGATACTATATTTCTAGAAGTGTTAATGTTTGGAACCCAATTCATGTATGAAATATAATTTTCATTGTAGACCATTGAAGATCTCAATTGTAGGCATGTTAGATGTAAGGAAAATCATCACTGCAAGATTTTGAATATGTGGTAATGTACATACATATAGAAAGTGAAAAAATGTGTGATTTAAAACTTCTATTTTTAATTTGTCTAGGTATGAAAGTTATATATCAATATAATTGAGTATCCATAATCTCCCAAAAATTATACCAAAAGTAACTCACAAAAATTTAGTTGCAATGAAACTTAATGTATACTGGTAATCTAAACTGAACTTGAACATGATTGAAGAAGAAGCATATGGTTTCCTACACATTGATTCTCTTCTCATAAGAAATCATGATAGTAATCATCTAAAACAAATTTACTAAAACAATCAAAGATTCATTTGGGTACTTTATCATAGGTATTCTAGTCACAAAGTTAATGTAGATAATTTCACAATGCCTAGATGAAACTAAAAATGTTTGTCAATTCATGTAATCATGTTCATGGGCTTAGTAATTTGAAAAGGGAATAAATGTCTTGATGTTGAACTCAAATTTTGTACACATGTGAGTTAAACATAAGATATAAATTGTAGCACTGCAAGTTTTCTAGTAATGTTAATGTGTCCCCCTCTTGGCATAGTGTGCCTCCTAAATGAGTCTTTGGTGAGGTGTGAACTCAAGAACACAAATATATCAATCTTATAAAGAAGATTTTCATGAATAAAGATATTTTGGAAGTATTCAATATGCATGGCCATTATAGGATTGAAAAAAACAATGGTATATTGAGTAGAAGTATTTTAGGTTTAGAGAATGTGTGGCCACGTGTGTCAAATACTATGAGGAGAAACTTAATTGGAGGCTATTTGAGGAAATTTGTTTCCTTGTTTTCTTTTCTCTTCTTTTTCTAGATCACTGAAAGGAACTATTAAAACTTTTTGATCCACTTCATGTGGCATATATTATCCCACTTTCTCTTTATATATAGGAACTAAAGAATCTTGTGATCTAATTGAATTATTGTTTCCTTACCAAATACGTATTGGTGAATTTTTTTACATACTTTAACTATAGTATACAATTATTTTCCATAAGTTGGGTAGTGATTAACTACATCACACAATGTCTCTAAGTGATATGTTAGTAAATTTCCATTTTTTTGGTGTACTATGTTGAGTGTATAGTGATATGCATCGTATGAATCTCAAAGGGGTTGACAATGTTAAGAATATCAAAAAGTAGTTTTTTTCAAAAAGGTGTTACTTGAGATCTTAAAATATAAAATGCTATAAAATTTTCCAACTAATTTTATGTACATTATCTAGATAAAAGGCCATGACCAATAAAAATTTAAGAAAAATAATACAATAGAAATTATCAAGTCCGAGAAAATGTTTCAACTCAGTGAGATTGCACAATGCTTGCGAACATTTGATCATTTTTATCGTATATGGATGTATATGTGGTCAAATATGTAGACTAGATACTAAATTTATGTGTTGTCAAATGTACATTTGGTTTCATTAGCTTGCAGCTTACACATTTACAATATATCTAAGGCAATAGGGAATAATCCACATGATCCTCCCAAGTATTTCTAAAATTGAGAATGTCATCCAAGTAGACATGATGAATATTTTAAAGAGTGTGAGTATTCCATTCATGAGGTACATGAATATTTTTAGTGCATAGGTGAATTTGAAAGGAATAACCAACCATTCATATATTCCCTTCTTTATTTTCAATTTTTTATTTTAATAATTTTAGATATGGACTAATACCTTATGATAACCTAACATTATGTCCATATTGGTGAAGTATTGTGTACCTCAAATGTGGTCTAGGATGTCATTAATGAATGGTAGTGGATACCAGGTATTCATAATTTGCATGTTACACACACGATAGCTAATGCACAAGCACCATTAACCATATTTCTTTGACATGATAACTATAAGGCTACTAAAAGGAAAGTATATTGGAATGATATTTCATTGACTAGGGAGATCCTATATTTGGTGCTAGAATTCACCACATTTCCGAATGGACTTATGGTATAGTGGACTATTTTCAAGAGGTAATTGATGAGGTAAATCATTTCTATGTGTTACCATACAATGTGTTGGAGTAACCTTTAGATCTTGAAATTGGTCTCAATATTTCTATATTAACTACTTGATTTATTATTGCAATGATAAACATTTAACATGGAGTACCATAAATTTTTTATGAATTTATGGATGGTATTAATGATATATCACATTATTTTTCGAAGACCATATTGATTTTGGTTATTTGAGATGATTCCAGAATGTTGAACATGATGTATTTGATGTGGATGGTATATTTTGTGTCTTATCTCGATATGTACCATTACAACCAACCACATAGGTCTTCCACATAGAATGTCATAAACCTATATTGGCATGATGTCACAATTTATTGTGTCCTCCATAGGTTTGACTATATACTTAAAAGTGAATTTTTTGTTACATGGATATTTTCCCTTTTTGCAGTCATCCCAAATACTATAGTTGAGGATGTGATTCTTTGGAAATTCTTAGGTGTTTTACTACATCTTTAGAAATTATATTCTTCTCACTATTAGTTTTGATGATAATTTTTAGTTGTTAATCTTATAACTAATAACTCTATCTAGAATATGAAATAGGGCTTGAAAATCTCATGGAATGGCATCCACATCGACAGAGTTGTACTTGAACGATAACATGAATTTCCTTCAAGTAATTAGCAAGAAAAAATGAACTCAAGGAACTTGTGAATGTATAAAAAAATGTTCTTATCATACTCATAGATCAAAAGGAGAAATTACATATCATGAATGTTGTGTAACTTCCATGCATGGACTAATCATACCTCCACATGGGAGAAAGGAGTTACAATTCAAAATAAGAATGTAACTCCTATATGACACCTATGACAACTATAACACATATGACAAGCATGACATATTTTATTATGAAATTTTTCATATGTCATATAACTCCTAAAAGACCTATGACTCACCTAAGTGAGATGAATCACTATGTGTGAGGTGGAAAATGCCCAATAAACTAATTAAGAGTAAAAAATATATCATCACACCAACGCCCTCCTTCATCAAATATTAAGTAGAGGCATGACAAGCTAGAAATAGAAAGAGGACTCTCCTATAAAAATAAGAAAGATGTGTCATGTGGGTTCTGGAAATGAAAGGCCTAATGAGGTACCCATGTACAAACTACAATATTTCTAGAAGAAGAGGAGGATGAGGAGAGAAGAGAACTATCTATCTCCCTTGGAAGATGATTTATAATGAACTCCCAAGGAATCTGATGGACTCAAAATTCTATACTTATTGTAAAAGGAAGGGGAACATGAAATGTCTTAAAAGGTTTCTCAACATCCAATGGAGATAATATATCAAGAAATGCGGAGGCAATCCTACCAAGCTCTATAAGGCAAGATTCCACAAGCATAGATGAATTTTTTAGGTTCAAATGAAGGTCTGTGTAGTGTGATGGAACTTAGTGAACTCAAGATAATGTTGAAGGTCCTCAGATAAATTTATAAAAATGACTCCATACACCATGTCATTTTTGTTCCACCGGTCATTTTAATGTAAAGGAGTAATTAATTCAAGGAAAATACCAAGGATATAGGGTAACAAATCATGCATGATGCAATGATCTAGTATCTCATTTTTCCAAGCCAAATATTTTTCTGAACGTAAGTGAACAACATAATGATGAAATTAAAAATCCATGATAAAATAACCTTTAAAGTAACAATAGTTTTACCCCCTATTTGCAACACTTTATAGTTTAGTCTATTGATTACAATCAAATACATACATACAATGTGAAATAGTTGGCCACTCAGCTTGCAATTAGTGAAAAAAATGTGCAATTTTGGAGACCACAATAGGTTCAAAACATTCACGATGAAATGTCACCATAGCAAGCACACAAAAAAGGTCAAAAACAAGAAAAAAAGGAGGAAAAACAAGTCTCATGTGAGAAAGAGCGTCTCACATCATATTAGGATCTTAATTTTCACATGGTTATGGTGGACACACTCACTAACATGTAATAAAAAAGGATATTATTACAATGAGATCCGAAAAACTAGTATAAAACAACTTCTGACCAAATACAACCACCTCTAGACCAAAAGCAAGGAGATTTGGACCAAATACACCAACTCCAAACCAAAATCAAGGAGCTTCGGACCAAATACACTAGCTCCAGACCAAATACACTAACTTCATACCAAAAGAAAAGAGATTTAAAGAAAAGGTAATTATATCCAAATGAGAAACACTGCATACAAGTTGGCTCCAAATGAGGAGCATTACGATTGATCTGAATCTGAACGAGGATCGTTACAGGAGAGATGGCTCCAAACAAGGAGTGTTATAGGTGATATGGTGTTGAGATGAGGTGAAAAAGCTCTGAGTTGGGTGAGTTTCCACATGGAAATTTTAGGCAATAATACACCGAGTTGATGTCAATTCAACTATTGGCACTGTAATGGATGAGTTAAGAGTGATTTTATGAGTGCTCTGGGTGTACCAAGGGTAGAGATAAGTGTAAGGATCGACAGAGTTAATTGTAAAATTCATGTGGCAATGAGAAATATTCTATTTTTTTAAAGATGGGTACTGCAAGTTTTTATTGTTTCCACTTTGTTGCAGGTAATTACATGTCATCTCTAAGTTGTTGGAGTAAGAGATACATATAGTGAAAGGAATTTCCATCCAAGTAAAGGACTATAGAAGTTTCAAATCCCAACTACCGAAGGTTCCAAGACCATATAATCTAAGCCAAGACTATATAGTTCTATCCTCGACTATAAAAAAAGTTATATGATCCCATCTCTACTTAATTTTTAATTATAGAACTCACAAAAAAGTATCTCTAGTCTTTGATCTTTCTTTTTTACCTGTTTACACATCCAAATCTTATTGATATCCATATCTAATTCTTCTTTCTCCTCTTTTATTTTTATATATCATTTATCATTTATTGATATTTACAAGTATTAAATCATTATTCTGGTTATGAATGGTTAATTGTAATTTTTGTAGATCAAAATGATCCCCTGTTACAAAGGTCCTTACATCCTATTTATTGTTGTAAAATTCCATAACATAAGTTTGATTTGAGTGTAAACAAACCATTTTTTTCAAGGCCAATAAACGAGTAAAAATACAAATGTATTTGTTGGCCTCTCTTATTCCTTATCACTACCTTCATCTACAAGATTGAATCTTCTTATTTTATCCATGTCTTCCAATGTTTCTAGCTGTCCTTGCACGTCTCTCACTATATTGTCCATTTTAAGCTCTACCACTTCATTTCTCCTTACAATCATTCTTATTAATCTAGCCACATTCCATGTGCTCTTTGAGACTCTTATTTCGTAAAATAAACGTTTTTGAAACCTTCCTAAGACACAAAAAATTCAAACAAAAACCTACTTTCACACTCTCTACAACAATACCCTCATATTAGATTCTCACAACCTGTCACTCTTATTCTCTACCCACCTATACTAGCTAGAGAATTATTCACACTATCCTCTCCCACTATTCACTATATGTATTGGAGGTTTCCCTATGAATAAACATTTCATTCAAATAACAAAGGATAAAATGGATAATCACCCAAGTGAATCTAAAATAGCAATAACATAGAGAAAACAACTGTACCATTCCATCCAATCAAATTGAAAAATAAGTAAAAAAAAGGAGGAGCTCCAAAGTTTGAAGAATAGTTTGAAATCATCAAATTTTAACAAATCTTACAATTGATATGAAGGAAAACCCACGTAATTTGATTCCAAATAATACATAAGATCCCAAATTAATCATTGAAATATTGTCAAACTTGAATCATAGACGGGAAATTCACAATTTCCAACACCAAAAGATCAATAGAGTATGGATTTTAGAGGCCACCAAGAGAGAGTAGGGAGTTAAAATATCAATCATATAATAAAATAAATTTCAAATACCTTTGATAGATATATAGTATTCTTAGGCATCCCATGATACAAAGAGTTGCATATACCCACTAAAATACCACTACCAAAACTCACCACATGTTTCTCTAAAGGGGGGTAAGGTTCAAAACCAAAAAGACTAGTGGTGTTCTAGCTTTTATAACCCATTATACAACACAAAGTAAATTACTTTATCCTACCAAGGATATGGGAAATGAGACAGTTCAAACATTGAAGAACATGGATCTATTATGTGTTCATTATATTCAAAATCATTTCCCTTCACTAAGTAAAATAATAGCTAACAATTACAAATAATAGATCCAAATTCCATGGTAGGAATTTCTATCATCATGATACTTCAATCCTCTCAACTAAGGAGGGTACTCACCACTTTAAGGTGTTATAATTAATCTAGGAATAAAGTGGGGTACTCACCATATAAATCAACATATCCAAGGCATCAAATTCTATCAAATGAAACACATTAGATTAGGTTAGCAACTATTTGTGTCCACACAATCCTACAATACTTAACACATGTATACCTCATGTATTTTTTCAGTGAAGGGGGTTCAATATCACCAATAATACTCAATATAAAGTGACTGAGAGGTTTTAATATCTCCCTTCATTATGCTTGTGAGCTATGCTGGGCACTATCATACCAATATGGTTGATGTTGTGAATTCACAAAGGTCAACTGAATGAACTTTTGCTTTAAATAAAAAGGTAAAGTAAATGTTCCCCAATGAAACACATATGCACAACTATGGCTTCTCTCAAAAGTACTTCTATTTATTTCTAAAACACATAAGGCCTATATGTCATGTAAGATACAATGCCTTGGAATTCAGCCCCTACGAGAGGGCCAAATCAAACTTGTAATCCTACTCTCTAATGCATTCTATGTAACATCCATGACTAACAGTGATCACCTAGTGAAGAGAGGAAGAACCAATTTCTAAACGGAGTCTATGCTAAAAATGGCACTCTCATAATTAAGATTATAATAAATATAATGAAATAAGGGTATTTAGTTAAGGGAATGCCACAAACTAATGATATATAATGTTTGCACTCATTAATCAACCATAACAAGGATGACCTTCTTATTTTTTACATATCAATGGGTTTATATGGTTCAATAACTAGATAATACAGTCATAAGAAACTCTCAATTATTTTTAGTAATACATCATATGCCACACAAATAATTAGGAAGATTTATTTTAAGGTCATTTATTTTATGAAAGTAATGAAAAACTCAAGAATATACCAAAAATAAAAGTAATTACTGATCATATATGTTATGTCATCTAAAATCCACACAAGTTTTGCATGTTCTCCTCAAAGCTATTGACATTCAATTCATGGGAGACTCACTCTAACTTTTGGTAAAAAAATCATTATAAAGTTCCATTACTAGGAGAGAGGAACTAGCTTCTTTTCCTTAGACATCTCAATTAAGCATCATGCTAATGAAATAGAAGTCAAAGATTAGTTCTAATAGCCAGGAGATGACAGATAATAAGTTCCCACTAGCAAGGCCTTATTTGAAAAACCTTTAGTTTAACATAAGTGGAAATAAAAATAAAAAAATTCTATTTTGCGTACTATACTTGGTTGCAAAAGGAAAACTTTGTAAAAAGTACTAAGGATATTTAGTCCTCGTAAGCAATAATATTCTCCCTAAAATCTTCATATCCTAATGAGGACCAATAGAGACAAGCCTTTATAGTCAAGAAAATACTTGTCTAAAATCTTCCTAGGATTAACTCGTAAAGTAAGAGTAAAAAGCTAATGTGGTTGAGGTAGCAACACAAGAAGCTTCCCTACACATCTGTAGGTAAATTTCTTATTTTGATAGTAATATGAAACATCCTTCTAGCATACTCTACATGAGCTATGAGGTGATGTTGTGTGACAAGGATCAGGTCTATAAATCTAAAAGGTCTATCTTGACACATGGTCAACTTGAAAATATAAGTCTAGGTTGTGACTACTAACCCAGTCACAGAATAAGTCCAATATCTCCCTGGACTATCTGTAAAATCCTAGAGGTGAAATGTATAAGTTGAGAGTAGTAGTGAAGTCACCCATGTATATGATGCACCGTATCTAAAGGGAATTGTTCAAGGAAAACTTTTCCTAGTGGATAACTCAACTCCTTAATCTAAACTCTACCTAGAGGCAAGTATCCTACATTAGTCCAAAACTATAGGAGATATAGAAGAATAAAATTTCTATGGTCAAATAATGTTATAACAAATACTCCATTAATCAAACCTACCATCTCCATGAATCTAGTATGATACACTGCATGGTGGTCATCCACTATCATGTACATCTTGTCCATACAACACACGTTTCCCTATGTCTACTCAAAGTGAAGCTCAATGGCCCAAACGATCTACCAAGAGCTCCCAATATTAAAAAATTTGTTTTAAAACTAATTGTTAAACAATTCATGAGTATGAAACTTCTCCACAACACTTGAAAAACTCAATAGTCAACATGGTCAAATAACTCTTCACACGAGACATGGCTTGTGTATCTAAACTAATTTTGGGTTTTAAAAATTAATCCTAAATTTTCTAAAATTTTAATGGTGGTTAGTGAATCAAGATCTCTTAATATCATGCCACCTTAACATAGCTCTCCATCAGTAGCTCCTAAGTGGTAAAAAATTCACTCCCAGAGTTGACTCCCTTGCCCTCCTCCTTTTTGGGGGAGGGGTCTATGGAGTCCTCTAAGGGAAAATTGTATTGTCATCTCGTTAAGTTGGAATTCACCAACACAAGATAGTGTGGATGTCATAATTCTTGTTCCTTCACTACTTGGATGGGAGTATTTGTTCTATATGATGTGTAAGATTCTAGCTAGGATGGTTATGTAAAACTAATTACATTATTCGGGGACACTTTTTCTTAGGTTTATTATCATCCCAAGGGCAATCTACCACCTCCTTCTTTCAGTGTTGCTACATGTGCATGAAGTTTCATAATATTATTTATATGTTTTTCATGTTAATAATTTTACTTCTTAATCATGTTCTCTACCACCCACTATTTTTATTATAAACCATCTTATGGCCTATGATAATGTGTTTCAAATAATATAAGTACATATATCTTATGAACATCTAAATATGAAAATAGTTAAGAGATATCAATTTTAAGGACCGTATCTTAAATTTTTAATATACCATAATTATTGATAAGTTCCTAACCTTCTTCACAAATTTCCTAGTGAATCGTAACAAATGGTGAAAAATTTGCTATACTAATGTGTAAATCTTGAACAATATTTCTTGATAAAAAAGGGCCCCAAACTCCATCATACAATAAAGACATTATGAATTTTCGCTTGAATTCTCCTAGAAAAAAGAAAAAACTTCTTGGGTATAATCAAATGGATGTGAAATCAAAGGTCAAAATTAAAAGTAAGCATAGTCATGGACATTACAACTCGACGCTACCCCGATTGCTAGAACCCATCTTTAAAAATAACTAAATATAACACAATGTTATTTAGTATGGAATACAGAGAGAATGTGCCCCTCGTGTTCAAGTAAAAATAACTAAATATAACTCAAGGTTATCTAATATGTAATTTAGAGAGAATGAGCCCCTTGTTGGCTCACTCATCCTTGTCCACCACTTTGGGTGGCCCAAGGTGTGGGTTTAATTCTTGAATTACTCATGGGGTTGATGAGTAACCCATTTTACTCCACCCAAAGGTTCCACAACTCTAGGTCGTTCGATAAACCTCAATTTCCACTTAATTATTAAAGGGAAAATAAAAAGAGGAAGGGGTATTTATATGAAAATAAAATTAGTTAATTGGTCGTTGGTCTATTGGTGATGTTCTTAAGCTCAAAAAGATCCCACTGAGGATCAATCCTTAATGAGTGCAAATGCCCAAACACCATAATAAGGGATGAGGCCGAGATTGTGTCCGTGATTACTTTGGTAGAATGGATACCTCTTAGACCTTGGCATTAAGCTAAAATAGGTTGACTAATATGGGATGAGGTCGGGATCACGTGGTAAGTGCAAGGAAATGGGTAACTAAAAGGGTGTCAAAAGTGGACACATTTTTCCTGAAATCAGCGAAACCTAAACTTCATGTAATAATTTGGCATACATATGCTCAAAATTTGACAAAGTGATAATAATAAGTACCATAGAGTTTGGAGTGTAGTTTCTAAACTATTTTTTTTTTTAAATGGTGGAGATTAAGAGGGTCAAATGTGGTATGCACACAAAGTATGTCTATTTTTGTGTCAAAAAGATAAGAAACTTATTGTGTGTGTGCCCCCCCATTTTTTATTTCTATAAATTATTTTTCAAATCCCTTTGGTATAAAGTTAGCTAAGACCATGTACAAGGTCCCACTAATTTTTAATAATTTTCGGATGAATATATAATTTTTACTAACTTTCAAAGTGCACACATCCCAAAAATAAAATATTTATGTGTACTGTCGACACTAAAATTTTCCTCCATAATTTCTATTTCATTAATGTATGTATTAGGAATAGGATGTTGTTAAGTGTAATTAGTAGTAGCATCCGATAGAAGATAACGGCGCCGTCAGTACGGTGCCGCCAATAATGTGGAGTACGGTAACAGTCAAAGTACAATAGGAATGTTGTAAAAAGTAAATATTTGTCGTAAGTGGTCCGGTAATGTTAAAATGTCAAAGTTTGGGTAATTAGAGAAGTAGGGTCTACATGATTAGGAATTAGAAATATTATATTGGTAATAAGGACAAGGAGTGAGGTCATAAATATTTTGTGTATTTTATTTGTAAAAAGTCTAAAAATGTGGAACCCATGTAAAATGATAAGGTTTATCTTATCTTAACAGATAAGCTTACATGTACAGATAAGAGTTAAGGTACGGAATATGATTCTTCAGAGTGGATTTCTTATCCTATCTTAGAGATAGGATGGATAAGCCTGGAAGTTCTATAAATAGAGAGGGCACCCCCCTCATTTAGCATAGAAAGAAGTAGTGAGAAATATTATAGGAAGTGTGCGAAGGAAGCCATCAGTTAAAGGTGTGTTGAAGAAGCCATCAAGAGGTGTAATTGTAAAGTTTCTCCCATAGTCTTGTTGAAGTACCTCATGGGTGAGATTGTAACAGTTTCATGTTAATATTATAATTTATTTTGATATTTCAGATTTGTCGTCATTCTGTCTTATCATAGTCAATGGTATTATTATGTTCGGTTGTTGTTTTGTTTCCAAATTACATCCACCAAACTAAAGGCTGTGCATTAGTAAATAATCATAGCACGAGGAGTTCCCGGTGAAGAATTATCATAGTGCCGGATTGGTGATGACATTTTTGTTCCGTTGCTGGGACCATTCCTCGTTGGTGGATTTTCTGGAGAGATATTCCCACTTAGGCAAAAATTAATTACAGGGTAACCTTGTTTTTACTGTGCATAGTAGTTACCATGGTAAAGTCATTTTTACCATGTTAAAGTCATTTTTGCCATGAATAGTAGTTACCCTGGTAAAGTCCTTTTTGCTGGGAATAGTAATTACCGCAGTAAAGTCACTTTTTTACCGTGAATAGTATTTACCGCAGTAACTTCACTTTTTACCGTGAATAGTGTTTACCACAGTAAAGTCATTTTTTACCGTAGTAAGTCAAGTTTTACCATAGTTTACCGTGGTCATTTCTATTTTACTGTAGAAAGGTGTAAAGTCACTTTCTAGTATAGTGATTCTAATTATTTGTGCACATAAGTATTGTTAATTGTACTTTTGGGTTGGTATTTCACGGTGGTTACTTTTGAAAATGGGAAAGATTCCTGTTTTTTCAGCTCAATCTAATGAAGATGCTTCTTCTTTCATTCAAGAGTTTAAACGATCTTGTATTTGTAATGGCCTCATAAGAAGGGAACAATGGACTGAATTTTTTCCTACCTTTTTGGATGGTTCAGCACTTAGGTGGTTTGAAACACTAGGTGATAATGTGAAAAATTCATGGGATTTATTAATCGAAAGTTTTCTTGAAGAATTTGGTGAACAACAGAAATATGAAGATCTCATGATCGAGATCACAAAGCTATCCCAAGGAGAGAAGGATAAGATAAGGGATTATCATGCTCGTGTTCTAGAGCTAAGGAGGAAGCTCGATGCCCAGATCCGGAAGGAAGGACTAGCGGATGGGTTGATGAATGGCGTGGATAATCTCCTCTGTAAGCACTTCATTCTTGGGATGAAGCCGGAGATCAGACAACGAGTGAATTATGACCACCCAGCTACCATTGAACAAGCAAAGGAGATTGCAAGAAGGCAAGAAGAAAGCATGGAAGAGGAGCCCAAAGAAATTATTGCTAAAGTAGAGCCTACACCAGCACCTTTGGTCCTGAATCCACAACCACTCCCGGTGAGCACAAATATTTCTCCTAATACATCTACTGAGTATGAATATCTGCTCAAAAAGATGGGTCAGTTAACTATTAATCTTCTTCAAGGAAAGGAATTTAGTTCTCAGGGAGGAGATAGAGGTCCAAAGAGAAATATTTCTGAAGTTGTTTGTTATGGTTGTTATAAAAAGGGTCATTATAAATATAATTGTCCAGATAGAGCTTCTACATCTGGTAAGGGAGATAATGATAAAGGAAAAGCACCTGTGAATTCTTTTGATGTAGTAGATAAGAGTAGAAATAATGAAGTAGATGTGTTTGTAACAAAAAGAAAGAAAGAGAAAGATAATCAAGATGGAAATGATCCTAAGAAGATGAAAGAAGAAACTAGTAAGAAACATAGGAGAAGAAAGTTGGGTGTGCAGGATTTTCTGATTTCACAGGGGCAAGGACCATACTCCATCTTGGAAGATCTGTCCAAAAGGCCTGCAAATATTACATATGGTCAACTCTTGGCTATGTCTTCTGAGAAGAGGCGGGAGTTGCGAGGTGGACTCAATGCTCGAAGAAGGAAGGAGGTTGAGGTCCCTGTTTTGGAGGCAGAGGCAGATCCCTATGCTCCACAAGCTGAGGTATTATGTAATGGTATTTCAATTCATGATGTCTTAGTTGATGGAGGTGCTGCAGTTAATGTAATGACCGAGTCTGTAATGAATATGTTGGGTTTAAAAATTGATCGCCCTTCAACACTTATGTTAAGGTCATTAAATAAGGGAAAAACTAAACCAGAAGGTGTAATTTCAAATGTGGCAATATCTTTTATGGGTGTTGTATGTGTGGTAGACTTTAAGGTGATGAAAAATGGTACTGTTGCGTACCCAATGCTGCTGGGAAGACCATGGCTAAGGAGAGTTCATGCAAGAAACTACTGGAATGAAGGTTTCATGACACTTGGACGTGGTAGAGAGAGGGTGAAGATAAACGTGATCCCTCGACATCATAAAGTAGAACCTGTGGATTCAAGTGATGAAACTGATGATTGGACATCCTCTGATTACTCTAGTACCAGTGAATTGGACACTGAAGATGAAGAAAGCGAGGTGGATGTTTCAGTCATGGATATCCTGCCAGTCACACCAACTCATGACCCCATAAAATTATCTGATGAAGAAGTTGATGATCGTCTCCAACAAATAAAGATTGGTGATGCTGTGGTGGAGAGTGAGAAGGAATCCTACCTCCAGCTCTTTCGAAGGTACATACACATATTCACTTTTGATTACAAGGAACTCTATTAAGTTGGGTAGAACATTGTATTGAGCTGGTAGATGGTGCTAAGCCTATAAAGCAAATGCCGTATAGAATGAATCCTAATTTTTCCAAGACTGTAAAAGAAGAAATAGATAAGTTGCTTGATGTAGGATTCATATTTGCTGTGGAGAATTCAGAATGGGTTTCTCCCATTGTGATCTCAATAAAAAAGAATGGGAAGCTATGCATTTGTGTTGATTACAGGAAGCTCAATAAGGCAACAAAGAAGGATCATTACCCTCTTCCATTTTCAGATCAGATCTTGGATGAAGCAGCTGGCCAGGAGTGCTATAGTTTTGCTGATGGATATAGCGGCTACAACCAAGTTCGTATAGCAGAGAAAGATCAGCTGAAGACCACGTTCACCACTCCTTGGGGAACGTTTGCTTATAGAGTTATGCCTTTTGGGTTTTGTAATGCTCCAGCAACATTCCAGCGTTTGATGAATAGGGTGTTTGAACCCTACATTGGGACCTTCATCAGAGTATTTCTGGATGATTTTTGCATCTATGGGAGCAAGTTGGACCACCTGCACCAGATGGAGACAACATTTCAAAGGTTAGATGAAGCACAAGCCTCAATAAACCCTACAAAGTGTGTCTTTGGATGTTCTAAAGGTGTTTTGTTAGGGCATGTTGTATCCAGAGATGGTATTGGTACTGATCCTGATAAAGTTTCAAAAATCAAAGATTTACCATTTCCTATGAATAGAAGTAAATTGAGATCATTTTTAGGCCATGTGGGTTACTATAGAAGGTTCATCAAGAATTTTTCAAAGATTGCACAGCCACTAACCCAGTTCTTGAAGAAGGATGTTGCTTATGAACCAAGAAACAAGGCACATGAAGCTTTTGGACAACTGAAGGAAGCCCTGGTGTCTTCACCTGTTTTGAAGAATCTAGATTGGAGCAAGCCATTCATTGTGTACACTGATGCCTCAGATGCAGCACTAGGTAGTACTTTGAGCCAAAAGGATGAAAATGGGAATGAACATCCAATTTACTTTGGGAGCAGACAAATGAGCAGTGCTGAGGTAAACTATACTGTAACTGAAAAAGAGGCTCTGGATATCATTTTTTCTGTAAAGAAGTTTAGAAATTACTTACTAGGGTAGAAATTTATAGTTGTAACGGATCATCAGGCTCTGAAATATATTGTCAATAAGCCTAACCCATCAGGGAGGATAGCAAGATGGATAATTTTTCTACAAGAATTTGAATTTGATATTATAGATAGGCCAGGAAAGAAGCATGTCAATGCAGATGCACTCTCTCGAGCCTATGATGTTTTAGGATCATCTTGTGATGATGATGATTTTCTCGATGTAGCATTGTTCTCCCTTGACACAATCCCTAGTGAATACATAGATATTTGGAATTATCTGAATGAATTCAAGTTTCCTGATGGTGCCAATGCAAAGACTAAGAGAAAGATTACTCAAGCCAGTCGAATAGGACCTGATGAACAGTACAAGACGGTAGTTGGACGTGATCAAGGAAAGGAGCTGCTAGAAGAATTCCACAATGGTACATGTGGAGGGAACTTCTCTAGACAACTTACAGCAAGAAGGATCTTGGATGCAGTTTATCACTGGCCCACTCTTTTTAAAGATTGTTATAATTATTGTAAGACATGTGATATTTGTCAAACACATGGTAACCGTAAGACTTCATCAGCTCCATTATGTCCTATTCTTCCCCTTGGTCCCTTTGAAAAATGGGGAATAGACATTGTAGGTCCACTTCCAACTACATCACGTCAAAATAAGTATATTGTAGTTGCCACAAATTATTTAACCAAGTGGGTTGAAGCTAGGCCATTGAAAACAGCTTCCATGGATGAAGTGGCAAGGTTCATATATGAACGCATTGTCAACAGATTTGGTTGTCCATTAGAAATTGTAACAGATCAAGGAAGCCACTTCATTAATGAGGTGGTAGAAGCCCTAGTCAATAAGTTTTCTATCAAGCACAGGAAGGCAACAACATACAAGCTAAGCACAAATGGACAGGTGGAACGAACAAATTTTGTGCTGTGTCAAATTCTAGCAAAAGATGCAGCCTTGCAGGTACATAAATGGGATAAAAGGATTCATGCAGTATTGTGGGCATATAGGGCAACATCAAAGTCAGCAATAGGATACTCCCCATTTCAGTTGGCCTATGGTATTGATCCAGTTCTTCCTATTGAGTTTGATATTCCCACTGTGAGAGTTATGAAAAATGAAAGGATGGATGAAAGTGATTCAGTAAAAGAAAGGTTGGTACATCTTCATTTGCTAGAGGAAATGAGGGAAATAGCAAAGGATACAAGCCATAAGAAGAAAATGAAGCAGAAGGAATACTTTGATCAAAAGATCTGATGGTCTCCATTTCATGTGAATGACTTGGTCCTAGTATATGATTCCAGATACAAAAAAAAAAGATAGAGAAAATTTCTTCCAAAATGGATGGGGCCCTATAAAAAAGCAGTTGTGCATGAAAATGGTACGTACCGACTGGAGGAATTGGATGGCACTCCCATTACAAAATGGGTCAACCACGACAAGTTGAAGATTTTCCAAGCACCAGAATAGTCTACTCCGAGGACGGAGTAGAAGCTAGGAAGGGGGAAGATGTCGACACTAAAATTTTCCTCCATAATTTCTATTTCATTAATGTATGTATTAGGAATAGGATGTTGTTAAGTGTAATTAGTAGTAGCGTCCGATAGAAGATAACGGCGCCGTCAATACGGTGCCGCCAATAATGTGGAGTACGATAACAGTCAAAGTACAATATGAATGTTGTAAAAAGTAAATATTTGTCGTAAATGGTCCGGTAATGTTAAAATGTCAAAGTTTGGGTAATTAGAGAAGTAGGGTCTACATGATTAGGAATTAGAAATATTATATTGGTAATAAGGACAAGGAGTGAGGTCATAAATATTTTGTGTATTTTATTTGTAAAAAGTCTAAAAATGCGGAACCCATGTAAAATGATAAGGTTTATCTTATCTTAACAGATAAGCTTACATGTACAGATAAGAGTTAAGGTATGGAATATGATTTGTCAGAGTGGATTTCTTATCCTATCTTAGAGATAGGATGGATAATCCTGGAAGTTCTATAAATAGAGAGGGCACCCCCCTCATTTAGCATAGAAAGAAGTAGTGAGAAATATTGTAGGAAGTGTGTGAAGGAAGCCATCAGTTAAAGGTGTGTTGAAGAAGCCATCAAGAGGTGTAATTGTAAAGTTTCTCCCATAGTCTTGTTGAAGTACCTCATGGGTGAGATTGTAACAGTTTCATGTTAATATTATAATTTATTTTGATATTTCAGATTTTTCGTCATTCTGTCTTATCATAGTCAATGGTATTCTTGTGTTCGGTTGTTGTTTTGCTTCCATATTACATCCACCAAACTAAAGGCTGTGCATTAGTAAATAATCATAGCACGAGGAGTTCCCGGTGAAGAATTATCATAGTGCCGGATTGGTGATGACAGTACACCCCCATAAATTTGAGAAAAAAATCATTTTTAATTCATGTAGAATGGAGTTTAGAAAAGGCATTTTATTTTTGAAATTGGATGAAAAAATCATAAATGGTGTACAAAAATGTATTCATACGTTTAGACAAGAAAATAAGGCCCTAATAAAAGAAATTAAGGACGAAAGTCTTAAACTAATCAGATTTTAGAAAGAAGTATATTGCCACCAAGGTAAAACCAAGCTTGACATCATAGTGTAACTTTTTTAGAATATTGTGTTATAACACATGAGATATCGAGGTGTACACATAATATTTTGATGTATTTTTGTAAAACATAGATTTATTCATGGATTACACAGTCATAACCTTAGGATTAGATATCCAAGGAAAATCTAAGCCTATGGATTGGGAATTTCAAATCCAAAGAAGGGGAAATGTGCTCGCATTCATGTTTGCAATGAGGTATGTGTGCTTTTGGGAGGGATATATTCACTAAAATAAATGGTTTAAGTATAAGTTTTTCATTTATTAATCTTTATACTTTATATAGCATAATATTATATAAAGTATAAAGATTATTATTATTAATCTTTAGACTTTATATAATATTATACTATATAAAGTATAAAGATTAATAAATGAAAACCTTATACTTTAAATTTATTTTAGAAATTATATGAAATTAGGGTCACTCTGCACCTTATGGAACTAGTCTCATAGCTCCATAAATCACAGTTTAGAAGATAGTTTTTCATATTTTAATCTGGTCAGTACATAGGTATTTTTCAAGATTTCATCATTTAGCCTAAATCTTTAATAGTTTAAATTCTACAATTGATATGTGATTTGTGAAAGAATATAGTCATTGTTTAGGTTTTGGGCTCTTCTTGATTGATTATTAACATTTGTAGGAGTTTTAGATGTGTCAAAACTATATTTTATAAACCTCAACTCCCAAAGGTAATGCCAATTGATCAAATATATGGACTCATGAATTTTCCCATGAGCATGGAGTTGAATCCCTAATTTCTTCTTAGAATATCATAAAATCATATTATGGATGAGTACCTACTTTACAAGCTTAGGGAATTCATCTTTAAGAGGACCACTCAAGTGATCTTCATAATCAACAATATAAGGGAGTGATCTTAGTTCCCATGTTGGCATGTATATAATCCTTTGATCCTTATAATATAGATTAACAATGGTAAGGTGTGGGAAAGAAGATGATATATCTAAGGACCCCATAATATCTTCATTTGTTTAATAGAATAATAAGACATAACTTGAAGAGTTAGAAGCTAAAAGAGTGCATCACGTCAATATATTTATAACACTCAACCAAAGTTAGGGTAGGAGTAGGTGAAAATCTGCAAAATCTTCCAAATATTCATTTACTTTCTATGGAGAAATAAAATTGAGACTTTCATCAAGATTTATGATAAGTAAATTAGTTACATTTTCACCCTGGTGTAGGAGTATGAAGGTTTATTCAAGTGTCACATACTTCATAAATAATCAAACCTACATCAACATTAAGAGAAATGATTTTCAAATATCATTTTGTGTTTTTTCCAAGAAACCCTTGAAATAATTTCATATATGGATAAGAAACCAATTAAATAATTTCATGCATTACAAAAAAGGAATTTGGTGAAAGTGGTAAGAGGGTGTTGTCATGCCAAATTTAGGGAAATTAAGCACGCAGTTGAATCTTTTGCTTCCCAGTCATTGGTGTATCCTTTCTTTGGCCATCCTACCTTAGTACCACTCTCAAATTGGCTCAAAAGAAATTATTAACAATATTTTTTAGTTTGTTTCAATGTGCAGGGATGATTGAATATGATGATTGATGAGTTCATTGTGGCTTGATGGAAGATAACTTCCTCCGAAAGCCTAAAAAGGCCATTTTGAGATAATCAAACACCCTTAGGAAGAGTTCAAGAAATATATTAAGAATCTGGAGGTGATGCAAAGGAATCTTGGAAGTGTTGGAGGATATTTCGGAAGATTTTGAAAAGGTTTTATCATTCAAGGAAAGTCTTCTCAACAACGGGTTTTCTAGGTGTTGGGAACAAACACTCTAATGGTGAAATCTAACTTCTCTAGATGATTTTGGGAGCTCCACAAGGAGATAGGAGGGAAAAAATAGGCATTGGAAAGATAGGTGAATCATATACATGTGGGTAACATCCATTTTTCTCTAAGACTTGAAGGTTTCAAAAATAATTTCAAAATAGTGCAACTGCTCCTTTCGGTTCCAGATTAAAATGGCCCTAAATTTGTAAGCTCTAGAGAGATGATCACCACATGGCGATATGTGAATATTTGTAAATGTTGATAAGTACATATTGGAATGGGTATTTTCATAAATATAATATTGTTTATCATGGGTGAGGATCTCATGAGGATGGGGCCAAATTTTGTGAATTGAAAACACCTTCCTAACACCCCAGGTTATGTTTTTAAGTGATAAAACTTATAACATGAAAAAGTGGTAAAGAATGAGTTACCATGAGTTGAAAGCGTGTTTATAAAATCTAAAGTGATGACTTAAGTGTTTAGAAACACTATTATGAAATCTACATTGTGATGGGAATACAATGCTCTCTTCTCATTACAAGGAAAGAGTGAGGATTGCTCTCTTACTTATCAAGGCCTACATAATTAGCCCTAGTGATCATAAATCACCTCCATGATGCTCAAACCATTTTTTGATTATCTTCACCATGTAGACAGAAGGATTTCTCACTAAATGAGATTCTTATCATGTGTTCATCTATTCGACTGAAATGAGGTGGTTGTAGTGTCCTTTCTCCTTTGAAGTGTGATCACACTCCAAGGTTTGAATGAGTATTTAAGAACACTACCAAGTGAGTGACATCAAGTGAAACTAAAACGATTTATCATTCTTACATCTATGGTGATCTATATGAAGATCATCCTATTATCCCTCCTGGATCTATAATTCTCCTTGGATAGAATCAACTTCAGGATAATCATACACCTCTTTTCTCATATGCTTCCTATAGAGATATATGATGCATTGATCATTTACACATGATGGTTGTGAATGCCTTGGTAGCTTGACTAGATCATCTTTGATTGTTCCTTGAAGAGTTCTGAACATGATGGAAAAGTTAAGATATGATGATCCTCAACTTACTCCATGAGCTTTCCATTTCACCTTTGAATATGATGAAACCCATTTTAACTTCACAATTCACTTCCTTGACTAAGATGTCACATGAGTGGAAACATGCTTATAGTATTTGGAAACATATTCGCTCGATTGATCCTCATGGAAATAGGTTTCCTCCTCTATATGTAAGGATTGATCTCTGAATGATACTTGAAGGAATTTTTAAGGGTGAGCTCCGTATTCTTGAACTCCAACTACATTGAAGTGCTATGAAAACCACTCCGTGAATTACAAGATGTGAGAACATCGCCAAGTGTTGATTAAGTGTTTATAAACAATCTCAAGAGATATGTACTTTGTGTGAGATCCAGATGAATACCATCACCTCTCATGGTGATCCTTTCTCATCATGCTTGTGATGATCATTCCCTTGATGAATTGAATTTAAATAAGGTTCTTGATGTTTCAAATCCTTCACAGACCTCATGATTCTCCTGATTACACCCATTTTCCAAGTGAATATCTATTACATACTTTGATGCCTATTTTTTTCCTCGAAATTCATTCGGGAACTCCTAGAATATTTTATAGAAGACAACATTCTCCATTGAAGCTCTCATTCCCTACACCCTGAATACTTGATGTTGAATAGATGGATCCTAAATGTTATCTTCTTTCCTAAATTACTTCTAACACCTTCATTTCTATTCAAAATCACCCTCATATGCTTTAGAATTTCCTTGAACATTCCCAAAGCATGTTTACAAGCTAAAAAATTGCCAAAATGTCCTTTTTAGGCCCCCGGAGGAAGTTATCTTCCACTGAATCTTATTGAATTAATGTATCACCTTGGGTAATCATCCTTGAACACTAAAAAAACTTAAAAATTTTGTTAGGAATTTCCTCTTAGCTATCCTGTGAAGGTTGAATTGAAGGAAAACCAGTCAGAGGAAGGATGCACATATTGATGTCTATTAAGAGGAAATCGATTGAATATTGTTATGCCCTTAGTCCTATAACTTATACTTTCATATTGTGATCATTTATCCAATTTTTTATGTTCTATTACTGCTAATATTCAAATCTATCTAAATAATTTCATTACAAATATATAGTGGTAGTTCATGGGAACTAACATTTACTTCCAACCTTGACTGTGTTTTGTTTTTTTTTATTATTGGCAAATAGTTTTTTGAAAGGGACTATACCCTTGTTTACAAAAGAAGGCCTAGAAGCCAGAATAAGCAATAGAACTAGAGAGAAAAGGATCAGAATCCAAATGTGACAATGATGTTCAAAGTAGCTAAAAAATAGCTACCAAGATGAGACAAAATAGCAAAACTACTGCAAAAAAGCAGTAAAGGGTCCGCAAAAAAAACAAAAAAGGACAGCAGAAGCATCTACAACTACTTTTTAGTAGCTTTGTCTATGATGGTTTTGATATTCTTCCAGGATTTAAACATACCCAAAGTTGTCATATGGGCAGCGTCATTATAATCTAGCTGCTCCAAGGTCTTCTTGCTTTCCTTATCAGTACCCCAAAGTGTTGCCGGAACTCCACTTAGGTTGGAGACACTTTTGACGTGTTGTTCAATGAACTCCTCAATCACCCTAAAGATGGCTATGTTGTAATCATGTCGCGTTTTGGCCTTTCCTAAACGGGAGTCTAAGGAGTGCAGTTTCTTGTAGATATCATCAATTTGGTTGCTGTCAACATCCTCCTCCTCCTCCTCCTTCCTCTTTCCTTTCTGTTTTTCCAAGTTCTTAACTTCATCCTTCAACAATTTCATATCAGCCTCCAAGGCTTCTAGCCTTTTTGTAGAGCTTTCCAATTACACTTCCCGGGGGCTGGTACTGCTGATATTCAGGAGGTCATGAGCAATTTCAAATTCATGAGAACCCTTCTCCACAGCAAGAGTCTCAAGGTTAAGCTTCCTAGAAGCCCTGGTAACCGGTTTCTGTGAGGTAGAGCCTAAGTGGGCGGTGGGAGCAATAGAAGGGGGAATGGGAGAAGAATCCTGAATGGCCGGCAGGGGGTGATAGCAGCGGTGGCGAGGGCAGAGAAAGGAGAAACAGGGCTGGCAGTAGCATAGCCCGGCAGAGGGGGAATTGAGCAAGGGGAGGATGGGAGACCAGGAAACCTGAGGAGACAACATTTGTGCAACAACAAAATGAGCCCTTGGTGTAAAGGAACCACCTGGGAATGCTTTTGAAACTCTAGAATGTAGCGATCAAGAGAGTTCAACAAGTAATGGGGGAAACAAACCAAACGATCCCTACAAAAGTGGTTAAGAAAAATAAGGTATTTTGCAGGAACAGTGACAAACCTTCCTTCCAAGGAGATGAACCGTATCATCATGCGGGTTACTTCATCATATGGTGGAGGGATCAAGCTAACAAGCAGGCCCACTGTTATGTTGGTCAGTTTCTCCTCTCCCTCAACAAATCTCCTTTCTTCAACATCTCGATTGACCCTTTTGTTGAAGAATCTGAAGCCCTCCAAGCCAAGGCCGGTCGCTTCAGCACTAAGTTCTTCATTGACTAAGACCTTCTGCCCCCCATATTCCATTGTCCTCTCCTTCCAATCCTTTGTAAAACACATAAAGATGCTCTGATCATGCCCCTGAACCTTTTCCATGAAGTTTGTTATGCCACCCTTGCTAAGAATGCTCCATAGCTCAATATTATCTTTCCAGTCTAGGTCCACACTAGGCTCAATTTAACAAGGAGGACCCCCCATATTCTCTGCTCTGAGATGATTGCAACAAATTCCTAATTGATCGCTAAAGCCAGTCCACTTTTTGCTATAGTAATCCGCACAATATTGGAAATGAGAGTCGTTGCTTTTCTCACAATCAGCTGCGTTTCTGCTAATCTGAGCCTGCTGAAAAACGCATGTGAGAATAGCCCGCTCCCTATCATCAATCACTTTATCGCTACCTTCAGTTTCCGTGGAGGTTTGAATCTGCCTTTTAACAGTCACAATGCATCCTGTATGCTCGATTTTCAAAACCGTGTATCTCCACTTGAAGTTCCCCATATGATTCACACTATCTTGATTATTAGACATGATTTGCATAAACCAATACTTTAAATCAACATGTGTGGGAGTATTTTTGAAGTTGATCCCCACCCAAATATCATAACTCATTTCTAGATATTGCTTACGTATGGAGATCCCCCTGAATGCTGTTTTGAAGTTGTTTAGGGATGCTATTATTGTCCCAAACTGTAAGGTTAACATTAATGCCATAATTTGCCAGCACATCCACCAATTGATTACCCCTCCCTGTAGGTATGCATGAATCCTAATGTTCTTGAAAGTATGAATAATACTTATGCACTCCTGCAATAAAATCCTTGATGCTCCCAACTTGGAGATGAGCACTGTTTAAGAAGATTAATGATATTTAGGAAGTCTCCTTCAATAATGAGGTTCTGAATTATTTTGTGTCTGGGCAATTCTCAGACCCCAAAGAGAAGATAAAGCTTCGGCAAAATGATTAGTTTGAATTCCCATTTTCACCAGCATACGTAGCAATCAGATTTCCTTTATGATCCCGTATCACTCCTCCCCCTGCCGTAATCCCAAGGTTTCCCTTAGAATCCCCATAAAAGTTCAACTTATACCAATTTAGATCAGGAGGGATGCCATTTAATCAAAGATCTATCAATTGCTATTCCCGGGATTGTTCCAACTATTAATTGATCCTATCTGCCAGTTGGATAGAATGTATTCTTCATTTTCTAGATATCTCTTGTTCTTGGGGGGTTTAAATCCAGAAATATTCTCTTTGATACCATTAGAAATTTTACCAATACTAAGTTTGTAGTTTTGCTTTTTATTTCTGAAGATAATATCATTTCTATCCTTCCATATTCTCCAGATTAAATGAGGGATAACCAGCTTCCAGATCCTTTTAACAACAACAATGCCTAAAGGGTGGGTTCCATTGAGTCCATAGCTGATTGAGATCCTTCGACATCAACGCAGAGAGCTTCAAATTTAGAAAGGGCAAAATTCCATATTCTAGTGGCATACTCACAATGTATGAATAGGTGGCTGATATCCTCAGAATCTTTCTTACAAAGATGGCACCTATTAGGGATTATTAATCCTCTTCTCATCAAATTGTCATTGGTAAGAATCCTACCTCTGATAGCCAGCCAAAGGAAAAAATTTATTTTGGGAGTTAAATCAGACATCCAAATCCTGTTCCAATTGAACTCTGTTTGATTACAATGAAAGAAGTTATTGTATCTAGTTTTGACAGAGTAATTCCCATCATTGGAGTTAATCCATACCAGCTCATCCTTGGAATCCATTTGACTTAATGGAAATAAGATCTAATTGATCTTGAAGGGAGGAAGTAATTTGTTTCAGATCATTTCTCTCCACAGTAAGTTTTTTCCACTTCTTTCTGGTACCATTTTCCTCAATATAGTCCTTGATTTTGATGCCATACTTGTTTATAAGACTGTCCTTAGCCATCCCAAAAACTCTCCATGAGATTTCCATAAAACCAATTATCCTCCTAGAAGTTTATGTCCCTACCATCCCCCACTTTCCATTTACTGCCCTGCCTGATGAAATTCTTCTGCTTTTAAACCAAATTGTTCCAAAAAATGGAACCATAGGGGAGTTTTTCATCATGTAGAAAGGAGTACATAGATTGATGTTTTAGATATTTTTCTTTAATTAAATCTCTCTAGGGTTGTTTCTCAGTCCACATTCTCCAGCCCATTTTAGCAATGAGGGCCTCATTCATTTTCTCAATATCTTTTATACCCAGACCTCCCATAAACTTCGGGGTGCAAACCTTATCCCAATCCACTAAGTGAAATTTGAATTTCTCATCCATGCCTTGCCATAAAAAATTCTTTTTGGGATCCTTTCAATCTTATCCCTGAAAGAGGAGGGGATCTTGTAGAGTGACATGATATAAATTGGCAGATTTTGGAGAGTACTTTTAATGAGCAAGCACTTACCAGCACTAGATAAAATGGATCCTTTCCAACCAGCCATTTTTTTTTGGAATCTCTCCAATAAATCATCCCACACCTTGCAAGAGACTTTCCTAGTGCCGAGAGGAAGCCCCAGGTAAGTGGCTGGAAGCTCACTTATTTTACAGCCCAAAATTTTAGCTATTTTAAGCTGTCCTTTCCTCAGGAGTGTTTGAAGAAGAAGATGGTGCTTTTGTCATAATTGATCTCCTACCCAGAAGTAGATTCGTAGAACTGCAGCAAGGCCTTGGTAGCCTTGGCTTCAATGACAGATGCCAGAAGAAGAAGGATAGTGTCGTCTGTAAATTGCTTATGGGAGACAGCTTGACTGATGGAGGTGGGCTTAGAGCCACTTAAAAGCCTGTCATTCACCGCTTTACCAATTGTTCTACTGAGGCTTTCAGCCAAGAGAATGAATAGCAAGGGGGAGATAGGGTCTCCTTGTCTCAGTCCCCTGCTGCTAGTGAAAAAACCCACTAGCTCACCATTAACAACCACAAAAAATCTTCCCGTAGATATACAAGCCTTAATAATTCTTCTAAATTTTTCCGGAAACCCGAATTTTGTTAAGACTTTGTCAAGGAAAACCCAAGAGACCTTGTCAAAAAAGCTTTATTCATATCAAGCTTGAGGACCATACTTGCCTTTTTATTATTTTCCATTGAATGTATGGTCTCATGAACCATAATCACTCCCTCTTGTATAATCCTACCCTTTGATAAAGCCACTTTTGCTGCCTTGAGATAAGTTCATTCAAAATGAGCTGGAGCCTAGTAGCAATAATTTTTGGTAAAAATTCTATAGATGGCATTCACAAGGCTGATAGGTCTGAAGTCCTTGAAAATCTTTAGCATCCATTTTTTTGGGGCCAGCACAATGTGAGTGTTATTAAGCCTCTTTTAAAAGATTTCCCGTTCTATAGAACTCATATCACCGCTCTGAGAAGATCCGTCGAACAGATTTCCCAAAATTTATGGAAAAAATTTATGGAAAATCCATCTGGCCCAAGAGCCTTGTCACCCTCTAAAGCAAAAACAACTTTATGCAGCTCTTCAAGCGTAACCGCTTTGTGGATATTTCTAAAATTTTGTTCCTCAATTTTATTTTGGGGAATGGCCTCCAACATAAAAGAAATAGCTTCAGAGTTGTTGATATTCCTCTCCTCAAGAAGTTTTTATAAAAATCAAGCACTTCTTTCTTGATGCTATTGGGATCTTTTAGGATATTTCCGTTGTTTTTAGAAACTTCTAAGATCCTATTACAAGCTCTGTGCTTCAAAGTGGTCATATGAAAGAACTTCGTATTCCTGTCTCCCTCTTTAAGCCAAATAGCTCTAGATTTAAGTCTCCATAAAGATTCCTCTCTACTGCAGATCGTATGCAACTCTGAAATAATCTTCTTTTCATTGACTTTGTCTTCAACCGATCTCCCCATAGTATCCATTTTTAATTCCAGCTCCTAAAGTTTTTTCTTTAACTTTTTTTTGTTCTCAAAAACATTACCAAAAATGCTTTTGTTCCAGATTTTGACTTGCTTTTTCACATTTTTGATCTTTTGGACCAATCTATATTGAGCAGTGCCTTCTCCATTCCATCCCCACCATTATTTTATCTTGTCATATATATTGTCATGTTCCATCCACATCTTTTCAAATTTGAATGAGCTTCTGGTGGGTTTAGTCCAATTGAGAAGATTTAAAGCAATCGGATTGTGATTCGATCCCACTCTGGGCAAGGAGGAGAGGTGAAAGTCTTGACTGATAATCCAGCTCGCTGAAATTAGTGCCCTATCCAATCTTACCTGAATAAACTCTTTCCCCAACCTTCTATTATTCCAGGTGTACTTATTCCCATGAAGATCCACATCTAAGAGGTTATGCTCAGCTATAAAATCAGCAAAATCCTCCATACCATTAGAAAAGCTAGAGGTACCTCCATACTTTTCACCTGGGTTTAGTGGAGAGTTAAAGTCCCCCATAATAATCCAGTTAGTAGAACCATGCTGATTTCTAAAAGTTTTAAGGTCAGCCTAAAGCTTCCTTCTACCACTAACCATATTAGGGGCATAAATGTTAGAAAGGATCCATTCACCATTATTCTCAAAAGCAACAAATTTGATTGCAAGATGATTAATACTAGCATTAAGAACCATACCAGTACAGTGTCTTTTATCCCAAAGAGTAGCCAGCCCTCCAGAAGCTCCCTGGAAGTCAACAACCGCCATTTTAGAGATATCCCAGAAACTCTTTTTAATAGTTTCAAGGGTCATAGATTTCAATCTTAGTTTCTTGTAGAATCAAAATATTAGGATTACTAGAGTCCCTTAACTCTTTGATGGTTCTCTGTTTGGAGTTTCCATTTAGGCCTCAGATGTTCCATGAAATAATCTTCATTTGGAATATTTGGTGGTTGGAACTGCCTGATGGTTCAACTGGCGTTGAACTCCATCTGTAATGTCCCTCTCCGTTCTCTTAGATCTAAGAGCCTTTTTAGAGGGTCTTCCTCTTTTTGTACTTCCTCAAAAGTCCACTATTTGTTTAGCAAAAGATCTATTTGTTCTGGATGTGGAGGTGTCCCAGTTATCTTTATTATTTTTCTTATCACTGTAAAGTGATTCTGGGATCAATTCAAAACCTTTCATTATTTTTTTCTTTTTTGAAATAACCTTTTTGAATCCCGAATCCGGATCCTCCTCATCCAAGATGGACGTAACTTCTCCCTCTTCACATTCTTTCTGAGTCCTGTCCGATGTGTGTATATCAGTTGTTCTGGTGCTGAAGCAAGCAGGTGAATCCGCTGATATATTGCTGAAACAAGGAAGTAAATCTTCTAAAGAATTACCATCTCCCCTAGGATATTTTTTCTGCAAAGGTTCTTTAGGAGCAGTACACTCCTTGTTCAAAGTTTCCTCAGTGATACACATCTGATTATCTATCTTGAATTCCATATTGCTTTGAGATTGCTCAGTAGGGACTATATTAACCTTCATAGAGCCTTCTTGCTCATTCACCACCATGAATACCTTCACAGGATTTTCCAGGTTTTCTTTGCTCGGTACTTCAGGCAAAGCTGCTGCTGAGACTTTGGGATGCCAGACCAGATGCTTCCTTATTTGAGTTCTAAAGCCCCTTTTTTTTTCCCTTTCTATTTAATTCCAACTCCTTTTGACTAGGATCTTTCTTTTCATTCCAGCTATCGGTGCTAGGAATCATACTATCCTTATTCCGAATTGAGTCCTCCACAGGCTGTTCAGCTTCCATTGCACGATTCTTCTTCTTGGAACAACCTTTATCAAAGTGCCCAATGCTATGACAGTTGTTACACCTCAGAGTTTCAACCTCAATTTTTTGGGTCCAAATCCCATAGCTAGACTTTAAGATTATGTGTTCCAGAAACTTTTGATCCATTGTAGAAAAAATACAGAAACAAGCAAAAGCAAGTTTGGATTTGTTTCTCTTGGGTCCATCCAGCCCGATAGGGGCACCTAAGGATTTTGCAATATTTAGCAGAATTTCATCATCCCAAAAATGCAATGGTAGTCTAGGTAACCTACACCAGATTGGGATGGTGTTTATATTCTCAGTATTAGGGTCAAATCCAGGATACCATTTTTTCAAAAAAAGCCCCATATTACCCAACCACCAAGGTCCTCCCAAAAGCACCGATTCCAAATCCTCTTGCTGATTAAAATTTGCCAGAAAAAAGCCTTTTGGCATGATGGTAATGCTCAGGGCTCCCTTAGGTTTCCACTTTCTCAAAGCCCATTTTCTAATGAAATCAATATTAGTTCTAAAGCCAATAAACTTACCCACGAGGGAGAGATTCGTTTTGCTTAAAGCTCTATCAACACAACCATTTGGGACCCTCAGGCAGGTGGCACCCTCATTGTCCTTTTCCCACGTGAACTGTCCAGCAATTTTCAGACCCACCTTGGTGCTAGGGCTTTATAGCAACTTATTCCAGGCCAAAGATGTGGATTTAGGCATTTCAACATTTTCATTTGTAGCCGTCCGATTTTGGCTGGAGATCTACCTTTCCCCAGCACTCTTAGCTTTAGTGCGTAGAGTTTCTGCAGCCAAAACTATAGAAACTACACTGACAGTACCTACAATGCTTTCCCTTTCTTCGTACTCGTGCTTTCAATCGACTGATTCTGGCCATAGAACAGCCTCTCCTCAGCAATATTAAGCTTATTTTGCAGACATTCTGCAGCCAGAACTGCAGAAACCTCATCACCATAGTTTTCTCCATCACTAGTTGACTGTGTTTTGTTAACTCTCACAATTTTTCTGAATTATATTTAGATCTTACTATAATACTGAATAAGCTTACTGTTGGGAGTATATTAGGTGTCCACAGATCTGAATTATAAAAGTAGAAAATTGAATTTAATCCTCCTAAAGCTTATTCAATAGGTAAATGATTCAAGAACGGTGTGTATTATAAGTAATCTGATTTTTCTCCCTATCAGGTTATCTAAAACCCTATTTTTGGGTTTCAACAAGAAAATATTAATATCTCAGCTGATTAGGATTCTTAGAAGAAAAATCTACCTAAAATTGGGTTATAAAACTTAGGAGTCTTCTTCAGTCACATCATTGTAGAGAAGACTCTAATACCATTGTAGACCCCTTTGATTAATGTTATCCATGTGGAATTAGAACTTGAATGTGAATTCATGTCATTCTTCATGACCTCTAGCTAATGTATATCAACCCCATTACCACTCAATGATTCAAAACCCCCCTTCATTTAGAAACACTCTTCACCGAGTACAAGATATTGTTAAAATATTCCTTCAGAGTGATTGAAGTTTATTGTTTGAAGCATCACTATTTAGTTGGCCTTGGAGATCATGGCTGAATGCTCACCCTTAAGTGCTTGAATATCATGGTTGAATCCATCCTTATTCATGCCATATTTTTAAGCTTTCATCCTAAATCCATATGGTGACTACCTCTGATACCACAAAAGCCGAAGAATTAGAATCCATATATTCACTTATTTGGGGTCACTCCTACAGTTCCTTGCGCCTGAAAACCCACCTTGGCTCTAGTTGAGCTCCTTGATCATGATGTTCCTAAATATTCCTAAACTTGGGGTCCAACACCTGTCATTAGGGTTTAGGAATTCCAGGGTTTGGGGTACTTAAGACCTGGTTCATTGACCCTCCTGAAGAGAAAAACACAAAGAATCGAAGCCCTGGCCAATTTTTTGGTAAGCTTTCTAAAAGTATGTCAGAGAACTTAGAAAATTTCAGCACTTCAATGGATGGAATAATGGACCTTGAAAAAAACTAATATGGATAATTATACTTATGTTCACCCACTTCATTAAAAAAATCTACATAGGACAATTTTTCCACCTTTTGAGAGATATAGCTGAAGCTTCAAAGAGAGGGTTTTGAGCTAGATTTGGGACCAATATTTCAAAGCTCTGGCTACCACTTTCAATGGTTTAAGTATTTAGATAGATATGAATATTAGTAGCAATAAAACACCAAAACATCACCAAAATATAGAGAATTGGTCATAACTTGCAAGTAGAATGCCTTATCCACTTTGAGGGGGAAACCTCCACACCATATTCAATTAGAATGGAAGTGCTTAATATAAAGATAATATATCTCAGTTACTAATTCATCTTCATATACCCTACTCATGCTATACATAAGTGACCAAGTACAACCTACTAAGCACATGATAATCATAAATAAATCAGTGATCCTGACATAGCTAATTTTGACATTATGTTAGCTCACAGAGATTTGGCTATACATATGGTAGTGTCAGGATATGACCTGAGATTCAAGGGCACTAACAAAAAATCATCAGTGTTTATAGATCTAACTTGATGATCTAATAATATGATCTCATAATTCACCTGCCATGTAGAGAAATCCAAAAATGTTACATGAGTGGAAGCAGGGAAAACAATGTCCCTGACACCCTGTTTACCAATTAATCCTTGTGGTATACTAGAGTAACCTCATAGAGTGAAGTAGACATGGACCAATCCCTGATCTTCTCAAATGATACTAAGAACAATGTTTGATGGATTAATAGGGGGTGCTATTGCAACAAGAAAATTAGGTACAATGAGAACACTGCATGATTCCACATCCATGAGAGTGCAAGATGTGAGTTCATTACCAAACATTGATTAAGTGATCAGAAACACTCTCATAAGACATGCATGGTCTAGTGATCATTGAAAATGAGTGTCCATGATGTTAATCATGGTGATGCTAATCGATAAACTATCAAGAAAAGACTAAAGAAGACATGTTTTTTTCCTAGAAATTAATGATAAAAATATGGAGTTATGTTCTTTCAAGTTCTCATGATTTCTCTTCAATTGAATTAAGTTGTGTCTTCTTTAAGTGAACAAATCCTTCAAAGAACCTCATGATGACCATTCCCTTGATTACTTGAATCGATAAGGAACTTACATCATGTGGCTTTATGTGATTATGTGTGGAGGTATTGGAATAACATGAGTCCACTACAATCGATGAAGGATTGTCGCTGCCTTAGAAAGGACCTAAAACAACAAAAAATTATGAAACCCCTCCCAATATAGTTTTGACACATCTAAAATTCTTAAAAATGTTAATCAATCAATTAAGAAATTGATTTCAGGCACAAACTTGATCTCTTAACTAAAAGTAGGCTATATTCTTTCATAAAATATTAAATATTACAATGTAGAATTTATACCCTGAAAATGAGTTAAAATTTGAAAACAATATTTGATAATCCTCAAAACTCAACTAATCTACTAATCACAACATCAAACTGCATGAAAAACTGTGCTTCTAAAATAGGGCACTTTGATGCGATGCTATGAGATTAGTTCCATAAGGTGTATGAGAACCCTAATTTCTTATATGTACTAAAAATGAGAACTCGGAATTGTATAAGTAAAACAAGAAATTTATGAAAATTAATAAGTGCCAAAAAACCATGGATTTTAGAACAATATGCATCACTATGTAGAGATTAAAAACATATGAAGAGTGAAAAAAGGGACCCCAGTGCCTTATAACATGGTCAAAAGTTATAGCCTCCTGTTTGGTAATTACCAAGCAAAAATGAAAGTGGTCATATCGTGAGTAAGCTTTCCCAAAAAACTCTTGCATTTTGCTTCAAACCGAAAATGGGGCCGTGAAAATCCAAGCATCTAGGTGCACTATGGCGGTGTGGGTAGATTCACGTGGAATCAGATATCCTTAGACCTTGACACTAAACTAAAGGAGGTTGGAAATTTTTTGAAACAATGTCACACAAATCTAGATGATATATTTTAATAAAGATTGTTTAGAGGTTGGGGGAATCAAACACACAACATATTCCCATTGTTTGAAGTGTATTTATCTAAACCTATCCTAGCACTCGACATCATGTTCCTACACTCTAGAATCAAAAGTAAAATATCATGTGTTGTTGAACTTCAGGTAGAAGCTCACCAATCCATGAAACTTTTACTGATAAATGAACATATGACTTGGTGAGACTTGACCCCATAATCAAGCCATTACCCTATAGCCTTACGAAATGCCATTTGCTGATTTTTCCATACAAGCATGTGGTGATCACAAATCCTAAGTACACCAATTATTTTTTCATGAAAATTGGAATGTTATCCATATATACAATACCAAAATGTACCTATGAGAATAAGTGGTGTTAGCTACTTATGGACATATGGATGGTCAGTGGCAAATGTAATTGGTGTGTTTGCTATCCTAAAAAAACAATGGAACAATGCTTCAGGCAAGCCCTACTCACTTTTAAACTTGTAAATTACTCACCTTGGTGGATTTCAATTGGATGCTACAAGAGCCCACAATATCCAATCAATTTGAGTGAAGTATCTCTCACTCCACCTAAAAAATCCATCAAATCATCCATGTGCACAGTGAAAATCAATACTTGAAATGGTAGTTGTTAAGTGTTGATACCTACTATAAATGTTTTAGAACATTTGTGTTATAAAACTCCTGGTTCTCCTTGGTCCCTAAAAATATGCAACTATTGTCCACAAAGCTCACAAAAATTATCGGGAAGCAACCCCTATCCTTTCTAATTTATCATACTTGCTTTTCTCATGTAGATTACAATAACAATATTTAGAAGTTAACCAAAATGCAGATATTGACATTTACTAAGTTATGTAAAAAAATCTATGAAATAACCTAAATGGATATTTTGACTCTAATGGGATTTTTGAGCTAATCCAACACCTTACCAAATAGATTATGGTATATAGAATGAATAGAATAACTACATATCCATTTGGGACATTGAAAATTGCAATTAAGTCTGATCATAAGACCCTAATCCAGAAAGTAATTCAATCAATATAATTTTCCACCTTAGTGAAGAATAGGTTTTATGCTACCATGTTGGAAGTTCCTTACATGCTTATGAAACCATATGAAAAGACCCTGTGAACTGCAGCAGGAAACTTACAGAAATGGCGGACTCACACTATCCATGAAAATGAAACTCAGGAAAAAATAAACCCAACATAATACTACATTCTATCAAAAACAAGCTTATCAATATAGTTTTTGGTTTAGCTTAAATATGATGAAATCTAGAGTTTTTGTGGTCAATATAGGACTCAAAAGTAAGATTTACATTCCAATCTTTGCTTCTTAGAGGTTGAGAAAAAAGCAAGAGTTGTGAATTTCCTCAAATATTATTTTGAAAATCATTTACTGAACTTTTATGAAATGGTAAATTCACATAAATAGCTGGTACACATGTAGGATACTGTGGAAAGTGATTAGTGATGTCCACAAGAATCTTACCCATAAGCATGACGAGTCGCTGTAGCAAGTATAGAAAACATACAACTAGTTATTAAGCCAAGTCTAAGTCAAATCCTTCATATCAAACTGCACAATAGAATATCGTACCAATACTCATTTGAAGCATGTTTCCTTGCAAGCTCGATGCAATTACTAAGTGGATTGAAATCCCTATCAATCCCTATGGGGTTTACATTCAATCTAATATTCTCTAGGAAATAAGGGTAAGTCATCCTGAGCCATATTATTTATACATGATTTTCAGAGCTAAATTAGAAAACAAGGTCCTAAAAAGGTCTAATATCTAGTTAGGATCAAAACCTCAAGTCAACCTATGTATATTCGTATAAGATAAATGACCCCAAAGATTCATACACAAATATACCAAGTCATAGTAAAGGTGATTTCAGGGAATCTAATTACATTAGGGCACGCAGTAAAATACAATAAAACCAAAAAAAGACTAGGTGTACTTATATTTTTTGGGTTTTTAGGATAATAATGGGCGTGAAACTTTCTAAATATCCATTGTAAATCCTTTTGTCACATTTTTGCCTAGAGATGACTCTGAAACTAGATATTCTATTTTCTATGGAATAAAATCAACTAGCAAGATAGGATCAACCAACACTCCTGTTTAAAGCTGCAATAGACTTGTCTAGAGATTGAAAACTTCTTATTAAGTCAAATTTCAATTGGTACAAGTGCTTTTCCTTAATGTTCTCTACTCTTTTTTTATTCCAGTCCCTCTACATGCACACAAATGTACATGTGACTAGAAAACCATAACTATCTTGAATATAAACTTTGGCAAATTGCATAGACTAGATTGGAGGAATATAGGTCTTCAATAAGTATTTATTGGGTTAAACTGACCTTGGAGATACTGTCATCCCCAATCCGGCACTATGATAATTCTTCATAGGGAACTCCTCGTGCTATGATTATTTACTAATGCACAGCCTTTAGTTTGGTGGATGTAATTTGGAAACAAAACAAAAAACATAACACAAGAATACCATCGACTATGATACGAAGGAATAATGAAAAATCTGAAAATATAGGTGTAAATTATAATATCAACATGAAATTGTTACAATCTCACCCATGAGGTACTTCAAGTGTTACTGAATTCACTTGCCTTCCAACAATAACTATGGGAGAAACTTCACAATGGATTGTTTAACACACCTTCTAAATGATGCTTCCTTTACACACTTACTCATACAATATTTCTCACTACTTCCTTCTATGCTAAATGAGGGGGGTGGCCTCTTTATTTATAGGAATTCAGGATTATCCACCCTATCTCTAAGATAGGATAGGAAATCTCTTCCAGCCAATCATATTCCATGCCTAAACTCTTGCCTTTACATGTAGGCTTATCTTCTAAGATAAGATAAACCTTATCATTTCACATGGGTTCCACCTTTTTAGACTTTTCCACAAATAAAATACACAAAATATTTATGACATCACTCTTTGTCCTTATTACAAATATAATATTTCTAATTCCTAATCATGTAGACCCTACTTCTCTACTTACCCCAACTTTGACATTTTAACATTACCGGACCACTTACGACAAATATTTACTTTTTACCACAACATTCCTATTGTACTTTGATTGTTACCGTACTCTACATTATTGGTGGCATCGTACTGACAGCACCGTTATCTTCTATAGGATGCCACTACTAATTATACTTAACAACATCCTATTCCTAATACATACATTAATAAAATAGAAATTACGGAGGAAAATTTTAATGTCGACATTTTCCCCCTTCCTAGCTTCTACTCCGTCCTCGGAGTAGACTCTTATGGACATTCTAAAGCTGGTGCTTGGAAAATCTTTAACTTGTCATGGTTGACCCATTTCATAATGGGAGTACCATCCAATTCCTCCAGTTGGTATGTACCATTTTCATGCACAGCTGCTATTTTGTAGGGCCCCATCCATTTTGGAAGAAATTTTCTCTGTCTTCTTTTTTTGTATCTGGAATCATATACTAGAACCAAGTCATTCACATGAAATGGAGACCAACAGATCTTTTGATCAAAGTATTCCTTCTGCTTCATTTTCTTCTTATAGCTTGTATCCTTAGCTATTTCCCTCATTTCCTCTAGCAAATGAAGATGCACCAACCTTTCTTTTACTGAATCACTTTCATCCATCCTTTCATTTTTCATAACTCTCACAGTGGGAATATCAAACTCAATAGGAAGAACTGGATCAATGCCATAAGCCAACTGAAATGGGGAGTATCCTGTTGCTGACTTTGATGTTGCTCTATATGCCCACAATGCTGCATGAATCCTTTTATCCCACTTATGTACCTGCAAGGCTGCATCTTTTGCTAGAATTTGACATAACATAAAATTTGTTCATTCTACCTGTCCATTTGTGCTTGGCTTGTATGTTGTTGCCTTCCTGTGCTTAATAGAAAACTTGTTGACTAGGGCTTCTACCACCTCATTAATGAAGTGGCTTCCTTGATCTGTTACAATTTCTAATGGACAACCAAATCTAGTGACAATGTGTTCATATATGAACCTTGCCACTTCATCCATGGAAGTTGTTTTCAATGGCCTAGCTTCAACCCACTTGGTTAAATAATCTGTGGCAACTACAATATACTTATTTTGGCATGTGGGTAGTTGGAAGTGGACCTACAATGTCTATTCCCCACTTTTCAAAGGGACCAAGTGGAAGAATAGGGCATAATGGAGCTGATGAAGTCTTACGGTTACCATGTGTTTGACAAATATCACATGTCTTACAATAATTATAACAATCTCTAAAAAGAGTGGGCCAGTGATAACCTGCATCCAAGATCCTTCTTGCTATAAGTTGTCCAGAGAAGTGTCCTCCACATGTACCATTGTGGAATTCTTCTATCAGCTCCTTCCCTTGATCACGTCCAACTGCCCTCTTGTATTGTCCATCAGGTCCTATTCGAAATAATACTCCATGCAGAATAGAATATGGACGACTGGCTTGAGTAATCTTTCTCTTAGTCTTTGCATTGGCACCATCAGGAAACTTGAATTCATTCAGATAATTCCAAATATCTATGTATTCACTAGGGATTGTGTCAAGGGATAACAATGCTACATCTGGGAAATCATCATCATCACAAGATGAACCTAAACCATCATAGGCTTGAGAGAGTGCATCTGCATTGACATGCTTCTTTCCTGGCCTATCTATAATATCAAATTCAAATTCTTGTAGCAAAATTATCCATCTTGCTATCCTCCCTGATGGGTTAGGCTTATTTACAATATATTTTAGAGCCTGATGATCTGTTACAACTATAAATTTCTTCCCTAGCAAGTAATTTCTAAACTTCTTTACAGCAAAAATGATAGCTAGAGCCTCTTTTTCAGTTACAGTATAATTTACCTCAGCACTGCTCATTTGTCTGCTCCCAAAGTAAACTAGATGATCATTCCCATTTTCATCATTTTGGCTCAGAGTACTTCCTAGTGCTGCATCTGAGGCATCAGTATACACAATGAATGGCTTGCTCCAATCTGGATTCTTTAAAATAGGTGAAGACACCAGGGCTTCCTTCAGTTGTTCAAAAGTTTCATGCGCCTTATTTCCTGGTTCATAAGTAACATCCTTCTTCAAGAACTGGGTTAGTGGCCATGCAATCTTTGAGAAATTCTTGATGAACCTTCTATAGTAACCCACATGGCCTAAAAATGATCTCAACTTACTTCTATTCATAGGAAATGGTAACTCTTTGATTTTTGAAACTTTATCAGGATCAGTACCAATACCATCTCTGGATACAACATGCCCTAAAAAAATACCTTTAGAACATCCAAAGACACACTTTGTAGGGTTTAGTGAGGCTTGTGCTTCATCTAACCTTTGAAATGTTGTCTCCATCTGGTGCAGGTGGTCCATCTTGCTCCCATAGATGTAAAAATATTCCAGAAATACTCTGATGAAGTTCCCAATGTAGGGTTCAAACACCCTATTCATCAAGCGCTGGAACATTGCCAGAGCATTACACAACCCAAAAGGCATAACTCTATAAGCAAACATTCCCCAAGGAGTGGTGAACGTGGTCTTCAGCTGATCTTTCTCCGCTATACGAACTTGGTTGTATCTGCTATATCCATCAGCAAAACTATAACACTCCTATCTAGCTACTTCGTCCAAGATCTGATCTGAGAATGGAAGAGGGTAATGATCCTTCTTTGTTGCCTTATTGAGCTTCCTATAATCAACACAAATGCGTAGCTTCCCATTCTTTTTTATTGAGATCACAATGGGAGAAATCCATTCTGAATTCTCCACAGCAAATATGAATCCTGCATCAAGCAACTTATCTATTTCTTCTTTTACAGTCTTGGAAAAATTAGGATTCATTCTATATGGCATTTTCTTTATGGGCTTAGCACCATCTACCAGCTCAATAGAATGTTCTACCCAACTTACTTGATGGAGTTCCTTGTAATCAAAAGTGAATATGTGTATGTACCTTCGAAAGAGCTGGAGGTAGGATTCCTTCTCACTCTCCATCACAGCATCACCAATCTTTATTTGTTGGAGACGATCATCAATTTCTTCTTCAGATAATTTTATGGGGTCATGAGTCGGTGTGACTGGAAGGATATCCATGACCGAAACATCAACCTCACTTTCTTCATCTTCAGTGTCCACTTCACTGGTACTAGAGTAATCAGAGGATGTCCAATCATCAGTTTCATCACTTGAATCCACAGGTTCTGCCTTATGATGCCGAGGGATCACGTTTATCTTCACCCTCTCTCTACCACGTCCAAGTGTCGTGAAGCCTTCATTCCAGTAGTTTCTTGCATGAACTCTCCTTAGCCATGGTCTTCCCAGTAACATTGGGTACGCAACAATACCATTTTTCATCACCTGAAAGTCTACCACACATACAACACCCATAACAGATATTGCCACATTTGAAACTACACCTTCTGGTTTAGTTTTTCCCTTATTTAATGACCTTAACATAAGTGTTAAGGGGCGATCAATTTTTAAACCCAACATATTCATTACAGACTCAGTCATTACATTAACTGCAGCACCTCCATCAACTAAGACATCATGAATTGAAATACCATTACATAATACCTCAGCTTGTGGAGCATAGGGATCCGCCTCTGCCTCTAAAACAGGGACCTCAACCTCCTTCCTTCGTCGAGCATTGAGTCCATTTCGCAACTCTTCCCTCTTCTCAGAAGACATAGCCAAGAGTTTACCATATGTAATATTTACAGGTCTTTTGGACAGATCTTCTAAGATGGAGTATGGTCCTTGTCCCTGTGAAATCAGAAAATCCTGCACACCCAACTTTCTTCTCCTATGTTTCTTACTAGTTTCTCCTTTCATCTTCTTAGGATCATTTCCATCTTGGTTATCTTTTTCTTTCTTTCTTTTTGTTACAAACACATCTACTTCATTATTTATTCTCTTATCTACTACATCAAAAGAATTCACAGGTGCTTTTCCTTTATCATTATCTCTTGTACCAGATGTAGAAGCTCTATCTAGACAATTATACTTATAATGACCCTTTTTATAACAACCATAACATACAACTTCAGAAATATTTCTTTTTGGACCTCTATCTCCTCCCTGAGAACTAAATTCTTTTCCTTGAAGAAGATTAATAGTTAACTGGCCCATCTTTTTGAGCAGATCTTCATACTCAGTAGATGTACTAGGAGAAAGATTTGTGCTCACCGAGAGTGGTTGTGGATTCTGGACCAAAGGTGCTGGTGTAGGTTCTACTTTAGCAACAATTTCTTTGGGCTCCTCTTCCATGCTCTCTTCTTGCCTTCTTGCAATCTCCTTTGCTTGTTCAATGGTAGCTGGGCGGTCATACTTCACTCGTTGTCTGATCTCTAGCTTCATCCCAAGAATGAAGTGCTTACATAGGAGATTATCCATGCCATTCATCAACCCATCCGCTAATCCTTCCTTCCGGATCTGGGCATCGAGCTTCCTCCTTAGCTCTAGAACACGAGCATGATAATCCCTTATCTTCTCCTTCTCTCCTTGGGATAGCTTTGTGATCTCGATCATGAGATCTGCATATTTCTGTTGTTCACCAAATTCTTCAAGAAAACTTTCAGTTAATAAATCCCATGAGTTTTTCACATTATCACCTAGTGTTTCAAACCACCTAAGGCTGAACCATCCAAAAAGGTAGGAAAAAATTCAATCCATTGTTCCCTTCTTATGAGACCATTACAAATACAAGATCGTTTAAACTCTTGAATGAAAGAGGAAGCATCTTCATTAGATTGGGCTGAAAAAACAGGAATCTTCCCCATTTTCAAAAATAACCACAGTGAAATACCAACCCACAAGTACAATCAACAAGACTTATGTGCACAAATAATTGGAATCACTATAATAGAAAGTGACTTTACACCTTTCTATAGTAAAATAGAAATGACCACGGTAAACTATGATAAAACTTGACTTACTACAATAAAAAAATGACTCTACTGTGGTAAACACTATTTACTGTAAAAAGTGAAGTTACTGTGGTAAATACTATTCACAGTAAAAAGTGACTTTACTTCGGTAAATACTATTCACAGTAAAAAGTGACTTTACCATGATAACCACTATACACAGTAAAAACAAGGTTACCCTCCAAATGTTTTCTGACTAAGTGGGAATATCTCTCCAAAAAATCCACCAACGAGGAATGGTCCCGAAAATGGAACCAAAATGTCATCACCAATCCGACACTATGATAATTCTCCACTGGGAAATCCTCGTGTTATGATTATTTACTAATGCACAGCCTTTAGTTTGGTGGATGTAATCTGGAAACACAACAACAAACATAACACAAGAATACCATAGACTATGATACGAAGGAATGATGAAAAATCTGAAAATATAGGTGTAAATTATAATATCAACATGAAATTGTTACAATCTCACCCATGAGGTACTTCAAGGGTTACTGACTTCACTTGCCTTCCAACAATAACTATGGTAGAAACTTCACAATGGATTCTTTAGCACACCTTCTAAATGATGGTTTCCTTTACACACTTACTCACACAATATTTCTCATTACTTCCCTCTATGCTAAATGAGGGGGGTGGCCTATTTATTTATAGGAATTCAGGCTTAGCCACCCTATCTCTAAGATAGGATAAGAAATCTCTTGTGACCAATCATATTCCATACCTAAACTCTTGCCTTTACATGTACGCTTATCTTCTAAGATAAGATAAACCTTATCATCTCACATGGGTTCCATGTTTTTAGTCTTTTTCACAAATAAAAAACACAAAATATTTATGACATCACTCTTTTTCCTTATTACAAAAATGTAATATTTCTAATTCCTAATCATGTAGACCCTACTTCTCTACTTACCCAAACTTTGACATTTTAACATTACCGAACCACTTACGACAAATATTTACTTTTTACAACATTCCTATTATACTTTGACTATTATCGTACTCTACATTATTGGCGGCACCATACCCACGGTGCCATTATCTTATATTGAAGGCCACTACTAATTATACTTAACAACATCTTATTCCTAATACATACATTAATAAAATAGAAATTACCTAGGAAAATGTTAATGTCGATAGGAAATTACAGTCCTCCCTTCCTGAGATTTCTTGCCCCTAAGAAATCACAAGTAGCAAACATATATCCTCATTAGTTCCTGGATCCCAAATCAGCCTAAGCCTTTTGAATGACCTCTCATGCACTATACAAAACTACTCAACTACTGTAAAAAATAACTCATTCAACTTACTTGCGAAAAGTGCCATGATCCTCCTCATGTATGCCCCAAATTTACCATACTACTCATCATGTCCTTGTTGTCCCATGCTGCGATGAAGTGAAAAAACCTCATATATGTCTTCATTTGGTGATTCCTTGTCCACAACTATCATAGACATGGTTGTCATTTGATGGAGCAGCATGTACTTGAGTGACTTCATGGTAACTTGTTTCCCCTCATGTTGGAAACTCAACTACATAGCCTGCAAATCTTAGGTGACTCTTCCTAATGAATGAAGCCATTGCATGCCTAGTAGCACATTGTTATATTTCAAATCAATAACATAGAAGTCATCATGAAAAGTGTATTCACCAAATATAATGTTGATTTTACTCACTTACTTTTTACAAAGAATAGTGAGGCCACCTGCTGTAATTACATCAAAGCCATCAAAATGACCATAGTGCAAGCCTCTTCCATTCACCAATCCTTCATCCACGAAGTTATGTTTGGATCCACTATGAAGAAGTGCCATTATCTTACATCATTCCCATCTGAAATAACCTCTATGAGATGAATCTTGCCTTTACCAAAGATATTATGTCCAAGCTCCCAATGATCTCTACAATGAAAGCAAAGTTTCTTCCTCCTCAACTCATTATAAGTTTCCTAATCCACCTTCATTGTAGACTCCACTTTGAAGAAGTGGGTTGCTCACTTCCATGCTACTCTATTTTTTCAATCTTTGCATTCTTCTTTTATGGCTGAAATGGATTTGTATCCAAGTCCATAGCTGTCAGAATAGCTTCATACAAAGTCTCAGGCTTAAGATCCTTGACAAAACCTCTCAGTCTATTATGAAGCCCCTCAATAAACAACATCACTACTTGCTTCTCAGGCATCTCTGGTACCATCATTGCAATACATTGAAATTCGTTGATGTATGCATCAACGTGCCCACTCTGTCAAAGCTTGTGCCAAGTCCTTGTAGTAAATCTCCACATCCTTGCGATCAAATCTCGTAATCAACCTCTCACTAAAATATTTGTATGACTACAAAAGGTCATGTGTCTATGTGATTATCCCATGGTGCCACCAATCGTACGCTACTTCCTCAAGGTGTAGTGTGGCAAATTGGATAGCCTCCTGCTCCTGCATAGGCTTGAGAGTGAGGTATGTATCAGGCTTGTAGATCCATGCTCTAGCACTGATCTTTCCATTTCCATCAAAAGTGGAAAGGGTTACCTTGTTGGTGGCCTGCTTCAACTCCTTATTCTCCTATGTTCTAGGCCTTTGTACCTATCTAGCTCTCAAACTCTCTCTCATCTAAGAACAATACTGATGAAGGGGAAATTCATTCCGTACCTCCTCTGGTAAAGCTCTCCACTCATCATTAGCTTCCATTACATTATCTTAGAAAGTTGTATTCTCCAATGGATCCTCAACCACAAGTGGCTCCTCTCTAGGTACGAAGCTAGTCTGCATAGGTCTATCTGCAATCCTGATAGATCTCCTCTCCTCTGTATGTCTCCTCTCACGGGAAGGGGAATCTCTCACACTACCAAACTCTGTAGGTGCTCTGATGTGCCTCTTGTGACTATTGGCCATTGATGTGGATCTGTCCCTTCTATCCCTTATATCACGTTGATCTCTAACATCCATCTTATGCATCAACTGTTGCATGGTCTAAATCATGTCCCTGAAATCTGGCAAATCTCTCCACTCATCGTTAGCTACCATTACATTATATTGGAAAGTTGTGTTCTCCAATGGATCCTCAACCACGGGTGGCTCCTCTCTAGGTAGGAAGCTAGGCTTCATATGTCTATCTGTAGTCCTGGTAGATCTCCTCTCCTTTGTATGTCTCCTCTCACGGGGAGGGGAATCTCTCACACTACAAACCTCTATAGGTGCCCTATTGTCCCTCCTATGACTGCTGGCCACTGATGTGGATCTTTCCCTTCTATCCCTTCTATCCCTTCTATCACGCTGATCTATAACATCCATCTTATGCATCAACTTCTACATGGTCTAAATCATGTCCCTGAAAATCTCACGATCTGGGTCAACCCATTCATCCAAGGGAGGGTTAAGTGATCCACCTCTTTGGTCCATGGTTTCGACACTACTACCTGTATCCAATCTTGTTATGAGACGTGCATGTCTTCTTTTATTATACCTATGGGGCCTCACTTATTTTGGTTGCATCAATCAAAACCCTCAAGGTGGGAGGATCGTTTCTCTGATACCATTGAAATATCCCAAATGGATATTTTGACTCCAATGGGATTTTTTAGCTAATCCAACATCTTACCAAACAAATTATGGTAGATAGAATGAATAGACTAACTGTAGATCCATTTGGGACATTGAAAAATGTGATTAAAGCTGATCATAAGACCCTCATAGAACAGTAATTGAATTGAAGACTTTTCAAAGTAGTGAAAAATATAGATTTTATACAACCAAATCAATCCTTACAGGGATATGCAACCATATGAAATCATACCCTTAACTGCAGCAGTAGCTACAGAAATGGCGACTAGCACACGAGGATGAAAATCATACAAAAGAAGCCCAAAAAATAAGATTCTTAGCGAATCTGATCCCTATATTTTTATTTATCCAAAATATGATGAAATCTAAATCTTTTGTGGTTAAATAAGACTAAAATAATTATTAGTAAATCTACCTTCTTAGAGGTCTTAAATTAGCACTTTAATTTCCTCAAAAATTATGAAAATCATCTAGTTTGAGTCACTAAATTAAGATAAATAGTTGGTACATAAATCAGACCTGGAAATGTTATTTATTCCATAAGAATCACCCACAATACGGGTCGCTCCAACTAGTACAGAGAAGATACAACTACTATTAATCAATTCTTCAAATCCTTCATGCAAACTCCACAAAAAGATTAAAAAAATATTGAAATTCCTTGCAAGCTCAATGGAATTACATGGGTGGAAATCCCTCTCAATCCCTTGGGTTTTTTGTCCACAAGAGGTATAAACTAAGGGTTTTCATCCTTAGAATATAATTTGCAAAAGCTTCAAAACTTAAGTGCAAAATCATAAAATGATAAGTGAATAAGCATTTTTTCTACAATATGACCTCTTCCTTTTATAAGATAAATGACGCCAAAAAAGCCTCCACAATGACCAATCAACAATAGATGATTTCTTCTAGACATATGCCCCAAATTCTCCTTAGACTAGGTCACATTCTTCTTGGGAGGAGTAATAATTTTTTATCCTTTCTAAACTCCATTCTCCCTCCTTTGTCCAAGTTGCATTTTTTCCTACAGATGACACAAAAATAACATGGGTCTCTTTTCTGCCCTCTCCAGAAAGTATACAACATAATAGTAGACTAAATGCACCTATCTAGAGATTACAAATTTATTATTAAGTCAAATAAACTAGGTACCTATTATGTACCCTGTAGGTCATGGCTATGGGTATAGTACATACCTAGTACGTCATACGGGTATGGCCAGGGTACGTCCAGTAGTACTCCTTAGGAAGTACCTAGATGTAACCGGGTACTGCTGGACGTACTCTGGTTGTACCTAGGGCATACCCATCTGTATCCAGCCATACCCACTAGTAAAAACAACAATTTTTTAATTTCTTTTACTTTTTTTAAAAACTTTTTTGTAGAAAAAAAAATTGGGGGTCAATAAAGGTCAATAGATTGGATTACATAAATGATTCAACTCTGGTAAAACTTCACAGAAGTACCTAAAACAATGGTTGAAACTGAAACATTTGAGATTTGTTTGGGTAATGTAGGATCAAAAACACATTGGTAGCATCTCCACTAGCAAGTAAGACTAATGTAGGAATAATAAGAGAAACCCCAAAGGAATCTGAACTGCCAGATTTAAAGGGAGCTGATAATAGCCAAAATTCCAGTCTAGTTATGTGATTTGTTATTTTTTATGTTAATAATTGGACATTGTAACATTTGGAGTTTGAACAATGTACTTGTTCAAAGTTCAATTAATGAATATCATGACAAAATGCATTGAATTATTAATACATTATTTGGTTATTTCACTTAATTAATAATTTGTTTACTCTATTCATGTATAAGGCTGAATTTTTTCTTATTTGGCTATATTTTTAATATTTTATATGTATATTATACTGCTGTACCCAAGTGTCATACCCAGGCCCATAAAAAAATTGTCGTATCAGCGTACTGGATCCCTATACCCATACCCGTACCTTACCCCCATACCGGCTACTAAGCAAATAAATTAATACAAGTGCTTTATTAAGTTTATAAATATTTTTTAGCATCTTGTAATAACTTATTGTGACTTAAGTCACCCTTGTGCATACCCTTTGGCTATCAGGTAGAAAAAATTGGGCCAAAGATCTTCAATAAGATATATTCGAAAAGAGGGACATTACAATCTAAATCAATTCTTTAAAAAATAAAATAAGATGATAGGTGTAAGGGATATGTGGTGAAGTGGTTGTTAACTTATTTAATTTTAGGTTGAGGGTGAGTAACATGTAATATATTTAGATTAATTAATAAACATTAATTCCCAAATCAGAACATACCAGTCTTAGCAATTTGCAAGATAGAATATGGAAAAGATTGCTAAAACACAAGAAAGTGGGTGCACTTAGCTAATTATAAACTCAAGAGGTTGATTTGGCAGTGTTGGATGGCTATGTAGGTTGGAAATAGTCTGCAAGTGCTTTGTCTATGAACTTGGGAGTGTAAATTAAGTAGGGAAAAAATTGTTTAGGATGTATAGAAGTGTCATCGGCTTCCATATGGTGATGCATTGGCGCTCTGCAACTTTATACGACCCTGCAACACTATGATATACTTCACTCTGAAACCCTTGGCATTACACATATGTGAAACCCTTTGTATGACGAAAAATAACATCAATCTCTAATTATGGGTAGAAGACCCTGCAAAAAAATTAGTGGTTGGGTTGAAGTGTAATCTATACATCACCTACATTGGAAATACTCTGAAGAGGCCTCAAACTACATGTAGTTCTCCACCTAGCATGTGATATTAATATGGATACAACTAGTCTTGTCAATTTCGCCACTTGATAATGCAACAAAGGCTTGGTGGGCTTATCTTGACTTGGCTTATGATTTCTCTAAGATGGGAAGTGTGACTCTATGACTTGGTTGAGTGTGTTTCATACCTGTGTAAGGGCTTCTCCTTAAGTGTGCTGCTTATTTTCAAGAATTTAAGAGAGCTTGGATTTTTTTAGGAATGCTTTGAACTTGAGAGTGCTAGGTGATTGCTAGGTGAGGTAAATAGGTGAGTAAGACTTGCTTATATATGATTTTGTAAGTAAACTTTTGCATTAACACCGCCCTATAGGATATAAATTGACCCATAAAATCTATCAAATTAAAAAAGTGATTGTTGGGTGACTAAGGATGAAAACATCGTGCTAAGAACAAATTGGTGGATGGTTTGGTCCTAAACAAATGGTCTTGTATAGGTTGTTTTTGGGATTTTTCAAAACTTATAGGAATGATGCATAGGAGGAATATATTCTTGTGGATTGATACAATTAGTTTTGTGGGTGACTGAGAAATGTGAATAGGGAATAAATTCATGCAAGAGAGAGAAGGATAGTTCAAATAGGCTTGGAATGTGTACGCAAGTCATGATATAGGGATACAACCAAAGTCATCATTGCCAAGTTTAGATGCCTACATTTCCGCCCTTTAAGTATGAAATGAAAATTATATACTAAAAGCAAAAAATACTTGAGTGTGTAACCACATTTTTTCTTTTCTTGGGGTTGTTTGATTCCACTTGCATGTTGGCATGCTCCATGATGAAAAATGTAACATAGAGTGTAGTCAATGTCCATAAATAGAATTGAACTTTAACTCAACTTTGAAAATATATTTGTAACTTGAAAATTGATTTGTAACTAGTAAAGTGAAACAAACAAAAACATGGAAGGAGTACACTTGTTTGACTTGTCGAAGGAGAAGCTCCCTAATTTGTTGTTTTTGGAAGTATGGATTGGAACTGAGCTGCGGAAGGATTGGGGGTGACCATTCCCCAATTTTTCTAAATGAGATATTGGAGCCAAAAGGAGTCGAGTGTCACTGGAATAAACACCAAAAGAAGTGTTGCGTGACTTTTTTATTTTTCCCAAGAAAGAGGAAGGGTGTCACAACATGTCTAGCCATCCGAAAAACCCTCCCAAAGAGAGTGAGAAGAAAAGTGTATCTTTCTATTCACCCAAGAATTTTCTGTCCGCAGACCACACTATTGCAAATGGATCTAGGTCTAGGGGAAAAATAATAAAAATTCAAAAGGGAATGACTTGTCTCATGCCCCCACCGCATGATTTCCAATGAGTATCAGATGTGAAATACTAAATATAGCATAAGAAGGCCCATGATTCCATGTTCTTTAGTGAAACGATGCTCAAGTTGCATAGTGCTGAAAAGGAGTGAAATACATACACCCCAACATTTTGTACCGAAATGTAGTAGACCTTGCCCTTGTTTGTGACAATGTGTATGAACTGATATCCAAAACCCATGTAACTATTTGTGAGAATCTGATAAATTTGAAATTGGTTAAGAAGCTTCCCTAGGACAAAAAAGTCCATCCTGGATCGTAACTTTGGGTAGTTTTTTCCTTGGTGGATGATTTTCTCTTTGGGTGAAATTTGTTCTTGTTTTGTATTTGATTTTGTTTTGGACTGTCTGTATCCTATCCCATTCAGTTCTTGAATTATGAGTTTCGTTTATCTTTCTGATGTGGATAGATATTCATGTGATAAATCCTACTAAATGCACCTTCTTTTGAAGTAAGTGAGATGTGCAAATAGAACGTTTGGCTCAAAATAAATGATGTGTATCCATGTTGAATGTATATTATAGTTATCATTGGATCACATGGAGAGTTGTTGTAGGTGGCCACCATTGAGATCTTGTTCTTGCAAGAGTGTGCATGGTAGAAACCATGACAAAGAGAGGGAAAACAAGAAACTAAAACCAAGTATAGAGGCAAACATGTATAGAAGCAAATAAGAGCATAGGTAATCAAGCATTCAAGTTATCAAATACAGAGGCAAATAAGTACACAAGCAATGTCAAATGTTTTACTCATAACAAAGACAAAGCATTACATATAAGGGACACAAAAACATCACACACACAAACATGCATAAGCAAAGGAAATAGAGGCCTATACAAGGGACACCAAAGTGTCATACACACAAACATAGAAAAGGCCATAGGCCGCATACATGAAAACAAACATATAATCAAACAAGTGAATAAAATAGTAAATGATAGCCTCGAGGCACGTAGATCAAGAGAATCTAATGTTACATAAGATACATATTAGCTATATTAGTGTGAAAAAATAAAATGTAACACAATATAATAAATTTATCATAATGAGCAAGTGAAAGTAATTGTAATGAAACAAAAATAGCAAAATAGTGTAGGAGATGCCCCTACATTAGCAAATCCTCTAGAAAGAGGACTAGACCAACACCTGTCATCGTGTAGAATCTCATGTGTATCTTGCATCAAATTCAAGGTTCTTTGTGAATGCATGTGTGTAAAGAGTATATAAAAAATATGTTGTCCAAAAAACCATGTGACAAACAACATTGTAAAGTGAAAAGCTTGAAAACCAAGTCATATGTAGTTCCTGATTTTTTATTTTAAAATATTTGAATATTTTTGTGCTTATTTGATTAGTTTAATGTTTTCATATTTTAGAATATTTGTATGAAAGCAAGAGCTATCCTATGATGGAATCAAGGGGGTGATGGGAAGACGCTATAGACAAAGTATGCTTGAACCTCTAATACACAACCTGAGTGGTAGTAGTAGGGTGGAACTTTGGAAATCAGGGCTTTATAATAGGCTTAGGAGCCGTAGGATGTATAATAGGATACCTATGAGGAATATAAGGGGTAGATCTTCTAGAGGTAGCATGAGTAGGTGTAACAATCTTAGGTGTAGAAACCAACACTTTATAAGTAAAAAAAATTAGGAAAAGGAATCTCATATGGGATACTCTTGACCATAACAACTTGCTTATTATAAATGAACTTGACACATTGGTGTAAACTGGAAGGGATAACCTTAGTCATAGCAAATACAAATCACCACATACAAGGGACACATGAGTGCCACACACACAAACAAGCATAAACAAAGGCAATATAGACCCATACAAGGGACACCAAAGTGTCTCACACACAAACATAGAAAAGGCCATAGGCCGCATACATAAAAACAAACATATAAGCAAACAAGAAAATACAATAGTAGATGATAGCCTCGAGGCACATAGATCAAGAGAATCGAGTCTTGACCATAACAAATTTCTTATTATAAATTAACTTGACACATTGGTGCAAAATGGAAGGGATAAGTGTAACGCCTGCTAAAACTCCCACTCGAGACCCAAGAACAATCTAGGTTTAGTTAGAAAAATTATAGAATACTTTTTTATTTATTTGTTAAAAGTGTGACCACAAACAAGCTTCGAAACTACAATCGTCACAAACAATGTTTCAAGGACAATTACTTTAAATGAAGGTCATGGATTAAAAAAATGTGTACCACTAGAAATCATTCTTAAATTCACATCAGATTTTAGGGAAGAGCTGGAGAGAATATGCACCATGGAAAAGAATAGTTAAGCTACACAAGGATGTGGAGCATAAGGAAATGAATGAAGCATGGACGAAGCTAAGCTAAATATTCACATGACAAATGAACATTATAGCGATGAAATTTATACCCACACAAATTTGAAATACCCATAGCGTATTTAATTCGAAGCAAGATAGAAAATCTGCAAGGAAGGCAAGGTCCATAGTAAAAAGGTGAAAGCCATGGAAGGATTTCGTGAAGCTATAAAGTGAGTCCCTGGAATGAGGAAGTAGGAAAATTCATGCTTTAGGAAAATCAAATATCGTGAAATTAAGAAGGAAACCCTAGATCAAAAGTGGAGTCACACTAAAAAAAATCCTGCAAATCACTTTCAAAATCTGAAAGGCAGAAGCCAGAAACAAAGCTGCAAATCATTCCAATGATATCCACCAAGCAGTGCTGAGGGTTACGTGTAACTCACTAATATCACACACTGTACTATGTACATATGGCAGTGTCTGGGGAGGAATATTTAATTCCCCATATGCATGATTGCAGGCTAAGGGAAGAGAATACTCATTAACAGGCAGGCTTTACTTTGTTTTAGGGACATTGCTAATTATCCTTTTCATGTTTATTACTTGTTGTTTGCTAGGCCTTGACAACTTACAATTTTGCTACACTAGTCAAGGCCATATTACTCAGGGAAGAAAAGTTTACTAACTGTTTTAGGGACACTTGGCACATTAGGAACGGGAGCACGCTGGGAAGGTACTGTCCTGTAAAAGATGCCTGTGTCCTCTTTATCTCTTTTTGTTTGATCTTTCAAAAAGGTTCAAAAACTTTCCTTGTCTACTTTTATCGATGCTCTTGGTTGACGCTTTCACTTGTCCTAATGATGAAATCTTAAGCAAGGGAATCATACCATCGGATATATATATATATATATATGTCATGTTGTAACCTCATTAAGTGGGAAAGAATTTAAGAGAACACATACCTCTACTGACACCAGGCAAAGCTACATATTATTCTATCTACTGACACTAAGGGAATGCATTTTGGCCATTGCATACTTTACTACATAGGATGGTTTATTTTCCAATCTCCATGTTTCACACATTTAGCATTTAGGACTAAAATAGTTATAGCCCACTATCTCTTTGTGTGACTGCCTACTAGAAGCCATGTACCAGACTCACAGGGACAGGCGGGTCAAGTCACACACGGCGGGAAGAACTACATATATTCTGAAATGTAGTGCAACACTCATCGAAAAGATAAAGTTTGAAGGTGCGGGCCTGTGAACCCATTGAAGCATTTTTCCAAAAGTGAATTGGCAGGGCTGCGGGGCCGTGGAGGAATTTGGGAAAAGTAAATTTTTGCAAACAAAAACTTCAGATGGCCATAAATTTCGACTGGAAGCTTAGATTTGGGAAAATGGGGACTTTTTGGAAAGGGCTTGAACTCCTCTTTATATAAGAAACATCAAAATTCAGTTTTGACAAACTTAAGTGGGTCAATTTTAAGAAAACCTATTTCCTTCCATTGAAAATGTGAACTGGACTTTTTAAATTAACAGAATTAATTCAATCTGTCATTCTTTCTTCCTCAACATGCTAGATAGACCTAGAGGATTGCACTTAGAAATATTTGGACGGATGTTGCAGGGTTTATTTGATGGATTGAGTTTCAAAATGAGTTTCCTCCTTTTACTGCAAAACGTCTGAATGTTTTTCTAAGTCTAATTAATTGAAGTCTGATAAATTTTCTTGAGAAATTCAACTATTTGAAAATCGTTTTGATATTCCTTCGCTTACATTATTATTTCAAAAAAAAATTCAAGTTGTAGAGTACTCTGTGATTTTTTCTGATAAATGATTGTAGTTTTACAATGAATCAAGATAGAAATCATACTTAAACTCGAATGGATCTACTTTTCGTTATCATCCTCTAAATATTTAAATTCATTCAAATCTAATTTACAAAGTTTAATTGTACTTCATTCAATGCGTGAAAACCCAAAATGTAGTATTGCTTTCAAATCATGCATTTCAAATGAAACAGAGAAATGTAATAATTTTTCATACGTATTTCTTTTTCAATTTTCAAATAGAGATTTCAAAATATATTTCAAACACAGATTTCAAATGAAAACCATACCATTTTTGGTAATTAAAACAACTTATATTGAACTCCAATAATTCTTTTACAAATTCCTTTTTCGTTCATCAAATACAACTTACAGAATATGCATCTTTCACATTCAAATGTAGATTCCATTTCCCAGAACAAAGCAACTTTCCACCTCAAATAATATTACAATGTCAACCACTTGAAGTGGAAAATTTTTACAAGAAGGAAACCGCAAGGGGACTGTGAAATTTTTCTTCATCCTCAGCTCCAAAATAGCAACAAGAAGATCCACCATATATCTTTTGATCACAAAAAAAAAGGAGAGGAAACACTCTCCACCCAACCAAGAATTCCAATGAATAGGAGAATCCGTCCTCCTCATTGGCCTCCGATCCCCAACCAAAAATCAATAAGAAATGTATTTCAACTCATGGCAATAAACAAGCTTCCACAACATAAAAACAATTTTCACAAACATGAACAAAGTCTAAATAAATACTATAGTTTGCAACCACAGGAAGAACAACAAACAATACTCAGGCTTCATCATGCACAAGCCAAAGGAGCAAGACCTCTAGGGGAAGATTATTATACCTCCCAATGGGGAAATGTGTGTCCACCTTAAGATAAACCACCCAATGTGTGTGTGTGTGTGTGTGTGTTTAAACTAATGCTAATGTAAACAAAGACTAACACCTAATAGTCTTAATTAGAAAAAAGTAAACAAACTACTAAGCATCATCATGATAAGAATTGAACAAGGTTAGATGTTAACATTCATCAATATACAAAACTTTGAAACTAACAATGTTAAGCATCTAAATCCTCTATTCTCTAACAACAAATAAATGAATGGACCTATGTAGGCTCCATGGCTATCAAAAGTGGTTGTCTTTGGTTTTCCAAGAACCTAGGAATGAGGGCTTGTCAAATTTTGGCTACAAGACCCTTTTGACACCTCCCATATGACCTAAGTGCTTAGGAAATAGGATTAACTCTTCAAGATGATGAACTCTCAAGAAATCAAAAGGCAAGCTCTTAGTCTAATTTGCTATATTCTTTGCATTTTCTTTCTCAAGGAGTTTAGGTGTAGGTATAAAGGTAGAAGGAGGGATCCTTATATAGCCCAATGGATAAAGGAAACACTTCATCCCTTTGCATGTGGGATAAAGGTGAAACATGATTAGGAATGGATAAGGTTGCTTTATAAAAGGTAACCTTACTTTAGAAGGGTTTAATTTATGCTTAGAAAGTCATGGGAGTTGGAGGGGTGCTTTAATTAATCAAAGGTGATTAAATGTTAGGTAGATGTAAGCTTATAAAAGCTAATTAGAGGAATATTAGTATGATTTAGGCTATTAGAAGGGGATTAAATCAATTAAATATTGATTTATTTGTTAAATGAAGGGAAAGGCTTATTAATTAATAATAATTAATCTGTCCAGATATAAGGGGTGAATAACTAACGGAAGGTCGTTAATCAAGATGTTAGTTGGATAGGTGACTTAATCAATTAGTATATTGTAATTAATTAATTACAATAAGAGACAATATGAGCACTTTTGACGATATATCATCAATTTGCAAGAAAGGAGATAATTAGTGCAATTTAAGTATTTAAATTTCTTGGGCGTAATTATGGGTGTCTACATTTTTCCCTCTTTGGGGTGGCATAAATGACGCCACTTCAAAGATAGTAGACACAATAGATTTTGAAGGGATAGAAGAATAATTAGTAGGAGGGAGAGATGCCCCCTCGAGTGTCGATGGGATGATGATGGAAGCCGAACGATGATAAAAAAAGATGAGAAGTAGATAGAAGAATGGGAAGGGGCTGGATGCCCCGGTGAGACGAAATATTAGAGGGGAGAGAAGAGCTTAGCCTCTAGCCGTTGTGTATTGGAAAATTTTTTATGTCATCATATTTGCAATAGATTTACGTCATCGGTCCTTATGAAAATATAAACTATGACAAAAAAAATTAGAATGACATGAAAAGCCATACTACGAACAATTGTCCATTTTTGAAAACACCAACTCCACGCAACATACAAAAATGCAATATAAGAAAGTAACAAGCTCACCTAACAAAGAAACATAATGTAGTGTTTTTATTATCAAGATTCAGTTATGACCTGTGTGAATTAACGACAAGGGTTGATGATGGTGCCCCAAGAAAATATACATGTGAGGGGAATAATGGAGGACACTTGGGTCCAATGAAAAAGTAATGTGCACTACGAAACATTACCAGGAAACTCGTTGTGCCCCAAAGTACAGACGAAGTAACCAACCTAGCTTTTGTTGATGGAGGTAGATCAAGATGATCCACAAGTTGTACACATGAACAAGTGAGAACTAAAGAGAAACATTTTGTAGAATGATTTTCAATTTTTAGAAGTTTTCTAAAACATATTTGAATGTTTTTTATTTTTTGAAAATTTTCTGAAAATATATACAAGAAGATGAGGAAGCGTGGATGCCCCTAGCGATATATGGGATGTACAAGGGCATATGGCCACATCCATATGAGAAAGGTGAAGATGCAAAAATGCCCCAGTGATTAGGTGGGAGTATTCAAAGGAAAACTCTTCACAGGTAGAATCGGGACTCAAGGCTATTATGGATAGGTTCAACATGATGATGAACATAAACCAATGAAATGAAGGGAAGAAGCAAGGATTCCCCCAGCATAAGTTGTCCTAAAAGCACATGATAGAAAGGAAGGAGAAGATTATTTTTGTGAAAGGAGACAAAGGTGTCTGAAAACATGGCAAAAAAGTAATCTTATACACATGGATGTTCTGAACGAAGTAGAAGAATGATGTGAATGATATGAATTTAGCTTAAAAGCATCGTTACAAATAAGTAACTAGCCAAAGGCAAAAATTGTGAGACGAGATATGGACTAGAATAAGAGTCTAAACAGGGTAAAAAAAATACACTTGGTAACATACTACTCCTATTTACTCATAGAGATCTAGTGTGTGCACGTGGAATTTATAACCTCTTGAAGGGAAAATTTAATAGACAACAAATGAATACACCCTAGCAAATGTGTAGGGATGATTGATTGTGAAAGGTGATTTTGTGAATGGATGGTGAAAGGATAGCCATACATTGCTCCGCTACCAGCCAAGAATCCATAGCCCCAATGGAGATGTATTTGATTCTAATCGCAACATTGCTCTAGTGCTAGTCAGGCATCCATATCCCCGATAGAGATTATTGGGAATACCCCAAGAGAGAGTAATATATCAATTTACTTTTGCTTTGTAGCTTTTAGCTTTTGATTTTTGATTGATTTTGATTCTTTTACTTTCTAAAAACTTATTTTAGCTCTCTTGTTTGACAAGGGGTTAAGAACCACAGATGGCTTGATGGAAGGATGTGGAAGTGATTGTGATGATGACATTAGCTAGTGTCAACAAATATGTCCAAAAGTTCTTCACAACAATTTTATTAGATTCTGATTGTGATAGGATCTCTAAGAGGTCAGTCATTCTTTAATTTACCAAGGTGATAAAAGACCAGGGTCAAATGGATACCATAGAGATAAATGTCACAAAATGCATGTGAATAAGCTAACCAAAACATCACCGAAGGGATGAAAATGATAGGAAGACTTGTAGAAGAATAGTAATGAAGGGAAGAAAGAAACATCCATGTGTACACAATACCTGATTGCAATGTTTGATCTTTGTACCTTTGTTTTTTGTTGTGTTTTCTCATGTTTTTTTTTTGTATATTTGCATTTGTTTTTTTTTATATTTTTAGAATTTTAAGAGGTTGGGACTAACAAAGTCACTCTGTGTGGTAAGATCCAACAACAATGTTTACAACTTCCTTGATAAGGGAGACTAGGTGCGTTTTGATCGAGGTGAGTTCACACTCAATGAATGACTGTGATTTGTTTTGAAACATGGATTTCATATGTGGGAGATTTAATTCCCCATCTAGAGGTTTACGCACTTTGTGCCATACTTGATGGTTACGTTGGTGTGCGTTCTTGAATCGCGCTTGATTTAGAATTTTGAGATTGTTTGATTTGTTGAGAGCTATAGAACTCTCTGTAATTTTGATCTGAGCTTGATTAAGAAACCGTTTGGGTTTCTTATAAGCTAACGCATGACTTTTCTGATCCTCGAGAAGGAGAAGAAAGTGAACATGGACGTTTAGAACTAATGCGATAAATGACCATGGGCTTGCCACCATCTTTGGTAGAAGAATAATGTGATAGGTGAAAAGGATATGGTCCAAGGATTGAAGAATATGGGCTACTAGGAGGTGATCCATAGATATAAGATGAAGGTCTACTAGGATGTGGCCCAAGAATCAAGGAAGAAGGGCTACTAGGATGTGACCCACAGATAGAAGATGAAGGGGTACTAGGATGTGGCCCAAGAATAGAAGAAGAAGGTCTACTAGGATGTGACCTATAGATGTAAGATGATGGGCTACAAGGATGTGGCCCAAGAATAGAAGATGATGGACTACCCAGGGGTGATCCATACCTAGAAGATAAGTGGCTAGTTGGGTATGCCCCAAGAATAGAAGATAGTCAACAACTTGAAAATGTCCCACAAATAGCAAAGGGAGGGCTACTAGAAGGTGACCCACACCTAAATGAAGATGAAGGGCTACTTGGCGTTGACCCCATAAGAGATTGTGATTGAAGAATTATGATAGACATGGAGTTATTGGGTGATGAGAAGATAGGCCATGGATCAATGAAAGACCAAGGAGTTTCATCACATAATGAAGAATGTGAAGATGGAAGAATAAGAGGAGGATCAATTTGCATGATCTAAGGCTCTTCCTCCATTTCTTGATAAAAGGAATCAACCTTTTCCTCACAATATGTAGACGCATCAAAGTCTAAAGAGAATCCTTTCTCATAATCTGCTAAAGGAATATCTTCATATGCCCTATAAATTCCCTAATTGTTTCTTCATTCTGAAAGAGATCAATCGGTATGAGTTGTTGATCAACCACCAGGGGTTGATTGGAAGAAATATATCCACTTGGTGTGGAAGACTTAGAAGATGTTTGATATGATTGATATAAGAAGAAGATGGGGGGGACGAAGAAGATGTGAAGCTAGATGTCTCAGGAGTAGAAGAAGGTGGTATGGACCTACCTATACGATGGTATATCGTCTGTAAACTAGTAGGATTAAGTCCAAAGTCTGTAGATTATGAAGCATGGGTCGATTCATACATTTGAATCGAAGGACTTTGAGTCACATGAATCTTCAAAGAAGGAAGAATTATTGGGGGTGATTGATGAAGGTCTCGCGAAGAAGGGGAGGACCGTGATTCAAGAATCACATCGGATGAATAATAAAAAGGGTCCTGCAAAGAAAGAGAGGACCATGATTCTTGAATTGTTTTAGATGTTTGATTGGAGGGATTTGAAGTCGCACGTATCTTTAAAGGAAGAAGACTTTGTTGAGGTGATTGATAAAAGGGGTCTTGCGAAGAAAAGGAGGACCGTGACGTATGAGTCATATTAAATGACTTAGGAGTCGAATTACATGAATCTGAATAATAGTTTGGATCTTAATAGTAGTTTGGGTCCGAATCATCAGAAGAATCAGAAGAAATATTTGGATTGGAATCCTCAGAAGAAGAGGAAATTTTTGGATTAGAATTAGAAGAAGAGTGGGGGGAACTCGAATAATAATTTGGATCATAAGCGTCCAAATCATACCACCGACTATGAGATGAAGGTGGGGAACGAATTACCCATATGGGCTCTCTAGCACGAAGAACCAAACGAGGTTTAGTTGTGATGGGAATCTTTTGATTTGTACATTGTTGAAACTAGGATTCCTTATTTTTGTAAGTATGGGGAACCTTGTGATAGTCAGTCATTGTTGCATCGTTTTAAGCACAAATTTCTATGTTTAGACATTTTTATTGAACTCCTTCAAAGGGAAGGAAGTGAAATGTCGATTCAGGGAAGTATAATGACAACCAGCTAGACATTTTGTAAATATTGATAGGCGTGTGTGATTTTGTGAAGAAGGTCTAAGGAAAATAGACATCATGATGACACAATATCGATGAGATAAAAAGGGTTTGTCCTAGAAAATAAATTTTCTGAATGAATAATCATAAGGAGAAATCATGTGAGTGTGAAACACAAAGCCAATCAACAAGGAAACATACCCTATGCAAATGCATGTGCAAAGTAATAGTTCGATACAAAAATGATCAACATAATGTCAATATTTAAGTCAAGCTCGAAATGAACAAAGAATAAATATTAACAAAGGGTAAATGTGACTCCCAATCAAAGGATACCACGACAATTTCAACAACCAACAAGACCTAAACATTAAAGGATGAGGTTTACAAATATAAGCCATGTAACCACACCAATTAGACATTTCTATCAAGCTTTGTGGAGAAATCAGATATTAGAGTCAAAGTGGTATCGAAACAATGCAAACAAAGTAAGAGACACCTTTCAAGATTTGGGACAATGTTTGAAATAAATCTAAGTCAAAGTATACTAAGGATGTGTTAAAATGTGTGCAGCATAATGCCACAATGCGGATACTTAGATCATGTTTACGAAAAACATGACATAAGTATCTTAATTGTGTCGAGACAATGCAAACAAGGTAACATGTCAAAGGGAGATCAAATGATGAATCAATCCTAACTATGATGACGATCCTGACATGGGTATCAAGATCACAAAGGCTACCAATGATATAAATATGCCTCCGCACACTTTAGATGTTTAACTTACTTAGCCGAAAACATGGATGGGCGTAAACGGACAAAAAAGTGGCATAAGCAATCGATTGGTAACAGAAAGGTAATCACCCTACTTTTGATCAACAAAGTGTCAAAAGAATGTGAAGGAAGCAAATCAAAAATGGGGATGAAAAATGTTGGCTTCACTTCGGCAGAGTTTCACCTCACCCTAAGGCAAGTAAAAACTAAGTGAAAGTAATGTGTCACACATTTCGCAATGAAAAGATGGTTCACAACTCAACACTATTTTTAGAATGGTCAAAGTGGGCTCCTAGCCAAACTATATTTACCTAGGTGGTTCTCTCGTCCTAGGTGTTACAAAATTATCCACGAGAGGGATGATTTACCCAAATCGTCCCGACTATCTTGGGAGTATCTGGAATTTTCCCCCTTCAAGCATAGTGGGTAGTAAATGCATCCATTGTGTACTTAAAAGGGTCAGATAGGGACAACTTGTAATGCTATCTCACAAAGGAATCACTAGTCAGATAGGTAGTGCAGAGCACTTCCCGTTTCGTCCACAAGGTTCCCTCTTGCGTGGACTACTTTTGGGTTCCTGGAACCAACCCCATTGTTGTAGATTAGGGCGTTATGCCAAAGGGGTTATGTTCCAGTTGAGCAGAGAGGGACGTACCCTTTTCTAAAACCTACAATACAGTGTTTTGAATATGTTGTTCTTTTTATCTTGTTTAATTTAGGTGTGGTTTGCTTGAACACCTTTTAGCAACCTGTATAACAACTGTATTAGTAGTTTTTGACTTCATTTTTTATTCCTCCTTTCTTTGACAAGTGATTTTGGTCCTACATACCAAGTTTAGTAATTTTCCAAAATGTCATATAAAGGAGATAAGATGTTGTTTTTGATTTCCAAGATCATCCTAAGACGCAAGGAAAGAGCATACGCAACAAGCTATCTCACTTCAATTTATAATAAATGGAAAATTACTAAGTACAATGTGAAAATAAGTTCCTTTTAACCAACTTTGAAATATATTTAAACCGTTTTGTAAGTATGAAGAAAGTGGTGAAACGTTTCTGATTCCCAAGATCACCTAGAAAGGCGTGAGGGAAGAGCATTCACGTTTCAAAACTTCACAAATAAAGATGAAAATGTTTTTTTATTAAGTTAGTATAAAGAAACCTAATGCAAAGGAAACCTGTAAACCACTTGTTAGAACCCTGCAAGAGTTATAAAACCAAGAAAATAAAAAAATTCTAGAAATCCAATTTTTGCACTTTTTTTTACAGTTTTTAGTAATTTGCATTTTTGGAGGTCTTTGGGGCATTTTGGGAGTTTTGTGATAGAAGATAGTATACCAAAGGTATCTATATTTTTGAAGCTTCCTCACAAAGTACACTCTGTTATCTTTCCAATGCTTATTTAAACTCCAAAAACAGGTTAACGAGTCAAAAGTTATTATCAAAACAAGGGGCACTAAAAAGTTGTAACCAAAATCGTATTAATCAGATATACCTATGCCCTCTTTTATGTGTGTGAGCCCCTCTTACAAAGACACCTGCGCCACCTGAAAGGAATGTGTGCCACAAAAAGGATGTGTGTTCCACTCTATGTGTTTCTGGTTTACAGTGCACCTACACCACCCAAGAGGCGTGTGCACCACCAAAAATACGTGTGCACTACTCTGTGTGATTTCAGCTTACCATGCACCTGCGCCACTCGAGAGGTGTGTGCGCCAAAAAAAGAGTGTATGCACTACTCTGCGAGAAAATAGACAGAAACTTAGATAGAGTGCCTAAGCCACCGAAAAAGTGTGTGTACTTCTGGAAAAGCATGTACTACCAGACAAGCATGTGCACCACCACTTTCTAAAACAGGTCTGGATTTCGACATAACGTCTGCACCACCAGAAATGTGTTTGCGCCACTAAAACAACGTGTGTGCTCTAGTTAGGGTGTATGTGCTGATCTGACATGTTTTAAAATGTAGTGAAGGTACATTACAAAATGACGTCTGTGCCCAGGTTAGTGCATATGTGCACTGGTTAGGGTGTGTGCACTAGGGTTAGCACACATGCGCCAGGGTCGATAAATAGAGAACAAAGTTTTGACAGTGCGCCTGTGCCACCAGAAAGGCATGTGTGCCAAAAATACCACGCCTATGCTCCTAAAAATGTGCCTGCACCACACCTGTAACAAAAATATGACAAACAACACAAGAAAACTCACAATATCTCAAATTTTGACAAGTTAGTTTAAGAATGACAACAACCCATTAAAATGACGGCTATGAAAAAGAAGTTACACATATCAAATTAGCAAAAATTCGAAGGAAATGGACATTAATTACTACATGTGCATATCAAAAGTTAGCCAAAACAATGAAACTTAAACTAAAATGCCATGAAATTAAGTTGTCCCACCAGGCATGCCAAATGTGTGCATGTATATGTTTTTAAACTAATGCTAAATGTGAAGTAAAATACTAACACCTAAATAGTCTTAATTAGCAAAAAATCAAACAAACATATTAAGCACCATCATGATAAGAATTGAGTAAGGGTCAGATGCTAAACATTTATTAATACACATAACTTTTAACCTAACAATGCTTAAACATCTAAAAATCCTCTATTCTCTAACAAAATATAAATGAAGGAACCTAGGTAGGCTCCATGGCTATAAAAAATGGTTGTCCTTAATGTTCCAAGAACCTAGGAATGAGGGCTTGTCAAAGTTGGGCTACAAGACCCTTTTGACACCTCCCATATGACCTAAGCACTTAGGAAAGAGGCTTAACTCTTCAAGATGATGAACTCTCAAGAAAAAAAAAAGGAAAGCTCTTAGTCTATTTTGCTATATGCTTTACATTTGCTCTCTTAAGAAGTTTAGGTGTAGGTATAAAGGTAGAAGGAAGGATCCTTATATAGCCCAATGGATAAAGGAAACACTTCATCCTTTTACATGTGGGATAAAGGTAAAACATGGTTAGGAATGGATAAGGTTGCTTTATTAAAGGTAACCTTACTTTAGAAGGGTTTAATTTATGCTTAGCAAGTCATGGGAGTTGGGGGGGTGCTTTAATTAATCAAAGGTGATTATTTAATAGGTAGATGTAAGCTTATAGAAGCTAATTAGAGGAATATTAGTACGATTTAGGCTATTAGGAGGGGATTAAATCAATTAAATATAGATTTATTGGTTAAGTGGAAGGGAAAGCTAATTAATTAATAATAATTAATTAGTATAGATAGAAGGGGTGAATAATTAATGAAAGATTGTTAATCGGGATGTTAGTTAGATAGGTGACTTAATCAATTAGCGTATTGTAATTACTTAATGACAATAAGAGGGAATATGAGCATTTTTGACGATATGTTGTCGATTTGTGAGAAAGGAGATAATTAGCATAATTTAAGTATTTAAATTGCTTGGGCGTAATTATGGGTGTCTACAATGTGTGTGTGTGTGTGTGTGTGTGTGTGTGTGTGTGTGTGTCATTTCAAAACCCCTACATGCCCTTATACCTCCCCCAATTATCTCTTATACCTCCCATTCTCTTATGCCTCTTCACACTCTTATGGCACCCCATAACGAGTAAATAAATGCAAGCTATTTCTCTTACAAGGTGGAACCCAATCCCAAACTCCCTCCACAATAACACTTATACCTCCCCAAAACTCTTTGCCTCCCCATAAGAGATCCCCATAGTCTTCTCCTACACCATACCTAGGTAATCTACCCAGCCAGCCAACAACATACCAAAATATTCAAAGCATTCACATATGCATAAATAAAAGAAGAACATTTTAAAGAGCCAAGCTCCTACCTCTCCATGGTAGAGTTTGCTCCAAAAGTTCAACAAAAAAAAATTTCCAATCCAAATAGTCCAAAAGCTCTAGAAATCTACAAGCATTCAACAAAAATCTCTAACTCTTTTCAAAATTACAAGAGCTCAAAACCAAAATAAGTAACCAAAATGAAGTCGCCGAATGAAGTAACCCCTAAACAAGCCAAGGAATTCGAATAAATAGAAGAGGGGGAGAGGAGGATGAAATAGGTCCATGTAGGATGCCACATCACATATCCTCAACTCCACCTCACAAATCAACTTCAAAATCTAAAGCACAATTAAAAATATGGGTGAATAAATGACATTTTACTTACACACACAAACCAAGTCCACACCCCAAGGACCAAAAATAACTTTATGTAAGAAGGTGCAATAAAAACTTACAACTTTCCTTCCCAAAATACATAATAAGGCCTAATTTTTACTCTCCAACCCATAGGTAGGCTTGGTGTGACAATTTAAAAGGTGTGGGACAAGTTTAACTTGTCCCACAAGCCTCCAAAATTAGTCTCTAGGGACAGATCCGAATTTTCTAAAAGGAAGGTGGAGTGTTTCACACTCAAATTTACTTACACATCTCTTACAACACATAATCCAAGAACCATCAAATCTAATAAATGCATTCTTATGACCCTTTTAATTAATTAACAACATGATTACTCACTAATCTTGAAACAATTTAAAAAACAATAATAAAGGGAAATACATCACCAAATAATCACATACAAAGATTAAATAAAGGGAACACAATAAAAGAATACACATAACCCCTTGGTCACATTTAATGCTGATTCCCCCCAAGGGAACCCCTAACAACAAACCAACATACACAAAAACAAATACACATTTCCATGGTGACGCTTGTTGAATCCATCTAGGATTCTAATGTGGTTGGTCTCCAATCCCCCAATGTTTGTTGTGACATGTTTACCTGCAAAACACAAATACCTCCTTCGGCCTTGTGGCCACATCAAAAAATCTAAAATAAATATAAAATATAACTTTCAAAATCATATATATATATATATATATATATATATATATATATCACAACATCATCCAAACAAGCAACAATATCATTTTCAATTTCATCCATAACCATATGATCATAATATTTGTTCAATTTTCTAGGTCTAATCCATATAACGAAATAACACATGTCCAAAATACATATATACATATAACCATGTCAAATGTCATAATACCATGAGTATAAAATGTCTCTAATACCGCATGCACCATATATGAATCAAAATCAACAACATTCCATGATCTCTAACATCTAACATCATGCCAAATCAAAAGCTACAATAATGTCCATAAGTATAGTCGACAATATCATAATCAGTATTGAAAGGTGTCGAAGGAAAGTGGGCACTACAATAACCTTAAGCGTATGAAGCCAAGGGAAACCTAGACACATGTCACATGAACCAAGGGCCTATGGTAAGAGGTAAAACAATATGCCAAAGAGAGGTGTTAGTATCAAATGTCATGTGTTTCATAGTATAGCTAAGAGAAGCAAGCAAGTAAAAAAATTAGGAAAAGGAGTCTCATATGGGATACTCTTGACCATAACAACTTGCTTATTATAAATGAGATTGACACATTGGTGCAAAATGGAAGGGATAGCCTTAAGAGTACGAAGCCAAGGGCAACTGCAACCTAGACACATGTCACATGAACTAAGGGCCCATGGTAAGAGGTAAAACAATATGCCCAAGAGAGGTCCTAATATCAAATTTCATGTATTGCATAGTATAGCTAAGAGAGCAAGCAAGTAAAAAAATTAGGAAAAGGAGTCTCATATGGGATACTCTTGACCATAACAAATTGCTTATTATAAATGAACTTGACACATTGGCGCAAAATGGAAGGGATAGCCTTAAGAGTATGAAGCCAAGGGAAACCTAGACACATGCCACATGAACCAAGGGCCCACGGTAAGAGGTAAAACAATATGCCCAAGAGAGGTCTTAGTATCAAATGTCATGTGTTGCGTAGTATATCTAAGAGAAGCAAGCAATTTAAATGTGCACATGTTGCACTTAGAACCGCTATCAATCAAGACATTGTGAATAGGGCTTAGACTAAAAAATACTCGAATATAAAGTGTATCAAAAAAAATCACAAGCATTATTAGAATCATTAAATGTAATAACATGCCTAGGAGGTAGAGTAGGAGTCATGGTACCAATAAGAGAATCTATTGGATGATCATATGAAGTAGGAGAAGGTTGAGATTGATAAGAATGATGCACTTTTGTAGTAGATTTAGAAGTGTTGTGATGGGGAACTACATCATTGAAAATCTTAAGCTTAGGATTGTCATTAGTAGGCTTAGAGTGCTCAGGAGGAGAGTCAAATTCAATTGCATTTGTGTCAATAAGCTTGAATCATCTATTAGCAGAATGACCAAAACATCTATGAAAGTCAAAATACGCATTAAAATCAAAATATTTACCATGAGGCTTGCTTGTATCAACCTTGGTAGGCATAGGGAGAGATTAATGTTGAACTGTATGTAATGTCCCCTTTTCCGGGGCATTACTAATATATTTTTTCATCTCTTTTATTTGCATTGTAACCCCTTGGCATGTCTGTCTATACAAGTGAGACTCTCTAGTTAGTTCAAAAATGTGCACATAGGCTAGTAGTTACTCTTTATTATTTAATTAGAAAATAATAAAGTACACATTAAGTGAGTCTTTTAAGTATTTTGATTAAGTTTTATGTTTTCCTTCCAATTGGTTCGATACCTTTTGGGAAGTCTATTTAAGGGATGTGAGGGGGTCATTTCGCCTTATGTTAATTTGATCATTTGATATCACTCCATGCTTTGAGAAATGGGATGTATGCCCTAGCTCTTCATTGTGCTCTCTTTCTCTCTCTCATTCGATTTGGAATTGCAGTAAATATGATTTTGCTAAGGATCCATTTGTGTGTATGTTGCATCTAGTCTGTGGCGAACTGATTCGGAAAGTGTTCCTAACCCTAGAAAATTGATTGTTGAAGGAAATATGAGTTTGTTTACATGTTTTGATGGTTAAACAAGTGAATTTCAGATATGTTGTGTTTTGCAATTAATTTTGTAATTTTTGGAGATGATTTGATGCCTTAAATGTGTTGGGTGACCTAATTTTTAGGGAAAAACTAGGGTTTCATGTATGCTGTATGAAAACTAAATTTGGAATATTATTCTACATATTTTTGTGGCCCAAAATCTGAAGTTTAAAGGTTTTTGCTTAGTTGGTTAAGCAGGAAATAATTTTAGAAGTTTCATCAATTTGGGATTGGTTTATTAATTGTTTGGGACACATTTTGATGCTTAAAAACTGTGATTTTAGTTCAGATCTGGTCTTGGCATTTTTGTGCATCAAAACAAGCTTTTGGAAGGTGAAAACAGTCAAGGGAAGTGCTGGTTATTAATTTAATAATTTATGCTAACCCTAGCGCCCATATCTAGAATTTTAAGTGTTATTTTGAAGGGGTTTTAGTGATTAGAAAAAACCGTTCTCTAGTTCATTAGAAAGGGAAAAATCCCAAGTTTAATGTGCACTTTGTTTCATGCGAAAATATTGAGTATTAAGAGAGTTATGAATTTTACAAAAATTCAGTTGCCTGGAAGTCATATTTATTTAATTACTGCTATTATAAGCAATCAGAATTAAGAGGATTTAAATTCCAATTAATCTGCCCATCTAGCACACCACCTTGGCTACTTCCAACCCCATTTTGGGTTGTAATTAGCTGACATTGGGTTATTTGAGGTTGAATCAAAAGGATCTAATCCTTCTTGATTTGATTGATGTGAAAGTTTGTTAAAATTCTCATTTTTCCAAAAAGGGAACTTCACACTCTAGCAACTTTTGAAAGACAACTTGGGGTAAAAAATACAATCATGTTAATTGCCTCCTAGGAGCAACTTATAACTAAAGCTTAGCAGGTTGAAATACAACAGTTACAATAACTTTAGCATCAGTCTTGTTATCAATAGGTTTTCCTTGCAATTTAGAATTAGGTGTATATTGTATACTTAAGCTTGGTCATTGTAAGGAGCTTAGTGTCCCGTTCTTTTAATGTATGGCATAGCTCATCAAATGATTGGACTTTGTTAATTGATTCTTGTAGGGGAGTGAGAAGACTCTGAGTGAATAAATCTTGAAGCTCATTTTTTGGTTAGGGTATTGTTCATTTTAGTAATTATAGTCTTAAAGTGAAAAACATAGTCACTAATGGGCTCATTGGATCCTTGTTGCGTCTTAGACATATGAGCATAGGATTTTTTTATCCCCAATATTGATTTTGAAATTTACATGGAATTGATTAACCAAAGGGGTAAAAATTTGCATAGAGGAAGATCTTAGAACCATTATAGTGCATACACCTTGAGGATTCTAGGAAAGAGTGTAGTAAGTAATAAATCATTGTAAGCATAGTCTAAGTGAGCGACATGAAAAGATCGAAGGTGTTCTCATCATAGATAGGAAAATTAGGAAGACTTAGAACCAAGAGGCAAATGATAGAAATCCACTTCGAGTGCAAGTGGGTTGTGAAGCAATTGAGTAGAGCCCATGACATTAGAGGAGCTAGAGGTACCTTTTTCCAATTATAACACTTCACATTGCAAACCAAGTATAATACACTCAACAGATCGTGTATCAGAAAATGAAGCACCATGAGTATGCACAACAGATGTAGAAATAGTAGTAGTCATTGGGATAGATATGGTAACATATTTGAGGGGGAAATGAGAACCCTCCACCCGGGACCATTTGGTAGAGGCAGTGAAGATAGTATTAGCAAAGATAAAAAGCATTAGAGTATGTATTCACATATGTATTATGAACCATAGCAGAATAAACCTCATATTTGCATAAGTATATGCATAAGTATTATGAACCATACCAGAATAAGCCTCATATGTGTCACCACATTCATATCAAGAAAAGTCATTCGGAGTATTAGTGACATCCTCGCATAAGCCAATACTGGCTACTGACAGGAAAGTTTTTTCTAATTCAAGGCAACACATGTATGGTCACATTCCTTCATAATAAAAAGGTTATTTTTATTGGTATTGGTGTGAAGGGATTTGTATAAACTTGTTGATCCCAAAAGAACAAATGCTCATGCGCTGGAAATGGTAGAGAATATTGGGGTACTTTGGCATAAGAGGTATATACTATAAACATCTATTTTATCAATATATGTCTGTATTGAGCAAGACTAATATGGTTGATGGGCTTCCATTGATTTAGGAAATTCAAAATGTATATATGGGTTGTCAAATGGCTAAATAAAGTAGACACACATTTGAAATTGATAGAAGAAAGTAAACCTTGACGGGCATTCTATATTAGAGATCTGTAGACCTTGTGGTATTTGGATATACCGACTTTGTTTGGGTCGGATCAGTTGACACTAGGAAGTATATACAATAGGATATGATTTTGTTCCTTATTTAGGAGTAATTTCTTGGTTGAGAAAGCTACAACATACGGTTTCCTTATCTTTCACTAAGTCGGAATATAAGGCAGTTGCTAGTACAGGTTTTTAGGAAATATGGTTAGGAACGGTATCGGTCGATCTTCAACTTGACCAAAAACATTGACCTCACTTTTCTGTAACAATTAGAGTGCTCTCAAAATGGTGAAGAACCTTGGCTATCATGCTAGAACCAAGCATATTGAAGTTCATCATCATTACATTTGACTGGTGGTTGATAATGTAGATACCTTTCTTTATTTTTGTCCTACAGAGGAGCAGATGTCTTTTGTTTATTTATATGTTTGCTACACAGTTGTGGATTTTGTAATGGGCTGAAGCTTATCTCAAGCAGCCATCAAGTAATATATTTTCACCGGTTGAACAATAAAATAATAAGAGGGCTAATGCATGCATCGGGGGCAATGATGGATTGGTGGAGAAGCAGATTTGTGCATGGTTTGGAATATAGATCTTATAAATTTAATCCACACGAAGATGCCAAACCAAGGAGTTGAATGAGGCAGTTGCAATTTTTGATTTGTTGTAGCCCTCTCAAGCACATGTTTGTAAGCCTGGTAGACGACTTTAGTCAAAATGTTAGCAGAACACAACAAACAACACATTGATTTGAGTCAGCAATTCCAGACTATCAAGAATTATCTCAAGCCACAAACTGAGGTGCTAAATAAGGACAGAAAAAGTACACGAGCTGTGCTTGAAATATGTATGGGAAGGGTGGAAGAACCGACTGTGGTAGACAAAATATTTGGGACTTGGGAGTTGAGCAGAAGTTTCAAAGAGATAAAGGAAAGAGATGCTAAAGTAATGAAATAAAAGGGATTGCTTGAGGAGATTGATTTACTGCATTCAGAATTTACAAAACAATGTAGCGAGCGGAAGAAGAGTTCAACTTGTTGAAAGAGATTTAGAAACAGGTAAAAGCTGATTATGTCATTTGATAAAAACCTATATCCTTGGGAGTGAGAAAGCCTTGTTGCATATGGAGTCTTGATGTAGCAATCAAGAGAGCTGAACAATTCTAAATCTTCTTTTAATAGAGTACTGGAGAGTACTAAGCTTAGAAGGTTAGCTATCGGGCTTGCACACGGAGCTGGCAGAAGAAAGTTAAGTATATGAAGCAGTAAGGTCAAATAAGATATGAATAAACAGGGGTCAAGAGGCCTTATGGAAATCTGATGTTGCAGATTTATAGAAAGTAGAGTCCTGACAGGAGTTATTGTCTGAAAAAAATTCTTCAAGTGGCAAAAAAAATGTTGGGAATATAAGCTGTCAAAACTTGCCTGGCTAAAAAATCTGACAGGAGCAGGAAAAAAATTCTTTGAACAGAAGTGACAAAGTGTACTCTCAGTTCAGTAGGATGGGATAAGTGGAGGGACATAATGGAGTTTGAAAGCAATATAAAGGCCCAACAGTTTCTTCCAAAACACCAGAATTTGCATCCAGTCAAAGATAATAGACAAGAAACCTCTTCTTGCATGACCTGCCTTGGTAGTGTCAACTGGTGCTCTAGCCAGACTTGTAATTACTGCTTATCTCTAAATGTTAAAGCAGGGTTCAAAGTGATTTTGATTCTTGTATCCTTTCTATTATCTTGAATCTTGCACCCTGTCAAAGTTATTCATGAAATACACGATAGAACTTTCATGGCATTTGTTGGTATTCCTTAGCCCCTTGATTGTATATTTTTTATGGTATTGGATGGGGTACCAGGGAAAATCCCACTAATCCCCTTAATAACAAGTCACAACCCACATTAAATAGGGGGAATCAACTAAAACGTTGATGTGTGCCGTATAGAAATATTCACTATACAAACTATTTTGATTGAATAATCATCCTTTGTATTTTTTTTTGTTGAAGGTCTGGAATTAATCCAGTCTCCTTTAGCTTATATGCAAGGTTTGAGAGGTATCCATTCTGCTAAAGTTGTGCGGGGCATGATCCCAGCCTCATCCCTTATCAAGACGTCCACGCCTTTGCACTCGGCAAGAATTGACTCATGGTGGGCTCATTGTGAGCCTAACAACTTCACCAATGGACCAATGGCTGATTGACATCTTTTGTATATTATATCACTAGTTTGCGCATACCTTGTAAACTTCATTTTTCCACGTGCACCATAATTGGTATGGTAGTTTGAAGACCAAAAGGCCATACAGAAAATCAAACTAATCTATGGTGTACAAACAAATTAAAACCATTTACTAAAGTGCAATTTTTTCTCATTAACCATGGTTTTCCTTTGAAGACTATATATTTATACCAAAACCGATCTGTGTGCATGGTACAGTCACACACATGGAAAATATTAATAGCAATGTAACATAATTTTTTTTCTGTGAAAACTCCTCCACATTAAGTAGTGTACATAATGTTTTTCTTATAAGAGTAATGTTTTTAAAAGCTATCATTAGAAAAAAGATAACTAATACACCCTATGATTGCTTTCATTCTCTGCTTTTACTTTTAAGCTCATGTAAATTTCTTTCAGCTTGCTTTACTTTTCAAAACAATGTATATGTCGGCTATCAATCATTTGCATCATTGCATTGACACAATGTTGTTTTCACATGTTAATTTGAATAAATATCATTATTATTCTCTCTGTTGCATGCAGGAAGTTTAACAAGTAGTGCCACAAACAACAACCTTTTAGAATAGCGAAGTTTGTATTGAAAGAAAAAGCTGAAAAAATAATAGAAAGTGGTAGATAAAATGGAGACGGAGTGAAATTTTACAGTGTGGGGGCAACTTGTGAATTTGTAAGTGTGGGAAAAGAAGAAGGATATGCCATGGAGAATGAAAGAGATCTTGAGCTACCAAATGACATAGTGATGAGGATTTTAGCAAAGCTACCCTGTCAAATTCTTGCGAGGATGAGAAGTGTGTGTAAACAATGGAACAAAATAATCTCTTCAGGCTCAGGTGATGTTCTTCAAAACCACTATCCAAATACCACCATCTCTTCTACATCTACCTTTTTTGTTCAATGTATACGTTAGATGGGACCTGCTTGGTATTTTATGAGGGGATGGTTTATTGAAGAATGTGGAAACTTTTATAAAGTTCCAGAAGATGCCATAATAGAAAATGCATGTGGCAGTGTCTATTTTAGCTATAATATGGATGAAAGACAGGGTAGTATAGTCCACTACATATGCAATCCAGGTACAATGACACGGAGGCAACTTCCTTGCCATTCAGATATAATTAACCAAGGTAGTAGGAGGCCAAGCCAACTTCCTTACAGTTCTGATAGAACCAAATATTGGGACTTTTCTGCCATGTCTTTTGATTCTTCCTTGAGACGTTGCACTTTGCTACTGGGAAAATATTTGAATGATAATAGTTACAGAGATGTCTTAATTTATATATATGATTCAGAATCCAATACATGGTCTAGCGAAACCTATAATATAACAACTGTTCATTGTGGATTTTGTGAGAGGGGTATTTATTCTAATGGAAGCTTTTACTGGATGCTTCATCATCAAGGCGAGTTGCCAGAATTTTCTGTTAGTAAAAGGTGTTGGACCATGATTCATAGTCCACTGTGTACCGATTTTTCAGATCTTCAAGGAGACTATGTTGAAAATTTTAACGAGTCTTTCTTCAATAAGTTTTCTTGGAGATTAACTGGTTGTGATGGAAAAGTAGTGGTGGAAAATATTGACATAGGATGCATGTGGATGTTGAGTGAAGATCATTGATCCATAGGGATCCAAAATGACTCTACTTTATCTAATCAGCCAACACGAAGAAGAAAAAAAAGATACATGAAAGTTTTGTCTGTCTAGTGACAGGACCACTGCCCTATGCAGGGCGGCGGTTACAGAACTACCACCCCACCAGGGCGGCAGTCCTGGGACCTCCGATCTGCATTGGGCGGCGGTCCTGGCTCTTGCGGATAGTAAATAAAATATGACACGGATAATCCTAGAATTCCAAAGGGTGTCCATGTCTCTTCTTCTGCATGACCTTTCTCATTCTCCAGTGCATGAGAGAACATGAGAAAGGCTATAAATGCATGTTATGGAAGAGAACAAAGGCATCAAAGCATGAAGCAAGTAAGAAACTCTTAGTGTTGGAATTGTGATTTGTAGAGCAAGGAGTAATTGAGACAAAGCAAGCAACTGGGAGGAAGTGTGAGATATTATATACTTCTCTTTCACTTTTATTGTAATTTATTTACTTATTATTGAATTGCCCAATAAAAGTGGGAAGAAAGAGAAATTGCCCTTCCCGACTAGTTTTTCCTCCTCTGGAGGTTTTCCAGGATAAAAATTGTTGGTATATGAGTCTATATTTTTTCCCTTTCTGCAAATTGTTGGTTCTAAGCACAAGTACAATTCATTCACTAACTATCTCTGTTATTTTCTAATAAAAAGTAGAACAACAATGATTACTTGTGATTCTGTGGATAATTCCAAAGTTGAAGAGTTTACAGATCATTTTGGTATCAGAGCTAACAATTATCCAGGACTGTGGTATTTATTCTTAGATTTGTATGACAGTGATGAGATTTAAAGGTGAAGAGGTGATGAGGTTCATCAATCCTCACCATTATAAATGTCAATCCAGGTTGGTGTCCAAAGGTTGTATGCATTAAGAGAAGAAGATCTTGGAAAACAAATCCTTTAAACATAATCCAAATTTACATAAAATAAATCACAGAAGCAGAAATTTAAAAGCACAATTGCATAAAGGAAATCACACTTACATAAATTGAAATTGTTGAATTAAAAGTAAACATAATTGAACGAAACACCTGCAGGTTTACAACAAACTAAATTTTCACAATACAAAGATAAAAACAATACAACAAAATGAATTAAAAACAAATGAATAAACACAAACATAAAAACACAGATCAATCTTCCTTAGAATGAGTGGCCAGCTCATTCATTGGGAAAGTATTTAAATCATACTTCTGAGATCTCAAAACTACAGAATATTTGAGAAGAAAGAATAGATCTATATTTCTTCAAAAAAAAGCATTACATATCTAAGTGTGGAAGGTTACATTTATAATTTATGCATCCAACCACCTCCTTATTTTAAGAAATACAATCTGATCTTATCTTTATTCCAATCCTAATAACTAAGATCTCCATCTCCACAAAATATGGAGAGAGATATATTATTGTTCAGTCAAATCTTATCTTGCTTATTTTAAGAAGATTTGCTCCCAAATCTTCTACTTGTTTTTTAGTAATAAGAATCATAATGATTTTATTCCTCTACATTATTGGAAGAAGGATTTTCCTCAAAATATGATTTTGACCAAACACCTTTCTCGGATTTTCCATTTGAAATTGTATTTTTTATTGTAGAACTTTTGACACTTGTCAAATATGCTTTTTCCTCAGACTGTAGTTCACTAAAAGTTACATTTCTCTTTATTGGTAAAACATGTAGAAAATATGAATGAGGTTTTTATTAAACACATTGCTATGAAAGAAAAAATCTCTTATATTTTCCATTTAACTTTTCTATTTTTGTTTATGGAACTTTTAGTGCTCATCTGATACATTTTTCATCAGGACAACAACTCACTGAAAGTTAGATTTCTCTTCACTGGTAAAAACTTGTAGAAAATATGAATGAGGTTTTTGTTAATCACATTTTTATGAACAAAAACCTCTCTTTGATATTTCCCATTGAAAAACTCTTCTATTGATTTTCACAATTGTAATTCCTTTTAAAAACTAAATTGTCATTCCATTCTGGATGCAAGTTTCTAGAACTAAAGTTGTCATTCCTTTTATGCAAGTTCCGGAACTAAATCTGCTTTAAGTTGCAAGTTCTGGAACTAAATTTTATACCTTGTAGCTTTGTCCACTGTTTTAAATTAAATATACGAAAATTTCCAGAACTAACTGTTCATTCAATTGATGTACAAAACTAAATTTGTTTCTGGAACTAAATCTGTGAGTTCTGGAACTAAATCGTGCGAGTTCCAGAACTAAAACATGTGAGTTCTAGAACTAAATTCTGCGAGTTCCACAGACTAACTTAAAATAACTATAACTTTTGCTATGCGACATCTCGGATTGAGATTATATATTTTTTTTAACTTGCATAATTTTTCAAGAGAAAATCTAAAATATGAAATCAGTTTTGAGTTTGATATGTGAGCTAACTCATGATCAATTCCACTTTTCCTGATACTAGTATTATCTTTCCTTTATAGCATGCATACACAAGAATTTACATCTTTTCCCCAAATAATCAATAGGATTAGTCAACAAAATAGATAAAAAAATATTTCTAAAGATATGAACAAGAAATATATACTATCTATATATATCTATCTTAGAGAAAACTATAAATTTTTAGATTACATTTTAAATCCACTTTCAAAGGTAACTTATGAAGGACAAAATAATGGTAATTTATGGCCAATTTTATGGCCTCATCATTGCCCCACACTTAATCTTATGCATGTCCTCGTGCATTATATTATTATCTCCTCTTCTTAGATTCTTCTTCACATTAAGCTTATGCATGTATGCATTCTATATATAGTTCAAGGACAGGTTCTTGTGGATCTCCTTCTGCTTCTTTTTATCTTGTGTGTGGATCTCCTTCTTTTTCATTTTATTTTTTGTACTTTTGATTTTATTTTCTTTTATATTTCTTGTACAGGTTCTTGTGTGGATCTCCTTCTGCTATTCTGTTTCTTGCTTTTGTGTGGATATCAGTATTTTTTTTCATTTTACATAACAGGTTCTTGTGTGGATCTCCTTCTGCTGTTTTTGATTTCTTTATTTTACAAACAGGTTCTTGTGTGGATCTCCTTCTGCTTTTTTGATTTTCTTTCTTGTATATGTGGATCTCCTTCTGCTGTTTTTGATTTCTTTTCTTTTACAATAGGTTCTTGTGTGGATCTCCTTTTTGAAATGTAGGTGTGGATCTTTTCTTCTATTTTTATTATCTTTCTTTTACAACAAGTTCTTGTGTGGATCTCCTTCTGTTTCTTTTGATCTCCTTTCTTTTACAGCAGGTTCTTGTGTGGATCTCCTTCTGTTGCTTTTGATCTCCTTTCTTTTACAACAGGTTCTTGTGTGGATCTCCTCTTTTATAGCTGTGTGCTTTTGCTTTTGATCTCCTTTGTTTTACAACATGTTCTTGTGTGGATCTCCTTCTACTAATTTTGATCTCTTTTCTTTTACAGTAGGTTCTTGTGTGGATCTCCTTCTATTGTGTCTCATATTAAAATCAAAATATGCATACCTCGTGCTTCTCCTTCTCTCCCACACTTAAGCTCATGCATGCTCCTCATGCATGTTGTTTATTCATGGATTGCCCATAAATTAGACTCTAAAAGTTTGATTGCAAAGAGGTGCACATATTTTTCATATAAGTAGGGGAGATATGAATTTTATCTTACCTTCCTTGGAAATCTTTAAAAGTGGATCTAGACTGTAATAAAAAAAAACTTACAAGAAAGCTTAAAAATAAAATAGTAGAACAAAATAACTTGATCATACCTCTAGTTGTCTTTGTCATCCTATTGTTAACATGATCAAATAGTGCCAAGAAGAAAGCCACCAGGTAACTGTTGATTTTCTTTGAAAAAGAGTCCCTTCCTTTTTTCCCTTTGATTGGCCAACAAGCTGGTTTTCCAATCAAAGTTTTTTTTTGCCTTTGATTGGCCAACAAGCTGGTTTTCCAATCAAAACTTTTTTTTTTTTTGCCTTTAATTGGCACAACAAGCTGGTTTTCTAAAGTTTTTTTTTTTGCCTTTGATTGGCCAGCAAGCTAGTTTTCCAATCAAAGTATTTTTTATTTATTTTTTGTTATTTCCTTTGATTGGTCAGTAAGATAGTTTTCCAATCAAAGTTTTTGATTTGTTTTGCTGAAATGATAACATGAGAAGGATTAGAGAAAAATTTGATCCATCATTAGACTATATTCATCAAAGTACAACTTGTGTAAAATATAAGAACCAATGTCCTGAGATCTCATATAAAAACCTTTTCGCATACTTGGTAACTCTAAGAAGATTTCTAAAAATTGTGTAGACAATTTCTAGGTCTTCAAATCTCATCTTGAATTATGCATTATCGAAATCACCATAGTAATCTTCAAAGCATAGACTAGTGATCTCAGAATATAGTTATTAAAAGAGAGAGTGAATGTATATGTTTTTCCCTTCAAAATATGCATGCTCCTTGGTTGATACTATTGGTGCTCCAAAATCTACATGCTGGTATCAAGAACAACTCTGAAAATTCTTATAGATCTATTCCTCAGATGTTAGTACAAAAAAATTTCTTTCCTTGATATTCACCATAATTACTTCTTAACGTTATACAAGCATATACAAAAATGAAGAAATTGAAAGACATGAAAACAAATTTTTTTAATTGATATGGTTCTGTTAGTGTGAGTTATCCTATGTGTCCTCCTCTCATGTTGGAGGGTCATCTCACATGGGTTAGGTTTAGGGTTTCATATGTATCATGCACTAGGGTTACTCAGCACCCTATATGTACCCCTTTTCTATTCATTTATGAGCATGCCAAGACACTCCGCTGTCTTTCCTCTATGCAAGCTTTGTTTCTGTTGAGCAAGTTATTCCATTACTGATCATTTTTTCCTTACTATCACTGGAGCTTTCACGATTCCGTTGGAGTGCAACTACTTCGTGGTGCCTCATTTCCAATTCGATTCTCGCAAACTCTTTTCATGGTATCAGAGCTACACGAATTTCTGTCACACCAATAGTTCGAGCTTATGGTGGAGAGGGATCTCATCGTGTTAATCAGTTGCTACGCCAATACTCTCCTGCACGATGGAGCCGGGTATACACCCAATCAGGCCCAATGACATATTAAGAGGAAGTGACACCGGGAATTTCTCGGGAGGTCACCCATCCCATAACTACTCTGGGGGTGGTGCACTTAAGTGCCTGGTATCAGAGATGCACGACTTGCCATCAAAACTAAAGTGCCAAAAGCAGGGGGGTTGTTATTGTCCTGGGTGTTGTATTACATGCAGATGCATTATTGGCTGAGTCTGACGTCTTGCATTTGTGCATCTTGCACTTTTTGATTCCGCATCATGGAGGGTGCTCTTTCCAGACTTGAGCGTCGTAGGATCGCCTTATAGCCTCCGCCAATTCTTAGTGGGAGAGAGAACTATTCAACTTGGCGTGCTTCTATGGAACATTACTTCACCTGCAAGGGTTTTTCTCACTTCTTGCTTGGGCCAGTTCCTGTACCCACTGATCATCATCATCTTAATGATTTTCTCAACAATTGCGACCATGTTTTTGGTCACATGATGACGCATGTATCTACATCTCAATGGGTTCAAGTGGCAGACTCAGATCCACCCCACCGGGTCTGGAGCATTCTTCAGTCCCTCGATGGAGACCCTTCACATACTACTGTCGTTGTTGTTGCAGCTGATTCAATTGTCTCCTCTATTTTTTCATGCGATGACAGTTCCACTAACACCACCTCACTTGGTTCTACTTCTGATAACGAGGATTGTGCACCTAGTTTTGATGTCGAGATTACTACAAAAGACTCTTCTCCTCCTCTCACTATTCTAGAGAGTGTTGACGCATCCCACATCTCATTAGATATTGAGCAGTCTCTTATACAATATCATACAGTCATCACACCCGCCTCTTTTCCACCTTTAGTGTTTGAGGCCCATTTTACTCCTCAACCTTCCTTGGATGACCCTTACATATCTGACATTTCTCTTCTGTTTGTTGAGCCCCCTCATTAGGACCAGTATCTTCCTAACCTTAGTCATCTTTTCGCAGAGCACACTTGTGATGTACTACAATTTCTTCATCCATCTACGGGTATTTTAGAGGATTTCATCATCTCCGTTGTTGGGAGTGCCCCTTCTGGGACTCTTGCCACTTCCACTTTACCGGAGACTTTCATTAATCCACCTTTGTTTGTGGATCCATTTTCTGTTGTGGGGGATGTTTTATTTCCTGCACATCAGTTGGAAATACTTTCTACAGGTGTTCATCTTTCATACTATGATATTTTTTCACTTGTGACATTACCCTCGGCTCCTTTGCACTCACTTGCTAGACCGATGTCACATTTTCATGGACCAGACTCAGAGTTCTTCATGCTACTGCCTTCAGTTTCCTTCGTGGAGTGGGTACATTTCCAGCACATCTTTTCTGTCCTTCCTAAGGGAAGACACACAGTATGGTGCAGATGGCTCTTCTTCAATCCAGAGGCAGAGGATCTCATCATCAACATTCTTTTGGGAGACTTCTTAGAGTTGTAGAGTTCAGATCCATCCATGGCATCTTCCGCATCCATCTCATCTCCCTCATCTTCTCTTTTTTTTTCATCTTTCCGAGAGATTTCCCCTTTGTACATGGGTACCTTTACAAGCTTTATACTGGGACCCTTTTTTCTTCTTCTTCTAGGAAGATCGTGTTTGTATTTGGGCACCTTATCATGCGTTTAGTTTCCGAGCCCCATTGACACATCTTTCTTAGTTGTTTAGGAGTGTCTTCCTCTTCTGTCTGACTCATCACAACCGCTACCCCAGCTTTGATGAAGGGGGGTGTTAGTGTGAGTTATCATATGTGTCCTCCTCTCATGTTGGAGGGTCATCTCACATGGGTTAGGTTTAGGGTTAGGTTTAGGGTTTCATATGTGTCATGCACTAGGGTTACTCAGCACCCTATATGTACCCCTTTTCTATTCATTTATGAGCATGCCAAGACACTCCGATGTCTTTCCTCTATGCAAGCTTTGTTTTTGTTGAGCAATTTCTTCCATTACTGATCATTTTTTCCTTGCTATCGTTCGAGCTTTCACGATTCTGTTGGAGTGCAACTATTTCATGGTGCCTCGTTTCCGATTCGATTCTTGTAAACTCTTTTCAGGTTCAAGGATTGAATTTTATCATGGGATGAAAACTAATTTGGATGGGTGGATTTATGAGTGGGTTTTTATTTTGGCTCTAATGAAATCCCTAAATATGGATGAAGTTAATTAAAAATGCTACTAATTCATTATTACAAACTAGATAAGCTAGTTTTTTACCAAGGTTATGTGTAATAAGATCACTATGTTGTTAGTTGATACAAGGGGAAATGGTGGTGGTATCAAAAATGGCATATGATATTTCATCAAGTAGATCTACTTCCAAATTCAATATCATATTATACCATTTCCAGATCTGAATTATTTGTTCATACCATTATACCTCTTGATCAAACATCACATTCATTTTTCTTATACACAGAGTTAGTTTGTGGGGATATATTTACAATCTAATATTCCTAATTACAGAAATGAAATTTTAATCTACTTGTAGGAAATAAAAGTCTAAAGAAACTACTTACCAAATTCTTCCTATCATAGAATTGCTAAAATTTATTATATTGTCACTAGAATATTCTTTTAAAGAACTCTGAATCTCCTAATAACACTGTGTTCCCCGGAAATGGCGCCAAAATGATCAGGGTCATCAATCCTCGCCATTAAAAATGTCAATCCAAGTTGGTGTCCAAAGGTTGTATGCATTAAGAGAAGAAAATCTTGGAAAATAAATCCTTTAAACACAATCCAAACTTGCATAAAATAAATCACACATGCAGAAATTTAAAAGCACACTTGCATAAAGGAAATCACACTTACATAAATTGAAATTGTTGAATTAAAAGTAAACATAATTGAACGAAACACCTACAGGCTTACAACAGACTGAATTTTCACAATACAAAGATAAAAACAATACAACAAAATGAATTAAAGACAAATGAATAAACACAAACATAAAAGTACATATCCATCTTCCTTAGAATGAGTAGCCAGTTTATTCCTTGGAAAAGTATTTAAATCATACTTCTAAGATCTCAAAACTACAAAATATTTGAGAAGAAAGAATAGATCTTTATTTCTTTGGAGAAAAGTATTACATATCTAAGTGTGTAAGGTTGCATTTATAATTTATGTATCCAACCAACTCTTTATTTTAGAATTTATATAATCTGATCTTATCTTTATTCCAATCCTAACAACTAAGATCTCCATCTCCATAAAATATGGAGAGATATATTATTGAAGTCAAATCTTATCTTGCTTGTTTTAGGAAGATTTGCTCCCAAATCTTCTCCTTACTTTTTTGTAATAAGAATCATAATGATTTTATTCCTCTACATTATTGGAAGAAGGATTTTCCTCAAAATATGATTTTGACCAAATACTTTTCTCATATTTTCCATTTGACTTTGTTGTTTCTTATTGTAGAACTTTTGACGCTTGTCAAATACACTTTTTCCTCTGACTGTAGTTCACTAAAAGTTATATTTCTCTTGATTGGTAAAATGAGTAGAAAATATGAATGAGGTTTTTGTTAAAAAAATTTCTATGAAAAAAAACCTCTCTCATATTTTCCATTTGACTTTTGTATTTCTGTTTATGAAATTTTTAGTGCTCGTCTGATACACTTTTCCTCGGACTGCAGCTCACTAAAAGTTATATCTCTCTTCATTGTAAAACCTGTAGCAAATCTAAATGAGGTTTTTGTTAAACACATTTCTATGAACAAATACCTCTCTCACATTTCCCATTGGAATCTCTAAGTTCTCACAATCCCTCAAAAATTGGCATTCCATTTATGCAAGTTCTGGAACTAGAGTTGTCATTCCTTTTATTTAAGTTCCGGAATGAAATATGCAAGTTCCCAAACTAAATCTGATTTTTCCACGAATTGAAAGTTTCAGAATTAAATTTCATTCAATTGATACAAGTTCTGGGACTAAATCTATGAGTTTCAGAACTAAACCTGTGAGTTTCGGAAGTAAAACTGCAAGTTCCGGAACTAACTCTGTGAGTTCCGCAGCTAACTTAAAACAACTATAACTTTTGTGTGCGACATTGGATCGAGATGATTTTTTTTAACTTACATAATTTTTCAAGAGGAATCTGAATATGAAATCATATTTTATTTTTAATTTAGTAATCATTATCAATTCCACTTTTCCCAATACTAGCATTATCTTTCCTTTATGGCCTGCATACACAAGACTTTGCATCTTTTCTCAAATAATCGATATGATTAGTCAACAAAATAGATAACAAAATATTTCTAAAGAATGAACAAGATATATATCCTATATTCTATCTTAAGAAAACTATAAGTTCCTAGATTACATTTAAATCCATTTTCAAAGGTAACTTGGAAGGATAAAATAATGGTATTTTATGGCCAATTTATGGCCTCATCAAGAGGCTTTAACTTGCGATCCATAAATTTCTACAAAAAAGTGGAAACAGAGAATTCAGGGACAAATGGAGGAAGAGAACTTGGTCCATAGAATCGATATGTTGGAGACCATGATGGATAGGATGTTTAGAAGGCATGAAGAGCTTGCTGATTTACAAAAGACAACCTCTGTCAAACAAGACTCCATGGAATCAGTGGTTCGGGGCTTAGCTGAAAATTTTGGCATAAGAAGGAGCCACCATGAGGAAATTTATGGGGAAGAGCATGAAGAAGAGACTTCTAACACAAGATAAAAGGTAAAATCCGATCATACTTCTTTTAAAGTTGAAATGAAAGTTGAGATTAAAAGTTTTGAAGGACAAGTAGATGCAGATTTGCTTGATAAATGGTTAAAATAGTTAGAAGTTTACTTTAATGTCCATAATGTCACTGAGGCATAGAGGATCACCTTTTCACATCTCAAGATGAAGGGACATGCTCTGGTTTGGTGGGAAACCCATCTAGCCACTTGTGAAAAGAAGAAGCGTCACATTGTGAAATCTTGGCAAGAATTTAAAGAATTACTTAGTTCTAACTTCTATCCTATTGGCCATAAGATTGACCAAATGATTAAATGGTAGTATTTTAGACAAGACTATGGTCAAAGTGTGTAGGACTATACTACGGAGTTTCAAAAGCAAGCCATGTTGCTTAACATGGAATTGGAGGATAAGGATATTCTGACCAAGTAATTGGGAGGACTTCAGACTCACCTTCAAATAAAAGTCATCTCCACAAAGCCCAAAGATCTCAATGAAGCATGTGTACATGCGTACTATATAGATGATGAAAAGAAGCAAGGAGAAGTAGAGCCAAGGGTAAAGTAGTCAACAAATCAGCAGAAGAAAGAGTTTTGAAAAACAAGTAACAAGGGTAAGTGGAAAGGGAAAGGTAAAAAAACTGCCACTACTTTGAATACTTGTAAAGATCCCAAGAATTTTTGTAAGAACTATGATATCAATGGTCATACTAATGCTACATGTTGGAAGTTACATCCATTGTTACATCCGAAGAACCTAACCAAGGACTCAAAGAAGTCCATGACAACTGTGAAAACAAAAGGGGAGGTGGAAATCGAAGATGACTTTGATGTAGATGATAGGATTGGATGCACGGCCACCAAGATGGACAACAAGAAAGAGGAGATGATTAGACTATTCCAGATCAAAATCTAGATCAAGAGAACTAAGGTAAATGCTTTGGTTGATACCAGTTCTCAGTATAACTTGATTTTCAAAGTAGTTGTAAAGAGGCTTGGTCTTGAGACTTATGAGCATCCATAGCCTTATCCTTTGGGTTGGGTGAAGAAGAGTGTTGAAATTCAGGTAACAAGAATATGTAAGGTCAAGTTTGGGATAAATTCCCAATATATTAATGTTTTTGAAGATGACGTTATTCCACTTGATGTTTTTGATGTTGTATTCAGGAGTCCTTACTTGTATGTTAGGGATGTTATATTTATGAGGAGGGAAAACCGGTACAGGTGGGTCAATGATGGGATCAACTACAACATTCGAGCACACCAGTGTAAGACACGGGTTACTATGGTAAGTGCTAACCAAGAAAAATGACTTATTCAGGCAAATCATAATAAGTTTTTTTAACTTTTATTAAAGGATAAACAAGATGGGGTAGAATTTGCGGTGATTTCTAACTAGCGGAAAGCATGATTTGGATAGTATTATTCAGTCTTTTAAGGAAGTATTTTAGGCTCCTAGTGGGTTACCACCAAAACAGGAAGTAGAGCATGAGATTCAGCTATTGCTAGAATCCCCTCTATCGAACATTGGGTTGTATAAGCAATCCTTTCTTGAGAGTACTGAAGTAAAGAAAAAACTTCAGGAACTAATAGACCAAGGGGTGATACGTCCAAGCACCTCACCATGTAGTTCACCTATCATGACAGTGCCAAGAGGAAGGATTGGTTCTTGGAGAATGTGCATCGACTATCGTGCTTTGAACAAGATCACCATAAAGAACAGATATACACTTCCCCACATAGATGATCTCTTGGACCAGCTTCAGCATGCCAATTTTTTCACAAGTTGGATCTCAAGTCAGGTTATCACCGAGTCAGAATGAAGGAGGAGGATATATGGAATACTACCTTTAAGACAAAACAGGTTTTGTATAAATGGTTAGTACTTCCTTTTGGGTTATGCAATGCACCCACTACATTTATGAGATTGATGAATGATGTATTGCGGGATTTCTTAGATTCATGTGTCATTGTATACCTAGACAATATCTTGATTTTTAGTGCCACATGGGAAGAACATCTAACTCATTTGTAGCAAGTCTTGCAAGTTCTCAGGGAGAAACAACTGCTTTGTAATATGAAGAAATGTAAATTCGCCAAACAGTCACTTGTCTACCTTGGGCACATGGTTGGAGGAGGAGAGCTATAAGTGGATCCAAAGAAGGTGGAAGCCATCACTAATTTGCCAACACCAACAGGAGCCATAGAAACTAGGAGTTTTATGGGAGCAGTATAGTACATGCGGAAGTTCATTTTGGGCTTCTTCACGATTGTAACACCTCTACACACTGGACGCAAAGAGTAAGAGTTTTGACTGGGGTAAGGAACAAGACAAATCCTTTGAGTTATTGAAATATAAGATTAGTCATGCTCCAGTACTTGTTATTTATAATTCGTAGCAGCCTTTTGAAGTAGAGACAAATGTCAATGATTATGCCATGGGCACAGTGTTGCTTCAAGAAGGTAAACCAGTATGTTATCATTCTAAAACTTTTACTTCGGTAGTTAAAGGGTATTTAGTATATGATAAGGAAATGTATGCACTAGTTCAGGAAATTAAAAAATGGAAGCATTATTTGTTGGGTAAAGAAACTATTGTGCACACTGACCACAAACTCTCTATTATTTATAAGCATAGTCTAAATTACAGTAGGCAAGGCACTACAAATGGATGGGGTTCCTTTAGCAGTTCCATCTAGTGATTAAATACAAGAAGGGTAGTACAAACTTGGTGGTAGACATGTTGTCTAGGCCACCCACATAGGATAAATTTTCCTGTTTGGCCACTATCTATCAGATCGAGCCCTTCACGAAGGAAGCTTATGGAGAGGCATATGCCCAGGAAAAAGACTTTGGGTTAACATTTCAGTAGTTGCAGTCCTAAGGGGCTGAAAGGATAAGGATTGAAGATTGTTATCTCAAAGATGGGATGCTCTACCGATGGGGGAATCTTTGTGTGCCAAAATAAGAGCGAATTCTATTGATGAGGGAAGCACATACCTCAAAATTAGTGGGACATTTCGGTGTTGGTAAGACCCTATCCCACTTGTAAAGGTACGTGTATTGGCCCAATATGCAAGAAGAAGTATCAAAATTTATATGGGGATGTAAACTTTGTTGTACTAGCAAGCCTAAGACTAGGAAGGAAGGTTTGTATATGCCTTTTCCAGTACCTACTCATCCGTGAGAGGACATTTCTATGGACTTTGTATGAGGATTACCTATGTATAAACATGACCTTTAATATATCTATGTTGTTGTTGATATATTCAGTAAGATGTGTATTCTTATGGCATGTTAAAATATTTTAAAAGCACATGAGGTGACAAATATTTTCTTTGCTAATGTATGGGTGAATTTTGGTTTGCCAAAGTCTATTGTTTCTGACAGGGATTCCAAGTTCTTGGGGAATTTTTGGACTACTTTGTGGAACATGATAGATACCAGATTACAGAGGAGCACAACTTTCCATCCATAGACAGATGGAAAAACAGAGGTGGTAAACACGACTTTGGTACAGTTGATCAAAGGGTATAACAAAAAATACCCAAGGACTTGGGATGATTCCTTAGCCTACATTTAGCATTCCTATAACCGGTTAGTACAAACATCCACTATGAAGTCACCATTTGAAGCATGCTTGGGATATCTACCTACAAATCCATTGAACATAACAGTTGGACAATAGGATGAGAAGGATACTCGAGACATAGAGGTGACTAGAGAAAACAAATTCATTGAGAGGATCCAGAAAATCCATCTCAAATTCAAGGAACAACTAGAAAAATCTCAAGCCAAATACAAAGCTAGGCATGATCAACATAGAAGGGAACATAAGCTTCATGTTGGAGATAGAGTTTGGCTTTAGTTGAGCAAGGAGAGACTACAAGGTCAAGCATGGAAGCTCAAGCCACTACGATATGGACCCTTCACCATATTGGAGTAGGTTTGAGAAAATGCTTTTTGACTTGATTTTCCGTCGTTCATGAGGATGTATTTTGTAGTAAATTGCGAGAACTTGCACCTATACGAACCATCCATGCTAGATGAAGATGAATAACTACAGTTTCTACCTTCCATTGAGGATTGCGTCTTGGACTCTCAAGGTGAATTGTAGGAGGATGTAGTACTACAACAGAAGGTTAGAGAGACTAAGAGAGGTCTGCAGGATTCTTGGCAGATTGGATTGAAAGGAAAGACACCAAGGCAGGCCCAATGGTACTCAAAGGAGCAAGTGAGGGAATTATTTCCTTATCTACTCCCCCACTAAGATTTTGTGGGACCAAAATCCTCCTAAACAGGGGAGGTGTGATCCATTGGGATCCAAAATGAATCTACTTTATCAAATCATCCAACATGACGAAGAAAAAAAAGATACACAGAGGTTCTGTCTGTCTAGTGACAGGACTGCTGCTTACAAACAGAAAATAAAATATGACACAAACAATCCCAAAATTCCAAAGGGTGTCCATGTCTCTTCTTCTGCATGACCTTTCTCATTCTCCAGTGCACATGTGAGCATGAGATAGACTATAAATGCATGTTATGGAGGAGAAAAAAGGCATCAAAGCATGAATCAAGTGAGTAAGAAACTCTTAGTGTTGGAATTGTGATTTGTAGAAGCAAGGAGTAATTGAGATAGAGCAAGCAAGTAACTAGGAGGAAGTGTGAGATATTATCTACTTCTCTTTCACACTTATTGTAATTTATGTACTTATTATTGAATTGGCCAATAAAAGTGGGAAGAAAGAGCAATTGCCCTTCTCGACTGGTTTTTCCTCCTTTGGAGGTTTTCCAAGATAAAAATTATTGGTGTATGAGTCTATATTTTTTCCCTTTCTGCAAATTGTTGGTTTTAAGCACAAGTATAATTCATTCACTAGCTATGTCTATTATTTTCTAGTAGAAAGTAGAACATCGACGATTAATTGTGATTCTGTGGATAATTCCAAAGTTGAAGAGATTACAAATCAATGATGCAAGGAAAGATAAATATAAATGGCTTCAGCTCCATTTCACTCTACCTAAACCAACGTATGAAGTTGCAGTCAATAGGAGTGGTTGTATATTGGTGATTGGGGAGAATGTTTTTTTGTATGATGAACACAAAAAATTAACAAGGATTATTGAATTTGGGGACCTATATATGTCCGTCATGGAGGGTAAACATTTCTTGGTCTCACCTTTTGAATGCAACAATGTACGGTGGCCCTAAAGTAAGGCATATGTTGCTATTATTAGTTAATTACCTGAAATATATTCAAGAGCTTTTACTAAATGTGGTTTAGAAGAGGCTTATGATGGAAAGTGATAATTGAAAAACCAAAGACCAGAACTTACCAATGTAATATTTAAGATAGTTAAATACATATGGAGTGCCACTAGATGATATATACAAACTCTTAATTATCTCTTGCCCCTTAAAATTTTAGTGATATTTCTTAGAAATAAACCATGTTTACTAAAAATGTAGTTAATAACCTCAATTAAACTTGTGATATATACAACTCTTAATCGTCCTTCGTCTCTTAAAATTTTAGTGATATTCTTTTAGAAGTAAACCGTGTTTACTAAAAGGTAGTTTATGAACTCAATTAGAACAAGGGAATTTATAATCAAAGGTGTGAAATTTTTGTGAACTTGTATGATTTCCATGCGCACTCATTTCTTAATTATTTCATTAAATAATTCCTTTGCTTTTCAATCTATTGTTATTTTAGGTGGAAGTTTTTTAGCATTATTAGGTTTTACCAAATATTTATATTTGTGACCACAACTTGATGATTGCAGTGGATTATACAATAAAAAACACATGGAGTTTTATTTTTTGGGATCAATATTTATATTTGTGATTGGAACTTGATGATTGTAGTGGATATATGATTATAAACATAGATTATTTTTTGCCAAGGTTTTACTATCTAAAACATACATAAAACACTTAATCATAATGAAATCCATGTAGGCTTTCATGATGAAAAATTTGATGTATTGGTTTCTGGATCTCACACACTTAATTTTGGTATGTGACTACTTAATCGTTAAGGTGCTAGTGTATTTATGTGCTTATTAAATATAGGTTTGTATTAGGATTTTGTTGACTTTTGTTATGTTTGGCAGACTCTCAATATGTTCTTGTCTTGATTGACTTTTTAATTTTTCCTTGTGTTTGTGTGTATTTTAGCATTTTTGACTTCACGTTGTTCCTTATTTATCCTATTGACTCCATTATTTTTTTTAATCATTTCTTCCCAATTTTCAATCACTCTATTTTTACTCTTTCTAGCCTTTTATTAGAATTGTAATTGAACAATTTTAGCTGAGTAGAACTCTAGCTAGTGTATTTGTGTTTATTAATTAGTGGCCTAAATTAGGCTTTTGTTGGCATGTGATGTGATGTGACCTTCAATGTTTTTTTTGTGTCTTGGTCGACTTTCAATGTTTTTGTAGCATTGTGATCAGCTTTCAATGTTTTTTTATGTCTTCATTGACTTTCGACTTATTTCTTGGATTTTGTGTAACTTTTTTCACTTTAGATTTCATATTGATTCTTATTTCCCTTGTTGACGCATTACTCTCTTTTGTTCAAGCATGTCTTCTTCCCCTCATTCCATGTTTATCTTTAAGTTTTCTTTGTTTTTGCACACTTTCTAAACTTGTCAAAATTGTAATTTTAACTTTTTTTTTTACATGTAATGAGTATAATTTTTATTGAATCTATTTACAACTACTTTAGATAGTCAATGACATGTTTAGATGTCAGTAACCCTCCTATTAAATCAATAGAGATGCTTTACCATGTTCTAGTACATATTGGTAGAGGCATGTACAATTCTTCCTTACACTCAGGCTTGCTTGTATAATGTATTTTACATCCCCTTATGAATCTTGATACTTCATATTCTAGATGGGGCTAATATACATACGTGTACCAATGGGACATGGTATTTTTGATACTAAGATGACTTTTTTTACTTTGGAATTATGTGTTTCCCTCATCAATAGAAAACTTTTTCCCTCTGTCATATAAAGTTGGTACCACCTATAGAGTATCCCACTCTTGAGGTAATTTCCATCTTTCCCTTCATTTTCACTCTTCTCGACTTGTAACTCTTAGAATTGTTTTCCATATTCTGCATCTTGTATGTAATATTTCTTCATAATGGGTTCAAGTTGTGAGAATATATTAGAGATGAGATATTTTTTTTTAATAGGTGACACATATGACATATTTGCAACAACAATCATGCTTCCTTTCTTGTACTTGATCACTAGATGAAACTTCTATAGGAATCCAAACCATTCGTTAAGATTTTCCTCTTGTCACTTACTTCATTCTTGTAAATATTGAATAGGTTTGTGGTCGTTATCTAAATAGTTTATTTACCGCTAAATAATGACTATTTTCTTACCATTAAATAATGATTTACTTTTTTATTGAATGAACATGGGCATGCATTTATTTATCATGAATAGGATATCATATACAACTAAAGTAAACATCTTTAAATGACAACAAACTAGCTAACCTCATTGCAAAATAAAGGTTCCTGTATCTCACTCATTGGCATACGTTTCAACTATGAATGGATGATTAAGAAGAACAAACATTAGAGCATAACTGATTTTATATTTCAATAAATGAAAATACTTATGTTCCTTACACCAAATGAAAGTATTCACCAGAGCTACATCTATATGTAGAGAAAATTGGAAAGAACTTTGTCATGTATTGCATTTATCCAACAAACTTCAAGTATCTATGGAAGTCCTTGGTGTGGGCTAGTTCATGATGGCCACAACCTTTGTAGGATTCACTTGTGCGTATCCTTTAGCTACACACCCAAGATAGACTAGTGATTATTTTACAAACGTATATTTCTTCATATTACACAACTATTATTTTTATTTAACAATTGTTATTAAGACTTCCCCTGAATGTGTTATACATTCTTCATATGTAGCATTGAAAATCATAATTTCATCTTGATACACTATTACATATATTTATAAAAGACCATAATACATTATTTGTCAATCTAATGAATGTAGTGGGTGCATTACACTAACGAAATGAAAGTACCAACCATTCATACAAACCTTATTTGTCCTTGAAGATTATTTTCCATTCATTCTCCTCCTCCATACAAACTTGATGACATATAGAATTAAGATCCAAATTTGTAAAAAATAATCCGTGGAAGTGGATAGTGGCCCTTGATGGTGATTTAGTACTTCAAGGATTTATAGTTGATGCCCATTCTCCAAAATCTATCGTTCTTTTATACCACCATAATGGGTGACTCACATAGTGAGGTACTTGGGAGAATTATCCCTTGTTCCAATAACCATTGAATTGTTTCTTAACTTCATCACTCTCTAAGAGTGATTTCATGTACAAACGAATGCTAGGTAAACAAGATTATGGAAGTTATTGAATCTCATGTTGTACTTCCCATTTTGTAAGAAAACACTTAAGATTTTGGAGCAATTATTGAAAATACTACAAAATCTCATCCAAATATTTCAATAGTTAATTAGAAATATTTGAAAATTATAACCCATATTCTTTTTTATATTTCAAAATAAGTATATAAAACTAATTATTATCCCGAATTAGTCTCTTTTCTTGGTTGACACTTATCCAAGAATCTTAGGATTTCTCTTATGTACGTTGATGTTTTAGTTCACTCCATCCTTGACCCATATGTATCTCTTATCCATCCTTGTAAGAATGCATCTTTAAGATTTAAGGATTTCGAAACACCACATAAGATGCATCAAGAAGAATTAAATTTACTTCAACCTCATCACTGTTCTATGAAATTATCCCAAAAATTAAAATAAACAGTTGTTTGTTACCTGAAATTCAACATTTCTCTTCACCCAACCCAATATATATCGATGTGAATGATCATGTCTGTAAACAAATAACAAACATATCATAAATCAAATTGGATTGAAACTCAATATCAACAAGTGTATTTACGTTAGTATTATTGATCTGAATCTCTATTTGAAAGAGATTACTCATCTCTTCTCTTTCTATTTCCTTGTGTTCGGTATTGGTAGCCTTCTTCTCATCTACATTATAATTGTTCTCTATCTCTACCTCTATTTTAAAATACACCACATGAACATCTTGGAATGATTCTTCAATGCAATTCTAGATGTAGCTTCCAACATTTAGTTTCAGAATGTGCGTTAATAACAAAATGATTACAATGGCTCTTTGGATCCTTACAAATATTCAAAGCAACACAATTTCTTTTACATTTCAACTTATCCTTATTGCACAACTAGTTTTGATCTTTCTAAGGCCTATTTGTAGGCTAGTTTAATATTGAGGTATGCCCTTCTCCTTTCTTATTTTCTTCTTTAATGTATTATGTTTGTAGAAAATCATCATTAAGGTCTTTTGGCTTACATGAGATCATCCATATTCTTAGAAGTGTGTATAGACCTTTCAATTATTTGGTAACATTGTTTTTGTCCTCTAAGTCCAGATTTATCAACATAGCCTTTTTAGAACTCTCTGTATATTATCTATGATGGTCAATATAATTATCCTCTCTTCTTATAATACAAATTAGCAAATAAGTAGAAGACCATTCTAGTGCTAACACACAATCCAAAGACAAAACCTAGTATGTAATAGTCATGGATGTAGAATAGAGTAATCCTCGCTATCAAAATTGTAGGTTTTCAAAGCCTATATCTAAAATAAGGGGTTTGGGTCTTACGAAAATCCTTTAGTTCTAAGAGCAATGATAATAAGCAAGAGATGAGATATATAGACTAATAGTTGCAATGTCATTTGGTGGTTAATTATCGATGTAAAATACAATGTAATAGATTGGTATTGTATACTATCACATATACATTTTTATAATATAAGATGCATTTGTATTATACACTTTATGGATAAAGCACATGTATGCATATTATTATTCATACATATTTATAATGATTTATTTACAAGTCATTTATAAAGAAGAATATATTTAGTGGTTATCCTTAAAACATATGTTTTTTATTTTGAGTTATGGTCCCTTAATATAAAGATATCTTCTTATTGTAAACATCCTTACTTATCCATATGAAAATCTAGAGCATATGGGTGAAGGTAGATCATAAGATTCATTGTAATCTTCCTATGAGGAGTTCCATTAGCCCTCCTCATTCGCTCTCCTCACACGTGAGCTTAATATATTGGTATTCATTCTACCTTGATTATGTCTATGTTTACATTGTTTTAATATTTCATAGGTGTATATTCCTATGAGGAGGTCCATTTTCCCTCCTCACATGTGAGCTTAATATATTGGTATTCATTCTACCTTGATTATGTCTATTCTTACATTGTTTTAATATTTCATTGGTGTGCACATGTAAATGTGGGCGATATTCTTGAGATTGGTTATTCAAAGATCTTAAAACCCATACTAGGTTCAATATATTATGGGACCTTCCAAAAATTTAATGTGGTATTTGATATTTTCCGAGCATCACTTTGTTGCATAGACGATTTTCTATATTTATAAATAATCTCTTCTTGAATTTTGTGAGTATTTATGATAAAAATGCATCTAAGAGATCTTGTTGGGTTTTCCACTTTCAGAGCTTCTTAGAGAGTTTTTAACCATTTTATTGCATCTAAAACAATTTAAAATTTTAGTTTAGACTTTTGTTTCTCTAAAAATGGATTTATAGTGCTCATTTCAAAAAGGTTTGAAAATAGGCTCTTTATGGCCTTTATACATGTCTTTTTAATACTAAATTAAATTTTTTAGCTTTTTTATTTTTAAATTCATTTTTAAAAAATAATATTAATAATATATTTGTTAATAAAATCAAAACATTAACAAATGATATTAAAAAAAAACTAAAAAATAAAAGCATGAAAAGTGTCTGATGTAGGAATTGACAATCTTCTCATTTTATGTAGAGTTGCAAGTCTATAATAAAATGAAATATCGTCAGGTTTGGATAGTTTCTTGCCTCTTTGAATAGAATTTAGAAGCATGTGATGCTTACAATTATGCTTAGGGGAGTTCTTGGAACAACTAAAAAATCGCATACACACAAGAGTGGATATGTCATGAGACGATAGTTTCTATCAGTACAACTTTCTTATATTGGAACTGCACGAGATATGCTATAATTATATATTTGTTAATAAGCCATATTTATCTTGCAGTTCAAAAGTTATGGTCACACTTGGTGTCACATGCCACTAAGAAAGTTCATTAGGAAATGTTGGAATAACATTCACGAACTACACAGAATTACTATAAAACACGGCTATGCAATGTCCGTAAATTCTTGTGAGAAATTCATTAGAATTGTGAAAGATCTAAGTAGATGTAGTCATCTAACACTAGGGGGAGGTGGAGGGCGATCATCCTTAAGCATTTCCCATAGTAAGGAGGTGCATCTGAAGGAGAATTGGGAGCCACCAAGTCATCCTTGTAAATGAGTTACCTCAATAGGAGCCAAGGAAACAGTGACTCCCCACCCAGGAGGCATATTGAGGCCAAAAAATTCTTAAACACATTCCCTACACCGGATTGTTATGCCATTGAGATGGGCTTAGTTAAAGACTTTCCACGTGGTGGCAGGATCCAACTCCTGACACTTGAGGAATGGGGAATTAATCCACTACACGTCTTGATGATGTGACATAGACATTTCGAGGTGCTTGGTGGTGAACCCATAATGGAGGTTTTAAACATCCTTTAGGCATGACATACTCACGTATGCATAAAGCATTATTCTGCCTAACAGGCAGAAAAGCTCTTATAGGTGTTGAAGAGGTTGAATCAAGCCCACCCATGTCAGTTACTTGGGCATGAATCTACATACACACTGACGATACTCACAAGATCAATTTTTTGATTAATTACTAAATGTATGATAGAATTATAATCATTGCTGAATATAATCACATTTCTAGATTTTACATAATGGCAATAGAATAACTGCCCTGAACGAAATTTTAAAGAAATCTGAAAAGAGATGGTAGAGAAGATCTATAAGGAACTAAAATAATTGTTTGTTGCTCTTCTTGCCACATATACTCAATGAGACTTCCATTATGATCCATTGTGATACACTTACAAATCAAATTGGAGTTTTGTGAAGTAAATTCACCATTTTGTGAGGAATCTTTAGCATCATCTCAATGACTCAACTACCTATTAGCATTTTTTTCTCCCTCTAGGAGCTAATATTATGATCATATTCTTTAATGGCCTCGACTATTATAGCATTCAAAAAAACTCATTGTTTCAACTAGGATATTATTAATAATGGGATATAGTCCTTTCCACAAGGATTTCGGCACCAAATTATACTTACAATACCTTGGTAAAATCATAAAATACCGTTGGATCATCTGAGAGCATTGCATATTCTACAAAAACCTCATAAGAAATGTAGATTACATTAGCACATTCGATCGATCTTGAAGTAATGAAGACACCGATTTATCAAATATACAAATGAGAAAACTAATATTCCCACCAAGAACATATAGATCAAATATATTGTCTACTTAATCAAAATCTCAAACATCTGGGTAAGTGCGCCAAGTTAGGGGGCCAAAAGGGGGTCTTAAGTGGACACATTTTTCTGAAAAATAAAAAACTTCAATTTGTACGAGTTTTTCAAAATAGTTACACTCAAAATTGGAAGATGTTGTAGAAATATGAATCCTAGAATTTTGAGTCTAGTTTCTAAGCTACTAAATTTTATTGAAAACGGATAAGTTTAAGTGGGTCAAACAACTAAAATACCAATAGATGCTACTATTTTTGTTAAAAAATATAATAGATTGACTTTCGTGCCCCCCACCATTTTTGAGCACCATTTAGTATTTTTGAAAACCCTTTGGTAGAAAGATAGCTAGGAGCATCTAGTTTGGGCTCCATTTTTTAAAAGATTTTTTTAGCGAAGATTTTTTTATTTATGATTTTTCTAGTAAAGAAATTTTATGTTTTGAAAAATAACGGAGCTCCGACTATGCCCCCCCTAACTACCTCAAAAAATATCGAAAATTAGATGTTTTTTTTTTTGAATATGCATAGAATTATGCCTAGTTTGGGTTAGTATATTTTTTTTAAAATTTTGATCACCCAAAAAAAATATATGCACCATGAAAGATAGACATATTTACACTTCAAAAAATAGCTATAAAAAAGCACAGTTAGAAAATAAATAATATGGAAACCTTATATTAGTCAGAAATTTTAGAAAAATTATATTTTTAGAAAGAAGAGACTCTGCCCTACGTCGTGGTATGATTTTTTAAAAATGAATCGATTGTTTTATTTTGATTTATTATAGTAGAAGTTGGATTTTTGCATTTTTCTATAAAAACACGCAGTTTGTTGTGTTTGTGCAGGTCCATGCCTTGGACTTGGGGATTCAAATCAGATCTGAAGCCTTGAGGCATGTGTTGAAAAATAGAAAAATAATAACACATACGTGTTATGCTTTGTTTATATATTGTGGTCCCCCAACGTCCCTTTCATCTCTTTCGCGGGATTTCTGCATACATTTTATTTGGTCTACAATTCTTTGTACATTCTTGCATGATTTTTTAGTAGTTCATTTTGTCTCCTACCCCACTAGTTGATTTTTTATAATCATGGCTGATAAAATTCGAGCTAAGGACAAGAGGAAAGTCACGAACAAGACACCAAAGAAATTAGAAGAGATGAGGATAAAGAAATTGAAGAGAATGCAAAAAAATTGTGGAGGGAAAGGTACATATGCTATATCAAATGTAGCTAATTAGAAAATGGGGATGAAATACATAATGAAAATGTAGAGAATAATGATTTTGCAATGAATAATGATATTGAATTGAATGATAATGTTGGTATGGATGAAGAAATTGATAGGAATGCAATTGTTAAACATTTACCTGAGAATCCAAATGTTAACCCTGAAATTTGTATGAAAACACTGAATGAAGAAAGTAACCTTGTAAGCAAATCTTCACCTCTAAGAACACCTCCTCCCATTTTGTGAAGAAAACCAATTCACTTAATTGCAATTGATGAAAACATTATAAAAGCAATGCTTATCAAAATGTCTGAAAGAAATGTGAAAAGAAAAGCTAGTGGAATTTGAGATAATTATTTTAAGAATTTAAATGACACACAAAGATGTCAATTATTTGTTACATTGATGAAATTAATTAAGATGAGACCTATAATTAAGACCCTGGGGTTAAGAACATCTAATGTTTCTAATCAAAATGCATCAATTGTTGAAAACACACATAAATCATACCAAACTATAGGTGGCAAAAGACACACCAAAGATAGTAATGCTATATGGCATGCACTTACTAATTGTATAATAAGTGATAAAATAATTATTAAACGTTTGATTAGAAAAACAAATAGTGCTTTGAAGTTAAACAAAAAACACTAATGAAAGCAATAGAGAGACGTAAACGTCTTAAGTCAGTCAATAACACTGACTATTGGGATTTCTCTATCAAAATTCCATGGAAAAATAATAATACACTGATATTCTAAAAGAATTAATTGTAAAATTTCTGAATGAGAACACAAGGGTGTCACTAAATATAAGAGATACAATAAAAAGAAGAATAGGTTCTCGTAATTGTGAATCATGTGCAAAACATTTCTTAGATATGACTCAAACACAATTTTTCTCTAAGTTTGTGAATGAAAATCCATAAATTAACATTAGCCAAAGATTCTTTGAAATGAGAAAACCCTTTTATGTGAAAATCAATCACTCACACATCTTGTTGTTGCAAGCATCATGTTTAATTTTTAATGCATTATGATGTTTTTTTATCAAATACATCGTTTTTTGCATATTGACATCATGTTGCATGAGTGTGGATTAAATGTCCCACCAAAATCTTCAAGGGAATTTATTCTGAAAATATTTTGTGAAAATTCAACTAGACGATTTTTTTATAACAAAGCACGTTTGGATGGAACATGTAATGTATGTGGTGGCTTGCCAAATAAGAAAAGTTGTATCCATGAGGAGAGTACAAATTCAATAGGAAAATAATTGATTGGTTTCAGCAAATATAAACCAGTGACATATCAATTAAAAGATGGAAAATAATCTAAGATGTGTGAGCTTGTTACAAAACAATTACCTGTATCGAAATATATGGTCAAATTCATAGAGAAAATTGTTTATGAGTATGCAAAGCACACACATAGAGCTCGATGGTTGGATGAACAATTCAAGTTAAGAAAATACACATTCCCACTTGGTACTATTCTTTCAATAGTTGACTTCGTAGATAATTACATATTGCAGCCATAAATGGAGGTTCAATCTCAATATTATAACTCAGTGCAAGTTGTTATTTTTGTGCATATAACATTCATGCACTCTCTAGAAAGCACTGAACAAGATCGAAAAATATTAATAGAGTATCATTTCTACATCAGTGATGATTAGACACATTCTACAGAATATTTACAAGGGTTTTTCGAGGTGTTTTATGTGAACTTGAATGAGAGGAACATTAGTTTCAATTAACATTATATTTGGTCGGACAACTGCACATCACAATTCAAGAATGCACAGATGTTTTATTAGCTAAGAAAGATGCACAAAGAAAAAAATGTACAACATATCTGGAGTTTTACTGAGGCAAGGAATGGAAAATGAGAGCATGATAGTGTAAGAACATGTGTGAAAAGAGCACTTGTAATAGAAGAGTTAAAGTTCAAGGATGGTGCTAAATGTATAGATGCAAAAAACATTGTTGATCGGTGTGTCAAGAATATGGGCCATAAATCTTAAGAGAGATCAACGGTTCATAGATATTTTTGGTTGATAGAGGAACAACATCAGGAAAACTTTGAAGATTTTATGACAATTGCAGGATCAAGTGATATGCACTCATTCGTAGTTCAGATGCAAATTCTTGGACTGTTTATACTAGGTGCATGACATGTTTTTGTATGTCATGCATTTATTTTTTGTGGATGAATGGAATTTTAGACCTCTAATTCCACTCGACACACATCAAGTTCCATGAGCATTACAACTTACAGAGTCTTCAGATCAAATGACAACACCACCTGATTTTGACCAAGTCTCTGATTTAGTGTAACAAGGTACATACATATATGTACATGCCATGTTTTAGATTTATAAATTATTAAATGGTCAACTCTTAATGTATTTTAATTTGAATTCAGTTTTACTTTGTGATTTAGGGCACGTTTTTGTAGTTATTGTGACGAAATTTAATGAAGAGAGAACATATTACTTCATGTCTCGTTGTGTAGAGGGGAAAAAATTGACTTCCACATTCATTGATGGTGAAGACCTTGAGTATCCCACTGGGTCAATGGTAGTCACTGGAGGTCGGCTTCGATGATATCCTATCAAAAAATCAAACATTTGGTTGTTTGAATACTATGAAGTACATCGAAAGATACTTCACTATTCACATTTGGTTCTTACAACAAATATTAAATTGATTAAATATTGAGGTTGTCCATTAAACAAGAATCTGTGGAAGGTTTGTGAATTAGATCATGAAGAAATTATTGCTACTGTCAAGAGTAAAGTTGACTCTTGCGGTTCATTGGATTGTATTTGCAAAGGTATGTTCTTCATGAATTTAATTTGAATATTTACTTTAATAATTTTTTATAAATTCTGTATGATTTAAAATTCTATTTAATTGTTTACTAACATGTTTATGTAGGTTAGTGGTGCCAAAAAAGCTTCCACCTTCACGTGGTTGGCACTGTTAGGAGACAATTTATTATTCTCGAAGCCAAGTGAAGCTAAGAGAAATTAAATATTAAAAAGGTACAACAAAAATAAATTATCATTTCACCACCTATATTGTAAAAATATCTTATTAAAATTCTTATTTCACCACCTATATTGTATGAACCACCTATATTATTTAGGTGATTGACAATTCACAACTTTACACTGACTCAGACTACACTATTTTATGCATTTGTAAATGATACGATAACGAGAGAACCAAATGGAGATGGATAAAACCATGAGAGGATTTTGTAAAGGGACCTAACATGGAGGTGTCGGATCTAACAAGATGTCTCTAGGTGCCATGGAGTCTGAGAAATCACCTGTCGAAGATATCATGGGTTTTGGTCTCAGGGCTCTTAAGGGATTACGCCCGGATGAGGTAGCCTGAAAGAATGGGGAGTGTAGGGAACCAATAAAAATCCTCCACTAGTGTTAACCAGGATATCCAAACATGTTGGCGTAGACGGTTCGGTCCCATGAGCTATCGTTTGCAAAATATAGCGTCTGACAGCCTTACACTGACTCAAATTACACTATTTCACGCATTTGCAAACAATATGACAATGAGAACATCAAAAGGAGATGGAAAAAAATGGAATATAATTTCATAGAGGGCCCCAGCGATGAGGTTTTGGATCTGATGAGCCATCTCTGGGTGCCACGTAGTCTGAGAAATCACCCGTCAAAGATATAACATTTTTCTGTGTCAAGGCTCTTAAGGGACTATTCCCGGATGTGGTATTCCGAAAGCACCTAGAGACTTGGCATCTAAAATGACACCTACCCTAGTTTTTACCTGGCCACCTTGACATGTTGGCATAGTTGGTTCAGTGACAAGAGCTTTCGTTTGCATTGCAAAATATTGCATCAGAAAACCTTACACTATTCTAACATGCACTATTGTAGCATGCAAATGAGATGGGATAGAAAAATGTAGAACTATTATTTTCTATAAATTATGGGAGATGATAGAAGAAGGTGACATGATGCCTCCTGTAAAATTTAGGTCAAATTTAGGTCATTTGTTCAAGTTATATGAGTTTTTGTAAAATAGATTTTTTTTCAAGGTTGTCCGACCAAAAAATGCTATATCTTCAACAGGTGATTTCTCGGACTCCGTGGCACCTAGAGAAATCTCGTTCGATCCAAAACCTCCACATGAGGGCCCTTTATGAAATCCTATTTTTGTTTTTTCCATCTCCTTTCAGTGTTCTCGCTGTCCTATTGTTTACAAACACACAAAATAGTGTAGTCTAAATCAATGTAAGGCTATTAGATGCTATATTTTGCAAACGGTAGCTCTTGGGACCGAACCGTTTGCACCAACATGTCCAGATGGCCTAGTGAATGCTAGTGGAGGATTTTTTTCTAGTTCCCTATGCTCTCCATGCTTTCAGGTTACCTCGTCTGGGTGTAGTCCCTTAAGATCCCTAAGACCAAAACATGCTATATCTTCAACATGTGATTTCCTGGACTCCGTGGCACCTAGAGACATCTCATCAGATCAGACACCTCCATGTTGGAACCCTATATAAAATCCTCTCGTGGTTTTATCCATATCCATTTTGTTCTCTCTCTATCCTATTTTTTGCAAACACATAAAATAGTGTACTCTAAGTCAGTGTAAGGCTGCCAGATGCTATATTTTACAAACAGTAGCTCATGGGACCAAACCGTATGTGCCAACATGTCTGGATGGCCTGGTGAACACTATTGGAGGATTTTTTTTAGTTCTCTATGCTCCCTGTGATTTTGGGATACCTTGTCCAGGCGTAGCCCCTTAAGAGCCCTGAGACCAAAACATGTTATATCTTTGATGGGTAATTTCTCAGACTTCGTGGCACCTAGAAATGTCTCATCAGATCCTACACCTCTTCTAGGAGTTCTTTTTCAATGACTAGATTGGATTAAGAATTAATTTAATAGGGGAATGTCTAAGAACACATGGGAGTTATCAATCACCTAGTAAATATTTATTGTTTAGTTTTGAATGGGAGTCAGCTGGCCTACGGCTTAGTGACCTTCCATTCATTGATAATTTATGCTATTATAAACCCATGGATGCTTTTAAAAGTGCCTTCAAAAATATAGGGGTAGTCATCAATCTGAGTGAAGGGTGTGATGTGATTTCTAAATAACTTGAAATGCCTACATATTTAAAGGTAATTACATGAATTGGACATGATTAGACAATCAAGAATCATTGAGTGTCTGAATCAAAATTTCATTACATCTGGAGACATTCTCGAGAATTAGAGTAATGCATATGGAGAGATATTCTCAAAATATCAATAGATGAAAGGCATCAAATTATGACGAATCTTAGGTGTTTTAACAAGGGAGAAGATTAAGAAGCATTGAATAATGTAGTAGGTGTATGATAAGATAGGAACCGGTACAAAGAGACCATGAGCAAGAAGAAGTGCAAGTAAGGTAAATACACATATACACATTGATAAATTGAATGAATAATTACTCCAATTAGGTAACTCTTTATATTCATACATTATATAAATATTGATTTCCAAATTTTGATGCATATTATACATTAAAAATACTAGTACATATACATCACCAATAAATGATAGAATAATCCATAATGTCTTAAATATTGTCAAGTGCACATCATATTAGTTTTATGCAAGAATAATCTCATAAATGTAAGGTTTCATACAAAAATATCAAATACCAAATAATATTTTAATGTGCATAATAACTATAAAAAATTCCCAAATAGGTCATATACCATACAGTTCAAATGCCATATATGCGTACATATGATTCCATGCACATATGCATACAAAAAAAATGTCATGTAAAACATATATATTTCCTAATCATCAAAATATATCCCTCTCTTGGTCTTGATCAAAGAAGGCCCTCCCTTAGATGAAGATGGATATCTATGCAATGAATTTGGATCATCTGAGCCCATGTTATGCATCCTTTTCTGCTGAATACTCTCCTGTAGATGAACCTGTAAATGCAAACAATTTTTTTGTCAAAACTTAATTTATATATGTTTTCAACATGTATTTAAGGCCATGCTAGAATGAAAGTATTTACATAAATACACAAACTTACCGCAAGCTGTCGATCACACTAAATCTACATCTCATGCTTAGATGAGTCATCAGGAGCTCCTGGAGTATGAACGGGGGTATGAAGACAATGAGATGGAGGAGTTCGTGCCCTTGAATTCAAAATATAGGGGGTTGAAGTTCCCTACATACACATAAGTTCATAAAATATAACATGAGAATTAGTGAAAATAGAACTAAGTTCATGTATGTGTAATGACAATATTTTAACTTAATTTTATCAATATAGAACTATTGTTTTTACCCTACCACGCTTGTGAATCAAATGAACAGGGCTGTTACATATTGTAGGTAACTCCTACATATACACAATGAAGGACATTATTAACATAATTTAATAATTCTACAATGAAAGACATTACTAACATGTAATTTAACATAATATGAATTACATGAGCAATTTAACAAAATTTACATGTTGTTTGAATATCTCAGTGCATTGCTACATAGATGAAATACACCTTTCTCTACTTGTCGTAGAGATGTGGGGTGTCTAGTGAAGTCAAAATCTTTATCAAACATGTATCACGTGACTTAGATGAACATACAAGAACATACATATATTTGACTTCAAAACTAATATATGTGTGTATGTGTGTGTGTGTGTGTGTGTGTGTGTGTGTATGTGTGTGTATATATATATATATATATATGTATATATATATATATGTGTATATATATATATATGTATATATATTATATATGTATATGTATTTGCAGGTATGTGAAGATTTTACATAATTAAGATTCTACATTACCTCTGTGAATATATGAGTACACATGGTCCTCACTTCCTATGTTTGGGATGCAGATGCACCTCCCACGAGCTGTAATATTAATGCATGTACATGTACACATACAATTACTTCAAAAATTTAACATATATAAGTAAATCAAGACTCCAAACTTTTTGTAACACACATAATAAACCATAAAAAATACCTGCAAAGGTGATGCTGATGACTGTAATCCAAATGTCTCACTCGAAAAATCATTTGACATAGTGACATTATCGTGTGCACCCCTAGAACCAAAACCACCAAAATCAATACATATAAAAGTATCGTCCTCCTCGGGCCCCAAACATATGTTACCACATGATGATCAAAGATGTGGCCTCATGATAGTACTCCATGAGGGAGTACTCTATGTACCTCCACGAGAATCTAGCTCAGAAATATCCCTCATTTGTCGAACATGGGTCACAAATAGCCCTTGAAGTGCATGGAGTGTATCAATCTCTATTGTCTCCTTCACTAATTTAGGGATAGTATCACGGTGAGGGGACTTATGTGTAGGGGATCTACCCTACTGAATAGGTGCACACTGTGCACATGGTAGATCCTATGCAGATCCTTTTCCTTGGCCGTGGAAATATCAAAAATCAAAATAATTTGGGATCTCGTTGAGGATAAACTCGCAATAGAGTTTCCTCAGAAAGTATAGTGGCACCACATTTTTATTGCAAGGTGAAAAATCAAACACCATCCATCATCGATCCCAAAAATTATTTTTAATAAAATTGTTATTGCACCAATGGATGGGAAACTATTTGCATGACAACAGAACATGAAAATTAGTGTGGGGGTCCGTGAATAAGGCGCATATGAGGTCTTTTGTAATTTGTTTTTTCTTTACATCCACATATGACAATTTGTTAGAATAATCAACCCTACAATTGTCTCTATAAGTTGTCCAATGATCAATTTTCCCCATTTTCACGTCAACTTGAGCAAGTAATTCCTCCAATGTGTTTGCAAGAGAGGCACGGCGGGGGTTTGTAGATTGTGAATCACTCATTCTTTTGATTAAATCCTCAATGTAAATTTTGTTTTGAACTATATGGGATGCTAAATCTTCTTGACTACCTGGGGGATGTTGAGCAACTGTGGGAGGGTTGAGAGGGATGAAATGAATAACAAGGTTTTGTTGTGGTTGATTCCCTTGACCTCAAACTATAACAATAAAAAAAATGTATTCAAATCAAATTCTACTCTATAATTTTCATATTTCAATGCAATTTTGAGAAAATAATTATGCCTACCTCTTCTCCATGGCACCATCACCAATTTATATCTTCCTGGTGATCCAAAGACAATCGTTTGAGCTTGAGATCCAGCTAAATGAATAAATGTGAGGGCATGGTTAAGCTCTAAAAATCATGTTTGAGGGAGATGAAATGATAGAGGCTTTGGCATCTTTTTTATTTATAGCAGACATAGCACGTACGTGTTATGGTTTGGTAAATTCCAAACCTAGGAAATTAAAACACAATCGCGTTATAATAGAATGTGTTTTTCTTTATTCAGGTTTTTGTCCACTTTTTGGCCCCCTAACTTTGTGCAATTACCATTTTATAGGGGGATGCATGTAGATAATTATGTGATTATAATGCCACTGAATTATGATTAAGTGATTATTTTTATGGCATTGTGCCTATGAGTTTTGACATAGTGATCAGTTATGAAATTATGATCCAAATATCATTTCCATGTCATTTTGCATCTAATTTTTTATACAAAGATCATTTATATGAAATTATGCCTTTTATTTTTGATGATATTATGTAGATATGAAGTACTTATATTCATCATTTATATGTATTTATGTTGTTTTTACTACTTCTGAGTTGTGATTCCATTGTGCAACTATGCACTAGTTCTAGTCATCATTTCCATGCCTTTCAACTGTTTGAATATGTGGTACCCTGGGTAGTTACTCTCCACCTACTTCAGAGATGGGATAGTGTGGCTATGGGTATGGTTGAATTCTATGTAGTTCATGGCTTGAAACATTGGTATGTTTTTATGAACAGGATAAGTATATCAGAGAACCTACAAAAAAATCAATCCATATCCTAGTTATCCCCTACAATGATCATAATCAATCTTGGGAAAGTTAGTGCATAATTTTGAGTAATTGAGTGCATCATTTATGATAAAATAAGGGAATTGTTGGGAAATTTAGAGAGAAAGTTGGGACTGGTTTACTAAAACCCCATCATTTCCATAATGTTTGGTACATAGTTTATATTTATTCACATTTTTTTGAAATGAAATCATTTGGAGTAAGTATTTTTTTATTATGGGTAAAAAAGGGTTAAGGGGGCCCTACCCCATACAATAAGGAGAAAAAGGTTTATCGATGAGGAATGAACGAAGCGGCCTCTACCAGCGGCATAGAAAATCAAGGAAAAAACCACCAACAATATAAACAAACAGCAGAAACACAAACATGAAAGCTCATCCTTGGGATCCCTTCCCATGGGATCTAAGGTGCATTTTAAGGGATTCATTGTTACCTTTCTTTCTTCTGCTCACAATAGACCAACCATTACCAGGAATCAAATTTACATTTTCAGTTGTGTGAATTGGCAAGCCCATTTCCGTATTATTTTTGTCTGACTGAATACCAAAAGGAGAGGTAGAAGTCCCCTCATCATAGGTCACCTCTACATTGTTAGAAAAAGGGGGAGCCTCCACCTCCACTGAAGCCAAATCCTCATTTTGAGCAAGTTATTGTCTGAATTTTCAATCATTTTGATTGAACATAACTATAACATATTTCTTTCCATCAAATATGTTTCATAAGACATCATTTAATTTTGATTTTCACAAATATATTTTAAGTGTATTGAATTTATTTTTGAAGATGTGAAAACCTTCTTATGATAATATCATCATCTTGTAGCCTAGTCATTTCATTGTAATTGGATATATAATTTTATTCTCTTGTATTGAGCTAGATTCTCTCATGTGACCTTGATTTTTCATTATCTCATATCTCTCATTTTTCATCCACTTCATCACACTTATCTTTGTTTCTCTTAGTATTTTCCTTCTAATGTTGTATGTTTACTTTCTCTTCATTTTCTCCTTCCATCCTTTGTGACTTAATAGCACCAAAAAATACCATTCAATCACCTCTTAACATTATATTTTACTACCCTAAGTTGGATATGCATTTCATTGCATCTTTGAATTCCTTCTATGAATCCAAACATTCTCATTCATTCAAATACTTAATCTCACAATAGTTTGGATACTTAGTCTGTAACAATATATAAACCCCAAATATATCATGATCCTTATCCTAATTGGTGTGAGGCCATCATGTAAATGTAATAATAACACAATAGTTTATTTTTTTTGGGATTAGTATATTCCATTGCTTGGACTTATACACTCCTCTTTAGCTTCAGAACAGGAAAAACATATCATTTGATTTTATCTTAAAAACATGCCTTACTACCCAAACTCACCTTTTAGTGCATCTTGGAATTACTTCTACAACTACAAAAATACACATTCATTCAAACAAAAAACCCACATTGGTTCATCAATTTGTTTTGTGACAACATATAAACCCCAATACACCGTTATTCTTATGGCGATGGCTGTGACACCAAAATGAAAGTGGCCACACTACTAACATAATGATTGATTGATTGCAGGATGATTATGCTTTCTTTCTTATCCTTCCCCTCTCCTCATCTTTGGATTCATAATACAAATTGAATCTCATTCAATTCCCTCTTAAAATGTTCCTTAGTATCCCAAGCTAGTTATACCTTTTAACACATCTTGGAATTGTTTCTATAAATATATAAAACCTAATTCATCCTCATCCTTATAATTCATTGAATTTATTGTTAAATCACCTTTAGTAGATAACTATTGATTTCATATCCATCTCAAAAGCAATTCTTTCACACAAATTGATAAATTGACATGGGGTAACAAACACTAGATTTTAACTACCATGTTCCTTTCACAATATCTCCTTTGGATTCTAAAATTCATTTCAAGAAACTTGTGTGAGACCCATCATTTATCTCCTTACGATGATTCTCGGAAAAAACTTTACCATCAAATGTTTTCTCATAAGATTAGAATAACCATTTCCCTTGATCACTCTTTTGATTTTTGATTTAATTCTTCATTGAATCAATATAATTTTTACCTACACCCAATAAAGATATAGTTATATGCTTTAGTAGATATTAAATTTCAATATATGTTAATATCTTTTTCAAACAAAAATGTAAATTGATTATGATGATAGTGAATATTTCATGTGTTTTCTTCATAACTCTTACTTAGATTCTCATATATATCCTTCCTCAATATTTTTACAGATAGCCTTCCTATGACTTATGACAATTATGGCTCTCCATTAAATCATGTATGCTTTTATTTTCAAATTTACGAAATATATGGTGATATATTGTAGTTTATGAAAAAACATTATTGTTGAGATGCTTATTTGTTAAATATTTTTCACTTTTTAGGACATTGAGGGTGATTCGTTTTATGTATTAATGTAGAAAAGAGGAAGAGGTGGAAGAGGAAAAATGGGAAGGGGATACAATTAATGTGAAATTACCTCACTTTTTGAGGTAATTCTCAACATGGAAACTACTTCAGACTCTTAATCACTACCCTCATTCTAAGGTCCACTTATTCAATCAACACACCTACAAAATCACCATTTCCTTATGAATACAATATCTTATATGAACAAGAGGAAGAAGAAAATGAATTTCAAATAAGTATACAAGAAATCTAGTTTTCAACTATCATGAACAAATCGACCAAAGATAAAAAGAAAGTAATGTTCAAATATTATGATCATGAGTAGGTAGGTGTTTTGGAACTTCCAAGAAAATATGTGGGAAAGTATGATGTAGAATTCAAAATCTAAAACCATATGGTTCACAACCAATGAACACAACTTCGTATAATATATAAAACTTTTAGTTTTTTAAGGAAAACATATATGATTTGTCCATCTACTATATGTGATGAAGGTTTATCTCTCTTTATTTTGATACATATCAACATGGAATGAAGAACTTGTCAAGATAATGGGTTGCATATACCATTATACAAACTTGAGTGCTTCAAGGTTTGGTCTAAGTTAGTCAAGTATAATTTTAACATATCATCATATGAATTATGTCCAAATGCATAAAAATTTGCGAACAAATTTTTTAAAGGGGATAGTGTAAAAAATACATAGTTTCACATGCATCAATGGTTGTCCATATGCGTCAAATAATATTGATGGTTTTATACATATTTTAAAAGAATTGAGGTAGAACAAAGATAATTGTCAATTCATGGAGTAAGGGAACGACCAAGAGATTGAGATGCCAAATACATTATCTCATTCTATATTCATTGAGGTCGTTAGGGATATTAAAGTAGGGGAAGAGATACTTGTTTATTATAACTATACTCATCCCAGTTCCAAAAAGATAAGAGACTGTAAAAGAAAAGTGCCTCAAAATTATGACATTTCATCCCCTTGTTAGTTTAGTTAGTTTTTTTAATTGAAGATAATAGCTAAAATATGGTGATGTTTTATAAGATCTTGGTGACCCCATTTGGCCTCATAAATTCATACTTACATACATTTTTAATGTATACTTGCAAATATATAATGTTTTCAACATGAAACGTTTTCATAAGATAATGATTTTTGAAATTTAATGTGTAGTGAGTCGTGATTGGCCTTGTTTGCACCAATCAAACCCTAATGCAACTAATGTGAAAATTAAATACACATTAGTGCTCAAATATCCATGTTTGCATCAATTTAGCCATAATTTGGATTTAACTATCACACTAGGTATATTACAGGTCAATTAGAAAAAATGGGACCAATTGAGCCTTAATACATGTTGAATTTTTGTATAAGGTATATTATGGTTTGATTGGCCCTATTTGTGCCAATCAAGAATTAATACACCCCTTGCAACAACTAAATGTGTATTAAGTCTCGATTATCCTTTTTTTGCTAAGAAATTTCTAATATGCATATAATTATCACAATAATTACAAATCAATTGACACAAATGGGGCCAATCGATCCCTAATACATGTAATGCTACAATTCAACATATATAAAGTCTCGATTGGTGTAAACACACATATTGTGACAATTAAATTTGTATTAGGGATTGATTGGAAATGTTTACACCAATAAACCCTAATCCACATTAAATTATCACGTGTGTTACAAGTGTACACAAGGAAATCAACAAACCAAAACCAAGTCAAATGATAAAACACATGTAAATGAAAGAAAAATTCCAATTTCACTTAGACCTTCGATTAGGCTATGAAGTGGATTTGCATGCTGAATTTTTGAATGTAATTTCTCCCAAATAAATATGCTCCATGCAAGACAAATTCAACAATGTGGTGTTACAATGTGAGATGGGGGATTCTGGGTTGTTTTGGGTTCAAGAACTGGGGATAGAGATCTAAGGAATAATGGGCATAATAATGCAATTCTCATAAGCTTAATCTTAACCTCAGGGGTAGGAGGTCTATTTATAGGATTTTCAAGATGAGATTAGTGTTGGTGTAGGATTTTTTCAACTATGTGGTTTTACCTACATGGTCTATTTAGCTTATTTAGGTTAATTATAGGTCATTCGGGGAAATGTACTTTAAGCCATTTTATAATTGTGAGTTGAGTTAATTAAATTTTTGAGATATATAATTCATCACCATATAATATACCTTCCTATGCACATTTTGGCTAATGAATGATCTAATGAGTTAATGAACAATTTATTATTTGTTGAAGAAAATCTTGTTTCTTTAATTTTTTTGGACTTCATTAGTACACAAAGGTTTTTGCTTTGTGAATTTGATCCTATCTTGTCCAAATCCTCGATTGTGTACCACTTTGATATGGTATTAGATATTTTCTAGTAGCCAAATTCGATAACTTCCATTGCGAGATCTAACATTCTAGCTCATTTGAAATTTTTTCATTGATTTCAATTTTCTAGGCTTTGGTGGGAGGGGTACTCATCTTATCCATTATCCCCTTGTCTAATGGGAATTAAGACCTTGTTTTTCCCAAGCCAAGGGGACTAAATTTTCCATCATTAAATTTGGGAAAAAAATTGCACACCAAAAATTTATGCATAATAGAGATTTTTTTACAAGCAAGATAATTCAAATAACTTTCAGCAGACAACTCCTTTTTCAGGTGCTATTTTTTTTGAAAGTGTGAGTATTTTTTGAGATCTACCTATTACTAATATTCTCATTCCTTGTAAAATTGAACTCTATAGTTTCAGGTGGGTTACATGTCTCACTATTTTAAGCACACACAATTCAACACATATCTATTAACTACAGTGGATCAATCTCATGTTTCACTTCTTACACCATTCAACTATCATGAATGGAAAGTAAAAAAAGAGGAGTAAAGTATTACAAAGGATCACCATTGGTGTAGAAATATAACCGACATCAGATACTAAGAAGATGAATTGGTATAACAAAAGTGAAGAAGCCTATGATTTATTATGCATGTCCATGTCTCTCAACTTGTTATTCATATTGAATTTGTATTTACTCCTAATGAAGTGTGGACAACATTGGAAGGACTCTTTCAGAAGCAAGAAATAATGAGAGGTCATGAGTTGGAGAATGATCTCACTAGTTTGAGCCTAGGAAAATTTTACATGATACATGACTTCTTCACAAAATTCACATCACTCAAGTTGTAGTTGAAACTATGTGGCATAGAAAAAACAAATAATCAATTACTTCTTTCCATCCTTTCTAACTTGGGTTCTAAATATTTTTTTTTTTTAATACCATATACACCACTAGGGGTTCCATTGGAGATACATGGACCATGTCATTTGTTGTCCTGATTTTTTGCATGGAAAAACTTCACTTGAAAATAGAACAACAATACCCTAGTGTCAAAAAAATTCTACTGTATAATTTTCTGGAAACCCCCAGGTCAGCCTTTTCCTCATCTTAGTCCTATCCTATCCTTTCAATGGTCCATATGTGTGTATCATCCTTCCTGGTAGGTGATTTAGGAAGAAAAATATTGTTCAAGTACTTTTAGAGCAGTCTCTCTAAAAGTGGATTTTCAGGTGAGCTTAGGAAGGGCTATCATCAGCGTTTCTAAGACAAGTGCATAATATCCTGAGTAGTGAGGAAGGCCTAGATTCATCAAGGATGTGTATCCAAGAGCCAATATAATTTTTTAACTAATTTATGAAGATTCTAGAAAGATTCAGAGGTTTAGCAACCAGTTCACCAATAACGAGTTTTTGAGGCCAAAGGAGCTTACATCGCGAAAGAGCACAAGAACTTCAAGAGGTGATTATAGAAGCTACATAATAAATTATGAGTCAAAAAAATATCAATGGAAATAATTTTCATTCCTATACAAGATGGTGAAATCGGATCCACCCTAAACCCCATGCATTTTTCTAACCAACTCATTCTTTCCATGCACAACTTTTGATCCCGATAAAAAATAAGTTTTTGAAGGTTTTTTAGGAAGAATAAAGGAATTATACCCATGTTATTCATCTCAAAAGTTATTTTCCAGTCAAAATCATATAAGGAAGTTTCTAAAAAGAACTCCAGGAGCCCGAGATATGTCCATTTCAAGTCTTTGCCCAAGGTACCATGTTTCAACAATTAGTCAAATTTTTGAAGGAAAAATTTCAGCATGGTCCTCAAACACTTTTTTGTGTCCTCTTTTTCCCTTTCCATGGGGATAAGATGGAAAAAAGGGTGCCTCTCCTACCATAGAGCTCATGGACATCCAATATGACCCTGGAATCCTCTGGTAAGCTCTTTTTGGCCATTCTCCTAGCCCCTCCTCATTGCACACATGAGCGAAAAGTGTCACTTCCAGGCTAAGGATATTTTTTTTTAACCTATTTTCCCATCCCAAGGGGAAAATGGGACAAAAAAAGGTTCCCTTCCCTTTTATTTCCCTTTGGTTTCACATATGACCCAAAACTAGCCTCCAAGAGCATATTTCCAACCCCCTCCTCCACTTCTCTTGACTAGTGAATGAGCTCCACTTAGCATGCTAAGGCTAAGGTGAATTTTTGTTCACCAATTTTACCTTTACAAGGGGGAAAATGGGGACAAAAAAATAACCCTCCCCCCTCAAGGTTGCAAATTCATATAAAACAAGAACTTGGGCATTTTTCGCTCATTCCCCCACATTCTTCCACTTACTACCGAAACTCTGATAGAATTTTTATTGAATTATTCACCCAAAATTTTCATCCTCAATTGATTTAATTCATGCTACCATGATATAATAATGATAAAAATTTGAAAAAAATGAATTTTGATGACTCCAGAGAAGATTTTTTGCTTAATGACCTCTGTAACCCACGAAGAGGAATTGCTCATATCTTGAAGACTGTTGCATGAATCAAAATGAGGTTTTTTTAATTCATCTATAATCCTTGGCAGCTTAAGAATACAAGATAAACATTTTTCATGCATGGTCCAATTTTTTTTCAACAGAGAAACCCCAGTTTCCCCGCAACAAAATCTTAAAATTTAACATCTCTCATTTTGGAGACCAGGTTGATAAGAAAATTTAGAGGTACAAAAAAATAAAACCCATATCATAAAATATAATTTCATTCAGAAAAACACTCTCTAAATATAGTAAGCCTCCTATATAGTCATGTGCTATTTTTAATAATTCATCACAAAGAGCAGTTTTGGGAAATGCAGTGTGTACAGAGGTCATCCAGAAGGACAAGTGGAGTGATCAAGATCAAAAAGGGTTAAAAATTTCCATTTTATAAAAATAGTACATCCCCTTTTAGAGTATAGATAATTTTCTTGGTCACCATGAAATTCAAATTCACACGCACCAAAACAGTCTCAATTCTATCAAAGTAGTAGGATGAACATTTTTCACTATCAGAAATGGTGTACTCATCAGTGTTCATTGCTTGCTTCCTCTATGTGTATGAGGAAGTGCATCATTCTAGGAGAAATTTTTGTTAGCAAAGCATGACAATGTCACAAAATATCATCACGAGCATTTCTCATGGGTCATCTTGAATTCACTTTAGGAAATCTCAAACAGTGCTTTCAAACACTCATTTGACGAACCAAGGTGTTTATACATCATAGAGTTTTTGGTCATCATTGGCAAACTGTTTAGGGTGAAGCTTCATTATAACTTCCAAATAAGCACGAAAACATTGAAGAGAGTCATCACAGAGGTTGGTTTCCCTATTCACCTTCTCCCGAGTGGATATTCATGGATAACGCCCATGGTCATCAGGAGTATATTTAAATAGTGTTTCTAAACACTCAATTCATAGCATTCCTGTATCATACAAAGAATAAATCGTGAATCATAACCAGAAAGGGGAAAAGTGTTCAAAGGTGTTCAGAGGAGAAATTTTCATCAGTGTGGAGGATCATCAGTGGTGAAAGTTTCATCTTCAAATAATGCTTGAGGTAGTAGAACCATCATGGTTGCATTGTTGACCAAGTGATTCTCACCTCCTCATTCAATGTATATGATGGGATACACTTGTTGATCATTCAGAAGAAGGCTTCTGTTAATGTCATAGTACTTCACTCAAATTTCATGACTAGACCAAGTCATTCAATTAGATCATCGCGAGGAGTGGATTTCCTTCATCCCCTCCCTCATTTCTTTCTCCCTATTTCTTCTCTCTCATTTATAATTCTTTGTTGGGCTTCATCATTATATTTTGTCTTATTCACTTAAGTGACCTATTTTAAAATTGTAAAAGTATTTTCTCAAAATTATAAGAGAGATACTTAATTTTAATTTTCTCATGAAAAATGAAAGGTCACAAGTAGAATAGGAATGTGAAGAGTCATGTGAGGGAGATGAAAGATCAATCCATAATGCTATAAATTAGGATGACCTTCCCAATACAAAGGATCCTAATTTTTGAGAATTTTCACTCTTTAGGAATTATGGATTGTAGTTGTTGAACTTTGTATCAATTCATAAGAAATAAGATTTACATATCTTATATTTCCCATTTCTCATATGTTCTTTCATCCCTCTCATTATGCAACTTTATGAATTTCAATAAACAAGAAAAAAGTTAGTTGCTTTTCTTGATAAGGAGATTTATGAAACCTTCTTTCATAGTCTTATCTTGTCTTGATGTCTATAACAAGGCTATTGTTCTTATATATTGAATGTTCAACTACTCTATTTATTGGGTGTGAACTATGTAGTTGGCATACTCATGGCAGTAACTTTCCTTCCCTAATTTATTTCCTTCCCCCTACATTGGCTGTAATTTCCTCCCTTATACCCTCGTACAAGAATGTGCCAAAATTAATACTCTCAATCATGCAGAACTGAATGAAAATCTTGGGGCCATGTCTTTCATCACCCTCCCTTGGGATGATTTCCTTGCATACAGAAATGATGAAATGGGAGCCTTAAAAATTGAGTATGTGGAAAGAATCATAAGCTCTATGCAAGGAAATTCCAGTCCTCAAATCTACCTCGAAGGAAGAAGAAGAATTCTGACATATACTAAAGCCTTACAAGAGATATTCGAGAAACTTGAAGCAACCCATAGTAACGAAGAAGAAGAGATTTTTCCTATGGAGGAATATCTCGAGGATTGTTCTGTTTCACCTTTTTCATAGATCATTTCTTTGAAGTGTTGACGAAATAGATAGGGTAATAGGCATAGGAGGAATACATGTTTAAATGTTGGTTAATGGGTTGTTGCATGCATATGACTTCCGGATCCACAGCAGATCGTGAGAGCTTCCTTGTGGCTAGGAGGAACTACCTGTAATGAAACAAGACCACCAAAAGGAATTAAACAATATGGGCAGTGAACTACCTAGCATATGCTAGATCTGGGAAGATACTTCCTAGATGGCTATTAGTCCACTGTTTTAAACAATTCAATGCTGTAAAAAAATTAAATCCTATTGTTATTTTAAAATGATTTAGGTATCCCACTTAAAAACACAATAAGAAATAGATCTAATCTAATAGGCTAAGCTAGAATAGAATCCAAAGGTCAAATGATTGGTTGTGGTTCTCTGCAAGTCTTATAAAGGTCTCGGGTAGATCCCATGTGAATGAGGGTGAGATTAAATTATGTGGGTAGGTCATTATTCTCGGATGTGTGGGAAAATACAGAGACTGGTGTCGGTCAGGGGTGACCAATGACGGTTAGGTGTAACTGGTGCTGGTTACTGTGAGATCTAGAAATGTCTTAGAACAAGTTGTGGTCACCTTTGTGATTACACGAAGGACTTTGGTGAGTCAGGGTGAAACTATTGGGTTACTGGAGTAGGCTTTTGCGAGGTTTTAATGGGTATATAGAGGTGAAAATGTCATAAAAGGTCAGTAGGGGGCAAGATAAACAATGGATGATAAAATGATGATGAAATGAAATAAACCAAGAAAGTGTGATGTTATACTTACTTGGATTCCATTCCTGAATGCCTGTGTGTGAGGGATGGAGGTGTTGATGATGGGTTTGAAGGTTGCAAGTGATCACCAATTGAATAAAATCTTCTGCATGGGCTGCATGTACACTCCTCTTTTCTTGGATAGATTAGATCATGGCTGGGATGGTTGTGCAAGAGAAGATTCTCAATCTCCTTCCTTGGATGTGAGTTTTCACTGGAATTTACTCTCTGAAGATGTGTTATTTTTCTGAGATGCGTTATTTCTCGTCAAATTTCTCCCAATGTTTGCCAACCTTGAGAATAAGGTAGTTTAGGGGTTAAAAGGGGTAACCGACGGCGGTCCGGCGTAACCGGCGACGGTTAGGGGTAACCGATGTCGGTCAAGGCAAGATTTCCTAGGTTTACTAAACTAGGGAGATCCTCTTGATTTCCTTGGATCTCGTGTTGTTATCCCACGGATTAGACTGGGAGCTTCTTGTGAGCATGAGGGAATGTGGTTAGAGGGAATGTAGGCATTGATTTTTAGGGTTTAGGTAAGTCTTAGTTAGTTATGGAAACTTGCTAAGAATAGGTATTAGGTTGAGTTAGCTTGGTGAGGTGTCTAAGTGAACTGTATGTGTGGATATTATTTAAATAAGATATTTAGAATAATAAATATAGTGAGGGTAATGAATTAATTGAATTAAATTAATATTAGTGGGGTGAAGGGGGGTCATGGCTAGGTAAATGTAATAAAGGGTGCTTATATGTTGAGTGACCAAAGGGGAGTGTGACCTAATTTTAGTTTCTACATTTTTCCCCTTTTGTTGTGTAGCTTGTATTGGTAAGAGATGCTAACAAAAATAAGATATGGTTACCCCATGTTTGGGTGAAGGTGATCCCCCTCAAACCAGGAATGGACGAGGTAGAAGGCTCAAGCAATAAGTGGTTTGATAAAAGGTAAATGTGAGGAAAAGGAAAGTGGGTATAGGGGAAAAGGGTGAGAGTTATACTCCGGTAGATCTAGGTAATGGGTCAGGGTCACAGGTAGCAATAGTCAAATGCACGCACACATATAAACTGTAGCACTCTACCAAGTTGAAGAACAGGGAAAATCTAGATCATCTAAGGTCGATAGGTTTATCCGAACAAGTTTGAAGTGAATCTGGTATCCAAGGTATAGGATATGGTCAAGAAACACAACGTAAGTTAGGTGCAGGAACGTTTAGGTGTGTTCTGGTACACCAAAGGTAGGGTTAGGATAAAAGGTCATGACAAGAGGCAAGGTAAGGTCATTAGCTAAATCAACACAGGTAACAATGCAGTAAGGTGTAGTGAACACATGAGGTCAAAGGTCACTAGCGATGGTCCAGGTCCAAATATCTAGGTCACGACATGGGTAAGGCCATGGTAAGGGTAAAAGCATAAGAAGTCATCAAAGGAGGAAAAATGGAGGTATGAAGTGATGAGGTCATGAAAGGTAAGGTAATGGGTTGGGTAAAGGTTGGATGGGGTAAAGGAGTGAGGTAAAGGGTGGGGTAAAATGGAAAAGTAAGGGTAGTGTGTAGGTGAGGATGACCGATGGCGGTCATGGATAACTGATGTTGGTATAGGAAAACTGATGACGGTGAGGTAGGGCACGAGACCGATGCCAGTCAAGGGGAACTGACATCGGTTAGGTCAGGTTTGTTATAAAAACAAAAAATCCACATTTTTACTATTCATTTGTTATTTGTGAAGTGAAGAAATGACAAAAAAAAGAGAAAAAAGAGAAAAGTGTCTGGAGGAAACAGGACAGTGAGCTGGCTTAAGTCTGATTTGACGAGGGTTAGGTGGGTGAGTAGTGGGTCCATGGGATTAGGGTGAGAGAGTTGATTGGTCAGAGGTTGCGAGTAGATATTCATTGATGCCAGAGGTGGGAGAGGGATCAGACGGACCACCAGCATAGCAGCTAGACATGCCACCAAGATGGCGGCAATGCGATGAGGTAAGCTCCTAAGTCTACATGGTTAATTAAATACATGAGAAGTTGTGGTATTTGTTATTGGTAGGGTTTTGTGGGTTTTTTTATTTTGTGGGTGGAAAAAAATTAAATTTGGGTATGGGGGGAATAACGAGCAAAAAAGAGGGGGGAGGGTAGTAGCATTCTTGTAGTTATACTGAGAGTTGTGGGCATAGGTGGGTGGATAGGGGTCTAAGGGGAGTTTAGGTCATTGTAGGTGGGGTGAAAGGGGTAGGGGGAGGTTTATAGAAAAGGGGGGTTTGGGAAGTCACGGATTTTTCCGTGACAGTGACCGGCGTCAGTTGGGTAGAATTGGTATTGGTCACCAAACAGGTGACTGATGCCAGTTTAAAGGTGACCGAAGTTGGTTAGAATAAACCGCTACTGGTCAGGATTTTAGGCACAAAGGTGTAAAAGTGATGTAGGTTAGGTGGTTGAGATGGGTAGGGTAAAAATAGGGTGGAGGGTAATGATAATTACTGAATATGGTCATGGTAAATAGGGATTAATGTAATGTTTGGATTGGATGCAGGGGAGAGCACAGTTACATATGGGAGAGCACAGTTACAGATGCAGTGAGCTTAAGTGGGATTCAGTGCTACCGACATGTTGTACAGAAGCCCAGCTTGATGGACGCACTCATCAATAGATGGGACTCTGCGACCAACACGTTCCACCTTTTGACAGGTGAGATTACTATCACCGTAGAGGATGTGTTCCATATTTTTTGGTTACCCATATTGGGGGCCCAGGTTTACTCTATCTCCTCTAAGGCCTCATAGGAGCTGATCAGGACAGTTTTTGGCAAGGGGCCAGTAGAGCTGAGATTTCATAGTGCCAGTTTGAGCTATGGCGAGATGTACCTAGCCCGTCTGGATGAGATGAGCCTAGTGGTTTTATTAATGGAGGCAGTGTGCTACTATGCACTACCAGATGTAGAGGGTGGATGCTTTCCCTGATCACTGATGGGGGTGCTCCACGATATGATGGTGCATGAGACATGCTTTACCTGGGCACCAGCATTCTTGGTGCAGTTATACCGAGAGTTGTGGGCATATGGGTGGCTGCGCAGGTTTACCCTGTGTTGTACCTTTATACTGCACTATTGGGCCTACGATCACATAGTCTATGTTCGACCGATAGGGATGCCCCGAGTAGATGCATTTCCCATGAGATGTGTGTGGGTGGGATATAGGAGATGGGTGCCAGTTGTAGGAGAGCAGAGATCGAATAGGTTGACATATGATGTGGCCCATTTTCAACAGTTATTAGAGGGGTTGTCCAAAGTGGACATTATCTGGAGGCCATATGTGGAGTTCCCCTCATATAGGAACATGCATGAGGAGCTAGCTGAGCTCTAGCTAGAGAGGTGGATACAGGGTCGCCCTACCGGGGAGGATGAGATGATCCTGGTAGATAGGGTCCAATGGCAGTTTGGGCTTGTACAGGATATTCCTCTATCCTTCCCACAGTATAGGAGAGATGACATGGAGAGGCCTCTACCTCTACCACAGCCTATAGTGCTAACAGGGGAGGAGGGGGAGCTAGTGGATTGGCATATAGATGACGCCAGATGTACAGATAGGTACATGAAGTGTTGGGTGGCTCAGTTACGAGCCATACCACCTAGATTGGGCCAGCCTGACTTAACAACCATTACAGTGTAGAGAGATGCCCTACAAGGGCAGGTAACGACGCTAATGACATAGATAGGTATACTACAAACATAGCTAGAGGGGTCAGAGGTAGAGGTAGAAGAGCTACGAGTACAGGTGGCCAATCTGTAGGCCCAGATGGCTGAGGGAGGAGATGGAGATGGAGATGGTCACGTGACAGCCTTATTGGTGTAGGTGGCAGGTTTACAGGGCCAGTTGGCCATAGTATAGGCATAGATTGGGGCCTTATAGGCCCAGATATAGGCACAGGGACAGGGGCACCACCACAAGCATAGGGAGCTAGTCCCAGTTCACAGGCTGGCGTAGGGCAGGCACAGGGGCCGAGACCTATGGGATCACCACAGACTGTGCCTGTATCCAGGTTACGGGATGCCCTAGGTGAGGCAAGATATTATCAGGATCATCTCATGGTGGCTGGGATATACTTCCTATCCTACAAAGAGTACAGAGCACAGCAGGCATCTAGTGAGAGGACGAGATCCTGCACACATAGTGTGGAGAGCACACAAAGTCAGCAAACTCTGAGGCCTGATCAGGGAGAGGCCACCAATGCACAACGACTAGAGCTAGGTGATGTACCAGTAGGGACACAGGAGACCGAGGGTATATGTGATACAGAGATGGAGGACATTCGGAGAGATGCCTAAGATGTGATCACCTGGATTTTTATGTATACTATTGATTTTTGTATATATATGTCATCCTGCATGCCGAGGGTAGTTGTATGTATAAGTGATTTTTGTATATTTTAAGCATATACCGGCCTACGTGCCAAAGATATTGTGTATTGATTCATTCATTCTTTTTGTATATGTGAGACTGACATGTGTATCAATGACATTTTGTACTATATATATATATATATATATATATATCAGCTTTTGTGCCGACATTTTTGAGATGGTGGATAGAATGAGATAGACATGTATATTGAGATACACATGTATTGATTTGTATGATGAGATTCATGGTATTTCATGATTTGTATGAGGCATTGGGTTTATGGTTTGTGTTAGATGAGATATGGATTTGTTATTTTACTGTGGTTTGAAATTAGGTGAGTTAGGCATGATGGAGTTAGGTTGGTGTATGCATGGATCAAATCAAGTTATAGGCATGGATTGAGTCAGGTTTTAGGCATGGATTGAGTTAGGTTATAGGCATGGATCGAGTCAGGTTTGGTTAGGCATGGATCAAGTCAGGTTATGGTTAGGCATGGATCAAGGCAGGTTATAAGCATGGATCGAGTCAGGTTTGGTTAGGAATGCATCAAGTCAGGTTATACGCATGGATTGAGTCAAGTTATACGCATGGTTGAGTTGAAAATAGGTTTAGTTATGATTCATTATTTTGGTAATGAATGATACTATGGGTCATATGTGAAATGTTATATAATCTATGCATAGTGATGATAGAGGGATGGTAAGTGTAATAAATGTATGTTGTGGTAAGAAACTTGTTGTGTATGTGGCTTAATTTCCAATTTTGTTAGAAAAGGAGAACTAAGTGAAATGTGATGTAAATGGTGACTTAGGCATGGGTGATGAATTGTTTTAGGGTAGAGAATGGCCGAGCTAACCTTCAAGGGCCCCATGCCCTCAGAGTGCTGCCTACATAGTCCCAGTGAAAAGGAACCTCAAGCCGATGTAATTCTCCCATGAGCTAGGGAAGAATATGAAAATGAGTCGGTAGGTGTTTGGACATGTTGTGGGTTTTGGTATAATAGGTGTGGGTAGATTATAGGTAAAAGGCTGCAGGTGAAGGTGATTATGGAAAAAGGGGAGGATTACCTCAAAGGTAAGCGTCGAGGACCAAGTCCTATATAAGGTAATCAAAATGTAAATAAAGATGGTTAAAAGATAAGAGGGGGCAATAAAGCCACCTGATTGGGTAGGATCATACCGAGTAGATCATACCTTAGAGGAGGTGATGAACATAAGACCTGAAAGGCATTGCATGATTAGCTGTTCTACGATGAAGGTAGTCACAGGATCACCAAATGTCTAAATTCCAAGATGTCCCTTGAGGAAATTGATACAATGAGAGTGGAAGTTATAAGGAGGGTGAAAGGTAGCTAATTTTATATGTTTTGAGTGACAGGGATTTTGGGCAAGAGGTCCTAGGTCACAATGGGCAAGTCCATGACTAAATTTTTTTTGTTTTGATAGACTAACTGATGCGGGAATTCTATATTGGATAATGAATATGGTACTCCGTGAGGTCTTCGTGAAGCTAATTGATGCAGAAAGCTTCGCCTTCTCTTCTTTTTTTTGAAAGCTTCACATAGTTGTCCTTTGAGGGAGCAGTCTATTTATAACAACAATTTTTTTGAGAGGAAGATGTCCTTTTGAGGGAGTCATCTTTTATGAGAAGTTTGACTCAAGGATTTTGGTCCCATGTGAGGTCATTGAATTCATGGACAAGACCAAGGTGGAGGATAGGACTCTTATTCAAAAGGCAAGGTGGAATGACCATGGGATCTCATCTAAAGGTAGACGAAGAGTATCCATGAGAATCATGCTATGTGCAACGCTGTGGCACACATATTTAAGAGAAGATAACAAGTGATGGGTACTCACATGATTCTTGTTTAATCATTAGGGAGGTGTATGGAGTGAATAGCACTCAAAGGAAGAGCTTGTAAAAAGACAAAGGGTGAGGTAGGAAAATGAGTCAATAGTAGAATGGTCGAAGATGCAATGCATTAAGGGGCTCAGGTTTGGGTTTACCATCAAGTGAGGATAAACGATAGGCACTTGATCCATAGGTATGAGTTACGATGTATGGTCCAAGCCAATTATGAGTGAATTTTCACCGTTTACTTTTTCTTCTTTGGTTATGTTTGATTTTCTTTCAAGACAAGGTCACCGACTTGGAAGGTTTGTTCATGAACATGTTTTTCATAAGCACATTTGATACGTTGTTGGTAAACTTGAAGGTGATCCAGAGCATTAAGATGATGTTCGTCTAATAACTCTAGTTGTGCCAAGTGGTCCTGACGAAATTCATCATCAGTAAGCATGTCATGGAGAGAAATGCAGAGTGAGGGGATCTAGACTTTGAGAGGTAGAACAGCCTATGTACCGTAGACCAACGAAAAGGGTGTGGCCGTAGTGGAAGTGCGAATACTAGTGCAGTATGCCCATAGGGAAAAATGAATGTGCGCATGCCAATCCTTCCCAGTATCGTCAACCACTTTCATGATAATTTTGTTGAGGGTTTTTTTAGTGGATTTGGCTTGGTCGTGTGTTTACAGGTAATAAGGTGATGAGAAACTAAGCTGAATACCAAAGGCGTCGCAGATTTTTTGTAATGTTTTATTTTTGAATTTATTTCAATTGTCAGTGATAAGGTGATCAGGAACACCAAAGTGACAAATGATGTGATGGTTAATGAACTCACATATCTTCTCAGCTTTCATGGAGATGAGTGGTATGACTTCCACCCATTTTGTGTAGTATTCGGTAGCAGTTATGATCCATTGATGGCGTTGGGAAGAATGAGGATTGATTTCTCTGACAAGATCCAAACCCCATTGAGATAAGGGCCAAAGGTCATGAGCAACTTGTAAGGAATGACTGGGTGTATGATGAAGGTTAGAATGTTGTTGACATTTCACACAACATTTGACATAGTCGCAACAGTCGTGGTTAAGGGTCGGCCAGTAATAGCCTAGGCAAAGAATATGTTTAGCAACAGCAAGGCCACTAAAGTGACCTCCACATATGCCATCATGAACCTCCCTAATGGTATAAGGAATTTCAAAAATTGTGAGGCATCGTAAGAGAATACCATCAAAGCCACACTTATAGAGGAGTCCCCCTAGAATGACGAAATGAGAGACCTTTTTAAGGAAGGTACGTTGTCTGTTATGGGTGAGATCAGGAGGTAAGATGGAGAGAGAAAGGTAGTCGGAGTACTGTTTATACCAAAGGTCACTCAGATCAGGGGTGTCAGTTCCAATTGAGTAAACATCATGAGGTAAATAAGAAGGTGAATGGAGGCATTGTATGGTGACAAAGATTTTGGAATCGGTAGGGGAAGCAGGTATTTGGGAAGCTAAGCAGGCCATGGTATCGACAAATTTTATGGTTGAATGTGGGATGGTTTAAAGGGTGTAACGATCAAAGGTGGTCAAAAGTATGTGTACATGATGTTTATACTTTTGAAGTATCTCGTTATGACATTCATACATACTATTGACTTGGTTGACGACCAACTGTTAATCACCAAAGATGTGGATTGATTTGACATCTAGGGCATATGCGGCTTGGAGACCTAGTACGAGAACTTTATACTCGGCAATATTGTTGGTGTATTCAAAGTCTAGTTTGAAAGAAAAAGACATGGGTTCTCTATCCAGGGGAATGAGGATAATACCCCTGCCCCCACATTGACACTTGGAACCATCGAAGAATAGTGTCATTTGGTAAGGGGGTTCATCTAGGGAAAGAGTAGTAATTGACTCATTGGGAAAGTCAAAATTAGAGGGTTGATCCCTTGAAATAGGTACGTTGGCCAATTGGTCGATGATAGCTTGGCCCTTGATGGACTTTTGATGAATGAATTCAAGGTCAAGATCAGCTAAAATCATAATCCATCATGCAACACGCTAGTTTTGATAAGGTTTGGCGTAAATGAAGTGTAAGGGGTCGGTGTTGGTCACAACATAGGTTTTGTGGTTAAGTAGGTAATGGCGGAGTTTGGTGGCAACAAAAACTAAGGCTAAGAAAAGTTTTTTTGGATGGTTGTATCGGGTTTCATAGTCCAAAAGAGTACGGCTTATGTAATAAACCACTTACTTCCTGTGTTGTTCATCACGATGAGTGAGCATGGCTCCCAAGGAATGATCAATGGCTGATATGTATAGGTAAAAAGGTTGATCATCTTTAGGTGGAATGAGTACAGGTGGCTGAAGAAGGTATTTTTTTAGGACCTCAAAAGCTTTGTGACAGTCATTATACCATTTAAAGGAGACATCCTTCCTAAGAAGATGATGAAATGGTTGACACTGATCAAATAATTGTGAAATGAAATGGTGAATGGACTACAATTTAGTTTAAGATTAGTGGGCAGAGGAATTTCAAGGATGGCCTTGACTTTAGCAGGGTTAACTTCTATACCACGGAGGGAAATAATAAATCCTAGGAGCTTTCCTGAGAGAACCCTGAAGACGCACTTTTTAGGCTAAAGGCAGATGCAATATGTAATGAGGTGGTCAAAGATGGTTTTGAGGATGGCGAGGTGCTCGGAGTGACGGAAAGATTTTGCCAAGAGATCGTCCATGTAATCTTCTAATATACGATGCATGATATCATAGAATATGTAAGTCATAGCATGCTGATATGTAGCACCAACATTTTTAAGGCCAAAATTCATGACTCGATAGCAAAAGGTTCCCCAAGGGGTGATGCATGCGGTCTTGTGTTGATATTTTGGGGAAAAAAAAAATTATAACCCAAGAAGCCATCCATGAGTGAGAGCATCTCATGACCAGCGGTGAGGTCAACCACTTGATCAATACCAGATAAGGGAGAGTCGTCTTTTGGGTAGGCTAGGTTGAGGTCATGGAAGTCCATGCAAATGCAGAGTCCCCCTATTGCTTTAGTAATAAGGAAAATGTTAGAAATCCAATGAGGATAATCAATGGGTAATATGAAGGAAACAGAAAGAAGGTGTTGAAGTTCTTATTTAACGAGAAGAGTAATGCGAGGGTGCATTTTTCTCAGCTTTTGTTTGATAGGTTTGGCATCGGGAACGGTTACAATATTGTGGACCACTATGGTGGGGTCAATACCGGGCATGTCTGTGTAAGACCAAGCGAAAGCGTGGTTATGATCTCAGAGAAAAGAAGTGATGGCTTCCTGTTCAACAGCATCTAAAGATTATCCGATCTTTAGGATGTCTGGGTTGTCCTGAGTATGAATTTTGATCTCGATAGTTGATTCATTCAACACGGTTTGCATCTCAAAGGGTAACAACCGATGAATATATGAGTCTTCTGGACCAAGGTAGGTGAATATGGATTCATCATCCTGACATTAAACGACGTTAATTGTAGGTGTGTCATTATCGATCATTTCAAGATACAGGAATGGAAGAGTGGAAGGGGCCTCGCCTTTACGTTGATAAGTCAAAGGCCCTAAGGAAGTGGTGTTTATGAAAAAAAGAGTTAGGGGGGATAGATTCAAGATCCATTGACTTCGTTGGTGAGGGTGGTGATGAAGGTGGAGTGGGTGAAGAAGGGATAGTGTCCTTAATGAGTTCAATGCAGGCCTGTTTGGTAGGTGGTTCAGGAAATCTGATACCACTACAGTCATTATGTTTACGGATGGTACATGGAATGACATTATGGCGGCCTTGCTCATAAAAGAGAAAACCAAAACCCTTTCACGCACAGTGGTGTAGGAAGGTGTGGGCGAAATGGCGATTGGTAAGTGATTGGAAGTTAGTGGAAAATGGGCGGGGTTGTGATGGTAGTTCAGGTGTGTAAGTGGTAGTATCAAGTCCCACATAGGTGAGGCTAGTACGAAGATGAGGAGGCCCATAAAGGAGGTGTTCTCCTATACAGTGATCATGGTGAGGGTGTTGGTGAAGGATTCCATACTCGTGTGGAGTAAGGAATGTGTTGACACTATATAGGTGGTACTCCCCCAGAGTGAGGGGTTGAAAAACAACTTCCAAGTGGTCAGTGATTGGTATGTAGGTAGCTGGAATGGATGATGTTTTGGAGGTCGATGCAGAGGTGGAGTTAATGTATTGGGAAGCTAATGGATCAGCCGTGGAGGTTATAGTAGTGGTAGGAATGGAGGAGGTATGTGCAATGAAAGCAGTGGTTGTATTAGTAGGTGGAGGTGTAGGTGAAGCAGTAGTGGTTGCGGAGGTAGATGGCTTGACAGGTATGAGCACGTCATTGGTTTGGTAAAGCATGTTGCATGTTTTGAAAGGTAATGGGTCAGCTGGAATGGTATAAGTGTGTCCTTCATGTTCAAACTTTACACAACGATGCAAAGTGGAAGGAACGCAACCCATGACACAGATCCAGGGTCTACCAAGCAAAAAGTTATATTATAATTCCCCCTCCAAAACGTAAAACAATTCTGGAATAGTGCAGGGGCCCACGCGAATGTGAAGGATGACAATGCCTAGTGTGGAGGTGATAGCGTCGTTGAATGAACGCAACATGACTGGATGTTTATGCATGTAATTGTTAGGTATACGCATTTGAGCAAATGCATGGGATGTAATGATGTCAATGCTAGCAAATCCATCAATCATCACATGGCATACCCATATGTCATCAATGTGGATGGAGATGAAGAGGGTTGGGTTTGGGTCATCATTTTGGTGTGGCATGATCTCCTCCTCTGAGAAGCTAAGGGAGGCCACTTAGTGAACAAGGTGAGGTGAGGATGAAGGTGGTAATTTGGTGAGAGAGGCTACATGATGGGGTGTGATAATGGAGGCTATGGGTGTAGGGTCATTGGGTAAAACCTCAATAGATTAAAGAACCTCCATGAGGGCTTGACGATGGGATTATGAGGTTTGGATGAGGTCATATAAGGACATTTTTAGGGGAGATTGGTGTAGTTTTTTTTAGCATGGTGCGATGTGTGATGCCAATAGAAATGGGGTACATGGGGCCACAGATAGTTATTTTAGGTATGGGATTGGTTGGTAGGTTAGTTGCCTTTTCTTTTCCATTATGTGCATGTGTAGTGATGTGTATCATGTTTATTTGAGGGGAGTTGGCAAATGGAGAAGGTGTAGGATGAGTGGTGTAATGACATGAAGGGAAAAAACCTATTGGAGGAGAAAATCCTTGTGAGGTGAGCTAGGAGAAATGACATTGGGGTGGTGGCGTGGCAAGTTCTCTGATGCGAACCATGTTAATTTCAAATCTTGAGGGTGGAGGTTGTGGTTATTGAGTGGGTAGTGTGGGAATGGGTGTCGGTGAAGAAGGGTCCTCGTCATCAATGTTGGTTTCTGGTGGACACAATTGGATAAGGAAAATTTTCAAGGCCTTATAGTTCTCCACATCATGCCCTGACACACAATGGTATGCGCAAATTTTAGTATCATCAAACCCTTTTGGCTTGGGTTTGAGGGGGTCATAAGGTCGGAGTGGTGGTAATGTGATAACAAAAGTCTCGAGGAGGTTGGTTAAAATTTTGGCATAGGACCTTGCTAGTGGATCACAATGGGAAGTGAACGTGGGTTTGGGTGTAGGTGTGGTTGATTATCGAGGAATTATTTTTGGAAGAGGAGGAACGGGTTGAGCTATGGGTTTAGGTGCTGGTGTAGTTTTAGGTATCAGTTGTGTTTGTTTCGGTAGTGGTACAATAGATGGACGGGTAGGAGGGTGTGTGGTTATTTTGACTACCTTATTATGGGGTAGTGGGGTTTTGTATTTGGTTTGCACCTTCTTGGGTAAAGGTGATGTGGTTGTATGAGGTCTAGAAGGAAAAGAAGATGGAGAAAGAGGGCGAGTTACCCACAAGGATAATGGTGGTGTTGTGAAGGTAGATGGCGCGGATCGTACTTGGGGTGTGAGGGACAATGACTGAAGTGTAGTGGGTAGTGAAGCAATAGCTGAGGATATTGGAGGTATTGGTTGTAAAGAGACTGCAGATGTGGGTGTAAGTCACGTTGTGTGCTTGGGTAGGTTATAGGTTTGTGAGGAAGGAATGGGTTGTTGTGTTATTTTTTATGGATGGGTGAAGGTTGCTTGACCATGTGGGGAAGGTGAGGTCATGAGACAGACGAGACAAGTGCGGGTGTGATTGGTGCGGTTGGAGTATGAGGTCGATGAGTTTGTTTCTTTGGTTTGGGTGTCAAAGTGGGTGTGGTATTGACATTGGAGGATGTAGATAAATCTAGTTTAATAGGTAGATGAGTAAGGCTGGTGGTCGAGGTGACCCCTAAAGTGATAATAGGTTTAGTTGAGGCAAATGTTGTAGGTGTGGGTTTGGGTTTAGATGTAGGTTGGGTTATGGGTAAGGGTATTGTTTGAGCACTAACAGGTATCATGGAAGGGGTTGTAACAGAGGTGGTTGTATTTGGTTTGATTGGTCGAAATGTGTTTGGGTAGATAGTGGAGGTATCAGCGAGGGATCTCTGCATCTTTGTTAAGACAGGGAGTAAGAGGCACCCCCATAGTAAAGCCATATCCACATAATCTAAGTGATCAGCCAAACGTGAGAACGGCACATCTGTGGGTGGAGTTGGTGAGGACCTAATGGAAATTCCTGTAAAATGTGTCTTAGAGATGGGGAATTGGATAGCTTTAGCTTCCGTGGGTAAGAGAGCCGAAAGTAGGTCTGTTGGATTTTGGGTAGTGGATGGAGAATGCTCGCCAAGAGGCAAAGGTATCTCAACTGGGTCAATGATAGGTGGAGGAGATGATGGGAGCTCCTCTATAAGTAGAGGAATAGATAGCTTCTCCTCTATGGGTGGAGGAGGTATAGGGTGCTCCTCTATGGGTGGAGGAGGTAATGGGTGATCCTCTATGGGTGGAGGAGGTACTGTGGGTAAAGGTTCTCTATGTGGAGAAGCCAGGGGTGATGTGGTCTCGATGTTAGTAGAAGACCCCTCCGTAGGTGATGCAGGAGATGAAAGGTGTTCCTCTGTTGGTGAAGGAACAAGGGAGGTTGGTTCCAATGCAGAAGGAGGATTTTGGGCTATGATATCCTCTATGGAAGGACTATGGGGTAATTGAGAGGCGATAGGTACCTCGTTAAAGATAGCATGAACCTCGCGGGTATGGGTATCATGAGTTGATGTCTCACCGGTTTGATTGGATGAAGGGGCATGGTTGGGAAACAATTTTTTTAAGATTTGTAGATTTTGGTTGGGGGTGGCATTGGGATTATCCACAGTTAACTCACCTTTCTCGAGCATTTCTTGGACAATATTTTTGAAAGTGATGTAGTTTCCGTCACTATGACCCTTTACTCGATGATAGTTACAGAAATCATGTTCTTTATACCATGTGGGCATGGGGTGAGTAGTGTTAAAACCAGTGTGTGGTTTTATAAGTGGAAGGGTGATGGCTCCGGCTATGATAAGATTTTCTAAGACAGAAGAGTAAGGTTCCCCAATTGGGGTATATTTTCCCTACTCTCGTCTGAATTGAAAAGTCTAGACAAGTGAGATATTAGATGAGGGTGTAGCCTGATTCGATAGATGAGCTGGGATGGCCTTGAGTATCACTACATTAGCAGTGCCCTTAGATTTTGAATAATTGGTTTGTGGTTTGGAAGAAGAAGAGGTATCATTCAACTTGAATGTCGAATTCTTATTACATAATTGGATTTTCTTCTCTTCTATGGCCCGAATCTCTAACTTTCATGCCATAGTGAATGCCTCATCGAATGTTTGGAAGGTTTAGACCTGTAAGGTCGGGGAGATATGTCTAGCGCAAGCCCGTGTGAAGAGCTCAATGAGTTCAGTTTATGGCAGTTGGAAGGTAAGTTGATTGATTAGGCTACACCAGCGAGTGACAAAATCTATGATAGATTCATTCTCATACTGACGTGTGGAATATAGATTATTCATGGTAACCTTCTTGATGATATTGATAGAGAAATGATCTAAGAAGGCTTGGGCTACCTGATTAAATGAGAATATAGAGTGTTTAGGTAACCCACTATACTAATCTAATGCAGGTCCAGTGAGGGACATGAGAAAGATTCATAAAAGCAAGGCATCATCATGAGCGATCAGATAACACCCATGTTTAAATGACCGCAAATGTTGTTGTGGGTCTTCTTTGCTATTGAATGATTGAATTTAGGCATTTCCCAATGCACAGGGTATGAATGGATAGGAACAGATGGGTGAATAGGCTCATTTCAAATCTTATCATAGGTGAGAGTGTTGTGGGAGCCGGAAACAGATGTCTTTAATGTCTGCATCTTTTCCAACATCAATTTAATTAGGTCGTTGGTGGGTTATGATGATTGTATGCCTCCCATAGCATGAAAATGTTGGTTTTGGGCATATAACAGGGGTAGCACTCTAGTGTATGGGGCTGCCATGTAGGGTGGTGAAGAAGAAGGTAGTGAAATAGGGGGTACGTACCCAGAATGAATAATGGATGAAACAGGAGGTTGTTGGTAGTATGCATATGGGGGTGGAAGGGTCGTGGTAACCCTAGTGGCAATAGGGGCTAATGATTTTCGAATGGAAAGAATCAAGTTCTAAAATGGGGTAGGGGTCACCGATAATGGAGGTGGGAATGTAGCTACAAGTATGTGTGAGACATTAGGGGTAGATGAGGTTGTGTTTTGGGTAGTCATCGAGGGTATGATGGATGTAATGGGGGCCATAGAGGTAATAGACGCAGCAGTCATAGTGGGTATAAAACCTAACTGCGAAATGAATGGGGGTAAGGTGGATGCAGGCAGCATGAAGCCAGATGGGGCCGATGTGGGAGTGGGTGTGAGAATCTGGGGGATAGATACGAGCATGTAGTATATCAACTGACTCAAGGTGTCTCGAGTGGATGAGTGGGAAAGGTAAAACTACAAGGTGGTAGGGTTTTGGTCAAGGAGTTGTGAGAACTCCTCATCTCTGGTGGCGATAGTAGTAGGTTGGATGGGATCCATGGCTAGTGATAAAATAGAAGGTGGTGTAGGACTAGGTGGGAGTGGTTGACAATTGGTGTGAAATACAAGGGCACTTGCTTGTCTTCTGGTTAGCACCATGTGAACCAGTACTGATCAGGTAGGGCTACTTCTCTGCAAATGACATAGAGAATAGTAGGAATAGGTGAATCTGGTGACAAAAACTAGATTAAGTGCCAAATGGTGGCTGGAATGTGAAACAAGCTAACCGATGTTGGTTAGGGAAAACCGATGCCGGTCACAGGTAATCACTGCCAGTTACTGTAGAAAATGACAGTGAGTGAAAAAAAATATAGAAGGTGAAATCTGATAGGTATGCCAAATATGATGATGTTTACAACGTCAATGGGAATAATGATAGTGACGGAGACTGTGAAAAGTGGAAGAAAGTGAAGTAAAATGTCCTTTTGAGTAGGTTAGCAAAAGGACCTGGAACCGACATCGGTTGGGTATAACCGATGGCGATAAGAGGTAACCGACGATGGTTACTGTGAAATTGAAATAGTGATGAAAGAAAGTGGTTGTGAATTAAAATTTTATGTAGAATCAAACCCAGAATTCTAAAATGATGATGATATGGCCCAGGCACACTCAAGTGAAGCTGGAATACACCAGCTGTGATGAGGAGCATGCAAGGATGAACAAAAAAGTGATGAACGTGATCTCTCACCTCAAAATGCAAGCCAAGGATAAACACTAAGAAAATGCTATCCTAGGAGTACCCTTTCTATTATGTTTGTTTAGCTTATGCTATTTAGGGACTGACACATGAATTGTGAAATAGATTTTTTGGTGAGGATGGCTTCCTACAAAGAAGCAGATCTAAAAGGTGAGGTTTCAAGTATGTTATGGTGGGGGCGGGCTTCACTCTGAAGAATGACTTGACCAAATAGCGAGCTAGGTGCCCATTGTGCCATGATCGTGTGATCACCTACATCTTCTTCTAGGTAGGATGTTGTTTAAGAATGTATGTATTTTGAATTTTTGTGTGGTTTGGTAAGACTCATAGAAAGAGAAAAGGATAGAAGTGATTTTCTACAATTCGTTTGTCAACCATCAGCTAGTCATGACTTCCAGCATATAGGTTGCCCTCAATTAATGTGAGATAATCCAATAAATTAGAATGGAATGCACTTATTTTTAAACCCAAATCAAAAATGTGAAATTGGATGACACAATAAGGTGAAGAAGAAGAGGGATGCTCTTTCACTACAATGTGGAAAACATGAAGAAATGGTTCTTTTTCATTACACCAAAATAAAATTTTCCTTTAGAGCAAATAGAAAGAGGAGGTGGATTACCAAGGAAGAAAATTAGTGTGTACGCTTTTCAGAAGGGAAACAAACACACAATTTTTTTTTCTAGGAATGAATGAAATGCAAGGAACCCCAGATGGCTCCCACCGGGCATGCCAAAATGTTTCACCTTTTTCTTAGATCATTTCTTTGAAGTGTTGATGAAACAGATAGGGTAACAGACATAGGAGGAATACCTATTCAAATGTTGGTTGAAGGGTTGTTGCGCGCGTATGACTTTTGTATCCACAGCTGATCGTGAGAGCTTCCTTTTGGCAAGGAGAAACTACCTGTAATGAAAACAAGACCATCAAAAGGAATTAAACAATATGGGCAGTGAACTACCTAGCATATGCTAGATCTGGGAAGTATAATACTTCCTGGATGGATGTCAGTCCACTATTTTAAACAATTCAATGTTGTAAACAAAGTAAATCCTATTGCTATTTTAAAATGATTCAGGTATCTCACTTAAAAACACAATAAGAAAAATAGATCTAATCTAACAGGCTAAGATAGAATATAATCCAAAGGTCAAATGATTGGTCCTAGGTCTTTGCAGGTATTATAAAGGTCTCAGGTAGATCCCAGGTGAATGAGGGTGATATGAAATTTGGTGGATAGGTCACTGTTCTAGGCTGTGTGGGCAAATACAAAGACCGGTGTCGGTCAGGGGTGATTGACGACAGTTAGGTGTAATAGGTGCCGGCTACTATGAGATCTAGAAATGTCATAGAACAAGTTGTGGTCTCCTTTGTGATTACACGAAGGACTTTGGTGAGTCAGGGTGAAATATTGGGTTACTGGAGTAGGATTTTACAAGGTTTTAATGGGTATATAGAGGTGAAAATTTTGAAAAAGGTTAGAATGGGGAAAGATAAACAATGGATGATAAAATGATGTTGAAATGAAATAAACCAAGAAAGTATGATGTTATACTCACTTGGATTCCATTCTTGAATGCCTGTGTGTGAGGGATGGAGGTGCTGATGATGGTTTTGAAGGTTGTAAGTGATCACCAAATGAAGAAAAGCTTCTGCATGGGATGCATGTACACTCGTCTTTGCTTGGATAGATCAAATCATGGTTGGGATGGCTATGCAGGAGAAGATGCTCAATCTCCTTCCTTGGATGCGAGTTTTCACTAGAATTTACTCTCTGAAGATGCGTCATTTCTGAGATGCGTTATTGCTCATCAAATTTCTCCCAATGTTTTCCAACCTTTAGAATAAGGTAGTTTAAAGGGTTAAAAGGGGTAACCGACGGCGGTCTGGCGTAACCGGCGATGGTTAGGAGTAACCGATGTCAGTCAAGGTAGGATTTCCTAGGTTTACTAAACTAGGGAGATCCTCCCGATTTCCTTGGATCTCATGCCGTTATCCCACAGATTAGACTGGGGGGTCCTTGTGAGCATGTGGGATTGTGGTTAGGGGGAATGTAGGCATTTATTTTTAGGGTTTGGGTAAGTCTTAGTTAGTTATGTCAACTTGTTAAGAATAGGTCTTAGGTTGAGTTAGCTTGGTGAGGCGTCTAAGCAAACTGTATGTGTGGATATTATTTAAATAAGATATTTAAGTAATAAATATAGTGACAGTAATGAATTAATTTAATTAAATTAATATTATTGGGGTGAAGCGGGGTCATGGCTAGGTAAATGTAATAAAGGGTGCTTATATGTTGAGGGACCAAAGGGGAGTGTGACTTAATTTTAGTGTCTACGCATTCATTTTACAAAGTATTTGTCCTTAGAAATTCATGAAGATCTTGATGATTGTCCATACTCCAAGGTGTTTTTCCTGGAATATTTTTGGATGCTTCTAATGAATGTCTTCTCCTCGAACCCTCTATTCATAATAGAGGAAAACACCTTTGAAGATGATGAAAAAGACATTGAGGTAGAACTTCCATTCATAAAATCATTCTAACTTTAGGCATAACCCATTAGAAGAGTAATGGATTCAAGAGAGGGAGATTCTTGTTGCATGACAGATGATTCAATGCTTTCCAAAGACTACAATGACAATGAGGGAGTACAAGATGATGAGTTTGTGGTAATCATGGATAATATCCTTTAATATTTTGATCTTTCAATTAATAATGGGATGAAAATATGTGAAGAAGTGCAAGAAATCCATCCTTCACCTCATAATCAAGATGATGAATGCAAGGTATTCATAGAAAAAATTCCTCTCCAATTTTGACTTTTCAAATGATGAGGAAATGTTGAATAACAAGATGGATCTAGTCAAAGAATCAAATTATCTCCTTGATTTAATCATGGATGATCAAATGGAAGAGGCCCACTCCCTTTTTGAAACCAAGGAGAATGAATAGTTTGAACACAACCTCTTCTCACTAGAGGAGCAAAGTGATAATCATAGTGAGTATGAAGTATTTCATCCTTCATGTGGGCAAGAAGATTCAATAATGAATGACCAAGATGGAATTAAAATTCATTCCCATATTGTTGCCCCAACATGGTCTCGTATTTCCCATTAAGAGGATGATATGGATTTTGAACTCAAAGGAGTTCCCTTCCCACAAAGCATGGACCTATTATCCTTGTCAGAAGCTGTTGTGAATCAAGTATTCTCATACTTGTAATAAAGTGAATCTTGGGAAACAAAAAAATGGAAGAGGTGAATGTGGATGTTTCAAAATCATTGGCGTGTATGGATCATATTTTCAACCATCTCTTGGGGGCACAACACAAAGACTCTTCCTAGGAGGACGAAGATGAGTCTATGACGGACTCGAAAGAGCCATCAGTAAAAGACATATTGAAGGCAAAAGAAGAGACTGAAGACCCTCACCTTAGTCTCAAGATCCTGACTCGGGCTATGGAAATACAAGACATGTATGAATTAATTTTTTCTTCTAATTTGTATTACCAATGTTTGATGTTGATTTGAAGTGAATGGATGAGTTTGATGTCCTCTCCAATGCCTTGATTGGTGAGAGCAGATGTGAAAAAATGTCTGTTCTTTCACATCGTATGAAGAGTCTCATGAGTGAAAAATAAGGAAGGTTATTGAATCTCCTTTGGAGGTCCCCAATCTTAAAAACAACATCTCCACCATGGAGGAATATAGTAGGGAAACTGTTGACCTGACTTGCATTGAAGAGAGTTGTTTAGTATAAGGTGAAAAGTGGTTTGATTTTCATGAGTTGAGTCAAGATCAACTATTCCTCACCACTATTATATGTTCCACTAATGCAGAACATGAATTCATGTTGAAAAATCAACTCAGGAGTGAAGAATGATCCTACGACCTACCCAAGGATTGGAGTTTCGAGTATGATGCCAAGACCAATTTTGAATGGATGGATATCAACCAAGATGGTTCAGAACAACAAAGTGAGAATGTGTATTAATATTGTCAAGGAATTCAAAATCAGATTACACTCACTCTTTCTCAAGATTCAACTTGTCTCGAACATGTTTTCATGCTACAACAATTTCTTGAGAATGATAAAGACCTCTGACACAGTGATATGGAACCTAATTTTGAAAGCAAGTGTTCAAAAAAACAAAGTGAGATGTTTAGAGAAACCATGGAATGGGAATAAATTCAATTTTTCCTCACTCCTTTAGAGTTCCTCGCTGATCCAAGGGATGTTCATATGTTTCAATTTCAAGATAAATAATTTTTTTATAATGAGGGAAATATTTCCAATTTTGAGAACATGAAGGAATTCCTTATTGCAAGATGTCAAAAGGAAGCCTCAAGATATAATATTTTCAAGAATATGAAAAAAATTTCATTAGATGCAAGAATATTTTTAGTGTACTATAAATATGAAGATGAAGTCTTGGTGTGTATTCTTGTTCTTAAGCCATGAAAATCCATCACAAGAGTATGGTTTGATAACATAATAGTTTTTGTGATTCAAATATCACATTTCAGTCCACTATTCCATGATGGCATGTAATTTTCCCAACCCGTTTGTAGGTATGTGTATATTATTTCCCCCCCTCTATAAATATCCCTCCCCTGTATATAATTTCCCTTTTCTATTGTGTGTTTTTTTCCCTTCTGGTGTGTTTCCCTTTTGTTTGTTTGTTTGTTTGTTTATGTGTGTGTGTGTTTGGAAGAAATGAATGTATAACCCAATAGATAAGGTGCAGGTCCATGAAATACAATTGAGATTATGGGATCCTCATGCTATTTCCTTGTTGAGATCGATCGACAACATGTCCCCAAGCTAGAGCTAGTTGCTTTCCTATTTTTTTACATGGGAAAAATTCACTTGAAAACATGACAACCATACCCTAGTGTCAAAAATTTATACTGTATACCTTTTTGGACACCCACTAGGTCAGCCTATTCCTCATGTTAGTCCTATATTATTATTTTAATGGTCCATATGTGTGTATCATCCTTTCCTGTAGGTGATTTAGGAAGAAAAATATCATTCAAGTACTTCTAGAGAAATCTCTCTAAAAGCGTATTTTCAGGCAAGCTTAGGAAGGGCTATCATTAAAATTTCTAAGACTAATGCATGATATCTAGAGTAGTTTCAAAGGCCCAAATTCATCAAGGATGTGTACTTAGGATCCAGAATCATTATGCAATCGATTTAGGAATATTATGGAAAGATTCGGAGGTTTAGGATCTAGTTCACCAAAAGCAGGTTTTTGAGGCCAAATAAGCTTATATCGTGAAAGAGCACCCAAACTTCAAGAGGTGACTCTAGGAGATCCAGAATGAGTTATGAACCAAAATAAATAAATGGAAAAAAAAATTTAGTCCTTTATATGGTGGTGAAATCAGATCCATCCTGAACCCCATGCATTTTTCTAGCAAACTCATTTTTTCCATGCACAACTAGTGATCCAAAGGATAAAAGAGGGTTTTTATGGGGTTTAAGGAAGAATAAAGGAATGAGACCCATTAAATTTGTATAAAAATGTCTTTTCCAATAAAAATGGTATAAGCAAGTTCCTAAAAAGATCTTTATCCATTTCAATTTTCTTCCCAAGGTATCGTGTTTAAGCAATTAGTGAAATTTTTTAAGGACACATGTCAACATGGCCCTCAAGCACCTTCTTGTGTCCTTATTGTCCCTTTCCAAGGGGACAAGAGGGAAAATGGTGCTTATCCTCCCATAAATCTCATGGACATGTAATATGACCCTGGAATCCTCCAGTAAGCTCTTTTTGGCCATTCTCCTAGCCCCCTCCTCATCGCACGCATGAGTGACAAGTGTCACTCTTAGGATATGGTGCCTTTTTCTACACCTATCGTCCCATCCCAAGGGGACAAAAAATGAACCATCCCCCTTGGTTTCCATCTAGTTTCACATATGACCCAACACTATCCTCCATGAGCTTATTTCCAGCCCCCTCCTCCACTTCTCTTGGCTAATGAATGAGTGCCACTTGGCATGTTAAGGCTAAGGTGCATTTTTGTGCACCCATTGTACCTTTCCAAAGTGGAGAATGGGAAAAACAATATGTGCTCCCCCTAAAAGTTGAAAATGCATATAAAACCATAACTTGGGCATTTTTCATTCATTCCCCCACATTCTTCCACTCACTTCTGAAACTATGCCAAATTTTTTCTAGAATTCTTCACCCACCATTTTCATCCTCCATTGATTTCATTCACGCTCCCATGATCTAAGATTGATAAAAATTTGAAAAAAATGAATTTTTGAAGAATCCATAGAATTTTTTTTTCCTGATGAACTCTGTAACCCATGAAGAGGAATTTCTCATATTTTGAAGATCGTTGCATGAATCAATGCGGGTTTTTTTCATTCATCTACACTCCCAGGTTCCTTGATAATACAAGAGAAATATTTTTCATGCATAGCCCTACTTTTTTGTAGTGGAGAAACCCTAGTTTCCTCGAAACAAATTTTAAAATTTAATCTCTCATTCTAGAGAATGGGTTGACACGAAACTTTAGAGCTGCAATAAAAAAAAAACCCATATCACAAAAAATTGATTTCATCAAAATTCGATGTCTAGAACACTACATTCTAAAACTAGTAAGCCTCCTACACAAGAACTTGATATTTTTAGTAAGTCATCACAAAGAGTTGTTTCTGAAAAGGAAATGTACACATAGGTCATCCAAAAGGACAAGGGAGTGATCGAAATCATAAAGGGTTGAAAATTTTCATTTTCTATAAATAGTAAATCCCCTTTTTGAGTATAGAGAAGTTCCTTGGTCTCCATGAAACTCAAATTCACAGGAACCAAAACAATATTAATTCTATCAGAGAAAAAGGATGAGCATTATTCACTATCAACAATGGTGTACTCATTAGTGTTCATTTCTTGCTTCCTCGATGTGTATGAGTAAGTGCATCATTCCAGGAGAAATCTTTGTCAGCAAGGCATGACACTGTCACAAAAGATCATCATGAGCATTGTGTAGCAGGTCATCTCGAATTCACTTTGGGAAATCTCAAACACTATTTTTAAACACTCATTCGATGACCCAAGGTGTCTGTACATCATAGAGTTTTTTATGCTCATTGAAAAAATCTTCAGGGTGAAGCTTCATTAGAAATTCCAAATAAGAAAGACATCATTGTAGAGAGTCATCACAGAGGTTGGTTTCCATATTCACCTTCTCCCTAGAATATATTCATGGATAACTCCCACAGTCATCAATAATATCTTTAAATGGTGTTTTAAAATACTCAATTCAGGGCGTCCATGTATCATACAAAGAAGAAATCATGAATCATCATCAGAAAGGGGTAAAATATTCAAAGGTGTTTAGAGGAACACTCTTCATCAGTGTGTAGGATCATTAGTGGTTAGAGTATCATCTTCAAACAGTCCTTGAGGTAGTAGAACCATCATGGTTTCATTGTTGACCAAGTGATTCTCACCTTCTCACTCAATCTACCTGGTGGGCTACACTTGTCAATCATTTAGAAGAAGAATTTTGTTAGTGTCAGAGTACTTCACTAAAAGTTCATGACTACATCAAGTAATTCAATTGGGTCATCACAAGGAGTAGATTTCCTTCATCCCATCCATAATTCTCTCTTTCTCCTTATTTGTTTTCTCTCATTTATAATTCTTTGTTGGGATTCATCATTGTATTTTGTCTGATTCACTTAAGTGACATATTTTAAAATTGTACAAGTATTTTCTGAAAATTATGAGAGAAATACTTAATTTTTTCTTTTCTAATGAAAAATGAAAGGTCACAAGTAGAATAGGAATGTGAAGAGTCATGTGAGGGAGATGAAAGATAAATCCATAATGCTATAAATTGGGATGGCCTTCCCATTCCAAAGGATCCTAATTTTTGAGAATTTTCACTCTGTAGAAATTGTGGATTGTAGTTGAACTTTATATCAATTCACAAAAATAAGATCTATATTTCTTCTATTTCCCCTTTCTCATATGTTCTTCCACCCCTCTCATTATGTAACTTTGTGAATGCCAATAAATGAGAAAATATTTTGTTGCTTTTCTTTTTAAGGATATTTATGAAACCTTGTGTTCATAGTCACATCTTATCTTGATGTCTGTAATAAGGTTGTTGTTCTTTTATATTGAATGTTGAACTACTCTAGTTATTGGGTGTGAACTATGCAGTTGGCCTACTCACGGTAGTAAATTTCCTTCCCTAATTTCTCTCCTTCCCCCTACATCACTGTAATTTTATCCCTCATACCCTCGTACAAGAATTTTTCCACATGTTCAGTGGAGTATCCCTATGTGATCCCTGAACCTTTGGGCCAACCCACAATAGTAGATTATATTTTAATAATTTTCATTCAGCAATGGGAGTTACACCATTCAATGCAGAGGGGTAAAGCCTTCTGAACATTGGTGGAGACACCTAATTTTTCCAACCGGAAAATTTTCTCACCAACACCATCCTTGGAAAATTTTGCTATGAACTTAACTCGGGAGCAAAAAAATCTTATTAAAATGGGTGCAATAAAGTTCTCTAAACCACGTGCTCTATTTGATGGACATGAGAAAAAAGGATTCAAAAAAAGAGAAGAAAAATAATGAAAAGGATAATGAGAACAAGAAGGATAAAATGATACCACCTCAAAATCAAACTCCAAAACTTCCTCTTCTACCATTAAGTCTAAGAAAAAGAGGATTAAATGTGGGTTATGCTCAAGAAATCATGATGGAAGCAGATGTTTGAAGAAGTAGATTGGCCACCTCATGAGTATTCTAGGTTTCCTTTATTATATCAAATCATCTTCATTAACCCATGAATCATCCAAGGAAAATGACAATGGAAAAGGGAAAGAGAAATAATCAAGAAAGGATAAAACAAAGGGGAGAGATCTAGTTATAGTTGTACCACCAACTCTTACATGGGTTATTGATGTTGGTGCATCAAATCATATGGCCTCTTTACAAATGGAGTTCACTTACTTAGAGCCATGTGACATTCCCACTAAGTGTTTGGGTTAAAACCCTTTTGCAAAGGTTTTTGTGATATGGTCTATTGAAGTGAGTAGAGGAACATTCAATAATTTTCTAATTATTCCCTCTTTATTAATTAATATCCTATTAATCTACCAAATTTCTCACCTTGGAAAGGGCTTCTATATTGATTTCACGCCAAGTTTAATGTATGTTGGAGAGTTACAAAGTGACTTTATCACTACAATGGTTATAGTCGATCACCAGAATTGGCTATATTCCTTCTCTCACTTTGTCCCTGCTTTGGATTCTTCATCGATTTCATCTGTACTTGATAACATTTCACATCATGAGAAAATTTATAATGATGATTATTTTTCTTCTAGCACATATGACTATAATATTGATGGGGACCCACCTCCACCATCTCTTTGTTACAATATAGATTATGAGCAATTATTTCTTGATACACCTACTTCTGATCCACCATAGACCTTTTAGGAAGTAGGCACCTTAATTCAGGAATCATCATACATCATTAAATCTAGTACATAGTTGCAAGGCCTTCAAATTTCCTTCTTTATTTCTACTTTAGATACACTGTCTCTTTACAAAGAAGTTAGCTCTTCTACTTTGCATGAGGAACATATTTCCTTGTATAGGAACTACACCTTGGTTACATATGCATTAACCACTTAGTGGATACATTCAATTTTCCATGGTGATCTACTCTTCATTACATATTCTTCTAATCCAAATTCACTCTAGGACGATCCTTTGTAGGATACAGGGTGGCTACAAGTAGTTGTAGCTTTGAGTGGGGTTTTCTAGTCCTACCTTATTTTATTTTCTCTTTTGTGGGTGAGTTTTTTTCTATAAGGTTTTCTTCTTTTCTCCACCTTATGAGAGATTTCCATTATACATAGGTATCTCATTAGGACTTATTACCAAGACCCACCTTTTTCACCCACTTAAGATATTATTAAGGGGGGTGTTAGTGTAGGATTTCTACCACTATGTGGTTTTACCTACATGGTCTATTTATATTTCTTATGTTAATTATAATTCATTAGAGAATATGTACTTTAAGTCAAATTTTATAATTCCAAGTTGAGTTAATTACCTTTTGGGTGAGCTAATTCCTCACTTTAAAATGTATCTTCGTATGCACATTTTGGCTAATGAATGAGCTAGTGAGTTTATGAACAATTTCTTGTTTATTGAAGAAAAGCTTATTCCTTTGAGGTTTTTTTATTTCAATACTACAAAGGTTTTTTATATTAATCCATTTTAAGGATAATGAGAGGTTAGGTGAAATAATAATGGTGAATATTGATAGAACAGTGAATTTGAAAGTGGGGGATAGTGGATAATTGAGCACAATATTTAATTCGGTAATGAGAGATATGGAGGATAATGGAGGATTGTCCATATTATTTTATTTGGTGGTGGGATACATGGAGGACAGTGGAGGACTATCTATATTATTTTATTTTTTGGTGGGAGACATGGAGGATAGTAGAATATTATCCATGCATTATTTTATTTGGTGGTGGGATACATGGAAGATATTGGAGGATTGGTGTTACACATGATATGTATGGGGTGATGAGTAAGATTTAATTAAATTATGCCATTGATTAATTATCTAATTACCATAAATTAAGTATATGTTAAGTATTCATGGATTTGGATGGGATGAATAATTTCATTTATTTACGTGGTAGAGTAATCCGGGTGTAAACATTTTCCTCTCTTTGGAAGGGTGTTGAGTTAGAAATGTATCCTTTCAAAGAAACTAGACAAAATAAATGGATGGAAGGAGATGAACCTACTGGTAGAGTTAATATAAATATGCAAGGACTTGGAAATTTTGATCTATGGGCCACTTTAATAATTTTTGTAAAGATATCAATGGAATGATTTCACAAAGTAGATGAGAAAATATTATTGATAGAAAAATTTAACATGTTTTGTGAAGGGATCAATGGACTAATTTTTCAAGATATTACCATTTCAAGAGATGATTTACCTAATGACAATTAATGATTGAAATTATTCTTCTCAAAGTAAAAAGTTGAAAAAAATTATGCATTTGGAAACAAAGAGTGATTTATGATGGTCTCCTTAACAATTTTTTTTGGAGTGATTGAAGATGGATATGATGATGCCCCCTAAAGAGGACCAGTAAGAATAAAATATATGGCCACTATCTCTAAAGAAGAGAAAATGTGAAGATGAAGTGAGAGAGTGAAGACGTTAGTTGATGAACAAGATAATGGAATGGTAATTGAGAGGGAGATGGTGATAATCAAACTTGATGTTAGATGAGAAAATGATGAAGAGAAAAGTAGGAATAGTGATTGTGATAATGTATTAAGGGACAAATATGGATGTTTATATGGAGAGGGTAAATAAAATAGGCTTATTTGATGAAGAAGAAAATGTTAATGAGAAATGGGTGAGATGAGGGAATGAATAATGATGTGATGAAGATCATCCTTGATGTTAGGAAATAAAAATATGAAAATGGAATTTTAGTGAAAATAAATGAAGGCAATGGAAAAAAATAAGATAAAAACATTTAGGTGCAACAAATATGGGTGTCGATATGGTATGCAGGTGAATATGGAATAGACTACATGGAGATGCCTATGGATGATTAGAGGAAAGAGGGGAGGTGAGTGTTGAGATTTGGGGATAAAATTATGAGGGAAAATAAGGTAAACACAATGATGGGAGGAAATTGTGAATAAATGGAAAATAAAATGGTAAATGTGAGTGAATCAAGTGTAAGTGCAGAAAATATTTTGGAACAAAATATGAGTGGGGAAAGTAGATGAAGATGGAGAAGGAAGTTTGGGGTGAATTGAAATAGATGCAATATAATGTAATTCAAGTGGAGATTTGTAAATGATTTTTTCTATGGGAAGGAAAGGAGAAGGCAATTGTGAAGAACATAAATATGATGAAGATATTGCAGGGGAATGAATTGTTACATGAGAGTGGTGGGAAGGGTTGGAGTGGATAAAATAAGATGAGGAAGTGAGGAGAAATTTCACAGGGGAATGAAGTCTTGAATAAGGAAATAAGGAATGTGAAAAGTTCTGTGTTGTAAGTCAAGAGGTACTTGTTAAGAGAAGAGTAACAGATGTATGGTGAAGAATATGTTTATAATCCAAAGAAAAAAGTTGAGGAAAGAGTCCAATAATGAGGATACCAATGATGACAAATGAAAGAGTAACTGAAGTGGAGAGGATGAAATAGAATATTAAATGGGAGGATTAAGAAAGGTAAAAGGGATATAATGATGATACTAGAGATATTGTGGGAGAATGGAATTGTAAGATAGGATGTTGTGGAGGATTGGGGATATGAGAAGGTGTAAAGTTTGTGAGTAGGGAAAGAATAATAGGGAAATAATGTAAATAAAAATATGGCGATGAGAGGAAGTTAGGGGAAAAAATGGAAAGGTAAAGGAGTATGAAAATGAGGAAACATTGGAGGATGGTAGGGATTTTGTACATGTTGACATAAGGGATTCTTGTACATGTTGACATAGGAATAGGACATGCAAGGAATGGTAGGAAAAGGGGTAAAGAAAGAGATATTGTAATTGAGGACGTGGGTGTAGACAAAAAATCATGCACTTAGGTACATTTATAGGTCCTAAAAACATACTTGCATTCATATGATTCCTAAGAGAGAAAACTAGTAATTGACAACTATATTTGGCCTCTTTGTCTTTGTTTCTTGTCTTCTTTATGGTATTTTACACTATAAAACCTTGTCATTATTTTACTTTGTTATCTTTTATGGCTTTAGAACACCAGAACGCCAGCTAGGACGCTAGTGCCTACCACCTCGGAGCCCATCCTCTAGGCGCCCCTAACCTCTTTCCACCTATTACTCACTCTTTTTGGGCCTCTTTTATCTTTTGGGCATCTTATTTTCTTATGGTTCATCCATTCCATTGTTAATTACAGAAATTCAAATGAAGGGAATCATATAAATACAAAGACTATGTGACCAAAATAAAGGACCAATCTCTAAGAATCTACTATCATCACCTAAGCTTGCATCCAAAGGCATCTAAGAGAATCTAAGGCATCCATCTAGCATCTCCATATAAAGGGACAAGGGACTGCATTTTCTGTCATACACTATACATAGGAAGGGGAAGTTCATTTTTCCATCCACACATCTATTTACATTGTTACATCTAGCTTTACTCCTGCTATCAAGTGCACTTGCACAAGGGATTCCTAGGGCATGATTCTTTCACACACCAACAATAACTACATGGATTCTGAGATGTAGTGCAATGCACTAGGTCATAAGTTCACTCATTCAGGTGACTGTTGGGTTAGTTTCAAATCCCCATATTGCATCTTTATTTTTTGGATTTGATGTGGTATTGAGGGTTTTGTAGGTGAACATCTTTTTTTGCAGGTTACAAGTAACACTCAGCAGATCAAGGTGTGACATACAAGATGAACAACAATGATACTATCAACGACACTTTTGAGACACCATAAAAATCAAATTTTGACCACTGCGCAGTCATTGAGGCACCCTAGAAGAAGACTCTAGTGCCTAGGCAACCCTGACCCAGTCTAGGCCCCTAGTCCAGGCTTATGTCTAAAATAGTTCCATAATTTAGAGCAAAATTGTGACACTGGAATTTTCCCTTCCTGTTCATCAATTTTCCAGTCCATATCAGTTCCAGGAATAGCAAAAAATCAGCTAAGTTCTCTTCTCTCTCTGGCACTTAGGGTTTTATATTTCATTATCTTATTTCTTGTGTCTAATCTATACTTCAGAATTTATTTATCATACGTGACTCTAAAATGAGGATTTAATATTATTTCTATTTTTGTTAAATAATTTGGTGAAGCCATTGCTCAAATTCCACTTTCTTTCTATGGTTTTCTTCTTATACCCATTACCCATAGTGGTCATTTTGGGTCTTTTGATAATATAGAGCTTCCTCCATTTACCCGTAGGGTTTCTAAATCAATGGTTGAATATGATAATCCCTTTGCTAACTCAAGGAATTCCCTTCTCAAATATATTGAAACATCTGATAGTGAACAATCATACAATGAGGATACCAATGTTAATCAAGAACAATTAGACAAGCTTACTAATTTTCATCAAGATTTGTGCAACAATCCTACACATATTATTCATATTCTCAATGCGTTTCTAGTTTCTATGAACTCTTAAGATGCTGCCCCAATACCTCTTGTATGTTCCTCTGAAAATTCCGTGGCTTCCAATCAACTTCTTCAAATTTCTACCTCCACTGTTGCTACTACTCCACTCATTCAACCCAATTCTTTTAATACACAACCTAGATCTTCTTCAAATACTCCTGATTTAGCTTCTTTATATCAAGATCTACAAACGTAAATTCATCAACTTCAGATAAAAACTTCTCATGCATCTCCATCTCTTGATTCCACCTTACTCCTCCACACTCCTTTAGCACCCACCATTTTCACTTACGCACTTCCTCAAAACTTCATCACTCCTAAGGTTCCCACCTTCAATGGCCATGGTGACCCTCAAAAGAATCTCCAAGCTTTTCATGTGGCATTTATAGATTATGCATATGATCATACATTATTAGCTAAGATATTTACATGGATTCTCCAAGACTATGTTATGCGTTGGTTCTATGATCTACCTATCCATTAGGTAACATCATTTACACATTTATTTGATGCTTTTCTTACACATTTTTCCATCAATATAGGTTCTAATATATCATATGCTCAACTTTCACAAATTAAACAAGGATCCAATGAGCATTTAGTGGACTATGTATTACAATATAAGAACAACTTAGCTAAGATGATCAATATACTCCTGGATTCCAAATTTCAAGGTATTTTGGTCCAAATTATTTAATCTTCATTACAAGAGAGAATCATATTTGAGACCTCTCCATCATTTGATCAACTATGCCATACTCTTAAGTTGCATGAAATAAAACTCTTATCTATTGGAAAGCTCAAATATCATGATTATGCTTCATATTCTAATCATTTTCAAAGAAAATTTTCTTTCAAGCCATCTACTAAACCCATTGAAGAAGAAAATAATGTTAACGTTGTTTTTACTCCTAAAAAGATTCAATGGCAATCTCCAAACCGTACATTTACAAAATTTCACTGTGCTCCATGCCTTCTATTACCAAAATATATTTAGAGAAATATTATTACACTTCCACCAGCATTGAATCTTGATCCATCTCACATTAAAGGCCACAATTATAACAAAAATGATAGATGTGACTATCATCAATGTGTTAGGCATTCCACTGATCGATGTTTCAAACTTAGGCATCTCATTCAAGATATCATCGGCAATAGTGTAATTGATCTCCCTAATCCTTCAACATCCAAGCTGGTCAATGAAAACCAAAAGCTCAAAATATTTAAAGATCCATTGCCTAAGCATGAAAATTAAGTTGTTGATTCTTCAACTAATCATACATATCGTGTTGTGCCTCCTCCTTCATTAGGGGATCTTGATTTTCTAGTTTCTCATACTGATGCATCTCCACCACTCATCACATTCTCTGATCAATATTATCATGCTACATTTTCTTCTAATACACTACACATCAATGCATCTATCAAATTTTATATTTCTAATAACACTGTGTTCGATCTATCGGCTCCTATTGTTGCATTCCTTATTGCACTCCTTGTCATCATCAATTATCCACTATCTCAAATTTCATATCCAATTCAAAAATCTTATGGCTATGTCAAGCTTCCCATTACAGTTGGGCCTCTCACCATGTTTGTGTCATTCGTTATGGCACCTTTAATCAAAGGTTGTGACATGCTCTTAGGTATTCCTTGGCTCCATGCCACTAAGACTATCTTTTCTATGACCCACTTGTGTCTCAAATTCATTCACAATAAGAAATTTATCACTCTCAAAGTTTCTCCACCATCCACACCATTACCTCTAGCTTCTCTCGAGGATGTCCTCTCATTAGCTGCAGTATCTAGCCCCCTGGGCCTATCAAATCTAATGCATCTTCTACAACTAGCTCTTATATTTGCACATGAGCTACTCATCCTCAATGGTCTACGAGTCCATCTTAATATCCTAATTCCCCTACTCAAGTAGCTCCTTCACATAGGGGTTCACCACCTCCTTCACCTCCTCGGTCTCCTTCACATAGGTGCTCATCACCTCCTTGGTCTCCTTCACATAGGTTCTAGTCACCTCCTAGGTCTACTTCACATAGTTTTTCACCACCTGGGTATCCTTCATATATACATCGTCAATATCATATTCCACCAAACTTATATCATGGTCACACGCCTTTATCTCCTCACACATTGGGTGGAGGACCATTTCCCTTCAATTTTTTTGGATAGTTCGATCGTAATCATACACTTGGGGGTCATCATCCTTACTTCTCCCCCCTTCCTACCATCATTAGGTGTCTATCATTATGCTCTATAATTCATAATTCATATTTCTAAACATCATCACAAGCCTTGAACACTTTGTATCGTCACTACCCTATCATGCACTCTTTTGCTAAGGTTCACACTCGACTATTGAGGGAATACTACATCCATAAACCTCACAAACTACACACTTCACGCTCTGTGATTCATGATACATCTTTGTAGCACTACATTATCACACATCATACAATCTACACTATATGCTTCATGATTATATCTTTATAAGTGCACACTATCAAACCATTTCCTGATGGCACACTCTTTCTCTATGGTTCATTCTTGATTGTTGAGGGGTATTTTATAAATGAACCTTGTCTCATAATCATCCACATCCACTGGGGCATGCTGATCCTATCAAATTCATAATGCATACCATCCCATTACATTCATACAACAACATATTACATATCTTTGTTGTAATTAATCTTTCTTGATCATACTTACATGTACACTTTGTTTCCCATACTAGAAAGATACTTAGTATGTCAATATATTTTCCATATACACATGCACATTCACTTGATCTTTAGTTTTGAATGCATAATTCCTATAGATCTTTACATGCAACAATGATGCTTGGCAATGTACCTCTTACCAGACCCACCGAGGCTCCTAGGGGAATCTAATTTCTTACACATTACAAGTTCTATTGTTTCATTACTTACTACTAGTTCCTAGCACACTAATTATTCTATTGGTACATACATTCTTTAACATACACTTTATCTTTCTAACATGCTAACAGGTGCTTCATGTGTAACATTTTCCTTATAGGAACTATTTTCCACCATGGTTATCTGTTACACTTTTCTTGAAAAAATTTTCCACTGTATGCTATTGTTTACAGGCTATGCCCTTTGTCTTGTATGCACACTATATTATTTTGGCCATTTTGACCATGATTTTCTTGTGACATTGTGACTGATGTCTCATATCTAAAAGCTACTTTTCGCAGTCTCTTTTGCATGCACATTTTCTTTTTTCACTTCTTTTTTATGACATGCTTTCTTCTGCTTATACTAACACATATATCTAGCCAATTTGTTCTCATGTTATTTGGTTTCTACCATGAACTTCGCATCTCCTTGCAAAGATACAATTTAAAATTAATTTCAGATCCTCTCCTTTGGGTGCATTCTCCTAGTGACGTCACATGCACCCCAAATGAGGGGGGCATACATTGAATCAATCCCTCATCCCATACATTAACCCAGAGCTACAACACAGTACAATTTAGGACATGAAAAAAGTAGGCTACAGTTTCAAAAATGACCTAAAATTTGACTTGGGTTCTTAGTTCAACATAAACATGAGCGCCCATATACAAAAAGTAGTGCTCAGATTCTCATGACCTCCCCTAAGTGCCTATGTTCTGGTGGAAGATAAAACTACTTTATCAGATGAAAAAAGTTCTCAAAAATTCCCAGATCAATTTTCATAGTACAAACATAATTCTCCAACAAGAAGAATGCATTCTTTCTCCATTTTCATCATGGAACAAATACAAAAATAATATGGTACAACTCAGAACTAAGCACGGATCACATCATGTACAATGGTGTATAAATTTGGGAAACAATCATGGAAGGAGAGTAACACTATACCTCTCTCCCCAAAAATCTTCTACCATGGCGTGAGATCACCCAAAAAACTTTCTCTTAGCATGAGATCACCCAAAAAAATCACTCTATACAACATTTTTAGGACATATTTCTATCATTTTACATTCATGATCATCAGCAACACATTTTCCTTTTACTAATTTTACACATGTTTACATACTTTTTGTAGACACACAATCATGCACTTTGGGTAATTATTTAGTCCTGATTACATACTATTATTTATGTGATTCCTACGTAAGATAAGCAATAATTAACCCATGTCTTTAGCCACCTTACTTTGATTTCTATTGTTACTTTTGGTCTCACACCCTTACTTGCCTAGTATGCATTTTTACTTTTTGAAATTTGTCTACCTGGACACAAGTGCCCAACCAGGATGCCAACACTAGGAGCCCTCATCCCCTCTAGGTGCTTCTATCCCCTCTGTACTTTGCTCTCACTTTTTGGGTCCTTTGTAGAAATTTTATCATCTTATATTTTTTGTATTCATCCTTTCCGGTGTTGATTACAAAAGTCAAGCAAGAGAATCATATAAATATAAAGTTATGTGATCATAATAAGGGAATAAGTATTAAGCAATAAGCACTATATATCACCACCTAAGGTTACATCTATCAAGGCATCTAAGAAATCCATTTCATCCATCTAGCTCCATCACAAGAGACACAAGGGCTGGTTTTTGCATCACACTTCATGGGAGGGAAGATCATTCTATTCCATGCACACATTTACTACATTCTACATCTAGCTACTTTCTCACTATTCCAAGTGCAACACACACACAAGAGAAACCTAGGGCATTATTCCACACACACACATAGAACTATATTGGGTCTGAGATGTAGTGTAGCACTCAGTTGTAAGTCCACCATTATGGTTGTTAAGGATAGTCTGAACCCTCACTTTACATCTTTCTTTTTTAGCATTTGATGTCTACTTAGGGGTTGTACATGTACATTCTTCATTGTAGGTTTCCAATGACCTCAGAGATCTTGGTGAAACCTTGGGGTGATCAAAGGTGAATATATTGTGACACATGAGAGGAGGTTTTCTAATCATTTACGTAGATCCGGGCACTTAGAAACATGTCTAGGGTGCCCACGGGTGCCTATGTCCCTCTTTAAGTGCCCCACTCTAACATGTTCTCCTAGTTTTTCATTTTTCTATGCTCTAGTGTGATGGTTTGAGCTTTGCATTTTATAATTTTCCAACTCTGTGCACTTTCTAGAACTCTGTGAATCAGCTAAGGCTTATTATCCTCTCTTTTGTAATTAGGGTTTTCATTATTTATTGCTTAATTTCTTAGATTTGTTTAATTACTTCTTTATTACTTTATGTATTAGAATACATTCAAATTAGGCTTGTTTATTTACACTTTAGCTTAATCATTTTGGTGAACCCGATCGATCAAACCCTTCCTCCTGAGTATGTATTCACCTTATCAAGTAGTGACTTAATACACATATCCTTCCTTTGCACTCACTAAGGTTTCAAGCATGGTTACTACTGTTGCTGCTCATTTCATGCAAGTTTGTACTCAACACCCTCCTCATTTTATTATTCCTCAGCATGATCCTTCTATCAATTTAGTAACTACTCATCACCCTCATCATCCTATTGCTCCACCTATTTATTTCCCACCGCCTATCACTTCTTTGACTTCTCCTTCTACCTCTAATGGTTATAATAACATTAAAAAACTTAACAATACACTAGCCAAAATCTCTCTCTATGACTTATTGTGCAGTGCACTAGATTTTTTTCAAACATTAAAGGATTCCCTTCATTCTATTCATTTATAAAGTGATAATTCTTTGGTGTTCTTCACACACCTCATTCAATCTCTCAAAATATTTCCACATGCTATATCATTCACTAATGAGGACATATTACCATTTACTAAAGAAAATCCATGTGTACCATTGCTCATCACTGTTGTTATCAACACCAATTGAATTAAACATGTTCTTATTGATAATGGATCAGCTATCAACCTATGTGTTTATTCCCTTCTAAAATAGATGGGAATTGATGACAATCTAAATTCTAAGAACTTTTCTCTTATTCAGGGATATGATTCAACTACTCGCACATACCTATGAACTATTTCATTACATATTAGAGTTGGGCCTAAGACTGTCCTCACCAAATTTTATGGTATAGATACTTCATTCTAATTTAACTTGTTACTAAGTAGACATTGGATTCATACAATGCAGGTGATCCCATATAATGTACACCAATACGTCAAATTCCTGCATGATGTCTATGAACATATAATTACTACAAACCCTGAACCATTCAAATTCTATCGTATAGACCTCATCACCACTATGCTTATTCATCCTACGCAACTCATTCCATATAGTAGTATTGATACATATGACATCGGCCAATCTAGCATTTCACAAACTTATTCTATCTCTCCAAGCACTCCAGTTATTTCTATTCATACCACTTCCATCATTTCAACCACAATATCTACTCATATACAAACTACTAATCATCTCGTTGATGCTCCTATTCATCAAGTGCACTACCTACCAACATGCTTGATATTGCAATACAACATGATAATGCAAACACAAATGATTCTGATGACTCTGAAGAAGACGTTGATCATGTTGAAATTAATGAAAAAGCATTAGGAAAACTCAAGTTCACTCCTATTCATATAGATGACTCTTGTTTCAATGAAACGTTCATGGCTAATAGCCCTAGTGAATACAAATTCAAGACTTCTCCCTCTACAAATGCTATGGTAGTTTACCAAGGTCTGTTCATACTTTGGATTATGTTTCACCCTCTTATGAGAAGTATGCATCTACATTACCTCATTTCACAAGCACACTCTTAATCAACAAAAATTATTGGCATCATATTCCAATGGATTTTACTTCTTCTGATACTATTTGCACATATGATAACTTAGTTAATCTTGGATTGATGCTTAATGATATTTTACCACTGCCTCACTTGCCTCATCTTATCATGGTTATTTTCACATTATGACCACCTATGGTATTTGCATTTTTCATCTCGTATTATTCATTGCACGTAGTCCTCGAACTTCTCCATTAATGCTCATTCGATATTGGCTTGACTATATTAGAGGCACTTTAGAATCCATTCATACTTTTATCTCTTTTCGCATGCCCTTCAGCAACGTTTCTATCAATAGTGATTCATCTCCTGGACATTCTCAAAATCTTACTCTTTGGTATGCACATGGATGCCCACCAACACATTTCATCGATGAAGAATATGTAATGACCATATACACTGTGCATCACAATGGCTCTTTATATGATCATCCTCATACTATTTCCTAACAAGTCTCAAAATCCACCCTAGTCAGCATCGATCAAGATGATGACGATATTTTAGACAGTGCAACTTGATAATTTTTCTCATGACCACATACTTGGGGGAATCGCACTTATTACTTCACCTATCATCGACACACATCTTAAATCCACCTTCTTACACTAGCACATACATATTATTTTACACTCTAGTATCACCATTTCACTATGAAGCACTCTTGTGCTATGGTTCACACTTGACTTTTGAGGGAATCTTATACACATGAACCTCACACACTGTACAGTAGATACTACACATTACACATCTTCACACATGAAATTTTCTACATATACAATCATCAATCCACTATGAATCATCTACACTTTGTGCTTTATACACTTATACATAATACACATTCACCACCCTACATTATTATACATTTAACATTATCCACATTTATATCTACACATATTACATTTCACACTATGACATTAACTCATCACCACACTTACTACACATATTACACATTTCACGTATCTAATTATATATACTATACACACTACCTGATGACAAACCCTAGTCTAACGGTTCATACTCGACTGCTGAGGGTCAAAATCAAAATTAAACCTCACCTCATGACACCTACATCATTATACAATTTCACCTTCACAATCAATCAATATTTTTATCATACTATGTGACATCTTTAGCCATCACCTTATTATTACATTTTCATGATATACACTTTTTGCTAAATCGTCACGCTAGCTATCACCATATTTATATATCTTGTGATATAGACTGTGTTACATCATCACATTTTATTCCATCATCATACACTTTATGCTACATCATCACACTTTCTAGAATCTTATTCACCCATCTAGTGATATACTTTGTAGGCTAAATCATCAAACATTCCAGAACATCATCCTTATGTCGCATTTAATATCATCACCTCTTTCAAACATCGCTCAAACCATTTCTCGATGACACACTCTCCTTCATGGTTCATTCTTGACTGTTGATGGGGCATAAATAAATTAACCTCATTTCATACATACAGATCCACTTGGGGGGCACACTACTCCTATCATTCACTCTATATTCCATTCCGTCACATCCACAAGATATTGCATATCTTGGTTACATTTAATTGTTACCTGTTCATCTTATTAAGCATGTTAGATAGATATCTTGTATGTCATTATCTTTATCATACACACATGCACATTCACTTTCCTTTCTAGTTGTGATCATAAATTTTATAGATCCATTACATGCAACATGTATGCTTGACGTAGTGCCTTTTACCATTCCCACAAAGGCTCCTAGGGACATCCACTTTCATACACTACAAGTGATATTATTTAATTTTTTATGTAGCACTTTACTTTATCATATTTTACATGCCTTGACATACTTTTTATCTTTCTAACATGCTAACAGGTGTTTCATGTGCAACATTTGTTTTGCAGGAATACTTGCTTCCATGGTTGTCTGATATATTGTTTACTTTTTCTTGTAATTGTTTGCGTGATTTTCCATATGTCTTGCTTGTTGTCTAATTGCTTGTGGCCACTATGGCCTTGCTTGTTTTACGACATTATGAGTGATGGACCATATTTGTAACATGCTTTTTGTAGTCTACATTTTCTTCTTGCGTGTTTACTTGCATCTTAGCTTACACATTGTCTTATTAGATTACATTTTGTATTTTACATGATTTTTTGAATTTTTCTGTACTAACACTTGTTTTTCGAACCACTTATTTACGTGTGCCTAGGTTTCTACCAATCCCATCCCCTTCCCCTTGCTGGGCACAAATTCAACACAATGTTCGGTCCTCCTTTGGGCCACATACTTCTTTAGTAATGTTACGTGCACCCCAAACAAGGGGGGGAATAATTTGGGTGAATCAGTCACCCCATACAACGTTATACACAACATTGTATCGATACAACACAATTTTAAGTTTCAGATAGGGCTTAGAATTATACATGGGTCCTTAGCAGAACAACCTTTCCTAGATGTTCTATACACAATGAATTTTACAGGGTAGACAATCCTTGGCACAAAAACACCATATGTAGTGGTGTTTTACATATCGGGAAATAGTTAAAAGTTGGTGAATGACACCATACAATTCTCCCTATAATTCGTCCATTACACTGGTGTGAGATTGCCTACAAAAATTGTGTGTCAACATCATCTACTAGATCCTTTATACACCCTTTTCTCATCACAGATTAGGTGCACATGTTCCTTTTTCTTTTTCATCATTTTCCATAATTTACCTACAAACATTTTACATATTTTTTATCATAGACATGCGTATTTGACTACTTATCAACTTCTCTTTTGTAGGTCCATCTATATGGGAAGCAGTAGACAACATCATCAAAATGCCAAAAAACAACATCACACACATCAACATCAAAAATAGGTACATCACAAAATCTACACATGTGCTTTCACCCTAGGTTCATTTTCATCATCACTTTTTACGCTTTCTCCTCCTTAGCATCCATGCTTCACATTTTATCACTTTTCACTTTGTATAGTCCCTCAGCACACTTTCTACATCAATCCACATGGTTATCAAGTATGCATCTCTATCTACTTTATGTTACCAAGCTTTCCACTCACCAAGATAAAGTGGGGCCAAATGTAGAGAAACAATCAGACACTTTGGGTAATTATATGGTCCTAATTACATACTAATATTCATGTGATTCTTAAGTAAGATAAGTAATCACTAACCCATGTCTTTGGCCACCTTTCTTTTCTTTCTATTGTTTCTTTCATTCTTACACCCTTACTTAGTCTACATTTTTAGTCTTCGACATTTGTCTTCCTTAACACTAGCACCTAGCCAAAATGCCAACGCCAGGTGCCCTCGTCCCCTCTATATGCTCATGTCTCCTTTGTACCTTTCTCTCACTTTTGGGGTCCTTTCTATCCGTTTGAGCATCTTATCTTTTTATTAGTCGACCTTTTTCAAGATTAATTATGAAATTCAAGTGAAGGAATCATATAAATATAAAGTTATGTGATCAAAATATGGGACCAAGTACTGAGCACTTAGCACTATCTATCACCACCTAAGGTTGCATCTATTAAGGAATCTAAGAGATACATTACATCCATCTAGCTCAGTCATAAGGGACACAAGGGATGGTTTTCTGCAACACACTTCATAGGAGGGAAGCTCATTCTATTCCATACACACATTTACTACATTCTGCATCTAGCTACTTGATTGTTATTCCAAGAGAAACCTTGGGCACAATTCCACACACACACACAAAAATAAATTGGGTCTAAGACGTAGTGCAATCACAGTTGTAAGTCCACCATTATGGTTATTGAGGAAAGTCTGACCCCTCATTTTGCATCTTTCTTTTTTAGGATTTGATGTATACTTAGGGGTTTTGCAGGTACATTCTTCATTATAGATTTCCAATGACCTCGATGATCTTGGTGCAACCTTAGAGTGACCAAAGGAAACCAAAGGTGAACATCTTGTTATCAAAGAAGGTTTTCTAAGAATTCCCGTAGATCTAGGCACCCAAAAATAGGTTTAGGGTACCCACGAGTGCCCCTTTCCCTCTCTAGGTGGCCAAGTCTAGCATGTTCTCCCACTTCTACATTTTTTTACTTCAATGCGACGTTCTGTGCTTCATATTTTCTAATTTTCCAACTCTATGCACTTCTAAAACTCTATAAATTAGCTAAGGCTTATCATCCTCTCTTTTTATATTAGGGTTTTCATTATTTATTTCTTATATATGTTTTAGTACTTCATTATTAATTTATTTACTGAAATATTGCATTCATATTAGGCTTTCTTATTTACACTTTAGCTTAATCACTTTTACAAAGTTTTTATAATGCATGACTTTTATTACTCTTTCACTCTTCTTTTGCAGGCCTCTCCTTAATACACAACAAGAAGCAACCCTACATCAAGAAAAAAAATAGGTACACCATGGTGCAACAGAATCCACTTGACCCCTAGGGTCACTTCCTCTTTCTTAGCTTCCACACTTCATTTTTATCACTCCACAATTTCAATTGTCTCTCCAAAACGATATCACCATCACACTCTACATGGTTATCAGGTACGCATCTCTTATCTACTTTATGCTATCAGGTATTTACTCAACAAAATAAAGTCAGGGAAAATGTAGACACAAAATCATGCACTCGCGTACATTTCTAGGTCCTAAAAAAATACTTGCATTTATAAGGTTCCTAAGCAAGAAAACTAGTAATTGAAAACTATATTTTTCCTTTTGTTTATGTTTCTCATTTTCTATTTGGCCTTTTACACCATATAGTCCCACTGGTACTTCACTTGCTTATATTTTATGACTTTAGACACCAACACTCAGATAGGATGCCAATGCCAAGGCACCCTCATACTTCTAGGTTCCCATGACCTCTTTCTACTTTACTCACTCTTTTTGGACCTCTTTTATCTTTTGGTCATCTTAGTTTCTTATGGGTCGGCCTTCAAATTGTCAATTATAAAATTCAACCAAGGGATTCATATAAATACAAAAATATAAAGCTATATGACCAACATAGAGGACCAAGTTCTAAGCATATATTATCATCGCCTAAGGTTGCATCCAAAGGCATATAAGAGCATCAAAGGCATCCATCTAGCACTAATTCAAGGGAAAAGGGACTACATTTTCTATAAACACTTCATAGGAAAGGAAAGTTAATTTTTCTATCCACACATCTACTTACGTTGGTACATCTAGCTATCACCCGCTATCAAGTGAACTTGCACAAGGGCTTCCTAGGGCATGATTCTATCACACACACATAAGAACTACATGGATTTTGAGATTTAGTGCAGTGCTTTGTCATAATTTAACTCAATCAGGTGACTTCCGGGGTCAATTCGACTCCCCATATTACATCTTTTATTTTTTATAGTTGATGTAGTTTGAGAGTTTTGCAAGTTAACATATCTTCACAGGTTATATGCCACTTTTGTGGATAAGGTGTGAGATATAGGCGACCAATAGTGACTACCGATGACACTTGTGTGACACCAGAAAAATTAGTTTCCAGCTCCTATGCAATCACAGGTGCCTAGAAGGAGTCCAAAACGCCCTAGTCTAGGATTATCCGACAACTCTAGATTTTATAAAGCATAGTTACGACAGTCTATCCTACTTCTTCATCAATCTTCCATTCTAGATTAGTTTAAGGAATAACACAAAATCAGCTAAGTTCTCTACTCTCTCTGGCACTTAGGGTTTTATATTTCATTAGCTTATTGCTTGTTTCAAATATGTAATTTAGCCTTTATTTATAATATATGACTCTGTAATTAGGATTTAACATTATTTCTATTTTTTCTAAATTAGTGGGGAAAATAACCCATCAAGATGATGGTGGTCAAGTAATATTTCCAAGATGAACGTTTATAGATAATATATGATGCTTGATGATTTGATAGGATGACGTGAGGTCGGTGTTGAATTTATGGGTTATTATGGGGAGGATTATTAAGAAGGAACAATAAAGTGGAGTGAGGAATGTTGTGATGGAGGAGGCTATGTAGAAGGTTGGGCTTATATCAAGGAGTGTTGTCAAGAAATATTGTCAAGATGCATGGGTGATCAAGTAATATTTCTAAGATGAGTATGCAAGATGAGATGGTGAGAGGAGTGTTGATATGCTGATGGAGTAACTTTTGGAGAAGGGGGATTGATAATGAGGTATGCAATGGAGGATTATGAAAAACAAGTGGTGATTGGAATAGATAATCAAGTAGGAGGAATAAATAAGGGGAATGATGACCATGGAGGTGGATGAGGAGCTGCAAGATAGATGAATTATCTTAAGCAACCTCCTCAAGTAAGATTGACATGTTTTATGGGTGATGAATTAATATTGCTAAGGTAAAAAGTGGGGGTGGAAGATGGCAAGATTATGTTCATGGGTAAGTGTAGGTGGATAGGTGATATATGTAAGATGGATGTTTAAAAAAAAATTACTTATGTTTTATGAATAACCATAATTTTTTTAAGAATATTTATTTTAATGTAGCATTCAAAAATACACACCATGATATAGGAGATCATGATGACCATATTATAATATGCATTGGGATTGACTCACATATGCAATTCATGAGTTAAAATAGACAACATATGATATCATACACCATGATAGAGAAGATCAGTATGCCCCTATAATAAATAAAAGTAACCATAAATGTAATACATGAATAAAAAATGATAGCATATGACATGAGGCACTGTGTTATAGAATATTAGGATCCACCTGTTGTGATATGTGTGAGTACATACTTAAGATGTAATAACTACACATAAAATACACAAACATGTAATGATTTTTTAAAATTAGATTTTAGTGACACCCTATTGATATTGATTAAAGTTAATTTCTACTTGAAGTGAATATTTGAAGGGTAGTAAGTGAATTCAAACTAGCCAATGTGTAGGAATAACTGATTCTGATAGTTAGTGGTTAAAAGATGTGTAGAAGGTGAGTTGTACATTACTCCATTTCTAGCTAGTAATCTATAGACATGACCGTGATGTATATGATTCAAGTCATAGTATTTATCTACTTTTATCTAGGAATTGATTTCCTCGATAGAGATACTAGAGACACCCCTAGAGAGAGTCTTGAGATGGTTTTTTAATTTTTTGTTTGCCATTTTTATGTGTATATTTGTTTTAATTTTGTTTTTTTCTTTGGTTTTAGTTGATACAATATTTCATTCTCTTGATTCCTCTTAAGGGGTTAATAATAACTAGTGGATTTATGAGGAATATGGAAGTGACCATGGAATTTATATCATCTATTATCAATAGATACACCTGAGAGTCTTCACAATAAGTATATTAAGTGACTGATATTGCCAAGATCTCAACAGAGACAATTACTCCTTTAGTTTCCAAGCATTGATAGACTAAGGTCACATGACTATAGTATAACCTATTTGATCATAATGAGTGCAACCAATTTTATTAAGAGTTCACTAAAAGTGATGGTGGGTGAATAGTAGTGCAAGGATACAATATCTATGGGAATTTGGCATTCTTATTACAATTAATAGATATTTAGATTTTTTTTGTAGTTTTAACACTGTAAAATTAAACAAAGTAGATGTACAGTGTTATGTAGATTTTATTTTTCTTATTTGGGATGTTGCAATACATTTAGATGGTGTGATGCTTTGAGTGTATTGGGATATTAGATATGGATTGGAACAATTATCATGATTTATTGAATGGGGATGATTTAGATTATGATTTGTATTGAGGTTGACTTGTTGATTGCACTGGGTGGAATAATTATTTTGATTGTATGGATGCTACTCATGATTTTGAGGATTTAGATTGTTGGGATTGATATTATGATGATTCAAATTATGATGAGGGGATATAAATTACTCTTTAAAAGAAGATAGGATGTCTAGTTTAACTTGGAAGTTTGGATGATGATCCTCTTGAGAGATATTTGCTAAGAATTATATGATAATTCCATAATCAATAAGTGCATGATTTTATTGGTTTCAAGTGGAGTATTCCAACCCAATGAGATCGAGGGATGGATCTATAATCCAAAATATGAGGTACATAGTGATGTAGATATCAAATAAATAAAGCTCAACTCATGCTATAAATAAAAATAGGATTATGTCTCCATTGTATGTGTGAGGGACTAGATCATGAGGTTCATTCCATGAATAAAGTAGGATAAGTACTGAATACAAATATGTAATCACAAAACTACATTAAATGTTAGTAATTTTATGTGGGTAAAGGACCTCCTCGAATCGAAACCCCATCGCTTTTCAAGGTTTATAAAATAACATGCTAAGACATGCAGTGATAAATAAAATAACTAAAATGAAATGGTATACCTATTTAGGGGCCCAAAGGGACAAAGCCATGGAGTAGGGTTTACTTTTGGATTATTTATGATTGTGTTTTATCTTCTTTAAAAATTTTGTAGTCACATCTCAACCGCAGGTGAGATATATCTCTCCTCTCTAATAATCGACAATATCAAACAAAATTCAAGCAAGGAAGTGTTGGCATGTGTGTGCTAGTGTTTTCATTGATGTAAAAGGTACAAGTACATTAATAAAAAAAAATTATCACAAGATGTGCAAGAGGAATTTTTTATTGATGATGACACGACCATAAAAGGAATGACATGGTAGCAAGAGTGGAAATGGTGAGAGTTACCTGGTTAAGTAGGCCTAATCAGGAGGTCTAGTCAACATGGGTGATGACACATGAAGAAAAGAGATGCATGAAGGCTTGTGAATCTTGGTAGAGGAATGGATAACATGTTGGTAGTGTGATGAGACACTCATACATGTCTCAGAAGGTGATTACATGGTTTGGGCATGGCTGTTGTTTCTATATCTAGACCTAGTCTAGGTGCTTGGTGGCCTAATGAAATAACAAGGTCATTTTCAGAGGTATGTGGACCCATGAGGGCACGTATAAGAGTGAGAAATGTTTTCTCAAATATTTTAGGGCATTTTTAAGGGATTTTAAGAAAAGGTATGGTGTTAAACTACTCTATCTAAGTCTAAACTAGACCTAATTCCATGACCTAGCTAGGAAATTCATGGTGGTTGATATGATGGAGATCCACGTATGATTAGATGAGTATTGAGGAAGTTGAAAGAGGTTTTCCTAAATCTATGGGTAAATTTTTAGGATTTACATGTTGATATTTTTGCATGATATGATGTTTTTAGCTTTAGCGAGCTCTAGAAGGTGAGTTTTCCATCCCGATATGAGATATTTTGTGATTGTTGGCATGTGAAAAGTTTACATGGAGACTTGATCCATTTAGGGAAGTTAAGGCATCAAATTAAGAATTTTTTAGAGATGTAATGAGATCAAATGATGTCTTGTGATTTATGAACGATTACTAAGAAGCCAAGGTGATCAAAAACTTCCATAAACACTAGTTTAAGAGCAATGGAGGAAAACTTGTTTGTGTGAGATAAAAATGAATTGGATCATCAAATGTGATGATTTGAGGTTATAGAAGACTCTCCAAGCTTTCTAATGGTGGTGATTTGGTGTCTTGACAATAGGTGGAGCCCATTCAAATCTACATGTTTTCCATTAGACCTATTATCTAAATTCATGTTATGATTTGAATGGAATCTAGGCTAGATGTTTGAGGTGATTTTAGACTTTGGTAAAGCCATTTCAAGGTTTACATAAGTTCAAAAATGAAGACTGGTTTTTAGGCCTAATAGGTAGTTTTTGACAGTCATGGTGAAAGGAGGTTCTTGTGTTAGAATTTGAGGATTCTAATAAATACATATTTAATCAACTTACATATTATATAATGTTACAATAAATATTTAAATAAATATTACATCATAACATAAGTAAATAAAGAAATACTTACAGGAAATAAATAACACAGGTGACACATTATTTATAGTGCAAAACCCCAACAGGGTTAAAACCACTTTGAAAATAACTTTTTACTTCAGAGAACTTATTTTACATGCAATAAGATCACCTCCTCATTTTAAAACCTATTTACCACGGGTAAAACCAAATCACTTGATTTGCACACCTTTGATATATTTCTCGAATATATCAAAAGAGGACCTAAAGTCCTTTTTATATAAGGTGATCGGGTATGTCTCCTGACCCACCTTTTCAACCTAAAATGGTTAACACATACACATAGATTTATAATATTTAATATTAGAAATATAATCATTTCACGATATTAAATATTTAACCTAAATTATATACCTAGGTTAACGTATTTAATAATAAAAATATAAATATTTCATATTATTAAATATTAACCTATATATTAGTGATGGACCCATATACATTAAGGATTGGCTAAACCACTTAATCATTATGTTTCAACATTCCCCCTTAATTTTAAGTTGGATAACATAACATATGTCAATAGATTACCTGCCCATGGTACACTACATGATCTACAATCCTTAAACCATAAAATTTTTAGGCTAGCATATCGGTTGAAGGAATTATAAAACCTTCTTATAACACCTTCATCATACTCAATTTACCTTTTGGTACAAAAATATTTAGAATCCCAAAGATCATCCCATGATCTGTGGCTAAGTATGATTTGTGAGTTTTACATGTTCTCGCAGGTTCTCATAAAAGGTTATTGAAACCAAGCATATAGGAGACTTTTATAACCAAGGACCTCCTTAACAATATGCTTGTACTGGATGTTTACCAGTAACCTCAATAACACTAAGAGTTTACTGAAGACCTCCTTTAAGATATTTCTATACTTCTTTCTAAAAAATAAGCCAGGGAGGTATACATGCCCAAAGGTCTTTTACAAATGCCCAAAGGTATTTTTACAAAAACCAAGTTCCATTAGGAGGTGACATTGTCATGCACACTCCCCCTCAATGGAAACTCTGAAAATCCAAGGTTTTCACAAAATTGATAAAACTTTACAACACTCAGGTACTTTGTGAAGATGTCAGCAACTTTCTCTTCAGTCAACACAAACTTGATATTTATGTCATCACTTAGCACCTTCTCGTGGGTGAAGCGTATATTTATATCAATGTGCTTCATCCTCTAATGTTGAATTAGATTCTTAATCAAGAGTAATACAACTCTAGCCACCACATAGAAGATGAATATTTCCTTTAACTTCCATGTGTATCTCTACCAATAGTTGTTGTAGCCACATGACTTCTTTACTTCTTCCATTATACTTCTCTTCCTCAGTAGAAGAAATGGAGATTGTTGATTGCATTTTTTGTTCCAAGTAATAGTTCCTACTCCAAAAAAACTTGAACACATCTAGTATATTTTATAACACAATATCAGTATGGTTAAAATCAATTCTTAGTATAATCCAACCCATAATTGATTATTCCTTTAATATATCTAAATTTTTTTTTACAAGATTCCAATTATCTCTAAAAAAGGTTTTGCATAAACCTTGAAGTAATTCCTACTATATAAGAAATATTTGATCTAGTTATAGTTAGATAAATCAAACTATCAACTAATAATGTATATAAAATAGGATCAACCTTTTTCATATGCAGATTTAGGGTCAATATTTATTCCAACTTCCATTGAAGTAGAAAATGGTTTATAATCAATCATAAGAAACTTTTTCAATACAATGGTTGCATATTATGTTTTGAAAAATAACAATAGAATGAAATACAATCATACAAAGAAACATGATGTGAGATACCTAACTCATACATTTCAAAGTACTGCTTCAATTTCTCTTTAATCCTATGAATTAAATCAAAATTGTCACTAGTCAAAATCAAATCATCAACATATATACATATAATGATAATATGTGAGCCTTATTGCTTAGTGAATATATCATTGTTAGAAGATAAATTAACAAAACCTAATAGTTTAAAGAAGGAAACAATTTTCGCATACCAATCTCTAAGAGCTTGTTTTAAACCATATAATGATTTCTCAACTTATAAACATAGTTTTATTTACCATTTTTTTCAAATCTTTTAGGTTGAAACATGTAAAGTTTTTCTTTTAAATCACAATTCAAAAAATTATTTTTCCTATCCATTTGGTGGATTTCCCACCCAAATTGAGTGGCAATTACAAATTAGGCCCTAATAGTACTCATTTTAACTATAGGAGAAAATGTTTCAAGATAATAAATACCAGGTTTTTGATTGAAACCTCTAGCAAAAATCCTAGCTTTATGTTTGTTAATACTACCATCAACATTATACTTTACTTTGTATATCCACCTAGACCCTATAATACTTCGTGGCTCAGGTTCATACAAGGTAATTAATGCATGATACATATGATGGCTTCTGGTCATTTTCCTAAGGTTAATAGGATTTGAACTTTCTAACATAGATTGAGCCCAATTTAATTTCTTATCTAGGAAGATAAGAGTTTCAAAAACATCTATAGCATCAAAACATCATCATCATGACCATTTACTAAATCAGAATCAAAACCATCATTTAGAAGCATTTAATGAAGTAACTTCAAGAGAAGAAGACAACACATGTAAACCTTTCACTAGATTATATCTATATATTTCATATAAGCTTTGATAATTAACATGTCCTAACCTTTCATGTCATAGTTTTGAATTATTCAAAATCTAAGATATAAAACATTTTGCAGAAAAGAACTCATCAAAAATATACATACCATTTCTTTGAATTCCTTTAGTTATTATAATCCCATTACTATCCTTGATATACCAAGTATCCTTCATGTATGGATTCTAGTTGTGTCCATACCTCTTTTAGATGTTCTATATTACCAATGTGTAGAAGGTACTCATCGTTCACATTGCAGAAAATAATAAAAAGAGCCTCCTGCATTCATTGTAAGATTACATTCATGTTATCTACAATTTCTTGATGACTTGTGGGAGCAACATCAGATCCAGAAACAATCATCCAGAGTTTCCTTGCCATAAATTCTGTTTTGACGCAAATGTTGTAGTTGGTTTCATTTAGGATTTAGGTTTTTTCAAGACAGAAATAGTTACACGCCATTGTTTTCCTAAACCTGTAAAACACACCCCATTATAATATATAATGTACCACAGAGTTAGATACATATTTATCGATAATAAAAATAACACTCTTAATAGAATTAGATCTAAAGAAACTATTTGATCATAACTAATTTTGTCATTACAATGCATTATAATTAACCTCCAATGATCAAAATAATAATCCGCAATATAAAGGGCCCTGCCTTATACCCCAGATTTATATAAAAAATATTTTTGACTATATAGAAGTGAAGAAGAGACCCCTACGAATGCATAAGAACTTCAAATTTCTAAAAAAATAATGTAGACAAAAATCCGGTCAGCTTAAATTTGACGTCTAAATGACTATCATAATGGCTTATTTTTTTGTCTTTCGTGACGGTCATTTGACCGTTAATTTTAACACAATGAAATTTTCTTGGAACCTACGAGCTTAAATTTGATGTTTAAATGACCTTCATATTGTCTTATGTTTGGTCTACCGTGACGATCATTTGACCGTCAAATTTAATGAAGCCAAAACTTGTGTATTTCTAGAATGTGGAATTCCAGAGTTTCTTCTTCTGTATAATATTAGGGAGGTTATATTTTAATACATTATAATAGCCTATTATAATTTATAATATAAAAATATATACATTTTAGAAAAAAAAAAGGTATATAGTTTATAGAATGTAAATAAAACACAACATATAGTTCATAAAAATTATAAATTATAGTATATTTTTTTATATAAAAAACACAATGACCAAATAAAAAACATTGGCCACTTGGTATGTAATTATTATTTTAGGTTTTTTATAAACATAAACTATGCCAAGGTGGCCCACATTAATATGGCATGATAATTTGGAAACATAAGTTAGGATATTAAAAAAAAAATTAAATTAAACATGCCATACTTACCAATGCCACGTTAAAAACCTAAGAAAATGCCATATGATTTTAAAACCTACTTAGGTTTTAAGTTTAAATTTTTTTTATATCTCACTTAGAAGAAAGAATGGGGCCACTTTAGAGTTGAAGTAGTTTTTACAGTTTAAGTGTCTATTTTTTGTAATGAACAAGTATAGGATTAAACCTAGTAATATTGATTACTAAGGCCACCAACCTTCAACTATCCACCATTCACCATGTCGGGCATTAAGATTAAAACAATCTTTTATAGTTTAGGTATGTTCAAAACTTTTTTTTACGGAGCCCAAACAAATGGGGTAGTTATATACTATAGTATAAGAACTGTATAAAATATATAGTTTTCAAATTATATAAATTTTAATACGATGTTTATATAAGTTATTATATAAACTTTATTCTATATATTTTTTAATTTAAAAAAATATAGTTATATATTAACTATAAACTATAGTTTTTCAAATCAAATTCTTTTAGAGGGGTCCAAAGAACACTAGTATGAATTTACCTTCAAAAATATTTAACCTGCAAACATTTGAAATTATATAAAACATGAAAATTATTTCATATAGTAATAAATCCTTTTTTTTCTGTATGTAATTTTCAAGTAGGTAAATATTTGAAGCCCCTTTCACCTGGTGGACACATCAATCTCCAAATAAACTATTAATTCCATATAATTTACAAAATGTAAAAGAAAGTAAGAATCATATCATATTACATCTGCCTCCCTCCCCCCCCCCCCCCCCCCCAAAAAAAAAAAGGGATTTAAAATTGGAAAACCCTTAAAAAAAATTATCGAGAGTTTAATTGCACAAATGTAGTGCCAAAATAAATTGGGGGAAAAAAAGAAGGGGAAGAGATACTTTTAAATACCCTTTCGGGTTGGTAGAAAAAAACCCATACAAATTAAATAAATAAAATAAAAAATATTTGATCTTAATTTATTTAATTTATCTCACTCTGTTACCATGTTAGAATTTAAGGATTCTTATAAATATAGATTTTAATCAACTTACATATTTTATAATGTTACAATAAATATTTAAAAAAAGAAATACATTACAAGATAAGTAAAATAACACAAGTGACATAATATTTATAGTAGAAAACCCGCAATAGGGTAAAAAAAAGTTTTAAAATAACCCTTTTACTTCAAAGAACTTATTTGACATCTAAGTAAGATCACCTCCTCCTTTGAAACCCTATTTAGCTAAGGGTAAAAATCAAATCGACTTAATTTGCACACTCTTTGATCTATTTCCTGAATATATCAAATAAGGGTCTAAAGTCATTTTTATATAAGGTGATTGGGTATGTCTCTTGACCCACCTTTTTCAACCTAAAATGGTTGACACATACACCTAGGTTTACAATATTTAATATTAGAAATATAATAATTGTCATGATATTAAATATTTAACCTAAAGTATATACCTAGGTTAGCTTATTTAATAATAAAAATATAAATATTTCATATTATTAAATATTAACCTATATATTAGTGATGGACCCATATATATTAAGGGTTGGCCAGGCCACTTAATCATTATGTTCCAACCTCTTGGGCATGTGTGGCATAAGTGTAAGTGTCTAATGACTATGAGGGTTTTTTAGACATATAATATGACATGTTCCATGCTTTTTTGAGTCCTACATGTCAGTTTGATTGGAAAATATTAGCTCACAAGTTGACTTACTTGATAGGGTTGAAGGACAGTGAAATGTATTTGGTGTAATTGGTATGAATGACCAATATCTTGTCTTGATATGTGATATATAGCTATTCGAGAGTGATGAGGGGCTCAATTTTATCCTCTTCCATGTACTAAGAGGTCTTGAGGGTGTCAACAGAGGTGTGATAAGATCATATTTTCAAGACTAGTTTTTGGGTAGTGTATGTATCTTGGAGGACAAAGATGTTTTGATGACTCTATGGGATGATTCATGAAGTATAACATGTTTTTTGATGTTACTTAGGTCAGTAGATTTATAATGAGTGGTTTCATGCGATGGTTGAGGTGATGTGGTGTCAGGGGAAACTTGGTATCCATCTTTGAAGACTAATTTGTTGGAGGTGCTGATAATGAGTAGGACACAATCCTAATTGTTGGTGACTTGACTTATTTAGCTGGTCCATATGTTGTTGATATTGTAAAAGGTATTGAGAGGATGTATTTGACATTTTTAAATATTTTGGAGTCGCAATATAATTTCTTTGTGATTGTAAAGCTCATAATGTGACCGTTGGAGATGAAATCTTATTTTAGAATTTATAGTGCAAGGTTATGTGTTTGGATCATTGCCAACCTACTTGGTCCATAAAAGTGTTTTAATATGATGTTCTATATATATTTTATTGTTGGTATGATTAAATTTAATGGTCATGGCTGACCTAAGGTGTTTGTAATCATGATTCATGTATATAAGAGCATTATATTTGCTCATTTGAGCTAGTGAAGTAGAGAGAGTTGTGTGTGAGATAGAGGAGGTGAAAGAGAGTGTTAGAGGGATCCAAGGAAGAGTTAAGAAGAATCATGAGAAGGTGATAATGGAGGCGTATAATTTCTTCAATGTCATTAGACTGAATCATCTTATCAAGGAGAAATATTGAGTGAAGACGGAAAAAGATTTGTTTGAGAGGATTTTGAGGTGTATGAGTTAATCATGTGATCACATTAAGTTGTTTGAGAAACAAGACATAGGTGATCTTCATATTCAGGTGGATATTTTGGTTCTTGGTCATCTTAGGGGGTTGTATCCTCCTTGTAGGGTTGGTGCCTTACTAAACATGTGTTTGTGCTCCTTGTGGGAATAATGTCTCACTAAATAAATCTTGTGTGATGTGTAATATTCATGTAAGTCTTTTGAATTGAGTATTATATTAAAAAAAAATAGTGGGTTTTCTTCCCCTTGAGGTTTTTCCACTTTATATCAGGTGTATTGTTTACTCTCTCATTCATGTGTATGGATGTTCATGATTAATATGGTTTCAATACTTGATGTATGTTGATTTGACGCTTTGAATAGTGTATACAACTTAAGGAAACTAAGTAGATTTTTTAAAGGACTAATTCACCCCCCTCTCTTATTACATTGTGATTTCAATGAATAGTATCAAAGAAAGGTCATTTTGAATAAGTTTAATCACTTGAAGGAGATCCTTTGAAACACTAAAATGGTGAGTCAGCAGATTGACACTTCCTCTAGGAAATCTCCCCTTGTTTGATGGGTTAAACTATGCATTTTGGAGAATCAAGATGAGGACTCACATCATGTCCTTGGGATGTGGCATTTAGTAGTATGTGATATAAAGGTATGCTATTCCTCAGACTCCTCCAACCAGTGTTGCAAATAATAATGATAACGATGAAAATTCCAAAGAAATGAATTCAATTTTGTGTGGATTGGCAGAAGTAGAACTTGTCAAGGTTATGCATTACACATCTAATAAATCCATGTGGGAGAAGCTTAAATTCATCTATAAAGGAGACTCCAAAGTGAGGATGGAAAATCTCTAGACATTCAAAAATTAGCTTGAAAGCTTAAGGATGAAGGAAGAACAATCTATTGCTACTTATCTACTCATGGTTGATCAAGTTGTTAATACTATCTGAGGCTTAGGTGCAGAGATAAAAGAAGAGGTAGTAGTGCAAAAGGTGTTGAGATATATAACTCCCAAGTTTGATCCCAAAGTTTTTGCCATTGAGGAAGCCAAGGATATGAAATTTATGTTGATGGATGAGCTCCATGGTATTTTGAAAACATATGAGATGAGGATCATTGATTCAAAACCTATCAAGACGGAAGTGGATTTCAAGGATGAGAAGAAATCAAAGGAAAATAATACCACTAATGTTTATTAGGATAATATTGATGATGATGAGTTGATTGCAATGCTTGTTAAAAGGTTGAAACCTAGTTTAGGAAAGTATAAAGGTAAGGTTCCTTTTAAATGCTTTAAATGTGGTGAAATAAGTCATTTTGATAACAATTTCCCTTGTAAGCACAAAGATGAAGATGATGAAGATCATGACAAAAGGAATCAAAAGTATGAAAAGTGAAAGAAGAATTTCAAGAGGATTGAGAACAAGAAGTCCAAGAAAATTTTATACACCAAAGATGAATGTTTCTCATCTAAAGAAAGTACTAATGATGATGTTTTTGACTTTGATTTTGAGTCCAAGCATGCGGATATAGGTGATGAAGTATTGTTTATGTCTAAGGATTCTAAGGGCTCTAAAAGTGAAGACTCCATACTATTTGAAGATTCTTGCATGTAATATGAGGTAGAAGAAGAGGGAGATGGCCTATAAACTGAGCTAAGGTGTGTTCAAAAAGAGCTAAAGTATGTTGAGAATAATATCAAGAAGTTTATAACACAAGTCAAAGATTATGAAGGAAAGATTCATGATCTTGAGGAGAAGCATTGGCATTAAACATGTAAGTTTGATGAGATAATCAAACAATAAATTAGATCATGATGAGTCATTTTGTAGCTAGGGATGAGATCTAACTGGCCCTCTATCACTCAAATGTGGAGAAATGGATAGCACCCTCAAGAGGATTTGATCTATCCTCACTATTTTAGGTTGTGCCTTTCAACCAAGGTAAGAGAACCTATTTTGTAACCTCTTGTTATTGGAGAATGATGGTAGATATCCTTCCTAATGAATAAATTTTATAGAGAGACCTTGGAGAAAATATGATCAATGCACACCAAATATAACTCTCACGAGTTGTCACTTCTAGATCATGGAGATATTTTCTGGGCAAGGTTCAAAGGTTACTAAAGACATTTGGGACCCTGATTGCTTCTGCATTTTTTTGGTAATGGAAATTATGCATTTGTATGCACACAGGACAAACAGGGGTAGTACAGGTAGGATTGGTTGTTTTTGAATGAATTTTTGGTGGGAGGTGGGGCAGGATGAACTTGATTCACTAGATCCTTGAGGAATCTTACAAAATGGAAGGTTAAACCAATAGAATGCCACAGAATAGCTAAAATGTTTCTTTAACTAGAATATGTGCTTCAATGGAGGCCCAGATTAGCACTCTTTCACACAATATTTGAGATTCTATCATGAAGGCTCGAGTTAGAAAACCCAACAAAGCATCAAGATCTAAGCCAAATCACGCCTAAGGTACACCCAGAGGCTTACAGACAATCTCTGTCAAAAGATGAAAGAAAAGTGATTTTAAATCATTTATTCCAATCCCAGATGAAAGCTCTTCTGAGAAATGAAATTGTAGATGCCACTAAACTGTCACAAGGATTGAGGCCTGTGTGATTGAATCAGATTTTAATACAAGATTGCAACAGAAACAAGAAAAACTACTCGCATACATTCAGAAATAAAACAAACACATTTTTCTCAAGACAACACAGAATAACTCAAATTTGATTAAATCTATCAGCAGGGGAAAGTTTCTAGAATAGTCTCAGAGCTTGTCAATGGTTGTACACTTGCAACCACCTTGACATGATCAGATTTAATACAAAAGAGATATACAAGCTTCTCAAAATGCTTCTAAAAAAGATGGGCTCTATCAAGCTTTCTATTAGAAAAATCAGTCCCGACCCCTAACACTCCAACCATTTGCATGAAAAATTTGTGCCATTTATAACATTTACAACAGGGACCCTTTTCCCCTCCAAAATCCAACCTTGAGTGCTACCAGTGCTTGCCATGATTTTGATCATGATTCTCAGAATCAGATCTGCAAAAAGTCGCCAGGTGCTCGAGGGGGAAGATCTCATCGAATATCTCCCGCATTCAACTCCTTCCTCTGGTAGATCACTCTTTCTTCAATTTTCCAACCACTTCCACCCCTAATCTATCAAATCTAGGATCCTTGCATGCTCAGGAGAAGAAAAATGGAAAATCTGATTGAGCATGATAGTCAGACCATTTTAATGGTGAAAGATGTCTTCCAGATCTTCCCACCAAACTCAGATATCAACATTAACTCCCCTCTCTGCTTGGCATGTAGGAAATACCAAGAAATCATGAAGACTCACACTTCCAGGCATGTTTCAGTAAAATGGGGGGAAAATCAGATTCAGACTCTCAGCTGCCATTGATCTTTACTTTGAATTTGGGCCATCCACGTGGAAGATTCAAACTTAAAAAATAGACCTGGGGGCTTCCTCTGACTTTTTACAACTTTTGGAAAAATGGAAAAAATTTCCATTTTTCTCTGCACCTCCGCCCTCGAGAAATGAGCCTGACACGTGTCCTAAGGTGGGCCCCAGCGGAACCATGGATAAATTCTGCCATTTCACCCTCTTTTTGGAAAAGGGAAAATTTTCCAAGTTTTCCCCGTAGCTCTGCCCTTGAAAAACTGGCCCAACACGTGTCCCAATGTGGTTCCAGTGGAACCACGCTTCCCCTTTTACTTTTAACTCTTTCTTCCCAAAAGGAATTTTTTCCAAATTTCCCCCGAGAGTCCGCACCTCCGCCATTGACCGGAGCAAGCTTTGACCTTTCCTTTATCAGGCCCGTGGGCCATTTTGATGTTTTTAGTCATTTGCATGTCAAGGGGAAAAAATCCAAATTTCCCCTGATGGTCCGCCTCCCCACCCCTTTGACTTTTCAAACTGCCATGTGTCACCATGGTGCACCTTGAGATGGTCCCAAAAATTTGATACCTTGAATGAGCATGGGCTTACCACATGTCCTGGCCTGGAAAAGTTTGTCTGAATGCTTGAAGCTCAGTGGAAGGCACCATGTTTCATGCTCTGAGGCAGTTTCCTTTGGCCGTTGAAAAGTCTAAGAAAAATGCAAAGTGAGCAGAGGCCTCCATGTGTCCTCCTGGTGCTTCTTTAAAATGAAACGCAAGGGCCAGTCCCCAAACATGTGTGGTTCCTCCATGTTTCCCAGACCTCCCGAAACCCTTTGAAAAAGACTAAGTATGGGAAAACCCAACAGAAGCCTCCACGTGTCTCCATGGCGTAATTTCAAAATGGTGCCCAAAGCGGAGACCCTGAATGAGCATGGGCTCACCACGTGTCCCCATTTTCTGCCACACTGTTTTAGCTGCATAAAAATTTTCTAAGTCTGGGAAAAATAGTGGAAACCTCCACGTGTCCTCCCGACGCTACTCCAGGGCCAAACCAAAAAGTAGATCCTCAAACAAACGTCATTCATCCACGTGGACAAATTTTAAGTTGAGGTGATTCATAGAAATTTTTGAAGTACCCAGTTGAGCCGCATCCAACCAAAAGGTGCCACATCCCCTGTCGATGCAAGGATGTAAATTTGACCAGGAGAAACACTCGTCAAACCGTAAAATATAGAAAAATGATCATTTGAGCCTGAAAATGAAAATTTCTCCAAGGAAAGAGAATTTAGAAGTGTTACAAGGCTCAAATATGTTTCTCAGAGATACATCCATTCATTTTTCTTCAAGTATTTAGGGAAGAAATGACAAGGAAGACAAATCCCAACCATGGAGAATGGAAAATATGGGAGAACCTGAGTTTTTAGATGAACAGAGAATGGGAGACCCAAATTACAGACCTTTTCCAGAGGAACAAAGAAACAAGGAGCAAACCATGGACCCATAAGTGATCTATGACCTAGGAATAGATTAAAAATGGCAACAAAGATTAACCAGGCACAACACGGGGAAAAAGAAAGTGACAGAGGCCGTAAATCGATAGATTTTCAAAGGAAAACTGGGGTGAGACTATTTTGAGCACCAACATCGGCTCTGACTCGGGGATGGGCACTCCCTGTGAGTGCCACAAGAACAAAGGTAGACCAAGTGCCAAAAATATCCATTGGGAAATGGAGTCAATTTGTAGAGTAGAGAAACAGAGCCATCTCCAAAAAACAAAACAGAGAAACCAGCAAAAACAGGTCACCGAGGACCAGAATGAGCAAAAACACAAAAGACAAGAAACAAACAACAAACTATACACTGTACACAAGATTTTTCCTTGATTTAGGGGAATCAATCCAAGAAATGCTTCAAATGCCTGCCATTAATAGGAAATTCAAGTAGTTCACCATCTAATCCTTGAGGAAGAAGGTATGCTCACCAATCCTGATATCAATGGAGTAAGGGCCCATCCATAATGAGTCAAACTTGCCATGCTTGCCCTTATCCTCATGTCTGCTATCCCATAGCAACACAAGATCTCCAACATTGAAGGCCCTGGGAGTGACCTTCTTGTCAAATAACTTCTTCAGCCTTGCTCTAAACTTTACATGCCTCTGGTGGGATGCCCTCCTCTCTTCATCAAGTTCAACAATCTGGTTAATGCGAGCATCATAAGGACCTACCTCTTGATCTTCCAGTTATTGCATAAACTGATATGAAGACAGTTGCATATGAAGAGGTAGTAGGGCTTGAGTCCCATATACCAACTCAAATGGATTCTTTCCAGTAACCCTCTAGACAAGTGATCCTATCTTCCCAAATAGAAAACTTCAACTGTTCACCCCACTTTCTCTTGTTTAGCTCCAAGGTTCTTCTGATAATATTCAACAAGTTTTTATTACTGGACTCAGCTTGTCCATTTCCTTGGGGATTGTAATTGGAGGCATATGTCAAGTTGATCCCATACTCCTTGCACATTGCCATCAAAGGTTTAGCTCTAAAGCTCATGGCATTGTCAACAACAATCTTGACTGGCACCCCAAACCTGCAGATGATATGGTTCAACAGAAAATACATGACAATTTGGTGTGTTTCTCTTTTGGTGGGGATTGCCTCCACCCACTTGGTGAAATAATCAGTGGCTACAAGAATCCACTTATGGCCAGCACTTGAAGGGTCTGAAATCTCACCAATGAAATCCATTCCCCATTGCTTGAATGGAGCTTCAATTGATACATGCTGCAAAGGAAGGGAGCCTCAAGCTTTTAGTCTTCCATAGAAGCACTGACAACTCTCACATCTTCTAACAAAAAGAGTTGTATCCCTGAAGAGATTTGGCCACCAATAACTAGCCCTCAGGATCTTGTGTGTTGTGACTCTTGCAGCAAAATGTCCCCCACATACTCCTCCATGGAGATCAACAATTATCTTGGGGGCTTCTTCTTCAGTAATGCATCTTAAGAGGACTCCCTCTGGGTTCTTCCAAGCCAACCCATAATCAGTAATGACATATTTCTGGGAGGCCAACTTAAGAGCCCTTTTCTGGTTCTTACTTAAATGCTCAGGGCAGTATAAGTGTCTGAGATAGAAAATCACATCCTTGTACCACTCAGAACTCATCAACCTTTCAAAAACACCTACCCTTTCTTCTTCTACCTCATTTACCTCAATAGTTTGCAAGTTGCTCTCAGCCATAAGCTTAGCCAAGCCCAAACCTCTCACCAACTTCATGGTTTGGATATCCATATCATATTCTTGCAACTTGTTCACCCACCTACATCTTTTTCTTGAGACCTCCATCTCTAATAAGATGTCCTTCACCATGGTGTGGGGAACATAAGCCACCACTTTAGAAATTAGAATGTAAGGCCTAAAACCTTTGTTGCTTTTACTAAGGAAAATGCCTGCTTTTCCATGATAGTGTACTTCAGCTCAGCCCCCTACAAGGCCTTACTAAAAAAGGCAATTGGCCTCTCAGCCCCTTCATCATCCTTCTGTAGCAGGACAGAAGCAATAGTGTTCTCTGAAGCAAAGGAAAACAGTTGGAAAGGCTTCTTATAATCTGGAGCTGCCAAAACAGGGGCATGTTTTAATGCCTCTTTGATTCCATTGAAAGCTTGGATGGCAGCCTCCTCCCATTTGATGACCTGGTCTTTCTTCAACATGGAAGTGATTGGAATTGTCAACTCAGAAAATTTTGATATGAATCTTCTGATGAAATTTATCTACCCAAAGAAGGACTGAATTCCCTTCTTGGTTCTTGGGATTGGGACCTTGCTGATGGCCTCTACTCTTTCTGGATCAATCATCACTCCTTCTTGTGACACAATGTGACCAAGAAACTTTTCCCTTCTGCACTCCAAAATGGCACTTCTTTGGATTGAGTGAGATGCCATATTCTCTACATCTTATCAGCATCTTCTCCAAGTGCAGCAAGTGGTCACTTCTTTTTCTAGAAAACACAGTCACATCATCCTAGTAGACAATAATAAACTCATTGATGTAACCAACAAAAGAAACATCCATTGCTCTTTGAAAGGTGGCTCCAGCATTCATCAGACCAAAGGGCATCCTGACATAAACATAGGTCCCCCAAGGAGTAGTAAAGGTTGTCTTGATCCTTTCTGATTCCTTCACCACAACTTGGTTATAACCAGAGAAACCATCCAAGGTGGAAAGAAACTCAAAACCAGTCACTAACTGCAGCATGTTCTCCATATTTGGTAAAGGATAATTATCCTTCATTGATGCTCTGTTTAGATTCCTGAAATCCACACATAACCTGATATCACCATTCTTCTTTCTTACTGGTACTAGGTTTGCAACCCAAGAAGAATACCTTGTGGGCTGAATAATCCCTCCATCTCTCAGCTTCTTCAGTTCCTCTTGCATCTTGAGAGATAAGAGTGGGTTGATGGGCCTCTGTTTCTACCTGAATGGCTTTGCATTAGACTCCAAGGGAATCTCATGCTGAAACAGGTCCTCTCTGTATGCTTTTAGTTCAGAATAGGTCCAAGCCATGCAATCTTGGTATTTCTTCAACAATTGGATGTATGAATACTTCTCCTCCTTGCTGAGATTGCTTCCTAACCAAATTTTCCTTGGCTTCTCCTTTGTACCAATATCATGCTCCTCAATATCCCTTGAGGCTTCCATGCATCTATTAACAATGTGATCAACATTATCAAAATTGGACTCAAGAGCAACCAACCCTCTAGGAATGGTATTGGTCTTTAGCTGGATGATGCCCTTGCCAAACAAGGTTTCTTTTCCTTCTGTTGTACATACCATTGGCTCCAAATCAATGCATTGATCAGAAAAATCTCCCTTGTTCTACAGAAATCTTCTGATCTGAGCATCATCATCAAATACCTGCCAGTGTTTAATGTTGTCAGGGACAGAAGGTCTTGTCAATACCTCAACATCATATTCAAAATATGGGGACATCGTACAATTGTCAAACCATGACCCCAACACTGCAAGCTTGTCTGCCAAGTCATTGAATTTCCTATCATGATGCACTATGTTGAATGAATCAAACATCTCAATAAGATCCCAAACTACATGTTTATACTATTTCATTCACTGATTCTTTGTGGCATACAATTTTCTGACTTGTTTTACAATTAATTATGAGTCTCCTTTGACAATGATGTCCTTGATACCATATTTCCAAGCAATTCTTAAACCCAACAACAGTGCCTCATACTCAGCAATGTTGTTGGTGCACTCAAAGTTGAGTTTGAAGGAAAAAACAAATTTTTCCTGACCAGGAGAAAGTAGAACAACACCAGCACCATTCCCAAACTTGGAGCAAGCTCCATCAAACAATAGAGTCCAAGGAGAGCCTGATTGTTCAAGACACCTGCATTCCTCAATCTTGTGCTCCTTTCCATCAGCAAATCCTACAAAGTTGTCAGCATCAACATTTGTGTACAATACTTCATAGGATGCATTGTTGGGATCCTCAATAAGATGCAACATTTTCTTTTCTCCATACAACCTGACAAGGCTACCTTCAATTGGAATGGTGGCATAGGACATATCCATTTGGACACTCCCACCAACACTAGCAGCCCATTTTCTTGACAGTAGCATGCCCCACTTGGCTGGGCAGTCAACGATGACAACATCAAGTTTTAAATTTTTACCTAGGTAAGTTGCAAGCTGCACCACCAAACCCTTCACACATCCCACTACTGGCACTTCTCTGGAATCCATGGCAGTGCACTTCCCATATGCTGCTGTCACTTTGATATTCATCTCATTCATGACTTCCAGAGGCATGACATTACATGATGCCCCTGAGTCAAACATGCAGTTGTGCAACAGTCTGTCCTTAATGATCAAAGTGGTGAAGAATGGATCCACATTCATCTAAGAGTCCACCAAGGATGTCCCCAAATAGACCTCAGGTGGTTCATCTAGCTCCTCCAATGCTGGTGGTGTTTCTAATTCTTGAATGATTGGAGGAGTCTCCACAATATTTACATTTCTACCTAGGGCAGTCTTCTCTTCTTTCAATCCCAAGTATTCAAATGCTCTCTTTTTGTGCTCAGGAATCCTAAGAAACTCAAAAATTGGAACAGAGACTTTGATTTGACTTAAAACTTGGGCAATATCATATGGGACATTCCTTGGAAAGGTAGTATTGGAAGGAAAGCCAAACACACTCATTAGGTGGTACAGGATTTTTGATAACTTGGGCATGAGGAGGGATATGATTTTTGTTTAGAACTGCAGGGCTTTTGGGAGATGCATCTTTCTTAGGAGCCTCTTTAGGAATGTTTGAAAGTAAGGGAGCTTTTGGCTTGGCTTGAGGCCCTGTCCCTTTGACAACCTTACTTCTTGTGTTATATTCCTTCTCTTGAGCAACAACAACATTCATCAGTAACTGTCTATCCTCCTCAGATGGAATTCCTCCATCATACTTCTTTATCATTAAAGCCCTTAAATATTCAAAGTCATTATTGGGAAATTCAAAATCCTGTACAATATCTACTTCTAAAATATGAGAGGGAGGAAGAATAGGTACCCTATGAATGCAGTCCCAAAAAGTGGCAGCAGTTTGGGCACTTATCACCTCAGTTGAAGTTGCCCCTTGTTGTAAGCTTGTGGAACAACCCATCATGCAGACATCATCATCATTGTCATCAGCTTCTTCTTCTTCTTGTTGATCTTCTTCACAAGGAGCATGAGGCATGAAACATTTGTCACACCAATCAATGACATTTGTCTCCTCCACAATAACAACTCTGGCAGCCAAAGGATCAGGTACCATTCTGTTATCCCTAGCTTGGGACTATCTATTTCCAAATCCAACAGGTCCCTTGCCTCTATCATCAGATCTTTGGTGATTTGTGAACCTATCTTGGCCTTGTTGCTTGTGTTGACCTTGTGAGTTCTTCCCAATTCCCTTCTCATCCCAGGCTAGTTTGTAGGAAATTTCCTTGACAACCCCTGCCAAAGTTTTCACAACTTCTTCCAAATCAGCAGCCTTGCTTGTTTGAGGTTTTTCTGGGTTAACCAGCTTTACACCCTCCCTTTTTGGAGGCTTTCCAATTGCCTTGATGTTATTCTCTATTTGCAAAGCCATGGTGAAGGCCTGCCTCAAATTTGTGGGGTTCTTGTCTCTTAAGTAATATGCAGCCTTTTTATCAAATGCATCAGAATATTTGATCAAACATGACTCATCACAAGGCCTTATCCTAATAGGAAATCTCCTCAAGGTCTTATTAAACCTTGTGTTGAAATCATGTACTGACTCATTAGGATTCTTTTTTATGTTTTCAAATTCTGTCAAAAGAAACCTAGGGTCAGTTCTATCACCATACTGCAATCTAAATGCATTACTCATCTCATTCCAAGAATCAATAGAGTTATCTGGTAATTCTTTATACCAATCCCTAACATCTTCTTCTCAAGTATGGATAAACAACTTGATGTATACATGTTCATGTTCAATCTCAAAGTCTTCCATCATATTGATAAAAAGCTTTAGATGCTGATCACCAGTAATAGCATTGTTTCCTTGGAACTTTGGCATTTTGTTCCTTACATCTTGAGGCACTACATTTGGATAACCAACCATTCCCACAAAATTTATAGGTCCAAAGGTGTTTAAAAAAAAGGGGGTCTGGGTGGGGGATGGGCCATGTTGATTCAAGAAGGTGACCCTGGAGGGGTGACAAATTGATAAGGGGCTAAGGGTCCTTGGAACACAGGAGTATAATTTTCAAAATGGATACCCCCCAAAGGCCTTGTCTCTTGGAAATCCCTATCAACCTCAGAAAAGATAGGTGTAGAATGTGAAGAAAACCTTTCAAAATCAAATGAAGGCCCTTCTCCAGCTGGAGAATTCAATTCCACAAAGAGGCTACCTGATTCAGAGTCACTTGAATGGCAGTCTTCAATGATAGGATGATCACTTTCATCAATGGAGATCCCTCTTCTTGTCTGCTGATCTCCAACAACTCTCCAGGATTTTCTTCCTTCTGATTTTACTTTTCCTAGCTCTGGAAACAATGTCCTAGCAGGATCCCTAGCAAAGAAAGATCTTCTTCCTTCCAGCTTTGCCAATATTAGTAACAAATCTGACTTTGACAGAGTTTTAAGACACTGGTACTCATTAAAAATCAGATCAACAGGGAGTCGCCACTAAGGATTTCCACCTTAGTTGTGCAAATGCACTAAGTATGATCTGTCAAATGTCTGTCAATGCTAGAAACTAGAAATGGAAAGATTCTAAACTTTCTTTACCCAGATTTATCAAATGAAAGCTAGTGCACTAGGTGTGAAAACTGAAATAACTACACACAACACTTGGAGCATACAAGAAGTGTTTTACCAGGGTCTTGATTTTGAACTGAAGTCCCCGGTAATGGCACCACTTAGGTGTTGGTATCCAAATTGATTCTCCCTCAAAGTCTGAGCAGCATCACTAGTTTGACAGGAAAACTTAGAGACAAATTAGATCATGATGAGTCATTTTGTAGCCGGGGATGAGATCTAACTGGCCCTCTATCACTCAAATGTGGAGAAATGGATAGCACCCTCAAGAGGATTTGATCTATCCTCACTATTTTAGGTTGTGCCTTTCAACCAAGGTAAGAGAACCTATTTTGTAACCTCTGTTATTGAAGAATGCTGGTATATTTTTCTTTTCATAAATTTTATAGAGAAGACCTTGGGAAAATATGATCAACACACCAAATCTGACTCTCACGAGTTGTCACTTCCAGATCATGGAGATATTTTCACAACAAGGCAAAGGTTACTAAAGACATTTGGGACCCTGATTGCTTCTGCATGCTTTGGTAATGGAAATTATGCATTTGTATGCACACAGGACAAACAGGGGTAGTATGGGTAGGATTGGTTGTTTTTGAATGAATTTTTGGTGGGAGGTGGGGCAGGATGAACTTGATTCACCAGATCCTTGAGGAATCTTACAAAATGGAAGGTTAAACCAACAAAATGCCACAGAATAGCTAAAATGTTTCTTTAACTAGAATATGTGCTTCAATGGAGGCCCAGATTAGCACTCTTTCACACAATCTTTGAGATTATATCACGAAGGCTCGAGTTAGAAAATCCAACAAAGCATCAAGATCTAAGTCAAATCACACCTAAGGTACACCCAGAGGCTTACAGACAATCTCTGTCAAACAGATGAAAGAAAAGTGATTTTAAATCATTTATTCCAATCCCAAATGAAATCTCTTCTGAGGAATGAAATTGTAGATGCCACTAAAATGTCACAAGGATTGAGGGTTGTGTGATTGAATCAGATTTAATACAAGATTGCAATAGAAACAAGAAAAACTACTCGCATACATTTAGAAATAAAACAAACACATTTTTCTCAAGACAACACAGAATAACTCAAATTTGATTAAATCTATCAGCAGAGGAAAGTTTCTAGAACAGTCTTAGAGCTTGTCAATGGTTGTACACTTGCAACCACCTTGACATGATCAAATTTAATACAAAAGAGATATACAAGCTTCTCAAAATGATTCTAAAAAAAGATGGGCTCTATCAAGCTTTCTATTCAAAAAATCAGTCCTGACCTCTAACACTCCAACCATTTGCTCAAAAAATTTGTGCCATTTATAACATTTACAATAGGGACCCCTTTTCCCCCCAAAAATCTAGACCTTGAGTGCTACCAGTGCTTGCCATGATCACGATCACGATTCTCAGAATCAGATCTGCAAAAAGTCATTAGGTGCTCAAGGGGCAGATCTCATCGAATATCTCCCGCATTCAACTCCTTCCTTTGGTAGATCACTCTTTCTTCAATTTTCCAACCACTTCCACCCCTAATCTGTCAAATCTAGCTCCTTGCATGCTCAGGAGAAGAAAAATGGAAAATCCGATCAAGCATGATAGTCAGACCATTTTAATGGTGAAAGATGTCTTCCAGATCTTCCCACCAAACTCAGATATCAACATTAACTCCCCTCTCTGCTTGGCATGTAGGAAATACCAAGAAATCATGAAGACTCACACTTCTAGGCATGTTTTAGTAAAATGGGGGGAAAATCAAATTCAAACTCTCAGCTGTCATTGATCTTTACTTTGAATTTGGGCCATCCACATGGAAGATTCAAACTTAAAAACAGACCCAGGGGCTTCCTCTGAACTTTTTACAACTTTGGAAAAATGGAAAAAAATTTCACATTTTGTTCCACACCTCCACCCTTGGGAAATGAGCCTGACATGTGTCCTGAGGTGGGCCCCAAAGGAACCATGGATAAATTCTACCATTTGACCCTCTTTTTGGAAAAAAAAATTTTTCCAAGTTTTCCCCACATCTCTGCCCTTGAAAAATGGGCCCACACGTGTCCCAATGTGGTTCCAGTGGAACCGCGCTTCCCTTTTACTTTTAACTCTTTTCTCCCAAAAGGAAATTTTTCCAAATTTCCCCCGAGAGTTTGCACCTCCGCTATTGACCGGAGCAAGCTTTGACCTTTCCTTTATTGGGCCTTGCGGGCCATTTTGATGTTTTTAGTCATTTGCATGTCAAGGGGCAAAAAATCCAAATTTACCCCTAATGGTCCGCCTCCCCGCCCCTTTGACTTTTCAAACTACCACGTGTCACCATGGCGCACCTTGAGATGGTCCCAAAAATTTGATACCTTGAATGAGCGCGGGCTCGCCATGTGTCCTGGCCGAGTAAAGTTTGTCTGAATGCTTGAAGCTCAGTATAAGGCACCATGTGTCATGCTCCAAGGTAGTCTCCTTTGGCCGTTGAAAATTCTAAGCAAAATGCAAAGTGAGCGGAGGCCTCCACGTGTCCTCCTGGCCCTTCTTTAAAATGAAACTCAAGGGCCGGTCCCCAAACATGCATGGTTTCTCCACGTGTCCAAGAACTCCCAAAACCCTTTGAAAAAGACTAAGTATGGGAAGACCCGACGGAAGCCTCCACGTGTCTCCATGGTGTAATTTCAAAATGGTGCCCAAAGTGGAGACCCTGAATGAGTGTGGACTTGCCACATGTCCCCGTTTTCTGCCACATTGTTTTAGCTGCATAAAAAAATTTCTAAGTCCAGGAAAAGTAGTGGAAACCTCCACGTGTCCTCCTGGCACTACTCCAAGGCCAAACCAAAAAGTAGATCCTCAAACGAGTTTCGTTCCTCCACGTGGAAAAATTTTGAGTTGAGGCTTTTCATGAAATTTTTGAAATACCCAGTTGAGTCGCGTCCAACCAAAAAGTGTCATGTCTCCTATCGATGCAAGGATGTAAATTTGACTGGGAGAAACACTTGTCAAACCGTAAAATACAGAAAAATGATCATTTGAGCCCAAAAATGAAAATTTCTCCAAGGACAGATAATTTAGAAATGTTACAAGGCTCAAATATGTTTTTTAGAGATACATCCATTCATTTTTCTTCAAGTATTTAGGGCAGAAATGACAAGGAAGACAAATATTGACCATGGAGAATGGAAAATATGGGAGAACCCAAGTTTTTAGAAAAAAAGAGAATGGGAGACCCAAATTACAGACCTTTTCCAGAGGAACAAAGAAACAAGGAGCAAACCATGGACCCATAAGTGATCTACGACCCAGGAACAGATTAAAAATGGCAACAAAGATTAACCAGGCACAACACGGGGAAAAATAAAGTGACAGAGGTGAAAAATCAATAGAATTTCAAAGGCAATATGGGGTGAGACTATTTTGAGCATCAACAAAGGGTATTGAAGGTCCAAGTACCAAAGAAGAGAAGAAGGAGATAATATTTAAAGACAATGTGAAGAAAAACTCTGTAAGGAAGCCCAATGCATCAAGTTATGATATTTTCTTCAATGGCTATTGTTATACTTGAAATGGTTTTGAGCATAGACAAAATAAGTGTAGAAGGATAATAAAATATGATGACCCATGGAGAGATAGTAGAGATGATTAGTCAAGGAAACTTATTTTCTACAACTATCATGAAAGAGGACACAATGTTATATATTGCAATTATGAATCATCTAAGCAAAATTGGAGAAATGAATACCCTAGAGGTAAAAGTGAAATTGTATGTTTTAACTGTAAAAGTGTTAGACATGTTTCTAAAGACTATTTTAATGGTCTTTCAAGGAAAAGAAATAGGTTTTAGACACCTAGAGTACAAAAGAAGAGGAAAGGAAGGATGTGTGGGCCAAGAGTAAACAATGTCATTTCACCTAAAGAAGATGTTGAAGCAAAGCATGAAGGTTAAAATGTTAGTGATCTAAGGGAAAAAGAAAAAGGTGAATCACAGGTGTCAAATAGGTCATAGGACCTCTTCAGTTTTTCCTTATATAAAGCTCATATTGTAAGATGTATCTACTAGGATTCTTAGATACATTTATCATCTATATGAGGCATGATGTTAAGGGGGGGCTTGAATGGTTTGAAGAGTGACATTGTAAGAGTGCATTCATGATGAAAAGACATCTCATTGGGTTATTGAATATCTCCAATCTTCTTAGGAGGTGGTTCAAGTACTGTCATATAACAAGATTTTTTAATCCACGAAGAGGAAAGTCATTCATTTTATATGATGAATTGATAACACCATCAAATGTAGGAAGTAATGTTGCATACTAGGTATGGTTGTGTCTTGACTAGTTCTATATGTTGTGTATCATTCCTTGATTCATGTGTTGAGATGTGTCAAGGGTGATCATGCATCATAGAGGTAGTATGAAGAGGGTTAACCACTAACAGGTGTGTGAAAGTTAAAAAGTAAGTTTTTTAGTTGATGACCATTGTTTAAAATCTATGGATGTTTGTGTCATTAATAGTTATCAATTAGGATTATGGTAGGATTTTGGGTTGTTTTGAGTTTTTTGAATTTTTGATGTTTTCATATTTTTCAATGTTTTGTTTTTTTTGGATTTTTTTGATATTTTAGAGCCATTTACATGGAACTTGTGTAGTGATGCTTTCCAATGATAGCTTAGGTGTACTTAGATAATGCGCCATAAAATGTTTCAAACTATTCTAGTGATGGATCAAGGTTAGTACCATAGATAAGAGAAAGGGTTCAAATCATTAAATCAAAAGTCACATGTTTGGAATAATAATAAAATGCTCATGGAATGGATGGATGAAACCAAGGTGGAGTGGTCATGATCCCAAGTGTGAAGTTATTATAGAAAATTAGACCTACACATGGTGTTGGAAACCAATTTTTATCATGGTACTTATTCAAGGTGTCACAATTGAATGGTTGTCACTATTAGTCATATTTATTTATTTCTTTTTAGTTTATTGTTGTTATTTTCATGGGATATTTTAAGTTGCACTCATATATAAAAGAGTTTTAGGTGCATGATGTTCATGGGCTTGGAGATATTTTCACTATCTAGGTAAGAAATTTTATAGGCTTCACAACCATATTTAGTAATGATGATGTAGGGGCCAAACCAGTTAGGCTCAAACTTTCCTTTCTTATCTCTCTCCTTGGTGGTGTTTTTATAATTTTCCATAACGAAAAGATCAATGATCTCAAACTTGTATGATATGATTCAATTATTATAGTTGTGGTGTAGTTGAATATAATACACTTTAAGGTGGTAAAAGGCATGAATATTGTTTTGATCTAATAGTTATAACTAAATAAATCAAGCTAATATATACTATTCATCATCATATATAAATTATTTCAAGGAGATTCACAAATAAAGGACATCAATCTCAAGGAGTGTTATATCCTCTTCTCCAAATGAAAAGGAATAGGGTATATCTCTAGTAGAGGTGTAAATGGAATTGTAATAATCCTATTAGACAAGATATATTTGGAGGTGTAAGTTTGTATTGGTTTTAATGATGATTTTCTCCATAATATTGATGAATTTTTTTTGTAGCCTCATCCTATTAATCGCCTTGAGGTTAATAGGGCTGGGGCCAATTTTTTTTAATTTTAATTAGTTACAAAAGGCTTTAACATGTTTTCTTCGAAAGGATTTACCATTGTCATAGAAAATGATATATGGGATGCCATAATATTAGATTATGTGATTTAAGATTTAAACAATTATCTTCTTACATGTTACATATGAAAGAGGAATGGCTTCTACCCACTTGGTAAATTAATTCACACTAGTAATGATATGTTTATGGCCATCAAATGATAAGGGATGTATCTTCCCTACAAGATAAATGCCACATTATGAAAATATCCATGGAGTAGTGATAGGTCGAAATGGTTGGGATGGTGCATGGATAAGATTCGCATGCTTATGGTATAAAACACACTTATGAACATATTGGCAACAATCTGATGGGTTGAGACCCTCAGTAGTGACTACACAATATGGAGCATACTCTCAAAGTATGGGACTTTGTGAGTCGAGAGAGCTCATGCCAGATGAAGTGTCAACTACTATTCCTCTGTTTAGGTGTAGGCACCTACTTAATAGTTGCAATATGGATCTACTTATACAATTTACTCTAACTTGCCAAAGAGACAGGGTTCCAGAATAGCCTGCATTACAATAAAGAGTAAACTAACAAGGATGATGTAATGAGAAATAAATTGGATTAAGGACTTGTGTGGGTTATGGGATAGGTTAGGTAAGAAAATGCCATCATGAAGGTAGGTGTAAATTTCTTCATACAAAGGGAAGAAGGGACCAAAAACTTCACATACAAATTTTTTTAATGGAAATTCATAGGTAGGAGTTGTAACATGCTTAACCAAGAAGTGAAATTAGTTTTTGTATACCGGTAGGTTTAGAAGAGATCCAATATTAGCTACGAAATATGTGCATATTTTCCATAGATGAAGATACTTCTCAAATATGATTTGTGTGAAATAGTCATTTAGGCTATCCGCCATGCATTTGTACCAGATAATATTCTTCTATTTGAAATTTAACTCATTGTTGACCTATTTGATGTTTATAAAATTGGGAGATGAATTTCCTTTCCTTGGATCCTTCCTTATGGACTTATGCATTATTTACAATTTTTGGGATGAGGAATTTCTATAATATATGTGAATTTATAAGTATCCACCTTTATAACCCTTTGTTAAATAATGAACCCCAACGATTTACCTAATGTAACACTAGACACACAATTCATGGTATTTAAAAGGACATTATAATCTCTCAATTATTCACAAATCCACCATAAGATGACAAGATTTTCTACATGGGTTTTATATTTACTAAGAATTTCATAAACATAATCCTCCACAACGTCATGTAGCATGTCATGAATGATGATAGTCATGGCTTGTTGATAAGCTGATTCTATATTTTTCAGATCAAATCAAATTAACTGATAGATTAAGGTATCCCAGGGTGCAATATTTTTTTTTGATACTCTATAGAAATATTAATATCATCATATCCTGAAAACTCATCCATAAAATATAACATCTCATGACATGTTGTGGAGTCTATAGTCATATTAATATTGTGTAGAGGAAATTCATGTTTCGGATAAGCTTTGTTAATGTCTCTAAATTCTTTGCATACCTTGATTTCTATAGGTTTCTTGTGGATACAAAATATATTGGATAACATATTTTATTAATCCATAGGTTGAATAAACTCGAAGGCCAATAGTTTCTAAAGTTCCTCTTTGATAAGGAGAGCTATTTGCAGGTGCATTATTTAGAGATTATATTTAACAGGTTTGGCTCATTCATGAACAACCAAAGATGGTTCCAACACAAGTGTGTCTACATAGGACCATGTGAATATGTCTAAAATATCTTGTAATAGGGTAGAAAATATTTTTTAAGCTAGTGGACCAAGGAAATCTCTGAACTTAATGATCTTGGGATATTCCTTAGTTTCAATATCGATGTCCATGGTTTTTAATACAAGGATTTTAGATCCATCTTCCATATATGTAGGGTCAAGCAGAAGGTTTAGTTCCTCTTCTATTATCACCTTTGACAGGTTTTCACCAGTAGATTAGTCACTTTTATTTTTCTCCTTTTTAATTTTACTTGTCAGATAACACCTCAAGAAGGTTTTCACTACATGACTTTTTTTTATGATTTTTTCTAGGGAACTCAACCTCCTCCGCAAAACAAGATTATACATATAGGTTTATATTGAATCCATTATAATGATACCCTAATGGGACATCATCTTAGACTCTCATGAATTCTTCTATAGCTTCCTTATTCTAAAAGGAATCTATTGGTATGTCATTTTTTTGTCCCAATGTATGAGGGAGGGGTACTTCAAGTTTAGGAAAATATAATTTTGATGAAGGGTAAGGAAGAAATTATAAGTAGATAATTTTTTTATAGGACATTCCTCATAAAGGCTAATGGGGACCTTGCTTCAATGTTAGAAGATTGATCTTCACTATATGAAGAGGTGGAGCTGATTTTGTGAGGTTTGCCACCATACGGTTTAGTACATTACCAAAATGTTTTTTTTTTCATGAACATGGAGAGGTTCATGGATGACTTGTTAATCCTTTCCACATTTGTATCTTTGATAGTTCAGGTTATACATTTTGAATGAAATACATCAGATAATTTTAAGATGATGAGAAATTTTCATATGGAAAATGCAAGCTAGAGGAGGTATCTAAATGTTCATCTAAGAAGAATCACCTTTTAAAAATATTCCAAAGCTATGGAATCTAGTCTCATTTAATAAATAGTTTCACTCCTTCCATGGCTTCTGGGTGACAAGGGAAGATTATCGATGAGGAGGGTGTGATGAAGATCATACTCTTCACAACTAATGCTAATGATCTTAGATTTAGATTCCAAGAGGGAGTGTTTCATGAAGATGGAAATGCATTAGAATTTTTAGATGAAGGGAACAATGGATCAGGGTAAATTATGGAAGTTGAAGCCTCTAATTAAACCTCAAAATTAATCTTAATGCCCTAGCAAGAATATAAACTATGATAATGTTCTTCCTATCCTCACCAAGGATATTAAGTTTTTTCTCATGATATTGGAGTTTGATGAATTGGATGTACGTGGAGGGGATGACCTATATGGTGTGAATAAATGGGAAGCCAAAAATAATGGTACCAAGAATATCCAAATTGATGACATGGAATTGAGTTTCATGAGGGATATGCCTGCGTTTAAGGGGAAGAGTTATCATGCCCGTTGATTTTCATTTATCATTTTCATATTATTTTATGGAAATGAAATTTCAATCCAATACCATGTCAATGTGATCCATATGTTTAATGAGATATAAAGTGAAAATGTTAAATTCTAATCCATTTTCCACAAGCACCAATTTGATTATATTGTAGGCAATGATGTATTCAATATAAGGGTAGATTGTGAATGTGATTATATTGAGGAACATCATAATGGCTAAATATACTATGATGGAATTGGGTGATTTAGGCAACCAAGGATTGGAAGTGAATGGAGTCAATGTAAATAATAACTCTTCAATCCTTGAGGGATTTATAGATGATGTACTTACGAACAATAAATATTTTGAGAATATGCAAGATGAATATATGTGAAAAAGTATTCTCAAGTAATTATAGGAGATAATATTACCCTTTTTGTTATGCAAAATTTCTATCATGCAAAAGTGAAAAAAATTCGATGACAACTGAGTCCACACTTTGAAAATATTTTTCCCAATCATTGTAAACATTTTCTTTGTCTATCCCATCCATAGTTTCATCCTCATTTTGGCTTAGAGGAATATGCTAGGAATATTTTTAAGTGTATTTCATGTGCATATATGTTTTCCAAAATTATTTTACAAAGTTATTGAGATCCAAGAAAGAATGACTATCCTTAGAGTCTTTAAAAGGGACATTTTGCAGCATATGGATACCCTTCAAAATCTTATAGGGAAGACCTAAGCCATATGGAAGTTTTGCAGGAGAGTGATGACAATATAAAAGGAATTTTAGGAAATATATGTGGAGATTAGTGATCTTAGGAATCAAACATGTCAAATAGGGTCATCTCAGGTGTTGGGAATGTCATACTCTAACTATGAAAGCTAACTTATCTGGATGATTATGGGAGTTGTGGGAGGAGTTGGGAGATAAAAAACCATTCATTGGAAATATATTAGAATCTTCTAAATGATGGAAACCTAAGTTTTTTCCCAAGACATGAAAATCTTCTGTGCAAATCCAAGTTTGTACAACAACCACATCTTAGGATCTCTTGGAACAATTTTGAAGCACAAGATCCTCCCAATCCATGGCATGATACATATGTTGTTAATTATTCATTGGGGAAGAAGTGGGTGTTACAATGGTCATAACTCCTAATTAACCATATTTCAAGGATCCATGGTTGCAGATATCAAAAAGGAAATAGTCAAGAGTCATACAATACCTATTTATGGATGGAATACTTGTCTTTGTCCTTCTTATCAAGCCATACAATGCTCTAATAGATTATTTTCTGAACCATTTTATCAATAAAACTTTGAAATTTTTGAATCCATGGGAAAAATCTCATGTTTGGGTACTTATTTTCCTCTTGTTGGTCCTCATTGTCAGGGAGTTAACCATTTTTTGGAAAATCTAGGAGGCGAATGGGGAACATTAGTCTATTTAGGAACAGATGGAAATGTTCCTCTATTCCACTTGTTCCCCACTTTTCTACCTTATCCACATTGTGGTGGGAATTATAGTCAATTAAATTAGATTTCGATGGAACTAAGGGAATAAGTATATTATTCTGTTAGTTCCATAAGGGACCACATTAACCACCCAAATCCAAACATAGTTGAATAAGACAAGTTAGGTTTTAGTGGAACAAGAGGAATAGTTCCCATATTCCATTTGTTCCCCACATCTCCATCATTATCAACTTGGGAAAATGAATTGGTGAATTCGTTCCATGTTGGAAATTTGGGAACGGTGCTCATGTTCCTCCTATTCACTGATTTGCCACAAAATCTGAAAAAAGGAATAATAGGATATGTCGGGCCTAGATGACATAATAGGAATAGTTCATGAGTTCTTCAAGTTCCATAAAAACCCACAAAATCCACAAAATACAAAGGAACGGGTAGATTCAGTTAAGGTGGAATTTTATGGAACTAAAGCAATATATCCATTCCCCCAGCTCCTTGAATTTTTTCCAATTTTGCAAAAAGGAAGAGATGGACAAGTCATTGATTGAAGGCCCAATAGGAATTTTCCCTTATTCCTCTAGTTCTCTTCCAACCTTTCTGTACTAATTGCAATGCAAATTATCTCAATAACTTCCATATTTTTCCCAAGAAGAGGAATATGAAGGGTACCAAAATTGAGTTTTGAATTGAAATAATATTTTTTCCCAAATTGAAAGTGTTTAATAAGGTTTAGGAGATGAAATTTCACAAGTGATAAGAAATTTAAATTCCATGTGAAGGGAAGGTGAAAGGTCATATTTTAAATCTATATATTGTAATGGCCTCTCCATTCAAAAGCATTTACATTTATTTATTTTTGTAAGGTGTTGGATTTTACTACTACATCAAGTAATAAAAGATATATTTCCTATATCTCTTTATCTATGTTCATCTATTCTCTCTTCTCTCCAACTTTACAAGAATTTTTATCTTGTACAACCAAGAAGTAACTTTGTGTCCTTGATTGATGGATCTGCATAACTTTGTGTCTCTATATTATTAGTCTTGTTGGATGCTTAAATTATTATTTTATTATAATTTAATGTGGTTTGGCTAATGTATGTGAATTTTTTAATTCTACTCACAACATTACCCCTCTCACTATTTCTATTACTCCCCTTTACCTCTTTCCCAAGAAAATTCCTCCCTTATACAATGTACAAGATTTTGCCACATGTTTAGTGGATTATTTCTATGCGATCCCTAACCTAGTGGCCACCCCATGGTTTTATATTTTTTACATTTAATAATGAGAGCCTCCCCATACCAAAGAAATAAGGGATTAGCCTCGTGACCATTGGTGAAAATTGATAATTTTCACTACAAAAAATTATTTTACCAACAGGTTTTGGCAACTAGTGGAGAATAACACTTGGCAAGAGAGCGAGAGACGGCGAGCGAAGAGAGAGAGAGGCGAGCGCGCGCGCGCGAGAGCGCGAGCGAGAGCGAGAGCGAGTAGAGAGAGCAGCGAGAGAAGGAGGAGAGAGGACGAGGAGAGAGAGAGCTCGAGAGCGCGCGAGCGCGGCGAGAAGAAGAGCGAGAGAGAGAGAGACGAGCGAGAGAGAGGCGAAGAAGGAGAGGGAGAGCGAGCAGGAGCGAGAGAGAGAGCTAGATAGAGAGGCGCGCGGAAGAGCGCGAGCTCAGAGAGCGAGAGGAGAGGATAGAGAAGTAATCTCTCGCGCGAGAGTCGCGCGAGAGATAGATATAGAGAGGCTCTCTATTGCTCTCTCCTGCTTCGATCTATTCGATCTCTCTCTCTTCTCTCGCTCTCTCCTCTCTCCTCTCTATATATATATATATATTCTATATATATATTCTAAAACCCATAAAATTTAGTAAACTAAAAATAGTAAAAATACCATCTAAATGTGCTTGAGCCCTATTGAATCATATTGAAAAATATGCATTTTTCTTGTCATATTTGTATCTTAAATCATAAAAAATGGTGGAAAAAATATATATGAGGGTTGATCGAGCAAGTGGATTAATTGACCCGACATTCAAAGAGAAAAAATAAACTAATTTTAGTCTTCCCATTATCCAAAAAACAAGGAAAATTAGTCAAGATTACTGTCTTGAATTTGATCCTAACTTTCCTCTTGAAGGTCCTAGTGAAGAATCAACTATGGAACCATTAGATATCATTCCTATATAAGAAGAAAAATAATAAGTAGAGGAAGAAGAAAACATAATGGTTATACCTTTTCCATGGGGACGGAATACAAGCCCATTGGCCTTGACTCCTCCACTGTATGAATTATCTAAAGGGTCTTGAAAAAATTTCCCCAAATTCAAGATAAATGGCAAAGAACATCTAGATGATCATATTGCTACATTCATCACAACTTTTGGTGCATTGGGAGTGGCATAAAAATATGTCTTGGTTCATCTATTTGTGGATTCATTGCAGGAAACTACTGTTGATTGGTTCTATCATTTACCATGGAGGTAAATCACAAATTGGGAAAACATGAAATCCAAGTTTGAGGCTAGGTTTAAGACTGTTGAAGATTTTAATGCTTTCCTTGCACATTGTTACCAACTAAAGAAATAACCACATGAACTAATTAGGTAATTTTTTGCTAAGTTAAATAAGTTACTCTAAATAATTCTAAAGGTTGCAAAGCCTATGGAGGACAACTAGTTAAGATTCTTCACCAATGCCTAATTTTCAGAGGCTAGTTTCATGTTAATAAGAAGTTGACCTACTACTTTAGATGAAGTCTAAGAGCTTGGAGTAGATGTAAAAGATGATCTATTGATATCTATAAAATTTAGGAAAGGTCCAAGAAAGGACAAGTATTAACTCAAGTTCTAGAGATACAAACTCTCTCATGTAAAAATTCACTAACGATGTACTTTCTCTCAAGAAGATTTTTTCTTGGAGTACCCTGTATAAGGAAATCCCAAAGAAGAAATTCCCTAAAAATAAAATAATTGATCTTGAGGCTCTTCCTGTGAATGTTACTTATGGAACCAGATTTGATGATGAAAATGAAGAAGATGATGCTTCATAAAATGAAGGAGAAGAAGGTGAATTGTTAGTTGAAGAAATTATATCTGCAAATATTGGTTTCTTTGAATGTGCATCTCCTTAAAAATATGAATAGGAGGGCTTTGTAGCTGATATAAACAACCATTCTTGTGTTGTATCTGCATGGTCAAAAACCGTGAAAAAATAAAAATCATATTGGAATGAAGGGAAGGAGAAATTAGACCCTCAATCGGTGACTCTACTACCAGAAAAAATAGTGACTAAGAGGGGTTATCCACTTCCTCCATCCTTGGAATCAGCCAAAAAGAATTCTGAAGCCTTATCTAAGTGCAAGGAATCTTCTAATCGAGGTAATTCAAATACTTCCACCTCTTATAAGAATGATGATTACACTTCTACACAACAAAAGGATAATGAAAAAAATAAAACTACTTCCACTAGGTCAAATCAAATTATCCCTAGTATTCCATATGCTCCTGAAATCTCTTCTTCTAGGTTTTATATCATTGACAATGTGAAACAATCCAAAGTCTAGATATTTGAATTGAAATACCTAAAAACTCACCTCAAATAATTTGATAAGATGATAAAATTTATCAAATGTGGAAGTTCCAAATACAATGTGTCATCCACTTCTGAAGGATTACTTCCCACACCTAAGAAAATTGAAAGATAAAATATACTAGATTATACCCCATCATCTACTAGAAAAATTGAACTTTTATATGTTTCCTTGCTGATTATTGGATACCTACTCAATAATTGCATTATTTATTCCACTACATATGATAATGTCATGTCCGCTAATGTTTCTCAAGCTCTTCCTTTTAGTATCTCCTAGGTATTTGGTCATTGTTACTCAATGGAGACAAAGGAAGTTCCACTTGTCGAAAGAATCAAAGAAGCATAATTTTTTTTGTGGCTTATCCAAAAAAGTAAATAAATGAAACAATTATAGTGGTAGATATGCTAGCCACCTATGAGAGGCTCCTCAATAGAATCTTTTTCAAGGATACAGGAGGTGAAATATAGATGAATTGGCCTTCGACCTTGATATGAAATGAAGAAGCTTCCCCTGAACCTAAGATGAAATACATGGGTCAGAAGTCGTATGATCCTAGAGAACATGTTCTCTTCCAAAGAAGGGAGTTTTGGAAAGTTACATTCAAGGAAAGAGGTAATGGAAACTACTTCATGAGTTATGAATGAGACAAATAGATGCGCGTTCTTGAGGAAAGGCCAAAAAATATATGAAAATATTTAGAGCATGGAATTTGATGGAAGTTGTTCAAAAATTGGCTTAGGTGCAAGTATTGTCTTATCCTCTATACAAGAATATTTGTTCCCTTTATCTTACAAGTTTTAGTTATCCAACACCAACATTACTACTGAATATGAAGCCTTTTTGTTTGGTTGCGAGATAAGAAATAAATGGGAATCAAGAAGATGAAAGTACAAGGAGGTGCTGAGTTGATCGTAAAATAGGTAAGATATGTATTCCAAGTGAAGAACGCCCATCTATATCACTATAAGAATATATTTTGGGATTTCATAGAGGCTTTTGATGAATTCAATATCAAGGCATTTCCTTGAGATTAAAAAAAATAGGGATGATTCATTAGAAGTGTCCATTTCTTTGATGATTCCACACCCTAACTTTGGTGGACAAGAGCTTTCAATGGAGATGATTTTATGCTCAAGTGTGTCAGAAAAATCATAGATATGACACATTTTTATTGATGATAACCACATATTTTCCTTATTACAACAAACAAGATATTTTAGGTTTATGTACTTTAAAGGAAATGACTCTTTCCTATGGGATATTACCACAAATGATAGTGGCAATAACAAAATCAATAAAGTAGATAAATACATATTAATCCAATTAAAAGGAAACATAATTCCGAAGGGGCTAGTGTCACGTGAAGAACTACTTGACCAACATGACATGTTTATCCATGGTAAGTCTAAAGATTAGCCTAGATCTTCAAGAGGGTATGAGAAAATCATCGGTACAAGTAAACAACCAAGGATGGTGAACATAGAAGAATGTTGTTCACCTAAGGAAATATGTACTTGCATATTCTTCTGATGATCTCAAATCCTTTCAACCACAATCAATGCAACATTCCACTCCCCTAAAACTAGATGTTAATGCATTCTGAAAAAATAAGAGATAGTATAATCTAAATATTTCCATAACCATCAAAGAAGAAGTTGAGAAATACTCAATGCTTTCATCATTTTTCCTATCTGTCATTCAACATAAATAACTAGTATTGTAATAGTCTAGAATAAGAATGGATAAATCTACATATGCACAGATTTCTAGAATCTAATTCAAACTTCTATAAAAGATAACTATCCCTTTCTAGTTATAGATCATATCCTACATGAAGTGAATGGTTCTAAGATGATGTCTATGATTGATGGATTCTTAGGATACAACCACATTGAGGTAGCCAAGGAATATCAGTTCAATAATTCTTTGACCACTTCTTGGGGCACATTTTTATATCACCGCATACCCTTCAGGATGATGAATATAGGTGCCACATCTGAGAGGTTTTTGGATCTATCCTTTAAGTATCTAAGGGGGAAATGTATAGTGGCATACCTGGATAATCTCATGGTATACTCAATAAAGAGAAGAAAACTTGCAATAACTTGATAATGTTTTGATCCACTACAAAAGGTATCATATATCTCTTAATATGAATAATTCAATATTTAGAGTAACTGAAGGAAACATCGTTGGTCACATTTTTAGAAAGGAAGGTACAAAAATTGATCTAAAAGGAGCATAAGTCATTCAAATATTTATCTACCTACAAGCAATCCAAGTGTGCGCTCATTCTTCGACAAAGTAAAATTCTTAAGGAGGTTTGTTCTAGACTTCACTAAACTCACAAAAGAAATCATCCATTCGATGAAACCCAAGGAATATTTCAAATGGAGTAAATAAGGGAAGGCTTATGTTGAGTCTATGAAAGGTGCTATTACAAAATCACCCACCTTGATATGCCCAGATTCATACAAGGAATTCATTATGTATTGTTATACTTTGGAATATACCATTTCAGTTGTCCTAGTTCAAGAAAATGAGGATACATTTCAGTCACCCATTACATTCATGAGTTATCCTTTGAAATTACATGAGCTTAACTATTCACAACATGAGAAACATACCTATGATGTGGTTAGAAAAGAATTTCAAGTTTTACCTCTTGAATTCTCATACTGTTTTCATGGTCTCTAGAATGTCTATTAAATCCATTTTGATGCAACAAGACCCGGATGAAAAAAGAGGAAAATGGGTTTCAAAAGTGCAAGATTATGACCTTGATATAAAACCCTCCAAATTGGCACATGTAATGACTTATGTCAACTCCTTGCTCAAGAAGAATGTGAAGACCATTCTAGTTGTTATGAGTAATTAATCAAGAATCTCCCTCTCATTTTCTTTATAAGAACCACCAACCCTTAGTACTTTGACATAACATATTTTCTAACCTATGGTGACTAGCTCCCAAGACTAGATTAAAATAAAAAGTGTAATCTTCATCTCAAAGAAGAAAAATATGTTATTTGGAAGAACATACTATAAAAGAAAGGACTGGATAGTACTTTCCTAAGGTGTATTGAGAAAGAACAACAAAAGAATATTTTCAAGGAATATCATGATCAAGCATATAGAGGTTATTTCTTAGCAATGGTAATAGCCCACAAAATTTCAAGAGGTGGTTATTATTGGCCTACCCTATTCTGAGATGCATATAAATAGGTGGGAAAATGTGATTCGTGCCAATAATTTGTAGGGAAACCAATGCTTTCTACTTTATCTCTCAAGCCCGTATAATTAAGGAACCATTTCAACATCGGGGTTTGGATTTCATTGGTGTATTAAATGCACACTCCAATGCAAGCCATATGAATGTCCTCACCGCTACTGATTACTTCAAAAAATGGGCAGAAGCTATTCTAACCAGGCATTACAAATTTGATACGATATGTAATTTTTTAAATGAGAATATCGTTATCTGATTCAGGGTACCAAATAAAATAGTAGTGGATAATACTACTTATCTTCTAGTGAGTTGATGTTTTTTTCTATAACCATTATATTTCACTAACTCACTATATTGATTACTATTCATAAGGAAATTTCTAGGTGGAGTCAAGTAACAAAGACATTGTCAATATTATTCAAAAACTAGTGGATACTAATCAAATGGATTGGCATAAGAAATTATATGATGCATTACGGGTTGTTTAGATCACGCACAAGAAGGTTATTGGAACTTCTCCTTTCCAACTTCTTTATGGATTCGAAGATCATATCCCAATTTCTCTAGAATTACCTTCCTTACAACTAGTGAAGGCAGTAAAATGTGGAGAATACTTAGATGCTCTTGATAAGAGGATTTGTAACTTAGAAACATTGGATGGAGATAGACATGTATCTGTTGATGTACTAAGACCACACCAATCAAATGTGAAGAAGATTTTTGATTAAAAGACACAAGATAGAATCTTTCAAATTAGAGACCTTTTCCTCCTCTCAGAAAAAAGGAGAGATCCCAAAGGAATCTATGGAATTTCTGACCCTCTTTTGCTTGGCTCCTTCAAGATCAATCACTTCTAAAGATAAAAATCATACTATCTTGTTTATCTTAATGATGCCCCATTGGATTTTCCTCGCAGTGGGCAATGTATGAATCTCTACAAGTGGTGAGGTTGGTTGTCCCCAATAATGTACTATATTTTCCTTTCTAGTTGTGTGTTTTTACCTTCTATTGTGTGTTTCCCTTTTCCATTTGGTGTGTTTTTTCCCCCTTGTGTGTGTTTATTGCTTGTATTAGTTGGTGAAGGATTGAATTTATTTCTCAATCATCAAGGCACGAGTCTACTTACCCATAAGATAATTGAGGTTCTTCATTACCCATTACGATCTAATATCCCCAAGCTAGATCCTGTTGTTGCAATGTAAAATGTCTAGCATGTAAAATTGAAGATTTCTGGCCATGAAAACTAATCCCACCCTTTGAAAATACTTTTCCCGGTCACTATAAACTTTTCCTCTCGCCAAACCATCCATAGTTTCATCCGCATTTTGGTTTAGAGGAAAATGCTAATAATATTTTCAAGTGTTTTTCATGTGCAGGGATTTTTACCTAAGGTTTTTTTCAAAGTCACTGAGATTCAAGAAAGAATGATTATCCTCAAAGGCCTTGAAAGAGACTTTTTGGCCATTTTGTAACATATGGATACCCTATGGAAGATAAAATGGAAGACCTAAACCATCTATAAGTTCAAAAAGAGAGTTTTGATGTTATACAACGAATTTTAGGAAATATTTGTGGATATAAGTGATCTCATGAATCAAACAGGTCAAACATGGTCATCTTAGGTGCTGGGAATACCATAATCCAATAGTGAAAGCTAACTTGTCCAGATGATTCTAGGAGTTATGGTTGGAGTTGGGAGCTAAAAAATAGTCATTAGAAATATTTTGCAATCCTATCCATTATGGAAACCTTAATTTTGTCCCAATAATTATAAAACTTCCATGCCAACCCAAGTTTCTGTAGCAGCCACATCCCAACCTCTCTTCAAATTTTTTTTGAATTATATGATCCTCCCAAGCCATGTCATGACACATATGTTGTTAATTATTCATTGGAGAAAGAAGTGGGTGTTGTAGTGGTTAGAGATCCTAATGAACCAAATTTCAAGGATCGATGGTTGCAGATATCAGAAAGGAGAGAGTCAAGAGTCATACAATATCTATTTGTGGATGTAATACCTGTCTCTATCCTTCTTCTCAAGCCATGTAATTCTCTGACAGTGTTTTGGTTTAACCAATTCATCTGTAAAACTTTGAAATTTTTGAATCCATATGAAAAATATTATGTTTGGGTACTATTTATCCTTTTACTGGTCCTCACTATCAAGGAGTTAAACATTTTTTTGGCAAATCATCCTTTTGAGGAACAACTAGAACTATTCCTCCATTCCACATGTTCACCACTTTTCCACCTTATCCACATTATGATGGGAAGTGTAGTTAGTTAAATTGATATTCAACCAAACTAAGGGAATAATTCTATTATTCCCTCAGTTCCTCGTAGGCCTGCATTAACTACCCAAGCTAAATATAGTTTAATGAAACAAGTTAGGTTTTAGTGGAACAAGTGGAACAGTTCCTCTATTCTATTTGTTCCCTGTATCTCCACCATGAATGATTTAGGAAAAGGAATCGATGAAGTCACTCGATGTTTTCACTTTGAGAATGGTTCTTGTGTTCCTCTTATTCACTATATTTCCACCAATGCCAACAAAAGGGAATGCTCAAATATTTTGGGCCCATACAACACAATTGGAAAGGTTCGCGAGTTTCTCAAGTTCCCCAAAAACTCACAAAAGTTGTAAAAGATAAAGGAAGTGGAAGAGTTAGTTAAGGAGGAATTTGATAAAACTAATGGAATAGTTCCATCATTCCTTATGTTCCCCACATATCTACAAGTGTCGAAAGGGAAGGAACAAGGTCACAATAGGTTAATTTGAATAAATAAGGAATTGAGGGAATTATTCTTCCATTCCTTTAGTTCCCCAAATTTATGCCAATGCTCTCAAAAGGAAGAGATAGAAAATTTAGTGATTGAAGGCCCAATAGGAAGGTTCCTTTATTCCTCCAGTTCTCCACCAATCCCCCTAGACTAATTACAGTGTAAATTTTCTCGATAACCTCCATATTTTTACCACGAAGAGGAATATAAAAGGTCCCAAACTTGAGTTTCTAAATGACATAATATTTGATGGCTACGATGAAAAGATGAGTGAATTTGTGGCAAAAATGTGGAAAGAAGGCCATGTTCAATTCAGAAACTTCTCCTTTACCATTTCCCCAAAGCTTATTGCCAAAGTCTCGGGTTTAGCTCTGGAAGGTAGATGCATCTACAAACCTAAGTCAGACTACAGCGTGGAGATTGAATTCTTTATGCAAGGTATGGGAGCACTTATCTCTCTTCATAATGGTTATGCTCGGGGAAATTTTCCCCATCCTTTTGATGAAATTTCTCAGTTGTTTATGCCCTACATTACCTTAGAAGGGTGATACAAAGTGATATATGGATATTACTTCCCTATGTTGAACCATGTCCATAATACTAAGCCCTATAATTTCCCTTTCTTCCTATATACTTCCCTTGTGAAATCTATTGTTATGGTCGATAAAGGTACCATCCCCTTACCTTTGCACCAAGGCCTCATCAAATCCCTTATTAGGCTGGGAACTCCCCTTTTGGGGGGAAATGATAAATTTGGGGCTTCTATCACTAAATGTTTGGTGCCCAAGGAGGAAATTTTTAGTGAGGATATGTTTGGAAAACTAGTGGCTAAAAGAACCATATCCAACCTAAGTCATGGTGGCATCAAGTAACAAAGTAGGGAAAATGAAGCTTCTAAGATGGTTGAGGAAGTGGAGACTATCTTAGATTTGGGTGAGAACCACAAAGGGAACCCAGACTTCTCAGTTTCCAGTTGGATAAGGAATCTGATGAAGGGGATGACAGTGAGGAGATGGTGAGTGAGAAATCTCTTGACACTTTATAAGATAAGCATTCAAAGAACTTGGAGGAGGCCATTGAGATCCTTCATGCTCTTAAAACTGCCCAAACTAAATTTTTTACCACCCAGGACTCTGTTGTCAAGTCTCATACTTTTATGTGGGAATTTGAGCATTATAGGCTTGATACTGATATTAATAGACATAAGATTAGTATGGTTTCCATGGATCTGAAGGAAATAACTGATAAATTGGAAAAGTTATCTTCTTTGGTCCTTAGTTAACAGCTCAAGAATGAAAATGAGAGAAGCCTAAAGATGGAAAAGGATATGTTGAAGATGAAAGAAGTTATTTTCCAGATTCGTTATGTCCATTTCCTCAATGTTAAAAGCACCATCCACCACCTCAAGATTTTAGTTGAGATGATTCATTCTAAGGAACTTGCTAAGGAAAGAGAAAAAGAAGGAAAATGCCTCAAAGTGGAGATCCCTGAGCCTATTTATAAGTATTGGAAAGCTACCATTAACTCCCTTATCGAAGAATGGGATGGATGTATTAATTTAGTGGGGGGGCTGATAAAAGAGTGATGAAGAAAATGGGATATTGGTTTGCTGTTGTTAGTTTCATGTTGTTTTGTTGTTAGTTTCTATGTATTTTTGTTGTTAGTTATTTTACTGTTTATCTGTTATTTGGATACTTTCCTTTATGGTTATATCTCTTTGTTATTTGTTTTGTGATGCTTTTGTTTTTTGGTTGGGCTTCAATGGTAATCCCTTGGCCTCTTTGTAAGGAACTGGTAACACTTTGTATGGGGTAGGGTCCCCTCAACCCTTTTTTACCTCTAATCAAAAAATATATTTGTGCCCAAATTGAATTTTTTTACTCAGGTTTAGGAGATGAAAATTCACAAGTGATAAGAATGTGAAAGGTCATGTGAAGGGAAGGTGAAAATTCATATTGTAAATCTATGAAATGTAATGAGCTCTTCATTCGAAAGGATTGGAAATTATTTATTGTTGCAAGTTGTTCGATTTAACTACTACATCAAGCAATGAAAGATACATTTCCTCTATCTCTTTATCTATGTTCATATATTTTCTCTACTCTCCAAATTTGTAAGAATTGTGATATTGTACAAACAAGAAGGAACTTTGTGTCCTTGATTAATGGATCTGTAGAACTTTGTCTCTGACTTATTAGTCTTGTTGGTTTCTTACATTATTGTGTTCTTATAATTTAATGTGGACCTAATGTGCATAATGTATGTGAATTATGTAATTCTACTCATAACATTAACCCCTTCTCACTATTTATCCTATTCTCCTTTACCTCTTTCCCAATAAAATTCCTCCCTTATACACTGTACAAGTATTTTTTGATATTTTTAGTGGAGTATTCCTATATGGTCGCCATCTTAACCATAACCCCATAATTTTAGTTACTTTATATTCAATAATGGGAGCCTCCCCATAGCCAAGAAGGAGGGGATTATCCCCATGATTTTCAGTGAAAAATGATAATCTAAGTTGCGACAAATTATATCACCAACACCAAGGAGTTGGTAGAGGATGTCATGGGATAGTGATGTGATTATGTCATGTTGTAATGATGCATTCAAGAATCAAAAGGATATAAAACCTTTAAAATAACATGATTGGTATTGTTACCTTATGATGTTTTACCTTGATTCATGTTTTATCTTGTTTTCTTCCACTTAGGGAAGGGGTATTTATACATCCTAAGATTTTAGTTTTGATATTTGGTGGTGTCTTATCCATGTAATCCAATATCTTCATGATTAATTAATTCTTGGATATATTCTTATATTTTTATGAAACTTTATGTTGTGTGAACTTTAAAATAATGGTAATCACAATATTCATTTATCTATACCATGATGGTTTAGGTTTTGTTTCATAAAACTTATTTTTTTAGGAAATTTTATCATGTTATTCATTTCAATCTAATGGAAGATAGCAAATAGTGACTCACCCAATAGTGTATAATATCTATGTTTTACTTCTTGCATAGGTGGCCCCCAAGTGATAGTTAGGTGCAAGATTTTTTGAAGTAATTGTATATCCTTGGAGTTAGTGGCACCATTTTTTACGACATTTTTATTCTTTTTAAATAACTTAGGTTTTCCATATTGTTTTTTATATTGGATTTTTAAGAGTTCCCTTAACGAGGAGTGATTTCTCTATTTTTGTTCCCTTTTCAATAACCTCTTCATTTATAATTATGCAATGCATTTTAAGGTGTAAGGATATGTTTTAATGTAGGTTAGGAATAAATATTCTAACCAATTGTTTTTTGAGGATGAAATAAGGGAAATGGATTTCCAAGCCTCTTAATTTTTGTAAAAACATGGGTAAGACTTCATTGTTTCTTTGTTTGGCATTGTAGAGGTATAATATGGGGTTAGTTTCCATGTTGAAAGAGAAGTGTATGAAAAATTATTTGATAGATTTTTGAATGTAGTCAGGTACCCTCTAAGAAGGCACAATAACCATTCAGGATCTTTCCCACCAAAGTTTCTAAGGAAAATTATTAAAATATATTTGTAACTATATGCAACTTCTTGAAAACTATGAAGATTATTTGATGTGATCCATAGGATCACCCTTTCTGTAATATTTTTCAAATTTTGGTTGATCAAAATGTGAAGGGAAATGGATGCCAAAAATTCTCAATCGAAGGGATAAGGACATAAATCCTAAAATCTATGCTTTTGTATGACTATGATTGTTATCTTGTAATCCCTATGAGGAATCCTTCATTAATTTCCATTCTTTTACAAATTAATTTCCATGATTTAGCATTGATGGAGAAATGATGTGACTAGATTGGGTGGGTTTAGGGCCTCGGTTGTTTGATTTTTTGGTGCTTACCTTAGAAGATAGCTGAGCCAATTTGAACTTATGTTTTGTACTTGATCTTGAATTTTTAATTTCTCATTGTAAAGAGTATGTGGTTGGTATTTTCCTTATTTTCCCTATTATAATGAGTTTTGATTTTAGGGATTGTGGTTCTTATAGTTTTATAGGATCTTGGAGACTCTTTTATAATGGATTCCATGTTAGGTTTGATTTATATTTGCATATGTCCATGGATTTTATGTTTAAAGGATCCTTAGATGTACTTGTTGGATCTAGGTTCACAGTTTCCAACTCAAAAACATTTCTTATGAGGAATTTACAGTCACAATTAGTAGGGAGTTTGCATCTCAATTCAACCAATTTAAGGAGGACACTATCCTTGTTTCAAAATAGTAAGTGGTCGATTTGGGTGTGATTTTCTTCAAAAAATCATTTTATACCTCATATTCACTTTGATTTGTGAGGTTAGATTTTTCATCGGATGGATCGAGAGGAACAAGAAGAAAGATATTACGTTCAATATTTTTAAATATTTTTCATATTTTAGGATCCTATCAATACAAATCCAACACTAAGATAATATTTCACCGGGAACTCCTCATGCTGTGATTGTTTCAGAAATGCATAACTTTTGGTTTGGTGGTATGAATATGGAAACACAATAACAAAAAAAACAAAAGAGTACCACATAATATGATATGAAGCCTTGAAAATAGAACTAAAATATAACTAGCAATTATATAATTAACAAGGTAATGTTACAATCTCACCCAAGAACTACTTCAAGTGTTAACAAATCCATTCTCTGAGATCTAATAATATTTTTGAGAGAAACTTCATAAATACATCTTTTGATATATTATTTAACACACCTACACAATAGTGTGGACACTTTACTAGTTGCATATACTGATTCTCATAAATTTATTATGTGATAAATGAGGGGGTGGTTTCTCTATTTATAACACTTTAGAGATTTTCCACCTTATCTCTAAGATAAGATAAGAAATCCCTTTTATAAAATCATATAAAATACTATATTTACATATAGGCTTATCCCTTAAGATAGGATAAACCTTATCACTTACACATGGAATTCCACCTTATCTAGAATTTATCTTTAAAACTAAATAAAATATTCAAAATATATATGACATCACACCTTTAAAGTATAGAACCTACTTACCATGACCTTTGAAACTTTGACATTACTGTAACCATTTACAAAAAAATATTTACTTACCATTGAATGTCACTTTCACAACATTCCCCTAATGTACTTTGATTATTATCATAAAACACTTACTAGTTATATTCTACCTTGCAAGTTATACTTTATTGGAAAAATTTGTTAAGTTTTAGTGGACACTACTACTAAATACAATTAACAAAATGCTACCAACGATATATACATTAATCAAATATAAAATTTGGAAGAAAATTCTTGTGTCAAAATTTTCCCCCTCTTTAGCTTGTACTTCATCCTCAGAGTATACTGCCACAAATGATTTGGATCTGGTGCTTGGAAAATATTCAACTTCTTATGGCTGACTCATTTTTCAATTGATGTATCATCCACTTCATCCTTTGACATGTTCCATTTCCATGAATATATAATATTATGTAGGGTACCATCCATTTAGGAAGTAATTTATTATGCCTCTTCTATTTTCAAACAATAGGATATACTAGGACTAAGTCATTCACTTGAAAGAGAGACCATAGGATCTTCTAATCAAAATAATCCTTTTGCTTCATCTTATTCTTGTATCTTGTCTCCTTAATTGTTTCCCACATTTCCTCTGACAAATAAATGTGTACAAATTTTTCCCTTACTAAATTACTTTCATCCATCCTTGCATTATCCATAACTCTCATGGTAGGAATATAAAATTCAATAGGAAGAACTGGATCAATTTCATAAGCCAACTAAAAGGGGTAATATATTATTGTTTACTTTGATATATCCCTATATTCCCAAAGTGTTGTATGAATCCTTTTATCCCACTTATGCATCTATAAAGATGCACCCTTTTCCAATATTTGGCACAAAACTTAATTTTTTCACTCCACCTATTCATTTATGTGTGGCTTGAAAGTTATTACCTTTCTATAACCGATGGAAAATATATCCAAAAAAACTCTACCACCTCATTCTTAAAAGTGTCTTATGTGATTTTTTATAATATCCAATAGCCAATCAAATCTAGTGACAATGCGTTCATACATAAACCTTACCAGTTCATCCATGGAAGCTATTTTTAGGGGTTCATCCTCAATCCCCTTGGTTAAAGAATCAGTGACAACTACAATATAATAATTTTAGTGTGGAGTGGGTGGAAGTAGACCTAAAATATATATTCCCCACTTTTGAAAGGGCTTAAGTGGAAGAATACGACATAATGGATCTAATGAATTTTTATGATTCTAATGTAATTAACAAATATCACATTTCTTAAAATAATTATAATAATCTCTAAAAAGAGTTTTCCATTGATAACCTACATCCAATATCCTCGTTGTTATTAGTTGTCTAGGTAAGTGTCCTCCACACCTAACATCATGGAATTATATTACTATCTCCTTCCCCTTGTTGCATCCAACTACCATCTTGTATCTTTCGTCAGGACCTGTCCAAAATAAGACTCCACGCATAATGAAATATGGAAAATTGTTTAGATAATTCCACATTTTTGTGTACTCACTAAGGATTGTGTTAATGGTTAACAAAAATACATATGGAAAGTCATTATCATCATAGTATGAATAGAGACCATCAAAGGCTCAAGAAAGTGCATCTACATTGACATGCTTCTTTGTTGGCCTATCTAGTGATCAACAATATAAAATTTACATTCCTACAAAAAATTATCCATCTTGTTATCCTTCTTGATTGGTTAGGATTATTTATATTTTAAAGCCTATTTTTTAGTCACAGTTATATATATTTTCTATTGAAAGTAATTTCTAAAAAAAATTATGGCTAGATCCTCATTTTTAGTTAAAGTGTAATTTACCTCAACATTGTTCATTTGTCTTCTCCCAAAGTAGATCATATGATCATTTCTATTCTCCATCCTTTTGTATTAGACTGCTTCTTATTATTACATCTAAAGCATCAATATATACAGGGAGTGGTTTTCTCTAGTTCAAATTTTTTAAAATAGGATAAGTCACTAGGTCTTCCTTAAATTAATTAAAATATTCATGTGCCTTCTTTTTAGGATCATAAGCATCATCATTCTTTAAGAATGGGTCAATGGTTGTGAAAAATTTGAGAAATTCTTGATGAACATCTTGTAGTAACCCACATGGCCTAAAAATGATCTCAAATTACTTTTATTCATAAGGAATGGTAATTGTTTAATGTTTGAAACTTTATCAAGATCAATACCAATACCATGTTTAGATATTGTTATTTAAATTTTCACAGCTAGGAGTTTTCTTGTATTTTCAAAGCCCATTTGAAGTTGAATCTTCACTGAAAGAAAAAGGGGACTTAACCAAATCACAAAAAGAGCCAAGAAATCCCGAAAATGCCAAGTGTCAAGTAGGCACAACTTCAGAAGTCAAAGGAGGGAACGATGTCTCCAACTCCCGCAATCCTACCACGTGGAGTCAATAAAAGGGTCCCACCTGGGGAATGATTTTCACATTTATATACCATGAGTCCTTTACTTACCGAAGGGAATAAAGTAACAAGCCCACGGATGGTGCCAAGTGTCTATCTAGCGCATCCCCATGAACCATAAAGAAAACCAGAGTCATAAGGATGTGCGGGCCTTCCATGTGGATCTTGCAACAGGAAGAATCTAGTTTCAAAGAGGGCCATAAAAAAATGACAAGCCATCCGCCACATACAAGTGATTTAGGGTCTTATCTGTAAGATCCTAAATGTTCAGGATTTCTTCAAAGGATCAGAGGTGAGGGGTGATCTATCTTTTCATTTCAGTAGAGGATTAATGCATAGCCTCATGTGAAGAGTGTCAACCTAAAAAGAATCAAGTTATTCATCTGCATTCAAAGGGTCATTTCATTACAAAATACACACCATTTGAATCAAGAGGCCAGGAACCAATTCACAGAGGATCAAAATATTTGGTTATGTAATAAATAGCTGAAAGGGTTTTTCCTCAAAAGGAGATTCCATCTCAAGGGAGTCGGTTGTAGGATAATTAAGATGCATTAAATAGGCATGGCTCTCACTTTTTTGAAAGGGCCAAATAGTGAGGAAGATTTGAGGAAATCTATTTTTTTTACTTCACATCAATTATCATAATTGAAGGGCAGTTGGAAAAGAGTTCGAGAATTGTCTCTTACCTCCTTCTCCTCCTGTATATTGTAATCAAAGTCTGATGCAAGAGATATAGATTTTTTTTTATAGATACTAGGAGAGTTAATCTTTTCTTCTCTGTCGCAAGTCTCTCTTTTGTAAAAGGCAGAGGTCTTAGAACTCTAGCCTTCTACCTGGGTTTTGTAACAAAAATCTTGCCTCTTTTCTAAATGGAATATTGTGCACAACTATTGGAGTAATATATATTGCTTATGGTGCTTTCTTTTGATCATCTGCATATCCTTATTATCTCTAATCGCCTTTATTTTCATGTTGAAAATGTGCATCTTTGAATGTTGTTACTATCTGTAAAGTTGTGCTTATGTAGTTTGAGGTAGTGTTTTGTGTGACCCTTTCTGACCTATGGTGCATTTCATCCACCCTTTTTTCAGCTATTCATTATTTCTCTTCTCAGGCATTTTTGGTCTCGATTGACCTTCGGGTAGACTCATTTAGGTGCATTTCCTTAGCTTATTTTATGTTTCTCATTTAGTTCTTCTACCCCTATCTCAAACTACAGAGAAGATCTAACTTCTTTAAAAATATGGAGGTCTCCTTAGGATGCATGTCCCACCAACCTAAGGATTCCCACGGCTCTGATGGCACGATCCGCCAAGGATGGTCATCAACAATTTTCCTAGCATGCCCGATGGGACAACTTAGAGTGATATTTTATTATGGTAGCAAATCAGTCAATTCTTGATAAAGTTCAAACTTCCATGAAGATAGTTTCGGAGAACATCCAGCAACTCCATAAAGTCCAACCAGATCATTACAAAGGTTCTCAGACATCCTTCTCATCCATTTTCATTCATCTATCTTTCCATGCCTCCCATTTATCTTCATCCTATGAAGTCATGTAATCATTACTTCATTACCACGAAGGGATCATCCCCTTGTCCATCTCCAAGTCACCCGTTCCACCCTTTCCATTTCTTTGGGAAGCTATACCACTCACACCAAAAAGAAAAGGCTCTAAATCCAAAAGAAGAGGAGCATATGGTGAGAAGTGATACAGGCCCATGAAGTTCGTATCACCAACTGAGTAGAAGAGAGGCTGCAGAAGTTTCCTCTATTTTTCCTCCCCACAAAGTAGTTCCCCAAGAAACATTTTTATCAATGGGTTTCATATTGCAAGATGAATCCATATATGATGGAATCTTTGTAAACTCAAAGGCCATCATACAAAAGGAGGATACCTTCACACAACAAGAGGATGATGAGCTTGACTACTTATCAGATTTAAGGGGATACCTCGATGAAGAGGGGCCTATAGAGATCACAAGTCTTACTATGTCATCAACACTGCAACAATGGTGACCTTCCACTCGTTATAGCTCCCTCGGGACTAGTATTAGGGCTCTAAAGAAAAGTATCATTGAAAGATTTTTTCTTTCAATAAAATATCCTAGATTCACCGATGAAGCTACTAAAAAGGGAGAGGAGAAAGAAGATAGAGATGACACCCTTCAAAGAAATCTACAAAATATCCTCGTTCCAAAAGATACAGCCCAAAGTGACATACAGAAGCAAAAGATCAGACTGAGATCTATCATTAGTTGTTTCTCATCGAGACCAAGGAAAGACTCAACACCAATCATGTTCTCTTCAGGACATGAAGACTTTAAAAAAGTGTAAATCAATACATGTATATAGGGGTGGTGACTTTCCCTTCACCGACCATGCACTGTCAAAATAGGTTGCATGCTCAAAAATAGCCATGTGCCACTACAAGGATAAGTATGAAGTATGTAAGCTTTTCCTAATAATATATTATATATAACTAACCACAAATCTAATCCTATTATTAGCTCCCACGCTTAAGTTTGAACTACAAGGTCCTTCCTAAAAAATAGAATCTTCTTGATTGTAAAATCCCCTTGCGTGTCACACACTCCATGTCTATATTTATCCCACCACTTCCAAAAGTTACTAAGTCCTATATATTCCTATAGTGGTTCCTTTAGCATGTACTTTTTTCCATCTTCCGTACATGAACCCTGTCATCTAGTGCGCTCATCTTGTTCACTCATCCGCGTGTGTGCATGCCTATGTATACTTCAACACTTAGTCACTTTTTGGTACCCAAAATTAACCCCACACTAGGTATGTTGTTCATCCTCGGAAACACTCACACAAAGAATGGTAAATATTTATCCAATAATAAAAGAATAAATAATGTCTACACAACTTGCGCCAAAAATTGAAAAATAATAATATTTACTGGGAAAAAAGAATGGAAAATTCCTTATTCACCAATGCTTCCAATGTCTTCCATCCCTCTAACTCCTTTCTTGCTTGAGTAAGGGCATCCCTCACAATGGTAGGAACCTCGGCAGTAGTCAAGTCCTCACCCCATGCCTTCAATTTTTCAACCACAATCTCCAATTGTTTCCTTGCATCAACTAGCGCGTCCATCTTGCACATGACCTGGGGATAGAGTTATTTTAATTTATTCTTAATGGAGGCCCTTAATAGATCAATTGCCTCCCTCTTTTTCTAAATCTTGTCTAATATTATTTCACATTCTACCCCATTCCCTTTATTATCATACAAAGGCTTTTCATCTGGGGTTTTCTGCTCTTTCAATCGAACAAGTTCTGACGCCATGTCACGCACCGTTCCATTTGTGCGGTGATTATAGTCACTTACGACCATGTTCCTCACATGTGATACCCACTCCTTCTCCATCATCACTCCATCAGGGTACTATATTTTTTCATACCCTTATTTTTGGATATCTGCAGCGGGTTTCAGCTTGTCCTTTCCCTTCCCCTTGTTCTTTGGTGAGGTGATAGTTATTTTCCTTGGTATCTTTTCCATCCCACAAACTCAAACTCTTACTTTGTGCCTCTCTTTACCGTTAGTACTCTAGACCTCTTGTCATAGACCTTCCACGTAATAATGCTACAATTCCCAGTTCAAACTCTATATTTTTTTCCCTAATTCTTGAAACCCTAGCCAGAAAAGTCATTATTTCTTCCAAATCCACACCACACCATCTCAACTTGTAAGATTCCCTCTAATTGAACTCACTCTTCACTTATCCATGTTTTCTTTCACAATATGGCTATAGATTCTCCAACTTGGCACTTGATTTATTACTAAATCACTCAAGTTCTCCTTAGGTCATATGAAAACAAACACACATTCTTCGCAAGGTAAGGTAAAAATGATTTTTCCATGACACTTTATTTAAGGTTTCCAAATTTTACCCACATCTATTACTTACTAACTACCACTGTATAACTGCATTTAATTCAGGTTTTCCACTTTTTCATATCTTTTCCATAGTTTTCATTGTGCTTATATCACACATTCTAGCTACAACCTTTAAGCATGCAAACTACTTCTCAGACCATAGACCTCCTTATGCACGATCCATACACTAAAGTACATAAACCTCTGCATATTATACCATGTAATTCTCCATGCTGCTCCCCACTTTGCATTACACTACACACTTATTCATCATACGTGGATTTTCATCTGGGGATTGTCCTTATTATCACCATCCTTCTTATGAAACCTTATCACTATCCTCCAGTAACCAACATCATCAACGACGCACACACTCCTATAATTATTAGGTAGTATTCAAATAAAAAAAAAATTTCCTCTTTTGCACGATCTTGTAATGCACCCTGCACTAAAAGTATGTGCAGTCCTCTGTACATGAATCCACTAGATAGTAATCAGCTACTGGTATGTAAGCGCACTTATTACAACATAACACTGAAATAAATTAACAAAGCATAACAATGATGAAAGGAAACACATGAAAATAAAATACATGAAAGGGGAAATCTACTCTAAGTGACAATAATGCCTTATTACAAACACCAAGAAAATTTATTTATACTAGGGCTTCAGCCTACTCCCATTGAAGTAACCAAGCAATAAAGTGTCATCCAATGCCTATAACTAGAAAACACCTGATTCCAATAGCTGTGTTAATAAAAATGGTCCCAACCAATGAACTTTCAACTTCCCAGGGTGAACTTTGAACCATCTTTCCAACCTCAAATTCCTTATTTTGAATATGTCTATCATGTTATGCCTTTTGTCTTACTTTTTATGTCTTTTGGCTCCACCAGGTAATAGCGCATTGCTCATCCAACTACATCAGTTTTTCTATGCACTCTTCAATAACTTTTTCATCATTTAATCCTCTTGCATACACAATACACAGAGATGACAACATGTATTCCATAGGTAATATAGCCTCCATGCCAAACACCAACTAAAAGGGTGTGGCTTTATTCAATGTTTTGTATGTGATCTTATATTCCCAACGTACAAAATATACTTTATCATCCCAATATTTTTGTCCAACATCACATATTTTTGTCAGTGTTTGTCCTAGAATCTTGTTTAGAGCCTCAATAGTTCCATTGGCCTGTGGATAATAGGATGTTTTCTTGTGGTGTGCCACCAAAAACTTAGCCAAAAGAAATTTGATGGTGTCATTAAGAAAATGAGCGCCCCTATCACTTGTTAAGCTCAATGGACATCCATACCTACTGATAATGTTTCCCCATAGAAATATTACTATTGTAACTACCATGCAATCCTTTCTATGCACTTCTTCTGCCCACCATGTCAGATAATCTGTACAATTTATAATGTAGCACACACTAGACCTACATGCGGGTGGAGAAATAAGACCCACAAATTCAATCACCCTTTTCTCAAAAGTTTCAATACTTGCAATAGGCCTTAGAGGAATCTCATCTCTGGATCTAGGATTCCCAAGGTTCTAACAATGATCACATGTCTTGACATATTTCTTAATATCCTTGTATAAGGTTTCCCACCAAACTTCAGCCATCAGAATCTTGCACAATGGCATCTCCTACATAATGACCTCCTGCAATTCCAGCACGAGCTTTTTTCATTATTTACTTATGCTCATGCTCCAGCACACACCAACGCAAAAATTCATCACAACGTAAATTATACAAATCTCCACCTATCAACTAGTAAGGTGTTTACATGTATTGCAAGTTGTTTCTTCTCTAAGGTTTTTATTCCCTCAGGCATCTGTCCCATGTGCAAAAAGATGGAAATATTTTTCAACTCGGTGGGTGTGTAATTCAATCTAAAGAGATGTGCATACAACATTATATCCTCAATGATTTGCGCATCCTCACCATAATTTATTCTCGACAAATGATCAGGCCCTAAGTTGTTTTTTCATGGTTTCACATTCAATGTAAACTGAAACTCATGAAATAATAGTATCCACCTGGAAATATACCCTTATAAAATAGGTTTGTTGAAAAAATACTTAAGTTCCATATGATCTATGAATAAAATAAATGATGTTGCTAATAAGTATTTTATGAACTTGTGTAGTGTGTAAATCATGGAAAAATCTTCACACTTAGTAATTGTATAGTTTTGTTAAGTCGGTGTCAACTTCCTACTTGCAAAAAAAATAGGGTGGTCTATGATTCCTTCTCCTAGTTTTTGTAACACAATGCCAATTGCCATCCTAGAAGTATCTGCATGAAAATGAAATGGTTTGTCCCATGAAGGAAAGAAAAAAATAGGTGCATTGGTCAACCTTTCCTTTAATGTTTCAAATGCTTGTTGTTGCACCTCGCCCCAATAGAATTTTCATTTAGCCTTGAAAAGTTCCTCTAGGGGAATGACAATATTTTCATAGCCCTTAATGAATTTCTTGTAATACCCTGTATGACCAAGAAATACGTGTACTTCACTTTTATTGTTAGATTCTTCCAATCCCAAGATCAAAATGACCTTGGATGGGTCTACCAACAACCCCTCCTTACAAATAATATGCCCATGAAAAGTGCCAAAAGGTGTCACAAAGATACATTTTTTAATATTAAGAGAGATTCTAAACAACCAATGCCTCTCAAACATAAGCCTCAAATTGTCACAATGATCCTTAACTAAACCATATACCATCCAATCATCAAGATACACATGTAAAAACCTATGAATGAATTCATGAAAATCTTGCACAATAATGTGTGAAAAGACTACAGATGCATTCTTCAACCCGAAGGGCATAACTATATATGCAAAGTGTTTCCATTTAGTGGTGAAAGTTGTCTTTTTCTAATCTCCTTTCACTATACGCACTTAGTGATACCCTAAAAATCCATCTGTAAAATAATAGATCTAGTGCCTCGCAACTCCTTCAAGTATCTCCTCCGTAAATGGGGTAGGGAAAGGATCAATAACACATAAATCATTCATCTCCCTATAATCCATATAGATTGTTATCCCCTCATCATTTTTAATGCTGATGACCATGGGACTTACCCACTCAAATTCATCTATGGGAATAATTACTCCAGACTTGAGCATTTTATCAATTTCTTCCTTTACCTTAATATGCAAATTAGGATTCATCTTGTATGGCCTCTTCCTAATCGGGTGTGTGCATTCTTTAAGTTTTATTCTCATCTAACCTAAAGAAGGGTGGACTCCATTTAATATATGATATCCTCACAGAAATAAGTCCTGAAAGTCACGCAATAACTCAATAATATTTTCTACTTCCTGCTCTGACCAGTAATCACCAATAATGTCCTCTTTAGGCTATGTATACATTCCAATATTAACCTTATTTTTTTCATAGGCTCATGATAAATGCACGCCTTATCATCTTCTATGTCCATCACCTTGCGCATACCTTCAGTGTAGTTAACATCTAGGTTGATGTCTTCATCATCATCATCTATTGTGTATACTATTTTACCCTTTTCCTTTCTTTCCCAAGGGCAGACCATTTCTTATTCTTCAATCTCTTCAAGGTCAAGGCATGCCTCTAAATCCATCTCGCCAAAAATATCTAATAGAAGTTCCTTAGCCTTCATGCTATATCCCAAAGTAAGGTTCTTTATAATCTGTAGTAATTCACTTACCGGAGGTTTAGTAGAAAAGTAATAAAAAGTATGGATCATACCTGAGGTCATCTCTTGCCAATTAAATATATCCCGTGTCAATTCTACATGGACATACCATGCACACGTGTAACCACTTAGGGTGGTCAAGAACTTATGTACCCAGAGTGATGGTGGTAAGGCCTCTTTCCCCTTCATCCAAAGTCTCTCACATTCCTAGACATGGAGCAAAGAAGGGGACTTCCTATGGAATTCACATATCTATGAAGGTACATTACTCCTTAGAAACCTAGTAGAAAAGGTGATTCTCACCTCTCTCCATTCTAATAGGTTGTCTTGGTGTGTATTCCACGAACGCACTGTTATCCTTCCTAGAGTATAAACCAACATATTTCTTCTGTCACCCTCATCCTATCACTAGGCTTCCATGGTGCACAAAAATACATCAGGGTCCCCTTCACCAGTGTACCGAGGTAGTTGAATATGACTCCAATGTCGAACAGAGTGCGGTCTCATCACACGAGTAATAATATTATTGATCTCTTGCCTAAGAACTTCATAATGTATATGCACCCAATTATCACAAGCAATATCTGTAGTATCACTAACTGAATGAGCATCATCCCACTGTATCACTCCTTCCTTAGATGGTTCAGTTACCTCAAGATCTCTTATTGTGCACGTGTATATCTAGTTCAGGTTTTCTTCACTCAAAGGTTCAACATATGAGTCATCCTTTACATTTGTCAAAGGTATAATGACAACCTCTTATTTGTTCTCATAGCTAATGTACCCCTTTTTGAAGTGAAAATCTTCATTATTTTCATAACACTAGGGGTATCTAAGTAAAGCTGGGAAACTGTCTGCCTCTATGAGCTCCAACAATTCAAAGGCCCCAGTAAACTTGGCTTCCTAAATAATAATAGTCGCATACTTTAATACCCCGATAGGATTAGCCCTATTTCTATTTGTCATATAATTTACATTTGAAGAAGGCTGCAATTATGGTCTACCCATCTTATTTAGATGCATCCAACACAAGTACATTAACTTGTGCACCTGTATCTATCAGAATGTTTCTCAAGAGCCATCCATCAATAACCGCATTCAATGTAATCTCCTTATCATAGTCATGATTATGGGAGGAATATTTACATGAAGTATATTCCTCTCACGCTCATTACCTACGCACGATAATTTTTATCTCAACCACTCTCCTAACAAGGGGATTATGTTCTCCACACACAAAATTCAACATAGCTCCTTTAAATCATCTATGTCCTTTTTTGGGAGTTCAAAATTCTTTTCTCGTTCCATCACACACACCTATTACTTCAAGTTCTTAATGTCTCCTTGTAGATTCCTAATAACTTCCATAGTTTCCAAGTAAAATTATTTCTGATGTTCAGCATTAGGGTACTTAACATTAATTTGTTCTTTCTTTTTTATAGTCGGATTATACTTCATAGGTTTACGAGCACACGCAACCTTAGCACATGTGGTAACTAAAACTGGTTACAATTTAGAACTAAGTCCAACCTTTGGCATCCATTGATCTCCATCTGCACATTGTATCGTAATCATAGACGCTCCCTTGTTTTGCTTGTGTTGCTTGCTCATATGCTTATACAAGTCAAGGCATTCTTCAAATTTATGTTGTTTTCCACACCATGAGAAAATTACATTATGAGGGAATTCACGTTAATAATGATCGAGATATCCACAAGTAAACCAAGTTTCTCTAGGAAATCCTCCTCTTCCATCACCGCAACCTCGACCTCTATATCCCCCTTAGAAGCCTCTATTCTGGTTATTCCCATTATTGCACCCTTCATTATGTTTTTCTCCTTGTTCCTTAGATCCACTAGCTACACTAGTCTGGTGCACACCAGTTTCAATGGATTCATGAATATGATCAATCAATCTGCATTTAATAGTATCAAGAGTATGAATTTTGCAAATTTTAAAATACATGATACATTCTTCTAGATCATGTGTTATAAAATGGGAAATCTACTCACAGCATGGTCTAGATGAAAAATCTTGCAATCCAATAGCATGGCGCACACTGAATTGCGAGGATAGATTTCTTAGTATGTCCTTAAACCTCTTAATCTATACACCATATTACACCACGCATCTCATGAGCTGAATTAGTAGATGGATTTTCCATCTATTTAACAATAGCTATAATTTGCATCTCTAAAAATAGACTCACTCTGGTTTCCACACTCCCAATTGCCTCAGCATGAAAATATACCTCCAAAGCATCATGTGGATCTAGAAAGGTCTTATGAGATAACGCCATTCTAAACAAAGTCAAAAATTCACTGAAAAACCATTGTACATGTTGCATAGGGTGTATGTCATAAGACAACTTTGAAAAAAAGGTTTTAAAATGTGTTTCATACTCCTGAACGCTTTCTAATAAGCCCTTCTTAACGTCCTTAAGTGCACTGATACTCTTGTGTTCAAACTCAAGGATATGGAACTCAACTAGAAATAAAGAGTGCAAAGCATAATAATCCATTGCACTCTAGTGTGGGTCATACTTTATGTACCATCTATGCATGCGCCCTTGAAGAGTACTAATAAACTAACTTACCTTCCTATTTGAAGGAGTGATTCATTTAGTGTGCCATAGCAGGTCACACTTGTGCACATGCTTTGTAGTATTTTCAATACTTCTATATTCTGGTAAGTGGAGTGACATCTAGTAATAAACTTATTGAGGTTAATGTGGGGATTGCTAGGGAGGTGGGCCCTATCCTCCAAATCTAGAACCATAATCACCACTAGTATTTCCTCCACCACTAGAACCACATGATCCACTTGATCCCGACCCTTCTGATCTACCTGATCCTTTAGTAGCAGGCGTCAAACCAATGGATGTACTTCCTTACATCCCAACAGTAGTACCAAACTAAACTCCCACACTCTATGAAGTTTTAGTACTTCCATACATGTTCCCAATGTTCTACATGCCCACACTATATCCTGATGATGTGCTAAAAAATATTCCTCCAATTGGGCCTATAAATAACAAAGATGATGTTTGTGTTTCCATAGATGAATGTTTTTTCTAATGCACTTCTGTATTAAAAGGAAAATGATATCTACATGAATCTACTGAACTACCTATAATCACTTTCTTATTAATGATTACTTCTGGAACTGGAACACCAGGTGCAAGGGCTAGGTCGATAGGTGGGATCAGATGCATGCCTACAATCCTTACTCTTTCCTCCTCTTACGCGCTCTCATTAGAATTTGAAGGCGATTATATACTACACTTTCGTAAATGGGGGATAGCCTAATTCTACAGCTCCACGTCTTCCACATGAGCCTCAAATCCTTCAAGAGACGTGATCCTTTGTAGCTCCACAAACTCCTCAATATCACATTGCTTCACTGATTCCCTCTCTTGCACTTCATTATACTTATGCCACCTCTCTTACTCTACCCTTATGCTATAATGTCTGTCATCTTCACCACACCTGTTCCTTCCCCTGTGCGTGGTGGGATGTTTAGCTATCCAGAGGGAGGTGCTTTAAACTAAGCACCACCATCAATATCTTAATGGAAAAAGGAATAATGCGAATGTAAGATCCTTTGAGCTTGTCCATAAATTCAAACTCAATAACTTCTAGAAAATAATACATTGACACAACATAATCCAAAGTATAACAATGCATAACACCAATCCACCAATGATCTACAACACATGTCCAAGGTTCATCTGCATCAAACAAATCTTGATACTCTTCCTGCATCCAAATCCTTCGTCTATAACTCCAAATTTTCTTTGATGCATATGTTGAGAACCACTCATACAAATCTATTGGAAAACAAAAAAATAACGTCTCATAAAGCACATAATAAATATGTTCTTCAACCCATGCGCACACATTGAAATCAGTTCTAGAACCATATATTCTTTCAAACTATTTATTGTTCGTCAATCATCCAATATTCAATAGTCGTAAGAGTCAACCAATACACCATCATCATGCAACATTGTGGTAAACAGTTCAAAAAGAGGCCTAGAAGCATAATCAAAATGTAGTCTTATTTTCCCTCTCAAAGCACTAGGCATGTTGGAACTTCACTCAGAAAAATCTGAGCACTTACCCGAAGCATGCAAAGGTACCAGGTCACTCTTTGTTACTATCATACTAGACTGATGTAGTTCCCACATCTTCCTTTCATCATTTCATTTTCTAACTTGTTGCATTTACTAGATGACAAACATTGATTTTAGCACTATTTAGATATTATGTGGTTTCATATTAGATCATTTGGTGAAACATGTGTTGATTAGGGAACATAGTGAAAAACTAGCATTATGATCATTATTTTAGTTTCTTGCACTTATATGGTTATGGATACTGACATGATATGATATAATTAGTTTTACCTCATATATGATAGGTGGATGTTAATTTGGTTATATACTTTGATATCATTAGTTCATAATGGAAAATTGGATGTTATCATGTTATAGCTTAGGTGGATCTTATATCTTGTTTTACTATGGATGTATGTTTTTGTAATATAGTCATCTCATTTTGATATCAATTTTTGCATAATTAGAATGAATATCCATGATTGATTTATTGGTATTATTTATCTGATTTATTAGTATGTTTAATGTGTGAATTGAGTGTGTAAATTTCAGGTCACATAGGATAACGTGGGTTTCAAAGTTCCACTTCAAGTTACACAAGAGGCTGACTGGGACGAGTCCTTTAACCATGCATGATCTTTGTGTAACCTTGTGTGTATGTGGCGTATTCATGTTTGGACATTGTTGGTGATTCCTAATGTATCTATGTTAATATGAATTTGTTAAGCCTTATACTAAACTAATTTAAGGACTTAATGGTCCCCTCCATACTTTAGTGATGTTATTATGTTTTTAATCTTGTTATTAGTGGTTTAAGACCACCTAATCATCATTTTGGTGGGCCCCACCACCTCTTCCTTTGATCCACTTTACCCAATCTCGAATTTGGGAAAAATGTGGCATTTATAAGGGTCTCTTTTCACGTTGGGGGTCTCCCTTACATTGAAATGAGTCCCCTAGACCCTACATATGGGTAGGGGGGTCTCTTTTCAAGGTCAAATGGGATTTTCCATCCCATTTGACCCCTCTCATATCACCATCTTGTAAGTGTGGTTGATTTTTGTGATTTATTAAAAGTTGAAGTGTGTTGGCTTATTGGATATTTAGTAAATTTGGGAGATTACTTCCTAAATGTGCTTTTTATGTCTATTGGGATTTTGGAATCTTTTGGTTGGAGAATGAGATGGGTGAAACATGTCTCCCTCTCATTTGTGAGGATATGTGTCTATTTTTTCTTTTTATACCTCCTTATGGAGAGGTGTATGAACTTTGGCATGTCCTTTTTACTATTGGAGTTGGAGAGATATTGGAGCTCGGATCTTGGAGCTAGGAACTTGGAGCTTGGAGTGTTTGGATTGCTTTGGAGTGGGATAACTTGTTTGAGGTAGGCCTTCATGCCTCTCATTTTTTCTTTTTTAGTATGTTGTGAAAAAATAAAATGGTTGTTGAATGTGATATTGTTGAATGTTTTTTGTGGATGTTAGTGAATCTTGTTGTCTTTTATTTTCTCCATCCATCCTTCTTGAGATGGATTTTGGAATTGTAGGGGTAGAGAGAGGAAGTAATATATTACACCACATGGTTTGATGGGAAAACCATGATGGTATTTATTTTTATTTCCTCCCCTCATATGGTTTGATGTGTAAGATGACTATTCATATGGTTTGTTGGCTAGATCTTCAGCACAGCTCAAAACCTAGGCAGTCATGAGATAAATCTCCCTCATTTACCGGTGAGGCTCCCATGTAAGATTTTTTCATTTAATATGTCCTAATATATTTTTTTGGTATTACTTTAAATGTGTAGCTCATGAACCATAGCTATACAGTTCTGCAGCAAGTAAGCAGCTACAAAAGAAAGGAAAAATCTACAGAAGAGGGAAATAATAGGAAATAAAAGAAAGGAGAGAAGATGTGCAACCTAATCAATAGTTTACAGAGTTGATCACATGCACATAGAAAAAATAGATCTTGACATACAGAATTAGAAGCAAAGGAAACTTTTAGATCTAGATCTAGAATAACACAAATTTTATGAATAGATCTTAGAAAGAAATCATGAACAAAATGCACCGTTGACAAAACGTTCTCCAGAAATATGCCTCCTCTCTATTCCCCATCTTTCAAAAAGCTATCAAGGGTTTCAGCTCAAAGTCTGGAACACAATAATGTTGATTACAAATTTTGATCCTTTAACCCGTAGGTTCTTCCTCTATTTATAGTGTATCAAGGGAAATTACAAATAGGAAGCTTTAAATGAATTCCCACATGCGGAAGCTATGAAAAGGGAAACAAATCGAAATATTTTTCCTAGAATTCCTCTTTGTATGACATACATGGTTTATAACTGAAAATAGAACCTTCTATTTTGCATGTCTGCCACCTATCTCCAAGTAATTGACTTCTTCAAGTAACGGATTTTAAACCAATCACTTAAGTTTTATAATTTAATTGATTGCTCGATTACTTTGTCAGAGAAAATAAGAGAAAGAAGAAGAAAGAAAAAAAAAATTAGAAGAAAGCTGCAACACTTGCAGTCTTGTTCTTTTTCCATATTTTGTATGTAGTTGACTCTTTTGTCTTTGATTTTCACCAAACTGGATCTGGAAGTAGGTGATTGTAATTTGCTTGCGAGTATTGTCTTTGAACTATCTTCCCTTATATCATTGAAGCTTTTACAATTATTCTTCATTACATGAAAAGTAAATTTGATGAAGGTTTCAACTGGAAGATTGGGATCACATGCAAAATATCCTCGAAGGAATTTCCCATGCACTGACTTCTACATGGGCTGTGTTAGAAACAAGAGGATGATTTTTTTATGGAAGCCTTTGCAATTATGACATCTGGATCTATCAATTAAATTGGTGATAATTTTAGGGCCAATGTTTGTATCATTGACTTCAGAAAATCTGGAAGTTATGCATTATTATGTTGATCATTTTCTTTCATTATGCTTCATCATGGTTGGAACAATCTTTGTCTGAGCTCTTTTTCTTTTAATTATGTCAAAATCCCTTGCAATGAGATCATTTTGTACAGATCTGGAAACTTCTTCAGATTCGGAAGATATATTCAATGTACATGACATTAATTTGAGCACCTATGATGGATACCTACAATTTTATTCAGACAAAGATGGAATCCATGGCACGAATACTTGATTTTTATCACCAAAATTTTCATATAAAGTCTGTTGCCTTAAAATTTGAGATTTTTCTTACATGCAAAGCAAGAAATAATATTATTTAATTCACCAAAGCACTTACACCAACATTTAGATGTTCAGAATGACCAAAATTAGGCTATTCCAACCCTAGGTGCAAAAACTAGAAGCTTCCTGACAGTGGAAAATAAACTTTAATAAAAAATCCTCCTTCCTTTGGCGCCAAAACCTGTATGGGCTACAATCCTTTGCAAAAATAATTAGTTACATCTTCATTATGGCATCTCGTGCTTATATAACCCTCGACATTCTATTTCTAATAATTTTCCATTCTATTCCTGGTAATTAATTAATAAGTAAACATATTTATTCACCCAAATTGGGCACCTATTTTTGCATGTTGCTGGCTACCATTAAATAAATTTTATTTATTTATTTTTAGCATGCTACCTATAGTTCTCTTTGGCTTATCCTCATGCATTGAATTTTCCTCCATCCTAGGTGCCAAAATTAGGCAAAGCAACTATTAATAAATATCACTAAAAGCATTGTTTAATGCCCAATTGGGTCACACTTTTTGGCATGGGTGAATTCTAAAATTAAGAAGTCAACTTCTGGTGGGAATTTTCACCCTGCACTGCAACTCTAAAAATCCTTTTTTCAAATTAAGTGATTTGACTTTCATCATGGGAATTTTTACCCTGCAAGGCAGGTAATAAATTCCCCCCTGCCTGCCACCTGCAATTTTCCCACTGCGGCTTAAGTGACTTTCTAAAAAGTGTGACTTGTATTAAAAATAGCTTCTTTTGGAAAAGTACGACTTGTATGGGTGAATAAAACCCTTTGATGGGAAAAGTTAGCCTACTAAGAAGGTAAAAAATTCCCATTGGTGCTTTAAGTGATTTTTCCTAATTTTATAATGGGAATTTTCACCCTGCAAGGCAGGTAAGAAATTCCAGCCTGCGTGCCGCCTCTAATTTTCCCATCGCAGCTTAAGTGACTTTGAATTTATGGGAAAAATTACCCTACAAGGCAAGTAATAAATTCCCACCTTCCTGTAGCTACCAAAAATCCCATTACAGCTTACACTTACTAATTCCAAAAAATGTGACTTGCCTGGGAGAGGCTTTTTGTGCATGACTTCATCATTTTTGGTTAGCAGTTTACATTTTGAGGCTAATTCCTTCTAGTTTTGTGTCGGTAAATGATCTCCAGATGCTTCAGGAAATTAAACAGACTATACTGGCGAAAGAAATGACCTAGGAGAATTTCACAGAGAAACCAAGGAGAAAACCGAAGAAAAATGCAAAAGAAATAAATAAAAGTGAAAAATGTTGCCAAAAGTCACAGACAAGGCTCTGAATTCATTCCTGGTGAAAACCCTATTGAGATGAGTGAATACTGGCATGTAAAACTTCAACAGGATTCAACCAGAGCACAATTTACTTCAAACGGGGCATTATTTATTTAATAAATAATTAAATAAAAATTGCCCACACACAAAACTTGGTGGAGGGATAAAACAAGTTTGGGCATCTGGGTATTTCTCAAAATTGGCTCATATGATACACTGGGAATATCCTAACATAATATAGACATCTTCTAGCAATAAAAACACAAAAGGACCCGCTATTTTAAAAAGGATGAAAAATTTTCAAATGGGTAGTCCCATATTTCAGGGTGAAATCTGGAGACACCATGGTTTGAACCTCATATTCCATCCTTGATAAGGAAACCATGCTTGGTTTGAAAATCCTTAATAGGAGGAGGCTTGGTGTTTGGGATGGAGTGATAATGAGGGTATTATTGATGGATTGATAAGGAGGGTATTATGTCGATTATTTTAGTGGTTGGATCACAATATGGCTTAGAATAGGCTCCTTGCCACTCTTCCCCATTGAGGAAAATATGGAGTTCTCCTCTTGTGATGTTTGTGCTCTTATTAATGTTTTGTATCGAAGTGGTGTATGTGTTGTCACCATTTGTCTCCCCTTACTTGTGTAATCCTGATGCATGCATTTTCTCTCTCCCATAGGCTTAGAGGGAGGCTAACATGTCTCCATTTGATGGATATGGCATGTGATGATGCCATTTGGTTGGGAGGAAACTATGTCCCTTTTCACTTGTGCATTGAATAATTTCATATGGTGTGGAATCTTCGAAGAATATTCTTGGAGCATGGAGGTAAAAGTTTAAATTTTGGACATGTTATTCCCCATTTTGGGGATACTTTTCCTCTTACATTTTAAATATGGTTTTGTAGTATTTGATATATTCTCTTCTATCTTGAGAAGAAGCTTTGAAACCTAGTATTCATAATATTGTGTCATTTTATCTTCTCTCTTGAGAAGAAGGATTGGGTTATTGTAAAACTTGTTTCCACATTTTGGAGTAGAATCATATCCTTGTATTTTTTTTTGTATTTTGTATCCTTTTCTAGTGAAAATTTGAAATGTATTTGCATCTTGAAAAAGAGAGAATGAAGAAATGTTATTAGAGTTGGAAATGTATGTAAAATTTATATCATCTTTGGGTTGAAAAATATTGTATGCTTAAAGCTCAAAAAAATGCATTTGGTTTGTAATGAAGAAATGGTTATGTGAAAGGAAAAAGAATCTAGTTATTTGTGGGATTGTTAAGTAAATAAATATTGGAATAATTTGGAAAGGAAGTTCTCTTACGTTTGAAATTTGAAAGTTAGTTTAGATTAATAAATAATAATTTTTTAACAAGTTGGATTCCTCTTGAGTTTTGAATGAAATATACATTTTACATGCATTTAGTTCTCAATATTTTGATTGCTAAAGAAAAAAAAAAAACTGGTTATTTCGCAAAGAAGTTGTATTGATTCATGGTAAAATATGACTCCTTTATTATTGAAAAAAATAAAAAATAAATGGTCCTTGATACAAAAGGAAATATAAATTCATTTTTCCACCATTATTTAATTCTTTTTATAGTATTAAATCTGAAAAAGATAGATGTCATTTTGGTAAAATAGGTAGTTCCATTTTATAGGAAAGAAAGAAAGTTTAACTTATATCTTCCTTATAACCAGTTGCTATTATAGTGTTATATTTAAACAAAGGTTTCCCTATTTAGTATGTAAGTTTATATATATATATATATATATATATATATATATATATATATATATATATATATATATATATATATATATATATATATATATATATATATATATATATATATATATATATATATATATATATATATATCAGGGTTTACTTAAATAAGCCTCTAGAAAAAAGGAGGTGGAAAATCCCAGATGAATGTTCCTTTGGCAGCATTCGCAACAAAGGCAAATTTTCATAGGGTTCTACAGGAAAAATTCACCTGGAAGGTCCATGAGACTTGAAAGTAAGTGTGAAATCCATGCAACAGCAAGGAGTTGTTGACAAGCATCAACAACATCTTATTGTCACACGATAACAAGATATTGTTAACGCCCGTCAACAACATCTTGGTGTTGTGTGACAGTAAAATATTGTTAACTCCCGTCAACAACACCTTGTTATCGTGTTACAACAAGATGTTGTTGACAGGCATCAATGACACCTTGCTGTCGCATGCCAGCATGCCATTGTTGATGGCCGTCAACAACATCTTGTTGTCACGCAACTATAAGGTTGTGTTGATGCCCGTTAACTACCATGAAACCCTAATTTTCATTATAAATACCAACCTGGCTCCTCATTTTCACACTCTGTTCTAGGATACTAAACTTTTTTCCTTCTGCAAGCACCTTTTTCTGTAGGTATCATACGTACTTTGACGTCAATCACAATCAAATCCATGGCTTCTGGTGCCCTAGATGAACCCCAGGATCCAGCACCCGGAACCTCCAAAGGCAAGATTCAATACAGAAGCACCATATTCCCCCACATACATGGAGTTATAGAAACAAATGAAGAATACAATAATTCCATAGTAGCATTCGAATTTGAAGGGATTGTTAGCATGCCACAGTTTGAGGTTGACCACCAAACTCTTAACTACCTACTTTCGTCCTATAATACAGAAAATAGTAATTTTATTATTACATTGGAAGATCGGCATACATTCTCCTTTGGTGTTGAACCTATTGATATCCATTGATTGACATGCCTCCTATTTAAAAATGTGCTGATAGTAACAACCAAAGTAACCCTCACTGACAATGACAAGATTTTCCTCAAATCTAGTTATGGTTTCAATGTTGATTGTAAGTATAGTTTTCTCTCATTTTTTTTATATTAATTCAAATTTATTATGATTCTGATACACAAGATGTTTCACACCACTTTCTTATTGCCTTGATTTTTCTATTTCAAGTATGAATTATTATGCAAGGTCAACAAACTGACATTCCAAATTGGGTTGTTGCATACATTCGTGCAACAATCAAAAATCAAAAATTTGAGTGTGCACATTTCTATCAAACAAGATAAAGGAAGACATCAACAATGCAATAATTTTTAAAAAAATAGTTATTCATTCAACCAACTATCTCCTAGCTCTTTATTATGAGGCTTACTATAATTTCAAAAATCAGCCAACTCCAACTTGCACAAATGAGACAATAAAGAATTTGTTGATTCCACTTGAGGAACAAGTAAATTTTAATCGTTCATATTCCATTTTTAGTATTTACCAAGTGTAGTTATTTTTAAGTTTTTCTGATTGAATATTTTCTCTATGGAGAAAATATTTCTGGAGTCACTTCCACGAAAAAAAAGTTGCATCGATAGGAAGAGGCCAGCAACATGTTGAGGCCTCGGGAGAATCACAATCTAAAATTGAAGTTTTCTCATCAGCTAATAGCCAAGTATTTTCATTAACGAAATGACAGAGACATAATACCCTTAACATTCAAAGTAGGGTTCAGTACATTTTGATTATACCATATAATGATTTACCATCTTGAATTGGCTTGTAGTTACTGCACTTACAGGGACTTTCAACTACACGCGTGCTTCAAAGAAAGCATCGCTAACTCACTCAGTACAATATCATGTAATTGTTGAATCTCAACAACAATTACCACCATCAACTCCAACCGAATCCATTCAAACTTTGTCACAAAATAAATTTGTACCACAACAAAATCCCACTCAACAAGGTATGAATTCATTTATTTTGTGAGTTTTTTAATACTTTGACATATTTTTTAGTAATTTCTAATGATTTGGTTCTTTATGTTCAAAATTGATAGCAATCCTTTGTCTTCCACTCAAAATATACAAACCCCGCCTACTCAATCAACCCCGTAATTACAATTCAAAATGCCAACAAAAGACTATTGGTAAACGCATGTCGTTGATTCCGGACCCTAGCGGGACACTAAAAATTCCCTCCTCATTTGCTATCCTAACCCTCTCTCTTGAAGGTTGTCCCACTACAATAGGGCAATTAGTTTTGAATCAAATAAATTTATATGAAGATTATTTGGGCATTGATAGGAGTGACCCAACTAGTTTTTTCAACACACATGATATGATTTAGGGCCAGCAGGTATATTTCTATCTCAATGTACTTTTAAAATTAATTAAATTTTCAACATTTCAATTTCAATTTTAATATGAATTTCTATTATTGCTTTTAGGATCAGTGCTCCCAAAAGGAAAAAGATCCATCGGATGTTGCTCAAACGTAAAGCCACCATACTTATCCTTCAAAATCATCCTCTTCTGATACAAATAATGATGACTTACCAACATTTCCTTTGGAGAACTTGATTGGCTATGATTGTCAATCCCACATGAATGAATTTATCACGCCTCAAATCAGTGAGCTCATTCAATGGGATATAAGGGAAAAATTATTAATATCTAAGATAGTAAGTCATTATGACAACCATTGGAAAAGAGAGGGCTTATTTGCAACAGTAAAAAATCAACATGCAAAGATGGATGCATTATTCATCAGAGCTAAAAGTGGGACTGTTGCATATAACAACACCTATAATGACAATATTTTAGATAAAGTATTAAGCATATTGGAAAATATCAGTGCTAAGGCCTAGGCCTATTTCAATAAACGGTCTAAGGACAAGGAGATAGGCAACGATTACAAATGTTGAAAGAGATAGAGCTATCGTAAGTATAATCAGTTTGAATTTTTTTTATTAATTTAAATTAAAATTAGTTTTTTAATATGTTTAATTGACTTCAATCTTTTTGTTGCTTCTGAAATATGAAAAATTTAAAGAGTCAAGCTAAGGTGTTCCATGTTCACTTGGAAACGGACAAGAACAGTTTATCTGCAACAATTAAGATGAAAGAAAATATTGTTTTAATTAACAAACAAAACAATACACTTAAGCGGATAATTAAAGAGAATGGATATAACCTTGAGATTTTATTCTAAGAAAAAAGCAGCATGGTAGATCCTTGTTTGGACAACCCATAAAGAATCTATAAAGGAAGAAGAAGCAATTGTCAACAACCTAGAAATAACTGTTGAGGATCTGATTAGTTTAGGGAAAATTTAGGGAAGGAATACACTAAGGTTTGGTGAAAATGTTAAGGGGTTGAGCCTTGAGGATTGGGGAACCTCAAAATTGAAAATTTAAATATTTTATATACAAAAGAATGAAATTTCATACTTGGATATTTGTTTAATTTGAAGTTTGGATTTAAAATTTATGCAATATTAGCTCTCCTTGCAATGATGTTCATATTTACATTTATCATTAGATGTGGATAATGAAATTAGAGTAGACGTGGTTATATTTATTATCCATTTATTTGTTTGAATGTGGATAGTGAAATTAGAGTGGATATGGATGATGATGAATTGTATGCTCTTATATTTTTATACATAAATTCTATATTGTAGACAATGTTTATGTTTGATGCATAATCATGATTCATGGATTTAAAATTTATGAAATATTATCTTATACTTGCAATGGTGGTCATAGTTACATTTATCATTAGATTTGGATTTCTGGATAATGAAATTAAAGTAGATGTGGTTATAATTATGATTAAATTATCCTTTTATTCATTTAGAATGTGGATAATGAAATTAAAGTAGTTATAGATGATGATGAATTGTATGTAAACTAGATGAATTGTATGCACTTATATTTTTATATAGAACTTCTATACAAATATTTTATTGATGTATGATGCATAATAATGATACATGAATTTAGACTTTATGCAATATTATCTTTTCTTGCATGTGGATAATGAAATTAGAGTAGATGTGGTTATAGTTATTATCCATTTATTCATTTGAATGTGGATAATAAAAATTAGAGTAGATATGGATAATGATGAATTGTATGTGACCAAATGAATTGTATGTAATATTATCTCTGCTTGAAATGAAGGTCATAGTTACATTTATCATTACACGTGGGTGATGACATCTAATATTTTTGATGACATTAGAATGGGTCATTCATTTATTCATTTTGAATGTGGTGTTATGTGGAAATAAGATGTGAATGTCTTCAATCTTGATAATGAAATTAGAGTAGATATGGATGATGATGAATTATATGTGACTACATGATGATAATGGATAATTGTTTTAATAAAATTAAGAATGTGGTGTGACAAATACATCTTAATATAGTAAGGGATTCTTCTCTATATTTTTAAATTTCAAACTCTTTAATATGTATATCATTTCTTCACATTTAATTTCAAACCTTTATATTGAATAGAAACAACAAATCTAAAAATAATAAAATGTGGTATCACACATATATCTTAATACTGTAAAATCTACTTCAGATTTAAAACTATGGCTAAGATATGATTTAAGGTACCTCTTGTATTCTTGAGCAAGCTAGACGACCTTAGATTCTCGAGAATTCAACATGAAATAATGGATAAGGATTAGAATAAAAATGGGTGAGTTGCCTGATAATCTCGGTACCAAGAAGTGAGAGCTTCCTTGGATGGATGTCAACTTACGTTTTTAATAAACATCAATGAAATGAAGAGATTAAAATGTAGAATCCAGATATAACCTAAGAAAATAAAAGCAAACCAGAACATGTTCATATCGAAGGTGACACAAATATCAAGAATGCACTACAGATTGGACAACAATTGTGCCAGACACTAAGCGTGGCAGAATATGTAGAATCCAGATCTGAGATTTGAATAACTTGTAAAATACAACATCAAAGTGGTTTGAAAATTTAAAAATACCAATGAAATAAAATCCAATTTTAGTAAATTATGGTATTTGAATAAATGCAAATATACATACCTGTAACATCTTCGATGATAAAATACATGAGCAAAAATAGCCTCCTTGAAGTCAGTATTTGCATTTATAGAATTACACTAGTATTTATGTAAAACTATAAACAATTAAATTAGAATCTATTTATATATAAATTGGAATACATAAGAACATTTAAAGTGTAATGTCAAGGTGATACCTATTTAAAGCTGAAATAATCAATTTTCAATAGCTTATTTGTATTCAATATTTACATCTGAAGAGTTTGAAGATGCACAACTTCTAGTCTCATCGTTGAGAATAATTGGACTTGTAGTAGTATTATTTACACATCTTCTTTTAGCAAGGGAATTCCAGTGAGCATAATAAATTTATAAAAAGGAAAGGTTTCCAAAGAGTAGCGAGAAACATAACACCTTATGCAACTTTCGAGATTTTTATCCAACATATTTCTTAGTTTTGATTTAATAAAAGATAAAGCACTGAAAACTCTTTCATCCTCCATGGATCCCAAAATCATTATTTGGCACAAACTTGTTACAACCAAAAATATTCACTAATGTCTTTCCTGTAAAACACTAATTTGGTATATTTTTTCGCCAGAGCCTTATAATAGCACCACTCTCTGAAGGTTTGTCTAAGAGTTTGTACTATGACCTTATTATCGTTGTAAAATTAGTTGATTGAGTCTTTATTAAATCAAAATTCAGTATACCTTTTATTTAAATACCCTCGACCTTAGATGTATTGCCGAAGTGGTCCAATATTGTACTCATGTATTTATGAAAAAGCTTACCTAAAAAAAATTGGCATGGACCATCTTCTGTATTCCAAAAATTTGGATTCATCACACCCATGGCTTCAAGAATTTCGTTTTGGCTGAAAAGTTATCTAATTTCTAATGTTAAGGATTCTACAATTTTTTTGATTTTTATTCTTGTTTCAATTACTACAGAATCAAACAGATTTCGTGTCAGAGGAACTTCTTTTTTTCCGTTGATGTAACGTCTTTAATTTTTTACAGAATGTGTAGTGGTATCTCTTTCCCGCTAACATGGATACATAGGTGATCATGGATATTAAATCTCAAAAAGTTATTGGGATGGTTAAGATCCAATAAAACTTTCTAGTTATCAAATACAAGTGTATCAAAACAATCCGGGGAAGTGTACAAGGCATCAAGACTCATACATACCATTTTTCTCATCCGTATAAAATCAACAATATAGGTTAATCTACCCTGTGCACATTTCATCAATGTATTGATCTCCTGCAACATTGGAAGAATGCCTACCAATGTAAGCAATGTCTCCAAATCAGTTAGACAGAACAACAAGTCCCTTGCCCTGTCAATTTCATGATGATATGTGTGCATGAAACCAACCAATGAAGGATACTCCTCACGCACTCTGCATGCAGGCTCATACAATGAAATCCACCTTGTCTCAACATCCTTCAAAAGTTTTTTGCCATCTATAATACCTATGGAAAATTTCAAAAACTCAAGAAATTGCTTTGGGTTGCTTGCCATATAGGCATGCAGTTCTCTTATAAGGTCTTCTACTTTTGCAACATTTTTCGTATTTGCTAACGATTTTATATGCTAAATTCATTCTGTGAGCCATATAGTGAATTACTAGCATATAAGGGGCGATTGATGTTTACAATAAAACACATAGCCCAGTTCTATGACCCTGCATGAATGATGCCCCATATGCTCCCACACATACCAACTTTGTAGTAATTTCATTCGCATTTATGCCAACAATTTATTTCAAAAGAGAAATAACTAATTTATATATGTTTGTTGCATTGTAATCTTCAAACCATTTTTTAAACACCCAACAGGTGCGAAGTCCTCATATGATTTTCTAAAGTGTAAAAATGGATACATACCCATGCGGTGTTGTAAATAGCGGTCACTTCATCAATTGATAAAGAGATAAAATTTGAATTTTTTTACACAATCTTTCAAATCTTCCTTCTTAATCATAGTAAGGCATTTAGCCATTTCCCATGCATTGTTGTCTGACTAATGAGACTCGGGGAATATTCTACATTCCATTATATTAATGCAAATGTTTGAAATAGATGAAGTATGAAATCATTCTTCATTTCTTAAGGATGTGGAATAAAGTATAAAAATGTATCAGTTTAGCATGCAAATTTGATTGATTCATCTTACCAATTTGCATTGTGATCATTCTGCCATTTTCTACGAGAAGTCCTATGTCTTTTCTGATTAGCCTCATATTTTAGCCGCATATTTCACTTGCATGCATTATTTTTAAGTTTTTCCATCTATGTGTTTTTTTATTTTCTAGGCCATCTTCCCCCAATTAAAGTGAAATATTGTTTTCCATAATGTTTCCTCAATTGTCTCCAACTTTAGTTGCATATTTTGCTGCCTTCCAAATTTCCATGTACATATCGTACATGTACATTCTGATGAAATTTCTTTAGAATTATTTGGTTGTACATGTTCAAGAAATGGCAATTTTGCATCCCAGTCAAGCTTATATGTCTTCCCAAGTGTCCACATATTCATATTCGTAATTCACAGTTTTAATTTTAACGTGTAGAGTTTTCAGGAATATCACAATCATCAGGTTTCCTTTTCCATGAACTGCTAGTTGCATTTGAATTTTTTGTTACATTTTGCACTACTGGAATATATTTAAGCCCTGGCATGGTATCATTATAGGTATCATTTGGGTGATATTGAACAAAATGTATTTCCATTTCAATAACATCTTCTACACAGTCTGTTCTCTGATTGATTTCAGTGGGATCTCTATTAGTGCTGGCAGTTGCTGTATTTGAACCAGTAGAGTTTCCAAAATATTTAAACAAATAATTTTTAGTTTTTTTTTGTAACTTGTTGGGTGTTCTAAGCACTAGCAGCTTCCATTATTCCCTGTCATGCATCAACAAATGAAACTTTTCACACGTCAATAACATAGTTCCCTATCACGCGTTAGAAGGTTATTCTTGTCACCTGACAACAAAACCTTCTTATCACCCATTAAGAGATCCTTCTTGTCACCTATTAACAAATCTTGCTTGTCGCCCTTCAATAGATATTGCTTGTCACCCATCAATAGATACTTCTTGTCACCCATCAAGAGATCTTGCTTGTCATCCATCAACAAATCCTACTTATCGCTCGTCAATAGATCCTACTTGTCACTTGTCAATAGATCCTCTGCTTGTCACTTGTCTAACAATACCCTGCTTGTCACCCATCAATAGAATCCTGCTTGTCACCTATTAATAGATCCTAATTGTCACCCATCAACAAATCCTGTCTTGTCGCCTGTCAATAGACCCTGTCTTGTCGCCCGTTAATAAATCCTTCTTATTTCCCCTCGATCCAGACATCCTTCTTGTTGCCTATCCTACAGAGTCTTCTTGTCTGCATGTCCATAGAGCCCTTTTTTGTCTTGTCAACACCGCGTAGTTGAACTGCTTTTTTCTGAATGTACTGGAATCTGTTGCTTAACAAGTTATGTAATTGATAATAGATATGCCCCCAGATGGACCATGGAATGATTTAGTAAGTATTGTTCTACCCAGAAGAATAATATAACATTATATAGTGTATATTATAAAGAGGTAGGTGAAGCTGACCATATAAAAAAAATAAATTTTAATTTTTTAGGCGAACATGTCAAGACCCGCACCAGAAAATTCACCTTTTCAATTTTTCTAAAATGGAATATTCATATATCAGGGAAATTTTTAGTGGCAAATATTCGTAATATGGTGAATATTCCATTTTAGAAAAATTGAAAAGGTGAATTTTCTGGTGCGGATCTTGACATGTTCGCTTAAAATTTATATATATATATATATATAGGTATAACATTGTTTACTAGGTTAATTTAGCATTAGTAACTAGATTGTTAGTGAGTCTATTTTGTAGTTACTTGGGTAGATACATATTATAAATATTGTTGTATTGTTAAAACCATTTTATTTGGCATATTTTTGTCATGTATGATTATTGTTATGAAGTTATATTTCTATAACCATATTATTGTCTTATTCATGAATATGTAATTTGTTGCACCTGTGCAACATCTCATTTGTATGTATCTGGCTGTCCAATATCTATAAGTATTGTAGCCCTAACAATTGTATCTGATTTTTATTGAACGTCACTAATATTTACGATATTTGTATCCTTCTTCCATATTTGGTATTAGAGCAGGTTAGAACCTCTATGAGAAGAGAGGGTTTGCAAAGAGAGTACAGAAGAGATAGAGGATCTTAGATAAGCATTTGTAGTAGTTGGAGAGCCTGTGCAACCTCATGCAACTTCCTAGCACCATCCCTACATCCCCAGAACCTCATGTTCAATCTCCATGTGTTTGGAAAGCAATTTTTTTTACACTAGTGCCCCCTGCACTAGGAAAAATTTTCTTTCTGGAGGAAAGCCGATTCAGAAAAAATCTGAAAATCATAACAAATAATTTTTTTTAAAAAAATCCCCATTAGGGTTTTTCCCTCTAATTTAGAGGTGTGATGGTTCATTGCTAATTTTTGCAGTGCTATAAAATTTAGAGGACTCTATGCATTGATCCTCACCAAGCTCACATAGCTTCTGACCAAGTTGACTATTGATTTCTTGCATTTTATTATGACTGAGCCGTTTGAGCACATAGTGCGAGTTAGAGATCCTGTGCAACTGAGTTAGGATCCATTCCCTTCATTGGTTGAGCTATTGAACGCGCTAGAAGGTTGTTTCAAAATTGAGTTACATTTTTTGATAAGGGAAAGATCTATGTGTCTTTCAAACTGAGTTTTTTTGTTTTGAACAGTCGAGTCTCCTTTCCCTATTCCAAGGTGAGTGAGCTCTACAAATCAATCCTCTACATAGTTTCCATTGGCACAAACACACATAGGGTGAGTAAGGTGAGATCCCAGCCCACTTCCGTGAAAATCTTCACCCCCGTGAGCTACAGAAATTCCAAACAGAGCTCACCCTACATATCCAAAGAAAAATGATTGACACCGAGTTAAAATTGACCCTGCACACAAATAACAAAGTAGAGGCGATAGACTGTGTATCAAAAAAATACACATCCTTGGATCAAGAAAACACAATAAAAAAACCGACGTTCAAAAGAATTCAAAGTGATCATATCCGCTTTCTTAGGAATCCCTAAACCGCCAACACTGTAACGAGCACCACGTCGACCCCTTCCCACTTGCCACATATCAACAAGGTAGGTGGTTCTTTTATTTTTAAAAGTAGAGTCTTGTTTGTATATATATATATATATATATATATATATATATATATATATATATATATATATACATATATATATACACATATATATATATATACATATATATATATACATATATATATATATACATATATATAAAATTTTGGTGATTTCATACACCAAACGCTTAATGTGCTTTATTGACTTGTTGAAAGGAATTGGGAGAGGGAGGTGCTTGGTTCAACCCCCACCCTAACTAAAACATTTTATATATTGATATTTGGTAGTACACTTAGCAGAACCATCATACATAGTGATGAAATCAGTAGCAAAACCCTTGCTAAATTCATTAGTTATAACAATACCCCCACCTAAATTTAGAGGAGAAAAATCTCTATAAGGGAAAAAAATGTTTTTTATCCCATTTTGCTTAAAAACTCATACTGAGAAACTTTTTCCAAAGGAGGGGCATCTAAAAACTGTAATTTTAGTTATTTTTTTGTGGTTTTTCATTCTAAGAGCCATACTGAGCTCTGAAGGCCACCATGGCCTCACAAAACAATTTCCTTTTCCTACCATTCAATTTTTTCACATATTGGATGTAATTGTATATTTTCAGTGGATTGTACTCATTTTTAGGTTGTCATATTCAACCACAAACATTGTAATTGATAAAAACTAGTAGAGACTTTTACACAAAATTAGTAAAATTTGGTTCTATAATACTCACGAGATCTTTGGATATCTTTCACAACGTTCTGTATATACAGTGCCTCTACGAAGCACTTATGGGTAAATTCATGGTGACTATTACTACACTTAATGCCTAATATATCCGTAACAATGTCATCTGGGAATCATCCCTATAAATCGATGAGGAGTAATAAGAAAACAATGCACACACTTTGACCCATCCCATCTTTCTGTGAATGATTGCATGACATAAATCCGGAAACTAAAATTATCTGAGTATATAATAAAGTTACAAACATGTATGAGGATATTTATTTGAGCTAGTGTCAATAATCACACAGATCCCTTTCAGTACTATCTTATCACCATCAATACTATATTTTTTACCACGTATTATATTCTTTCACTTACGTTAATTCCTCTTTCACGTACCACTAGGTATATCAAAATCACGAGCTTCTTCCACGTACTAAAGGGTATATCAGAAGGGCACCTATATAGAAAGGTTCAGTATATCAGACTGAAGGTATACAGATTGGAATACCTTATACCTAGAGTGATAAGAGCCTTACCCTTTGTTAGTAAATTCAAAAAATGGGCACTAATTCCCCTAAGTTCTTTCTTTCATACTCACAGCTCCTAAGAGGAGACAATTATGTTGCATAGAATACTAAGATCAAAACACAACTTGAGTTTGAAGAAACATATCCTGTTGTGTTTCCACTACCAGATCACCGGATGATACAACTCAATAGATATAGTTTTACAAGGCCAATCAAAAGGCCAAAGTCATAATCTTGTTTGCAGTATCCAACAACGTGAAACACCACATTTGAGATGCCAAAATAGCCAAAGAAGTGTGGGATAACTAAAGTACTATGTACGAGGCCAAAAGCAAGAACACAATTCTAAATTTGCAGAGTCAGTTACATACACTGAAATTCAAATAGAATGAGAAATTAGAAGCTTTTTGTAAAGAGTTACAGAATTAAGGTCTTCAATTCTAGCCCTAGGAGAGGAGGAAACTGATACAACTCTCATTCCCATTTTTCTAAGAGCACTCCCTCCTTCTTACCACATTTTTGTGACAAAACTCAACTTGTCAAATAAAACAGTTAGTTTTGAAAAGATGGTGAATCTACTACAATAAGAAGAAGCTATGTATAATAAAGATGATGAAGAGGAGTAGACACTATCTTCTCATCAGAATGGAAATGGAAAAGCTAAATCTCATTCTTCTAAAAAGTTCCAAAAATAACATCATCATTAACATGGGGACAAGAAAAATAAGAAGCGTCCTATCTCTAATAAAGGACATGATGTGAAATATTGTTGGTATAATAGGTACAAGAAAGGTTCATCAAGTAATTCTATACTTCACAATCAATAATCTCATAAGGAACAATCACACTATAATCAAGGGTAGAAAAAGGGGAACTGGCGAATAAAACCCCATCAGCAAGGAAATATAGTTGAGAAAGAAGAGCATTCAGACAATGAGGAATTATTGTACACTACTCATTTTAGTGAACCATATATCTCATCTAGTGTTGTTTGGTATGTTGATTCGGGAGGCCACTCGACACATGAATGGGCATAGAGACTAGTTTACTACAACGAGGGACACACCTTTGAAAAAACATGTTTCATTAGGTGATGATTTTTTGTACATAGTATAGGGGATTGGGAACATTTATCTACCTCTTAGTTCACACAATTATAGACTATCTAATGTATTATATGTCCCTCGGTTCACAAAAAATCTACTATCAATTATTCAACTTATAGATCATAATATGAAGATTGGATTTGATATGCATTCCAGTAAGAAAGTGTGTTTAATTTGAGACAAATCACGAGGCTCAATTTTTTTTTGCAAAAGCCTCCAATCTTGGATGGATGTTCTAGCTTTACTTTGTCCACAAGGATGATCAAGCACTAGTGGCTAATAATTATTCCTCTACATAAGTGTGGCATCGGAGACTTGGTCACATCAGTTTCAAATATCTTGAAACACTTTACCAGTACATGGTAAGAGGATTTCCATCTTTCCAAAACGATAAATATAAGTGTCCTCACTTCTTATCAATAAAACAACATAGAACTTCATTCCAGAAGAGTAGTTATCGATCTTTACGGTCTGATGTAACCTAGTCATTCTAGATTTCATTACTTCATGTTTTGTGTTGATGAGTATTCAAGGAAAATGTAGATATTTTGTCTTCGTAAGAAAAGTGAAGCTTTTGATAACTTCAAAAAGTTTGAAGTGGCAGTAGAGAATGATACTGGTCATCATATCAGATCTCTCTACTCACATCGAGGGGGGTAATTCACCAGTAATGAGATCAAAGAGTACCATCAAGCTCATGGGATTCATTGACAGATGCCTTTTCCACACACACCGCAACAGAATGGTGTTCTTGAGAGAAGTAACCCTAATATCATGGAGATGACCTGTGTTGTATGATCGATGATTCTAGACTAGTGAGGACATTTTGGGAAGAAAAAATAAAGACAAAAATTTATTTTTTTGAACAAAGTGCCCATAGTTTCTCTTGATTGAGTGACACCACATGAAACATGGTCAAAGCGGAAGCCATCCATTGCACACCTCAGAGTATTTGGGTGAAATAATAGCATGCACATACCTTAACAGAATAGAAAAATATTGGATATGAATTCACAAAAACTCATCTTCATTGGTTTCAATGAAGAGACTCTTAGGTACAAATGGATGGATCCAAAGACCAGAAAAATCTACACCAGTAGAGATGTTGATTTATTTGAAAAGAAGGAAACTTAGACTCCTCCAAACTCACCTGATGTAGATATTTCACCTATTGTGAAAACATAAGATGATGTTATTACTGATGATGAAAGTTAGGATGGGGATGATGGTGATGATCAGACAGGACCACGATCCATGGGAGCAGTATAGCATATGCCTAAGTGGTATACTAACATGATACGAGATGCAAAATTGGATGTTCCACTGGATACATCCACCACTAGACCACAGACTCATAGTAAATAATGAGAAGAAGTAAAATTTTCTTTAATGAGTAGAGTTGTTGAATTTTTTGAGCCCTCTAATATCCAAGAATCCCTACAGTCGAAAGATTGGAAAGATTCCATGGATGTTGAATATCAATCAATGATGAAAAAAACTTGGCAGCTTATCAATCTTCCACCAGGGAAGAAACCCATTGGTTGCAAATGGATATTCAAAATAAATTACAAATCAAATGGGACCATATAAAAGTATAAAGAAAGACTAGTAGCAAAGGGGTGTGTAGAAAAGGAAGGCATAGACTATAAAGAGACATTTTCTCCCACATCTAAGATCAAAATGATCAGGATGATCTTTGCTCTAGATCCAAAGTTTGATTTTAAATTCCATCAAATGTATGTTAAAATTTCCTTTTTGAACAAAGATCTACTGGAAGAAGTGTACATGACTCAACCTAAGGGTTATGTTGTACCTGGTGAAGAAACAAAGGTATGCAGACTTAGGAAATCTCTTTATTTCCTTAAATGGGAACCCCGGGCTTGGTACATAAAAATTGATGAGCATCTTGTGCATCATGGATTCGTTAGAAACCCATATAATACAAATCTATACCTCAAAAAGCAAGGGGGATTTTGTGATTTTTGTTGTATATTTTGATGATATAGTCATCACTAGAATTTTAGTGAAGATGATTGATGCAATGAAGAAATATCTTAACCAATCGTTCTGCATGACAAATCTCAGGCTAATGCACTATTGCCTTGGATTGGAAGTATGGCAGAAAGAGAATCACATATTTTTTATTAGTTGAATTATACCAAAAAAACACTTGATAAATTTAGGATGACGGATTGCACACCTATTGCTACACCTATAGAGATGAGATTGTAGTTATCTAATTCAGATCTGTCTCCTATGGTAGATGCAACTCTCTATCGTCAATTAATTTAGAGTCTCATTTACCTAACTTATACTAGACCATATATCATATTTACAGTGAGCTATATTTCTAGGTTCATGTAAAAACCCAGAGTTTGTCATTGAAAGGAAGCAAGGCAGATTTTGAGATATCTCAAGGGTACAGTAGATCTTGGTCTAGAATACAAGAATAATGATAACTTCTTCTTGACTGGATATTCATATTCAGATCATGCAGGTAAGATTGAAGAAAGGAAATCCACTTCTGGATTTTTATTATTTTTGGGATCTAGACCGATATTATAGGGAAGCAAGAAGCAACACTTTGTTTCTCGCTCTTCTATAAAGGTCAAATATCATGCTGCAGGTGAAGCTTTCTGCAAAGTGATATGGCTACATTGCATACTGGAAGGACTTGGAGTACCATAGGATAAATCTACCACCATGTATGTAGAAAATGAAGGTGTTCTCAAACTTTTTCGCAATCCAATGTTTCAGGAGAGAATAAAGAACATCAAGGTACAATTTCATTTCATACGCGAGCATGTCTTGAAACAAAACATACAACTTCATTTTTTCCTAACAATTGAACAACGAGAAGATATCTTCATAAATTCACTTACACGTGACAAGTTCAAGTTTTTCATAGATTTCCTCTCCTCGTCCCTAGAGGAAATACAAAACATAAGGGGGGAATGTTAGGTAAAACATTGTTTACTATATTAATTTAGCATTGGTAACTAGATTGTTATTGAGTTTGTTTAGTAGTTACTTGGGTAGATACATATTATAAATATAGTTGTATTGTTAAAACCATTTTATTTGACATATTGAGGTCATGTATGATTATTGTTATGTGGTTATATTTCTATAACCACATTATTGTCTTGTTCATGAATATGTAATTTGTTGCACCTGTGCAACATCTCATTTGTTTGTATTTGACTGTCCAATATCTATGAGTATTGCAACCCTCACTATTATATATGTTTTTTATTAAACATCAATAATATTTACGAGGCTTCTGTCCCTCTTCCATATATATATATATATATATATATACATATGTTAGGAAAATGGAGTTTCTGAATCAAAAGTTTGAAAATCTATACGTCATTACATATTGTATAGTTTTGCATACATGTGTGTTTGTGTGTGTGTTTTTTGTGTGGGTGTGTGTGTGTTGTGTGTGTGTGTTAGTTTATCCCATAGAATATAAATAGATATATCTATATATATATAATATATATATCTATATATATAATATATATATATATATAATATTATGTATATATAATATATATATATCTTTATCTATAATATATATATATATATTTATTATATATAGTATATTATATGTATATCTCTATATATGTATATATATTCTCTTTCTCCTATATCTCTACTTTCCTCTGTACTCCTCTCTCTATCGTCCTGTATCTCTCTCTCTCTCTCTTCTCTCTCTCTCTTGGTCTCTCCTCTCTCTCTGTCTCTCTCATCCCTATTGTCTAGCCCTCTCTCTGTCTTCTCTGTCTCTCTCCTTCTGTCTCCCTCTGTTCTCTCTCTCCCATTTCTGTCATCTCTCTCTCTCTACTCTCTCTCTGTCTCTCTCTTCTATTCCTCTTCCTCTCTCTCTTTCTCTCTCTCTCACTTTCTGTCTTCTCTCTCTCTCTGTCTTGTCATCTCGTCTCTGTCTCTCTGATCATCTCTCTCTCTGTCTCTTTCTCCGCTCCCTGCCGTTCTGTCCTTCTGCTGTCTTTCTTTCCCCCCTCCCCTCTCTTCTGCTTTCTCTGCCCCCCCCTCCGCCCCCCTCCCCTTTCCTTTTTCGCTGTGCTGCCCTTTGTGTCCCTGCGCTTTTTGTTATGGTGATTTATTTGGTTTTTTGGACTGGGTTATTGTGGAAATGATTAAAGTTATCATAGATAATGGCACAATGTTTTAGTGTGATGTTTATTATTTGAGATGGATAATGTAGATTAAGGATATACATGATGATTTTTATAGTGAATTAGTATATACATATGGTAAATATTATGGGATTTGTATACTTTCATTAAAGAAAATGAAAAAGCGATCAAACTGTACAAATATGTACAATGTAATTGTTCCACTAGACAACACGGAATAACAGAGAGAAAGGGAAAGAAATTAAAACAAGAGGAAGATGATGATAGCGGATGGATGGGGGGTGAAGAGGAATGAAATCCTCAAGATCTTACAAGGATTACATATCTCAGAATTATCATAGAGACTTGAATGTTGCGATTCCCAAGGTTTTGTTATAGATAATCTAACCTTTGTTAGGATCAAGATATTCATGGGCTCATCTAACTCATACTCAACCTCGGTAGCAAGATTATAATCACCTGAGCTAAATTTGGTTACGATGACATATGGTCCGAGCCAATTGGTTTTGAACTTACCTGTATTTTTTTGATTGAAATTGGTGTTGCGTTGGTTCTCTTTGAGGACTAGGTCACCAACTTCAAATTCAGGGTTTTTGATGTGCTTGATGTAATGAATACAAAGGTGATTTTGATAAGATTTGAGGTGATCCAAGGCTTGGAGGCATTTCTCATCTAGTAGCTTGAGTTCTTGAAGATGATGGATGCGATATTATTTGTCATTGATAAGGTTTTGGAGAGAAACACGTAGGGAAGGGAGATCAATCTCAACAGATAAGATAGCTTCAGTATTGAATACTATTGAGTATGGAGTGGATCCAGTAGGGGTGCAGTTGGATGTGTAATAGGGCCACAAGGAAAGGTATATTTGTGTATGTTAGTCACATCCTTCTTGACTAAAGTTTTTATTGAGGATGTGCTTTTAATGTTTTATTGGATGCCTCGGTTTGGCCATTTCTTTATGGGTAGTATCAAGTGGAGAATTTGAGCTTGATGTGGAAATGATCACAAAGCTCACGAACTTCTTTATTCTTGAAGGATTTACCATTGTCCATGATAAGAGTAGATGGAATACTGTAACGAAAAATAATATAATTAAGAATGAATTTGGATATTTTTTTTCCAGTAGCATAGGTAAGTGGAATAGATTCAAACCATTTAGTAAAGTATTATATAGTAGTAATAATAAACTTGTGACCATCGGATGAGGTGGGATTAAAATTTCCCATGAGATCAATACCCTAGGTGGAAAATGACCATGGAGTAGTGATGGGATGCAAATCTTGTGAGGGTGTATGGTTGAGGTCGGCATGGTTTGGGGATGGAATGCACTTACGGACATATGAACATACATATTTTTCCATTGTGGGCCAATAGTATCCAGTACACAGAATATTCTTAGCAAGTACCATGCCACGAGTGTGAGCACCATAGATGACATCATACACTTCCTTGATTTCTAATTTGGACTCTTTGGATTTAAGGAATCATAATAGGTTTCAATCATATCCTCTACGATAGAGGGTTCCACTAAGGCTAGTGAATTTGGATGCACCTTGGATGAAGGATTTGCGATGGCTACAAGGAAGGTCGTGTCGAAGGGTATGGTCATGGAGATAGGTGTAGATGTCATGATACCAATGGGATTTGGGACCAACAATCTCACATACCATCTTGGATTCTGAGATGCCGTAGGCCATAACTATGAGTTGTTCAACCAGGAATTGAGAATTATGGGCATAAAAAGGGATGTATAACAGAGAGCCAATATTTGCCATTACTTCTACTGATTTTTTTCTTACTCATGGAACCTTCTCGAACTAAATGTGTTGAAAATAAATCTTAAAACTATCCATGAGTTTCTTATAAGGGATGAGTTTATCATCCTTGGTGAAGTAATCATCATCAACTTGTTTTACAATGAGATATGAGTCACCAAATACATTGAGTTCTCTGATATTCCATTAGATATCCATTTTCAGACCAGTGATGAGTGCCTCATATTCAAATATGTTATTGGTACATGGAAAAGTAAGCTGAAAGGAATTAGGGATGAGATCTCCTTGAGGTGTGATGAAAAATATGCCTACTCCTTAGCCATGATGTGTGAAGGATCCATCAAAGTAAAATTTCCACCATTCTGATTTTTCGACAGTGAAAATTGATTCATCTATGAACCATATATCAATTGGTGTGATATCAGACACTGGAGCTTCTGCTAGTTGATCTACTAGAACCTATCCTTTGAAGTTATTTTGATTAAAATATTCAATTTCAAATTCACTTAAGAGCATAATCTATTTATTCATATGTCATGTTAGAGATGATTTTGAGAGTATATATTTGAGTGGATCTACTTTAGGAATGAGCTTGATTGTATTATTGAGCATATAGTGCCGCAACTTTTGGGAGGCAAACAAAATAACAAGACATGATTTTTCAATGGGAGTATAGTCGATCTCATAGTCTATTAATGTTCGGTTCAGACAATAGATAGCTTATATCTTTCCATTTGCATCATGTTGCATAAAGAGAGATCCTAAGGCATGTTGACTAGTGGAGGTCATATAGGAGAAGAGGAATGCCTGGGGTGGAAGGAATTAGAACTGGAGGATGCAATAGATATTCTTTCAATCTTTCAAAGGATGCTTGCCATTCTTCATTCCAATAGAAGGTTGTACCTTTCTTTAGTAGATGGTGGAATAGATGACACTTGTCAACTAGTTTTGTTATAAACCTTTTGATAGCCTAGATCTTTCTCTGTAGGATTCTGAGTTGTTTTAAGTTGGTAGGTGGAGGAATTTCCACAAAAAAAATTGAAATTTTCTTGATCAATTTTGATGCCACGACATGGGACAATGAAGCTGAGTAACTTTCCTGATGTGATGCTGAAAACACATTTCTTGGGATTAAGAGAAAATTTGTATTCCCAAAGTCTCTCGAAGATACGACGAAGAATCATTGGGATGTTCCTTCCTAGTTTTGTATTTTTTATAATTTCATCAACATAATCTTCAACAGTGTCATACATCATGTAATAGAAGATGACGGTCATGGCACGTTGATATGTGCCTCCAATATTTTTGAGGCCAAAGGGCATGACTTGATAGTAGAATGTATCCCATGGCATAGTGAAAGAATTTTAATGTTTATCTTCTTCCACTTTTTTGATCTGATTATAGCCAGAGAAGCCATCCATGACAGATAACATTTCATGCCCAGCTATAGAGTCTATGATGATATTGATATTTGGTAGTGGAAAATCATCTTTTGGGAAAGATTTATTGATGTCACAAAAATCTATACATATGTGGATGTATCCAGTATTTTTTCCTATTGGGATGATCTTAAAGATCCATTCAGAATAATTGATTTGCTAGATGAAGCCAACGTCAAATTTTTTTTTAAGTTATTCTTTGACGAGAAAGGTGACCTTTGGATGCATCTTGCGGAGCTTCTGTTTGACTGGTTTCACATATTTACAAACTACTAAATGATAAACCACCAGGGATGGATCGAGCCCAGGTATATCCATGTAAGACTATGTGAATATGTCTGAGAATTATTTAATAAGCATGGTAAAGATGACACGTTCTTCTGTAGATAAAGATGGTCCCAGTTTTAGAATTTTGGGGTCTTCTTCAATGCCAATGTTAATACCAATGGTTTCTTCAATTAATGATATTAATCCATCTTGTAGCTTTTCAGGGGCTGAAATAATCTTATCCATGGTTAGATCATGATTTGGATGTAAGGAATGGTCGAAGAATTCTATAATAGGCCTCTTCATTGAGATGGTGAAAGGAATGAGGATGAAGGATGTTGGATTGGGGTTGGATAGATAGGATGGGCTCCTGTTTGCCAAAATAGGCATAAACATTTAGACATATTTTGAAACCCTTTTTATGGTCACCGGATGGTATAATATCCCATGTTCCCATGAACTTGAGAATGGATTCATCATTTTGAAATGCATCAAGAGGTATTTGATCAGATTTTTGTCCCAATAGATGATTTGGGGATAAGTGAGAGTGAAATCAATGGAAAGGATGGAAATTTCATGAAAGAGGTTCGTGGTGGTGATTTATTCGTATTGGATATAGAAAGAACTAGTTTTGATGGTGTCTATGTAATCCTTAGTGATCTCGGTTGTGTCATTCATGTCATCATGTATACCCTCATCAGGTTGTTGGTACCCTAATCTACGACCATCGAGATTGGGGATGATAGTAAGGGGTTTGGGGAAGCATTTTTCATTGCGACATATTCCTCATCCAAAATAATCCATGTGATTGAAAATACGATTATGGATTAGATATTCATTGCTCAAGCAGCAAGATGGTATAAAATTTTCTATGATCCATGTAGTTTTAAATGGCTCTAGGTATTCTTCAGCGAGATATCCAAAGTGGATAAAATTTGAGGATCCCAATAAATATGTTTGATTTTTAGCATTACACATGTTGGGCCTATCATGTTGTTTGCGTGAAAGTGGAAGGTGTTTAATATTGAAAGCTTGATATTCTCCACACACTTTAGCTTTGAGTTTAAAGGGTTGAGTGGGAAAGAGTGGAGTGAATGTGGATGGAGTAGGTAATATGGTAGTAGATGAGGATGATGCGTTAGATGGAGTGGATAGAATGCTATCATGTAACATGTATGAAGTAGTGGATGATGATGGAGATGAACATTGTGATGGGAAATTCTCAGTCATGGGACAATACATTTCTTGATATCCTTGTACTTCAAGTTCTTGGTAATACTGGAAGGGTTGAGTGTAACCATGTATGGTGACCTCCATCTCGGCATTCTCAAACTCGAGACATTGATGTAGTGTAGATGGAAAAACATGCATTTTGTGGATCCAAGGGCAACCAAGCAGTAAGTTGTAAGGAAACTGAATGTCCACCACATGTACCAAGGTGGGTAGCATGACAGGCGCTAGATTGATGGGAAGGTACAAAGTGCCTACTGATTTTCATTCAGTATTATCATACACGTTAGTAGGAATTATATCTTATTTTAGTTCCAATTCGTTTTACCCTACTCATTGGATGAGAGATAGGGTATAAGGTTGACTCTAGACCCATTTTCCACTAGTACTTGTTTGACTTGAGTATTTTCGATATGTACCTCAATGTATAGAGGAAGATGGTGGGCTGGGCCATGTAGTGGAAATTCTTATTGATTGAAAGTGATTGGGAGTGTTGGATAGGGGTAAAGATGGGTGACAAGGGATTTGAATTGTAGTTCCATGATAGAAATTTGAGCGCAATAAAGGATATGTTGATGGACATAGGATGTTTTGAGAAGGCCCATGATAGAAATTTGAGTAGGATTTTTCTCAAGTTATTCAATAATATTGTATTGGGCTTGTATTGGTGGATTAGAGGAAGATGGGGTAGCTCCCTGAACCACTACATGGCTCTTGTGAGTAGTAACCGCACACTAAGGGTTCTGAGAAGGTCCCTTGAATTTGATGGTGGCCAATAGATGAGAATGATGGTGAGTATGGCTGACAAGAGATTCATATTGGAAGGGGACATGTATGTAGTTTATATGATTAGACTAATGGCTAAATGATTCATGGGATTTACCAAACTTCTACTCTCCTTGATGTGAGGTGTGGATTTGACCATGATTGGGAAGTGGATTTTGATAAATCCATAGCTTCTAATTTTGAGAGGAAGAGGATGTATTGTCTTCAATTTCAATTTCACCTCGGTAAATTAGGTCTTGGATATAGTTCTTGAGTTTCATACACCTGTTGGTAGAATGACCCTTGATTTTTTGAAACTTGCAATACTCATTTTCCTTAAATCGTGAGGGTTTAGGTCTAGATTCATTGATTGGTTGAGTTTTTAGAAACACAACCATATTAGTAGCAATGAGTTTATCCATGATTGTTTTAATGGACTCATTAAGGGGGGTGTATGATATTATTTTTAGATCTTGAGTGGAATGGGGTTGACCTATGGGGATGAATATGGTAGCAAATATGTGGACGTGTTGAACATGTTTGGTCTCTGTCACTCCGTCACTGAATTTTTTTTAATCTTATCGAAGTATTTAGGCTTCTCAGATGTGGACGGATGACTAGATTGATTAAAGTTATCATGGGAATAAAACTTAACGAGGCCTTTAGAAATGAGGGATTTTTCTAGTTGCATTCCCTTTTCTATGATGTCATCAAATGTGTTGGTACAATGGATTTGTAGTAAAAATATAGGTCTTGATGGAGGTTGGTGACAAAGATGGTGATCAATTTATTTTCTGGAATGGGATGTGGAATACGGCTAGTAAGGGCTCTCAATATTTGTAGGAAGATGAGAAGATTTTTCCATTATGCTACTTGGTATTGCACAAGTCAATCATTGTGACATCATGTTCCACATTATATGAGAAGTGTTTGATGAATTTCTCAAACAACTCAGCAAAGGTAGTGACAGATCCCTTGGGTAAGCAGAGGAACCATTCAAGTGCAGGACCACATAGAATTCGTGAGAAGATTTGAATTATGTAGGAATCATCGTAAGCTACCTCTTGACATAGCATATAGAAGTATTTAACAAGTTCCCGAGGGTTTCCCTTTCCTTTATATTTTTAAAACTTTTTTGGTTCAAAGTATAGAGGGAAAAGGGCCATGCAAGATATCATGATAAAATGGGTAGGGACAAAGTTCCCCAAACTTGTATTGTCATCCTTTTTTTCTGAGTTGCAACCTTTGAAGCATTTCCTTCATTGAATTTATTGCCTACTCCAAGGTAGGTTCTTGAGGAGTGGTGTATGGTAAGTTGAAAGTGGGACATTGTGAGTGTTTAAAACCACGATCATTTGGTCATTGTGGATCTAGCTGGGAGGCCAATTGGGCAATTTGGTTACTTAGTATTTGTAATTGAGATAATACGACCTCCTTAGATATATGATGGTTATGAATGTTCTCTCTGCTATCCTGTCCTCACATAGTGTGACGGTTACTATGATTTGGGTTACTTAAATTTTGATGTGGTGGAGATGGGAGTTATTGTCCAATGCATTCATCTTCATTGGGGAGGATACTATGAAGTTGGTCATGTGTATAATCAGAAGGAAGTTTCACTCCCATATGATACAATTGAAGTAGGAGGGCGTCTTTATTTTTGTCGACGAAATGATTAAGCATTTCTCATCACCTTCCTTCTATGAATTAGGTGTTTGAATCATCAGCACTACTAGTATTGACCATATTTTCTTTTTCTTCTCCTCAAATACTGTTTTCTTCTGCATTGGCATCAAAAAAGTTGTGATTGAATATGTCATTTACATTTTCTATGTTTAGTTAGTGGTTTATTTCATCTTCATTTCCAGATTGAGATTGGGTAGGTCTTCTCCTAGGTTTCATTAGATATTAGTGTATGGATGGGATGAAGGTGTATTAAATAAGTGAAATATGTGTAGATGAATATAGGAGAAAACTTATTATCGATTGATGTAAAATCTTAACAATCTATCATTGTTTTAAGACAAGAGGATTGAAGAATGGGTTTCATCTAGGGATTGAGGATGGCTTAGGATATTACTCAGTGTGTGGGCTTAAGATAATTGATTAGGAGATAAATATTTAGTTTCTGTATCAAGGTGTTGATTAGTAAGATTGAATTAATCATGTCGATAAGGAAAATTGGATGAGATATTTGGGTGGGAAAGTGTACGTGTAGGATTATATGAATATGTAAGGGTATTTAGGTGAAGTAAATGTTGTGTTTTGGAAAAGGGTATATGATGTGATATGTTATAGGATTCTCTTATAACTAGGTGAGTGTAGGGATATCAACAGGAAACGTTAAACTACTAGGTGAAAAAAATTATGATGATGAGACAAATGGATGCTTAGGTTGGTGAGATGTTGTGGGATGAGTTATGTCTATAGAGTGGAGATGTGTAAGTGGATTTTTAAAAAAAATTGTGATATGGGGGGATGTTTATAAATTTCCTTGTGTGGTTATAAAATCTATTAATTAGGTGGAGATATTTATTATTTGTTTTTATTTATGTCAATAGGAAAGTGTGAGTGACGTCAAGTGGGTGATGAATGACAAAAATATGGTCAAAGGTATATGGTGAATGATGTAAGGTCCAAATATGTGGGTGTGGTCAAATCAAGGTCAAATGACATTGTCAAAAGAGATTAACTACATGTGAATAGGTTGATAAGAGGGACTAGTGTGATGTTTTTATACTGGTTTGGACAAAAGAATCAAACAAATACAAACATCTAAGCACACCCTAACTAGTCTAGTGGGATTGCAATCAAGCTATATCCCACTTTTCAATACCACACACCTAACAGTAACCTGGTGACACTAAGATAGGGCCAATTCACTTTAGCACATTGCTAGTCAATCTGGTTATCACCTATGTCAATGTGAAGTTAATTAGGGAGTGCGAGCCTCCTTGCACTATAGCTTGATATGTGGCCAAAAATGTTACTTAGGCTATGATATACGAGCTCACTAGGGGAGTCCATCGATATACCTTACGGTACATGGGGCCCAACTACATATTGCAAGGAAGTTGTCTAAGGCATCCTGAGTATTGGGACATGGAATACCCTCACTTCATTCACTGCTCTTAAAACAAGAAAGTCACTTAGCCAATAATGATAATTACCAAGAATTTATATACCTTGCCATTGGAACATGGGGTGTGTCTACATGTCGTGGAGGTGAAGCCCAGTCATGAGATCCCTAGGACTATTCTAAGTGTGAGGATGTCACTTCCACATCATGTTACCCCTAAAAATATAAAAAGGGAGGAAGGATAACTATTTTTTATCCTCAAGATCGTCATAGGACGTTAGAGGAGAGCATACACGGTTTTGACTTTGGGAGATAACAAGCTAGCAAATACAAAAGAACAAGAGATATAATACAAGATAAAGTTAAATTAAAAATTATGTATGGGTCTTTAAGATGAGGCCCTGCAACACAAAGGTTAGTAGTTTTTATTATAACCCATGCTATTATTTGACCGATCGGGCTGCAAGACAAGGTGGTTAGTAGTTTTTATTTAATCAAAATCCTCCAACCATAAAAAATAGATAAGAAAAAGGTAAGTACTAAACTAGGTGGAGTCTCCCCTTGATCCTACAATAATTATGTAAAAACAAAATGTTAAATCCTGCAAATAGCCACCAAAAACACTTAGAAGAAAAATTAGATCAGTTAACTCTAAGAAAAAATTTGTTCCAGCAAAGGCACCAAGTATCAGATCAAAGGCACTAAAATAGGTCAAAAGTACTACTTCAGGGAAAAGATGTTAAACTAGAACAAAGGTGCTAAAACAAGTCACCATTTGCCAGTAAGGTCAAACGGTGTTAAAACTAATTTTTAAGAGCTAAATACTAGTCAAAGGCGCTGTAAGTACAAGATCAAAGATGCTAAAAGATAGGATCAATAAAGGTGCTAAAATTTAAGAAAACACTAATGATTATCTAATGTAAATTGTCAAGGTGTAAACATAGGCGCCAAACTTCAAAGCATACACACCAAAATTCATAGCATAGGTGTCAAACCGACACAGACAAAGGTAAAAAACAAAGGTGTTGATGTTTTCCGCAAAGGCGCCATAGGTTTTGCAAAGGTACTAAATGATAGTCCTACAACCACAAGGATTAATACCTCAAACAAAGGCGTATTGATCTAAAGCAAAGGCACCACTCTTTACAACTATAGGTGCCAAACATAGGGCATAGGCACTTGTTCGAGTGTGGGAACAGGTTTTTAGCATGAAAATTAAAAATTCTTGCTACAAAAACGGGATTATATTTTTACTAAAATTGCACATCTCGTATAACTCAATATTTTTAACTAAATTCTAATTAAAAATTGGGGTAAGGCCCCACATTGGGTGCCAGAATGTAGATGCAAAAAGAGTTGTTAATTAAATGCAAACAAGAAACCAAAGCAACTTGATTCCTAATCTAACACTCCTAAAGCACTACTTCAGATTGAGCAATATGAAAGGGAGAGAGAATGAAATACCTTCACTACCAAATGAAGATCTCCCTTGATTTCTTTGATCTTCTCAAGATGCTTTATTGTGTTAACTTACTTCATATTTGTGGTGTAACTTGGGCAGCACCTCCCCTTAGTAGATTGAGCTTTTTCTTAATATGACTTGATGGATATGAAGGACTTGTTGAGAAATTTGGGCAGCATGTAGTTATGATCTTTCAAAGTTGGCTTCCATGGAGGGTGGCATGCCAATGTATAGGTTGTCAGAGGAGAAATGGAGGGTGAAGATTGATCCAAGTAGGATGAGGAAAAATGGTTGTTGTTGCATGAAAGGATAGAAGAATCTAGAAATAGAGAATTATAGAATTTGGAAGAAGCCTCCATTGAATTAAAAATTCACTGGAGGGAGGGAGTTATATTTGAATTTTTAAATTATAATGGAGGTAAATTTAGATAGGCTTCTATAAATAGAAGAATCTAGGCTTAGAGATGGAGGATTTGATTAGTTTAGGATTAGGTAAGGTTAATTGTGATTAGGGGTGTGATTACATAGTAGAATCTAGGTGTAGGATAGGTGTAGAGTACGTGGGTTGGTGGATGTAGGAATATTAAATTCCTAGAAAATGATAATGAATATTAAGGTAGAATAATAAGATTGTTGAGTGTGGAGCTTAATTTCTTCACATGAAGCTTACTTTTACATGTTGTTAGTTTTGACAGTGACCGACATCGGTCAGGAGGAAACTGGCATCGGTCAAAAGGTAACTGACATCGGTTAAGAATTGACCGACATCGGTCAAGAAGGAACTAACATCGATCACCTATGTGATGGTGTTTTGTTCTTTAAACGATAATTAGAATAGATATCTTTCTTTAAAGATTATTTATTGATTGTAAAAGCATAGTTATTTTCCCAGAATAGATATATATGCATGTATGCATTATATGAAGGTATGAGAGAAGAAAATAGCAATTGTTTTGCATGTTAGTTTTCTTAGTGAGAAAGAAAGAGTAGCTGAGTGAGGGAAAAGCATTAAACACCCTGTGAGGTGTTGGAAAACAATAGATCTTCATTGTATTTCCTATTTAAAGCACTAAATAATAATATTGGTCATTTCTTAGTGGACGTAGCCCACACTGGGTGAACCACGTTAAATCTGGTGTTAACTTTCTCTTGTTTTATTTTATCTTCTGGTTATTTTCGCATTCATTACTTGTATGCTTTATCTAATTATAGATATGTGCAACATTTTTATATGTTCTAACCCCAATAAATGGTATCATAGCTTTGTTTGGAGGTTTTGTGTGTTGATAGGATTTACTCACGGAGGGTTTTCTGATTGAGTGGGAGCATAACAATGGAAAAAGATAGTAAATACCGAGTAGAGAAATTTGACGGTTGTAATTATCAACTATGGAAGATGCAAGTGGAGGATTATTTATATCAAAAGGATCTATACTTACCGTTGGATGAGCATTAACAGTTGGACACGATGACTAATGAAGAATGGTAGGTTCTTGACATAAAGGATCTATGATCTATAAGATTGAGCTTTGCAGCATTGGTGGCTTCAAATTTTATAGATGCAAAAACCATGGTAGAGTTGATGAAATCTTTAGAAAATTTGTATGAAACTCATAATGCTTCAAATAAGGTTTATTGGATGAAAAAATTGTTTAATTCTAAGATGCAAGAAGGTGGATCTGTATCTAATCATTTGAATGATTTCTGGTCTATCGTAAATCAATTAAAATCAGTAGAAATTTTGTTTGATGATGAAGTGAAAGAACTTTTATTCTTATTCTCTTTTCCATATAGTTGGGATAACTTGGTAATGGTTGTTAGTAATACAACATCTGATTCTAAAGGTTTGAAATTTGATGATGTGGTTAGTGTAATTCTTAATGAGGAAATATGCAGGAAAATCTTAGGAGAAACACTATCTAGGAAAACTTTAACTGTAGAAAGTAGGGGAAGACCTAAGGAGATATCATCAAAAATCAAGAATAATGGGAGATCAAAGTCAAGGCATGGCAGATGTAAATCTAGGTACAAAGATTTACTTTTCTAGAATTGTGGAAAGAGAGGACACGTAAAGGAGTGTTGGTCTAAAGAAAACATGAAGAATACATCAAACAAAGGTAAAGAGGTAAATGTTGCAAGTGAGGTAAAGCAATATGCCCTTATTCTTTCCTTGGATAATAAATTAGAATCTTGGGTTTTAGATTTTGGAGCTTCTTTCCATGTTACCCCTAATAAGGGTTATTTCAGAAATTATGTTCAAGGTGATTTTAGACAAGTTTATTTAGGAGATGATGAGCCATGCAATATTACTTGTAAAGGTGATGTTCATCTAAAGTTGTAGAATGGAAATCCATGGGTATTGAAGGATGTGAGGCATGTGTCAAGCCTCAAGAGAAATCTAATATTTACATGGTAACTAGGTGAATCTGGATGCATGGTTGCATTCACAACCGATTCTTGGAAGGTTACCAAGGGATCTATTTTTGTGGCAAGAGGTAAGAAGGTAGGAACTTTATTTCTCTCAACATGTGTTATAGATTTATTTTTTGTGTTATCTACTACAATTTTAGATGCAACCATGTGGCATAATAGGTTGGGCCATATGAGTAAAAAAGGAATGCATATTTTAAATGAAAGGAACGATAACCAGATCATACCAAGCCAAGAACACAGATGCTAATCAAACACCACGATCTATAAGATGAAAGCAATTCGCCAGAATAACTTTACATAAAACCTTTGCAAACAAATAAGAAACAATATCATATATTATTATGGAACTCAATGCAATACATTGAGAATGGGCTTTGCTTAAATAGGTAAGGAATAACAATCTAAGAACCAGTCAAGGTCATAGATCAAGCCATAAATCAAGGAAATAACTAGTCATCAAAGAACTAGTCAAGACCATAGATTTAGGAGATAACTAGGCATTAAAGATCTAGTCAATACCATAGATCAAGGAAAGAACTAGTCAATACCATAGATCAAGGAAATAATTATACCTAACAAGATAATATCTCCTAATATCTAAATAAGATAAAAGAAATATCCACACACATAAGTGGGTGAGGATAAATAAAATAAAGGTAAATAAAGTACCTAGGTGAACATGAGCAAGGTAAATACCTACTCTAACATTAAATGCTAAGGGTAAGCTATCAAATTTGAAACAATTAGATCTTGAATTTTATGAGCATTACATATTTGGAAAGTAGAAGAGAGTGAGATTTCTCAAGGTTGGGTCAGTAAAGAAGGAGCAAAAATTAGAGATTGTACACTCAGATGTGTGGGGACCAGCTCATGTAGCTTCTATTGGAGGATTCCAATAGTATGTGGCTTTCATTAATGATGTCACAAGGAAGGTATGAATCTATTGTATTAAGCGTGAATATGATGTTTTCGAGACTTTTAAAAGGTGGAAAACCCTTGTGGAAAATGAAACAAAATTTAAATTAAAGTGACTTAGATCTGAAAATCGTGGTAAGTACTGTAGCAAGGCTTTCAATTATTATTGTTCAGTGAATGAAATACAAAGAGAAAGAATGGTTCTTAGAACTCCACATGAGAATGGAGTTTCAAAAATAATGAACAAGACAATCATGGAATGTGCTAGAAATATGAGGATACATGTCGGTTTGTCTTTGAAATTTTGGGCAGAAGCAGTGGATACAGCAATATACTTGATCAACCATGGACCTTTAGCAACACTAGAAGAAACTTGGTCTGGAAAATAGGTAGATTTTTTTTTTCTTAGAGTTTTTGGCTCAGAAGCTTTTGTGCATGTTGATAAGGAAAATAGGAAGAATTTGGATGCTAAATCTAAGAGATTTACTTTCATTAGTTATGGCTCTAGTGATTTTGGATATCGATTTTGGGATTTATAAAATTATAAGATTATTAGGAATCGTGATGTTGATTGTGTTAGGAAATAAGGGATAAAATATGCAGAATAATCCCTCACAAAATCACAACAGTAGAAACTAATATGCAAAAAATATTATAGATCTCAAATAAAATTACAAAATAAAATAACACAATACAAAGAGAGAGTATTTAACGTGGTTCACCCAATTTGGGCTACATCCACCAAGAATCACTTACTCAGATTTAATTACAAGCCACCTCTCTCTCAATATAATACCTAGATCTGTTTGGAGCTATGCTCAACAAACTCTACAGAATTCACACCCGAATTCAAAAACACATCTGAAATGTTACATTATACCTACCATATGCATAAAACCATATAAGTAGACAACTGCTTAAGTAGTTTTACAAAACCATGGGTATTAAAACCATGGGCCAAAACCGTCCCATAAACCTATGGATCAAAAATCCCACCCATATGAGAAAAAAATGTTTCCTGGTATATCAGGCACGTTTTAAGGCCAATTTGTTTTCTCAAAGGCTGCACCCCTAGACCCCTGCTCGGGGCCCGGCCCAGCACCGAACCCCAACGAGAAAACTGTGAAAAGTGTATAGTACTCTTAGTGTACAGTCTTCAACGCTTTATCACATGAAAATATGCTCCACAACCTAACAATCTCCCATTTGGAGACTAGTTTTCATCTAAGCAAGCTTCTCAACCCTTCACTAGTTTCCGTGAAGACCAACGAAAGCTGAACACAGCTTTAGTTTTTCCCTTGTGACCACCTTAGTCATCATGTCTTCCGAATTCTAACTGGTATGAATCTTCTCCATCTTCAAATTTTCTTCCTCCAAAGTTTTCCTGATGAAATGGTACCTTAACTGTATATGTTTCATCCTAGAGTGGAAAGAAGAGTTATTAGCTAGGTGTATAGCACTCTGACTATCACTATGCAGATTTCCTTCCTCCTGCTTTTTCCCCAACTCCTCAAGAAATTTATGTAACCAAATCATTTCTTTTCTTACCTCTGTGGTAGCAACATACTCATCCTCTGTGGTTGACAAAGCCACCAGCTTCTGTAGTCGTGAAATCTAGCTCACTGTTGTCCCACCTACAATGTAAACATAACCTATTGTGTTCCTCCTGCTATCTACATCTCTAGCAAAATTTGAATCTACATAACCACAGAAAGTGTTGTCTGATCCATTGTAGCACAAAACTGTCCCCATGGTCCCTCTCAAATACCGAAGGATCCATTTTACTTCCTGTCAGTGATCTCTACCTGGATCACTCATAAATCTACTCACCACTCCTACTGCATGGGCAATACTAGGCCTGGTGCACACCATGGATTACATCAAACTGCCAACCACTGATGAGTAATTTACCTTGGACATCTAGTTTCTTTCTTGCTCTATGTTGGGACAATAATCCTTTGATAACTGTTATCACCGAATCACAGCACCCTTATGTTTCCACAAGTGCATATACTTGAACTCACGGTGTGATTGGATGACATGGGTACTATCTCCAAGTTATGGGACTTTCTACTTGACATAGACCTCCAGAGAAAGCTGGTCCTTGCTCCTAAACTACCTGCCACAATCTACTCTAATGCAGGGTAAACTAATTGTTCTAATCTAACTTTCCAAGGGACCAAGGAGATAAAATGCATAAAATGAAATCCTACACTAAAGCGGTGATACACCAGAAAAGGAGGGTGTGTGAGAGTATCCTTCCAATGTGTGAGATAAAGAAGTAAAATGCATACTAGAGAGAGTGATGACAGTTCCCCACGATCCAGCAAAAATGTATTTTACAACAACATTTCAAACATACACAATGATAGTGGATCTCTGCATGAACATAAATTAGACACAGTATTCTTGTAATCAAGATTGAAGGGGCAAGAAGAATGCAAGAAGACACAGCAGGGGAAGATACATCCACAAACTTATATTTTATTGCTTCATGATATGCACAGTTCAGTCTATTACAAGATAAGGGCCTGGATCATCATGCAAGGAGTCCACTACAAGGGTCTGCAGCACATTGGCTTCATAAATCAATTTTGACAGATCTTTGCTATTTGAAAACTCCCCCCTTTACAATGAGCCCAACACTCCAATTTATGAAAAAATGAAAAGAGAGAGAGAGGGAAAATGAAAATCCCAAAATATGTCCTTCCACCACTTGTAAGATGTATTAAATGGAGTAAAATGATTGTGCATTACCTGCAAAAGGCTCCCCATACTGTCCCAAGTGCTGCAGTAGAGAAAGAATGGTGACCATGCCTCTTAACTGCATTCCCAACTACCAAATAAAACACTGTTATAAACCCGGCCACGTTTTATAAAAAAAAACAATATCTCATCAAATCTTGAATTTATTGACTTTTGTACATCGGTCTTGGAGCCATGATTCCAATGGTACCAATTTTGTGTGATTTCATTGAGAAATGCAAAAGCTATGGCCTTCTGAGTGCAGGCAGCTATTTTGGGTCTGGCAGGGGTTTTCTATCATTTGACGGGAATGGCATTAACTGACTAGAGCCGAATATATTTATTTTATTTAAATATATCTACCCTCATTAAAAAAAATTTGGCATAGAGGATGTCGTGCTCGTTCCAGAAAGTCCAATTTTGTGAAAATTAGAGCTTGGAGTCAAAAAGATATGGCCGTTTGAAGTTCACGGGTCAAATGTTGACTTTTCTTCTTTGCCTTCAGCCGTTTCACCTTTTCGCGTCCCACGCGTACTTTTGTCCCGGCTGTCCCAGATGAATTCTCCCGCATCGGTTGATTCAGGCTTGTCTCTTCTACAACTTTTCACCTTTTCGCGTCCCACGTCTCCCACGCGTACTTTTACCCCGGCTGTCCCGTACGAAAATCTCCGAACTGCCCGAAATAGACTATCTTTCAGCAAATCGGCTGGTTCACGTCCCATGCGTACTTTTGTCCCGGATGTCCCAAACCATGCGAAACAATAAAACTTGACGATTTTTATTACCTTCGGCCATTTTGCCTTTTCGTGTCCCGCGCATCCTGATGTCCCAACTGTCCCACGGACTGCCTGGGACAAAAATGTCTGACTTAGCCGATTTTCTTCCCTCTTTGGTCCCAAACTTGGTACGATGAACCTTGGTATGACCCGCACTAGTACGATCCGCACCCTTCAGACCCGAAATGATTTTAAACAATCCTGCAACCTTATTTTTTGCATTTCTTCCATTTTTCTAAATCGTTGGGATCTTTTCTTGGATGGGAGAATTAGAGAGAAGCCAATGGGGCCCCAAAAACATGATTTTGGGCCTTGAATCAATCTACTTGCTCAGGACTGAAGAATTTGATGCATGTTATCAAAATTACCTTGAGGGGTGAATTTTGGATAACAATAACTTGAAATGGCCTGCCAAAGGAGCCCAACTGGTTTAGCATCCTGCATATTAAACCTCTCCAAGACCTTCTTAATTTACTCTTCCTAAGATTAATTCATCTTTCATTCCTTCCTATCCTAAGATATCCTCATACGAAGGATTTTTTTGGTTGCCCCCAAATCCTTCATAGCAAAGGATTCACTTAGCTATTTCTTGAGTACTTTTATTTCTTGCATGTTTTTACCTACAACCAACATGTCATCCACATACAAACAAAGGATAATATAACTACCATCCTTAAATTTCTTTGTATACACGCAATGGTCAGAATGACATATAATATAACCTTGCTCCATCATGAAGCTATCAAATTTCTTATACCATTGACGTGGAGCTTGTTTCAAGCCATACAAGCTCTTCTTCAGTTTACACATCATCTCTTCTTTACCTTTGACCTCATAGCCCTTGGGTTGTTACATATATAGTTCCTCCTCCAAATCACCATGGAGAAATGCAGTCTTTATATCAAGTTGTTCTAAGTGCAAGTCTTCTGTTGTAACTATTCCTAGAATAGTTCTAATAGAAGTCATTTTTACTACAGGAGAAAAAATATCATCAAAATCTATACCTTTTTTCTGTGTAAACCCCTTGACCACCAACTGGGCCTTATATCTTTTCTTTCCTCCTTCCTCTTTGACTCTAAACACCCACTTGTTCTGTGAATCTCTTTTACCTTCGGGTAGCTTCACCAAATCCCATGTGTGGTTCTCCATGAGAGCCTGATGCTCCTCATCCATGGCTTGCCCCCACTTCTTCCTGGCATCTACTTGTATTACTTCATCAAAGCTCTCTGGCTCTCCACTATCAGTGAGTAATAAATAATAAAGATAAGGAGAAAAAATTTCAGGTTCTCTTATTACCCTAGAAGACCTCCTCAATATAGGATTTAAGGGTTCTTGTAGAGGAGGTTCCCGAACTGATTCATGTGTCACTTTCCCATCTGGAAGATCCTCTACTATTGCATTTTATTTCTTGGATTCTTCCCTATTTTCCTAAAACTGCTGCTTATACATGAATTTATCATTAAAGACCACATCCCTAGATCGAATGATTTTCTTGTGCTTAATACTCCAACATTTATATCCAAATTCATCACCACCATAACCAATGAAAGTACATTTTTCTGATTTAGCCTCTAGGTTGGTCCTATCATCCTTATCTATATGGAAAAACACCTCACATCCAAAGACTCTAAGAAATGAGTAATAAAATTTCTTACCATACCAAGCCTCCTCAGGTATGCCTCCATCTAAGGCACTTAAGGGTCCTCTGTTTATCAAGTACACAATTGTGTTCACCGCTTCTGCCCAAAAAGAAAGAGGTAGTCCTGCATGTAACCTCATACTCCTATAATGTTCCATTATTGTTTTGTTCATCCTTTCTAACACCCCATTCTGCTTCAGATTTCTTGGAACTATCTTTTGCCTATGAATTCCATTTTTAGAACAATAATCATCAAATTTATTATTGTAATACTCCCCTCCATTATCTAACCTGAAACATTTTAGCTTAAGACCTGTTTCATTCTCTACCAAGGCTTTCCATTTAACAAAAGTGTCAAATGCATCAGATTTGTTTCTAATACAATAAACCCAAACTTTCCTTGTTGCATCATCAATAAAAGTAACATAATAACTTGAACCCCCAAGAGATGATTCCTGAGCTGACCTCCACACATCAGAATGTACCAGCTCTAACTTACTCTCTTTCTCTGTAGGTCCAACCTTGAGAAACCTTACTCACTTTTGTTTCCCATATATGTAGTCATCACAGAACTCCAAAACTATTTTTGTATATCCCAACAAACCCTTCTTTATGATCTCCATGCACTTATGGCTCATAGGACTGAGCCTATAGTGCCACAATGTTGTATCTACTTTTGAAGCCACAAGATTACAAACATTAGTGCTATAAGTGGTTAAATACAAGGTTCCAACCTTATTACCTCTTACCACTACAAGATAACCCTTAGTAAACTTCCAAGAGTCCACTATAAATATCACATTACAATCATCACTTCCTAACTGCCCTATCGATATCAAATTTCATCTTAATGTAGGCACATGTCTAACATCCTTCAATAGCCAAGTATTCTCATTCTGCATCTTAACCTGAACAAAACATTTTCCAACTATGCTGCAAGGCTCATCATCATAAAGAAAAACATGCCAAGAATCTCATTGAACATAATCAACAAAATAATGCCTATGTGGAGTAGCATTGAAAGAATCCCCTGAATCTAAAACTCAAGATTCAGTAATATTGTGTAAAGAAAGAATCAAAGCATCCTGACATACATTACCCGTTGCCACATTTTCCTCCTTGTTTTCTTCTTATTGTTGCTTCTTGTCCCAAAGCTCCCAACAGTCCTTCTTTGCATGCCTAGACTTTCCACAATGCTAGCATACTATCTTGCTTTTGGATTTTGATCTTGCCAAATCCTTTGATTTTCCACGGCTTCCTCTATTCTTCTATCTCGCTCTAGTTTAAACTGTCAAAGCATTCCCTGAAGTAGAAGATTCACCAAAGATTTTTCTTCACATTCCTCGCTTAGAATCACCCCTACAACATCCTCAAACTTCAACTTTGAGTTAGCTGGAACCGAGTTGCTTACCACCATTACTAGGCTATTCCAACTATCAGGTAAAGAGCATGGAACTAATAAAGCCCTAACTTCTTCATCAAATTATATTGTAACCAAAGCTATCATATGTACAACCATATTAAAATCATTTAAATGATCTACTACCAAACCATTCTCATACATATTCATATTAAACAACATTTTCATTAAAAATATCTTATTAGAGGCAGAGAGTTTTTCATACACCTTCCCTATGCATCCATCAGTTCTTTTGTAGTCTTTTCCTTTGAAACATTAAATAATACCGAAGATGCAAGACACAGCCATATTGTCCCAAGTGCCTTCCTATCTAGCAAATTCCATTTCACATTCATCATGCTCGAGGGTTTGTTCACCTTCTTAGAAAGTGTAATATAAAGATCCTTATGATAAAGGTAATCTTCCATCTGTATCTTCCAAAGACTGAAATTCTACCTGTTGAATTTATCAACCCTTGATCTTCCATCATCTGTCATAGCTCCCACTCAAGATAAAACTTTCCCTATGATTCAACACTTCAGCAAACCAAACCAGGCTCTGACACCAATTGTTAGGAAATAAGAGATAAAATATACGGAATAATCTCTCATAGAATCGTAACAGTAGAAACTAATGTGCAGAAAATATTACAGATCTCAAATAAAATTACAAAATAAAATATCATAACATAAAGAGACAGTATTTAATGGGTTTCACCTTATTTGGGCTACATCTACCAAGAATCACTTGCTCATATTTTATTACAAGCCACCGCTCTCTCAATACAATACTCAGATCTATTTGGAGCTATGCTCAACAAACTCTATAGAATTCACACCCAAATTCAAAACACATCTGCAATGTTACATTATACCTACCATATGCATAAAACCATATAAGTAGACAACTGCTTAAGTAGTTTTATAAAACTATGGGTATTAAAACCATAGGCCAAAACCGTCCCATAAACCTATGGGTCAAAAATCCCACCCATATGAGAAAAAAATGTTTCCCGGTATATCGGGCACGTTTTAAGGCCAATTTTTTTTTCTTGGAGGTTCCACCCCTGAACCCCCACTTCTAGGGGCTACCGCCCCCGTTTCCCCACTTGAGGCCTGACCCAGCCCCAAACCCTGATGAGACAACTGTGGAAAGTGTACATTACTCTTAGTGTACAGTCTTCAACACTTTCTCACATGAAAATAGGCTCCACAACCTAATAGATTGGAATGAAAAAAGAATGTATATGGATCAGGTTTTGGTGCCTAAACATGAACAGGTTCATGAGATTTTAAAGGAAAATCAACTTTCAGACCTAAAGAAGACATCCATAGACATTGACGTTAGTTCTACAAAAATCGATTTCGGTCAAGCTAACCGATATTGGTAGACAGGATCAGGTTCAGAACAAACAGCCAGTGGAACCGACGTTGTAATCCTCGAACTGATGTCAATAAGGAAATTGAAGTCATTCTGTAGAAAGAGGAACAGCGGTTGGTTATAGGTGACCAGCGTTGATCACTGACAGAGATTGACATGAATGTGCAACAGGCACAAAATGAGCCCCAGACACCCCAAATCTCATTGAGAAGGTCACAAAGGGTAAGTATACCTCGAGAGATGTTTTCAACTTCCTTTTCTTATTTATTATTGAATGATAGTGGTGAACCAAAAATATTTGAAGAAGCAATGCAGGTAGATACCCATGAGCAGTGGGAGAATGACATGGATGAGGAGATGGACTCCTTGGAACAAAATCAGACATGGGATTTGGTCAAGTTACCAGTAGGTAAGAAAACACTACAGAACAAGTGGGTTTACAAAAACAAGGAAAAGAGGGTGGACTAAAAAGGTATAAGGCAAGGCTTTTGGTAAAGGGATTTACACAAAAAGAAGGTATTTAATTTGATGATATTTTTTCTCTTGTAGTTAAGATGACTTATATTCATATTGTTCTAAGTTTGGTTATAACAAAATATTTGCATTTAGAACAGATTGATGTTAAAACAGATTTTCTTCATGGTGATTTGGAGGAAGAGATTTAGATGCAGCAACCACTCGGTTATAAATTCAAGGGTAAGGATAAACTTGTGTGCAGATTGAAAAATATCCTATATGGGCTCAAGCAAGCTTCAAGGCAATGATATTTGAGATGTGAATCTGACCATTGTGTTTATTTCAAGAAGCTTTAAAATGGGAGCTATGTTATTTTTTTAATGTATGTGGATGATATGCTGATTACAGGATCTATTATGTATGACATTGGTAAACTTAAAGAAAGGTTAGCTCACACATTTGCAATGAAGGATTTGGGAGCTGCAAATAAAATCCTTGGCATGTAAATTCACTGCGACATGAAAAATAAGAGGTTGTATTTGTCTCAGGAAGCTTATATCAATAAGGTGTTGGAAAGGTTTAACATGCAGAATCCAAAACTTGTTAGTACACCTATGGATGGACACTTGAAATTGAGAAAAGATCATTTTCCTTCATCACATGAGGAGGTTAAGTACATGGTACATGTTCCCTATGCTTCAACAGTAGGAAATCTTATGTATGCTATGGTTTGTACTAGACCATACATTGCGTAGGCAGTGGGAGTTGTGAGCAAGTTTATGGATGATCCAAGTAAAGAACATTGGAAAGCAGTCCAATGAATTCTCGGGTATTTGAGAGGGACATCTAGCATGGAGTTATGCTACGGAGGGTTATATACTTTTTAACGCGGCTATGTTGATTCAAATATGGCTAGAGATTTAGATGGTAGGAGGAACACCAATGGATATGTTTTCACAAAAGGTGGAATGACAGTTAGCTGTATTTCGAGATTACCGAAGGTTGTGGCTTTGTCTACTACAGAGGTAGAGTATGTTGCAGCTACATAAGTTAGCAAAGAGATGATATGGATGAGTAGTTTCATGGAAGAGTTGGGAAAGGAGAAAGAAGATTACAGATTATACAGTGATAGTCAGAGAGTGATTCATCTAGAAAATAACTCATCATTTCATTCAAGAACAAAACACATTCAGTTGAGGTATCACTTCATATGGAAGGTGTTGGAGGATGAGAAACTGAAGTTAGAGAAAATCCATATGGATGAGTATCCTACGGATATACTATGAATCCATTGGTAAGGGAGAAGTTGGAGCTTCACTTCACTTCTTTTGGTCTTAGATTTTGACACTTGAAGAGGAAGAAACGAGCCAAGGAAAAGGAACCAAGGATGGTGATGCATAATACAATGCAACAATTGATCTCTAAGTGGGAGATTGTTGAGTCTGGAGCTTAATTGCTTCACAGCAAGATTGTTTTTACATGTTATTGGTTTTGACAGTGACCAACATTGTTCAAGAAGGAACCGGCATCGGTCACCTGTGCAACGATGCTTTGTTCTTTAAATGAGAATTAAAATAAATATATTTATTTAAAGATGATTTATTTATTGTAAAAGTATAGTTAGTTTCCCAGAATAGATATATATGTATGTATCCATTATATGAGGGTATGAGAGAAGAAAATAGAAAAAAAAAATTGCATATTAGTTTTCTTAGTGAGAAAGAAAGAGTAGCTGAGTGAGGGAAAAGCATTGAACACCTTGTGAGGTGTTGGAAGACATCAGATCTTCATTTTATCTCCTATGTAAAGAATTGATTAATAATATTGGTCGTTTCTTAGTGGACGTAGCCCATACTGGGTGAACCACGTTAAATATGGTGTTATCTTTCTCTTGTTTTATTTTATCTTCTGGTTATTTCCACATTCATTGCTTGTATACTTTATCTGATTATAGATCTGTGCAACACTGTTACATGGTTTAACCCCATCAAGGATATTAATAATGAATAAAAAGGATTAATGATGAGATGGGATATTGTGTAGATGATGAGAATAATCAAGATAAAGGATATATATGATAAAAAGAATTGATAATAATTAATCTTATGATTAAGTATTATATGGTTAAGATGGCAGTTGTAATGTTAGTAACAGGTGGGAAATATGTTAATAAGTTTAATAAGTATTTTATTTATTAATTAATTATGTCAACATTTCACATGTCTACACCACTAAAGAGAGATAATCCATTAGTGTGGAAAGTAAGGGAGAGATAAACATTCCTTGTTGAATATTGGAGGAAAGAAACCCTCTAATTTAGTGGTGTTGAAGAAATTATTTAAAGACTATCTTGCTAGTTTACAACTAGGGCATCAAGAGGAAGACATATCAAGGGTTTTAGCATTGTTTGGAGCCCCTCTTCTAGTGAGTGGCTTGTATAGGATTTTGATTGGGTGTCTTCTCGGGCACAAATTAACATTCCAAGTTGATATTTGGAATTATCGTAGTTTATAAGGCTGATATGTTGCATATTTTTTAATTATTGGGGTTCGGAGACCTCATTTGTTTCCACTTCTATTAGTTTTTCTTATGTTTTCCATTATTTAAATTCCATATGGGTTTATGGTTGATTTTCATGGCAGAAATTTCCCTAAAATATTGCTAAAGTGTTTGTATATGTTATAGATGATTTTTATGGTGATTTTGGGATGAAATTCTACTCTTTGCAAGTTTTTATCAATAAAAGTCTTATTGTTTTACATTGTTGGTTTATTTTCTATTTGTTGGTATTAAAATTTAAGTTTACTCTCAATTTGGATTGTGTGGATTCCTTTTATTTATAGTTCAACTCTAGAAAGGGAAATTACATAAATTTAATTGATAGTTATGTCAAAGGTCCACTTGAGGTTCCTTCTCTTAGTGGTGCTCTAGTTATTATTAGTTCATTGATGATTTCTCTAGGATGCCATGGTCATATTTTATTAAGAAAAAAATTGAAGTCCTATCTAACTTTCAAAAACTTAAAGCCTTTGTTCAAAAATCTTCTAATCCGGAAATTAAAAGAATTAGAATAAATAATGGAGGTGAATATATTAGTACCTTTTAGATGAATTTTGTATATCCTAAGAGATTCATGGAGAAAAAACAACTCCTTACTCTCCACAATAGAATGACATCATAGACATGAAAAATAAGACTATCTTTGAAATGGTTAGGACAAAGATTCATGCTTCAAATATTCCTAAGTTCCTATGCAAATAAACAATGAATATGTTTTTCCATATTCTAAATATATCTCCTACAAACACCCCACATCAAACAAGACTTCTTAAAGTGTGGAGGAACAAGAAACTAAATATCTCTCACTTGAAAACATTTAGTAGTATAGCCACTAAAATTGAAGAAACTTGATCCTATTGCATACTCGTGAATATTTTTTGGTTATGGAGGTCAAAATAAATTATTAATATTATACAATCCATCTAAACATGAGATCATAGAAAATAAAATGTACGCATGATGCAGGAGCATCACCTTATGTAAATAATCAAATTTTGACTTTTTTATTTGTCATAGGTTGTGAAGGTTCGTGTGGGTGATTATTGCATGTGTTAAGTCCATTTGGAATCTTGTGGCATTGTAATAAGTGGTATTTGGGGTTTCCCTCCAAAACCTCATTTCAAAAGTTTGAATTAGTATTTGTAGTGTGTTAGAGGTTTAGGAGTTAGCGTAGGTTGAATAAGTTATTTAAGTGTGGTCATGGAACAATTGTACACTTTATAAAAGATCCTTATAAACCTCACATGGTTTGTTTTGACTATGGTTATACTTACCATGGTGAGTTATTCTGTTAGAACACTAATTACCTCTCTTCACTTCATTAGCATGATGAGAATTCGAATAGGGAAGAGAGTGTGAGTAGTAAGAGGGATGGAAGTGAAGGAATAAGTTATATAGCAGAGCCAAATGGATCAAGAAGCCTTGTAATGACTAAGGAATTGATAAATCAAAGGAATTTCTTAAGCATCATTTATTGTCTTAAAAATCATGTGAATTAATGAATGAATATTGTTTAGATATGAATTGTGGAATTTTATTACAGGTGAATGAGGTATGTACAATCCCAAGGAGGACATGAAATAAGTCTCAAGATGTGATAACGAAAATGAAGATAGTCACATGCAAGAGTATTAAATTATATGGAATGAGGTAAGATTGTGAATGTGTTGGTGAATAGAAGAAAGGATTTAGAGTTTGAATGAATGGAAATATATGTGAATGTTTAAAACTAATGAAGCCTAAATTTGTACAATCATAAAATTAATAAGTATAGTTAATAATCCTTTATGTGAATTTTGAAAGCATTTAAACTAAGAATCCAGTTTTGACAATCCATTAAATGATTGTTTGAGAAGTTATAACCCAATTCATATAGTGAGAGCATGATGATGGAATTTTTAGAGTGGCACTAAGGTTTGTAGAAGTATTTTGAGTCGTCAATAACCCTCATAGAGTCTAAAAAAAGTGAAATAAATAAAGAAACCTCCTCTTACTTTGGGATACCTTGGTCTAGGGTTTTAGAGACAAAGAAAGTTGTTTAATGCTAAGAAGAAACTATTAAAACATAATATAAGTAGATGATTAAGGGTTTAAAGAGTGTTCAAGGTGATTATGAAGTGTTAAGACAATAAAGAAGAAGATTTATAGTCCAAAATTGTAAAATTGGGCTTGACTGTGTTAACGCCTAGTTTGAGGGCTTAGAAGGAAAAAAATAATTAGTGTAAAAGTCTTAATCAATACTTTGAGATCTATTGATCCTTTGAAAAGTTTTAGATAGGATTATAGGTGTCAAGGAGGTATAATAATCAGCGTGTAAACTAAAACTACTCAGTGGTTAGACAAGAGAAGGAACAAATGCACATTTTTCCATTAAACTTGTGATAGTTACATGCATGCTAGTGAAACAGCTGTCTTGGAAATGATTTTATAAGTAAATAGTGATCAAACATGTTTTGTGAGTGTTATTTGTATTTTCTAAATCCTGAGAGGTGTGAAAAATCTCTGTGGAGCCATAATCAAGAAGTCATCTTTAATGTCATGTTTTAGTCATCTTGAAAAGCTTAGAGGAAACAAGTGATTGATTGTTAGAAAGTATCTTAAATGAGAGTAAGTGAATGACTTGAGAGGATTGATTGAGAGGTGTAGTGACACTGAAATGATGAGTGATAAGGAACTTAGAAAATTACAAGGAAAGGATAAGAACATGGCATAGAGGACAATATGGTTTTAGAGCAAGTCTTAAGAGACCAAGTTAGTGAACATTGCATGATTATTGATAGAAAAGGTAAATGAAACATTATAATTTTCTTAAAAAAGGTTGATATAGGTGGAGAAATTTGTATAAAATGTTGAAACTAGTTGGTAAATGCTCAAACCCTAAGAAGTGAGTTAAAACCCTAATTAGACCTAGTCAAGAAAGAGAAATTGGTGTTGGAAGAGTTGTGTTGTGTTGTGAGTAAGAACTCAATAATGGGTATCAAGAAATATAAACACTTCAATATGAAATTTGAAATTTTGTTCTAACCTATGAGCTTTGTGCACTTGGATGGCTACTAAATAGCGCTAATTGAAAATGCTAGAATGAGAATAACTTTTGATGGGCTTAGAGATAGGAGCTAAAACTTTAAAATAAGCTTAATTGCCAAAAAGAGTGGTTGAAAATTTTAATAGTGATAGTTGATGCATTTTGAAACATTCTAGTCATCAAAATTTGTCTTCAAGAAGGGTTATAAGTGAGTATGAAGGTCTAAATGGTAAATGGCCAAAAAAGATGGTTTGAAACTTTTTGAGGTGACTAATCATGTTTGTTAGATGCATTTGAGTAGGTGAAAAGTATCCTCATCCCTTCTGTTAGTTGTTTGAGGCATTTTGATGTTAAAAAGAAAAATAGGCTTCTTGAGTTGTGTATAGAGTGCATGGTTTTAGTGGACTTAAATGATATGTAAAGATAACCTTGTTGTTTGAACCAAGAACTTGATTTTTGTTGCTATCAACACATCCTTGAAAAAACCATTTTCATAAAACATCTACCGAATCATCTAATATTTCTCTTAAATAAGAAATAAAATTCCTAAAGGATAAAGATCCTTATTCGGAAAACATGGATATAGAGGCTGAGAAGGAGATATGACAACAAAAATACTTAAATGGGCTCAAAATTTGCTAAAATACTCTCATCCTAACAACCTTATAAACACGACTCTTAGTCAATACGCTTATCATGTCTTAATGATGATTTATGAATTTTAACAACAATATTTTGAAGATTCTTTTGAAGAGGTTAATCAAGAAAAAATAAGGAGAGAAGTTATAAAATTTGAATACAATTTGCTATCATTAAAAATAATACGTGGGAACTAGTCCCTCCTCCATCTAAGAGAAACATTGTAGATTCTTGGTGATTATACAAAATAAAATAAAACTCCGCAAGAGAAATTAATAATATTAAGGCAAGATTAGTGACTCGAGGATTTACTCAAAAACATAGAATTGACTATATTGAAACCTTTTCTCCCATAAAAAATAAGATTAGGTAGGATCCTCCTAGAATTAACTTCTTAGTATGGCTAGGAGATTCTTCAAATAGATGTGAAAAATTACATTCCTAAATGGTGATTGTTGTATATATCTTCCCCAGGTAGATATAGACAAGCAGAAGATTCTAGAGATCAAAGAAGCTCAAATCCCTGACATGCCCAAGGCGCACAGAAGTGGCGCACAGAAATGAGTGTCGACAATGAAATGTATGCGCCCAAGGCACACAGAAGTGGCGCACGACAATGAGTGTCGACAATGAAATGTATGCGCCCTTGGCGCACAGAAGTGGCACACAGAAATGAGTGTTAATAGGGAAAGAGTTACACCTTGGCGCACGTAAGAGGATGTCGACACACACATGGATGCGCCTATGGCGCACCTTCAGGAGGCGCAACATTTTGAGCGCTGACAGGAAGCAGACCCTGGCGCAGATATTCAGATGGCCATAACTTTCGACTGGGAGCTCGGATTCATGCAAGGTTGGACTTTCTGGAAAGCTTACAAGGTCCTCTGTCCAACTATAACTAGATATATTTAATTAGGTGAGAAAAAATTCTTAAAAATGAAAAAATACAGTTAGCCACTTTTGGGGGTCGCTAGGGTTCTCACCTACCACCATAATGAGATGAATTAAATACAACCTGCGGTGGTTGGGGCAGATTTCGAATTTCTCTCTCTTTCCTCTCTCATTCTTCCTATAAATTGTAAGGAGGGGCTTCTTTCTAAAGGTTGGACATTTCTGTTTTGCCCCTCCCTTCTTCTCTTTGGCAGGTGAACTTGTGGAGTTCAAACCTCCCATTTGAATTGTAATGTAACTTTGCCTCTTGGCATTTTGCAGTGTTGTATCAATCCTTGGAGAAAATTAATACATGTCTGTGGATGATTCTCAACCCTCTCTATATTCATTTGCATTCCCTTGATCTTTCACTGTGAATCTGGCTATCTGTGTATGATCTTGCATTGCATTTTTATGGTCTGTGTTTATTTGGCAAGACAGGTGTTCTTCATTCCTCGGTGCATCACCTCCTTAGCTTAGGTTTATTTTTATGCATTTCTCTCTCCCTGTCTCCTTGGTAGTTAGATTATGTTTTTTGAGTAAACCTCTGCGTTTCATTGGTGCATCTGAACAGAGGAATAGGAGCCGGCCTTCATCCGGAGAGCTTTTCCGATTTCGCAAGGTCCCACACTTGGGAAAAGCTCCATGTTGTGCAGTCGCACTGAGACTTTCAGCCCATCGCGTTGCAGAGTCCCAGGGGTGCTGTGATTTCGCATCAACAGTTTTGGCATGCCCGGTGGGACCTTAGAGGTCTTTCACTTCATCTTTTGCAGGTTGATGTGTTCCTGTGAAGATTTCAGCCTTTGGAGGCACTTGCAAACACATCTGACGACTCCATCTGGTCAACAACCATCTCTGAAGTTGCAGACCTTCCTTTCCATTCATTTTCATTCATTTTCCATACATCCTTCTTTCCATCTCTTTCATTCTTCCTCATTCTTTGAAGTTGTGCAATCATGACTTCATTTCCATCATGGATTTCATATCAATAACAGCAGTATATTCCACCTCCAACAGGTTTTACAAATCCTCCAGATCAGCATGCATATTCATATGAACAACAGTGCCAAAGTCAGTTTGGCTATGGAGCTTTCCAAGAGCAAGAGTATGCATATAATGAAGACAATCAGATGCAAGATGCTGGTCTATTGGAGAAAATCCAAAAGATGGAGGTAAACATAGTGCAGTCCAGGGCTCAGGCACAGATGAAAGCTTTTGGAATCAGTTATGGAGCACCCTGTCCATGGGTGGGACCTTTTCCAAGGCATTACAGCCCTCAGGAGAAGCTTGACTTCATGATTACAACGCTGCCTTTGCTTGCAAAGTGGATTGAAGAAATAGAGGTGTATGAGAGAAGTGTTCAGCAACCTTGTCAACGGGTAAGCACACCATCTCATGCCTTTCCTTTTCCTCTTTCCCAATCTGTTTCATTTCAGCAGTGTCAAGTTTCAAACCCTCCATCTGCTGTCCCAAGTGTTGAATCCATTTCTCCACCCCCCAGTCTTCACCTCATCTCGATTCTTCTTTCCTTTTCCCTTCCAAACAGTCATCCCCTCCACAAGAGCTAACAGAAATACCCCCTCCTCCAAAGAAACAAGATGTTTCACTGCCTCCACCACCACAAAAAAGTGTAAAATCGGTTGAGTTTCAACCCATTCCTCCTCTTGCATTCCCAATTTCATATGGGGAAGAAGGAATTGAAAAAATCAGTCATCAAGGACAGCAAGAAGAGGAGCCCAACAGAAAAGAAATGACAGATGACTTGAAGGTTTGGGCTACCAAATTTGGGATGACAAAGATCCCCTTGATGGTTAAGCCTACAGAAGAGGCTAAGGTTGAACAAATGGTGGTTAGGACTGATTTGGTTGCAGCAGAAGAAGAAGATCTTGCAATCCCAACTTGTCCTCTAGAGCAGCAAATTGAAGAGTTTGACTTGACAAACTTCATGCTGGAGAAGGAGTTCAATCAAGAGCAAGATTGCCTTCAAACATTAGAGGAAGGAGAAGCTGCTCCAAATCTAAAAGAAGAGGAGCACATCCTAGCTGTGGAGGAGAAAAGTGCAGATCCAAGGGCTTCGAGCACAAAGCAGGCTACAGGAGAACCTTCAGTTCTTCTTTCCACTTCATCTCTCTCAAGTTCTATTACTGAAAAGGAGTTTGATCTCTCAAACTCAATATTGGAAAGTGAAGGAAACCATGGTGGTCAAGTTGCAGATCAAGAGGACACCATGGAGGAAGTTGAACACGAGCAGCAGGACAGCAATGAGGCAGTTTACCTGTCAGATTTGAAGGACTGTTTTGATGGAGAAGAGCCGGTTGAGCTTTCACCTTTCTCTCTTTCATCATCCACATTCCAAACACAAGAGCCTGCTGCCATGAAGGAGAGCTTTCATTTGCAGTAGCCTGCATCTTATAGTAGCTCTTTGGGATCAAGTTTGGAAGATTTTTATCTTCCATGGTATTCATTGGAGGAAGAGAAAGGACAGAAGAATTTCACCATTTCTTCCACACCATCCATTCAAGAGGGTCTACAAGAAGACTCCATTCTTGGAGTTGAAAATCAGAGCTATGGGCATATCAAACGGATCAGACCTTGCCCAATCAGGTATTTGGCTTCATTGGAGCCAAAGGAGAAGCCACAGCCAGTCATGCTTGCTTCTGAGCATGAAGATGAGCTACAAAGTACCAAGGATCAGCTGCCATACCTCTCCAATCCAAATGCAAAGCAACTAAAAGAGGTATTGGATTTTTCAGTTGATACCTTGATGATTTGGATAGAAGACCAGCTTCTTGTTGATTTTCCATCCATCCAAACAACCATGATCAGTGCCAAATCAATTACATGGCTGCCAATTTTGAAGAAAGGAAGCTATTTCTCACAACCAGTTGCAGGGTTTGTTTAGCTTGCCTTTGCTTCCAGTTAGAGTAGAGTAGCTAGGTTTTCTTTCAATAGAAGAAGTGCTTGTGCACACTCTGCATGTTCCATTTGGGGCATGTATGATTTTCAGTTTTGTACATAGTTTTGGTGTTGCTGGTTCTGCTCTTGCACAGTTCATTTCAGTGGCATCTTGGTGAAGACACTCCAGGTTCAATGGGTTTCCAAGTGGCTCAGAGGGAGGTTTTCAAAGTTCAGATCAGTTGCAGGTTGCAACTCATGACTCCATGCCTAATGGATGCTTCAGGCTACTGATCATTCATCTAGCAGGCAGGTGATCCCATTGAGTCGCCAAATTGTTGTATATATCTTCCCCAGGTAGATATAGACAAGCAGAAGATTCTATAGATCAAAGAAGCTCAAATCCCTGACATGCCCAAGGCGCACAGAAGTGGCGCACAGAAATGAGTGTCGACAATGAAATGTATGCGCCCAAGGCGCACAGAAGTGGCGCACGACAATGAGTGTCGACAATGAAATGTATGCGCCCTTGGCGCACAGAAGTGGCACACAGAAATGAGTGTTAATAGGGCAAGAGTTGTGCCTTGGCACACGTAAGAGGATGTCGACACACACATGGATGCGCCTATGGCGCACCTTCAGGAGGCGCAACATTTTGAGCGCTGACAGGAAGCAGACCCTGGCGCAGATATTCAGATGGCCATAACTTTCGACTGGGAGCTCGGATTCATGCAAGGTTGGACTTTCTGGAAAGCTTACAAGGTCCTCTATCCAACTATAACTAGATATCTTTAATTAGGTGAGAAAAAATTTTAAAAATGAAAAAATACAGTTAGCCACTTTTGGGGGTCGCTAGGGTTCTCACCTACCACCATAATGAGATGAATTAAATACAACCTGCGGTGGTTGGGGAAGATTTTGAATTCCTCTCTCTTTCCTCTCTCATTCTTCCTATAAATTATAAGGAGGGGATTCTTTCTAAAGGTTGGACATTTCTGTTTTTCCCTTCCCTTCTTCTCTTTGGCAGGTGAACTTGTGGAGTTCAAACCTCCCATTTGAATTGTAATGTAACTTTGCCTCTTGGCATTTTGCAGTGTTGTATCAATCCTTGGAGAAAATTAATACATGTCTGTGGATGATTCTCAACCCTCTCTGTATTCATTTGCATTCCCTTGATCTTTCACTGTGAATCTGGCTATCTGTGTATGATCTTGCATTGCATTTTTATGGTCTGTGTTTATTTGGCAAGACAGGTGTTCTTCATTCCTCGGTGCATCACCTCCTTAGCTTAGGTTTATTTTTATGCATTTCTCTCTCCCTGTCTCCTTGGTAGTTAGATTAGGTTTTTTGAGTAAACCTCTGCGTTTCATTGGTGCATCTGAACAGAGGAATAGGAGCCGGCCTTCATCCGGAGAGCTTTTCTGATTTCGCAAGGTCCCACACTTGGGAAAAGCTCCATGTTGTGCAGTCGCACTGAGACTTTCAGCCCATCACGTTGCAGAGTCCCAGGGGTGCTGTGATTTCGCATCAACAGTGATCTAAATGAAAAAAATTATATGACTCAACCTAAATGTTGTGAGGAACCTGGAAAATAACTGCATGTATATTAACTAAAGAAATATTTATATGGATATAAACAAGCTTCTAGATCTTGGTATGCTAAGATTTATAATTTTTTCAAAAATCTTTGTTTTAGTAATTGTTTTCATATAATGATTTATTTGATAAAACTAAAAATAATCATACTATAATGATTGTTTTATATGTTGATGGTCTTTTTATTTTTAATAGTGATACTATTTTATTTTTCAAAATTAAAGTTAAGTTGAAACAATATTTTGAAATGTTTGATTGAGGCCTTTTGCATCATTTTTAGGCATGGTTATAGTCCATGATAGTTACTCTATTGTTGTGTATTAATCTCAATATGCTAATTTTTTGCTTGAAATATTTAATATGATTGAATGTAAACATGTGGCCATTTATATAGAAGTTGGTATTAAACTTCATCCTAAACCTTATTAGGAAAATAAGGTATTAGTGCTCGCATGATATATTATGTAGTTAAATATATGTATGGGTGAATATTAATATTTATAATTTTTATGAGTTGTTGAATAAACAACTCACAATGATAAGAATGCATTTGGATGTACATGAGTTATAACTCACTATTAGTTAGGGATGAGTGAGATTAGGATGTGGTTTTTTATTTGTAGGGATTTGGGAGTTGTGATCATGCATGAATTAGACGAAACAATAGTTATTAAATCATTTATATATGTAACCATCCTGAACGAATTGAATATCTAGATTATCATTTTGTTATTTTATCATGCAAAGCTCTAACAAAAATATCATTTGATATCAAAGAAAGTTAGTTCCAATGAAAGAATAATTTATTTTGTAAGGGCAACTGATATTATTTGTTATCATTGTCCTATGAATGAGAGACTTGTTTTCATGTCTTTATAGATTGTTTCTTTTGAAAAAAACTTATTATAATTTAGTGTAGATTTAGATGTTGTTTCTATAGTTCTATAGGAACATGCACCCTCAGTGGGACGTACATCTAATCTTCTTCTAATGGTTCACATTGATCAAGTTATCTTATACATTCATGTTGGATTGCACTGGAACAAACTTAACATTTGATTCGTGTATCTATACAACTTTTGGATTTTAATTTCAACATATAATATTCTTTCACTATATAGGCACACTACATTAGAGATTTATTGCTTCACATTCTAAGTTACATGAAATAATTCAAGACTGAATTATTGCATCAAATTTGGAAGAGCATTCATTTTGCATTACATTTTAAAATTTATTTTGATCAATGCAGATTGGTGATACAATGATACCAATCTAACTACCAATAACACACATACCATGATACAAATATACCTACCATTAACAAATAACCATGATAAAAATCTATCTCCTATCTTGTGCATTATTACTCTACTTTGATCAATGTCATTGGTGTTGCCTAATTGTATTCCACGTATACCCATGGGGATTTTTTTTTCACATAGAAATTTTCAATGTGAAGGGTGTATTGTTAATATGGGAATGCATATATTCTTGGTCTAAGAGAAATTGATTTTGAATGCCTCTCTCGTAATAATAGGTTTGCATGTCATTTTGTCTAGAGATAGTAAAAAAATTATATGTCAAAAGCTCACGCTCAAGTGTTATTAAGTTTAATTTTGTTTAGTTTTTGTTACAATATAGGTGTTCGGTTAATGCTTTGTTATTAGTCTTTGCTATTCTAGTCATTACCAACATTAGTTTAGACTATCAAAATCAAGTGTCATTGAGATTTAGGGTTAAAGATAAATGTTATTTTTATTATACACTTTGTACTTTTTCAAAAGATTTGTAAATGATTTTGTACTCTCTAGGTTAGTGGTCAATTTATGAAAACCATTTCTAAAGGTTAAACAAATGTAGAATTCATATTTGTGGTTCTCACATTGGTCTTGATAGATGAGTTCCTAGCATTACCAGGAGGTTCAGTAGCTAGGTAATATCCTAACATGTTTATTCATATTGAGGTAATTAAAAATAATAAAATCAAAGTCAATATACTAGCATACATTAGGGGGTGAAAGGGTTTAATTTACTAATATTTTGAATTAGGTATTGGGGGTAGGTTAGAGAGTTGGGCTAAAGGAGAGGTGGGCTTATTTTTAACATTAAACTAAAATATTTGACCTCTAGTTTTTAATACTAAATACCTTAAAATTGAAAAAAGAGTATTGTCATGAAGTTAAATTATAATCTCTTTTTGAATAGGGAGATCTCCATTAGGATATTCTTAACTAAGAAATAATAATATTGTAGAAAACTAGGATTGAGTATACTTTTTAACACAAATGATATTATATCATCATCTTAATTATTTGAAGAACTTATTGATAAATGAATACATTTAAAACATTAACGTAATTGATAATATGTATTGAATAGCTTTGAAGTGTAATTTCTAGAGAAAAGACATATTATCAAATAATAGTTGAGTGGAAAGCATGATATGTTTTCTATTTAATATATTAGGGTAGAAATAAAAAGGGGGTAAATAAATTGTAATGGAAAAATAGGGTAAGTAGCGGTACATGGAAAAAATAGGGGGTATTGTAATTGCTAATAATATAAGCAGTGAGGGGGTATTATTACTAAATAATGAGAGGTGAGAAAATAAGCATTAAAGGGTAGTACTCTTTTGTACCCTATCGAACAGAAACGTGTATTACGCATACTTGTTACTGAGTGAATACTAATGTGGAATTTAATGGTTATGTGAAGGTGATGAAAGTTCTTCTCTAATAATTATATATCGAAGAAATCAGACAAGTAAGATGTAGCACATGGCAAAAAGAAAGACTCCATTCTTGGAGTTGAAAATCAGAGCTATGGGCATATCAAACGGATCAGACCTTGCCCAATCAGGTATTTGGCTTCATTGGAGCCAAAGGAGAAGCCACAACCAGTCATGCTTGCTTCTGAGCATGAGGATGAGCTACAAAGTACCAAGGATCAGCTGCCATACCTCTCCAATCCAAATGCAGAGCAACTAAAAGAGGTATTGGATTTTTCAGTTGATACCTTGATGATTTGGATAGAAGACCAGCTTCTTGTTGATTTTCCATCCATCCAAACAGCCATGATCAGTGCCAAATCAATTGCATGGCTGCCAATTTTGAAGAAAGGAAGCTATTTCTCACAACCAGTTGCAGGGTTTGTTTAGCTTGCCTTTGCTTCCAGTTAGAGTAGAGTAGCTAGTTTGCTTTCAGTAGAAGAAGTGCTTGTGCACACTCTGCATGTTCCATTTGGGGCATGTATGATTTTCAGTTAATTTCACCCCCCCTGGGTAATTTTGATAACATGCATCAGAATATTCAAGTCCCAGGAAAATTGATTGATTCGGGGCCAAAAATCATGTTGCTAGAGTCCCCTCAAATATTTTCTAAGTTCCCTGTCTGAGAGGAAAAGAGCAAGCTCTGAGAAAATGCGAAAAAAGGTTGCAGAAGGCAAGTAGGTTGATCCAGGAAAAAATCATAAAAATGACTAAGTCCTAGTCCTAGGGGCAGTCGGGACATTTGGGACAAAAAGGCCCGAACCGGCCGGCTCGGCCGAAGTAAGCACAAACAGCCCGCAAAGCAACAGGGACATCTGGGACAAAAGTACGCGGCAGGCGCGAAATGCCGGTTCAACCGAGAAAAAATTGGACAAATGGAACAATCGGGCCAAAAAGGCGCGAACCGGCCGAACCGGGCGAAAAAGGGCCAGTGAGTCCAAAATCAAATGGGACAATCGGGCCAAAAATGCCCGAACCGGCCGAATCGGCCGAAATGAGTCCAGAGGGTCCAAAATCAAATGGGACATCTGGGACAAATGGACGCGAAATGCCCGAACCGGCCGAAATGAGCACAAAGGGCCCAAAATCAAATGGGACATCCGGGACAAATGGAGGCGAAGTACGCGAAGGAGCCGAAGGAGCCGAGGACCAATCAGAAACTGCCACGTGTCCTCACAGGAGAAAAAGTCAAAAGGTCAAAGGGGCGAGTTATCGAGCGCTGAACCGAACCAATGAAATGGCGCCACGTGTCCAAGTTTAAGGGGCCCACAAGCAATTTCAAAAGGAAAGCCCGCGAAAGACGGAGGAGAGAGAATTGCTCGTCCAATCAGCACGTGCCACGTGTCGTCCAGATGGCGAAGAGCGGGAAAACATTTTAAAATTCGTTTTGATCTGTTCCGTGCCCTAAATCTTCAGATCGCCATATCTTTTGATCCAGAGCTCGGATTTCCACGTTCTTTATATCAACGGAAAGCTGTTGAGATGCTCTACATGATTCTGGGATCAATCTCGAGTTTTGGTGCAGTCTGAAGAGAGAAAATCGAGAAACGGCTCTGACGTGTGGTAATGGCCAGAAGCGACCTTTCAACAACCCGTTTTAATGCTAATGGGTCGCATTCTTCTTCTGCACGGCCAGAAGTGACATTTTAGCGGCCAAATTAATACAAATGGGTCGCATTCTCCTCCAAAATCACTCAAAGTGACAGGGTATGGGTTGGTAAGATCCTCCATGCTGATTTAATGCATCTGCAGTCAATGAGGAATGGGCTTGCACGTTTTCCCACGTTTTCTGTCCCCTGGGCTCGACCCATGCAATGTAAAAGCCAGATTTGGCTCATTTTTAAAGAAGTTGTTCATTCTTTCTGCTCTGCCCTCCCTTCTTTTCTTCTCTAGGGTTGAAAATGGAGTTCGAACCTCCTCCCTTGCTCTGTAATGGCGTTTTTGCCTTTTACTAATGGAATGATGTTCTGTGCAAACTTCTGGAGCAACAAAACGTGTTCTGTGATGCATCTGTCCATCCTCTCTCGTTTTTGCTTGTTCTCTTCTTGCCTCTCTTCATTGCAGGTATTTGTGCATGTTTGAATGTTCATTGCAGGTTTGGAGCTGTGTTCATGGAGTTTTGGGACATTTTCTGTGTGAAATCTATCCTTGGGCCTGTGATGCATCTGTCCATCCTTCCCATTGCTCACCTCTCTTTGTCCCATGGCAGTTTTGATAGATGTTCAACATCCTCCTTCTCTGGTGTATCACCGTTTTAGTGTAGGCTTTTGCTGTTTTTCCCTTCTCTCTCTCTCTCTGTCTCCTTGGCATGGTTAGATTAGGATTAGATTAGCTTGCCTGCACTGGAATAGCTTGTGGCAGGTAGTTTAGGAGCAGGAACCAGCCTTCTCTGGAGATTCCTCTCTCGGTTTCACAAGTCCCACGCTTGGAGAGAGGTTTCCATGTTGTGCAATCACACTGGATGCCTGAACATCAACCTAGAAGCCTGATGTGCGTCCAGGGGTGCTGTGATTTTGCACTAACAGTTTTGGCACGCCCGGTGGGACCTTAGAGGTCTTTCACTTCATCTTTTGCAGGTTGATGTGTTCCTGTGAAGATTTCAGCCTTTGGAGGCACTTGCAAACACATCTGGCGACTCCATCTGGTCAACAACCATCTCTGAAGTTGCAGACCTTCCTTTCCATTCATTTTCATTCATTTTCCATTCATCCTTCTTTCCATCTCTTTCATTCTTCCTCATTCTTTGAAGTTGTGCAATCATGACTTCATTTCCATCATGGATTTCATATCAACAACAGCAGTATATTCCACCTCCAACAGGTTTTACAAATCCTCCAGATCAGCATGCATATTCATATGAACAGCAGTGCCAAAGTCAGTTTGGCTATGGAGCTTTCCAAGAGCAAGAGTATGCATATAATGAAGACAATCAGATGCAAGATGCTGGTCTGTTGGAGAAAATCCAAAAGATGGAGGTAAACATAGTGCAGTCCAGGGCTCAGGCACAGATGAAAGCTTTTGGAATCGGTTATGGAGCACCCTGTCCATGGGTGGGACCTTTTCCAAGGCATTACAGCCCTCAGGAGAAGCTTGACTTCATGATTGCAACGCTGCCTTTGCTTGCAAAGTGGATTGAAGAAATAGAGGTGTATGAGAGAAGTATTCAGCAACCTTGTCAACGGGTAAGCACACCATCTCATGCCTTTCCTTTTCCTCTTTCCCAATCTGTTTCATTTCAGCAGTGTCAAGTTTCAAACCCTCCATCTGCTGTCCCAAGTGTTGAATCCATTTCTCCACCCCCCAGTCTTCCACCTCATCTCGATTCTTCTTTCCTTTTCCCTTCCAAACAGTCATCCCCTCCACAAGAGCTAACAGAAATACCCCCTCCTCCAAAGAAACAAGAGGTTTCACTGCCTCCACCACCACAAAAAAGTGTAAAATCAGTTGAGTTTCAACCCATTCCTCCTCTTGCATTCCCAATTTCATATGGGGAAGAAGGAATTGAAAAAATCAGTCATCAAGGACAGCAAGAAGAGGAGCCCAACAGAAAAGAAATGACAGATGACTTGAAGGTTTGGGCTACCAAATTTGGGATGACAAAGATCCCCTTGATGGTTAAGCCTACAGAAGAGGCTAAGGTTGAACAAATGGTGGTTAGGACTGATTTGGTTGCAGCAGAAGAAGAAGATCTTGCAGTCCCAACTTGTCCTCTAGAGCAGCAAATTGAAGAGTTTGACTTGACAAACTTCATGCTGGAGGAAGGAGTTCAATCAAGAGCAAGATTGCCTTCAAACATTGGAGGAAGGAGAAGCTGCTCCAAATCCAAAAGAAGAGGAGCACATCTAGCTGTGGAGGAGAAAAGTGCAGATCCAAGGGCTTTGAGCACAAAGCAGGCTACAGGAGAACCTTCAGTTCTTCTTTCCACTTCATCTCTCTCAAGTTCTAGCACTGAAAAGGAGTTTGATCTCTCAAACTCAATATTGGAGAGTGAAGGAAACCATGGTGGTCAAGTTGCAGATCAAGAGGACACCATGGAGGAAGTTGAAAACGAGCAGCAGGACAGCAATGAGGCAGTTTACCTGTCAGATTTGGAGGACTGTTTTGATGGAGAAGAGCCGGTTGAGCTTTCACCTTTCTCTCTTTCATCATCCACATTCCAAACACCAGAGCCTGCTGCCATGAAGGAGAGCTTTCATTTGCAGCAGCCTGCATCTTACAGCAGCTCTTTGGGATCAAGATTGGAAGATTTTTATCTTCCATGTTCTTCATTGGAGGAAGAGAAAGGACAGAAGGAATTCACCATTTCTTCCACACCATCCATTCAAGAGGGTCTACAAGAAGACTCCATTCTTGGAGTTGAAAATCAGAGCTATGGGCATATCAAACGGATCAGACCTTGCCCAATCAGGTATTTGGCTTCATTGGAGCCAAAGGAGAAGCCACAACCAGTCATGCTTGCTTCTGAGCATGAGGATGAGCTACAAAGTACCAAGGATCAGCTGCCATACCTCTCCAATCCAAATGCAGAGCAACTAAAAGAGGTATTGGATTTTTCAGTTGATACCTTGATGATTTGGATAGAAGACCAGCTTCTTGTTGATTTTCCATCCATCCAAACAGCCATGATCAGTGCCAAATCAATTGCATGGCTGCCAATTTTGAAGAAAGGAAGCTATTTCTCACAACCAGTTGCAGGGTTTGTTTAGCTTGCCTTTGCTTCCAGTTAGAGTAGAGTAGCTAGGTTTGCTTTCAGTAGAAGAAGTGCTTGTGCACACTCTGCATGTTCCATTTGGGGCATGTATGATTTTCAGTTTTGTACATAGTTTTGGTGTTGCTGGTTCTGCTCTTGCACAGTTCATTTCAGTGGCATCTTGGTGAAGACACTCCAGGTTCAATGGGTTTCCAAGTGGCTCAGAGGGAGGTTTTCAAAGTTCAGATCAGTTGCAGGTTGCAACTCATGACTCCATGCCCAATGGATGCTTCAGGCTACTGATCATTCATCTAGCAGGCAGATGACCCCGCTGAGTCGCCAAACTGTTGTCAAAATTTCACCCCCCCTGGGTAATTTTGATAACATGCATCAGAATATTCAAGTCCCAGGAAAATTGATTGATTCGGGGCCAAAAATCATGTTGCTAGAGTCCCCTCAAATATTTTCTAAGTTCCCTGTCTGAGAGGAAAAGAGCAAGCTCTGAGAAAATGTGAAAAAAGGTTGCAGAAGGCAAGTAGGTTGATCCAGGAAAAAATCATAAAAATGACTAAGTCCTAGTCCTAGGGGCAGTCGGGACATTTGGGACAAAAAGGCCCGAACCGGCCGGCTCGGCCGAAGTAAGCACAAACAGCCCGCAAAGCAACAGGGACATCTGGGACAAAAGTACGCGGCGGGCGCGAAATGCCGGTTCGACCGAGAAAAAATTGGCTAACTGCTGAGAGGGACGCAAATGGGACAATCGGGCCAAAAAGGCGCGAACCGGCCGAACCGGGCGAAAAAGGGCCAGACAGTCCAAAATCAAATGGGACAATCGGGCCAAAAAGGCGCGAACCGGCCAAACCGAGAGGCCAAAATCAAATGGGACAAAGCAAAGTGGGACAAGCGGGCCAAAAATGCCCGAACCGGCCGAATCGGCCGAAATGAGTCCAGAGGGTCCAAAATCAAATGGGACATCTGGGACAAATGGACGCGAAATGCCCGAACCGGCCGAAATGAGCACAAAGGGCCCAAAATCAAATGGGACATCCGGGACAAATGGAGGCGAAGTACGCGAAGGAGCCGAAGGAGCCGAGGACCAATCAGAAACTGCCACGTGTCCTCACAGGAGAAAAAGTCAAAAGGTCAAAGGGGCGAGTTATCGAGCGCTGAACCGAACCAATGAAATGGCGCCACGTGTCCAAGTTTAAGGGGCCCACAAGCAATTTCAAAAGGAAAGCCCGCGAAAGACGGAGGAGAGAGAATTGCTCGTCCAATCAGCACGTGCCACGTGTCGTCCAGATGGCGAAGAGCGGGAAAACATTTTAAAATTCGTTTTGATCTGTTCCGTGCCCTAAATCTTCAGATCGCCATATCTTTTGATCCAGAGCTCGGATTTCCACGTTCTTTATATCAACGGAAAGCTGTTGAGATGCTCTACATGATTCTGGGATCAATCTCGAGTTTTGGTGTAGTCTGAAGAGAGAAAATCGAGAAACGGCTCTGACGTGTGGTAATGGCCAGAAGCGACCTTTCAACAACCCGTTTTAATGCTAATGGGTCGCATTCTTCTTCTGCACGGCCAGAAGTGACATTTTAGCGGCCAAATTAATACAAATGGGTCGCATTCTCCTCCAAAATCACTCAAAGTGACAGGGTATGGGTTGGTAAGATCCTCCATGCTGATTTAATGCATCTGCAGTCAATGAGGAATGGGCTTGCACGTTTTCCCACGTTTTCTGTCCCCTGGGCTCGACCCATGCAATGTAAAAGCCAGATTTGGCTTTTTAAAAAAAAAAAAAAAGTTGTTCATTCTTTCTGCTCTGCCCTCCCTTCTTTTCTTCTCTAGGGTTGAAAATGGAGTTCGAACCTCCTCCCTTGCTCTGTAATGGCGTTTTTGCCTTTTACTAATGGAATGATGTTCTGTGCAAACTTCTGGAGCAACAAAACGTGTTTTGTGATGCATCTGTCCATCCTCTCTCGTTTTTGCTTGTTCTCTTCTTGCCTCTCTTCATTGCAGGTATCTGTGCATGTTCGAATGTTCATTGCAGGTATGGAGCTGTGTTCATGGAGTTTTGGGACATTTTCTGTGTGAAATCTATCCTTGGGCCTGTGATGCATCTGTCCATCCTTCCCATTGCTCACCTCTCTTTGTCCCATGGCAGTTTTGATAGATGTTCAACATCCTCCTTCTCTGGTGTATCACCGTTTTAGTGTAGGCTTTTGCTGTTTTTCCCTTCTCTCTCTCTCTCTGTCTCCTTGGCATGGTTAGATTAGGATTAGATTAGCTTGCCTGCACTGGAATAGCTTGTGGCAGGTAGTTTAGGAGCAGGAACCAGCCTTCTCTGGAGATTCCTCTCTCGGTTTCACAAGTCCCACGCTTGGAGAGAGGTTTCCATGTTGTGCAATCACACTGGATGCCTGAACATCAACCTAGAAGCCTGATGTGCGTCCAGGGGTTAAAGTAAAAGTAGAAACATTAATGGTTTTTCTCATGTTACAGCATGCATATGGTGGATAATTGCAAATTTCAAACTGGTAATGATCCATGAAGAGCTGAATCATGATGTAGGTCCTAGATCTTCCATCTTAAGACAAGATGTCTTCGTTCCTTTTCATGCTAAAATAAGTCCAGTTCCCTCCATGTAAGAAACAAGCATAATGGCATATCATTTCACTAGAGGTATTCATGATTTGATTCTTATGAAGTTCAAAATTGCAATATGTTGACTAAGTTGTAGAATGGACAGCAACTAAGCATGGATTTGTGATACAAATGTAAATGTGTATCAACTAAGAAAGGTTTGGAGTTAAAATATGAGATGACCCAACAGATCATAGTTGTGAACCCAAGCTCCAGAGTGGGTCATTGAGTAGTGAACAATGCTTCAGGATGATTTTTGTTGAGTCAGCAGAAGCCAGAAGATATTAGTAACTTGTCCAATATAAGGAGCCAATTAAGAGAATGACTTGATGAGCTTCTGCCCTCTGTTCCAAGAAGTTCAATCATGATGGTCAAGATTGCTAAACATTTTTTGAAGGAGAAGTCATGGAAGTTTCAATTGAAAGATTTCAGAGCAATCAGTAGGTGCACAAAGTGCAGATCCAAGGGCTAAATGAGCATTTGCAAAGCAGGCTAGAGGAGAACCTTCAGTTCTTCTTATCTACTTCATCTCTCTAAAGTTCTAGTACTGAAAAGGATTTGATCAGCTCAAAATCAATATTGGAGAGTGAAGGAAACCATGGTGGTCAATTTTTGCAGATCAAGAGGTCACCACGGAGGAAGTTGAAAACGATGCAGCAGAACAGTAATGAGCGTAGTTGTACCTGTCATATAGTATTCGAGGACTGTTTTGATGGAGAATAGCCGGTTGAGGTCACATTGCAACATTCTCTTTTCATCAAAGTACCACATGGTCCAATGGTTTTCACAAAGTCTGTTGTCATGAAGGAGAGCTTTCATTTGCAGCAGCCTGCATCTTATAGCAGCCCTTTGGAAGCAAAATTGGAAGAGTTAAATCTTCCATGTTCTTCATTGAGAGGAAGAGAAAGGACAGAAGAATTGAATCACCATTTCTTCCACATCATCCATTACAAGAGGGTCTGACAGGAAGACTCCATTCTTGGAGTTGATAAATCAGTGATCTATGGGCATATCAAACGGATCAGACCTTGCCCAATCAGGTATTTGGCTTCATTGGAAGCCAAAGGAGAAGCCACAAACAATATTTAGACATGCTTAGAAATGAGCATGAGGATGAGCTACAGGAAGTACCAAGGATTTCAGCTGCCATACCTCTATCAATCATCAAACAGCTGTCAGAGCAACTAAAAGAGGTATTAGGAGTTTTCAGTTAATACCATTGATGATTTGGATGATGACAAACTTCTTCATTGATTTTCCATCCATCCAAATGAGCCATGATCAGTGCCAAATCAGATTGCATGGCTGGAATTTTGAAGAGTGAGGGACAGCTATTTTGCATCAACCAGTTGCAGGGTTTAGTTTAGCTTGCCTTAGCTTCCAGTTAGGAGTAGAGAGTAGCTAGGTGTGCTTTCAGTAGAGGACAGTGGTTAGTGTGAACAGTCTGTATAGTTCCATTTGGGGCATGTATGACCAATTCAGAATTTGGAAACCAAAGAATATTCATAGTTTTGGCTCATTGCTGGTCGTACAAAACATGGCGCATAATTGGATGAGTTTGAAATTTTGGTGACTTCATGTATGCGCCAAGGCGTTTGGTACTTATAAAGTGGGGTAGAGAAATGTTAATGTTCCATGGACGTAACCCTCATGTAAAAATATCTGAAACCTTGGTCAACGGAATATGGGACTACAATTGAGTTCAATATTTCAAAAAGTTGCGCCTTGCTAACATAGAGATGGATTGTGAGGAGGTATCAATGACAAAAAAATCAGTGACAACACCCTTAGGCGCACAGAAGCCTCAAAACCCTGTCAATAGAAATAGACGCTCCAATAAGTGGCACACAGAAATGAATGTTGACACAGGAAAATGGATGCGCCCATGGCGCACAAAAGGGGCGCACGTAAACATTGTCGACAGAAACAATGGATCGCGCCTTGGCGCACAGAAGGGGCGCAAGAGTGTTGACAAAAATGAATGCGCCTATGACACAAAAGGGGTTTTTCACGAGAAAAGAGTGTTGACATGAATGCGCACATGGCGCATTATTGAAGAGGAGCCTCTTGAACTCTGAGTAGTCGACTAACGACAATATGCACCCATGGCACACATAAGAAGATTGTCAAGACACACTCTCATAGGATGCGCCTATGGTGCACCTTCAGGAGGCACAACATTCTGAAGTGCTGAATTAGGAAGCAGACCCTGACCCAGATATTCAGATGGCCATAACTTTTGACTGGGAGCTCCGATTCACACAAGGTTGGACTTTTCGGAAAGCCTACGGTGTCCTCTACCTAACTACGACTGGATATCTTTAATTGGGTGGGAACAAGTTCTTAAAAATGCAAAATACAGTTTGCCACTTTTGGGGTTTGATATGGTCCTCACCTACCACCATAATGAGATGAATAAAATACAACCTGAGGTGGTTGGGGTAGATTTGGACTTTCTCTCTCTTCTCTCTCTCATTCTTCCTATAAATTGTAAGGAGGGGCTTCTTTCTAAAGGTTGGACATTCTTGTTTTGCCCCTCCCTTCTTCTCTTTGGCAGGTGAATCTGTGGAGTTCAAACCTCCTATCTAAAACTGTAATGCAACCTTGTCTCTTGGCATTTTGCAGTGTGTTGTATCAATCTTTGGAGCAAATTAATGCATGTCTGTGGATGATTATCAACCCTCTCAGTGTTTATTTGCATTTTCTTGATCTTTCACTGTAAATCTGGTTATCTGTGCATGATCTTGCATTACATTTTTATGGTCTGTGTTTATTGGCAAGACAGGTGTTCTTCATTCCTCGGTGCATCACCTGCTGTAGCTTAGGTTTATTTTTATGCATTTTTCTCTCCCTGTCTCCTTGAGAAAATTAGATTAGGTTTTGAGTAGACCCTCTGACATTTTTACGTGTGCATCTGAACAGAGGAATAGGAACCGGCCTTCATCCGGAGAGCTTTTTCAATTTCACAAGGTCCCACACTTGGGAAAAGCTCCATGTTATGCAATCACATAAATGAGAATCTGCAACCCATCGAGTTACAGAGTCCCAGGGGTGCTGTGATTCGCCATCAACAGGTCCCAAATGAAAAAAATTATATGACTCAACCTAAATGTTGTGAGGAACCTGGAAAATAATTGCATGTATATTAACTAAAGAAATATTTATATGGATATAAACAAGCTTCTAGATCTTGGTATGCTAAGATTTATAATTTTTTCAAAAATCTTTGTTTTAGTAATTGTTTTCATATAATGATTTATTTGATAAAACTAAAAATAATCATACTATAATGATTGTTTTATATGTTGATGGTCTTTTTATTTTTAATAGTGATACTATTTTATTTTTCAAAATTAAAGTTAAGTTGAAACAATATTTTGAAATGTCTGATTGAGGCCTTTTGCATCATTTTTAGGCATGGTTATAGTCCATGCTAGTTACTCTATTGTTGTGTATTAATCTCAATATGCTAATTTTTTGCTTGAAATATTTAATATGATTGAATGTAAACATGTGGCCATTTCTATAGAAGTTGGTATTAAACTTGATCCTAAACCTTATTAGGAAAATAAGGTATTAGTGCTCACATGATATATTATGTAGTTAAATATATGTGTGGGTGAATATTAATATTTATAATTTTTATGAGTTGTTGAATAAACAACTCACAGTGATAAGAATGCATTTGGATGTACATGAGTTATAACTCACTATTAGTTAGGGATGAGTGAGATTAGGATGTGATTTTTTATTTGTAGGGATTTGGGAGTTGTGATCATGCATGAATTAGACGAAACAATAGTTATTAAATCATTTATATATGTAACCATCCTGAACGAATTGAATATCTAGATTATCATTTTGTTATTTTATCGTGCAAAGCTCTAACAAAAATATCATTTGATATCAAAGAAAGTTAGTTCCAATGAAAGAATAATTTATTTTGTAAGGGCAACTGATATTATTTGTTATCATTGTCCTATGAATGAGAGACTTGTTTTCATGTCTTTATAGATTGTTTCTTTTGAAAAAACTTATTATAATTTAGTGTAGATTTAGATGTTGTTTCTATAGTTCTATAGGAACATGCACCCTCAGTGGGACGTACATCTAATCTTCTTCTAATGGTTCACATTGATCAAGTTATCTTATACATTCATGTTGGATTGCACTGGAACAAACTTTAACATTTGATTCGTGTATCTATACAACTTTTGGATTTTAATTTCAACATATAATATTCTTTCACTATATAGGCACACTACATTAGAGATTTATTGCTTCACATTCTAAGTTACATGAAATAATTCAAGACTGAATTATTGCATCAAATTTGGAAGAGCATTCATTTTGCATTACATTTTTAAAATTTATTTTGATCAATGCAATTGGTGATACAATGATACCAATCTAACTACCAATAACACACAACCATGATACAAATATACCTACCATTAACAAATAACCATGATAAAAATCTATCTCCTATCTTGTGCATTATTACTCTACTTTGATCAATGTCATTGGTGTTGCCTAATTGTATTCCACGTATACCCATGGGGATTTTTTTTTCACATAGAAATTTTCAATGTGAAGGGTGTATTGTTAATATGGGAATGCATATATTCTTGGTCTAAGAGAAATTGATTTTGAATGCCTCTCTCGTAATAATAGGTTTGCATGTCATTTTGTCTAGAGATAGTAAAAAAATTATATGTCAAAAGCTCACGCTCAAGTGTTATTAAGTTTAATTTTGTTTAGTTTTTGTTACAATATAGGTGTTCGGTTAATGCTTTGTTATTAGTCTTTGCTATTCTAGTCATTACCAACATTAGTTTAGACTATCAAAATCAAGTGTCATTGAGATTTAGGGTTAAAGATAAATGTTATTTTTATTATACACTTTGTACTTTTTCAAAAGATTTGTAAATGATTTTGTACTCTCTAGGTTAGTGGTCAATTTATGAAAACCATTTCTAAAGGTTAAACAAATGTAGAATTCATATTTGTGGTTCTCACATTGGTCTTGATAGATGAGTTCCTAGCATTACCATGGAGGTTCATTAGCTAGGTAATATCCTAACATGTTTATTCATATTGATGTAAGTAAAAATAATAAGATCAAAGTCAATATACCGGCATACATTAGGGGGTGAAAGGGTTTAATTTACTAATATTTTGAATTAGGTATTGGGGGTAGGTTAGAGAGTTGGGCTAAAGGAGAGGTGGGCTTATTTTTAACATTAAACTAAAATATTTGACCTCTAGTTTTTAATACTAAATACCTTAAAATTGAAAAAAGAGTATTGTCATGAAGTTAAATTATAATCTCTTTTTGAATAGGGAGATCTCCATTAGGATATTCTTAACTAAGAAATAATAATATTGTAGAAAACTAGGATTGAGTATACTTTTTAACACAAATGATATTATATCATCATCTTAATTATTTGAAGAACTATTGATAAATGAATACATTTAAACATTAACGTAATTGATAATATGTATTGAATAGCTTTGAAGTGTATTTCTAGAGAAAAGACATATTATCAAAATAATAGTTGAGTGGAAAGCATGATATGTTTTCTATTTAATATATTAGGGTAGAAATAAAAAGGGGTAAATAAATTGTAATGGAAAAATAGGTAAGTACGGTACATGGAAAAAATAGGGGGTATTTTATTTCTAATAATATAACAGGAGGGGGTATTATTAACTAAATAATTAGAGGTAAAAATAACATTAAAGGTATTCCTTTGTACCCTTCGAACGAACGTGTTATACCATACTTTTACTGAGTGAAGCTCTGTGAGAATTACATGGTTTATGTGAGGTTGATGAGTTCCTTCTCTACCTTTAGTTTGTGTTGTGGATGAAAATCATGACCAAGAAGATGTAGCACATGGCAAAAGAAGTGTGACTGTTTTTCTACGATATACACACTAAGAAGGTGAAGGTTAGGAAAATTCTAACATGATATATTATGTGAGTAAATATATGTTTCGATGAATATTAATATTTTTAATTGTTATGAGTTGTTGGATAAAAAAATCATAGTGATAATAATCCATTTGGATGTACATGAGTTATAACTCACTATTAGTTAGGTATGAGTGAGACTAGGACATGGTTGATTATTTGTAGGGATTTGGGAGTTGTGATCAACTCGACCAAAATAGGAGTTATTAAAACATTTATATATGTAACCATCCTGAATGAATTGAATATGTATAGTTTTATTGCAAAGCTCTACCAAATATATTAAACCTGCATGTGTGAAAAAATCGTACTTTGTACATGCATCTTGTTGGTAGTTTGATCTATTTAACTATTACTAGACTTGATTTTTCCTATGAAATTGGTATAGCTTCTAGATTTATGCAAGATTCATACAAGGATCACTAGAAAATGGTTAAAATATTATAAAATATATTTAAGGTACAATCAATTGGAGTTTGTATTATATTTGTACCGATGATGTAAAATTATATGGTTGTTTTGATTCTAACCATGATGGTGATATTATAGATAGAAATTCTACTTCTGCATATGTTTTCAAGTTTGGTATAAGTGTCATCAATTGAAACAAAAAGAAGCAATCAATAATATTTATCTTTTTTATCGAAGTTAAGTATAAAAGTGCTATGGAAGAAGTTAAAGAAGTCATGTGACTGAAATGATTGTTAGAAGAAATATATGTGTGTATATACAAAATCATGCATTGGGTACATTTCTAGGTCATAAATACATAATAGGATTCATATGATTCATAAGCAAGAAACCTAGTAATTGAAGACTATCCTTGGCCTCTTTTTTGTGTTTCTTGTTTTCTATTTGGTCTCACACACCCCATAGCCCAGTCGGTATTTTACTTATTTATCTTTTATGGCTCCAAACACTAGCACCCTTCTAGGACATGAGCACCCAGGCGCCCCTATCCCCTCTGGGCGTCCTTGACCCTTTATCACCTTACTCACTCCTTTTGTATATCATTTATCTTTTGGGAATCTTTTTCACTAATGAGTTGGCCTTTTAGTTGTCAATTATGAAATTAAAACAACAAAATCATATAAAACATAGTTATGTGTTCAAAATCAAGGACAAACACTAAGTATATATACTATTATTACCTAAGCTTGCATCCAAAGGAACCTAAAGCACTTCAAGGCATCCATCTAGCATCCATTCAAGGGACAGAGGGTTGCAACTTTGCATACACAACAGAGGAAGGGGAAGTTCATTATTCCATCTACACATACTATTACATTGCTACATTTAGCCACATTTCGCTATCAGGTGCACTTACACAAGGGCATCCTAGGGCACGATTTCTACACATACACATAAGAACTACATGGATTATGAGATGTAGTGTAGTACTCAGTCATAATTTTTCTCTCAGAGTGACCATCAATGTCAGTCTAACTCCCCATTCTGCATATTTCATTTTTGGATTTAATGTGGTTTGTGGGCTATTATAAGTGATATCTATTTTGTAGGTTACATTTACCCTCGACGATCCCAGAGCGACACATAGGTGATCAATGTGGAATATTTACAACACTTGTGTGACACAATAAAGATCAGGTTTTGACCATTTTTATAGTCAACGATGCCCAAAAAAGGTCTTCAACACCCAAACACCCTTGTCCGATCATGGGCGCCCATGTCCGACCTAATTCCTGCAGTCCAAAATTTAGCCTGAGCATTTACAATATTGTTCACCTCATGTTCAGAAGTTTTTCTAGTCCAAATCACTTTCAGATCAAGCGTAAATCAACTAATTCATTCTTTCTATATCTCTTACTTAGGGTTGCATACTTACTTGCTTATTTACTTGCATCATATTGTACTTAGCACATGTATATCATAGTTTACATTAGTTGCAAAAAAGTTTAGTAAATATATATTTTTGTTAAATCATTTGGTGAACCCCTCGTTTGAATACTTTTTGGATCCTTCTGTCATAAGTATCTCCATCCCTGACTTCTTGCTAGCTAATCCTGATTGTGAGACTAAAATCCACTCTTTCATGATTAATACCCACATTCCTTCCGATACTCATCTTGACTCTTTATATGATCACTTCATAGCATAATTTTCTTCTCATCAATAGCATATTACTTTTCCATCTGATGTTATCACCCCTCTTTCTGTTTTAGAAAATGATCCTCCTCTTTATATCCAAGCATGCATCTATAACATTGGAGTCAAGTGAGTACTAGTTGATAATGTATCCAAGATCAATCTTTGTAATTTCACATTTAGTCAATAGTTGGGCCTTTCCTTCGCAGATTGCAACCCTTCATCCATATCTCTCTATGGCTACAGATCTACTACACGTCCACGCATGGGCACTATCACCTTACCTCTAACAGTTGGGCCTAAATCTGTTTCCATTGTATTATTTTGCATCAACACCACAGTTCAGTACAAATGCCTACTTGGTAGGCCATGGCTCCATGCCATGCAAGCAGTTCCTTATACAAATTCATCAATGCATTAAATTCCTACATGATGGCTATGAATATACAATTGTTTTTGACCTTGACCCATTCAAGTATTTCCGCTTAGACACAGTCACTGCACTTCCTACTCCAATTTTATACCACAAATCTAGTCACCCTCATACTCCCCTTGCTTCCGCCACTCTCACACCTACCTCTGCTACATCTACACATATCACTGATAACTACTATCTCAGGAAACATCCTACCTCTACCATCAACATGCTTCCTCTTCAGGGAACTATTTATACATTGGATGTCATGCCGCCTACCTCATCTATCAAAGTACACTCTGCATCAATGCTTCCCCCTTTTACATGCACCCTTTTCATACATGAATCTTATTGGATGCACATTCCATTCAACCATACTAGCTCTAATATTTTTTGCACACATGATTACTTGGCTCAGTTAGGATTCACAATTGTTGATCTCCTTTCTCCACCTCATTCTACTCACTTATATAATGGATGTATCTTCATTATTGTTGCTTATGGCCTCTGAGTCTTCCATTTAACAATCTTCCTTTCACACACTCCTCATTCTTCTCCACTCACACTTGGGAAATATTGGCTTGATTACATTGGTGGCACATTGAATCCACATCATATTGATATTGCATTTCCCATTCCTTTTGACCACATCTCTATATGTAATGACTCCTTCTTGGGATATTCTCAAAATATAACTCGATGTTATGCAAATGATTGTCCAATACCACCTTTCAATGATGAATCATATGTAATGGGCATGTATAATTTACATTGCAAGAGCTCTTTATATGATCGACCTCACATTATTGCTTACCAAGTCTCTGATCCAACTCCAATCAGCTACGATTCTGATAATGATGATATTTTAGACAATTTTACTTGATTGTTTTCCACATCACACACTTGGGGGAACATGCTTTCTTCCTCCTTTCACTCATTACCAATTCTTTCTAATCTCTACGCATCCACATTACGCTTCATGTTTTACGTCTAGTCACTCTTACACATCTTGATTCACAACTTGTATCATCATTACCCTATGATGCACTCTACTTCCACAGTTCATACTCAACTGTTGACAATCTAAATCTGAAATGAACCTCACCACATTCACTTTTCACACTCTATGCTTCATGATCTATCATTCTAGCACACATTATCATACCATTTCCCAATGAAACACTCTTATTATATGGTTCATTCTTGATTGTTAAGGGGTATTTTATAAATGAACCTCATCTCATTATCATACACATTCACTAGGGGGCACACTGCTCCTACCATATTCACACATTGCATATCATCCCATTCACACTCACAACAGATTGCATATCTTAGTTGCACTACTCTTGCTTGTTTATACTTTCCCATGCTAGACAAATACTTAGTATGTCAATATATTTTCTATATATGCACATTCACTTGGTTTATTGGAGTGAATACATATCTCTTACATGTCTTTACATGATGTAATGATGTTTGGCACTGTACCTCTTATCAATCCCACTGATGCTCTTGGGGGCATCTTATTTCTCACACATTACAAGTGTTATTGTTTCGTTGTTTACCACTTCCTATTCTTACTATCACACTAGTTGTTCTATCAATACATACCTACTTTGACATACTTTTTATCTTTCTAACATGCTAGCGGGTGCTTCATGAGTAGCATTTTCCTTGCAAGACTAGATGCCACCATGGTTGTATGTTACATATTGTTTGACATTGTTTGCTATTGTATGCTATTATTTGTGAGCTATGCCCTTTATCTTGTATGTTAATTGTATGTTTTCAGGATACTTCAACCCTAATTGTCTTGTGACATTATGAGCGATGTCCCATGTTTGAAACCCACTTTTCACGATTTACCTTATATGCACACTCGTTTATTACATTTTTTTCTATGACATGCTTTCTAATTTTTCTACTAACACATGTATCTAGCCATTTTGTTTGCTTGTTCCTTGGTTTCTACCATGCACATCCCCTCCCCCCTACATGGATACAATTCATATAAATATTAGGGCCTCTCTTTTTGGTTACACACTCCTACTGATGTCGCATGCACCCCAAATGAGGGGGCATACATTGAGTGAAAAAATCACCCCAACAATAGCTCATAGTTATAATACATTATAGTACAACACATAATCAAAAAATGAACACAGTTAAAGAACAAACTAGAATCTAACTTGGGTCCTCAACACATCACAGACACCAGTGCCTCAGACCTAGATAGAAGTGCATGTGCGCATGTGTCCTCTCTTGTGCACTAATGTCCTAGGGGCACACACAATCATATTATCATATCAGCATAGTTCACAGAAGCCTTTAGATCGGTTTGACAATATCAAGCACAATCCTCTAGCAACATAATGCATGCAATCTCCATTTCAATAAGAATAATCAGTACATTCGGAAAAAATCACGGACATCAAGAATAAAACAAGGAAACACCATATGTAGTGGTGTTTATCGGGAAGATTTGTGGGTGGAGAGTAACACTAGACCTCTCTCCCCAAAAATTTCTCTTTGGCGTGAGATCACCCAAAAAACCGCACTTGGCATGAGATCACCCAAAAAAATTGCATTTGGCATGAGATCACCCAAAAAACTCACTCTTGGCATGAGATCGCCCAAAAAAATCATTCTACATAGCATTTTTAGGAAACTTTTTCTATCCTTTTACACTCTTCTACATTAGGTGCACACTTTCCTTTTACACATTTTTACATGCTTTTACATACTTATGCACATTTTTCTTTGATTTATCATATACAGGACTTTGACTACATTCTTGCTCTTATTTTTGTAGGTCTATCCTCAAAATAAGTAGCAACAACAAGCACAACATCAAATACAACGCATACGCTTCACCCCTAGGGTCACTTTCTCTTCCTAGTTTCCACACTTCACTTGCTCACTCGGCGTGTTCTTCGCCACATGCTCTACATGGTTATTAGGTACACATCTCTTATCTACTTTATGTTATCAAGTATTCACTCAACAACATAAAGTGAGGGAAAATGTAGACATAAAATCACGCACTTGGGTACATTTCTAGGTCATAAATACATATTATCATTCCTATGATTCCTAAGTAAGAAAAATAGTAATTGACAATTCTCCTTAGCCTTTTATGTGTTTCTTTTTTTCGATTTGGTCTTACACACCCTACAACCCAATCGGTATTTTACTTATTTATCTTTTATGGCTTCAGACACCAATGTCCAACCAGGACATGAGCGCCCAAGCACCCATGTCCCCTCTGGGCGCCCCTAGCCCCTTTTCACCTTACTATCTCTTTTTGGGTATCTTTTATCTTTTGGGCATCTTTATCACTTATGGGTTGGCCTTGGAGTTGTCAATTATGAAATTCAAACAAGGGAATCATATAAATACATAGTTCTATGTTCAAAATCAAGGACCAACCACTAAGAATATACTATCATCACCTAAGCTTGCATCCAAAGGCACCTAAATCACTTCAAATCACTCATCTCGCATCCATTCAAGGGATAAAGGTCTGCAACTCTACATACACAACATAGGAAGGAGAAGTTCATTATTCCATCCACACATTCTATTACATTGCTACATTTAGCTACATATTGTTATCAAGAGCGCTTGCACAAGGGCATCGTAGGGCATGATTTCTACACACACTCACAAGAACTACATGGAGTTTGAGATGTAGTTCAATGCTCGTTCATAAGTTCACTCTCAGGGTGACCATCCGGGTCACTTTGACTCCCTAGTCTGCATCTTTCATTTTTGGATTTGATGTGGTTTGTGAGATTTTAGAGGTGATATCTATTTTTTGGGTTACAGGTACCCTTAGCGATCCAAGAGTGAAACATAGGTGATCAACAAGAAATATTTGCAACACTTGTGCGACACAGTAAAGATTAATTTTTGACAATTTTCACATTCATCGGTGCCCAAAAGAGGTCTTCAGCACACAAGTGCCCCTATCTTGCCACGGGTGCCCATGCCCTGGCGTTATTCCTACAGTCCAAAATTTATCCAAATCATTTACGACATTGTTCATCTATTTTTTAGTAGTTTTCCTAGTCTATAACACTTCCAAATCAGGCGTAAATCAACTTAGTCATTCTTTTTATATCTCTTGCTTAGGGTTTCATACTTTCTTATTTTCTTGCGTCATATTGTACTTAGCAGTTGTATATCATAGTTTACATCAATGACTTTGCAATAAGGTTTAATAAATACTTATTTTTGTTAAATCAATATGGGCAGAAAACGAAGTACACCTCTTCTAGGTGACAGTCAGTTATATAGGTCTTGTGAATAATCTGGTCAAGTATAAAAAAATATTGAGATTCATGTGCATTTCTATTTGTGAGAAATTTCTTAATGGTGATAGTGATCTACAATTTCGTCCTACAAATGATCAAGTTGCAAATATTTTTATGAAGTCACTTTGTGTTGTGATGTTCTGCAAGTTTTGTGCAATGCTAGTACTTTCAGATTTACCCTTCAGGGGGAGTGTGTATGACAATGTCACTTCCTAATTCCCTTATTTACATCTATACTTCTTTTGTTGTAAAAGAATTGTAAAATATCATTGTAAGTGAGTCTTATGTAAATGATCACATTGTGTGAATTTACTTGTAAAACCCAATGAAGCATTAGTTATGGAAGATCCTTGTTTTATAAAAGGCTCCATGAACGCATATAAGAACTCATATGTACACTTGTCATTGAAGAATATGGGATTTGTTTGTTAGATTATTCATGCTTGCATGTTATAGCCTAAATTGTTATGGATGAATTGTGGATTGTAAAACCTTTTGTATAAAAAGGTAACTTTGGCATGTATCCCCACTTAACATTAAGGGGGAGTGTTGGACTATAAGTATTCAGTGGGGTCACGTTTGGAGGGCCACCAAAAATACACATCCATGTTATAAGTTATTAATATAACTTATATTTAATCAAGTTCTCCACCTCACTATGGAAGATTTAATTCATTCATTCATTGAATTAATCAAGAGTGAAATAGGACAACCAACATGGGGCAACATCCACCTTATATAATAGGGCGATATCTTTGAGATTTGTAATAATCATCAAATCAATACTTACTTTTTAATGAGCATTTTATGAGACTACTTTTGGGACCCGAGTTGTGAAGAAGTGAAGATTTATTATTTGTGTTTGGTAATTATGTAATATTCCTCATTAGATATATAGGAAAATATTTTACTATAGTGCAGTTTTTTATACTTGGGTTTTCCCCACCATAAATATTGTGTTAAATATGATTAATTTTTTACGTTCAATAAATTGCTATTTAATTTCTCTATGATATATATGTGCATATACTTCATATAATCATGTGGATGTGATTATTAATCAAACAATTGTGTTTTTATCTATTTAATTTTATATTGATTTATTCACCCCACCTGCACTAACATTAATATTAGAAGAGAGAAAAAATGGAAAAAGAAAATGTCGATGCACAAGCTTTCTTCTATCTCCAATGTGCCATATATCCAAGCATCTATCGAATAATTAATGGAAGTCAAAAATGCCCATGAGGCATGGTATACATTGGAGACTTCTTATCAAGGCTTTGTTAAGGTAAGCGAAATAAAACTCTAAGCTCTTAAGATGAATTTTGAACATTTGAGATTATTAGATAATGGAGTTGGAGAATATTGTATAAATATAAATTATTTAGTGAAAATAATAAGGGTTTATGGTTAGAGGATAAGTTTATAATAAGGAAAATTTTGAGATCTTTGACACAAAAATGGTTGCATATTGTGATCACTCTTAAGGAGTGTGATTTAAGAGCATAATGGGTGTGACAAATCTCTTGGATAAGTTTTGGTGTGCACACATTGCTGGTACAAGGGTGTTGTGAGGATGCGCACCACAATGAAACTGATGATTGCACAGAGTGACCAACATTTTTTTTGCAAAGGATGGTGAGTTTTTAGCGCAATCAAGATTACATAATGAGGTGCATGCAATAGTGTGGTGATTTATCCTGTGAAGACTAAGGTGTGTGCAATATTTTGACAGTGATATGAAACATTCAGTGCACGAGATAGTGTGTAATGTTTTGGGAAAGAAATGGATGTGTTTGGTGTGTGTGAAACCTATAGAGGTTAGTATATAAGACTGTAGCACAATAGAAGTACATGACACGATAATTTTCAACAGAAAACATGTCAAAAGTGAAAAAAGAGTGAACGAGGATCAACTACCAAGGACATGTGTCAATCATTGAAGCAATCCGACACATGAGCGTGTTTGGAAAAGTACTTGACAAATTGTATGACAAGGATTTTACATACAAATCACCCTCTACCACTAAGGTTTGACATGGCACAAGCAAGCAAATGTCTACGGAGCATGGTAGCTTGAAGCATTTAACGACCTAAATTCAAATTTGAATTTGAGTTAGTAGTGAGGAATAATCTAGTAGGAAATATAAATGGAAGAAAAGGTGGGAACAAGAAAGTAAAAATGATAGCCTAATGCCTTATTTTAGGGAATTTTTAGTGAACATAGAGGAAGAGTTGGAAGAGATGATCGAGAGCTAAAAGGAGATGGATATAACCCATAGTTAGTCCTGAGAACCCATATCAACATTGTAATAGCTTTGAGATCTGTTAGACTCTTTGTAACAACCCCGCTAGAGGGAGTAAAATTGTATAATGTCATTAAGACCTTGAAATTGATTTAAAAAATCTAAGGTTTTAGAAATTTTTGTTGTGTATTCTGATATGACATCAGGTTGTTTCAACTTAGTGCACCATCAATTTGCTATAAGGGCCCAGTTTCAACTTTGGGAGGAGATAAGTTAGGAGATTTGAGAGAGAGATGAGACTAGTAAAGTGCTGAAAGTGACGCAACTAGTTAAGAAAGTAAGATGTTGACAAAAATGAGTTAGTATTGGAGGTGCATCGAATGTAGCAGTGATAGGTGTGTTAGAGCAAATCATGAATGAGATTAGGGTTGTGAGGACTAGGCTAGATGTTGTTGAAGAGGTCCGTAAAAGAGGTTATATGGCTTGATATGTTTAAAGTGGTGGAGTTGGAGATGAAGAAAATAAAGAAGAAGAGGTTGTAGAAACTAGTGAAGTGTAACTCTTATGGCCTATTCCCATAATGGGTCAAGGACTAAGTGTTATACCAAAATACCCATAGGGTTATTTTGGGTTTAACTTGGTTAAAAAATGGACTTTACCTTTTAAAAAGGGCAAAAGAAGTTTAGACGGTCATCAAACTTTACACCGCCAAAGAGCTAGGTGTTTCATTTGAAAACCAACGCGAAACTTAGTCATTTTGCATTGACAGGTTTTAATTAAAAAGGCCTTGGATGTTCATTTCACTGTCAAAGTTAGATGCTAGCGCATTCAAGCAGGGGCCACGGGTCATCTTTCCGGGCCTCCTCATTGTTTTTGAGCTCCAACAGAGTCAAGCCCACAGAATGAGCTACAATTCATAGCACGTCGGGTTTGGGCAACGGCTAGCAGAGTTGAATAGTCACATGGTGGAATGGAGGTTAGACGACAGATGACACAATCTTGGAGCATCAATTCTGGTAGATCTTGAAGCTAAGGAACTCCAGAAGACTTAAGTTCACGGAACGAACACAGGTAAATTAAGGCTTCGAGTCTGTAGTAGAAGGAAGACAGGGTCAGCGCAATCAGGAAGACACAGATGAACGGAGCTATGCAATACACATGTCGCGTTTCTGCCACATTTAAATGCGATGGGCTCCAAAAGAAGTGAATTCCCCTGGATAAATAGATATTGACGGATCTCTCGAGTCCACAGGGATTAAAAACAAAAGGGCTGTGCGCAGTCAATGTAAAATGTGCAAACTGATTCCCGACCCCTGCAACTAATAAGACGGACACGTGGCAAAGGGAAAATCAATGTACACGTAGGCAGAGGCAATCACCACAACCAATCATAAGTCACCACATGTCACGTTCTTGTGCTCTCGACCAGCAACACTTCTCGAGCCCTTCACGTTGGAAATGTCTCCTCGAGCCCTTCACGTTGTTATGATCAGATTCAAAAATTAATCACGTTTGATGGGAAAAAGTGAAAAAATAGTTGGGGCATGGCAAACATAGTTTCATAGGAAGAGAAGACGGTTATGAGCACGCAAATTGTCAAATCCTTCTCCCATATACCAAAATTGATGACAAACGACGTCCCTCCCCTTTTGCAAGACAAAATGGACATGGGAATGGCCTTATAGGATGCACATGTGCTTTGAAGGTGAATTAATGCATTTTGGTGGGTGATTGTTGGAGAAAAGTCATGCCCTTCTTTCTTTCTCATTCTCTTGCTCTCTACCTATAAAACTGGAACTTGTTCATTGTAAAGTGGATCCCTCTTTGTTGTAACAACACCATGTTAAAATGGTGGTCGACTTCCCATAAGTTTCGGACCTTGAACTTGGTCTCTGCAATATATTTTCACCTTCTGCCATGAATGTAACTGTATGTGCATCTATTAAGCAATAAAATTAGGTTTTGTGGTTATTATTTGCCCTTTTCTCAAATTTATTGTGTTCTTGTCTCTCTGTTTACTTTCTTGGCATGTTGTGTGTATTTCCTACTTGCAGGTTTCAGTTTTTGTGTTGCCAATGTATGGGAAAGGTGAATCTACATGGTTCAAGTTTGTGGCACTCATGTCTGCCCTCTCTCCCATGTTTTCTCTCTTTACTTCCCCTTGTGGAGAGTGATAAACCCTTCTTTTTGGCACTATCACCTCTTTAGCTTAGGATTTCCCCTTCCATGCATTTTTCTAACCCTTCTCTCTCCCCCTAATCCCTTGGAAATGATAGTTTAGGATTAGATAGTTGTAGGATTAGATGTAGGATTAGTTTAACATTAGGAATAGGTAGAAGAATTCAACCTTCTCCAGAGGTTGATCTCACCTTGTAAGTCCCACACTTTGAGATCATCCCATGTTGCCTAAGAATTATTGATCCTTCATGATCATTTCCAGGGTGCAATTTTGAGCTCCAACAACTTTGGCATGCCCTAGTGGGACCATCTTGAAGTGCTCTTTAACTTTATACCAGCAAAGTTGATGTGCTCTTAGTGGTATTCAACCTTTGGAGGAATATTTTCAACACATCATGAAACTCCACTGATTCAAACAACCCATTCTCTAAGTTGCAGACCTTTCCCTTCATTCTTCCTTCCATTTCTATATTTCCATTCATCTTTTCATTTCGTTTCGCCCTCTCATGAAGTTGTGCAATCATGACTTAATTCCCTCATTGGAATCCCTATTTTCAAGAGCAATACCAGTTACCTCCATCTCCATATTTTCAAACTCCTCCCCTAAATCAATCTTATGAGCCCTATCATGAACAAGATGTATATGACCCAAATCCCATTAATGTATATGGTTATTCTTTTGACCATGATGTTTTTAAAGAATAGGGTTATGCAGGTGATGGTGGCAATTACATGGATGAGGTTGATTTCTAGAGTAAAGTTTAAGAAATGGAGGTGAACATGGTGCAGGTCAGAGCTACATGTTTAATAAAGGCATGTAAAATTGGTTTGAGGTAGCCTTGTCCATTAGTTGGCCATATGCCAAACATGTTCAACCCTAAACAGAAGATAAATTTTATGATTGATATGATACCCCAAATAGTAGAGCAGATTGAACTAATGGAGACTCACCAATCTAGTGTAAGGCAACCCTGTCAATGGGGCAATCCTACACTAGCATCTCAAAGCCCTTCCATTTCTTCTTTCCAACCTTCATCATCTTAGCATGTTTTTCATATTCCTAGCATTCTGTCTACTCCGATTGAGGATTCCACTTTTCCATCTTCCCTTCCCTCTCACCTTCATTTCTCTGCCATCCTTTCTCCCAATTCGTCTTCTCGTCCACAAGCAAATATTAAACCTCCTCCATCATTTGAACAAAAAACTCAGCCAATGGATAAATCCTTTCCCCATTTCACAAAATCAAATTTACATGTGCCTGATCCTCATGATGATTTAAACCATGAACTATTGGAGACTAAACAATAAACCGAGTACCCAATTACCTGGTTTCCTAAGGATCCATTCCTCACTAAGCAAGATTTTGAATCTTTCATGGCAACGGGGGTTAATCTTCATTCTTCTGGACATCAAAATGCACATGCTTGCTTAGAGGGACTAGATGAGAAAGAGCCAAAGCAGAACAAATTTAGAGCTTCAAGGATTGGAGCCATGAGTTTAAAGCAAATGAGATTCATCATTAAGAATCTATCTGTCTATCTCCTACAAGTCCATCAAAATCAATTGAGGGGAGTCCAATTCTTGAAAATAATGAAAAATGTGTTGAAGAATGGACCAACTTTGAAAGCATAGATGGAGATATGGATCAATCCATTGAAAAATTTCTTGTTGTTTTAATTGAACAATCTGAAAAGGAGGTTGAAACTAAAGAGTAGAAAGTAGAGGAAGAGAAGCTCCAAAGTGACCAAGATGTTTCATTTGAATGCAATGACCCTCATTGTCCTGGATGTTTAGAGCCGGTTGCACTTTTGGAGAGTTACAATAATTTGCCAAGAACATCCTTACATACTACAACTACTCACAATGAGCTTCATGCCATGGAAGAGGAGAAATTGGATTTTGAGGCCTTGAATGAAGAAGATATCATAGAAAGCTTTCTTTCTTTTGATGGTAAAATTGTAGATTCTTCTTCCCCTTCATCCTTGGCCGAATTTGATTTTGTTGATGAACATGCCACGGAGGAGAATATCAAAGAAAATCATGCCTCCCAAATCAATCCTCAGGAGGATCCATGTCAGTAGGAGGAGAGGGAGTTGTTTACAAAAGAAGCAAAACATGGTCCTAATCAGCTTGCAAACAATCTTCATGAATCTACCAACTTCAGTCTTGGAGCTAATTTGAAGGGAAATGGGAAAAACATAAGGATCAATCCTTGCCCAATAAGGTACTTGGCTAGCCTAGAGCCACAAAAAAAGTTGCCACCTATCATGCTCATTTAGAAGCATGAAAATGATCTTCAATGCACCAAAGGTCAGCCATAACTCCTCCAATCAAATGAAGAAGAACTTCAGGAGTTATGCATGTTTTTTTTGGTTGATACTTTGGGTAATGGAGTGGGAAACAAATTTCAATGTAGTTTTCCACTCTCATTAAAGACCATGTTCATTGCCAAATCAATTACATGGTCTAATTTTGTGAGGAAAGGGAGTTATTTCTCCCAACCAATTGTTGGTTTTGTTTAATTTTCCTTTGCCTATGGTTACAATAGGCAAGAAGGTTTGTTTTCAATAAAAGAAGTGCATTAAACACACTCTATGTGTTTCCACTTGAAGCATATATGTTTTTCAAATTTTGTATATAGGTTTTGTGGGCCTTTGTTGTTGTTGCATAGTTTAGTTCAATGGTTTATGATGGACTCTGAAGAAGATATGATTTGGCACAGTTAGAAAGTAAAGGATGAGTTGCAAGAAGCAATATAGCAAAGTTCATACCAGCATGTAAACACTTAACATGGTTGAGAAAAGCTCTGCTGCAACTTTATTCATGGATTTTCAAGGCAATGGGTGGAAATTCAATTTCAAAACAGTTTTCCACACTCATTAAATTTCAATTAAGAACAACTTCCATGAAAATGATCAATTCAAGAAAAGAAGGTTTCATGATGAAAAAGATTTTTGGGGCAATTTTAAATGCATGCACTCCATTCCAAATCAACATGCAATTCAGAACTCTTTAGTGCTTCATCCTTGCCAACAAATCATTGATTTGGTCCAATTTTAAATAGCTTTCCACTTTTATTAAGGACTATATGTTTCAACTTCTTCAACCTTGGCAAAATCAGATTTTGGGGCAATCTTTAAAATGTATTTTCGGCCCCAACAGATCACTCATGTTTCAGAGCATTGTTAAGAAATAAAATTATGGGGCAATTTTAAAGCATTTTTAGCTCCAAAATATCAGTTGTCGTTCAGAGTTCCCGTGCTCCTTCCTTGGTCAAAAAATTTAGTTTTTGGAGGCATTTTTGCAAGTTTTAATAAAAAATTTCCAAGAAATTAGCTTCAAGAGCAACCAAGGTAGTTTCCAGGTCATGCTAAGTCCATTCATGCTTCATGCAAATTGAGTGAGTGAATTTAAAAATTTCAAGCTACAGGCTCGACTCCATGCCCAATGGATCGCATAAATCTACTGGTTAATTCAGTAGGAAAATTACCTCTAGAGGTCACGAAATTGTTATCCCAAAATACCCCCCAAGGATATTTTGGGTTCATGGTTAAAAATGGACTTAACCTTTTAAAATGGGTAAAATAAGTTTTTGAGTGACAAAAGACAACTCGTGACCCCGAATGCTCTTACATCAATATTTATGGTCTTGGCAACAATCAACAACATGGAAGGAAACATGCATCAAAGTGGTTTAATGTAGACAAATGGTAACACGTTCTATGCCACATTGTAGGGATTTTCCTTTTATCTATCTGTAAGGAGAAAAGTTCATGAGGCATCTAGGAGATGTGGAATCTTTAGGGCTTACATGGTCCTTATAAATATGTAGGATAAGGCCTCCCACAAGGATGAGTGTCAAACTTATCAATAATATATGAGAATCTACACTCTTATTATGATCTCACATTTGGTGAGTTAGTTGGGGTAGGGCCTCGTGAATTCAAGTCATTACTTCTAAGCAAACCGCACAAGCAAACACCTTTTTAGCCCCTCTATGTGGACCATGCAACTAGGCCTTAAGAGGGGTAGAAGGATTCCTTGGAAGGGGATTGACAATGTGAATGGCTACCTCGAGGATGGTGGTGATTCTCTTAGGATTGAACCCTATGGCCAATTTCATCATCATGGCCATTTGGATGGCACAAAGGACTAGTATACTCATGGCACAAAACACAATCATTATCTTTCAATGTATTAGAGTTGTCATTTCTTAGTAATTTTTAGGGCCCTATCTTCCTCACATTTGAGCTCATCATCTATGAGGTGCCATGAATGCTTATCTCGAAAAAATTTAGTTGTCATGGAAGAATAGTAGGCATAGACAAGTGAAACACCAAACATAGAAAGATGAGATACAAGAGGTCGAGAACGAAACCAAGCCACATTGTGTGGGCCAAAATGTAATTGCAAAGATTTGAACAAATATGCAATGCTAAGAGGGGTGAGAAAAGAAAGCAAAGAAGCCAAGCAAGACCTTCATTGACATGATAAAACAAGATCTTGTGCAGGACAAACCTCAAGGGTAATATTATTTCTCCTTGTTCAAATCATTAAACTCAATTATGTGCAAAAGAAACATAATCAATACACCTCTATTGCTTGTTACAAAGAAACTTAGTGTACACACACTTTTTGAATACTTGAAAAGGCAATGAAAAAATATCAATTGCATTCTATTATTATGAATGCATCATGTTATCTACATTGGAACTTGATTCTTTATCTGAAAAAGAACAAAAAAAAATTCTTTGATATACAGCTTTAAGTTACATCAATAGAGCATTGCTCATACCTAACGTACAATAACACAAGATTTGATTTCCTAAACATTCAAGTACGCCCTTCAATGTGTTCATATTTCCCACTTCTCAAATTTGTGAGAAGCAAATTTCATACATTATTTCAACAACCCCATTGACTATCCTCAAAACATTTTAGACCCTGTCGCCCATGTTTCGGTTCATCCTTTGCTCACATTAACAATACAATCCCCTTCTCCCATATCTATGTTGATGGGGCATGGGTTTGAGGTATCTATATCCAATCGTATCTTAGTCATAGCTCTGCTCTGAAAGTCAATCTGGTATTCTACCTATATTTATTCGGTCTCTCTAGCTCTAATAGACCCCAATGGAAAATCAATTCATTAAAGAATCAAAATAAGATCGGAAATAACAAAGAGAGGTTAAATTTTGTGTTAGACTATTAGTGAGAAGGAAAAAAAACTAACACTCATTATTGAGGAGAGACTTCTTTTTATTATAGTTATCGCTTTTCAATCAATTTTCTAGAAATTTGCAAAGCAAACAAACACTAAAAAAAATTCAAGTTAGTAGTGTGAAAAATGAGACTTGAAATCATTTCCAAAGCAAGATGTGTTCAAGCTTTGATCTCGATTTTTATTTGAAGAAATTTTGCAAAACCGTCAACATGAAGGGGTATTCAGACATGTTTGGCATCATGGAAGATCAAATTTGCAAAATCAATATCTCCTTTCAATCAATATGATACAACTAGGCCATGAAGAAACAAAATAGCTTGATAGAACCTCAAATTAGTGATGCAAATAGAAACATACTCGAAACTATTTTATACCATGGTTTGTGAAGTGTTATTTAACTTCTATTTTCCTTGATACTTTTCTCTCCCAATGCCTAGTGGGGTTGAGCAATTTTTGGCTCATTGTAAATGCCTATTGTCCAATGCTTCAAACAAAATTGGATCCATAAAAACAAACTCCTTGAGCAAAGTCTATGAATCACAAAATTTCAAGCAAGCACCAAGATTGAAGTCTTAAACACAAAAAAAGATATAAATTTGTTTCAAGATGCTCCAAGCACTACAAGTTGTAAAGAATAAAGGTGACATTGCTTCCTTGAGGCACCCCTGTGTTATTTAACTTCTATTTTCCTTGATACTTTTCTCTCCCAATGCCTAGTGGGGTTGAGCAATTTTTGGCTCATTGTAAATGCCTATTGTCCAATGCTTCAAATGTCCCATGAAATAGATTTGTTCAAAAGTCTTGACCAAAGTAGAAGAAGGTATTGATTTGTTGTCAAATCGAGGATTGTCACTAAGATCTTATGTTGTACATGCATCAAATCGAGGATTGTCACTAAGATCTTATGAGGAAACACAAAAAGGTAGAGTGAACACACAATTACTGAAAACAAAAGACTTGTGGATTAAATGGCAACGGTGGAACCTTGATTTCATATACACATATGACAGGGGTGCCCTCTGGATCTGTCTATCAATTTAGCAAGAGGTTTTGAGCCTATATCCGTGTCTCCAGTAGCTACAAATTTAGAAGTGATGCATGTTCCAAGTAGTAAATATTGCTCTTATACTGACCATTATGGCATTGTAATGGGAATGAGGCCCTTGAGCCACAATGAAAAAGAGGGAGACAACACATCAATATGAATGGAAATATAAAGTTTGATTTGGAGCAAATATTAACTCCATATATCAAAAGACAAGTTAAGTGTATCTACCATAATAAATTTCTCCCTTATATTATGGTGAAACTATATTGCATAATTAACAATAAAAATTAAGGGAGCCCTTCCCAAAAATTAAAGATAACCAAGAAATAAACATGTAGAATACATTTGACAATGTAAAAGGATGTTGCAACCAGCCAAATATGTCAAAATCAAGGACATAAAGGGGACACCACAAAAACACGAAAAATTGTCAAAAGTTACAAATAAAACCCCATATATGGACAAAATATTTGAAAAAACTCTTGCAACCATTTCAAATATGTCATTTTCAAGGACATAAAGGCCATATATGGACAAAATATTTGAAAAAACTCTTCATCCATTTCTTGTCATTTTTTTGTTGTATTCCCCTTAATGTGAAAATAAAAATCAAGGACATAAAGGCCATATATGGACAAAATAGCTTGAGTGACATTAGTATGTAGAAATCTAGTCATACTTGTAACGTTTTAAATCTTATTTTTTAATATATATCTTTCGCAAATTGATATTCCATGTTTTATTAACTAAATTTTCCCATTATTTCTTGGAAATGACTACTGATATCAATTAAAACTATAGATTCTATGTACTTTTTCAAACAATATTTTTTTCCAATCTAAATGTTGTGTTGCCAAGATGCACTTTCTAATCAAGCAATTAATCAAGGTTGATTACATTTTCCTTTAACGTACATTTTAATTGCATTCAAAGGATAATATAACTTTGTTAAATTGCCTATACCTAGCTATACACGCATGAGCTAAGAAAACGTAACCTAATCTACAAAGCATACAAGGATGCAGCTGCCAATGAAAATAATAATGAATAGTAAGTACAATGTAACGGTATAAAAATCATCAACAATTAATAACACATGGAGATTTTGACATAAAATTGAATGTCATAATAGAAATTGGTCTAATCTCTAGATTTAGAAGATAAATGAGCCATTGCAAGCAGCATGATCACTTGAGTAATGCATAACTCTTTAGAAGAATAGATGCTCTGTCTTGGAGTATTTCCCATGCAGAATTGACGTTGTGTTCTTCAGTTAATGGGGCTCCCACAGCAAAACGCAATGTGTATTTGCCAGAAAGAACCTAAAATCAAGGCAAAAGCATTTAGAACTCCATTGAAAGCTTGGCTAAAGCATTGAACTGTTCTCAATAAAAATATTGACTTGATCTGTTCATGCATACTGATGACTATTGGACAAATTAAATAAGGTCAGCAATGAAATCGGTTTTGCACATCAAACTTTGTAGATTGTTCCATCATAACTGAAATACTTATTATACCACTTGAGTACCAAGGAGGAATATATATGAACATCTATGGAACATGTTTCTTCTCGATTAAATTTTTTGAAGTGGTAATTTACTTTCAAGATCTAAAAAATGCAATTCTATATGTAAAGAAAAATAAATTCTGTACAGAGCAACCTAAACACAATGATGTACCAAAGAATTTCTTTCATAAAGCTTGGAAGATGTACTTAGAGGAAATTAATGATTTTTTCTATTCAAATGAATAGAATCAATATGCTACATCTAAAAGAGACTAAACAAGCAAACCTCAAGATTAATGTGGAAGTAAACTACTTTCCATAAAGGTGTCAAGTCCCTCTCTCACTAAAAGTTTTTTCTTCCTAACCTGAAAGGAAAAAATTACTTCATAAAGAAAACATTGTTTTAAAAAACTAGAATAAAATGGCGGGATTACAAAAGGATAACAATACCTATAGTAATAGGTAACTTTGGGTGGTTGGAGTACAAACTTGCTTCGACCAGGAGATATATCATTATATATGATTGTGTTTGTATCCTCCAATGTATTTAGTAGAAAATAACCTGCATGTGGAAGCCTTTGTTATATGGATATGCAATAGAAGATGGTTCCCTCTACAGTCTTTTTTCTAGTATATCCATGCTTATTTTGGACAAACCCTTGCACTTGAATACTAACAACAACCTGATATTTAAGGGCTTTCGGCAAAATTCTGTGATGGTACACAAAACTATAGCCTTCATTGTTGTGAGGGATTTTACATTGACTAATGGGCTTGGAAGCAGGAGAGAATTAGGAAGGGCTTCACTATTGTATGTTCTTAATTATGGGAAAATACTTATTATGGAATGCTGTATCAGTTTCTATAGCAAAAGAGTACTTCCCTCTTCAGAACGAAATGAATGTAATCATTTAAACTCCAACATTATAATTTTCTTTAACGGAATTGCAAATTTTCTAGAGGTAGGGGTTTTCACAAAGATTCATTTCCTTTTGCCTATCAAGCAACCAAATAAAACCAATGGAAAAGTAATATAGAAACTACATTAATCCTTTGTTCATTTTCTGATGATCATACTTTAACGAAGAACCCATCATTTAATGAATACAAGAAGTATTTATGGTCATAATAACTCAAAAGGAAAAATATGGGATCATAATAAGTTTGTGAATCATTATTAATCATTGTTAAAGCCAATAAAATGTTGATGGCTAAGATTAATGATGCAAGATATAAATAGCCTTCTTGGAATAAATTCACCATCAATGTAGACATTTCGACATATTATGTTATGAAGAAAGTTCCCATAATGCTAACATATCATGTATACTAATTCAAAGGATGTCACAATAGAATATCTTATGTTGTTCAGTGATGTTACCATACATTCTTCTTTGTACAAACTACTCACCAAGATTACATGAGTTAAGGATGCACACAAAAGCAATATAAGTTTATGGATACAAGATGTCTTGAATCATAGTACTTGAGCCAAGGGAACAGGGGGACGGGGGAATGGGGTTATCGCGATGAAAAACATTTCCTAGATTTAGGATACGATAGGGGGACAACTATTAAAATACTATATAGAAATTACTATTTAATATTTTAACTTTATTAAGTAAAATTCAGGAGTTTAATCTTTATTTAATGTTTTTTAGAGTACTTTCAGGATTAGGGTTCAATGTTTTTGGTAAAAATAATAGCTTTTCAAAAGTATAAGCGTCAGAAAATGTTCCAGATGTCTAGGACGTCACCGAAATCTAGGGGAAACTTCCCTACGGAACATTGTTTTAAATAAACATGGAAAGGTGAGCAAGAAGAAAAATAAAATTCAGACTCTTTTATTGGCATTATGGACAACAACATTATAGAAGACTGCTGAGGACGAATAGGATTTGCATTTGGTTCTGGAACTGATGCAAGAAGTTCAATTTCTGCAAAGAAATAAACACAGGTGTGATGAAATTGTTAATATCCTAAGACAAGATGGAATTATATAGGAAAAGCCAAGTTTCATTGAATTGATAAATCTCTTTCGCAAGGAGCATATCTCACGAATTCTGACCGATTAGTTGCAGTTGTTGGAAGATGTGGCAAGTGGAAATAGTAATGTTAAAATTTAAAACGCCAATATGGTCAAAGACAAGGAAGCCACGGGTCGTGAATGCGATGATGGTTATAATATTGGATGGATACTAGATTCTATATGTAGTGTTTGACTTTGGTAGTACATTGAATATGATGCCAAGATCCACATGGGAGGCAATTGGAAGACCTTTGAATTATAACTAATTGATATTGAGCCTTGCAGATTATGGACCAATGGAACCTATTGGGAAGCTACAGGATGTGGAAGTTAAAGTGGGATACTTGATTTTGAGAGGCGATTTTGAAATCATTGAATTAAAAAATGGAAATGCACTTCCCAGTACTCGTAGGAAAGAAGTGGCCATATGATGGAAGAACTCAAGTCCTAACACATTAGAGAATCAGCTTGATGCATATCAGCAAAATGAAGTAGTCGGCATTCCTATGTGTCAAATGCAAGGAAGGCCATATCCAATTCTCAATTATCCAACCTCAAAAAATGAGCGAATGTGAGATAAACTATATAAAGTGGAAGTTGTTTTACATAAATTGAGAAGACAAAAAGAAGTTGATAATCTTTTAGGGCCTCAAGTTAGTTCATATACAACATCAAAAAGTCCCACAAATTTGCGCAAACTCACAATGAAGGTTGGTTGAATCCTATCAAAACCCAACAGTGCAATTACCTACAAATTGTCACATTGGAAGGATCTATGGCAAAAGGGTGTTAGTTGAATTTGGTAGTAAATTGAATATGATGCCGACCATATGGAAGGCAATTGGAAGACCTTTGAATTATAAACAACTGACATTGAGCCTTGCAGATTACAGACATGTGGAACCTATTGAGAAAATATAGGATGTGGACGTTAAAGTGGGATACTTGATTTTGAGAGGGGATTGAGGGCTTGTATGGAGGACAAAAACCCTCTCACAAGGGTGGTGAGGACAAAAAACTTCTCCCATGATTGTATTTTGCAAAGAGGCATTAAAGGAGTAATATATTTATCATTCTTTGTTGGTATTTCTTTGAGTTTGTTGGTTATCTTCCCTTTTTGAGTGGAGCAACTCACCTTGGAGGGAAAAGTGGTATATGCTGATGGTTAATCAGTTGAGTGTCTTATCTTATTCTCCATATTTTTAAGAGCCAAGATCTTAAGTTTCGTGAATTTTGGAGGTGAATTCCTATTTTTCCAAGCTTGTTGAAGTTCGTTGGTTAAGGGTTTCCAAACTTAATTATTACCAGGTTCAATACTGATTTCTAACTGATTGTGATTGCTGAGATTATTTAATAATTTTTGGCATAAGAATCGAAATGTTTTAGCAAAGTTTAACCCACCTTTGAAGGGTTTAACTTTCCTAAGGAGGTCGCTGCCCTAGGAAGGGCATAAATTGCAGTTTGTAGAGCTTATATCAATCATCTACAACAACTCATTAATCTGATTTTCAAGTTGTACTTCTTAGCTCCTTGGTCATTTCCTGAGTCCCCCTAAAAAGGGACATTACAGTGGTATCAGAGCATCATCCTCCCAACTTGTGAAGCATGGAAGACAAGTTAGAAAGGTTCAAGAAGATGCAAGAGGAATTAACAAGGTCAGTAGAAACCCTCGCCCTAGCTGTGAAGAAGCTCGTTGGAGCTTGGAAAATCAAAGACAAAGTCATTCGAAAGTCTTCCACGGCTCCAGATTTGATTTTTTGCTATAGAGCTCTTTCGGAGAAGATTTGGGATGCCCTCCCTTTTGCAGGGTTGGTGGAGTTGGAAACAAAGAGAATTAGAATTGGCATAAGAACCCAAGCAACAAGGAAGAGGTCAGCTTTCCATAGGACACCATACTCAGGGGTTTTGACACTACATATGAAGAAGGGTTTGAAGATAGAAGTTTCTTAAGTTCCCATGACAAATTTTTGAGCCATAATGGTCACACACATGATGGAGAAAAATCAGGTCTGCATTTAGGAGGAGAGAAAAAGTCAAAATTTTAGTTCGGTAAGAGGGATTGGGTAGATAACACCTAATCACAAACTGAAATTGAGCACCTCCAGCCTGCTGAGATGTCCTTAGCAGCAGTCAAAGAAGGTGGAGTCGTGGAGGATGGAGATTTAGCCCTAACTCCCATTGTTGTTCCGGAAGGACAACATTATGAGGTAATTAATGATCACTGTTTGGTTAATATTGATGTTATTTTAGCATATGATGAATTTTGGGTCTAAAAGAGACATGATGAGCAAGAGGGTGAAGAGAAAGGGATGGTTGGAACCCATTTCCCAAATAGACATGATAACAGTAAGCTTGTTGAATTGTTTATAACAGCAGTCGATAAAGAACATAATGATGAAGAATTAGGCCTTGGTAAGAGCCATCAAAACATCACAAGCCTAGGTGATCAAGGTGTGGAGATAGTACGAAAGGGGGAAGCTCCAATTATTGAAGAAACAAGGACCAAGAAGAAGGAACACTTTGATGACAGTCCAAGGGATAGTAGGGACATCACATTGAATGATGAGGAGCACATACACCCTCTCATGCAACCTCTGAACTGTGTGAAGACTGCTTTATGTAGATGGGCCAAGACGGAATTGGTGAGAAGTTACCCCCCTTCCAAAGACCATGGTATGCTTGTAAAGGTAACCACTTCTTTTTTCCATTTGGATTATATCTCAGCTGATACGGATATGTATAGAACAGAATTTTGGGGTCAAAATAGTGGATGCATTAAGGGTAACTCAACAAAATTGATAAGGCCAAGGAGAAAAGAAGAAATTCTCCATGAAGGACCAAGGATAGCAATGGTTGAAGTTGTTGGACTGTTATCAACAACAGTCCAACGTGGGAGAATTATCAACATACTCAGCCATAGTAAAGTTCCGTGCATGATTACCATTACTAGCTTGAAGAAGCTAAAAGATAAAGTGAAGGTAAGCAGCTCTGGACCTAGAAACAACTCAGATTTATTGCATGTCACTATACCATGTCAAAACTATGGATATCATGAACAGCTGGGAAGGAACGATAACTATGTGCTCTTTCCTATGACGCTGCCATGTTTTCACCTCCACAATCAGCAAGACCAATCAGGTTTGCAAGGAACCCTCAAGCATGACACTAGGGAAGAGCAAGTCCATGGAGGTAAGGTGTATTTGATATATTTTTGGAATGTTGATTCTAACTCAAAAATTTTGAGTTGTAAGAAGGTGAGGAACAGCTCATAGTCCAAAAAGACTTCAATTTCATTGCCCGCTAGCATGCCAATGCAGTTTGGTTTTCACCATGCACAATCGGTCAGGTATGATGACTATGTTACATTGCTCCGCTCCATGATAGTGGTGTGTTCTTATCCTCATGATCAGCTTGCGCCAAGTAAAGAGAAGGTAAGAAATGAATGGTGTAGCAAAAGGTGCATGGATGCTTGGGTGTAATGCCAAAAGAAATTTGGCATATGTGGGGTTGGAGCCATTGTGGGTTGCAAAAAGGGGAGAAGTTCTGATTGTGAGGTCAATATGATTGGTAATCTCATCCTTGATTGTCCAGGAATGACCCACACCTTTACATCTTGGCTTAGCAAACATACATACCAAATTTCCCGGGTAATTGGTTTCTTTATTGGCCATGGAGTAGTAATGCTCAAAGATAATGGTACCACTCATAAAGTCATCAGAAGAGAACTTACAAATAAGCATGGGCTGAGCATGATTAACTTTGGAGGCTTCAAGGTCACCAACGTCAATAATATTTTCATGCCTTGCAAAAAGAATATAGTACAACTGTCAAATCTCATAGGAAGGTAGTATGCGATGTTTTTCTTGAAATTAAGCCAACTGAAGTTTCGGTTGTTTGTGGGATGCAATGGATTCAAATCTTGAGGAAATGTAACCTCAAACACCATGATGTAGGACTGAACTTTGAAAATAAAAATAAAAAGTCCAGAATTCAAGGTTTGGAGGATGGAGAATTCATGGTAGCGAAGCAAGAGGAATTTCATTATGATTCTCTTTTTCATATATCAGCTCATTGGAAGCACACAATTACAGTTGGGCATGCACAAATTCGATCACTAAATAAAGTTATAAAAAGAGAATTTAAGTTGTTAGTCATGATGGTGAAAATTGACAAGGTTAAGCAAAGGGAATTGAACTCTATTCTTACCAACAATCCAAGAAAGGTGGATCATAGCTGAGTTTGGCAAGCAACATCATGGGAACGTATGGAGAGAAAGTCAAAAGATGCATGACTGATTTTTCTTTACCAGCTCTCCAATATTTTATTTCATTCATCATTTATTCCCTTCCTAAAGCGAAATTGATTAGTTACAACTATGTCATTCATAGTATGGATGCATATCAGCCAAACAAAGAGGACAGGAAGTTTGATATGCACGAGAAGAGGCTGATCATCATGCCTATAAGGCATGAGGGAGGATGGATAGAAGGTCATTTTTTCTTAAATAAGGTTGTTTCTTATGCAGGTACAAAGAAGAATGAGCAATTGATATTTATTTGGGATTTGGGTACTTGCAATTGCTTGGGGAAAAGCAATTTCGAGAGGGGAGGACTGTCATGTCCCTTTTTCGAGATAATTCCATTTGAAGACCTTGCCCAGTTTTTCTTCCTTATGGGTCCAAGGGAACAAGCTAGAGGAAGCCAACAATGTCATCATGTGCTTAATTTTGTGTTTGTTTTCGGAAGCTAGGGTTCAAGGAAGGAAGCAAAGGGAAGACTTGGATGACATTTTCTAAGTAGATTATCATATATTCCTATTGGGAAGCTAAACGCTCCAATAAAAGAACTTATTTAATTAGAATATAAAGTAATTTGGAGCATGTAGGCTCTAAAAACAAATTAGATAATTAAAATTATTTTATGAGGTCGTCCATTATTGAATTGTAGGCCCCCTTATGATATAAAAAGAGGTTGCTTGGCCATTTGACCATTATGTGAATTCTATTATCTCTTGGAAAGATTGTTCGTGAAGCATCTCTCTCCCTCTCCTAAGGACAAAAACCCTTGGAGAGTCTTGTGTGAGGACGAAACCCTTCACCAAGTCTAGGGAAGACTTCAACACGGGAGTCTCTAACTCCTTGAGAGATCTTTTGCTTCTATTATCTTTTATTTCAGCCCTAGGTGAATTGCCCTAAGTTGCCATTTGATCAATAATTGAAGATCTTTGTACTACTTGTTATTAATGCATATTTGGCCTTTTTGAGGTGGACCGATCTTCATTATGGTGTGTTTTGGCATGTTTATTGGCTGCTCTAAGTAGAGCGACCCACTTAAGGGAACATTTCAGTACTTTCTTGCAACAATTTCATGGTTCTAAGATTGGAATAATATTCTCTCTATTTTTAAGAGCCAAGTTATGAAGTTTCATCAATTTTGGTAGTGATTTGCTAATTTTCCAAGCTCGTGGAAGTTAGTTGTAGTTCTAAACTATTTAATTAATTTCTGCAGCTGAGGGTTTTATGTTAAAAATTAGATTTCTGACTTCCAAGCTTATAAAAATCAGTTTTCTTGCATGATATGATTGTTGGCAATATATAATGATTTTAGAGACTTAGAGGTAGTTGATTTCAAGGGTTTTGAGGGCACACAAGTGAGTTTAAAACCCCAAAAAGGGTCGCTGCCCTAGAAGGGTGTTTGCTGGCAGCAGTTACAAGTTTTTACCTATTTATTTCAGTCACTAACAACCTACTAAAAATCTGAAAAGTGTTGTTTATCTTCAGCTTTGCGTAGTTTTCTATGAGTCCCCAATAAGGGAAATTACAAAATATGGGTCCTGATTACTAGGATTGATAAGGTATCCATGTACAAACAATGACGGAAAGTAGGAGGGACTTAAAGACAAATCCCCCCAAGGACAACTTCCTTCACCCCAAGAAACGCTCACAAATGAAGGTAACGAGGATAAACCAAGTACTTGGTGAAGATGTCAACACCTTGCCCAGCAGTAGGCACAAACTCCAATTGAACAACTCCATCTTGGATCAGTTTCCAAACAAAGTGCATGTTGATCTCGATGTGTTTTGTGTGCTGATGTTTTACAAGGTTGCGTGCAATCTCAATGGAACTTTGGCTATCACACACACCAAATGAGAGTGGGATTATGTTGAGGAAAACCAAACTCACTAAGAATTTGTCGAAGATAGAGTGCCTCTTGTCCATCATTAATAGTACCTTGATACTCATCTTCTATTAAAGAGATGGAAACAATTGTTTATTTCTTACAAGCCCATACAACATGTTTCCGATACAAGGTGAAAAACAAATCTAGAATTAGATCAGCTGGTATCAAAAAATCTGCCCAATCTAAATATGTGAGTCCCTCAATCTTTGAAGAACTTTGTAGTGTGTATTGTATCCCAATGTGCAGAGTTCCCTTAATATTGTGCAAAATACACTTGGTTTCTTTCCAATGACTCTCATGAGGCTCATGGGAGAACCGAGAGACAAGGTTAATAGTATAAGTGTTTTTGATACGAGTATGTGTCACGTACAAAAGACTATTCACAAGATGGCTGTACAAAGTGGGATCAACCAACTTGTATTTGCAACTAGCAGTCAACTCAACACTCAACTGCTAAGGTGTCGGAGAAGGCTTGCATTCAACCATGTAAAACCAATGAAGATCTGTACCATAACATTTTTTCCTAATAGAGATCCCCTCATTAGACTGATGAGCCTATAGGCCCAGAAAATAGTGCAGAAGTGTAATGTCCCCTTTTCCAAGCTAGTCACTATGAAAGACCTTATATACCCGTTCCTCCTCCTGTCGACATCAAGGAAGGAGCAAAGGAGGGGAACTCACCATGGTTGTAAGTGATGTACCTTCATGATAAATTATTTTATTTACTAATCATGGCATTGGAATGGTTCGACTAGGGGAAATAAGACTTACCAAGGAGAATTTCTATTTATTTATTATGAGGGCGGTCTTCTTAAGTGAAGATTAAAAAGTGCATTAGGAGGTCGGTCATAAAGTTGGGGCTTCTAATTCATCATTGACACCAAAGGAGAGGTACTTAAGAAAGTTTGAATGGAGAGGAGGATTATCATCATTCATCTATTTTGACATTTACTTAGAGTGGAGCTAATGGAGCTTTTATTCTTTCTATAGAAGGACGATAACCCTTCTTTGGTCATCTATTGAGGACGAAACCCTTCAATAGGATCATGCTTGGGGACAGAAACCCTCATTTGTGCATTGGTGGCTTCATATGGAGGTCACAAGTGAGCTTTAAAGAGGATTTCATATTTATTTTGTAATGTCCCTTTCTAGGGCTGAAATGGAAAAAACAAGGAAATAACACAAACCCCAAGTGAAGGAAGTTCCGAATTTTATAACAGCATACTGAAATTTGAAACAGCAGTGAACAAAAACTTGCAAAGAGTGAAAATTCAATCAAATATCACCATAGAAATCATCCACAGCATAGATAAACACTTTAAGAATAGTTTGGGACACTTTTTATCATAAAATCCAATGAAATACTCAGCTGAAAATTTAATTATAAACAGCATAAGTACATCAAAGAGAAATGACCAAAAATGGAGTCTTCAAATCCCAACAATGGCGAAATATGATAGAAACCAGCCTTATAAATTATGCCAAATCTGAATATCAATGAATGATGAAGTTTTGTGCCCTAGAAAGCACCCAAATGATCTTCTATGCAAGTCGCTCCCTAGGAGAGGGGCTCCATGTAATATTAAAACCCTTGAAATCACTTCTCCTTGATGCCCTAGATGCAAACCAACAAGATGGTCTTCAATGAAAGTCTTCAACAACACCAAATTTAAGGATTTCCGTCCTCCAATATCCCACAAGGAAGGGTTTCGTCCTCCTTGGATGCCACACTAATGGATTGTCGCCCAATAGTGGAATGGACGTAGAGCAATCAACCCTAGAGATAAAATATAAATTGTATATGCCAAAAGTGATGTGCAAATGAGCCCTTAAGATTCCTCTTATATCCTTTGGTTGGCACCAAGAGTCATAAGGTGTAGACCGACCTCTTCAACTTGCTTTATTTTCTATTTCCATGTTGAAAACTCTCTAACCTTGCCAACCTCTTAAGGAGCGTACTTTATCTTTTAATTTCATGTTGGGAGCATTATAACCTAGCCGACCTGCCTTAGGGAGTAAAACACCAAAGAAAACATTTATAACAATAAAAGAAAATAAAAACGAATCCAAGGACTGACCTTGTGCAATTCCTTCTTGGTCGTGGGAAGAGAAATGGCAATAAGTCCCCAATTGGTGCTAGTTGGGAAAATGAGACATTAAAATCCTCCCTTCCCAAAATTGTTTGTCCCCAAGCAATTGCAAGATTATATGTCTAAGTATTATCATATCAAGGTGAAGGAGCATGTTGTAGTGCTCCCATAATTTGGAGCTCATTCCTGTTAGATGAAAGAGCTCTTGCCAACACAAGGTCGTATACCCAAATACCATCATACCAAAACAATAGAATCCCATAGTTGTCAAGGGAATCAACTTCGGCCCACAATGATCACAGTGTCTCTCCTTCCATCACCCATATCTATATGCTCTCCCTCAATGAAGCCTTCTACTAAAGCATGAGAACATCTTTCAACACAACTTGCATGTAGGCTGAAAATAAGTCATAACAGTCATAAATCGCTTAGGATTCCATCCAATTCAGCGCTAGGATGGATAGGAGGAGTGTCTTCACTAGTGGAGCTTTGCCACTATCATTATCATGCAAAGAAACCTTCTTAAATTGTACATGGATACAGTTGTTCATGACTAAAAAATATTTGGACCAGCAGTACAAAAATGATAAAAATATGACAAACCCATGTAAGCTTCAGTAATATGATTGATGTAGAGGTGTTAGGTACCCATACAAGGACTGTAAACTTTCTATCTTCAGCTGCAATCCCATATGCTCCCCCATGTGATTGGGTGAAAAACAAACTCAGTTGCTCTTCTCTTTTAGTACTTGTACCTGCACATAGAACAAACTTAATAACAAAAACAAGAGTTTCCCTCATCATTGCTTCTTCATGCCTCATGGATATGATGGCAAGTTCTCTTTCGATGCTTGCAATCATCTCATATTCTCCTCTCAAGTGATGTATGTTAAAAACTTCATTTAGGCTGTCCCAAATACAACTGTAACCATATATTTTGTTCCCCAAAATCAGAAGGATAGTGGTTGGGATCCTTCTTGTAACAACTGAAAACACATGAACAATGATAGTAGATTGCAAACCCTCAACCTCATGGCTGGATACCCATCTCTAGTTGTCAAAAGAGTGGATAGGGAGCTGAAATTGTAGCCTACAACGAATGAAACAAAAATACAACAGTTGTCATAATGATTACCTTGGCCTCCAAAAGTTGCTTCCAAACTCCCCCAAACTAATCTCTTCAAAATTCGTCTTAGATCAGAACTTATGAGTGCTAGTATGTAAGTATACCAGCCATACTTTGCTAGGGATTTCGTCCCAAACAATACCAAATATGTTGGAATATTGGCCCTAATTGTTCTCAATGAGTGATCCCTCTTACACACTATTACCAATAAAAAGAGTGTCTTCAAACCTGTCTCTCTATTGTTGTCCCATGTAATTTCCCTTTTTTCCGGGACACTACTAATATTTATTTTCATTTGCATTGTAACCCCCTAGCATGCCTAGCGCTACAAGTGGGAGTCTCTAGTTAGTTTAAATGTGCACCTAGGATAGTTACTTTTATTATTTAATTAAAAATACTAAAATGCACATAGTTTTAGTTTATTAGAGACTTTATTATAATGAGAGTTTATGTTTTCCCTCCAAAAGGGAAAAGTCGGTCTTTTTGAATATTGCACCCCTTAACTCTATAAAAGGAGGTCGCATTTCCTCTAATGGGGTTATGTTGATTGATCATTTGATATCACTCCATGCTTGGAGTAATGAGATGTATGCCCTAGTTCTTACATTGTGTTGTCTCATTGTAAGCTTCATTTGGATCCATTGTTGAAGATATTGAAGACTCCATTGTTCTCTTCATTTTGCTCCCTTGTGTTGAGTGTGTTTATACATTGTTTTTCTATTCTAAGATTTGCGACTTGGCTCATATGTTGGTGCATTAATTTATTGGGTTATATTTGCATGTTGTGGCTCAATTTTAAGTGATATTGGAAGAGTTTAAGGTGTTTTTATTACTGTTGTTCACTGCTGCATTTATTCCAGCTATGGCGACTTGCATTGGGTCATATTTTGGCATGTTTTGAGGGTGAATAGGTTACATCTGCAATCTGATTTGCATTAGCTGTTATTTCAATGCAAGGGTCAATATTTTGGGTGTGTTGGAAGCTAGGAATGAGCTAGAATTGACTTATTTAATTTATTCTAACCCTAGCGACATGGGATCAGTATTCCGGGTCTGTTTTGGAGTGGTTTTGTTGATCAGAAAATTCAGATCTATAGTGCAGTGGAAATCCCTAAATTTCTATTTTATTTTGCATCTTGTTTCATGGAAAAACACTAAGTATTGAAGGAGTTATGAATTTTAGAAGATTTCAGCTGTCTGCAAGCTATCTGGTTGTTATTAATTAATATCCATTTCAAATCTGCAGTTTGGGTTCAATTAATATTGGATTTGGCTGTAGAAATTAGGAGGAATAAGAAGAAAGTAATTTTATAATTTTTGAAGTTGATTTGATGCCCTAATGTGTTGGGCGACCTACTTTTTAGGGAAAAATTAGGATTTCGTGTTGGCTGTGCAAAATCTGATTTTAGAATATTATTCTTCATATTTTTGTGGCCCAAAATCCAAAGTTTGAAAATTTTTGCTTGGATGGTTAAGCGGGAAATAATTTTGGAAGATTGCAACACTTGGGGTGTGATTATTAATTATTTTTCAGTTGTTAAAAATTTGATTTGAATATGTTTAAATTCCAATTGTTTTTTTCCAATCTATCCCACCACCTTGGCTAGTTCCAACCCCATTTGGGTTCGAAATAGCTAACATTGGGATATTTTAGGCTGAAGCAAAAGGGGTTATCCGTTCTTTTTGCTTGATCTTGACAAGTACTTCATTTTTTAAACTATCCTAAGAGGAGACATTAAATGCCAAGAAGATATGCACAACCCAACAATTGAGATTGGGAAAAACATCTCATCTCGGTTGTAGCATTGCATTTCATTACTCAAATTCAGAATTGTAGTGGCCAACAAACATCTTGTGAGAGTTACCCTTACCTTGTCAGTGTCACTAGAAGAAGAGCACCACTTCCTTGTGATCGAAATCCACTTGGTGGTTGCAAATAGAATGTGGAACCAACTGGAAATAATAGCCATGAGATCTAAAATAGCTTCCATAATAAATTGGGGTTCATGATCCACATTTTCCAAACTCATCTCATTCATGTTAGAAAGATGATTTGCATCCCAAAACTCCCATGAAATCCATGTCTAATGAGGCATTCTTGCTAGGTATGTTTTAGAGAACCAATCCCAAACAATTGCATGATACATTACTTCATCTCAGTTCATGAAAACTAAATTATTGCATACCTTGTAGCAAGCTAAGTTTATATCTCATGCGGCTGAATTTACATTTTTCAGTGGATGAATTATCCATCACCTTCACATACATCCAAAAGTGGCAATCTTGAAAGTAACTTGAATACAACAAAACCATAACAAGATGTTTCATACAATCTTGAAAATAACATCTAGTTTGCTTACCATTCTTCCACATCAAGCATCTCGTTGTGGCCATTGTGACTATCTTCATAACCTTGGCTTCATGAGTGTTATTTAGCCCCCAAGAGTGTTCTCTTAACCGAGAACATTGATCCTTCATCCATGTGGTTAGAATGCACAACAAACCCTCTATGACTGCTCATAAGTTTCCTTTCAATCCAAAGTGCAAAAAATGATATTTACCTTGATCTTCCAAAGACTCCCCATGCCAAGGTAATCTTGGCCTTGAATAGAAGAAACAATATGCCCATAGTTGTCTCTAACATGCTTCTTAGTGCATTTCCCATGATGACAAAAATATGGCAGCGATATAGGAGGAAACAATAAATTGGAAATATGATTATACCTATAGGCTGCCAACAAGGTGCTCACCCTCATTTTGTTGGTACTTGTTTGGAACATTTTCAGAACTCTCTTCAAGGTCATGAGCTTCCTCAATTTGCCCATTCATTGATTGTTGTTTGGGAATTTCCAACGAATCGAAAGTAATCATGAGGTACCGGAAGTGCCCTTCTTTTATGGACATACCCTTCCCTAATATCATTCCCATATACGTACGCAAATCTGATTTTTCTTCTCCATATTTCTGCCACATGCCATCATAAGAAATCAATGAATCATCTTTGAATATCAAATAATTTTTACCTCCCAACTCGTGCTTCATGATTTCCTTCTCTTTCCTAGGCTCGTGCTTCAAGATTTCATCAAACCCTTGACCCTTCATACTATTGTTCTGAAAATCAATCTATGGCTTGTCCTTAGAAAGAGTTATTGGTGCTTTGAGGGCTTCAATGGGCTGTTGCCATCTCAATGCCTGTCAACTTTGGTAGTTTTTGTTCTTCTTTGATCATGATGGAGGGATTTTTTCCCCTTAGGGATGGAATATCTTACGCATTTTTCTTGAGCATGACTCAGGATTTAAACCTTGGTCTAAATCCCATTTCACCTTTCTTCAATCCTTATAAACTCAGTGACTGACATAACATACACAAATCTCATCCGGAAGAGCCATGTACTCCTCATAGATGGTAGCAATATTCTTCCTCGACCAAATGGTCTTGTTCCCACCTTCTGGAATGGCTTCTTCCCTTGGAAGGAAAGAAGAGCCTAGTAGCTGAACAATTAGTTGATCCTTGGGGCTGCCGTGAAGTGTTAACTCTGGATAAGCTGCCCTCACCATTATGAGGCCTTGGCTCCATGGATATTTTTGTAGGGTCAGAGCCCAGCAACTCCATGGTGGCTACCAATCTAACTTGCCCTTCAATGAGCTTATCGATTTTTGCTTCCTATGTGAACATTGGTGAGCCATACCAGCTTCTTCTCTTGGCTGGTTTGATTTATTTCTCTCCTCTGATAGCAAATGAAAACCTTTGTTGCCTTCTTGCATGAAACCATCCAGATGGGAAAGACTGAAGCTCTAATACCTCTGTAATGTCCCTTTCTAGGGTTGAAACTAAAAAACAAGGAAATAGCACAAACCCCAAACTAATTTCAATTCTTATTTTTAGACCAGCAAACTGATAATTTATATTAGTACGGTACAGCAGTCTGATTTTTTGAACCGTAGCTTGTAAACAGTGAAAGATTTCAACCAAATATAACCCTAGAAATTCATCCACAATATTTATAAACACTTTTAGAAACACTTTAAGACAATTTTCACCGTGAAAATCCAATCTCAATACATCAGCTGGTTATTTAATTTATCAACATAGCATAAGTACAGCTAAGATAAATTACCAAACAAAATGGAGGTTTCCAAACCCCAACAATGGCCAAATATGATATGATTTCAGCCTTATAAATTATGTCAAGCCTATGAATATCAAAGAATAAATGAAGTTTTGTGCCCTAGAAGGCACCCAAATGATCTCCTACCCTAGTTGCTCCCTAGGAGAGGGGCTCCAAACAATGTCAAAAGCCTCTTGATAGGTCTACTCCTTGATGCCCTAGATGCAAACCAGCAAGATGGTCTTCAATGAGAGTCTTCAACACCACCAAATTTGAAGGGTTTTTGTCCTCCAATCTCCCAAAAGGAAGGGTTTCGTCCTCCTTGGATGCCACACTAATGGATTGTCGCCCAATAGTGGAATGGACGTAAGAGCAATCAGCCCTAGAGACCAAGTATAAAGTGTATATGCCAAAAAATGATGTGCAAATGAGCCCCTAAGACTCCTCTTATACCCTTTGGTTGACGCCAAGAGTCATAAGGTGTAGACCGACCTCTTAAGCTTGCTTTATCTTCTATTTCCATGTTGGAAACTCTCCAACCTTGCCAACCTCTTAAGGAGCTTACTTTATCTTTTAATTACAATAAAAGAAAACAAAAACGAAACCCAAGGACTTACCTTGTGCAATATCCCACTTCTTAGGATCAATGGGAACATATGCAAATGGCAACGAAGTCATCAATTGGTGCTAGTCCGTTGAAAAAGGGGACATTACACAACCACAAACTCACTCTGAGACTCGTCAATGTATATGACTGAATAAGGGTTGGTGAGATAGGGGCATCCTTGTTTGATCCCGATGGTGCTCTTCTACAATAGCTCAAGCAATTAAACTCATGAGAGGTCACGAAGTTGCTTCCAATGACTATGAAGATCATAACAGCGCTGCAAGTTGTGGGCAATTAGAGAATCTGGGATGCTGAAATCTCATCAATTTTATGGACCCAAAGTAGGTGTCTCATAACCAAGATCAAAGGCTTTCTTAGAGAGCTCAACAAAATTAAAAAAAAACTTTGGAAGACCTGTCAATGAGCTTCTTGTAACTGATAACCCTAGAGTGCCTAAAGATGTGGCCAATAGTCTAGATAGCCCCTTACTGAAGCTCGACAACTACCCCTTGGAGCTCTGATATCATCTCCTTTCAGGACAGTATTCTAGCTCATGTGCGTGACTAACATTGTTGAGCATAAAGTTACTGCGAAAATGTGCATGTCCAATCATCCATGGTCTTGACAGTTGTCAAGGATAGATAAGATCTCTTGAATTTCATATGGGAATAGGGTGGATGATGTGCATGGGACCAAGATTGAGGGAAGCCTAAAGATACCCCAACGATGTAAAAAGAAAAGGGAAGTTTGTCAAGGTGAATTCACACCATATTATGCATGAACACTTACTTCTGAGACCTTCACAATCATCGGCTTTAACAATGCGTATACTGTCAAAATAGCTCTCTTGATAGAGGAAGTGGAGAAAACAGAGGATGTGCTGGTTAGCCAGAGGGACGGCAATGGCAGCAAGGTGGGCCTAGAACAATGTAGAGGGAACTGGCACAGGATGACCCAGTGCTTCCGGTGTGCATGGATCGGACAGATAGTGACAGTTTTTCTCGAGTATGAAGAGTGCACCAAAAAGTCTTAGGAGAGTTGATGTGGGCATTATTCTACTTCAAGGAGTGAGCATTGTTGTCTAGACTGCATGGAGAGCATGATGACTATATGTGGTGTTCTGGTCACGTTGAAGAAGATGGAGGGAAGATCATGGGTTAGGGAAAATGCAAAGTAGATGATGAAGGGATTTACAATCATTATCATATTCACCGGTTCATAGGGCACAGTTCCACGACAATGCTACGGGATCTAGAGTAATGATTAGTGTGGGGACAATTGTAATCGAGCATAGCATCCCGAGAAGGTTTGACATAAAAACCCTATACATGGAATCACTAGCCCTGGGAATTCCCAGGAGGGAGTAAAACCCAAACGTACGAAGAGAGTTACAGGGGATGGTATAAATCAAGGGTGTAATCATCATCAAAATGGATTGTGGAGTGTCATAGTTTTGGGGGGTGTGGTGGAAGGGTAAGGTGGGGGGGAAAGGTTAGAACCTGTATGGAGGGCGAATGTCAAGACAGCTATGGGATCAGCTTAGGGGGAGCCAAGGCAAGATAAGGAAGGCACAAATATGAGGGATGTTATGGATCTTCATTCGTGAGAACATCGTCCACGTACGCTTTTTGCACCACCATCGCAGGGGAAACAAGTGAATCTACTAGAGCATGAAGAAGTGAGGAAGCCTTCATTGAGGTCACTGTGAAGGGCTTCGAGATTCGCCTAGGAATCGAAAGAGGTGTCTCTCATAGTTATGGAACATTCGTGTCAACAAAATCTCTTTGTAAACCAAACTTCTCCTAGATCTAGCTCATGAAGGTATCACTCATCTTGAGCAAAGGTCATTAGAAGGCATCTACAGGGGTCCCTAGACATAGTCATTAATGCATACACCCAAAATTATGATCATGTGCGAACTACTGTATGCGAGAGAACTCTAGATAGAGGTCAAGGTATAGGTCCCCATCAACATGAATAGCGAATGGAGATGTGGCGGGGGGGAGAGATAGCAAACCTAGCTATGAAGGGCATCCTTCGGTAGGTGAATGATTTCTTTGAATCTAAAGCCATATGTCATTTGGAGTGGACATCAGAAGCCACAAGTGAAATTCTACAGACCTAACACTGTCCCGAATGAGGCAGACCACACCACCTAAACCATGAACACCACTTGATTGTGCGTCTCTTAACGTGAAGATTTTCGAGACCCATGAGTATCTTCATGACTAGACGAAGGGCCAGTTCGGGGCTCCCGTGGGTCTCACTAGAGGAAGATGAGATCTCAAGAAGCAATTACATCCTGGAAGGTACCTAGAGAAGACTATCACAAGGGTTTTGGCCATCTACCAAAGGGGGCGACTTGTTTGGGAGATTGCAGCCCTAATTTCTAGGGTTTCCAGTTGGCCGTTTTCAGATCTGAAGGTTGGAAAGTCATCTACTATATTTATATATGTTATTTCCCAAGTTTCATTATTATTGCATTTGTATTCGGAAAGATATTAATTTTCGAAGTTTCCCGACTATTTTAGGCACACTGTAATTTTTTGGCAGCGTTATATTGACTGAAAAATTCCAAAAATATTTCCCTTGTGTTCTTTATATTATTATCTAGTTCCATTTAAAATTTAAAGTGTTTTGAACGGATATTTTGAGAGTTATTCATATTTTACTGTTCGCTGCCCTAGTTGTATTTTTCTGCATAAAATCTGCAAAAATCAGATTCAGTATTTTGCTGCAAATTTCTGTGTTTTGTCAATTTTGTGGTAAAATCCCAACAAGGGATATTTCAATGGTGTCCCCTTTTCAAAGGGTGATTTTATCAATAAAAGCCACCTAAAATATTTATTTAATTAATTCCCCATTTAATTTTTATATTTTGGGAATTAAATTAAATAATCTTCATAATTAAATATTTATTGCTCCAGGCAATAATATTTAATTATTTAATAAAAATGTTCCCCTTGCACATCCTGAAGCCCACGGGGACCAATGTTTTAAAAATCGGAACCGGACTTGGAACCGGTCAAGGGTTGGACCGGACCGGAACCAGAACCAGGCTGGTTCAAACTCTATGAACCGGTTTACTAAAAAACACATAAAAATTACATTTTTAAAGAAAACAATATATTTGAAAAATTAGAAACCATGATTCCAACAATTACACACAAAATATGCAAAGTTTGCTCATGTATATAGTGATAGTTGGAATGCTCGCACTCGGCAAATACTCAACAGACCCCAAAAAAAAAAACTCGGCAATATTTGGCCAGAATACTCACCGAGTTTTGGAAAGCTATCCAGTATTTTTAAATACTAAATTGTCTATAGGCAATCAAAGTTCATGATTCTTTTAGAAGATTGCAAGAAGTTGCTTGGTCCAAAAAGGTGCAAAAATGGATTTTATGAAAATAAGAAAAATATTGCCATCAATGTGTAGAGCTCGAGAAAATATGCACTTTTAGAGAAAACGACACCTGAAACGGAGCCACAAAATGAAAGTTATGGCACATGCAAGTTTTTGTTGCTACATCTTCCCGGACCCTTTCCAAAAATGGCAAATTTTATTCTATACTAGTGTTTTTTCACCAAAAATCCAAAAAAGGAAAGAAATGTTGTCTTTACATGACTCGGCCGGTTCAGGATGAAACCGGACCAGTTTGGGCTAAAACCAGTCAACTGATCCAGTTTACTAAACGGTTCGTGCTTTAAAATGTTAAACCGGTCAAACCGGCCGGTTCCAGTTCTGGTTTGACTGGTTTTTAAAACACTGACGGGGACGTATAGGCTAAGGGTCTTCCGAAATGGGGGACATTACAGCCGACCTGCCTTAGGGAGTAAAACACCAAAGAAAACATTAATAACAATAAAAGAAAATTAAAAACGAAACCAAAGGACTTCCTTTGTGTAATTCCTTCTTGGCCATAAGAAGAGAAATGGCAAGAAGTCCTCAATTGGTGCTAGTTGGAAAAAGGGGACATTACATATCTCTTCCCTTTTAAACCTAGGCAACTTGCTTGTGTGAAAGGTTTGATATCATCAAAGGCACTTTTAAACAATTTGAGTTGATATTATTGTTCTTATTTTTTAAGGCTAGAATCTACAATTTGGTGATTTTTGGAGAGGTTTATGAGCTATTTTTTATCTCTTGTTTGTGGCTTCCCTGCTGCTGTCAAAGAATTAATTGTAGTTGGGTGTAATCTCTTATTTTCTCTATTATATTGATGTAATTTGGATGGATAAATGTTGTCGTGCTTGAAATAATTATTTAGAAGCATTTTCAAATGTTATTGCATAGTTGTTTGATGATTTGAAGTGCCTATACAGTTCGCTGCCCTAAAGGATTGATTATTGATTGCTCGAATAGGGTTAAAGTGTGTTTCCTGTCATTTTCAGATTGATACTTGTTAGTTGATGGTGTATTTTCAGATTTGATTCATTTGGGGTTGTGGCCAAACCATTATTTTCAGTTTTAGCCCTAAAAAGGGACATTACAAGAAGTCTCATATCAGTCATATCAAACCTCTCCATCAACTTGTGTTTTATGTCTTGAATCAAGGCGTCTGAACTCTGAACTACATATGAGGATGAGGTCAACAACATATAGCACCAATATCAAAATATCCTCACGTTGCTTCGGGATGCAAATGTTGTGGTTAGACTCACAATGATAGAAACCACAACTCAGTAGGAACCTATCCATCTTCTCGTACCAAGCTCTGAGAACTTCTTTGAGGCCATATAGAGAACAATATAGTCTAAAAACAAGTGAAGGGTCCTGCACGAAGCCCTGTGGCTGCTCCATATAGATCTCCTCTTAGAGATCACTATGCAGGAATGCACTCTTCACATCCATCTAATATATTGGCCCACGATGTGCTACAACAAGGAGAGAGCACAAAGCACACTGAATCCATTTTGGAAACTGGGGCAAAGGTCTCAGAGTAGTCAACTCCTTTAGCCCGTGAAAATGCTTAGCTACCAAGTGTGCCTTATAATTATCTACAACCATTAGCTACATGTTTGGTCTTATAGACTCATTTACAATGCACAAGTTTTCTTCCCTTACAAAATGGCATTAACTCCCATGTGTTATTCTTCATGAGTGAAGAGTACTTATCTTGCATAGAAGCTTTCCACCTAGGATTCTCTGTCACCTCATTAAACAACATTGGATTGTTAGGAATTGCATGGTTCAAAAGACCAATACCAAATGTTTGGGCACAAGTACAGCATGGATCAGAAGGATCGCCGGCTACAGAACCATCTGCTTGTAGAGTAGATTGTGCCCACTTGGGTGGGGACTGAGAAGCATGAAAAGGTGGCAAAGTACGATAATCATGGTTATCGTCGTCAATATCAAAAAGTAGGTCCTCTCTTTCAAGTGCAGGAGGAGAAGCCATAGGTGAAAAAGACTTAGAAGTTAGAACCAATGAAGTGAAATTATCATCAACTCTAACATCTCATTGAAACAAGACATCATGTGTGACCAGATCAAAGATGTGAGAGGCCTTCACATCCTCACAATGACCAACAAAAATGAGCTCTAGGCTCTTCTTCTCCATATACTTGTGCTTTCCGTCAAGAACAAACACCCATGCCTTACTTCTAAAGACACGAAATCCAAAAACATCAGGCCTTTCACCTGACCAAGCTTCTTCAAGAGACTTATTCCGCACTACCTTGTGGGGAATGCGGTTTTAGATATAATTTGCAAAGTTTACTATTTCAACTTAGAACTCGTGTGCTATCTCCTTGACTATCTCATACAATTTTCCATCTACTTAAATGTTCTATGATTCCACTTAACAACACCATTTTGCTGAGGGGTGTAAGGCATCGTAGATTGGTGCAAAATGCCACGTTCGGTACAAAATGCCTGGAAGGCATTACTTACATATTCACCCATTATATGTGTGGATCATTTTCAAAGGAAGTCTATATTGTTTTTCTACAAATGCCTTAAAGGCCTTTAAGTTATCAAAAACTTCACTTTATACTGCAAGAAATACACCCAAGTCCTCCATAAAAATTTATCAATGAAAGTTAGTACATACTTTGCACCAGAAAAAGAGCAAGTGGGAAATGTCATTATATCACTACATACTAACTTAAGTGGAGCCTTAGCTATCGAAGCCTTTCCCTAGGCTCTGGTGTTGTTTGTCAAGCAAGTACCTTTGACAAACACCATCATTACAGGAGACATTAAGAAGGTCAATCACCATGTTCTAAGAACTCAACTGCTGCAAATACCTATTATTGAGGTGACCAAAACATTCATGCCACAACTTGCTCACTATATCATTATGAGCAACAAGAGAAGGACACAGAGAGGTGTCAAATTTATCAAAATAAAGGCATGAAAGATGGTCCACCACACTTATTGCAACATCCTGTGGATTATTCAATTCTCTAATTACAACATTATGTGGAGAAAATTCCACAATCTTCCCAGAGCCAAAATTACAACTTTAATAAATATACAAATTAGAGGATATTTTGGGAACCAATTGTACATCATTGATGCACTCATCTTGCATCTGCACGGAACCAGAACCCAAAACTTCAAATCATGAAGAGTTGCCCATGACTACATGAGAATTATTGCAATAAGAAAGAGATGATAAGAGCTCACGAAAATGTGTCAAATGATGTAACACACTAGAATAAAAAATCCATCTAACATGAGTAGGAGAATAAGCCCTTATAGAAAGTGCTTTCCCTTTTCTTGAAGAAAGTGAAGCAGCAAAAGGAGTAGGAAGAACAATCTTGTGTTGTTTTACTGTTGCTTCTAAGGCATCCATCTTATAACATCGATACTCAAGATAATGAGTTTCTTTACAAAAGCTACAAGTATCAAATACCTTCTTCTTGAATGGCCTCTTAGGCTTGCCAGAATAAGAAGGTTTGGAAGACTCGCAAGAAGATTTTGTTGGTTTGTTAGATTCTGCAAGTTTGTTCAAAGGTCTTGTTGTCTCTTTGGGGTTCCTTTTTCCCTTAGAATAATTTGCAACAAGAGCATGACTATAACTAGGTAATGCATCAAGTGACATCAACATTGTTCCAAGTCAATCTTTCATAAAAAATCGCAAAATTGGGCTTTGATACTAATCTCCTAATGCATCCATCGTAGAATAAAAAGTAGATGCAAAAACAATGGAAGGACCTTTCAACATTGGCAAAATCAAGAAGATTACCTCTTTGTCCTATTTTTTTTATACCTTTGGCTTTCAACTGTGACCAAAAAAACTTGAACTTGGCCAAAACTCCTCAATTGAGGGAAAATATGAGGGCGGCGTAGTGGACATTTCTTCTTCAAGTTGCAACATTTTAAATTCATTAACCTTGCCAAATAATTTTCACAAAGATCCCAAGCTTCTTTCGGGGTCTTGTAATATGTGATGTGGAATAACAAGTTGTCAAATATATTTAGGACTATCAGTCCAAGGACCTCATCCTTCTTACATGCATAGGCATACTCAATTTTTTCAACATGAATGCTAGAACGGAGTCTTAGAACACCTTTTAGAGACCTTGTGACTGCAGTAGCTGTTACATTTTAAGCTTTCAAACATGGTAGTTAAAGGCTCAAACAAACGATTCCCCATGGCAGAAGATGAAGAAGAGGATGAGGAGAGAAAGAGTCTTGACATGAGAAGGCAAAAAAATATGCCCCACTCCCCCCCCCTCTATCCCACAAGAAACGATACTCCCCTCTTAAAAAAAATCCATCAACTATGAATTTCTCCCCTTAAGGCTATTTCACTCTAAAAGAGAAAAAATAAAACCCCCTTATATAAAATGTTTTCAAAAAATAAAAAACTATCCACCTCCTTACAATTTTTCCCCAATACATTTGTCTCCCCTTTTATCCAAATTGCCCCTCATACAACTTTGTATTATAAACTTTTATGCAAAGAGGAGGGGGGATCACCCCTTTGAAAATCGTACCAATCACTATTTATTAACTCCTGCCAAACACTAGTTTGGAAATCTACATTAACAAGTTTATATTTAGGGTTTAAACCATAGTTGGAAAACTTGGTCACAAAAAACTTAGAAAAATGAATATTCACTATAATAACTCGCCAAACAGGGACTTGGAGAATATTGGCGAATTGTAATGTCCCCAAATGGGCATCTTTTCCCCTAAATGGATTTTGGGCAAACCCCAACAACTTATAGACAAAATTCCAATAAAGTATCATACAGATCTGAATTAAACAAAGGAAGTGCGACTAGGGTTAAGTGGGAAACCCACACAAATCAGCCCTTATATTTAAATCTTTCCACTCAAATCTGGTACCACGAATTTATAAAGCCCAAATATGAAGAAAAATGCAATTTTATGATGCAAACAAGGCTGAAATAATTTTAAGGAACGCTCCAGACAACCTGCCCATAAAAGTGGCACTTTTTATCATTCAACAAATCTGAAAATGGGGTGGAATGATTCATTAAAATATGATTTATTAACAGCAATCCACATTAGATCAAACCCCCTTTAAATACCTCAAACATGTGCCCTAGAAGTGGGTCGTACAATATGTTAGAAGGCTGGAAATCACAGCTGCAATTATTCTTCAAACCCTTCATACAAAGATCTGCAAAAAACTCTTCAAACAATTGCTGGAAATAACCGAAATATCCTTGCAAGCACAATAGAATCCCTTGTGTCGAGATCCCTCACATTCTCCTAGGGTTTTTGTCCGCAAGAGATTTCTTCAAAGGGTTTTCATCCTTATAAATAATTCTGACAAAGCTAAAAGCTTCAATTAAAAATTAGAAATTAGAAGATGATCAAAAAATGTGTCCCTGCAAAGGCAAGTCGACTTGCATAAATAGAGTTAGTGACCCAAACTAACCACTCAACAACCAATCACCTTTCTTTGTATTAAATGCTTCTTTCCCTCCAAAAAGCTATCCTCATGCAAGTTGCATTTTCCTTGAGGGAATAACTTTTTCTTTTTGCCTTTTCCTATTTTATCTTAGCCTTCAAGCAAGTCGCACTTTTCCATAAAAAAATATTATTTTGCTAAGTGCTTAATTATTTTATTGGATTTTCCATGTTTATTCTAATATTAAGTCCATTATTTATTATAAGTACTTTTTATAATGTTTCATTTATATTTTTTGCACTTTCTAATAAAATAATAGAACTTAAGTCTCCCTTTTAATTTTCTCCTTAGGCATAGGGAAGACAAAATAGGTAAGGGTCTTCGACTAGGAAGGGAATATTACACGAATATTCGCCGAGTTTGAGCCCTTTGTTTGCCTGACATGAGACAGATGTAGAACATGCAAAAAAACGTTGTAAATACAAATACAATTTCTCTTTGCAAGGCAACACACCCCTTCATTTTTTATCACACAGCCATTGAACATCCATTGCATGAGTTGAAAGGCTTTTATAGCGAATTCAAAGAGAAAATTTGAAGAATTTCATTTGGAGGTAAGTTTTTCTTTTCTTTTCGCAAATTCGTTCTATATTAATTATTTGATATTGCATCCGAATATGATTTGCAATTTTAAATGCATTCAACCATTGAGCATCCTTTGCATGAGTTAAGGGATTTTGTAGCGAATTCGATGAGCAAATTTGATGAATTTCATTTGGACGTAAGTGTTTTTTTCTTTCACAAATTCATTCTATATTATTTATATATTCATATTGTATCCAAATATGATTTGCAATTTTAAATGCATTTAATTTAACTGCAAATGAGTTTAAATTTTTAATAGTTATTAATTTATTCATGTTTGTTTATCTTTGTTAACAAATGAAATTGTGTATTGTCACCTTTCATGGTAAATTAGTACCAAACAGGTTTTCCCCAAACCCCAAAAAATAAAATTTGAAAGCATGTAACCTCAGCGAACAATAAATTCCGGAAAAAAATGACTATTCAATAATTTAATTCTCCAAACCCTAGCGCCTAGGGTAAAATCAAATTCCCATAAACCCTATTTTAAAAATATAACATACAAAAATTTATGACAGCAATCCGCTGTTAATGCCAAGAATAAGATAATGACCTGATTTTTATTTCAAACCCTTTATCAAAATAAATGCAAATTTCTGAAATTTATATTTTTTGATCAAAATATCCATAATCTAGAATACCCAGAAGGCTTAAAACATCCAAGAAGCCTCCAAGAACATAATCATTTAAGAAAATAAATTTTCCAACAAGGTTCTGAATTTATCTTATTTATTTTTCACACCCAAAACCAAGAAAATACTCGTGTATGTACAACAATTTTTTGATAAATGACACCTTGGGTGACATGAAGAGGTCAAACGATGAATATACAACCCGAAATCGAAGAAATCTGCCCACGGAGGATGCCCTAAACACTGTTTTGAAATCCCACAGGGTATAGATAGCCCTAGATATAGATGGAAATCGTGTCCTAGATGCCCCTGTTTGAAGTCTTGGCAGATGTCTCTCCACTAACTGAATTTCTTGGCTTGAAATGTAGATCTAAAGAGGAAAATGTAGAAAACATGCCCAGAAAATGTGCCCTAGCTCTAAAAATTTGATCTTTGCATCCAAATGTGACATCCGAATGAAGTCACCCAATAGATGTTGAGGGTTTTTGTCGTCAAATCTGAATTCTATTGAGGGGTTTCGTCCCTAATAGGGTACCAAGGAAGGTTTCCATCCTCTATGGCTGAAAGTGAAAGCAAATGCATTCAACTCTCCAAAGTAAATTAGATAAATGATCAAAGATGCCAAATGAACCCCTCTTCACCTCCCTTTATACTTTTTTGTCTCTATTTTTCAAGTGGGGTGTTCCATGTGGGATTAATAAAGTAAGTTTATTTTCTATTTTAATAATACTTTACTTTTTCCACCCACCTTTAATAATTGATTAAAGTACCAGTAATAAGAATTACTTTAGTACTAAAATTATATTGTTAATTTCTCTTTTGCTCTCCCTTTAGCAGACTGAATACAATGGAAAATATACTAAAAAGGGATCTTCTTACCTGCCACTATTTAAAAATACATTTTATTCTTATAATAATATTAATAAGTTGCCCCTAGATGATGAATTGATCGGGCCCAACTTAGAAATACTATTAATGTCCATTAATTTGAAAAGGGGGACATTACAAATTGACGGAATGCATTGTTGTAATTTTGTAAATTTTATTTTAATTTTTTTTAGAATGTATTCTTATTCGTAGGATTTACAATTTTAATTCTCAAATTACAGTTAAATAGGGTTATAAAGCCAATTTTTTAATTTTTAATTTTTTAATTAAGTTTACGTTTTTGTAATTTTTTAAATGTACATTGTGCTGCAAATTAGAGCTTACCAATGGCATCAGGTTCGGCATTTAGGTCAGCATCACTAGTAGGAACAGTTTCCGCTAACGCTCATACCATTGCTTGGAAGTATGGTGTAGGTGGAACAGTTCAGGGAACCATGGTTTGCAATTTCCGCAGCAAAGCATTTTTTGAAGGCATCAATCCCCTGAAGTATCATCTACGTAAAAACCTTTTAAAACAATACCTTGTGTCGAGGACGGTTGTCTTCAAGCCACTTGCTAGTCTGTTATGGCGCCAAGGAAAAGGAGGAAAAGGCTTTTCTGAGATGGGAATCGATAGGTGGCCAACGTTGAGTTGGAGTTTCTACGTAGAGTGAGCCATTTGTTTCAGATTATCTTCATGCCATATTGGTATGAGAACGTCAACAATTATCTACCAACGAGGTCTTTTCCCAAGCACATACAACCCAAAGAACAAATGAAGTTGGAACTCAATGCAAGAAAATTCCAATTGATAAATTGTCTTGTGTACAAAATAGGGCCTAACCAAGTACTAAGAAATCAAAGATGTGCTTCCTGGGGCACACGAGGATCTAATTGGAGGCCACATAGGATCTAGCAATGTTGCACAAAATGTGTTTCTTGTAGGTCTGTGGTGTCCTACCCTCCACAAAGATGCAAAGGAATGGGTGTTGGGTTGTGATACATGTCAAAGGATGGGGAAGCCACTAAAGAAGGGATTTGCACCCTACCATCATGCCAACCTTAAGAATTGTTCAAAACAAGGGGCACCACAGGTAAGTTGCACAATTGCAGATATATAGTGGTGGCCACTGAGTACCTCGTTAAGTGGGTTGGCACTAGATTTTTTCCCAACATCAGTGCCCAAAGTAGATTTTGATTCATATACAAGAAGATAGTCACAAGGTTCACCATATTAGGTAGATTGCTAGCGATTGAGGATGGCATTGTCACCAATGTGATATAGTTGATGACAATTGAGTTTAGGATCTTCCATTCGCTCTCCAATCCATACAATCCCAACGCAAATGGCAAAGAAGAGGCCAAGAACAATGTTTTGAATTTTATGATACAAAATTCATGCAGCATCAAGGGAGTGAACTAGGAGGAGAGGCTACCAGATGCATAGTGTGCTTTATGTACAACATACAAGGTGACTACATGGCACACACCATTCTAGTTCAGATATGGTTAAGAGGTCAGATATTTAGTGTACAACCTATGAATCGTGGTCACAAACAAATTGGGAGATGAAGAGACTCTTTAGGAAAGGTTCATGCAACTCAATAGTCTCAATGAACAGATAATCATAGCATGATGACCGAGGTGATGCAAAGGGGGAAGAGACATTTCAAGCCACAAGGCACATGAATTTCAAGCCAAGGGATGTTGTGTTGAAGTATACTCGTCAAAGGGAGATCAAACCGGTAAAGTTTAAAATTCTCTAGCAAGGACTATGTAATGTCCCTTTTTAGGGCTTAAACCGAAAAATAAGGTTTGGCCACAAACCCTAAGAATCAGATCTAAAAATGCACCAACCACAACTAAAAATAATCTGGATTTTATAACCGTAGATCCAACAATATTAGAAACCCTAGCAGCCAACTGAAACCACACACTTCCGGTATCAAAACAAATTAGAAAAATTAATTAATTTCACTCTAGGAAAGCGAACTATACCAGCACTTACGAGCAACCATTCAAATGCAATATGGGCTGGAAATTAACAAAGAAATATCCCTAATACTCAATAAAACCAGCAATATGAAATATGGAGCAAATATGTATTTTATAAATTTATTTTAACTGCAAATACAGATGAAACTTCTAAAATTCATAACTCCTTCAATACTTAGAGTTTCAACACAAACCAATGTTCAAATGACCACAAAAATATCAGCTATCCAATAAAATAAAAATCAATTTTTTCCAACAACGAAAAACCCATTGAAAAGTGATCCCGAATTCTCCAAATGGGTAGATCAAGCTGGAAATGAATGCTGCAACACCAAAAAAGAGTGCCCTAGCTGGAATGTGGGTAAGTGCAACAAGTTGGGGGACAAAAAAGTGGACATCAAATCCTAAATTTTACGAACCACGATCGCGGTTTATAAACCACGACGTATCCAAGACATATCATACCCAAGGGTTTTTTAAAATCGACGTATCCGCATATCAAACCCATACCTCTATCCTAGCAACATGGAGGAAATTGTGTTTGACTTTTCCTAAGAGGTTGCTGCCCTAGGGAGGGCATAATTTGCAGGTTGCAGGGCTGATATCAGTCATCTACAACAACTTGCTAATTTAAATTTTAAGTTACATCTCAGCTCTTTGGTTGTTGAGTCCCCCAAAAAGGGACATTATAGTACACTTGGCAAAACCAAATTTTGAAACAAAGAATCACCACATATAGGTAGGAATATGTTACTTTTTATTTTTGTAAGTTTCAATTTTCAAGTATATACTTCTTCGTTGTTTATCATTAGCATGCCACTAGCATCTAGGTCCTAAAGTTTTCTATGTTTCTAATCAATTGCTTGAATCTTCTACTTCTTCCTTTGATAGGTAGCTTAGGTTTTCACATAGAATTTTTTTCAATAAGGTTTCAGCTTGTTTGAGAGTGACATCGGCATTTGGTTCAGTTGCCCGTAAAAAGCCCAAGTGTAATGACCCTTCATAGAAGCATTGTGAACTAGCAGCAAAAGGCAATTTTGTGATTTGCAATTATTGTACGATGAAGATGAGTGGAGGTGTCAATCACCTCAAATACCACATCGCACAAATATCAAGGAAAGATGTGGAAGTGTGTAGACAACCACCACTTAATGCTCAAAGAAAGATGGCCGCATACCTTTTGAGTTATACAGGGATAAATGAGGAAAACTAATGGGTTTGTAGCCCTAGTGAATAGCAGGATGGCAAGAGACAAGTACGAGATTGAAGCCATTCATATTGCCCCAACTCCAAGGGGTCGAGGATGGGGATGTAACTCATCTAGTAGAGATAATTCCAGTTCTTTTTTTGTCCTTTGTCTTCTTGGGGCACAACATTCACTCAAAGGTACTAGTTGGAGTTAGGAAATGCACAACGAAGAAAGGATAGTTGTAACAATTTTTTGGTACTACAACAACATTCTATTCAATGTGGTGAAAAACCCACATTGGGAGAATTTAGTCACTATATTGACCGTATCCAAGAAGGGGTTCAAGGCTTCCATTCGTCATGATTTGAGTAGCCCGTTTTTAGAGGATTCCGTCAAACATACACAAAATATTGTATAAGAAATAAAAAATATGGCAAAAGAAGGGCAGCAATATTTCTTCTGATGGGTGGATGGATGGGAAAAACAACACATTGATTAACTTTCTAATGGCTTCAAATGGGCGGTTGGCCTTCTTGAAATCAATTGATGCATCCCACCAAGTGAAAAATGCAAACACATTGTGTGATATGTTGGATGATGTGTTGATGGAAGTTGGTGTGAAGAACATCATCCAAGTTGTGACAGACAACAAAAAATCATATGCAGCAACAGGGAGACTTCTTGAGAAGCGGCACCCTATATTTTTTTGAACCCCTTGTGTAGCCCATTGCATTAATCTCCTACTTAAGGACATAGAAAAGATGAAATGGGTGAAAGATGTGGTTAAAGAGGCGAGAATAGCAAAAATTTAATCTATAATCACCCTTGGGTGTTAAGCTTGATGAGAGAGCGCACCAATAAAAAGCAGCTTGTTCGAGCATGTGTCACATAATTTTCCACAACCTTCATGACATTGTAGAGAATTGGACCCTCACTAACGTCTCTTAAGAAAATGTTTGTGAGCACACCGTGGTTGGATTCTTTCTATGGTAAGTAGTCCAAAGGGGAAAGGGTCATGAAGACCATTTTTGATGGTGTGTTTGTGAAGTGCATAGAGGAAATCCTTAAGGTAGCCTTATCTATTTTTTATTTATTATATATTTGTTAGATTTTTTTTGGTTTAAAATTTTTAAATTCTCTTAATTTAGAATTTAGAATTGTGCATTCTTTTGTTTTAGTTGTCAAAGTCTTTGGTTAGATTTTTATGGTTCGCGAATGAGAAGAAAAAATCCAATGGGTTATTTGTCTAAGGCCATGGACGTTGACAACAAGGCCATAGAAAATTGTTATGGGAAAGAACCCATTCAACACATGATTGATCAAAGATGGAACAGGAAACTTCGCTGACATATGCCTATAGTAGCCAACTAATTGAACCTCAAGTTTTTCTAGTCTGATTCATTTAAGACCAATGAAGAGCTCATGGATGGCCTTAATACATGCATATAAGGACAATCCCTGGTGAAGAAACTAGAATTGCAATAGTTGAGGAGCTGCATATTTATAAGACTATAGAGGGGAGGCTCTTTTGTCTTTGACTCTTTGCATAAAAAGAAGAAACAATACTCACCCAAGTAAAAACAAATTAAGTCATTTGTTTTTAGTCTCGTTACTTGTAGATACAAGAATTTTTTCTTTTATAAATATCTCATTTGCAGATTTGTGGTGGAAAGATTATGGTACAAAAACACCAAGTCTTCAAAGGCTAGCCATCTACATTTTGTGTTAGCCTTGTAGGGTTTCTGGTGTGAACGAAATTGGAACATATTTGAAGTTATTCACACAAAGAAGCACAACAGATTGACAATGCAATGCCTCAATGACCTTGTTTTTGTGTGATACAATTTGCATTTTCCCACAAGACAAGTGGAGGGGGCAAACAGTCATGAGGCAATTGACTTGGATGATATTGATCCATAAATTGACAGGATTGTTGGTGATGAGGAGCCCATGTTTTCCAAGGAGGACATCACAGAGCTAAAGAGGGAAGCAGAGAAATTGATTGCGGCAAAGGAAACAATGGCGTCAGAGCCAACAAAGGCATTGGGAGCCCAAAGGGTTGGTAAAGATGTAGATATCTTTGTGAATGATAGTTGTTGCAAAGGAAGAATCTTTACCTTCCACTTCCAGTGGGCAGTAGAGTTATACTAGATTGGAGATGACTATATATTTCATATTAGTATACTTTGGAGCATAGATGAATGTCACCATAGTTACCAGGTTTGGCTGGATTTGGACGAAATCTGGTTCGAACCGCATTTTTCAAAGTGACCGGATAAATCCGGTTCGATTCGGTTACTTTTTGCACAAAAAACAAAAAAAAACCCTAAACCTAAACTGTTATCCCTAGACGTGTTAACAACAAAAAAATTCTATAAAACCTTGCACATTGGTTGTTAAAATACAAAGCATTTCTCCATTCGTCTAAGGCTTGAACAGAGGTAATATTCGCGAGCTTTTGATAATATTCACCATTGTATGTCTGCCATTGGAGCAGCGGAGCAAATAGCAGGCAGAGGATGTGGGTCTGAGCGGCGAAGGCGGAGGTCATGAGATACCAGCGGAGGCAGCGGAGGTCATGAGATACCGGCAACAGTGGAGGTCTAACACACAGTGGCGGAGATTGAGCAAGCAAACCACTCTCAGTCGGCAACAAAGAGCTTTGGCAGCAAGTCTCAGTCGGCAGCAAAGAACTTCAGCTCTCAGTCGAGCGGCAACGACTCTAGGTATGTTCTATTCTTTTCTTTTATGTTTTAGTTTTTAGGTTTCTTAATTTTATATTAGATTTAGGTTTTTCTATTTTATATACTTTATAATATTATTATATTATTTAGGTTTTTAGGTTTTTATTATATTATTATTAATGTTTTATATGTTTTTATATTATTATATGTTATAATATTATTATATTATTTATTTGTTTATTCAGTTTTTTTACATGCTTTATTTTTTAATTATTTCTAATATTATTATTATTTTATTTTATTAGTAATTTATTAATTTATGTATGTATTATTTTTAATTTATATTATTATTTTTTAGTAAAGTTTTATTATTTTTAAAATAAATAAATAAACTAACTAAAATACATATTACATACATAATAATATAATTTAAAAATAATATTATAATTACTTTATACAATAATATTTGTTTATAGTATTATATGTATGTATCAGTTATTTATGTATGTATTATTTTTAATTTAAATTATTAGTAATTATTTTGTTTATTTATTTTATTTTATTAAAAATAAATTAATCTATTGTTTAATTTTATTAACTATTTATTTCAAGTAAATAATTTAGTTTTATAGATCTATAATTAAATAAATTAATCTATGATTTAAATTTATTAATTATTTATTTCAAGAAGATAAATTAGTTTTATAGTTTTTTAATTAGTTTTCTAGTTTTATTTATTTCAAGAATTAATATATTATTATCTAGTTATTGATTTAGATAATTTTTAATCTTTATGTTCTATACTTTTTAATATTTTTATTATATTATGTAAATAATATTTTTTTTAAATAAATAATAAATTAGGTAAATTATGCCATTTTATTTTCATATTTCATTTTTAATAGTTTAATTTTAAATACTAGTTATAATGATCTCTTAAATTTGTCGTCAATAAAATTATATGTATTGAAAACGTTTATCATTTTTTTTGCAGGGAAGGTACCTTATCAACAGCACCATAGCAAGTTGTGAGTTGGAGATGAAATACATTGTCCTACGAGACAGTAAAGATAATCCCAGAAATATGAGATGCACTCTATGCAATTCAAATATCACATGCACTATAACAAGGGTTAGTAGTCATTATATTGAGGGTAAAGATGTGAAGACTTGCCTAGTAACAAAAGAGGAAGGGAAGTATGTTGAATTCGTTAATTGAATTCAAACAAATATGAATTGAAGACACTTGCAACAATAGAAGCAACTTCAAAAAAAGCCAAAATCCAAAGCAATGTCACAGATTGGCTCTTTTAGTAGCTCAACTCCTTCATCAGCATTTGCCCAAGGAAGTAAAAGTGAACAGGGAATGTCTCAGGGTTCATTGAAATCGCTGTGGAAGCCACAAGAAAAGCATGATGTTGAAAATTGGTGGCTCGATTTTTTTATGCAAAGGTCATCCCTTTCAATGTTGTTCGAAATCCCCATACAAAAGCCATTGTTAGAGGGGATTACGAGTTTTGGGAAAAGTTATACAATGCCATATTTTGAAATACTTAGAGCTACTCTGCTAGAAAAGGAGGTGTCATCAATATCTAGTGAACTAGATAATATGAAAAAAAATTGGAGAAAATCAGGTTGCACTGTAGTAAGTGATGGGTGGTTTGATACAAAACGAATGCCCTCCTAAACATTCTGACACAATGTCCAAAAGGTGTTATGTTTATCAAATCAAAATTAATACAAGCAAGGAGGTAAAGACTGCAGATTTCATTTTTAAATGCAATGAATCTGCCATTCTAGAGATTGGAGAAGAATATGTAGTCTAGGTTATTACAGATAATGCAGCAAATTCTAAAGCAACAGGTGAACTTTTTATGGCTAGGTTTCCTCATCTGTTTTGGACCCCATGTACAACTCATGTTTTAGATCTTTTGCTTGAAGATCTAGCAAAGTTAGAGTCGGTGAATAATGTTGTTGGAGTAGAGAAATAGATTTCCAAATTCATACTTAATCCTCGCTTGAACTTGAGTCTGTATCGGTCATTTGCAAAGCGTGAACTTCTTTCCCCTGCTGAAACAAGATTTGCATCTCATTTTATCACTTTGTTGAGAAAGGTCGAGGAGAGGACAGCTCTGAGAAAAGTTGTGGTGAGTGAAGAATGGGCACAATCTAAGCTTTCTAAGGAAAGCCTTACAAAAGATGTTGAGAGAATCATCTTAGGAAGTTCATTTTGGGAGTATGCTAAGAAGGCCTTAAAGTTGTTTGAGCCATTTGTCCAACTGTTGAGGTTGGTTGATAGCATGGAACCTTGCATTATCTTTGTGTATGAGGGCATGGAGCAAGAAAAGGAACAAATAAAAAAAGTATTTGCTGATAATTCTAAAGTTCAGCGAATATGGGACATTGTGGACATACATTGGGAAATGCTACATCGCCCTATCCATGCAGCGGGGTGCTATTTAAATCCTAAGCTTATAGAAGTGGATCATGATGCAGATGAGAAGGTAAATAATGGTGTATTGGAAACTATAAACAGGTTGGTTCATGATGATGATGAGAAGGCTAAGGTGAGAAGGCAACACACTATATTCAAGATCCAAGAGGGCATGTTTTCTTGTAAGGAGGCACAAGAAGACATCCACTGCATGGATCCCCATTTATGGTGGCAGACTTATGGTTCTTCAACTTCAGAGCTTCAAAATTTTGCCATGCATATTCACAGCTAGTGCATCAATGCTTCAGCATGCGAAAGAAATTGGAGTACACATGATTTGATCCACACCAACAAGAGGAATCGACTAGGAGATAAAAAACTCAGATCTTGTGTTTGTTCACAACAATTTGCATTTGCTTGAGAACAATCTTGCAAAAGAAGATGGCAAGCCTCACTTTGGAGAATTATCCTTTGAAGAAATTCAAGAAATCATTGATAGTGATAATGAACATAGATTAGATGATGGTGCTAGTGCTAGTGCTAATTTTGATTTTGAAGAAGGCTTTGATGTTAAACTAGGTTTTGATGTTGCAAATGTTTTAAACTTTTAAGTTTCATTTCAATGTGAAGCTTAGGCTCGAAACCATGCCACTCTTTTAATCAAATTTCAAACTCTTTTGCATTTCTCAATTCTACAAACTTTAATTTTATGTTCTTATGATGATGATGATGGTAGATGGATACTTTTTGTATGATTTGTCTATATATAATAATATAAGTATACAATAATATAAATATATAAGTATATAAGTATATAATAATCTAAGTATATATATTCCAAACCGGATTTTTCCGAATTTTTTCAGATTTTTTCAAGAACTCCGGATTTTCATATTTTTTTGCCCTTCCAAACTTAATCGGATTTTCGAACCTGGTAACTATGAATGTCACTATAGTCTATGACTCTATGAACATTGTAGTTTGTACATTGTGCTCATTTTTGGTCGAAAATCACTAGAAACTATATGTACGCATTCTTTAAATTCATTTCTCATGTCAATTGTTTTTTTGAAAGATGTTTCTTATATTAACAGAACGATATTTACAAAGAAAACAAAGAATGGATGGGTATATACAAAGACAGTCATATCCTCATCCTGAGAGCAACAAGGGTTGCAATGAAATTAAAATACAAGTGGGGTCTAAATCGTGAGCATCCTTGATTAGCAGAGCCCCTTTAGCAAAGAGCTAGTGTTGTACCTCATCCTTCCACAGAGTAAAAAGTACGCGAAGAGTTGTTCTCATTAGCAAAGATAGACTTACACCTTATTTTCCATACAATAAACAAGGTAGAAATTCTTATATAGTGAAAAATCCCCACAAATGTTGTACTAGCTTGACAATCTCTGAGAAGAGCATAATGCCAATGATTCCTGCCCCAAAGCGACCCAGCTAGCTGAACCTCAAGGTATCTCCAACATTGCCTAGAATTAAACACTCTCAAAAGACATGTTTCACCATCTCCAAGGCATGACAGAGACAACAAAGGCCATCTAAAAGCCCACTCTTGTCTAGTTTGACCTTGGAAAGAATCCCTTGGTAGACTACAAGCCAAGCAAACACTCTTAGTTTGTTTTAAAGATGAAATGACCAAACACTATGCAATTAACGAATCCATCTCTCCTCTCAATTTCTTGTGTCAATTAACAGTGTCTTAAATGTTATTCAAGTTTGTTTTATAAAATTACATATTTTTCAAAGTAGTGACAAAGTTGCCAAGTAATGCCATCTAATTGCCGATAAACTCCCAAGTCCCAAATGCGAGTCAAAATTTTGGGCTGCCGATAGTGTCTAAGTACAAGTTTTAGAACTACGACATTATGCCTTCTAGACCTATTCCTCTAGTTGTCATATAAATCAAACATGTTACAATCTTAAGACGACTGCAATAGCAAAGATAGAGCGCACAAGGATAATTATGGAGGTATACAATAGTTGCCACGAGTATCTATATCCTTTCAGGTAAGGAGGTGCCAAGCCTGATATAGAAGTGGTCCAGGTCAGCTTTGTCATGCTCATAAGTTCTTATGTCATCAGGGGTGATGCTGCTTTAGGATTCTATTGGTTGATGCATGATTTAGCGGGTGCCCTTCCATTTGTATGTGGTAGTTAAAGGGGGTATTTTAATAACATATGGATTTGTTTTACCCAATTCATGTTATCACATACTATTTCAAATGGTAACTGGGCCATGTGTCCAACTTGATATTTACTGTCAGTTTTGGAGCTCTAGCACCCTTACACTTGGACTTTAGGCAATTGATGAAATTTGTCTATATTTGTTAATTACTTATAATCCTCATTTTTCCTATTTGTAGGGCATTCCTATTTTATGGTAATGGTTATTTTAAATAATTTTAACGGTAACTTCAATTTTTTTTCTTTTACAAAAAATGGATTTTTCTATAACATATGCAAGTTACTAATCATTAGTTATAATAATTACAATGCAAATGGTTATCACAATTTATACAAGTAGCTTCATTTCTTCACCATGCTGAAATTGAAATAGTTAAATCCTTTTACTTGCCAGAAAATCACATAAGTGCGTATAAAAGCATTCTTAATGCTGCATAAAAGCTTGAAAGAGCACAAGAAAAACATGTCTAGAAAACGATGTAAATTTAATTATATTCATGGAACTTATGAAAATCATTCTCCTAGCAACATAAGTATGAAAAGAATATGTACAATACCGTGTGCGATAAATAAATGTGTCCACTGTCATTTATAACATCCAACAATCGCGAATTCAGAGAGAAGCCGCTATCTGGATCATTTGGAGGAGGCAAAAGACGGAAGCATACCAAGGCAAATGTGCGGGGTGTTGTAATCTGTTATATCATTGAATACAGAATTATTTGTTCGAAAAAACATTTCTATCTACAATGCCAAATAAAATTTCACTAACCTTATACCCAATGTAAATGCTAAAGAGCAACAAAGATGCCAATCATGGATCCAATCATAAACACAAAATTACATTTCTGTCAATATAAACAATTGTAGTATTCAGGCAAGGTCTTCCTTAAGAAGGGAAGCAAGCAGATGCACTTAGATAGGAAGGATTTGTGGAGTTATACCCTAGAAACATTAGAAATCATCTTTTAATATCCTAAGATATTTTTAACATTTTTTTGGAGAGCCAGCGATTCAAGTGGCAGCTCAACACAAATGCCTTCTTTCCAGGTGCTGACCCCAACCAATCATACCACACCTTATTACACAAAAAATAGAATGAACTTCAAATTATTCATACAAGTGTAATGTACAATTCTACTTAATGAACTTTGATAAAACTAGGGAGAATAAAAAGAGAGCTCCCTCGACAAGTGCTTAATCATGAACATATAGCAATCAATCAGCATATTGGTCGAACAACTGCCCAACACCTGTATATTCTGACCAAGAAAAATCTTTAAAAATTATCAAGTACTTGTATATTACATGTCACTAGTTTAGTAGAACCCTATATATGCTAACAGTTTATTAATCTCATAATGCCAAAGCACTATTAAAGATTATTTATTCATTCTATTCAAAACTAATCCATACATAATGTACACATCATAAACTTAGTACTTAATCTTCGGAATCATAAAAATCAACAAGAACTAATAAAAAGACCCATCTCTACTAACTCCAGCAGATGGTGCATGAGGGGGGGGTGTTTATCACCCTTGAGATCACGTGCAGCAAATGAATGGCCAAGTTGGATTCATTTGAATCTACATTCTAATCATTGATTTCCCTCATGTGTATTCTTTCTTGTCAAGATGAAGATTTTAATGAAACAAGGATTCTCCTCTGCTTTCTTAGCTAACACTTGTATCATTTTGAAGCATTTAGTTTCATGTTATTTCTTCCCTCATCTCAAGTGCATTTTGTTTAGAATATAAATCGATGTCTGTTATGGGGAATGGTGTGGGTTCCATGTGGGACCCACGTTCCCCCTCAAAACCACAAATCTGGACTGATTTTCATCTGAAATACCAGGAAACACCCAATGGTAACTCTAGATGATGCCCCTCTTGGATTTTCCAGCAACATAGGTCTTAACATATACGAGAACAATAACGGAAAAGAAATCTTGTTTATATTTTACAGATAGCATGTTGCATGATTTATTAATAAATTTAAAATTACCTATGAAAACAATCCACAAATGTCTCCATATTATCCATAACAAAACACAATACTTCCCCCATTATTTCTTATAAAGTAACCCCCATTATTTCTTAAAAAGTAACAATAACTACAATTAGAAATGAAAAATTAAACAGCTCATGACTTACAAAAGCTTTTTCTTTCTAATTGGATATGAGCATACCTCAAATCTGGTGTCTTCTCTTATGAGTTCCTCAAAATGCTTAGCAAGATCAATATGGTTCCGAATATAAGTTTGTAAATTTGACACACCATACAGGCGCAAAACCATCCACAACTTTAAGGACCTACATGTTACAGCAACAAAATAACACTGGTGAAATTTACAAACTCGATAGAACGTAACTTGTTCCAACATATCTTCTGCTGAAATCTACAAAATATAGGAAGAATGGGAAAAAAAATAATGAGTTCTATAATCTGACCAACCTAACCAAGGAGATTTGAAACACAAATCATATCAAGTCCATCAAAGGAATATATAAGGTTCTATCCCTTTTTTTTCCCCTGGCACACATGGGTCTAACCTCCATTTGTACCCTTTCGTAAAAATGGGTCAAAGTCGCCATTACAACAAGGAGAATGTACTAGAATAATTTTCAGGATCAAATGCATTCAGGAAAACATCAGAATATGCTTTTCCCAGTCATGAACAATGGAGTATTACTGAACTATGTGTCAAGGGACTTTCTGAGAGAACTTCATGTAGCATGTGTAGTATGTATTAACCATGACCAATTGCATTCTTTGAAATTTCTTCTAGGGTCTTTTGGTTGTACAATAGCCTTAGGCTTAGGGAAATGAAAGATGTAGATTATTTTTCCATATAATCTCATGTCTCTGCATTTTCCATTTTGCCTCTTTGTTAGATGGGGGGGTCAACTATTTCTTCAACACCTCTGTTGTGGTAGGCCCAAGTGACCCTCCTTATAAACTGGCAATGGTACATTTGTCACCTTTTCTATTTTTTTCTTAAAACTAGAGAACAGACCCATTCTATCCACGGTTTACTTTCTGATAAAGTATGAGAAAAATCCAAAAACATTACATCTTACAAGGGAGCCACTACTCTCAAATACAGATGGATAGCAAACCCAGTTGCCCTGCTAATGTTATTCAGCCTTCTATCGTCCTCCACTGGGATTTTGCCAGTCTATTTAAAAATCAAAAACTTCTTTCAAACATTGGCATGAACTTTGCATTTTGCCTCTTTGTTAGAGGGAAGATAAAAATAAGAATGACGAGGGAAGATGGAGGTTGTTGCTGCCAAGACTGCCAGATAACCTGGTTGAAAACACTTGTGCGAAAAGTCTGAATCATCGAACAAGTGTCACACACTGAGCTTGCCCACACCACTACAGCCTGAATATGGTTCAAAAAGCCCAGAAAGTCAATAACGTTTTTATTGTTTTTTTAAGATGCTGAAATTTATCAGAAATAAATAAATAAATCACTATAGCAGTCCATATAGCAGGCTGTTTAGCACTCTGTATGTTTTCTGTGCTTGGCTGTACTTTTATTGTAGCTGACTGTACTATCACTGTAAAAGCATTGCCGCGCATCTGACTTTGTCGCAGACGTACGATAACTATATAAAAGACACTATAGCAGATGTACGATCACTATATAAAAGACTTTATAACAGATGTATGATCACTATCAACAACTACTGTAGCAGACATAAAATTGCTATAGAAAAATACTCTAGTATCCGTACAGTTGACATAGGGAGAACTGGCATATGGGTATGCAGCCCCCATCAATGAAATGTAAGGCCTTTTAGAGTACAGAAGAGCTTTCAAAGGGAAATGTACAGAAATGAATAGCAAACATGGGCATACAGTGGACACTTCGGATGCAGGGCATACGACGGTTCTAGAGGAGTGTATGATTGCAAACCAGCAAGACAGCCATATGGTCTGGCATGAGATGTTCAGTTTTGTGAACAAGACGTATATATTCTGGGTAGAAAATGGGCATATGATCCTCCACTTGGCTGGACATATGTTGGCAGAGTATTGACGCACGGCTGCGGTCGAGCAGATGCAGCAAGGATGTACAGTGGAAGGGTTCGGGGAACACGAAAGGCATATGGTAGTGTCCCCTTTTCTAAAATAAAATAATTAATAATATTTTAAGTTGGGCCCAGTCGATTCTCCATTTAAGGGGCAATTTGATATTATTATTAATATAAAGATATTTTTAATACTCATTTCTTTTGTGGGAAAAAAGGATTAAAATAATAAAAAGGAGATGGAATCGGAAAATAAAAAATAAAAAAGAAACTTATATTTTCATAAAGCGGCCAGTCTTTGGAGTGCATGCTTGAAGATAAAGGAGAAACATATCTCCCAAGGAGGTCAGTCCTCGTGGGGATCGTGTTTAAGAGATTTGCCACCACATATGAGTCATATAAGAGGTTCGCTTGGCTCATTTGTGCATCATCATCTCACAAATTATACACTTCTCTTTTGGAAATTGGAGCATTGACGTCTCCTTTTCAGCGTTTGAGGACGAAAACACTCATTGGAGCCTACTAGGGACAAAAACCCTCAATAGTCACAACACTTGGGGACGAAAACCCTCATTTGTTGCATTGTTGGCTTCATCCAGGAGTCACATTTGGGCTTCAAAATTAAGAATTTCAAAACAGCAATGGTGTCCATCAATGCTAGGGCACAAATTCCAGCTAGGGCATGTGTTTTTGGGGCTGCCACATTCATTTCCAGCTTGATCTACCCATTTGGAGATTTTGGGATCACTTTTCCGTGGGTTCATGTTGTTGGAAAAACCTGATTCTAATTTTATTGGATAGCTGTAATTTTTGGGAGCATTTTGAGCTATCATTTTGTAATGTCCATTTTTAGGGCTGAAACTGAAAAACAAGAAAATAGCACAAACCCCAAATGAAGTAAATTCTGATTTTTATAACAGACTGAAATTTGGAATAGCAGTGAACAACAGCTTGCAAAGAGTGAAAATTCAACCAAATATCACCATAGAAATCATCCACAACATATATGAACACTTTAAAAATATTTTCCAATGAAATACTCAGCTAGAAATTTAATTATAAACAGTAGAAATACAGCCAAGAGAATTGACCAAAAATGGAGTCTCCAAACCCCAACAATGGTGAAATATGATAGAAACCAGCCTTATAAATTATGTCAAATCTAAATATCAAAGAATGATGAAATTTTGTGCCCTAGAAGGCATGCAAATGATCTTCTATGCAAGTTGCTCCCTAGGAGCTGGGCTCCAAGTAATATTAAAACCCTTGAAATCACTCCTCCTTGATGCCCTAGATGCAAACCAGCAAGATTGTCTTCAATGAAATTCTTCAACACCACCAAATTGAAGGGTTTTTCGTGCTCCAATCTGCCATAAGGAAGGGTTTGTCCTCCTTGGATGCCACACTAATGGATTTTTGCCCATTAGTGGAATGGATTTAGAGCAATCAGCCCTGGGGACCAAGTATAAAGTGTCAATGCCAAAAGTGATGTGCAAATGAGCCCCTAAGACTCCTCTTATATCCTTTGGTTGGCACAAAGAGTCATAAGGTGTAGACCGACCTCTTAAGCTTGCTTTATCTTCTATTTCTATGCTGGAAACTCTCCAACCTTGCCAACCTCTTACGGAGCTTACTTTATCTTTTAATTTCATGTTGGTAGCATTATAAACCAGCCGACCTGCCTTAATGAGTAAAACACCAAAGAAAAACATTAATTACAATAAAATAAAATAAAAATGAAACCCAAGGACTTCCCTTGTGAAATTCCTTCTTGGCCACAAGAAAAGAAATGGCAACAAGCCATCAATTGGTGCTAGTTGGAAAAATGGGACATTACAATTCCCCTCCCAAAACTATTTGCCCTCAGGCAATTACAAACTTATATGTCTAAGCATCGTCATATCAAGGTGAAGGAACATGTTGTAGTGCTCCCATAATATGGATCTTGTGTCTGTCAAATGAAGTAGCTTAAACCCAAACAAACTCATACATTTGTTGCCCTTCTCTTCAGTGAAATCCTCTTTATCTCCCTTTTTGGCATGCCCAGATGTATCAAAATCCTTCCAAACTTCTGTAGTTTCCAAACTAGAGCAAGGAATGCATGAATAGTCATTTGCACCATCTATTCCTCTTATGACAAGGCTCAAATTAGATTGTGGATAGGTTGGAAACAATTCACCACAACCATAAATCTCATGGAATTTTAACCAATTCAACGCTATCGAATCTGATTTATTTCTTCCTTTCAGCTGTAGTCTTTTTCCCATATCAATGCAGATGGAATTTTCTTTGAAAATATAAGTTCATAGTTGTTCATGATTGTTAATGGCATCCCCAGATCTGATTCTTGCATGTTCAACCTTAAGACTTAAGACAATGGTATAACAACTATCAAACCGCAATCTTATGGAAAAAGGCAAATTCATGAGCAGTGTACGGACTAAAAATTGTCTTACATAAGCTGGCAAATGAAGATCAGCAAGTCTATGGTTGAAATCAGCAAACATGTTGGCCCTTAACTCAAGATTCTTGCAAGCTATCCTTGTCCCAACTTGGCGTAGAAGATGGCTTTCAACAAGAAAGCTCCAATTTTCTCTTAATAATCCAAGTGTTCCCCACATGGAGGTAATACTATGTATGCCTGGAACCAACCGAAAATTATCACCATGAAGCATCTTACCCAAGGGGAGAGCCTTGCTAGCCTCTATTAATTGAGTGCCCTTAAGATAGGCCTCTTCCTTCTTCATGCCAGCCATGGTTGGAAGCATTTCCTTCTTCCCTTTATCATTGCATTTCAACATAAGATGTAAACAACACATATCAATACTTATGCTCACCTCGTTTGGATGGTTGCTACCTTGCTGATTTGGGTTTGGATCAGAACTTATGAGTGCCGATATGTAAGTATAACAGCCATACTTTGCCCGGAATTTCATCCCAAACAATACCAACTATGTTGGAACATTGTCCTTAATTGTTCTCAATGAGTGAATTGTCTTACACACAATTTCACATGAAAAGAATGTCTTCAAACCTGCCCCTCTAATGCTGTCCCAAGAATGTCTTCAAACCTCAAAATCCTCTTGAGATCTGATTTTTCTTTTTCTTCTTTCAAGAGAAACCCTTTTGGGTTTGACTCCTTGGCGAATTCTTGTGGTCTAGGGTTTAACCCTGGATTTTTCATCCATGTTCCGGTTGTCCCTTTGTTGGAGCCATCAAATGTAGAGAAAGACATCTTGCCCAACACATTTAAACCTCTTTTGGTCGAGCATTTTGTCTTGGCTCCGGCTTAGACCTTCCTTTGCTTACCCCAATGAACTCAGCAAGTGAAATTGCCTCTCGTATCTCCATTGGAAGTGTCATGTATTCCTTATAGCTTACCGCAATCCTTTACCCCATATAGGGGCTTGTTCCCACATCCAGAAGGATTTCTTCCCTTGTAAGGAAAGAAGGCCTAGTGGCTGATCCATAAGCTGATCCAAAGGGTTGTTGTGAAGTATTTTCTCCGGACGTGATTCCTTCTCCATTATGAACCCTAAGTTCATGAAATCTCTGAAGGGTTAGGGGTAACAAGTCCATAGTGTCTGCCATACTCTCTTCTTCTCTTGGCTGGTCTGATTTATTTTCTATCCTCTGATAGCAAGTGAAACCCTTGTTGCCTTCTTCCATGAAACCCTCAAGATGGGAAGATTGAACCTCTAATATCACTCTAATGTCTCTTTCTACGGCTGAAACTGAAAAACAAGGAAATAGCACAAACCCCAAGTGAAGTAAATTTTGATTTTTATAACAAACTGAAATTTGGAACAGCAGTGAACAACAACTTGCAAAGACTGAAAATTCAACCAAATATCACCTTAGAAATCATCCACAACATAGATGAACACTTACAAAATATTTTGGGAAACTTTTCACCATAAAATCCAATGAAATACTCAGCTGGAAATTTAATTATAAACAGCAGAAACGCAACCAAGAGAAAGGATCAAAAATGGAATCTCCAAACCCCAACAATGGCGAAATATGATAGAAACCAGCCTTATAAATTAGGCCAAATCTGAATATCAAAGAACGATGAAATTTTGTGCCCTAGAAGGCTTGCAAATTATCTTCTATGCCATTCACTCCCTAGGAGAAGGGCTCTAAATAGTATTAAAACCCTTGAAATCACTCCTTGATACCCTAGATGCAAACCAACAAGATGGTTTTCAATGAAATTCTTCAACACCACCAAATTGAAGGGTTTTCGTCCTCCTTGGATGCCAAACTAATGGATTGTCACCCATTAGTGGAATGGACATAGAGCAATCAACCCTAGAGACCAAGTATAAAGTGTAAATACCAAAAGTGATGTGCAAATGAGCCTCTAAGACTCCTCTTATATCCTTTGGTTGGCGCCAAGATTCATAAGGTGTAGACCGACCTCTTAAGCTTGCTTTATCTTCTGTTTCTATGCTGGAAACTCTCCAACCTTGCCGACTTCTTAAGGAGCTTATTTTATCTTTTTTATTTCATGTTGGGAGCATTATAACCCAACTGACCTACCTAAGGGAGTAAAACACTAAACAAAAACATTAATAACAATAAAAATAAATAAAAACGAAACCCAAGGACTTCCCTTGTGCAATTTCTTCTTGGCCATGGGAAGAGAAATGGCCAGAAGTCCTCAATTGGTGCTAGTTAGAAAAAGGTGACATTACACATTTACATTTTTTCCCCAAGTGTTTATGAAGATATAGAATTTTGAAGTTTCAGCTATTTTTTAGCTTTAATTAATTCTAGCAGTCTGTAATTTATGGTTGAAGCATTTGTTTGGCATGATTTTTTCAAGGGTTTCATGTTGATGAGTTTCTAAAAATTTGTCTGGAAAAGGCAAAATTCTGAATTTACCTTAGGTCGCTTAGGGCTTGGTCGACCTCAAACAGGTCGTTGCCCTAGTTCTTGAATAAAATCAAATTGTTGTCACAAAAATCAGATTCTCTTCATGTGGTTGTCATCATTTCTAGCAATGTTCCATTAGGGTTTGGGGAAAATCCAAATTCCTCAAATTTGAGCCTAAAAGGAACATTACAGTGGTATAAAAGCCCAAGATCTAGCCACCTAAGGGTTAACCATGTGCAAGAAGATCTGTAATGTCTCTTTTTCCCACCTAAGAGTTGGAAATTGGTCTTCTTGCCATTCCTTCTCCATGGCAAAGAAGAAAAAATGAAGGAGAAGACCCTTGAGCACTTCATAATATATTTTATCTAATATTATAATGTTTTCTTTAGTGTTCTTTTGTTCTTTACAGATCGCCCTTGTCTAAACAAGTTTTGGCGCCAAAGGAAAGATATAAAAGGAGAAGAGAGAGTTCATTTGCATCTAGCTTGGCGTATTTTCTTTGTACTTGGCAAAAGAGAGCTTGTTGCTCCTTAGTCATCCACTTGGGGATGAAAACCCTCATGTGAGGCCTTGTTTAAGGACGAAAACCCTGAATTTGGCTTGGGTGAAAGACAAAAACCCTTCATCACCATTTGGCATTGAAAAGGGAAGCTGATTTGAAGCTCTTTTTTGGCATTTTGTAATGTCCCATTTTTTGGGGACATTTACAAAGAGGAAGAATTGAAAACATTCAACCCATTTTCTCTACCTGTGGGTTCGAGGATGAAGGTAGGGGATTGTTTTGAAATGTTTGTTGTCTGTTATTTGCATTGTAACCCCATGGCATGCCTAGCACTACAAGTGGGAGCCTCTAGTTAGTTTTAAAAAGTGCACATAGGTTAGTTACTTTTTATTGTTTAATTAGAAAATAATAAAGTGCACATAAAGTTGGTCTTTTAATATTTTACTTAAATTTTATTAGTTTTCCCTCCAAAAAGGAAAAGGTCGGCCATTTGAATGTTGCACCCCTTGTCTTATAAAAGGAGGTTGCATGGCCATCATTTGGTATGTTGATTTGATCATTTATGTCTCTCCATGCTCAGAGAAATGGGATGTATGCCCTAGTTTTTCATTGTGCTCTCTCTCATTCGATTTGGGATTGAAGTAGATCTGCTTTTGAAGACTGTGTCATTGAAAATTTGAAGACTTGATATTTATTTTTGCCATTTTGGAAAGTGGCGACTTCGCTGGAAACTTCTGTTGCATTTCTGGAAAAATTTGTTGGTTGGAATTTAATGAATTTATGTTCTTTGGAAAGCTCTTTGTCTAAGCTTTCGAACAAGCGTAATTTCATGTCAAAATTCCAAGTATTGCTCAAGATATGAATTTATGAAGATTTTGTTATTTACCTAATTTCCCATAATTAGGGCAGCGACTTGTTTTAGAGTTTCAGGTGGCTTTTTTGTTAGGAAATTATTATAGTGCTCACGTAATTGTTAGATGGTTATAACAATATAGTTTGTTATTATGTTACCTGTGACTATTTCAGGGTATACGTTCCTATTTACTAGGAAGTTGTTGTGTTATATCCTTGGCGATATAATAGCCTATCTATTGTACGTTGAATATAATGGAGAATATTGAATATCATTCTTGGTTATTTGTTTAGCGTCTCTCTTTGATCTCGCTGCAAATTCTGATGTGATATTTTCATTTGGTATTAGAGCGATCTTAGTCCCTTTCGTGCGATGAGGTTGGTGTGAGAGTCCGTGAGGGGCTTTGTTCATACATTGCAATTGCCCCAACCGATGAGCAGATTATTGTTTAGGTATTAGAATAGCTGCGGGACTGTTTTTTTGTGATTTTGTTAGTATAGCACTCTATTTTGCTAACTCCATCTGCATATGTGGTGGATCATACGATCCTCTATTCATGCATCTCAATTCACGGCTTTTGTGTTACATTCTCAACTACATCAACCTACATGCTTCAGAGGAGGATCTCGAACGCTTGTGTTGGAAGTTTTCTTTTTTTTTTTTTTTTTCGGGGGGGGGGTGCAGAATCTGGCTCTAGCATCATAATTGGTGTCATTGAAGCATTTGCGCAGTCTTTAAGAGCTCGGTTAATCTACAACACTGTTACTATTTCCTTCGCACAGGCCCCCTATCGACTCAGTCCATTACAAGACCTGCACATTACCACGGCTCGGTAGCTCCCTCCACACACCTGCATTTACATTTGTGTTATCCCTCGCTAAAATAAAATCATCCGTCAGATGTGTGAGAACACTTAGGATGCAAAAAGGTGAAATAATGTGTATTGGTAAGAACTTATGGTTATTGGTAATGTAATTGAATTCTTTTCATAATTTTTTTAAACTTTAAGTTTGTTTATTAGATGATTTTAGGATATAAGTCAGTAGTCATTATTAGCACGTCTTGCTTTTCAATAAAAAATAAGTTGTTTCTATCGTTTTAGTGTAGAGGGTTGATTTTCCAAATTAGAGTCTAGTCGAAGTCTCTTTTATTTCTTTATCTTTGTAAGTTGGTTGTTATCGTCCAAATTAAAAAAATAGTATCAAAAGTGTTTAAATATTGGACATTATCCCAGTTACACATTGTCAAATTTTAAGTTTTTATTGTGGCATTCGAGTCAAAATATGTATTTACCATCAATGTATTAAAGTATGAGTCAATCTATTAGATCATGTTATATAATAACAAAGAGTCTTCGAGTTCAGTCATTTATGTTTAGTGTCATAAGAAGTGGTCAAGTGCATTTTCAATTGTCAAAGTGTATGTTGTGTCAAGAGTTAGAGTCAAAAATTGTAAAATATAGTCGTCATTGTCAAAAAGTAGTCAAAATATTGTAAAAGAGTCATTGCGTCAAAAATGAAGTCTTTCAATAAGATATGACCATAGTTAATAGTCATTATTAGTATAAAGTTGTCAAAAGATCTGAGTTGTCTTATGTCTCATAAGTAGTATTCTTGTCTTTTTTGTGTTGACAAAAGTGTCATAAAAAAATTTAAAAAAATTCCTTACGAACACATTTTCGGTGGAATCCGACGTTCGGGTACGGTATGTAATTATTGAGCCTCAATTCAATTTTCGTTGTGTTAATAGCATGACACTAGAGAATGGAGGCATCAGAAGTTGGAGGTCAATAAGCGACCTCTCATCAATCACCTACGATGGGCCCGCATCAAGGTTTGGTGACATTTTTTCAGTGTGCTTTCAGTTGCGTGTGGTGTGCGTCAAATTTCAGTGTGTAATGTTCATGATTTCTTGTTTTGCAGAATAAGTGAAAATTTCACATTGGGGGGTGAACATGATCCAATGTTCCATTTCCAGTTTTTTGTTTGTGTGTATGAGCAACAAATTTTCCTATGTTATTCCCTGCAGTGAGATGTGATGAGAGCTGATAATAGTCCTTGGCACATCATGATGTGGTTGTAGGTAAACTACTTAAAAACCTTCATTTGTGGTTTGTGGTAAACGAATTGCAAAACCACCATTCTTGGTTGTTGGTAATCCATTCGTAAAACCATTACTTTGTGGTTTGTGGTAAACCAATTGCAAAACCACCATTCTCGGTTTGTGGTCAACCGTTTGCAAAACCATCCTTGAGGTTTGTGAGCATCCTGTGAAAATCACCAGATCATGAGCATGTGCAAGTATAAGCCAGGTTTTCCCCATGTTTGCACTAAAGGGGGGAATGTTAGGAAATTATTATAGTGCTCACGTAATTGTAATATGGTTATAACAATATAGTTTGTTATTATGTTACCTGTGACTATTCCGGGGTATACGTTCCTATTTACTAGAAAGTTGTTTTGCTATATCCTTGGCTATATAATAGCCTATCTATTGTACGTTGAATATAATGGAAAATATTGAATATCATTCTTGGTTATTTATTTAGAATCTCTCTCTGATCTCGCTACAAATTCTAGTGTGTTATTTTCATTTCTAGCACAACATTCGTGGATGAAAAATTTAAAAATTGATCTCATAATTTTTTTTATAATTTGTGCTTCGTTTTGGGCTATGGTTGATAATTTTCGGATAAGTATTTTGCAAGTTATGACGGTTTAATGCTGCAGCTGTATTTCGGGATTTAAAAAGTAGGTTTTCCGTATTTTCGTGGTTTTCTTGCATCGAAAGTTGCTCCTCATTAGTATCTATCATTTCCCTTTCGTTTCATACAATTCGGAGTTGTAAATTAAAAGTTACAGAATTTTGAATATTTCAACCTAGGGTTTTGACGAACTTACTATAAATAGTAAGTTCCAAATTTCGGTGCTTTTGTTGAAGGTTTATGGTTGAAATATAAGATTCAGATTTTTATTTTCAGATTTGGCTAATTTTCTGGTTTGTTCCAAATTTGGGGACATTACAGTGGTGTCATAGGAACGATCTTGTGCACATGTGAGGGTTTGTGTTTTTAAATTTGAATCCAGGGATAAGAGATCCCGTGGAATCATGGAGTTGATGAGTAAACGTGAGTTGAAAGAAATGATCATTAGAGTTGAGAGGAAGCTTAAGCATCCACATCATTTAGAGGATGCCTTGCTCAAAGACTTGGAAGAAACAACGAATTGTTTGGCCATGATCAAACATTCAAATAAGTACATAGTTCATTCATTGATGATTCGGTTGATTGAGCCTAGGTTTTTGACACATGAAGATGTCAGAGTTAAAATTATGGTCATCACTTGCATTGATGAAGTCACAAGGATCACACCCCCTAATTTGCCCTATAGAGATGCCATCATGAGAGACATTTTCGAACACATGGTCAAAAGTTTCTAAGGCCTTTGGAACATCACAAGCCCTTATTTCGGTAAGAGGGTAAAAATTTTAGAGACTATGGAAAAGGTAAAATCTTGTGTATTGATGTTAGATCTAGATTGTGATGATCTCATCCTTCATATGTTCGAAGTATTCTTTAGGGTCATACAAGATAATCATTCAGAAAATATAGTGGTTGCAATGCAAACTATCATGTCCACGATATTAAATGAACATGAGGATGTTTCTCAACATTTCTTGTCTGTACTTGAGGAAGAAATGAAACAAGAGACATCATGTATTGCTCACACCTTGGCCAAAGGTGTCATGGACCAATGTTCAATCAAGTTGAAAACATATGGCAGCCATGTTTTTAGAAAAGGATATGGGTACAAATCTTCAAGGTGTGAGTTCCTTGGTGCATAATGATGATTTTTTGGTATCTAATGTTTACATAGAATGTGATTGCACAGAAAAATCAGATGTAAAAAATGAAGGACAGTCAACAAAATAGGGAAGTGTTAATAGAGAGATACCCCTCAACAAACAAAAATGCAAGTAGCTAACTCACTGGTCCATACATGTGTAGTAAAAAATAGTGAATGAAGGGCAGTCAATGTCACCATTGGGTGGTCAAACACACGCTTCAAAGGGGCAGCCAAGGGCAAGCCCTAATAAGATCCTGAAGAGGTTTATTTCACCATACTTTCCTCCACACAAAGGGCAACCACTTAACATCAACAAAAGGCAAGTCAACTATGTTGAGGTCATGGATTATTAAGAATTTGATTTTGATTTGGCTAATGAGGATGATGAAGTTGTTGTTGATGAGCATGAGCATAAGGAAGAAAGTGTGATAGAGGGAACCTTGGCATCATTTTCCGGAAATGCTAGAATTCACCTATTTCAAACAAGAGGTATGCTGCATGGCAAACCGGTGAGTGTTTTCATTGATAGTGGTGCTTCACATAATTTCATTGATGCAAGGTTGGTTGCAAATTTGGGTTTGAATCTTGAAAGATTCAAAGGCCTCAAGGTCTCCTTGGCAAATGGATCCATAATACTATGATGGTACAAGATTTCCCAAGGTCAATGGTTTTGCACATTGGGAGAATTCACTCTCAACCTAGAAAAGTAGCTCAAATACACCAAAGAAGGTGAGGAAATTGGAATCCAAGGTATAAGAACAAGTTTGCCTAATGATTTTGATTATTGACAATTTGCATAAGGAAGTTCCTTGCCGTGATCCATTTTGCATTCCTAGTAGTTGGATAGACTTTATTGCTGCTGTGCATAAGAAAAAATAGCCACCTCATGCTTTTTTTATAGATAACCTTGTTGGTACAAAGGATCAGAAAATTTCAGTTTCTCATGTCGTGACAAATTAGAAACATTTTATTCATGGACTAATAAAAAGAGTGCAGTTTAAGGGGGCTGCCAACAGTAATTTTCTAAGAGGGATCCAAATCAGTTAGAAACATGCAAGCGTGGGTTCGAGGGTATCTATATAACACCAAAATTCAAGGTAATGTCTGAATTTCTTATTTATGGCATTGATAAAAGGGTTCTTGTGTTGGTTGTCCAAGGATTGCATTCCTTAGGGGAATTTATGCAAAGTTACAAAACTATGAAGCCAAAACTTTTCCGTTAAGACAAAGGAATTATGCTTGAAGGTCTCACTCATGAAAATCCACAAGAGAGATCGGTTAAGGTGCTGGGAAAGGCCTTTAAAGTAGGCCAAATTGCATAGGTAGCAAGCTGCCATTGCTCAGACATGACAGAAATTAGGGGGCTGCAACTTCTTTACGGTAAGTTACAAGCTATTTTGGGTGAGTATGTTCATGTATTTGATGTGCTTCCTTATGAGATACTTCCGGATAGCGGTTTTTAGTATAGTATGGGGAAAAGTTTGGAACATGTTCATGAGCAAGAGGAGAGAGGTCAAGAGGTTGTTGAGGTAAGGAAGGAATATGATAAATAACATTTTATGGGGATGCTAATGCTTGCTTTCATAAATAAATTTATTGCTGGTCCGTACATTTTCAGATTGCTTTTTCATGATTTCACGTTGCTATGGGGATATGTTGACAAAAGGAAGTGGGAAATTTTGAGCATGGTTATTTTAGGAGTGTTTGAGGTACATAAAAATGCATTTCCAGCAGTCATATACTCATGGTTGGGGTCAAAAATCACATACTACAGCCAAGCACATGATTGTGGGTTCAAAGAAGATAAATTTTCAGAATTTGAAGAGACCAAAGTGATGAACTTCAACAACATGTGGTGCAGCCACCTGAGATTCCATCATGAGAATGAAGCTCATGAGTTGCTCATGTCATTATGGCATGAAAAAAGATCCACAAGAGTGTTGCTAAACACTCATGTTTTTTCTAATGTGTTTGCTTCATGTGCAGGATTGAAGACATGTGAAGAAAGACTGTTGTCCTATTCACTTCATGAGGGCATTATTGAGTGGGCAACCTTGGAACTTATCAAAGCACAGGCGAATTTTTATTCATCTCCCTATGATGAAGGCACTACTACTTCGAGTTCCTGTTATCCAAAATTCGCCCCCGGCAAATTTGGTCAGAGCAAACCCCGCACATAGAAAAAATATGAAGGGAAAACGTTTCAAACCTACGAGCTCACATTCCAGAATGAGGCAAAGGAAAACCAGAGGGCCAAAGATTCAAATTCGACTCTGCACAGGAAGAAATAGAAGAAACGGCCCTTTTGAGCGTTTCTATGTCTTAAATTTATTTAGCGGGTCGTAGGTAGACTCAACAATGATATTGCAGGGTCAGAAAAGAAGGGCAATGCCGCAGAGGAGCAAGGAGCAAGAAGGGGAAAAAATGGTGAAGCTTCGAAGTTTTCCGGGGTCGAAATAGTTCATAATGAGCCCAGAAATCGACTAAGTATGGAGGAGGCAGCAGAGAGAGCCACGTGTCTACACGGCGCTTCTCCAAAGTTGAAATCCAAAAAGAGAGGCTCGAACGAGCGTCGGCCTTCCACGTGTCCAGAGCCTCAAAAGTTGCACGGCCGTTGAAAAGTCTTCAACTAGAAAAGAAGGTGCCAGGTGTCGGATCGGCGCAAATCTGAAATGGGAGCCCATGGCAGAGACTCAAACAAGCGCCGCGTCTCCACATGTCCCAGGCCTAAACGGGGACAGGGTCAAATGGTCAAACAGAGTCAAAGGCAGACAGAGCGGGCCTCAAAAGTGGCTAAGTATAAAAGTGCAAGCAGAGAGCGCCAAGTGTCAGCCTGGCGCATTTCCAAGAGTTAGTCCGAAGGCGGAGCCCCAAAATGAGTGCCAGCCCTCCATGTAACCTAGAGTCCAAAAGGATAAGAGGGGTCGTTGATAAGTCCACTGTCATGTCCCCTTCTAGTTGACATCTCTCAGAGCAAAGGATTAGCCTATTATGCGACCCTCGTAGGCTGATAGGTTGGATAGGGGGTCATGTTGGAGTTTGGCTCAGTTTCAGTTGGCAGTATTTGATCAGTTGGCTTTCGTTCGGGCTCGTTCGGACACTTTTAGCCTGCATTGCTATTTTTAGCAGTATTCAGCACTCAGCGAGGGACCCCTGCTATTTTTAGCAATATGGATTGATCACGTGCAAAATCACTTCAGTGTTCGTCAGCTTCAGACGGTTTGTGCATTGGGTATATATCGAGAGAGATATTAATATTTAATTGATTTAATTAAATATTAATGGTGGGAGCATTATAATATAAAGTTATAATATTTTATTATAACTTAAGTGATTTCAGTGAAGGGGTCGCCCATCATCAAAAAGGGGCCATTCTTGATGAATATATTTTATTATTAAAATTTGGCTGGAGACTATTGAAAGATTAAAATTAAAAGTTCGAATTATTTTTTAATGATTTCCTATTATTGAGGAATTCGCACTTTTCATGAGTATAAGCCATTTGCTTGGGAAGAAGAAAATTATTATTATTTGGGAATAAAAAAATTGATCAAGTCTGAGCAGAGCACAGGAGCCTAGGGTTTCACTCTCGAAACATTGGGGAACGAGCCATCTCCAGTGAGTGCAATTCAGAGGGTGTGAAATATCATCCGATTTATTGCCAGGCAGAGGGATTTCTTCATCCAGAAGAAATTACAGAGCTTCACATTGAGTCAAAATTATAGGGTCTTGGATAGCAAGTTGTCCGGAGAGGTTTCTTACATCAAGGCGCCAACTTCCATAAGATCTGGAGATCTAGAGAATAGCCGTACTCTTATTTATTATTTGCTGCTATACCAGATCAAGGGTTTTCTCATTTCTGCTGCAAATACCAGGTTATTCATTGTTGCTGTACCAGATCAAGGGTTTTCTCATTTCTGCTACAAATACCAGGTTATTATTGTTGTTGTACCAGATCAAGGGTTTTCTCATTTCTGCTGCAAATACCAGGTTCTCCAATAAAAATCATTGTCTTTTATATTGCATGCTAGTGGATCTAAATTGTAATCATCTCAGAAAATTGATAAAAAAAAGACTGACATCACTATTAGCCATAGAATATATTGTTTCAGATTTGATTTACTTTTATAGTATTTATTCTCTATTTCTTGCAAAATCACTTTATTGCATTTGTGCCCAAAAACTGCAAAAACAAACAAAAACACAATCAAAATCAGAATCAGGGGGAAACAAGGGTTTCTACATCCACAGACCTGCAGAGGCTGCCAAGTGTCAACTCGACACTCCTCCAAATGCAAATTTTGAATCAGGCTTTCAAGCAAGCGCAGGGCCGTCACGTGTCCATATCAAAAAGGGGCAGAGTTGGTTGAATAGTCAATGCATAGGCCAAGCCGGCGGAGGCTGTCAAGTGTCTAAATGGCACTAATTCAAAGTTAAATCCAGAAAAGGGTTTCCAAACAAGTGTGGTGCCGCCACGTGTCCTAGGTCAAAGCAGGCCGCCAAGGGAAAAGTTGGTTTTTTGCCCCTTACCCCCAAAAGGTGTAAAAGTTACAAAATAGGCCGCGACTCTGCCAAGGGAAAAAGTCAGAATTTGAGCCCGAGTCAAACCAAAGCGGGGAGTCGGAGGAAAAGGTGAAAATTTTCCTTTTGACAAAAAGGCACAGAGGAAAAAATTGAAGCGCATCTCCCCAGCCAACCAAAGGGTGCCACGTATCCAAGCGGAGCTTCGGGGTCGCGGGAGTTTTTTCAGTTTTGCATTTTTTGCGCAAAAAAGCAAAAAAGATGAATTGCGAACCCATGAGCCCGATTTTTGCTCTAAAAGGGGTGCCACGTGTCCCATATTAAAGAAGGGGCCCATTTTTCAAACTAGTTTTCCTGGACCTTTGTACGCACTCGATACAAACTTCAAAAGGGCATATCTTTCGACTCAGGGCTCGAAATATAACAAATCTGACACCATTGGAAGCGTCTTGTCGTCCTCTACGCCATGGAAACATAAAAAATCATTTTTGCAGGCCCTGGTAGGTGAAAAAATGGAGAAACGTCTTCGGGCCTTTAATGCAGGATCTTCTTGCCTCAACAACCAAATCAGAGTCAATCTAATCGTCTATTTACTCCTTCGAGGCGCCGAATAAGAAAATGATACAATCAAGACAGATTTGGGGGCAGATCTTGTGGAGGGCATTGATGGCAGTGGTTGAGCTCAAACTAGTTTTTTCACTCTTCTCTCTTTCTCCCCTCTGTACTGAGTCTATAAAAGAAGGGTCGGGGCTTATTGTAAAGTTGTTGTTCGTTTTCCTCTCTGCCTCCCCTCCTTTTCTTCCTTAGGGTCGAAATGGAGTTGGAACCTCTTCCCCTACTCTGTAATGGCGTTTTTTTGCCTCTTGCCCGTGAAATGGTGCACTGTGTAAATCTGGAGCAATAAAAACATGTTTTTGTGATCCATCCTTTGCTCCTTTTTGGTTGTTTCTTCTTGCCTTTCATTGTTGCAGAGCATCTGTGCATGTTTTAATGTCATTTGCAGGTTTTGGAGCTGTGTTTTTAGGGATTTTGGAACATTTTCTGTGTGAAGTCCATCTCTTGTATGTGATGCACTTGTCCATCCTCTCCATTGCTCACCTCTCTTTGTTTCCATGGCAGTTTTGATAAATGATCAACATTTTCCTTCTCTAGTGTATCACCGTTTTAGTGTAGGCTCTGTTTTTTCCAGTTTTTTTTCTCTCCTTGTCTCCTTGGAAGTTAGATTAGGATTAGATTACCTTGCCTGCACTGGAATAGCTTGTGGCAGGTAGTTTAGGAAGAGGAACTAGCCTTCTCTAGAGAGTTTTCCCATTTGCAAGGTCCCACACCTTGGGGAAAGTTCAATGTTATACGGATCACACCAAATGACTCTGCCCTAGAAAAACTTGGCGTATTTTCTCTATACTTAGTAAAAGAGAGCTTGTTGCTCCTGAGTCATCCACTTGGGGACGAAAACCCTCATGTGAGGCCTTGTTGAAGGACGAAAACCCTCATGTGAGGCCTTGTTGAAGGACAAAAACCCTTCATTTGGCTTGGGTGAAAGACGAAAACCCTTCATCACCATTTAGAATTGAAGAAGGATGTTGATTTGAAGATCTTTTTGGCATTTCCAGCAGTTATACTATATTTTTAGGGTGGAGCGACCTACCTAGGGTAGGGTTTGAAGACATTGGCAAGGAATTTGATAAATCTGGTTTTGTAATCTTATTTGTCATATTTTTAAATGTCGGAATCTTGAGTTGCAAGATTTTTGGAGACTTCTATATCTATATTTCATAATTAATCCGTGGCTGCAATTTTTAGAGTGTCTTTCATTTCCAACAGTGTGTTTTCAGTGTTTGTTGGTTATATTGGCTTCTACAAATTCTAAATATCATATATAAAATATTGGCAAGTTGTGTGGTGTTGTTTTGTGGTGTTTTTGGCATCTTTTTGGGCAAGAATAAGTCGTTGGTTTTGTATTCAATCTGCTGCAATTTTCAGTTTTAGATTTGCATATATATTATTTTGATAAAACCCTCAAAAGGGTTATTACAGTAGTATCAGAGCATGGATTCTAAAAGACCTAGGGTTTCAATGGACAGATGGATGAAGGTGCAACAAGGTATTTTCAAAGAAGATCCTAGGGTTTCGAAAGTCAACAAGGTAGTAACTCTCTTTGAGGAATATCAACCTCTTCCGGAGAAGATCCGTGATGCCCTAACATTTCAGAGTTCATAAATTTGGAAACAAAAAGAGTGGGCATTAGAACTCGGTCTAAGCCCCGTGGCATGCACAAGCATTTTGGAGAAAATAACCCTACCCTAAGGGGAAAGAACTCCACCTTGTTAGCCAAGCAAGGAGTGGCTACGAAGCTTTCTGAAGAAGAGATCATAACTCCATGTTCGTTGGAAGATGATGGGCATGCTTATTTCCCTAAGGACAAGAAATATGTTGTTAAATTGCAGCAGCAAGTCATTGACATGGGGCAGCCCTTGGGAGGGTAAAAAACCTCCAATCCTCTTGCCATACTTATCACTTGGATGGGTCTTCTAACAACACCTTGGTGACACAAGGGTTTAATGAAATTGAGGAACACAGTATTCCATATTTTTGCACCATGGAAGAAAAAGAGACGTGAAGAATGATTTAGCCCCTACCTCCATTATTACTCCAGATGGTCAGCATGGTGAAGTAAGTATTGATCATTGTTTGACAAATAATGGTGATATTTTTGCATTTGATGAATTTATAGATGAAAGGGGGGGTTGTGAACAAGAAGAGGCATTGATAGGGACGGATGGAACCCATTTCCCAAGTGGAAATGATAAAAGTCAGCTCGCTGGTCCGTTTATAACAGCGGAAAATAGAGAGCCCAAAGACAGAATTAAACTTGGGTAAGAGCCACCAAGATATCCCAAGTACATGTCAACAAGGTATGATAATTGTGCAAAGGGAGAAAGCTCCAAATATCGAAAAGGATGAGGGAAAAAAGGATGGAAATCATGTTGCAGGTCCAAGGATCACAATAGATGGAGCTGCTGGTCTGTACATAACAGCAATGAAAGGAAGGCCATTCCAGGGAAATTTCAGTCTTAGGAAAGCTCAAAGACATGGGAGAATGGTCAAACAAGCATCAAGTAAAGTTATAGTGAAGGTAACCACCCGGAAAGCGAAAAATCATGAAAGTAAGGTGTCTTTGAAATATTGTTTGCATGCTGATTTAAACTCAGAAATTCTAAGTGTTATGGGCAGCCCCCGGCATAGAGGTATTTCAGTCTTTGTCTATGCGTCATTTCAAATTTTCTACCATGAACGGATGGTTAGGACTACTCATACTTCATATATGTTGTGTCATCTTTTGTCACCAATGATTGAACACCTTTGTGCACATCTTACTTCATGGGGTAAGGAGCCTCATAAGTGGTTAACCCCTGATCCCATAATAATGAGAAAGCTAGAAAGAATGGAGTGGATGGGCAGCATTCTTAGTATGAGATATGGCACACATCACCCACCCCGGGTGAAGAGTCTTCTTCATGACCTAAGGGATACCATGCTTATAGAAAATGGCAATATGCATCAGTTTATTGGAGAAGAATTAGCAAGGAGGATGGAGCCAAACAAAGCTGGTTTCAAAGGATTCTGGATCACCATAATTTATGGAGCATGTACTCTTTACACAAGGAAGATACCACAGCTAGTTATCCCCATGAAAAGGTATGAGTTTTGCATTGATTTCCTTGTTTTAAGTTCAGCTAAGGAACTTATAGTTCTTGGGGTTCAAGAGATCCAAACTTTGGAGGAATTAACCCTCAAAATCCACAAGAAAGGATTGAAGTGCCACCCACAAAATGAAGAAGTAAGAAATTTTGAAATCAGCCATGGAAATGGTAGTCATGTTAAGCAAGGAAAATCTGATTTTATTTCATTACTAGCAGTAAAGAGAGGACTGATTTTAGCTGATAATACAAAGAGGAATGTTGCAAACAACGTCATAAGAAGGATAAAGAATGAAGGGAAAATGAAACATAGTCATTGGAGCAATCACATCCATACATGTGCAAAGAAAGATGGCACACTTCTCACATATCTTACAATGAATATAACAGCTGATTGCATATTCTCAGTTCCTCTAGAGCCATTTTCAGTTTCTACCACTTACCAATCATATGTGGACCTCACACTCGGTAAGTACTTAAAGGAAGTGGTGCTTGTTTCTTTTGATGATGTCTTGAGATATAGCAAAGCATGGGTGAAGCTTCTACAGCACCTTAACATAATAATGAGTGCTTTAGGACATCGGTCTTTACTTGCAAAGAAATTTAAATGTGGATTTGGTTGGAGCAAAATGCTGCACCAAGGGTATATCATAGAACCTCGAGGGGTACATGTGGAACAACAAAGGATACACTCCATACTTGGTTGGCATCCTCCCATCTCCATTTCACAACTCAAAAAGGTAATGTATTCATGCCAAATGTTTGTTGTACCTGTTTCTTCTTTTACATTTATGGTGGAAATCGATGCATATAGTGAAGGAATAGGGGCTGTTCTAATGCAAATTCAGCATCTTGTTGCATTGGGAAACATGAGCAGAATCTTCACAACTATGATGAGAAGATGATGGCCATTATGCATGACTTGGTCAAATTGAGGCCATATCTTGTTGATGGGTCATCAATGTACAAGTTTTTGGGTTTTGACATCAAATATGTTAAGAACAAAAACACTGTTGCAGCGGATGCCTCAGCTCTTCATGGGAATCAAGAAGGGTCTTCACAGGAAGAAGTTGAGGACTTGGACAAGCTAAAATTATATGGGGTTTCAGCTGAAGAAGGTTTGTTTGTGGTGCTTGTTTGGGTACCTAATGCTTCTACATTTATCATACTACTAAAGCTCACATGGCTTTATATTTGCATCATTTTTATGCTGCTAATCACAATAATTTCAGTCATGAACAGCGGTGTCCATGCACCATTTAAGAAGGTTTCTTTGCATGACAAGGATAGTGGTAAAGCTCCACCAGTGAAGACACTTCCCCAAGTCACCCTAGTGCTAAATTGGATGGAATTCCAGGTTACTTACTGCTGTCTTGATTTATTTCCAGTCTACATGCAAGCTATGTTGCATATGGTTCTCATGATCCGGATGGAAGGCTCCATTGAGGGTGTACATGTGGGTGTGGGTGATGGAATGAGTAGACTCCAAGCATTTCAATTTGACATTGAATATGTGAAAGGGAAGCAAAATGTGCTTGCGGATGCCTTGTCTAGGATGCCACCTTCACCAATGGGAGATGAAAAACTTTAAAAGAAAGAAGAAGAAGTTGGGGCAGCGGATGCAATGAGTTTGCAATTGCTTGGGGACAAGCAATTTTGGGGAGGGAGGACTGTAATGTCCCTTTTTCCCACCTAAAAGCTGGAAATTGGTCTTCTTGTCATTCCTTCTCCATGGCAAAGAAGAAGAAGACGGAGGAGAATCTTGAACTTCTATTTTGTATTATTCTTCTAATATTTTATAATTTCTTTTAGAGTTTTCCCCTCTTAATGAGATCGACTGGGTTTAATGTCTTTAATAAGGCTTAATGAAATATCTATAATTGTTCTATTAGAGGTCGACCTTTTCTAATTGAGCATTGGCACCAGAAAGGAAAGATATAAAAGGAGATTAGACAGAGTTCATTTGCATCTAGCTTGGCATATTTTCTCTATACTTGGTAAAAGAGAGCTTGTTGCTCCTTAGTCATCCACTTGGGGATGAAAATCCTCATGTGAGGCCTTGTTGAAGGACGAAAACCCTTCATTTGGCATGGGTGAAGGACGAAAACGCTTCATCACCATTTGGCATTGAAGAAGGAAGAGGAATTGAAGATCTTTTTGGTATTTCCAGCAGTTATACTATATTTCTAGGGTGGAGCGACCTACCTAGGGTGGCGTTTGAAGACATTGGCAAGGAATTTGATAAATCTGGTTTTGTAATCTTATTTGCCATATTTTTAAAGGCCGGAATCTTGAGTTGCATGATTTTTGGAGACTTCTATATCTATATTTCATAATTAATTCGTGGCTGCAATTTTCAGTGTGTATTTCATTTCCAGCAGTGTGTTTTCAGTGTCTGTTGCTCATATTGGCTTCTAAAAATTCCAAATATCATTTATAAAATATTGGCAAGTTGTGAGGTGTTGTTTTGTGGTGTTTTTGGCATCTTTTTGGGCAAGAATAAGTCGCTGGTTTTGTATTCAGTCTGCTGCAATTTTCAGTTTCAAATTTGCATATATATTATTTTGATAAAACCCTCAAAAAGGGTTATTACAAGATCACAAGGAGTACATTTGCTATCAAAGGAAGGGTACGTAGAATTCAAGGCAGCCACTTGAGATGGATAGTATGGGCCACGGAGATTCCGTATAAGCTGAGTTGAGCGGACTTTGTAATGATGATAGGGTTGAGTGGTTTGCCTTAGGGCAAAAAAGATTGGCGAATAAGATGGCACTGTTGATCCATGCCATGCAAAACCTAAATGGTGAAGGAAGCTCTTCAAGGTCAAGCAATAATAGTCAGCCACCAAGAATCGTGAGTGATTCTTTTAGGTCATTCCGGTCTACCTTCCTCCTAAGAAAGGAAGTCATACTGGTGGTTGAAACGCTGCATTCAATGGGTCGTAACATTGCAAACAGCTACGAGGAGTATAGGGATCTTCCAAAGAATATTCGTGATGCCATATCACTTGCTAAGAACATAAGGATGAAGAATGGTAGAGTGGGAATTGGACCAAGATATAAACCCTGAGCTATGCCCAAGGAAGACGGGAAATATGTTCCAGCCTTAGAGGGGAAAAATCCCTCCATTGTAATCAAGGAAGAGGAAGAACACTTGAAGTTGTTGGGCATTGCGAGGGAGCAACCGATAGAAGCCCTAAAAGTATCTATCACTCTTCCTAAGGATGAGCCATTAATTGATTTTCAAGACAACAATGTGGAGGGGCATGCGTTTGGTGAAAAACCATGGAGCATGAGCCCAAGAAAGAAGGGAAATATGATGCGCCGAATTGTGGAGGGGAATTGATGGTTGAAGCCCAATCTCCGGGTGATGATGAGAATACTCATCTTCCTCGAATTTTCAAAACAACAGTTCACAAGAGACAAGTTGATGGTGTTCATGACTTTGGCAAGAACCACGAAGAGGCTCCATGCATGTGCCAACGAATTATCGATGAAGTAAAGGTGGGAAGTGCTTCACTAGTTGAAAATGAAGAGATCTCAACCAACCTTCATTCGGAAAAAGAAGAGGAACAAGTTGACGACAGCCCAAGATATGATAGTGAAAATCACATTTTAATTATTTGGTCTCCTCCTATGTCGCTGCCATACTTGTTTCATCATGGGCAGCTTGTTGAAAAAAATGAGTCTATGTCAAGTTTGATGCTTCCTAGTATAGTGGAAAAGGGTACATACATCCTTTGAGTTACAAAAAAGATAAAGTCTTCAATAGGTTCCATGCTACTATAGCTAGTTAGTGCTTCATTTTTTGCATATTGTTAGAAAGAATTTTTATGAGCAATCATATGGAGTTTGTTGTGCATTTGAACTCCCTTGTGAAGGATGAGATGCTACAAGATGGCCTCATCATCCCTTGCACCAAGAGTTTCCACTTCCAACAACTCAAGCTCACCTTGGGAAAGCACATGGTAAGTGGTGATTTCTATGTGAATTGTAATGAAGATACGGATTTGGTACCTGGAGTGCCCTGGCTACACTCTTTCGGTAAATTTACCCAAGACTACAAAACCATGGAATTAAGGTTCAAGCTTGATGGCCAAGAGGTTGTGCTTTCAGGAATGACAAATAGGATTCCTTAAGTTGCTACAGCCAAGAGGAGGGGAAGAACTTGCGGAAGAAGGTAAGACATATGGACAACACATAATGAGTTTAAACCTACAATTTTATTTTCAAAACAACAATCATGTTATAAGGATTTTGAATTCCTAATTTATAAGCAAACTCTTCGAGAAAGTGCTCTAATAGAAATAAAAGTCGAGCTCATGAATTTTGTGTTTGAAATTGAGTGGGATGGTTGTTATCATGTTGTTCCGCGCATTGTAACTCGGCTGGGATTTGGAAGTATGATTGAAAGTAGTGGGCATCTTGATTTGTGGGATTTCAAGCATGTTGTCATGAGCTTTTGTGTTGCTTTCATAGACATTTCTGGCCTCCTTTCAAGCAGGAGAGTTTCCAGCCATTATCATCTTGCTTTTAGGTAAGGAAATTCATGGATATAGCTGTGTTTGGGACAACATGGTTGGATCTTTGGGATTCCATCATTTGAATGAAAATCATGACGAGAATACAAGCCATGACAGAGAGATGGCTTCCATACCTACGAGGCATAAAGAAATGATTTTGCGAGCTCTTGTTTCTTTTAATGTATTTGTTCTTTGAGTAGGCACAATAATAAAGAAGAGCCAACAGCTGAATTTGTTATCCACTGGACTATATGGTGAAGAATATGGGACTACAGCTGAAGATGAAGATGCCATAATGGAGGATGGCGAGTTTTTGATTGCAAAAGGTTTCATTTTGCATAGAAATAGAGTGCCTCCAATACTTGGCCCAACCTAGGACAGCGGGAAGAGGGCAGCCTAGACCACCTTTTGGGCAGCCAAGCAGGTCATTACATCAAGGTAACTCTAGGCGTTTGACTTTCGATCAGTTTTGCATGATGCTCAATTTTGCCTTTCCAAGTTTTCCGTTGAGTGAAAAATGCAATCAAGAGTTGGGGAATGGGGTGTTATCTACCCCAAGTGAGAAAGGAAGTGTTTTTATGGCAGCCATGAGTCAAACAAACATCATTGATATTTCTGTCATCATTTCTAGCAGCGCCCACCTAATTTCAGTTGTATTTCTATGTTGAACGGAAACGGAAACGGGTACGAAACGCAAAAACGGCAATTTTCAAAAAACCTTATGGGAAACGTCTGTACAATATATTATTAAAAATGTGTGTGTGTGTGTGTGTGTGGATAGTACTCATTTTAAAATTTTACTCCATACACCATAAGAGATAAGTATAACTGATAAAACACTCAAAATATTTTGTATTCATTGAAATAATACATTATTATTATGTATACTTATCTCTGGGAGACTAGGACGTTTCGAAGGAGTTTCCGTTTTGGAAACGTTTCAGAAACGAAACGGGGGGCCCTAGGCATTTCCTTGTAACAGAGTTGTATTTGTATTTGGGAATATGGAGTGTTCTTCCATTTTAGTTGACAAGGATGGAACGAAGAATGAGGATGCCACATTGGGACATGGGTTAGCTTGTCAAGCTGTTGATTATTCAACAGTTTGGAAGGCTTTTTTTACAATTGAGTATGCAAAGGAAGAAGCTGATACTGCTATTTTGGAAGTTGAGGATGAAGATGATAGAATTGAAGCAGCACCTGATCTCTTCTTCAAGGCAACTTTAAAACCTCACGGGCCACCAAAGAACGTCATTAATGAGAGGGACAGTAGGTGTATGAGCTTGTTTTTACAAGAGCTCTTTCATTTGACCAGCATAGGATTCAGGGTTTTTGAGCACTACAGTATGCTTCATCTATTGGGCATAGTACTTGGGCATGTGAACTTCCATTTCCTTGAGGGCAAGCAAATTTGGGAGGGGAGGACTATAATGTCCACTTTTCTAAAATAAAATAATTAATAATATTTTAAGTTGGGCCCAGTCAATTCTCCATTTTAGGAGCAACTCAATATTATTATTAATATAAATGTATTTTAAATACTCATTTCTTTTGTTGCCAAAAAGGATAAGAAATAAAAAGGAGATGGAATGGGAAAAAGAAAAGAAAAAAGAAACTTATATTTTTGTAAAGAGGTCAGTCTTTGGAGTGCATGCTTGAAGATAAAGGAGAAACATGTCTCCTAGGGAGGTCACTCATGCGGATCATGTTTTAGAGATTTAGCACCACATATGAGCTATATAAGGGGTTCGCATGGCTCATTTGTGCATCATCATCTTGTGAATTATATACCTCTCTTTTGGAAATTGGAGCATTGAGCTCTTATTTTCAGCCTTTGAGGACGAAAACCCTCATTTGTTGCATTGGTGGCTTCATCCAAGAGTCGCATTTGGGATTCAAAATTGAGAATTTTAGAACAAGGGTTTCCATCAGTGCTAGGGCACACCCTTTTGGAGCTGCCACATTCATTTCCAACTTGATCTACCCATTCGGAAATTTCAGAAACACTTTTCAATGGGTTTCTATGGTTTGAAAATTTTGATTCTAATTTTATTGGATAGTTATTTTTTTTATCATTTTGAGCTACATTTGCATTTTTCTCCAACTATTTATGGAAATATGGAATTTTTAAATTTCAGTTGTTTTTGAGCATTAATTAATTCCAACAGTCTATAATTTATGGTTGAAGCATTTATTTTACATGACTTCATCAAGGGTCTCATGTTTTTTGATGAATTTCTGAAAAATTGTGTGGAAAAGGCAAAAATCTGAATTTACCCTAGGTCGCTTAGTGTTTGCTGGAATCTAAAACAGGTCATTGCCGTGGTTCTTGCATAAAATCAGATTGTTGTCATCAAAAACATATTCTCTACATGTGGTTGCTATCATTTCCGGCAATGTTCCTTTAGGGTTTGGGGAAAATTCAAATTCCTCAAATTTGAACCTGAAATGGATATTACATTCTAGAGGAGTGTTTGGTTGCAAACCAAAAAGACAGCCATATGGTCTAGCATGAGATGTTCAGTTTTGTGAACAAGATGTATAGATTCTGGGTGGAAAACGGGCATACGATCCTCTATTTGGTTGGGCATATGTTGGCGCAATATTGACGCACGGTTGTCGTCGAGCGCATGGAGGAAGAGTGTACGATGGATGGGTTAGGGGAACATGAAGGGCATATGGTAGTGTCCTTCATTTGACGTATGGTTCTATCGATATGCAGCACCTCTTAAATCATAATTTTTTGTTTTTAATAATGATTGTACCTTTATTTTTCTATCATTTATCTTGTTGCTACATGGGTACCAATAGCTCAATTTCTTTATTGGTTGTACGTACAAGCTCAACATCAAACATATTGATATTCTCCATCCTTAATTGATATAATTCTAATATGGACCCAAACATTCCACTTCTACAATTTGTACTATCAAAATTTGCTAGTTGTTTAGCCCAAATATAGATGTAAATTTTTTCAAGCTTTATTTCCCATCAACAATTACTTTTTGATATAAACACACCAAACTTGAAATTCTTGTGCCTTCAATATTTATTATGCCCATGCTTCCTCCATCTTTTTAGAAGTGGATTTAAAATTCATATGCCTTTAGTATTGGTCACGACAACACTTCCTCTACCTTGACATAGTCTTAATCAGCCATTGTTCAAGAACTTTGATGATCTAAGGTGAGCATATTTGTACCCAACCATACTTTTAAAATAGTTCATGCTTCCAGAAGTCATACTTCAACTTCCAATATAATTTTATCTTTAGAACTTGCGTGCATGCTCACTGTAGTTGGCTCTTTGAACTTCATGTCAACCTAAGTCACCGCATTCGAATTCGTGATTGAATTCGCCGAGGATAAAATTCATTAAAAATTCGATGTTAAAAAAATGAGCAATAAAATTCGTGATTAAATTCAATTAAAAGAAATATAATTCCAAATTAAATATTCAAAAAAATTATCATATATTAAATAAATTATATTTTAAACCTATAAAATTAATATACATTTATAATGTTTAATAAACTACAACACGTTTCTACAATATACATTAACGTTTTTATCGTAGTAATTAAGTGTGCTTATTATACTACAATAAAAAAGGAGACTCCATAAAGGAGCACATTTAAAAAATTAGAAAATTAATAAACTATAATAAATTAATAATTTATGAATTATATAAAGTGTAGAAAATAAATATTAAAGTTATAAATATATAAAATTAATAATACCAAAACAAACATTAATAATTAAATTAAACCTATCGAAAGCTTCACGGAAAGCTTCGCAGAAATCTTCTTGATTTTGCACATGTTTATTCTTCAACTTCACTTCACAAAAAACCAGAATAGGTTAACGGCTTCACGAAACAATTCAAGACTTCACAAAAACCCTTCGAGACTTCACAGAAAATTATTCAGACTTCACAGAGACGAATTTAATGGCGAATTTCAATGTTTTTTTTCCCGCAGCTATAGATTCGACGATTTCTAGATTTAATGGATGAGGTTCGACGAATGCGGTGACTTAGATGTCAACTACTATTCCAAACTAGTGGGCCAACGTATCATCAAATGCAATGTCCCTTTCCGGACTGAAACTGAAAAACAAGGAATTAGCACAAACCCAAATTGATAGTAAACAAAATTTTATGCAAAAGCTAGGGCAACGACCTATTTTAGGTCCACAAAACCCTAAGCAACCTAGGTAAAATTCAGATTGTAGCCTTTCCCACACACAAATCTTCAAAACTACATCAACAACATGAAACACTTGATGAAATCATACAAAATAAATGTTTCAACAATAAATTACAAACTGTTGGAATTAATTATTGCTCAAAAACAACTGAAACTTCAAAATTCCATATCTTCATAAATACTTGGAGATAAAATGCAAATGATAGCTCAAATGGACCACAAAAATATCAGCTATCGAATAAAATTAGAAACAGATTTTTCCAACCACGAAAACCTATTGAAAATTGATCCTGAAATCTCCAAATGGGTAGATCAAGCTCGAAATGAATGTGGCAGCCCCAAAAAGCATGCCCAAGCTCGAAATGAATGTGGCATAGCACTGATAGAAACCCTTATTCCGAAATTATGAATTTTGAAGCTCAATTGTGACTCTTGGATGAAGTCACCAATGCAACAAATGACGGTTTCCGTCCCCAAGTGTTGTGACTATTGAGGGTTTTTCGTACCCACGGGATCCAATAAGCGTTTTCATCCTCAAAGGGTGAAAATGAGAGCTTAATGCTCCAATTTTCAAAAGAGAAGTACATAATTCACAAGATGATGATTACAATGAGCCCCAACATTTACTTGTATAACCTTTGTTTTCCTTTCTTTGTGGAGCGCTCAATGTAGGCCTCCTTAATTTTGTTTTAGCATTTATTTTTCCATCTTAAAGAGGGATGACCTCTCCCTTTTAGTAAACTAAAAATAATGAAAATAGGCTAAGGGTCTTTTTTCTACTTCAGTATTTAAAAATACCTTTTATTTTAATAATAAAATTATTATGTTGTCCCAAAACAAAGAATTAGTCTGCAGTGCCCACTTCCCTTCGACACCTTGTTATTAATTATGATATTGTCGACTATACTTATGGATATTATTATAGCTTTTGATTTGGCATGATGTTAGATGTTAGAGATCATGGACTGTTGTTGATTTCGATTCATATATGATGCATGTGGATTATTAGAGACATTTTATATTAATGTTGATATGTTGTTGACATGGTTTATATATATATATGTATATATATATATATATATATATATATATATATATATATGTTTTTTGGACATGTGATATTTCGTCATATTGAGTAGACCTTTGATAATTGAACTAATGTTGTGATCATTTTGACATGGATGAGATGTAGAATAGAAATGTTGCTAGAAATTGTAAATGATATCGTATTTTCCTAGATGATATTTGATTCATATATAGATGATTGTGAATTTATACTGTATATTTTATCCTAGATGTTTTGATGCGGCCATGAGGCCGAAGGAGGTGTTATGTGTTTTGCAGGTGTACATGTCACAACAAACATCGGGGGGATTGAAGACCAACCACATTGGAATTCTAGGTGAATTCAACAAGGGTCACCATGGCAACATATGTTTGTGTGTGTGTGTTTGAATCGTTGTTAGGGGGAAATTGTGACCAAGGGGTTATGTGTTGTATTTTGTTTAGTTTCTTTATTTTATTTTAGTATGTGATTTTAGTGATGTATTCTCCTTTTATTAATTACTTGATTTATGTCTGGATTGGTAAATTAATTATTTTACTAAACTAAATTATAAAAGGGTCAAAAGAATGCATTTATTAGACTTGATGGCTCTTGGTTTATGTGTTTTAAGTGATGTGTAAGTAACTTTGAGTGTGAAACACTCCACCTTCCCTTAAAAATTCGGATTTGTCCTTAGGGGCAAATTTTGGAGGCTTGTGGGACAAGTTAAACTTGTCCCACACCTCTTAAATTGCTATACCAACCCTACCTATGGGTTGGGGGGGTCAAAGTTGGGCCCCATTATGCATTTTGGGAAGACAAATTGTAAGTCTTTATTGCACCTTCTTACATGTAATTACTTTTAGTCCTTAAGGGGTGTGGGCTTGGATTGTGTGTGTAAGTAAAATGTCATTTCTTCACCCACTTATTAATTATGCTTTGGAGTTTGAAGTTTGACTTGTGAGGTGGAGTTTGAGGATGAGTGATGTGGCATCCTACATGGAGCCACCTCACCCTCCTCTCACCCTTTTCTATTATTCAAGTTTTTTTGTTTGTTTGGGGTTACTTCATTCTTTTGTGCTCTTTCATTTTCTTGGAGTTAGAGGATTTTGGAGAGTTTGTGGTCTTGTGGGAGCTTGTTGGTGATTGCTTGGGTGTGAAGAAGCGTGGAGTTGGACTCTTGGAACAAGCTCTACTATGGAAAGGTAGGAGCTTTACTTTTGCTTATGTTATTCCTCTACTTTGTGTTGTGTGCTTGTTTTGTTGAGTGTTTGGAATGCTTGTTGGGTGCTTGGGTAGATTTCCCCCAAGTGTGGTGTAGGAGGGGAATATGGGGAGAATTCATGTAGGGAGGAATAAGAGTTATTTCATTTTTTGGAGGGAGTTTGGGTTGGGTGACCCACCTTGGACAAGGAATGCTTGCATTTCTTACTTATTCTTGTATGAGGGAGGCATAAGAGAATGAGGGAGGCATAAGAGGTACTTGAAGGAGGAAAAAGAGTATGTAGGGGATTTAAGACATGTATTGGAGGCTTTTAAGGTGGGCACCCATTTCCCATTGGGAGGCATAAGTGGCCTCCCCATAGGTTCTTGATCCTTTGGCTTTCATTTTTAAGCCTTGTTTATTTTGGTTGTTTTCCTTCTTGTGTTGTAGTTAAGTTGAATGTGCTTGGAATGGTTGTGAAAGTTTTGGTGGTGTTGTGGAAGATTGTTGTCGCCATTGGTTGGATTCACCTCTCATTGTAATGTGGTTGGGGCTCGAGGGCCAATGAGAAGGATGGCTTCTAACCCTCATTGGATATTTTGGTTGGGTGGAGAGTGTTGCCATTCCCCTCATTTTGTTGTGGATCAAGGAAATCATGAAAGAGCTTTCTTGTTGGTGTTGTGAAGCTTGGAGCTTTTGTTGGAATCCTTAAGAAATTCATTCTTGTGAAAAGTCTTTTTGTTATTCCCAGTTAGAGTGGAGGAACTTGTAATATTGCATTTCATTTTAGCTACATTCTTGTATAATTTTCCCACTTAAAGTGGAAGTCATTGTATTAGTAATTGTAATAAAAATTTGTATTGATTCTTGGACATTAAAATTGTATTGTATGTGAAAAGGGGAAGAAAATATTTGTCCTTGTAAAGTTAGTTTTTTGTTGTAATGTATGTGGAAATGAAAGGCTCTTTTAGTGAAGCTAGTTGATGTAATAAAAGATGTGATTTTGAAAAAAGCTTGTTCTCTTTTAGTGGAATGATAACCTTCATTTAGGGTGTTGCTCTTGTTGTATAAAAAAAAAACCATTGGAAATATTATTGAATGCTTCTTCTGATAATGTTGTAAACTTGTTCATGTAAAAAGAAAGATCCATTTTCATTATACACTTGCATTTGATAGTAAGCCTCTTGCTTATTCCTTGGATAGAAAAGTTTGAAGCAATTCGCATGGAAGTATGGAAAGGCTTTCAAAAAAAAAAATCTTTAAGTGGATGTCAAACAAATGGGATTTATGTTCTTTCCTTTGTAAAGTTGATGTAGTGAATCAAAATACTTGGCTACTATTAGCCTTAGTCCCAATTGTTTGGAAGAGTCTTGTGTCAATTTTAAGTTGGATTATACAAATATCTTTAGTCAATCAAATAATAATAAATTGAAAAAGAAGGAATTTGATTGTGCATCCTCTAGACTTTTATCAAACTACACTAAAAATCTTAAATATGGAATTCAAAACTTGTGGACTCTAATAATAATTTATATAACACTACCTTGTTAGTGGAATTAAAGAAAACTAAAATATTATTAATATCAAAGTATTAATAATATTAAATTAGTATTAATATTAGAGTGTCATTGTTAAACACAAAAAAAATAGTCATATCTATTATAATATATATAATATTTGTATATATTAAATATCTTATAAAGAAAAGAATTTACAATGAATAAAGTTGCAAACCGTATAAAAAAAGAATGGGGAATGTAGTTTTAAAGTGGCGCGGCCACTATGGTAATTAGTTTAGTTTAGGTTTGGGGTGTGGAGGGGTTGGCGACCCAAACCCCCACCCCATTTTAATTTAATAAAATGGGGTGGGGGTTGGGGTCGCTGACCCGTCCCCACCCCTCAACACATTAAAGCCCCCAACTACTTTCATCTCCGCAGGAAATACAATACAGACCCCTGCGCTTGGTCCTCAAACACGGCCTGCATAAAACGTTTTAAGGCCGCGGATTTTGCAATCACGTTTTCTCCGTATATATATATAAACGATTACAAAAAAAATATAAATAAATATATACATAAGTATAGAAACGAATATATACATGTATATATGTATATATACTTCCTCAAAATGAAACTACTTATCAAATGTAGCTATTTAAATAAATTGGGGCAAACCAAAGAAAACTAAGCTAAATAAAATATACAAATGCATTGGAACCCTAATGAGGGTATACACAAAATAAGAAAATAAGAAAACTTGTGAGCCTCTTCAAAAGTTTGGAATGGCCTTCAATGGCTTCCCATCCTCCTCCAATAACCTACAAAACAAAAGAGAAACAATGAGACAAATGAAAAGAGAAAGAAGACTTCATAAGCATGCTTTAGGGTTAGTTGCCCTCTTTTCCTCATCAAGGGTCCTAATTGAATCCATCCAAGGGATGAGATTCATCCCTACAAAAAGTAGGTGGAGAGTGGGTGAATAGAAATTGCTCTTTTAATTTAAATGTTTTAATTTCAAAATAGGGGTTGATTTTTTTTTAAAGGGTTACTTTATGGGGTAAGGAAGTGTTCATTATCCTAACCCAACTTTTAATATGGGACGTTGCTAGTTGTTTCAACTTTTTAGAAATTAACTAACCTTGGTATTTAATTTTATCGGCCACTTTTACCCTTGACACCCCATGGGGAAATATTCAACTTTAGTAGGAATTAAATTATTATTTAAATAATTCTTAGGGAGATTAAACTTGCTTAGTCAAAACAATGTACTTAAGCATACTATAGATTTTAAATATTGTGTTGTCATGGAAAATTAATTATTAAGTCATCATCGCCTTAGAGACATTAATGTGGCAACTGTCGTTTTCGAAAACTTTTGTGGGCACGCTTTTAAAAAAAAACCATAATTTTTTCTAACTAAACCTAGGTTGTTCTTGGGTCTCGTGCAGGCATTTTTAGCGGGCATTACATGGTCAGTCCCAACTTAAAATATTATTAATTACTTTTAATTTAGAAAAGGGAACATTGCATCAAACATTGCATCCTTGACATATTTTGTAAACTCGGATGGGTAAAAGTTAAAACAACTATGGTGTTGACAGTTCAGAAGGACTCAACATCACTGGATTTTGTTTCTAACCATCTCTTTTCAAACTTCCATCTTCGTTCATCTCCATAACTTCAATTTAATTGCAATCCAACTAGAACACATCATAATTTTCTATCTATCAATAAAACAACCCATTGAAAGAGTTTATCTCATCTTCAAAGCACAACCTGTAGCTCCAAGAACTCATCAATCAAGTCCACCGTACCGCTGTTCCCATTCCACCAAGCATTCTTCTTCAGAGCTTGATGAGTCTAACGAGATTGCTTCCAAGCTAAAGGCCTAGTTTTTCAAATTTGTGATATATTTTCAACCTTTGTTTTCAATGGAGATCATATTATTTTTTTCTAGTTATGATTGGCTTTGGTTGCTATCATCCATCCTAGACCCAATAGTACATCATAGGCCTTCTATTTTAATGAGATGAGTACAAAATATTGCATAATGGATTGGGTGGAAAAATTACGTTTTGAGCCATAATCACTCCTAACACCTTTTGCCATGTTGGTCAACTCCCACCAATTGGAAAGACTATTGCCAAATGCTTCCCAAGACTCTTCCAAATCTCCTTTGGTAGAACCTTCACACCAAGCCTACAATCAAAAATATTATTTGCCAAATTCCTTCTAAGAATTTCCATATGGACAACTGTCAACCATCAGTCTAGATTCATTGTCAGGAGCATTAGGTCAACAAATTTATCACCTTATATTAAGGGATCGACTATGGGTTTATTATTATACTTCTTACTCTCCCCGTCATCTTATGCTACACCATTTGACACTAGGTGTGTCGTTGTATGCTCCATGTCTCGTCCAATGTTCTATATGATAGCAATCATACCATTTTTTAAAATTTGGAATGCTTTGCAATAAAATTGCTATCTTCAGTACGGTAGTCTGCAACACTTGTCTTGTAATTGATCTTTCTCACTCAAGTCAATAAGTCGTCGGACTTGTGTGTTCATGCAGCCAACGTCATTCTTTAAGCATTGCCCTCTTAACTTCCACTCTTTATTTGGCCAATCTATCCTTCCCCATACGTGGATCAAGGTCATTAGCTTTCATCGCTTGTGCTCTAGTCAATCTTCACCTTAACCTCATCTTCGCCTACGTCAATGATGTTGAAATTCACACGCTTTGGAAAATTGCAATCATTATGGTGCCCTATCCCACACCATCTACAAAGAAGTCAATTTTTATTTTGATTAGGGAAATCTCTTGCAAAATGGCCCCTCTTTGCACTTCCAACACTATATGATTGGCTATCCTCAGGAGTCATATTGAATCTGAATCCCACCTCCACTACCATTTTAACATTGATAATTTTTTCGTAGTGGCGGGTACTATTGATTTCTCTCCTTGTGTGAAAAAAAATGGCACGCTCTTATCCTACAAATTGTATGGGCAATATTTCACTAAATGCCCTATAGCTTGAAAATCTCACATAAAATGTTCTTTGGGAATTCACCTTGATGTGACCTTTCACCTTGCAATCAATACACCAAAAGTCCTCTTCATTTTTAGCAGCTCCTTTAGTTCCATAAACATCCGGAACATGTTTTTTCTTAAGGCTCGTGTTATTTTGGGTTCATTGTCATCATTGGAGTCAAGGCCATCTTCTTCTCTTCTTCATGAGGGTGAGGATGTCTGATTCCCACTTTCAATGTCAATGGATTGGTTGAATCTCTCTTTGTAAGACAAGGGTGGGACCACCTTCATTTTCCTCTACAACGAGGGTGTAATGTCCCTTTATAGGGCTCAACTACACAAACAAGGAATTCACACAAACTCCAAGTGAAGTAAACTCAGATTTTTATACCAGCCAACTGAAATTCAAAACAGCAATGAACAACATTTTTCATTCCTCAAAAGTTACCCCTGAGAGGGCAACACTGATTGATGTTGTTCTGCGAAGCCATTGACTAGTTCCAAAAAGTAGCCTCCTCTCCTCAGCTGCTTATGAAAGCTAGGTGCTTTCACAATTGTCTATGTACTTGGTAGGAGTGAGTCTACATGAGCTTCTTGATGTTCAGGCCTTCGCTTAGAAATTCCATTGCCTTCATGTTCTTTGAAATCGGTTTCATAGTGTCAGTTGCCTTCCGTATTTATCCACATAGTTGATTCTTCATTGAGCATCTCATCGCTGCCCCGAAGCTAATTTTCATTCAAATTTCTTGAATATTCGGAGTTACTTTCTTTCTCGGGTCTATACTCACTGATATCTTCTCCATGAGAAACCTTAGATTCATCCTTCATCTCTACTCCACTATGAGGTGTTTGAGTACTGACGGGAGGACTGGAAGTAACCTCATATTTGTCTTATATGGCCATGGCACGAGTTAAGAAATAAAGAATCAGCTCGGAGTCTTCCGCAACTTCCACTGCATCCAATAGTTCTCGCACAGAGATATTCTTTGTCACTTCCTGCAGCTCATCTTTGTATGCCTTTGAAGGATCTTTATTTTGCAGCTCAAGGCAACTATCCGGAGGGATTACTTCATCATCTTGGGAATCGCTGCATTCTGTCACTCCTTTTTCCAGAGGAGCTTCAACTTAAAAGGCCTCAAAACTCTTTGCTTCAATTTCTTCAACACGGAAAGATTCTTCCTCTTCGAATGAGAAAGAAAACACCTCGATTTCATCATTGCATCCATTAACCATTGGCTCGAGAGGTGCAGCATATTTCTCCTCTTTCTTTATTTCAAAATAGTCCATTTTCACACTAATTGAGGCTTCCAAGTCAGATTCGTGCTTGTCTTGTAGATTCATGGCTTACGTCAGGAGTTCAAGACTGAGCTTGGGGTCCTTTGTTTCTTTTGCGGCTCTTAGCAATTCTTGTACAGACAATTCTTTCAAACCTTTCGTGGGCTCATCACAAGATGGTCTTGTCTCTTCTTGGGTGATGTAATCAAGGGAGTCCTCATCTTCGAATGGGAATGAGAATATCTCTTCATCACGGATAAGTACATAAGCTGATTTTTCTGTTTGAAAATCATCAACAACCATTTCCTCTTCTTCACGGTTTGCATTGTCCGGTTATTCAGAGCTTCCCTCTTGTAACTTAAATCTCATCAATGCTTCTTCAAGGTCCATGCCTCTCCGGGAATGCATGTCTGGCCCTATCAAGATGTGAATATCCTCTTCCTCCTCGGTTGAAAGATCCATCCGCCTGCTATCTTGATACAAGATGTTGGCTTCTGGGCTTCCAGACTTTCGCACTGTCTACCTCATCTTCTTCTCTAGAAGCAATTTCTCCATGTCTCCCTTCACTGGTATGGTTGCGAATGACCAATTCATCTGAATTTTCCCTCCCAAGTCTCGGCAGAAACTTCTACTCAGCAACATTCCAAATGAAGCCGGAATGTCTGCTACCAAAATCATCAATGCAATTTTCTTATCTAGAAATCTAGTGAGAGCCACCTGTGCATCTTTGACCTTCCCTACAAGTGAGACCTCTTTTGATTCCAGGGAATAATAAGAACCACTAGGTGGAGTCATGGTGAGTTTCAAAGCCTTGGCGACCTTCAAAGGCATCACATTGTCTGAGGCACCAGAATCTATTATGCAATTGTTCAGTACATATTCTCCAACAAGAAGGGAGACGTAGAAAGGGTCGACCTCGTCATTCTTGGATGCGCTTAAGGAAAGCATGTTCTGTGAGGGACGTGCATGTGGGTTTGGTAGTACTCCTTCAGAATTGGGTGTTAAACTACCACTCCTGATATATTGAGCAAATCTCTCGAATTGTTCGGGGTGAGTCCGCAAATATTCAGTTTCAGTAATCTCCGCTTTGGCTTTGTTTGCGTATTCTATGAAGTCAAAAGGTGCATATGCGGGCGAGGGTGATGAAGGGATTGCTTTTGGATTTAGGAAAGGTTTGGAAGCACGAGTATATTTTTGGGGAACAGAGGGGATCTTGAAAGGTACACTGGGAGCTTTCAAAGTATTAGATTTTACAAGAGAAGATTTAGATTTAGAATTAGGAGAGGCATCATAAGACTTGGAATTGTTGGAGACTTCTTATTTTGCTACATGATTAGGTTTCAACAATGCACACTCCATGGAGGGTGAGACTTGAGATCCTCAACTGATTATTTTGTTTTGCGGAGATGCCACTGGAGAATCTTCAGTCTTATTTTTCTTTGCAACAGTGGAGAAAGAACCCCCTTTCTCAGACTGAGAACGAGTGAATATTGCACATGAGAAGCTAGGTGTATCTTCTTCATCATCTTCATTGCCTCCAAAATATTCGCACAATCTGATTTGTGTATCGTTCTCAAATTCATCATTTTCTAGGAAATCGCCACCTTCACTTTCTTGTTCAAGCTCATCTTCATTTTCCTTACTCCTACAATTTGCATTGATAGGTGGGCCCTCGAGGCAAGCCTTCGGGGTGCTCCTGCTATCTGCTTTCCATTACTTCTTTGAGAATAAACTAGTTCAAATATTTCCCTCCTCAACATTGCCATTTCATTTTCCATTTTCTGCAAAAAAGGATTGGTTCTTTCATCTCCACGACATTGATCTTTACCCTTTGAAGGATTCTTGATTTTTCTAGATAGGATGAGATCGTCATCAAGTTCAATGTCCAATCTTTGTGCTTCTGCAATATCCCTCAGTTGAATTCTTCGTAGGAAAAATCCCACCTCTGTGTGATTGAGCAGGTAATAAAGAATCTCCTGCCGTTATTTTCTAGATGGTGAATGTTCTTCTGGTATCCTAAAGAAGCAACCAGATTGAAATGAGCTATGAAGTTTCTCATAAGGTTTCACTTTCTTCTTTCTTTATTTGAGCCAACTGCACCAAGAGGTCTTGACTCAGTAAATTTGAATCTTCCTTCGAACTTGATTTTGATGTCATTCCAACAAGTGATGGATCAGGTAGGTAGGAGGTGGAACCATTCTGCTACCTTTTCTTTGAGGGACTCCACAAACAGTCTCACGAAAACATCTTCGTGTTCAAAACCAAGGATCCTATATGATGTTATGAAAGCAACGATGTGTTCTTTAGGAATCTGTGTGCCATCACCTTTGAACTTTGGAAATTTCTTGCTGGAAATTGTTCATATATCGTGAAGAGGGGGTTCAAGAGAAATTGAGCATGTATTTCTTCCCCACTGGAAAATGGGTTGAGGTCTTTCTACTTCATCTTCCATTTTCGTTTCCGCTTTTGCTTCAGCTCTTGCTTCTACAAATGCTTCTTCTTCTGGGAACTCAATACTCAATGGTGGTTGAAAAATGGGAGAATTTGAAGGGGGAGTATCAACAGGAGTTTGGATAGGATTTCTAGGTGAACTTCTTGAAGAGTTAGATGGAGAGGATGTTTGAGAGAAGAAGTATGGACTATTTCCAATTCATTTTTTCTGATTTTGCAAAGCCTCGAAATTGGAATCAACACCACCTCTCGACATGTTCAACCTGGTGTATCTTCCTTCAGCTAGCTTTTGGAAATTCTTGAAGTGGGAACATGAAAAGACACTGTGGAATATGAAAGGTCATGTGTAGGAATTGACAGTGTAGCCTTCAGCAATGACTTTTAATGAACTCTTTTTTTTGTGTTTTTTCAATATTTCAATTTTTTTTAAATTTGGACCTTGCAGTTGTATTTTGGGTACAATTTTTGCTAAATCTGCCCCACGGTGGGTGCCAAAAATTGTTGGCGAGAAAAAAAATGTCGGGTGGAAAAACTTTTGGGTTATCTTGTCAATGCTCTGGGAATCTAATTCCCTCTACTTAACTGGTGTAGCTGTCATATATGCATACGCGAGAAAATGTGGATTTTTGTGGTGGTATTTCGACTGGGGATCCAGCAAGGGCACTCCACTGAACCTACAGAAAAGCTTGTAATTTCTTACCAGGGAGGACTTTATCTGTAAAGAAGGAAAGGGGAGTGATAAATGAGATAGGGGAACTAATGTTGCAGGTAAGAAATTAGATTCCTGCACACACTAGTTAGAAAATTCAACACATGCATTTATGAGAAGAAACAACCTTGCAAATGGCAAAAAGACAAGATAAGGTTGTGAACTCAAAGTTTCTAAAATCTCCTCATCAAAAAGGATAGGAACTCCTTCTTGTATTCATGTTTAAACAGAAGTTGTACATAGTGTGGGAATGGAAGAAATTTAAGAGTGGAGGAAAGTATAAGAAAATGGCTATCTCCTTTGCTTTCTCTAAATACAATGCACTCTTGAGTTTATAAGATCAATTGCCAACCCTTTGAAATGGGAATGGATTTACAATTTATAGCTTGAGAGGTGACTCATCATCTACCCCCCCAATGCCTTTTCATATGTCTCTCGCACAATTTAAAACTTTTCAACTTCCTAGGAGAAGCTTTTAAGTCCTTTTTTATAATATAAAGGTGACTTATTACATTGGAAGCATAAAGTTTTTTTCTTAATTTCATTAGAGAACATATGAAAAGTGCAACCCCCAATAAAAAATTATAACATTGAGAATAGAGATAAGAAGGGGGAGAGTAGAGAGGAGAGAAAGAAGGAAGAAGCGGGAAGAAACACTGATGACGAATAATTTGCCTTCGATGAAGTCCGCATCTCCTTCTAGATAATCTGATGAGGTGTTCCACTGTAGTGAACTCTACATCTCCAAACTCTTTATACCCTAATAAATTCCTTCATCTTCGCTCACAGACACTTGTCGAGTTAGGAATAGGACTGTTGTTAAGATGACCACGATTCCGTACCCTAGCGTCTGATAGATTGATAACGGCGCCGTTCAGTCGCCGAGTGTCTAAGGGCCAAATAATAGTCTTAGCCTACGGCATAGCAGTCAAAGGGCTACAGACTCTGGAGGCTGTTGGGTATAGATGACTTAGTACCACATTATTTGTTTGTTATAGTTTGTCGGTGACATGTTAAAATGGGCAAAGTTTGTGGTAATTAGAGAAGTTAGGGTCTACATGTCATTAGGGGGAACTAATAGAACTTTATTATTGGTAATAAGGACGTTGGAGTGAGGTCATAAATATTTTGTGTATTTTATTTCTTCGTTGGGATCACTTAAGTCACTTTTAGTCCCACATGTGGAACCCAACTTGTAAAATGGTAATGAAAAGTTATAAAAGGAGGTCTTAAGGGAGTGATAGAGCTTATTCATGCATGCACACTTATAATTTTCAGTCAGCAACTGCTTATGGCTATCATCTAGCTTCGTCAGAGTAAGATTTCTTAAGATCCCTATCTTAGGTGATGAGAGATGGATTCCTAAGCTAGTAGGGCAGTTCTATCGGTGGTGAGAGAGGCCACCCTAGCTTGTCATTTTGGAGCATAGATTTAGAAGCTGAGTTTCAGAAATTCATTGTCAGGAAGTGTGCAAAGGAAGCCATTTGAAAGATTAAAGGTGCTGTTGTGAAGAAGCCATCAAGAGGCGTTTAGATCTGTAAAGTTTCTGACAGCAATTAGTCCAGATTGTTGAAGTACCATCATGGGTGAAGACACTTGTAACAATTTTGGGCATGTTCCCAATATTAGCGATTTACATTGTTATTTTGCAATGATTTGTTATCAGGGTTTCAGTGTCTTATCATCCAGATCTGGAGGTTGGTATCTCTTGTGTATGGGTTGTTAGTTGTTGTTTCCAGAAATTCACATTTTTACCAATTTTCTAAAGGCTGTATCTATTCAGTTTCAAATAATGCAGTAGCATGTTTTTAGGAGCTTCCAGGTGAAGAATTATCATAGTGCCGGAGGTTGGTGATGACAGTTCGTTGATCCTTGTTAGATGGAATTTCTCAAATGTCAGTGAAACTTTGAATCCATGCAAACTCCTTCAGGAGATGTGAATCTCACGAATACCTTCCAAGCTAAATGAACTAAGATGGCATTCTCGTAATGCCCTGGTAGCAATATATTATGCCTATGATGATCCTGAACAATGATGTCTCCCTACATGATTATCCTTATTATTGTCACAGTTGTGCCTCAAAACTACATGCACTTTGGACAAGTGTAACTGTGAGATATCAATTAAATACCAGTCGCTGCCCTAGTTAGTCATTTTCAATAACCTTAATCTAGATATGGTAGCTTTGAATGCATTTCTTCATATATTGTGCTCCTTTTCACCTTTTAGACCACACTGGCTATTTCATATAGCAGGGGCTTGTGACCCGAACCATCTTACTATTTTTAGTAAGTGTGAATTGCAAACTGAGATGACCTTTTTGAAGACTTTGCCTGCGACAATCCCTATGTGATCACCTCCTTCTTCACAGCCTCTTCAAATGGTGGCTTACCTGAAGTAATACACCGTTGTGTAGGAAGACATGTTATTTTTAGTAAGTGCACCGCAGATGTTAGATTGCAACAAAATAGGTCTTGAAATTCTGGGTTTTATTCCGGGGTTCTATGCTCTAAATTTTGAGTAATTCCTTCATATGAACAAGTGTGAAAATGATATTTTCATCGGGGGGAGAAGAATACTGATAAAGAACACATCCTTTCATATCCCTAAAAATATGGACTTCATGACATGAAAAATAGTTTAGGTGAAACTGAATCTTTTAACAATCATTCCCTCAAATTTTTGCGTGATTTTGCCCACTAAAACCATGAGAAGTGAAGAGGTAGCTTGCTGCATTTTTTGCAGATGTTTTCCAAACATAGCGAGTCTGTATAGGAAAACTTACTATTTTTAGAAAGTGGAATTCCACTGCTCGATTTACGACAGAACATATGTTTTTGGAATCGGCTCGTCGTAATGATCATGTCCTCCGAATTTCACATGATTTCGCTCACTAGAATGCTTGGAAATAAAATTTAAAATTTTCACCTGGTAGTGGCTTCGAGCACGGAGCTGCCATGGCGGCCATTAATGGAGCTCGAAATTTGCAGGTCTGGTTTTTGTCTCCGTTCACGACGAAAACAACTCCATAGCGATAGGTCTTTCATTTGGAGTCAGTGTGCAATTTTTTAGCTTGTTTCCATTGCTAGATTGATGGGAAATCCGACAAATGTGAGTCGGTACACGAAATGGGTATTTTTTGGAACAAATGTTTCAGGGCACCATTCGACCTCCTGTTTGTTGCTTCTTGATCGTCTTGAAAAATGTGGAAGTCTACAAAAGACGGTACCTCAATCCGGCTTGTATCTCGCAAGATATGAAGATTTTTCGAATGGATGACTTCATGGTTATCTGCCAAACAATCTTCATTTTCTCTGCGTTCTTCGTTTCTTCAACATTTTTTATCAATCCTTCCCCGAAAACCTGTGTATTTTCATGGATTTGAGTGTTTATTTGTTTTGGTAGAGCTGGTTTGAGCTTTGGCAATGGAGTGGTGGTGAGAAGCAATGGTGGACAAGTAACAGAACAATGGCAGGGTGAACTATGAAGAAGAAATGGGAGGAAATAGCAGCTAAGTGTTGGATTTAAATTATTCAAAAAATGCACAGAAGGGGTTAGGTGCATTTTTATGTCCCTGACGTCCTCACCTCAAAGGAACATGAGGGACATCAATTTCCACGGTGATCAAGGAGATGACACGTGGTAGAGATCTGACGGCAGGGAATGAAGGCTTGACAAGCATGTGGGGGTTGGAAATTCACTCTTGACGAGGTCTCATGAGTGACCAGGAGTCTACTTAGGGGTTGGGCACATTTTTCCATGTTTGATGTCGCTCACCTCTAAGGGACAAGAGGGACATCAAATTCCACAGCGCTTCAAGTGATGACACGCGGTGGAGATCTGACGGTGAAGATTTTAAGCTCCCGCAAGCACCTAGGGGCTGAACTTGCGATCCTGGAGGTCATATGTGGGTTTGGAGGGCTTTAAAGGGGCTGGGCGCATTTTCCCAACCTTGATGTCCATGACCTTGAGGGACGTTAGGGACACAAAATCCTGCCAACCTCCTAGAGCTGAAAATTTGATCAACTCCCGAACCTTGAGGACAACTTGCGACGGCAATATCTTGAGCTCCCGATGGACTTTTTTGATGAAATTTTATATGATCTTGACTGGAAATTGCCTTCTGAATGCAGTGGTGGGGGTCTCAGGTCTTGATTCATCCATTTTATCCCTGAAAAAGCGGATTTGTGATCCGGTACTCCACCTGTGCATGAGAAAAACTGCTTGCAAAACCATTGTGCCAAAGTTTTGTGAAAAAAATAATTTCACCATCTTGTAGATCTTGGAATTCCCTTTCCGACGATGTTTTGCTTTGCTCCTAACTCTATCCGGAGCTCTCGGAATCGCCTTCTGAAGCTCAACAGCTTTTTTGGCATGTGCACTCCTAGGCCTATAAACCCTGATTTAAATCAAACTGCTCAAAACTCCCCAAATCTTCCATGAATCTTCCAAAATCACTTTCATGATGTTTTTATGCCTTCAATTCACCTCCATGTCGGATTTGGCTCCGCTGTTCTGCTCCAGGGGGTTTCTCCAGTCCTAGGAAGGCCAATGACAGCCCTTCCCACAACTGCTCAGAGATAGCATTTTTCAAGAACACCTCAAATCACTTAAGGGGGTTGATTTGACTTTCCTGAATCACATAGGGGAATAAATAAACACCAATTGGGAGGTTACTAGATTGACTGGGCAGACCCGAGGCACCTCGGAATGACAAAACATGAAAAAATTGCTACAAGGGTATCATTGTCATGCTTGGAAATTGTCGATTTCCCTATTGCACATTTGCACGACAACAATATTGCAATCGATACATATGTAATTCTAAATACATGTAATGTAAAATCAAATGCTTGTAATTTTTTTATAGTCATTTACAGCCAGAGGTATGTTTTTTTTTAACACAAATTCGTTCTAAAATATTTAAATTTTTTGTATGCGTATTGTAATCGATTAATTGATTATGTTTAGTAATTTTAAATGCGTTCAATGTGATTGCGAATCATTTTAAATTTTTAATACTCATTTGCAACCGTAGGTATATCATTTTTACTAAATTACAGTGAAATATGGTTATTCAGGCGCATTTTTTTAATTTAATTAAGCTTATTTTTTCTATTATTTTAAATGTGCATTTTGTTACAGATTTGTTGTCCCCGAGATTTCAACCTGAAATTTGAGACTACCACTTTTAAAAAAATTCATTCTTTTCAAAGTAGCAGGTCATTTTGTGTTTGTTTTGCCAACAGTTGTTTGCATTGCTCTAAGGTATCCCCAGAGAGTCATAATAGCCAAATTCGACAAATACCCACATACCAAAACTTACTCTATCGCTTCACCAGGTTTTGTCTAAGAGAATTTTATTTATTTATTTATTAAATAAATAAAGTTTTGTTTAAAAATAAATTGTGCTGCAGTTGAACCCTACAAGGATTTTCACGCCAATATTACTTCCTTAACTCAATGGAGTGTTCACTAGGGAAGAGTTTTTACTAACCAGCTAATCGGCAGGTTATTTTCAAAGCAATTGTCTGCAACTTCTGGCGGGGTTTTTTCGTTTTTATTTCTTCTGCGTTTTGGTTTTTTCCGTTTTTCGTCTGGTAATCCCCGTAGCCTATTCATTCTTCCTGCCATAATTTTTTCCCGAGCCTAGGGTTTTCAAAAGCTATCCAGTGTTTTTAATTGCTAATTAATCTGTCTAACGGTTATCAGAGCTCAGGATTCCTTCAGGAAATTGCAAGAGGTTGCTTGGTCCAAAAAGGTACAATAATGGATTTCATGAAAATAAGAAAAATACTGCCACCAATGTGTGGAGCTCGAGAAAATATGCACTTTTAGAAAAGAAACGACACATAAAACAGAGCCATGGAGTGAAATTTATCACACTTGCAAGTTTTTGCTACTAGATCTTCCCAGACCCATTCCAAAAATGGCAAATTTTATTCTATTCTTATGTTTTCTTCACCGAAAATCCAAAAATGGAAAGAAATGCACTCTTCATACCAGTCGTAATTTTCAAAGCTGCCCTTCAACTTGAATGTCCACGCCAAATATGGGAAGTCAAATCCAAAGCAAATAGCACTTTTTACCTACCTACTGCTTATGTTTTTCCCTCAAAAGCAACTTAAGTGAAAGGCGAAAAAGTAGACCCCGACAGGCAAGGTTAAATTTTACCTGTCTGTTGATTATGTTTTTCCCTCAAAAGCAACTTAAGTGAAAAGCAGAAAAGTAGACCCCAACAGGCAAGGTGAAGTTTTACATGCCTGCCGCTTATGTTTTTCCCTCAAACCCAGCTTAAGTGAAAAGCGGAAAGGTAGACCCCAGTAAGCAACGTAAAATTTTACCTGCATGTTGTTAATGTATATCCCTCAAAAGCAGCTTAAGTGAAAAGCGGAGAATTAGACCCTAGCAGGTAGGGTAAAATTTTACCTGCCCCCCACATTTTTCCCTTGGCTTATAGCCAAAAAGTATGACCCATCCTTGCATTATTAAATGCCTAAACGATGACTTCTTTTAATTGTCGGGAAGCATCCAATTTTGGCGCTTAGGGTTGGAAAGGCTTCCTTTTTATTATTCTGGCTATCTGCATGTTGATGTGAGTGCACGGGTGAATAAAATAATATTTTTAGCTTGCTTGGCATGCAAACAAAGTCTAAAAATAGAGGGCAACAAGTTTTATAATCAGATCTCAGTGAAGAAATTAGATATTCATGTTATGGACTGCATACTTGTCTGAATTATTTGCAGGAATACTTTATTTATGCCCATATTGGTGAAGAAAGCAGAAGTCAATGTCTGATACAATGAAAATATCTTCGGAATCAGAGGAAGAAATAGATCCAGCTCTCATAATTGCAAAGGCTTCCGGAAAAAATTCATTCTCTTGTTTCTAACGCAGCCCATGTGGAAGTCATTGCATGGATGACATGGATCTTGTGTTAGGAGTGCAATGGTTGCATTCTTTGGGGGATTTCACCCTCAATTATAAAGACTTATTGCTCAAATTCATGATGGGGGAAAAGAACATCACCTTCCAAGGTATGACAACACACTCTACTCTTTGCAATCATCCTCCAAGGGAAGTAGAAATTTGCTATGTATCTTTTAGACTAGCTGATTGGAAAGACTTAATCACCCTCGAGTACGTAAAAAATCAGTTTCCTAATGATATGATTGAAGGGTTGAATGTTGATGAAAGGTACAAGGTGGTAGATGGCCTTATTCTTTACAAAGGAAGGGTGTATTTAACCCCAAAATCAGAAGTTAAAAATCTAATTTTGAAATCAGCACATGATGCTCCTACAAGTGGACATCAAGGATACTTCAAGACCTACAAATTGGTAAGGGAAAGGTTTACTTGGAAAGGTATGAAAGGAGATGTTCTTAAGTATGTTAGGGAATGTGTTGTGTGCCAAATAAATAACAATGAACATACTTTTCCAGCTGGTCTTTTGCGGCCCCTACCTATTCCCTCTCAAAAATGGAAGAGTGTGTCCATGGATTTTGTTACCGGATTGCCCACTGTTAATGGTAAGACTTGCATGTATGTAGTAGTGGATAGACTTGCATTTATGTAATAGTGGATAGACTCACTAAGTATGCTCATTTTTATTACTTCCTACCAAATTTGATGGCCCTATGATTGTTGATTTATATTTCAAAGAAGTTTTTAAATTACATGGTGTGCCTAAGAACATTGTGAGTGATAGGGACAACAGGTTTATGAGTCTCTTTTGGTAGGAATTATTCCGGTTAGTTGGGACTAAACTCACTCCAAGTACTAGTTATCACCCACAAACAGATGGGCTAACGGAAATAGTGAATAAATGGGCAGAAGGATATTTGAGATACTATGTTTCAGGACAGCAGGTTGCTTGGGTAAAATGGTTGCATCTAGCTGAGTTTTGCTATAATACTACACATCATATGTCCATTGGAATGTCCCCTTTTAAGGCTTTCTATGGTTATGATGCTACCTCTTTCATCGATGTAATGATGACAGATAGTAGAGTGCCTAGTGCACGAGAGTTGGTGCAACAAAGTATGGACATCATTAAGGCTCTCAAAGAAAATCTGCTCCAAGCCCAAAATAGGCTAAAATTGTATGCAAATAAGCACAGGAGTGAGAGGACTTTTGAAGTGCATGATTGGGTGTTTCTTAGATTGCAGCCCTATAGGCAATCTACTCTCAAGCAAAGTGGCAGGGAGAAGTTGAAGCCACGTTTCTATGGGCCCTACAAGGTTACTAAAAGAATCGGTTAGATGGCCTACGAATTGGAACTACCCGGAAATGGTACGATTCATAATGTTTTTTGCATTAAAAGGGCACTTGGGCAAAATGTCGTTCTTTCGTTGGAGTTACCCCCTTTAGATGAAGAAGGGAAATTGATTTTGATTCCAGAAACCATTATGGAAACAAGGGAAAAGAATTTAAGAAAATGTGTCATCAAGGAATTTTTGATAAAATGGAAGGACCTACCATTAAAGGATGCTACACAGAAAAATGTTTCGATCTTAGAGCAATCAAATCTACAATTGCTTGAGGGCAAGCAATTTTGGGAAGGGAAGACTGCAATATCCCCCTTTTCAAATAAAAATTAAAATAACAATAAAATTTTATTGCACTGTGAATTAAATGAAATAAAATATATTTTTTGTGCAAATCAATTATAAGAGGGAAAATCGATTTCTTTGGGATTATAAATATTTGTTTTTAGAGGAAAATCAAGTTACCAAGCAAGTCACATTTATCTAGAATCATTTAATAATTAATATTTGGGATAAATTGATTATCTCTAAGCATGGGTCGATTTATTTGGGCATCTTTTAATTTGAAATTCCCTATGCATTTAATATTCTCTTTGAGTGTGATCTTCAGGCACTTTTTACATGATATTCCCTTCTAGCTGTTGATGTCAAAGATGGAGAAGAACTTTGGAGCATGTGCAAGACAAAAGATATAAAAGAAGATGTGGATACTCCTTTTTCGTAGGTTGATAGTTTATAAACTTATCTTCATGCTTGAAGAAGAGATGTATGCCCACTTATGATAAAAAATAAAAGGTGTTCATCAACACCACCTATTGTGAAGTGTGTGTGCCCATTTGAGCTTGAATTAATAAGTTATTTGCAATCATGTCTCTATATATGTAAGTCGTCACTTTGAGAGAGGACATAAGTTTGCTTTGAGAGAGTTTAGAGTGTGATTTATGGTGAATATCATTTATTATATGTTGTTGGTTTTCCCTTGATAAAATCGACTTGCCTAGCGCAATTTTAAAGCTAGTTTGTAGGTGTTTATGTGCTCAAATACTTGTTCATTTCCAGAATTTTTGTAAGCTCAAATTGACTTGGTATTAAGCATTTTGGTATGATTTTATGAGGTTGCATATGGAGGTTACATTCTGATTTATTTATACTTCTAATTGGGGCATATTGTGGCCCTTTTCATGCTAGTTTGGTTTACTAACACTATTGGGATTTATTTGATGCAAGTCGACTTACCTGGGCATGTATTAACAGTGTTTTGGAAGAGTTTGAAGCGATATTAAATCTGTTGTTACAGACATATTAATTTTAGATCTCAAAATTGCATTTATTGAGTTTTAGAGTGAAGGAAAAGTGTCTAGAATTATTTTGCATATTTTTCCCTAACCCTAGCGAAGTGAACTACAGATTCGGGGGTTGTTTTGAGTGGGTTTCAGTGGGTGGAAAATTCTGATGTCAGTTACATTTAAAAGATCATAATTTTATCTTCCTACTACACTTTGTTTCAAGCTAAAAGTGAGAAAATTGTGGAAGTTACTAATTTTCAAAGTTTATAGTCATTTTTAGCAGTTTTAATTTATTATTTTACTTCTGCAAATTTTATTGGTTAAAGGAGTGTAAATTCCAACTAGATAGCCCATATGAACCCTTACCTTGGCTCACTCCAACCCTATTTGAGTTTTATTGAAATCGACACTGTGTTAGTTAAAGTGAACCTAGAAGGGTTTCTCTTCTAAGCTTGCTTCTTTTGCAAGTAATTAATAATAATTAATTAATGTCTCACAAGGGGATATTACAGAAGACAAGTCAAAGGTAGCATCTGCAAGCAAATCTCAGTCAGTTGTTTCCAGATGCAGTTTGGTGAGAATCAAAGGAAAGGACTCAATAGCATATGGGAGAAAAAAGCATCTCAGATTCAAGGCAGAAATATCATTCAGATCATTCATTGCTAAAGTGGATGAAACAAAAGTGCAATACAGGTTAGAACAACATGCAGAGTATGGAAGAAGAACAAGATTGAGAATGTTGCAGCTTTTTTCTAATTTCTTCTCCTTTTTCTTCTTCTTTCTCTTATTTTCTCTAACAAAGCAATTGAGCAATCAATTAAAATTGTAAAACTTAGATAATTGGCTATAAAACCGTTAGTTCAAGTTACTGGAAGAAGTCAATTACATGGAAATGGGTGGCAGACATGCAAAATAGAAGGTTCTATTTTTAGTTATAAATCATGCATGTCATACAAAGAGAGTCTAGGGGAGAATATTGTCAGTTGCTTTACCCAATGTTTTAAAAATCGGAACCGGACTCGGAACCGGCCGAGGTCCGGACCGGACCGGAACCGGAACCAGACCAGTTTAAACTTAATGATTCGGTTTACTAAAAAATACATAAAATTTTATATTTTTAATAAAAATAATATATTTGAAATGTTAAAAACGATAATTCCAACAAGTACACACAGAATAATGCAAAGTTTTCTCTTATATATATGCAAGAAAGGTGTTTATAGCAAAATGGCACGAACTCCAAGTCCAATACACAATACATATATCATAGATGAGATTCCGAAACAAAATACATAGACATTGAGGCTCTAAATGATCAATCTCCATAGTTCAAGACTCCAAAAAAAACAACATGATATGATCATTGATACATTAAAAATACTACAAGTTACAAAACTCTAGAATAAACTAGATGACTCATGACATCAATGATCAATCATCATGATCAAACTCTGCACCGCTGCTGGAAATGGAATCCTCAAGGTCATCCTCATCAATATGATCACCGGCCTCTGGCTCTGACTCGGACTCATCCAAATCCTCAGGTACATCTGCAACAACTGGAGCTGGCACGGGGTTGGGGAGTAGCACGAGTGCGACTAGTGTCCTGTTGTGTTTTGTGACAATGGCGGCGGTGCTGCTAATGGCTCATCAGATTCTTGATCCAAATCCATCTACCCCAAGTCATTGGGATCAAACTCTGCTGGCTGACTCTCCTCTACCCATTCTGAAGTTGGATCTATATCATCCAAGACAATGGGATCAGTATCAGGTCTTCGGTTCAACAATTGGTTACGCCTTAACCGAAGGTTGTACTGCACGAAGACAAGATCATTCAACCGTTGTTGTTCCAAACGGTTTCTCTTCTTCGTGTGAATCCGCTCAAAGACAGACCAGTTGCGCTCGCACGCCCAGAAGCACTGCAAGTTTGGCTCAGGATCCTAATTGCAAACTTTTGCAATTGAGGACACTGACTACCAAATGAATCCCACCAATGTGCTACGATAAAAAATGTAAATGTTTAATTAGTAAACAATGATGATACAGAAAGTTAAAAACACAGTTAAAAATTAAAAGTAAAACATAAACTTATAACTTAAAGGTTAAAGCGTAATTCAACAAATTAGATAAAGATATTGTCTTATGCTAAAAATTCATGATTATTCATTTAAATTTTTAATCAAATAAACTTCAAAAAACTTAGAATTTCTTGCCTGGTTGGTCCACATCCCTTGCAATCTTTGCAAGGTTTTCCTCCAAAGGTACCTGTGGCTCTGCTGAAGAAGCTGATCTGTTGGTGAACCTCAAGTTGTTGCATCTCATCAGGGACCATGCGCTCTAGGCACTCGTACAAACCATCTTTTACTTCTCCTGTTTGATCTTCTCCAAGCTGAGCTCTGTAATGATATTTTGGGTTCAAGAAATACCCAGCTGCATGTATAGGTCGATGGAGTTGATTGTTCCATCTATTATCTATGATCTCCCATATAGGCCCATACTTAGTTACCCTGTCTTTGTATGCTGCCCTTATCTGCTCCTTTGCCTGATCCATAGCCTCATAAATATAGCCCATGGCTAATTTGTCCCCATCCACCAACCGCAACACCTTAACAAGAGGCTCAACAACTTTCACAATCTCTGCTGTTTTTTTCCAAAATAAATTATCAAAAAGTTTTTTCTTTGTGTCTTTCCCATCCTGTTTCCGGCTCCACTTTGATGCATTCCATTCATCACTTGAAAACATCCTTTTCAAGTTCTGTTGTTGGGAAATAAGAGATTGCAACGTGAGAAAGTTCGTTGCAAATCTCGTGATGGCTGGCCTAACAAGTTCTCTGCCCTCAGTGTTCTTCCTCATTAGGTTCAATACCCCTGAGTGATTATAGATGTATTTGGTGATGCTCTTGCCATGCTCTATTGTGTTCTTGATCCAAAAAAAATTCCCTATATCCTCAAGCATGAGGTCTATGCAATGTGCAGCACATGGAGTCCAAAATATTGTTTTGTGTTTGGCCTCCAACATCTTACCAGCAAGAACATAATTAGATGCATTATCTGTTATGATTTGTACAACATTTTTCTACCCCCACCTCTAAAACAATCTCATCCAAAAGCTCAAACAATAAATTTGCATCTTTCTACCCTATCAGATGCATCTACTGATTTCAAAAACATGGTACCTTGTGGACAAGAGGCAAGAAAATTTATTATTGTGTGGTTCTTGCCATCACTCCACCCATCTGACATGATAGTGCATCCTGTTTTGGCCCATGAAGCTTTGCAACCTTTCAAATATTCATCTATGGATGCAACTTCTTTCTTCAAAAGTGATCCTCTCAAGTCATGCATACTAGGGCCTTTGAAGCCCTTACCAGCAGCAACAATAGAATCAAACATCGGCTGGTAATAAGGTGAGCGGGCAGCATTGAAAGGGATATCTGCATCATACCACCATCTAGCAATGTACTCAAAAGCTGCTTCTTTGTATTGCTTCTTCCAATGGTTATCCAAGGTAGGCTGATTTTGTGTTGGCATGGAGGCACTAGCAGTGGCAGGTGTGGAAGATGGAAAAAAAACTTTGAATGGTCTTTCTTTTTTGAGGCCAGATTTTCTCGACTATGAGTGGATGGGGGAGGCATATACTGAAAGGGGTCTCTAACAGTCACAGAAGGGTCAGAGCAAGATCCTTCAACACTCAAGGCATGTTCCCTCCTTCTCCCTATTTCAGATTCCATCTCTTTTTGCCTAGCCTTCTCTTCTCTATGTTTTTCAAGCATGTTTTTCATTTCCAACCTAATGTCATCAATACCAGGTGCCTCACATGGGGTAACTTGGCCTCTTTGACCAGCCAAGTGTTGTTTCAACCTATGAGTCCCCCCCCCCCCTTGATGTGTTTCTTACAATATTTACAAAAAACTTGGTCATCAATTACGTCTGCATGGGCCCATGTAGGGTCTTTTGATTTGGGGGCCATTGCAAATGCAAACGAAGCTGAAAATGCAAATAAAAACATAAATAAATTTCCTATTTCATTATTTAATAAAATTTACAAATAAGGGTCAAGTTTAAAATGTTACATACCTTTCAATGTGCACACAAATGAGGTGAGGAAATGCTCCAAGCTTGTATATAGCACCACAAAGAGCCCACACCCCACATGTAGATGTAAATGCCACCACAAAGAGCCCACACTTGATACCAAACAACGCTCAAACTCACTCCAAATGAACACTATTCAAGGCTGCCCCAATCCTCCAAAATCCTTGCAAATAAGAGAGGTGCTCACAAATAGAGGTGAGGTGCTCACAAATGGCTGCCAATATCACCACAAAGAGCCCACAAGCAATGCCAAACAAACTCCAAGCCTCCAACTTCCAAGCTCACTGGATCCGCCTGGGATAAACTCCCAGGTCAAGTCTTAATGCTACACGAGACATGCTTTTGACGTCACAAATGCTCACACATGCTCAATGAGAGAGGTGTGGAGTCGTATAGTAGGGGGGGGGGGGTACGGGGGGCAGGGCGAGGGGGTATTTATCACTACTAACATTAGGGTTTACCATACATTTTAAAGCATTTTTGACATCCAAAAAGAGGAAAAACATATTGTTTACTTTGGCTTATCTGACATCCATATGTTAAGCCGCCATGCACAGGAAGCTATATTCAGAAGAAACGAACCGGCCGGTTTGGCCGGTTATGGGCTAAAACCGGCCTGGCGGTCCGGTTACAAAGGCCGGTTGTAACTTTTTTTTTCGCATAACCGGTCAACCCGGCCAGTTCCGGTTCCGGTTTGACCAGTCTTATTAAAACATATGGTTCCAGTGAGATCCTTCACATTGCCAATATCATGGTCCATGAACCATACTTGCATGAATGTCTATGTATGTAAAGAAATGACCTACACACCAACATCATTAGATCATTGCCCTACAGAAATCAAATTTCTAACCAATATTGCTTGGAATATGTAGAACACCTAGTGGAGGGTTTTAACCCTTCCGTCTTTGACCATCAACTTCTACTCTTCCTTGTCCCAGGCATATATAAGTTGGTCAAAAGATTCCATTGTTCCACAAGATCTCTAACCTAAATCGACGACCAAGAGGTATTTGCCAATCTTTATAGTCTACTACTAGCTTGGATTCTGAAGCCTGCAAATACACTCAGGGACATTTAGGGAAATGTCCCTGAATCCATCCCACCATCACCACTAGCCTAGCTTCAAAGGATGTCCCCCTAAAATGGAGCCATTTTCGTTAACGACCAGGGAAAGTATATGGGAGGCGTGGGGACATCCTCAAGACTCTGCACAGAGACTTGTACTGAAAGTCCCTCGACCATCCCAGAGAATTGCAGCCATCCCCTACTACAAAATAATGGCTAATAAGGCAATACTTTTTTTAATAATAAGACTTCATTTTTTTAGATGTTTGTGCCCCATTATGGCTTTTTAAACCTTCTAATAGGGTTTATGGGGCCCCACTTGAACACTAATAAGTCAATCAAAAAAACTTCTTTTACATTTATGAACCTCACACCACTTCAACAATACAGATTGCATTGGTCAAGAGAACAATGAGCTAGGTTCCGAGTCTTACTGCTAAAGAGTGAATGAGCAAGGATTGCCCGATTTTTATGTGAGAGAATTGAGTTTATACATATAGCATTCGAGAGAGACCAACAAATCCATACATAGTATATGACCTCAGATTCCTTCTCTTTCAACACATTCCCAGACACAAGCGATTACTTAGAAGTTTGGCGCAGACTTTGGAGATGATTACAAGCATTGGACCATTGGCACTTCTAACGTATTAGCAAATTAGGAGGTGATCATCATATCCTTATATAAGACAACATCTATTCATATAAAAGAAAGCAACTAACATTGATATCTAGCATTTTCATTATTCAGATAGCAATGTGTTGTAGTACTATCAAATTTCAATGTTTCATTTGTTACTTTGATTATACATTTTTTAGTAGCAAATGGTTGTTCAAATACTGGTGACATATTTCGCACCATCGTCTTCTTGCCTCTCAAAGTGTTAGGGGGAAGATAGTGCAATCGCAATCGATTAATCTTTAGTGATGTGATATTATTGTTTGCTATCTGAGTTGAGTAAAGGTTCGTCAATGTCAGTGGGTGTTAGAAACAACTGTATCATAATTAGTACGAGAGTTGTCACTGAGAGAGCTTTTATGATGAGACTCCATGTGGATCTATAGGAGATGATCACATTTATTTATTGTGCTAATACTGTTTTGCGGGTATAATGTGTAACGAAATATTACTATGTGCATGCAAGCAGGATGTTTATTATGTGTGTCAAAACTTGCTCGGTTAGTAGGCTTTTGTATGGAGTGTCACTAGTTGATCAACACCATCAACTTGTATTTGAGATACGTGTCAGTGTTGCATTATATTTGCACTAATCTATTTGAAGTAGTCTCACTTTCATGATGCTTTAGTGGAGGAAATTTTTCAAGAAGAAAAAATGTGCATCACAGGAGGGTATTCTTCGACATTGTGCATTTCCTCAGAGTTATCATTGGCCGTATAAGGTTTGACCGCCTAGAGCTTGCATTGTTGGTTTTCAAGAAACTCAAATAGGGAAAGGGTAAAAGCAGTCGTAGAAACAACCATTACACACGAAATGGCAACGGAAGTAGAGGACTTGCTATGGCACCATGATTCATTTTATAGATACTAGTTTGCAATTCATGTGTGCGTGCGTGGTCATAATCTCAATGCCTACACAGACACTCATGCTTTATCCAGTTTGACCAAAGGCCAGACACAGTTTTTTTGTACCTAGAAACATACCACAGGGTTCAGGCACAACCTTTGCTACAAGGTCCAACATGGAATAAGGAGGTGCCCAACGAATTAGATAAGGCGTGTGCAAATTTCTAATATTATAACCACCTTCCTTTCAATGTGGTGAAGAGCTCATATTAGGAGTATTTGATGATGGCATTGAAAATTGGAGGGAAAGGGTACAAGGCACCCTCTTCAAGAGAATAGGGAGTTTGTTTCAAGGTGTAGTTGTAAATGCAAAATCAATTCTAGAATATCAAAAGAAGCAGTGGTGGAAATTTGGATGCACCATTCTTTCAAATGGGTGGACAGAATGAAGGAACTACACCCTCATCAAAATTTTAGCGTCTTTAAATGGTGAGATGGTTTTTTAAATCAATTGATGTCTCTAACATAGTAAAAAATGCAAAAAAATTGACCCTTATGTTGGAGGAGGTTGTCTTAGAGGTGAGCATCAAGAATGTCGTGCAAGTTGTCACTAACAATGTAATATCTAGGAGACTACTTCAGGATAGGCATCCAACACTCTTTTGGGCCCATTGTGTGGCCCATTGCCTTGACCTTCATTTCAAACACAAACAAAGCTGATTGGGTGAAACCGGTTGTAGGACATGCGAGAAATAAACAAAATATATTTATGATCACCCTTGGGTTCTTACCTTGATGAAAGAACACGCCAAAGGGGAAAACCATGTGCGAGCGGATGTCACAAGGTTTACAGCTAACTTCCTAACATTGCAAACTAATTGTAGTTGGTTGACAACGTTGAAGAAAATGTTTGTGAGTCAAGCATAGCTAGACTCGCCATATTCAAATAATGTTGATTGAGAGAGCACTGCAAAGATAGTTTTTGATGATGTCTTTGCAAGAGAACTGTAGAGATCATCAAGGTAACTTTAAACTTTAATTTGAATTTCAAGTCAATTCATTTATTTTCAGTTTTTAAATGTATTGTTATTTACTTTAATTGTAAATTTGTAACTTTAAAGTTCAATTTGTTTAAAGGTGTCAGAGCCCTTGGTGAGGGTTTTGCGTTTGGTGGATGGGGAGCAAAACCCAATGAGATACATTTATAAGACATAGATAGGGCCAACGACGCCATCCAAAACTATTATACGGGGGATATGGTCATATTTGGTTCTTTTTGGGAGTTAATTGATCGGAGGTGGAACAATCAACTCCACCAACTAATTCATGCAGTGGGGTACTACCTAAACCCCAAGTTTTTCTCCTCTAAAGGCTTCACAGATGTTAATGGGGAGGTTATGGAGGGCCTTTCAACATGCATTCAAAGGATGACACCTAAGGTTGAGGTGAAGAACCTCATTATTTTAGAGTTGAAGAATTACAAGAAAGTTAGGGGAGACTCTTTTCTACGGCACTAGTTATCCAAGGGAGATCCACCTAGCGACTAGGTAACAAAAATTGGAGTCTTTACTTATATCTTACAAGTTACAAATTTACAATAGTTTATTTCTTACAAACTTTTCAATACCTTGTTTGTAGATTCTTGGTGCAAAGATTGGGGTAGAAATACCCAAATCTTCAAAAGCTAGCCCTCTGAAGTTTACATCAACCTCATAGTGTTGTTGAATGTGAGCACAACAGGTGTTTATTTGAGGCTATTCACATGAAGGAATGCAACAAGTTGAGTCAATGATGCCTCAATGACCTAGTTTTTGTGCAATACAATTTTCGTCTTTGCATAAGAAAATTGGAGGACACGTAACAAGAGCCTATTGATTTGGATGAGATTGATTCATACAGTGAGTAGATTGTGCAAGAAAAGGAGATCCCCATGTTCATAGAGGAGGAGATTGCTGCCTTTGAGAGGGAAGTTATGGAGGATGAAGCAGAAATATGAGAGATTGGATTCGACGACATCATTGTAGACGATGTCGAACATGAGGCAGAGGAGGATTCGCTGCCATCTAGTACCAAGCTGGAGTGACAATCACAATCCTCCAGGAGAAGTAAGCAGCCGCAGCCGAGTGCAGGGACTAAAAGAGTCACTAGACCCTCTCCTTGTTATTTTAGTAGAACAAGCAAGAGTAAATTCTAATCTGCAATTTTGGATGATGATTTTCAATGACAATAATCATAAATCCATAAGCATTGTCATCTGGATGATGAATTAGCACGATGATATGATTTTGGTAATCTATTTATATTCAAATCTAATTGAAAACACTTCCACAACATTTTACATACTCATTTGATACATTTTGTAACTGTATTTTGCATAAAATTTGTGTTTTTTTTTTAAATTTAAAAGTTGTCCAGTAAAAAAATGCTCAAACGAGTATTTTCCAATACAAGTATGCAAGCAATGGGTTGTACAGCACACTATTCCATGAAAATAATACCTACGAACTAAAAATTGATCTTCACAGAGAAACGAAAAAATAGTCAAAAATACTGAAAAACTATAATTGTGACTATTTTTCTTATCTTTGCCTTGGAAAGTCATGAAAAGTTTGATTTATACCTCAATTGTTTCATAAAAATCTCTACAATCGTGAAAATTCTTTTGTCTAGATCTATTGCTTAATGTTGTACCCTACTATGATTCCCAAGCTCTACAGGTTCACTAGATGTGAAAAATCTAAGAAAAACGATTTTACTTCTCTGCAGCCTTCGTCAAATTCTTCCACTAGTATTTCCATCTTCGACTCTCGACTTCTATACACTGTCTTAAGAATAATTGTGACACTTATGATTGTCTTCGTGACTGCAAATAAGTAATTGTTGGCTAGATTTTCTGCACAGCTGAAAACCTAGGCAGTCATGAGATAAATCTCTCTCATTTACCGGTGAGGCTCCCGTGTAACATTTTGTCAGTTATATTTCCTAATATTTATTTGTTGGTTTTACTTTAATTGCGTAGCTCATGAACCATAACTAGGCAATTTTGCAGCAATTAAGCAACTGTAAGCAATATGTGCAGGAAAGGGAAATAATTAAATACGAGAAGAAAAAAAAGGAGATGTGCAACCTAACCAATAGTTGACAGAGTTGATCACATGCACATAGACGAAACAAAAAGATCTTGAAATGCAGAATTTGAAGCAAATGAAAGTTTCCGATCTAGATCTAAGACAACACAGTTTATGCAGAGATCTAAAAAGAAATAAGAAACAAATGCACCGTTGACACAAAGTTCTCCAGAAATCTGCCTCCTCTCTATTCCTCAGCTTTCAAAAAGCTATCAAGGGTTTTAGCTCAAAGTCTGGAACACAAGAATGTTGATTACAAATTCTGATCATTTAACCCGTAGGTTCTTCCTCTATTTATAATGTGTAAAGGGAAAATTACAAATGGGAAACTAAAACTGAACTAGAACATGAAGTAGTAAAGGGAACATTTGACAATCGCCTTCCTAGAATCCCTCTCTTAATGACATGCATCAGGAGTTGAAGCCAAAAGTTGTGCACATGTGTCACTTATCTTAAAGAATCTCTCCAAATAACTTAAAGTAATGGTTTTTAAACCAATAACTTTTATCTTACAATTTCAACCGGGAACATATGAAATAAGAGAAGAAAGAGGAGAAGAAAGAAGATCTATCAGATATAACACCTACACTTTCTTTTTGTTTTGATACTGAATATATTTTTCAAACATATAATTCAAGCAATCTTCCCATATGTTTTAACCACATAGCCTCTTTCTCAGTCCTAAATTGCAATAATCCCTCTGAACAAAATAGTCAATGTTTGCCTTCCACCTCCTCTCAAACTAGGCCCAGACTTCTTAATATCTAATTGAATCATTATCAGTTTGCTAATTGATTTCAATTGTGAAATTTTTAACGGCTTCATCAATCCTCTTTCTGGATCATCCAGAAGCAAATTCCTTCAAGAGAACCAAGCACCTTCATCTGGAATGATCTCCGGCACTATCTGGAATCTCATTTCCTAGCAACTGCACTTCCTCCTCAACATGAATGCTTAATTATCATCTAGGCTTGGAACGAAACTGACATTATCTAACTACTTCCCCTTTTCAAGCAATCTACCAGGTCCAATTTTCAGCAATTAGCACATCCTCTGGTAACGAGTCTATCTTAGCTGAAAGAAACTACAATGACTTTCAACAACTATGCTCTCACCTTCTGTGTCAACCAATTCCATCAGCTGCACATAGTTCCCTGCTGCATAATCTAAAATTCAGCCTCCGACAGTTAATTTGAATTACTCTGAAGCTTGGTGAATGATTTGCTCTTTCCATTGAGTTATAACTTTGACCTAGGCACCTATCTTCTTGTCCACTATGCTTGTCATCAGATGATTACTCGCCTGCTCATGTGCTAGAATGGGCTGAGATGCATCTTTCATAACCTTAGCAGATGATCTCACATAGCTGGGAAACCTGCTTTTGAATCTTGGTTTTCTCAGTCTCCTCTTTGTTAAGCTTGAGTGAATAAAGCGTTCATTAGTGTCTCTTCTATTCTACTTTAATCCGCTTGTAACCTAGTTTGACCTATTGTGCACTTTGGTCCACCTGCTCATACCATCTGTCATGAGCTACTCACCTTGTGCTTTCATTCTGTTGGAAATGATAACTTAGAGGAACTTCTGTCCTGATTCATGAATAATCAACCTAGAAGTTATTTTGGCAACTTTAGGTCTCTATCTTTTCCGCCCAAATTCAGGAGCAGCTACAAGTCGTGCTCCTCCAGGTTGATCTCCTCTTTGGCTTCTGGGGTTCCGGGGCTGCTGAAGTGCTATGAGTTGATGCTAGAGAAGCTAGAACTAGTATGATAGTTGTAGATTTGGCCTTCTCCTGTGCGTGAGACTTCTTGTGAACTTTAAGTTTCTCTGGCCTTCTCCTACTTTCACCTTCGTGCCTTCTTTTGCTGGAGTCTAATGTGGTAAAGTTATTTGTGATCTGATTCGTCGTGAGCTTCATCCAGGCAATACTGCTTTGTCAACAACTCTGTTGGAACTGTTAACCAAAACTCACGCGAATTTCTTTCCATGATTCTTCAAGTAATCAACCTAAAAGTTATTCCTGAAGAGCAAATTTAGGTCCCCTCCCATCTGATGATATGTATCAAGTATCACCTCATCACTCAGCGAGCATCTGCAGGTATCTGTGCTAAACCATAATCAGACACTTGCTACACCGATAACCTGCTAAAGTCTTTCTTCCTGACTTAATATTCGTATCCTCACTTCATCCAAAAATCTTCCAATGAAGACACATGTGAGTATTCTTGGGAGATTGTCTTCCTCGCTACCCCATATGGATCAAAGTTCAGCCGCACTGGGAAGAACTCATGCTCATATTCGGAAAACATTTCGGCTTCGATTCCTCTAGCTTTGCGGATGCTTTGGCAGCTGTAATAACCCACTGTGACCAAAAAGAAACCCGTAGACTTGCGTCGCTTTGATTGTAAGTCATGCATCTCCACGAGCTACCTGCACAACTCCATGATGACCCATTTGTCACTTGGATACCTCGGAAACTTCACTGGTTCTCCTGAAAATCTGATTACCCTAAGATACATGAAGTCTGCAAACTAGATGAAAATACAGTCTATGTTGGGATACAACTTCCCAAGCTTCTTTGCTCACCCTTCTGGTCTTCAAATCACTACTTAATTTGCAAATGAATCCATAGAAGAACCCATCATTGACCATCTTGTAATCTTTGTGGCATTCAAGAACTGTCAACTATGTGAAGCACTAAAAAATAGGATCTTTCGATAGTATGCCCCCGTCTATCCAGCCTGGAAAATACACACTACGAGGCTGCTACATATACCAGGTATGAAGTCATTTTGAAGTCGTACGTCCGCCTCACACTTTGGAGTTTCTCAGTGATGTTGTCACTGATGATCTCCGCCTAATTGATTATCGAATCAGCTCTGTTGATCTCAATGGTTCTCACGAAAGCATACATCCATAAGAAAAAGTTGTGAGTGTTGAGCTTATCCATTTAACCTGCAAAGAAATTTAGTAATATCATTCACTTCCTGCACCAAATTGGATCGTGGAAGAGTCCTTGGGAACTTTGATGGAGACCTTGGCTTCTTCATATATTTGTTATTCATTATGCCCATGAAATCTACTTTATGCTTCTCCTATATGTTGTCAGCATCCAGCATGCTAATTTCAATCACCACTGGTCATGTCAGAATTTTTAGACAATAATTAATAAATTGTGCATCCAACTTGATTATTGTCTTTACCTGCAGCATCCCAAATTGTTCTGGAAAGAGGATGATATGTCCTTGCACCCACCATAACAAATTCAGAGCAACTGAGCCGTGACTGGAAATGCATAGATGCTTGAATAATTCCACTTCTTTTTATTGTCCCGCATGAGAGATGTCATTTCGGCCCTGGATCTGTCAATTAATCCGGAGATGGGTTCAGGGCCTATGTTTGTGTCACTGATATCAGCAAATATGGAAGCTATGCATGATTTTATTGATCCTTTCTCTTTCATCATGCTTCATCATGGGTGGAAGCAGTCTTTGTCTAAGTAATCATTTGTTTAAGTTCTTTTTCTTTTAATCCTACCAAAAATCCTTGTTATTGTATCAATTTGTGTAGATCTGGCAATTTCTTTAGATTCTGGAAGATATATTCAATGTACCTGACATTGATTTAAACTCTTTTTCACTTATATGAGCACCTGTGATAAATACCTGCAATTAATTCAGGCAAAGATGGAGTCCAAGGCATGAATATTTGATTTTTATCACCAAAATTTGCATATAAAGTCATGCTGCCCTAAAATTTGAGGTTTTGTTTGCATACAAAGCAAGCATAAATATTTTTTTAATTCACCTAGGCACTTATACCAACATATGCAAATAATTAGCATAGCAAAAATCAAGCTATTCCAAACCTGGGCGCCAAACCTTAAAGCTTCCTGGCAATGAAAAACACCCTTTAATGCAAAAAACCTCCTTCCCTTGGCACCAAAACTTGTCTAGGCTACAATCCTTAGCAAAAAGAATTAATTGCTTCTTCATTATGGCATCCCATGTTTATATAGCCCTCTTCATACTATTTTTAATAATTGCCCTTCTTATTTCTGGAAATTTAATTAATAAATAATCATGTTTGTTAATCCTAATTTGGGCTTCCAATTATATATGCTGCTAGTTGCTTTTTAATAAATTTGTTTTATTTATTTATAGTATGCATCCTTCAGTTCTCTTTGGATTTTCTTTTTGCATTGACTTTCCTTTCTATACATGGCGTCAAAATTGGGTGAAAAACCCATAAATAAATATCATTAAATACATTGTTTAATGCCAAGGTGGGTCGCACTTTTTGGCAAGGGTAATTTCTAAAAATAAGAAATCAACTTTGATAGGAATTTCTACCATGCACTGCAGCTCCAAAAATCCCCTCTTCCACTTAAGTGATTTGACTTTCATAATGGGAATTTTTTCCCTACAAGGAAGGTAAGAAATTCTCGCCAGTGCTTTAAGTGATTTTCTTTTTGATAATGGGAATTTTTATCCTGCAAGGCAGGTAAGAAATTCCCGTCAATGCTTTAAGTGATTTTCTTTTATAATGGGAATTTTTACCCTACAAGGCAGGTAAGAAATTCCCACCTGCCTGCCACCTCTAATATTCCCATTGCAGTTTAAGTGACTTTGCTTCATGGAAAAAAGTACCCTGCAAGGCAGGTAAGAAATTCCCACCTGGCTGCCACTACCAAAATTTTCATTGCAGCTTAGATCTATTGATTCCAAAAAGTGTGACTTGCCTAGAAGAGGCTTTTTGTGCTTGACTTCATCTTTTATGGTCAGAAGTTTGCCTTCTGAGATTCAATTCCTTTTGGTGTTGAGGCTGTAAATGATCTCCAGAAGTTCCATGCAATTAAACAAACTATACATAACAAAGAACAGATCTAGGGGAATTAAACAAACAGTCAACAGTGGAGAAACTTAAGAAAAACGCAAAAGGAATAATTAAAAACGAAAAACGTTGCCAGAAGTTGCAGAAAATGCTCTGAATTCATTCTTGGTGCAAATCCCTATTGAGATGTGTGAATACTGGCATGCAAAACTTCAACAGGATTCAACCAGAGCACAATTTACTTCAAACGGGGCTTTATTTATTTAATAAATAATTAAATAAAAATTTCTCGTAGACAAAACTTGGCGGAGGGATAAAATGAGTTTCAGCATCTGGGTATTTGTCGAAATTGGCTCATATGATTCACTAGGAATATCTTAATGTATTACAGACATCTTCTGACAATAAAAACACGGAAAGACTCGTTATTTTATAAAGAACGAAAAAAATTCAAATGGGTAGTCCTAGATTTCAGGGTGAAATCTGGGGACACCAGTAATAAATCTCGTGACTATTATATCACATACCCTGGCACAAGTTTAGTCTGCAAGATCAGGTCTACACAAAAATCACAAAAACTCCCATCATTCTGCATGCCCTAAATGACTGCCAAACAACAAAAATTTGCTATAAACAGTCTGACAGTCACAAAAAACACTCTGTTGGCCGCACTTTACATCTGCACAATTCTGCTCTAGGTGGCCCAGATGCCAAAAAAATGGCAATTTTTTTCTTGCATGAAATGCCCTTTTAATCACGAAAATAGACAAGATTTTTGTCTCTCTTGTGACTCCTCTACCGTCGTTCTCATCTTCTTCATATCCTGACAGCAAGTGCTCCAAACTATTCTATGACCCTTCACTTCTGTAATTTAAACGTCTTCAATATTCTTTTCCAGTTCGTAACTTGCTCCTAGGGCTTCCCCGAACAATGGGTTTGATACCAATGTTAGAAAATGATGAGAGAGAGAGAGAGAGAATGACGAGAAATGGTACATGACACACTAAGATATGTGCATGTCTCTCATTTTATTATGCTGAAAGAAGTTACATTGTGGTTGGGGAAGTTCATAACTAAACATTAGTCAATAGATAACTAATAGGTCATTAGGTTAGTACCATGCAGAATGAGTTTTAGTGTTTTAACAAGCATATGACACATTCTTGATAAAATATTGATAGAGTTCCATTGTTGGATATAACCACAAAAACAACTACCTTTGTAATGTATGAAAGACGTGAATGATTAATAATAAAATGGTTCATTTACTCTACATCTCTCGTGTATTGCAAATTACATCTTACACCACTTACCTTGTTCCTTAAAAATTCTGGTTGTGTAGAGAGAGCTTCAACCAAAGCATTTGAGTCCTACAAGAGAAAAACGCAAGTTAGATGACTTGGAGCTTTGCCGAGACATCTGAATTTGCAAATTTGATGCAAGCAACGCATTACATATTATATACTCTACCACCAGTGTCAATTACATGAATAAAACAAAAATTTGTTGTTTTAGCACAGAATAATTGGCACACATATATAAACAAAAGGCTACAATTCTTGTACCTTGGCTTTATCATACACTAATTGGCATACAATATAAACAAAAGGTTAGGATTCTTGTACCTGTTTTAGATAACAGAATGTTCAATTAACTATAACCAATAGAAATTTATGAAATGCGTTCTATTTTCACAACTTTTATGGGAGGGCACACATTTATGAAGAATACATCACAAATGGACAAGCTAGAATAATATGAACGAGGAAAAGAATCCTCAAAGCATGCATTTTTGCAGCTGCAATAAAATGTCGTTATATTCAGTCTGCATGTTAAAGGTCTATGGGGCAACTAGGAGTCGAACCTAGGACCCCCCCTCCCCCCCCCACCCCCCCCCCCCCCCCCCCCATTTGCTGCTAGGCTGCTCTAACACTGAGCGATCAGCCCTTTACAGTCCATAGTGTGGATCACTCTTATATTGTGTCATCCATTACTTTCATATATTGGGTCATCCATTATGATGGAAATACAGAATTGCCTCTTAGGGGCATACGCTACGAGGAAGGGATTATGAAGGTAACAATTTAAAAATGAGTAATATCTTCTAGATTCATCTGCGTACAAAAAAATGTGTCTAGAAGGAAAAAAATTATTTTTATGCAGATGAATCCAAAAGAGGACAACAACATTTGTATGCAGATAAATCCAAAAGAATATTACTCATTATTGCATTGAGAAGAAACCAAGCTTAAAACTAAAATCCATGAATGGATAGACTACATTGCCACCACAATTAGTACACACCTGCAAAATGTGAAAACAGAATGTTCAGTATATTGTACTATTACATTGTATGCTCAGACTATCCTTAATTTGGCATCAATGGGAACCAAGAGAGTAGAGCCCACCATTCCCTCTATATCAGAATCTATATATGGGTTGTCTAGAGCTATTCGGAGGAAGAACTGATGGTTCAATATAGGAAACAAGAAACCATGAGAAAAAACATGAACAGTAAACAAAATGTAAAAGATGAAACAGACAGTAAGTATAGGCTAGCTCAAAAGAAAGTCCTCTAACGCCACAAGGCCTAGTTGCAAAAGCAACAAATAGTAAAGGATGTGCATGGACAATTCTCAGGGTGGTAGCAAAATTGACGTCACATGTTTGTAGGTCACCTAGATACTAGACATTCACCTAAACTGTAAGAAATTCATTTCATTCAACATGTTTGATGCACCAGATGAAGTGGATTTTCATACAACCACCAGAATTCAATCAGATTATACAATTTTTCTAGGAGATGAGGATGCCAAAAAAGAAGAATGTCGTGGAGACTCTGGCTGTGCAAGCGAAGTTATTGGATTGAGGGCTCTTATGCATAGATTTGAGATTTATGGAGCCCATATAACTAGCACCAATTAAAACCGAAATGCATACCATAGAGGAATTATACTGTCCCCATTTTTAAAGACCCTTAGCCTATCTTTCCCCGTGGGCTTTGGGATCTTGCAAGGGGAAAATTATATTAAATAATTAAATATTAAGCAATAATTATCATTTGACATTATAAAGCAATAATTGCCTGGAGAGGATCTTATTAATGTATTATTAATAATAGGTTTCGGAATGGAGAAAAGGAATGCGAGGACTGCGAATGGCGAAGCGGTCGAGGGCAGAAATAAGAAGCATCCGCAGGCTCAAGAAGGGGAGCCAAAGGGCTTCGGGAGGGATACGGGATACGGGAGGAGAGACGGGTCATGGCAGACGGGTTAAATCTACGACGGTGCAGTGCCCTAACCCTAGGGCCTTCAAAACGGCTGCGACTTCGACTGAAGTAGGTGGGCAAGACTTACCAGGTCGATTTGGCAGAGGCCATACCAACTTTAACCATTGTGAGCCTAGAAGTAGAGGAATATTACAAAAATTTATCATTGGATGCAGTGATTGGTAGGTTTAATGGACTGTGGCCTTCCTCCTCCGCTCTGTATCAGTGGGTTTTCGAAAATTGGACAAATAAATGTGAAATATGTCTCTGTTCCAAAGGTTTTTTTGTTGCTCATTTTAGGGAATCTGTAGATTATCAGTGTTGCTTGACAAAGGGTCCTTGGTTCTGGGGACATGCGGGTTTATTTTTAACTCCATGGTTTCCAGACTTCGACCCGAATACCTATTCGATGGCCAAAACTCCGGTGTGGGTCAGGCTACCTAACCTTCCCTTACATCTATGGTATGCCCTAGAAGACATTGGAAATGTCCTGGGCAAGTTTATAAAATAGGATTTAGATAGAACGCACTTGAGTCTGTGGTCGTTTGCCCGAATATGCGTCGAAATTGATTTGAGCAAAGGAATTCCTGATAGAATTAATCTTAAATTCGGGAACTTACTGCATACACAGGTTTTAAACTATGAGAATACGGCATTTCGATGTAGATTATGTAGAAATACAGGCCATTTGCAAGATTTTTGTCCCTTCAATAAAAACCAGAAATCTGTAAAAAAGAGTGGATCGACTTCTTCTACTGGATGGGGTTCAGTAAACCCAGATTTGGTTTCTACTTCGAATTTTAAAGACAATCTGAGTAATCCTAACTCCGACGGGAAAGAAACTATAGGAAGGGATATCCCAGAGGAAGGAATTCAAGAAAACCTCTTGGTAGTGGGGGTGTGAAAAGGGGGCATACCGCGGAAAGTTCGGAATCAGACCAGGAATCTGAGGCAGAAAATTTGATGGCAATAGAGAATCCCAGTGACCTTGCGCTGGTAATTTCATCTGATCTGGGAAAGTGGCAAGAAGTAAAGAAGCGGAAAAACAAAAAGGGTCGTATGGGAAGCATCGGGGATTATTTTCCATCGCAGTATGGGAAGTAATTATGTAATTTTCCTTTTTTAGTTTGTCTACTTATAGTTTATTCTTCTGTTAGCTGGAAAGCAGTTGTAGTTGTTTTTCAACTATTACGTCTAAGCCTTTTGTTTCTCGAGGATTTGGCCTCTGCTTTTGAATAGGGAATGGGTGCCTTCAACCCGCCTTAACAATCAACAAAAAAAAAAATTGCCTAGAAAGTGATTTTTATCATTTGACATTATAAAGCAATAATTATTTAATTATTTAATTATGTAATTTATTTAATTTAATCCTCACAATGCAAAATTAAAAAAAGAAGAATTAATTAAATAACTTTTGGATGGCTTTTAATATTAAAATCACCCTTAGAAAGGGGACGTCACACCTAGGGAGGATAAACTATTTTTATTTAATGATTTCTCTCTCCTACGGATTTCGAATTTTGTGCCTCCTTGTTTATAAAAGGAGAGCTTAGAATCATTGTGAGACTTATGTTGGATTGATCATTTGATTTCACTCCATGCTTGGAGTATTGGGATGTATGCACATCGGATGTAAGCCCTAGTTCTTGCATTGTGCTCTCCCCCAGGTTACGTGGACCAACTCCCGAGAGGAGCTACGCCCAAAAATGGCTTTCTACGCCAATCACTTCCTGGAAGTCAGCAATGGACTCATCATTCGGCCCACCTATATCTCCCGTCATTGGATGCATGCTCTTCGCATATCTTTGGGCCAGTTCAGAGTCGGATCCCAAGAGCTTCAGGTCGAGAATGATCACCATTTGGTTCATTCTGAGAGGACCTACCAGCTTTGCTCCCTCCAAGAGGTTGAGACAGAGGAACATTTCATCTTCCGATGCTCCATCTATTATGAGATCAGAGGGAGGTTTCATTGTCTCTTTCGTGAACATCCTACGTTCACGGCCTTCTTTAGGTATTAAGCTCCTCCATGATCAAAGGTGTCTCACTCTCCATTTACAGGAAGCCATTAAGCTCCGTGATAAGGCCCTCCACCTTCCTCTCATCCCTTGTGCTCTATTCTTCTTCTTCTTCTTCTTTTGTTGTTTTTGGAGACCCTCTTGGGTTTTCCCTGTTGTTTCTGCTTTGCTTTGTATTGTACAGTCCCATTGACCTATCTTTGTGGTCACTCATTGGACATTTAATATAATTATCTTATCTTATCTTATCTCTCTCATTTAGATCCATTATTGAAGAATATTAAAGACTCGTCGTTCTCTCCATTGTGTTCGCTTGAGTTGAATGTGTTTATGCATTGTTTTTCCATTCCAATATTGGCGACTTGGCTCATATGTTAATGCATTAATTTGTGAGGTTAAATCTGCATGTTGTGGTTCAAATTTAAGTGATTTTGGAAGGGTTTATGGTGTTTTATTTACTGTTGTTCACTGCTGCATTTATTAGAGCTAAAGCGACTTGCATTGGAGGTTGTTTTGGCCTGTTTTGGAGTCTTTTGAGCTAGATCTGTAATTTGATGTGTATTGGCATATTTTTCCAAGTTTGGGACTAATATTTTGGTGTCTTTTGAGGCTACGAAAGAGCTGAAAATTATTTAATTAAGTTTCTCTAACCCTAGCAACTAGTTTTCAGATTTTGGGGGTTATTTTGGAAGGGTTACAGTGTTGCAAAAATTCACAATGATAGCTCTTTAGAAAGCTCTTATTTTGTAGAAAATTCTGCAATTTATTTGAGGGCAAAATATGGAGTATTGAGCAAGTTATGAATTTTAAAAGATTTCAACTATTTGCAAGCTTTTTGGTTACAAATTAATATTTATTTCATATCTATTGTTTTGGCGTCAGTTTAATAGTGGATTTGATTGTAGAAATTAGGAGAAATAAGGAGAAAATGATTTTATATTTTTTGGAGTTATTTGGATGCCCTAAATGTGTTAGGCAACCTAATTTTTAGGGAAAAATCAGGGTTTTATGTTGGCTGTGCAAAAACTAGCTCTGGGATACTGTTCTTCATATTTTTGTGGCCCAAAATCCAAAGTTTGAAGATTTTTGCTTGGATGGTTAAGCAGGAATCAATTTTGAAAAATTGCAGTAGTTGGGGTTTGAATTTTAAATTAATTATCTACTGTTAAAAATCATATTTGGGTAATATTTGCATTCTAATTACTTTTTCCATCTAACCCACCACCTTGGCATACTCCAACTCCACTTTGGTTGTATTATTGCCAACATTGGGTTATTTGAGGTCAAATTAAGAAGATCTAATCTTCCTAGGGTGATCCGGATAAATAATTTTTGTAGTATCCCAAAAGGGGATATTACAGTGGTATCAGTGCAACTTTCTTCCATCCTTGTGGGTTTGTTTACAGAATTATTCATGGGGCTTGCTAGTGATAGAGGTTTGAGGTCCAAGCTCTATAAGCTTGGGAAAAGGCTCAAAAGGTCTTCATTTAAGAAGACTGTATTGCTCAACACTCTTGAAGAGATAGTGAGTTGTTTATGTTTGATAGAGAAATCAGATTATAGCACTATGTCTGCAATTTTAGACTCCTTGGTGATGCAGTTGGCTAAGTACGAATTGTTGGATCATAAAGATGGGGAAATAAGAATTGTGGTCATCACTTGCATTAGTGAAGTTATGCAGGTTGCAGCCCCAAACTTGTCGTATAATGATGCCATCATGGAAGACATTTTCAAGGTCATGGTGGGAAGTTTCTAAGGCCTTTTGGACCTCACTAGCCCTTGTTTTGGTAAGGGGTGAGCATTTTGAGCACTATGGCAAAGGTAAAATCTTGTGTGGTGATGATAAATCTAGAATGTAATGATCTTATTTCTCACATGTTTGAGGTGTTCTTTGATGTTCTTCATAATGATCATACTCAAGAGATAATGGTCTCCATGCAAACCATTATGTCTTTGGTGTTAAATGAATATGAGAGTCCCCCACCACAATTGTTATTCATGCTTGAGAAAGGATAGAGTCAAGAAGCATCATGTGTTACTTATACACTAGCCCAAGGTGTTCTTGAGCAATATTCAACCAAGATGAAGGCACATATGGCGGCCAAGTCTATGGTTTTTCAAGGTATGAGTCCTCTGGTATTTGATGATAAATTTTTGATATCTAATGCTTGCATGGAACTTGGTAATTGTAAGGAAAAATCAGATCTGATAGAAGGGCAAGTTGATAGGAAAGATGAAATGAAGGAAGAGGAAAAGACGGAGTTTCAAAAGGGTGAAGAAAGTGAGATGATTGAAACCATTCATTTGCTGTCCAAAAAAGGAAGTGTGGGGCAACCAAGGTCTGAAATTCATGGATAGCCAAAAGCAAAAAATGGGCAGCCAAGGGCATCACCCAATGAGCCACGAAAAGGGGCAACTCAGCCCTATATTCCACCTCATAAAAGGTCGGCCAACAAGGAAGCTATCCGTGATACAAGGAATGAATTGAGGGAGAAGGGTTTGTATTTTGAGGTAATAGATTCTAATCTTGAGCTTGATTTTGATCATATTACAAGTGGGGTTAAGGTTGATGAACAAGCTCATAAGGAAGAAAGCACGAATAATGACCATATTTTAGAAGTGTAAACAAATTTTTGCATCATTCCTTCTAATACATCATTTTTGTCTACTTTCATGTTGCCAAAAGAGGAAACTATAGAGCATTCATTTAGTGGTAATAACCTGTTGATGCTTGATAAATTATTGGTGCCTACTAATTGCAGTAAGTTGAACATGAGTGCAAAAGGAGCAAGTTTTCAAGAGGACTATGAAGATGAGCTCGTGAAGAGGTATGCTTATGAAGGAAGGACACCATGGGATGCTTATGGTAATTTTCAGTTCGCCGTAATTTAGCGAACAGCAGACCCAAATGGGCAAATGAATGAGGTTTTTCACCCAAGCATGAGTCTTATGAATGTCCCAAGTCATCACCCACCAAGTATGAAGGCTTGTGAGGAAAAAAAGGGGCTTTAGATGAAGAAAATGGTGAAGGAAAGAGTGTTGTTCCAAACTCAGAAATTCTGAGTTTTGTAGATGTTGGGAGCAGCCCAAGGTATGATATTTTATATTTAATTTCTTCTTCCATATTGAGTTTTGATGGGTATGATTTTGAGCATGATAGGGAGATGGATATGGTGTGTAACATGGGGTATAATGGTCACATTCTTGTTGGAACTTTTGCTCCTAATAATTGGGTGCACGATGGAAAAGGAGAAAGAGTGATTATCACTCTTCCCAATGATGGAAGTCATAACAATAAGCTAGCTTGTAATGTCCCTCTTTCTCGGATAGTTCGGTCGAAGACCTTTGGCCTGTTTTGTCTACCCGACGGCCAAGGGTGTTTTCAAGGGTGACTCCAGTTTATTAATTTTATTATATTATGCTCAAAAATAAGTAAAATATCATTAAAGCACATATAATTAATTAATAAACTGTTTAAGTGACTTTAACTTAGGAAAGTGCATTTAAATAAATTAATAAATTATTTAATGTGCATTCCTAAGCCAAAAATGTGACTGGGTTGGAAAAAGGAAATAATTAATTATGAGGATTTGGAAAAAGTGTGACTTGTTCCTTTGGAAGGTTTTTTGGCTATAAGGGAAAAATGCGACCAGGGGAAAGGTCATTCAAATTATTATTATTTTATTTAAATGTATTTTCCTAAGTTAAAGTCACTTAAACAGTCTATTAATTAATTATATGTGCTTTAATGATATTTTACTTATTTTTTAGCACAGTATAGTAAAATTAATAAACCGAAATCACCCTTCAAAACACCCTTTGGCCGTTAGGTAGACAAAATAGGCCAAAGGTCTTCAACCGAACTATCCGAGAAAGAGGTACATTACAGTCCTTCCTACCCGAGATTGCTTGTCCCCAAGCAACTGTAGAGTTGGATGCTGTAATATAGTCTCGCCCTCCCATGTAGCATCCTCCTCTAGTAACTCTTTCCACTTCAGCAAGAACTCTCGAATAACTCTATTCCTCAGTCTCCTCTCTCGGCTGTCCAAGATCTCCTCTGGCACTAAGTCCAATCTCCCTTCCTCATCCAGGGGTGGTAACCCTGTAGAAGACAGTGTGCTGCCCCAAGGTCTTTTTCAAGCAAGATACATGAAAGACATTGTCTATCTTACTCTCAGAAGGCAACTCTAGCTCATATGCCACTTCACCAACTCTCCTCAACACCCTGTATGGCCCATAGAATCGCGGCTTGAGCTTTTCAACCCCACTCTTCTTGAGAGTACTCTGTCTGTAAGGCTGAAGACGTAGAAAAATCATGTCTCCTACCTCCAATGATCTCTCCACTCTGTGCCTATCTGCATACATCTTCTGCTGATTCTGGGCCTGCTGAATATTTTCCTTAAGTACCTTAAGGATGTCCTGACTATCCTGTAAACTCTCCCGAGCCTTGGGAGCTCTACTGTCCCCAAACACCATATCAACAAAAAATCTCACATCATACCCATACAGTACTCAAAATGAAGTCATACCAATAGACATATGGTAAGTGGTGTTATAGCAATACTCACATAAATATAGCAACTTTACCCATGCCTTATGTTGTCCTGCAACGTAGTTGCGAAGATAACCCTCTATCCATTTCTTCACAATCTCTGTATGCCCATCCGTCTGAGGGTGATAACTAGTGCTAGGAGTCAACTCAGTGTGAACCAAACGGAATAGCTCCTGCCAAAATATGCTCATAAACCTATTATCCCAATCACTTTGTTCTTCGGAAGTCCATGCAACCTGAATATCTGTCAGAAGAAAAAATCAGCCATATGAGGTGCCTTAAAGCTGGTAGGGACAGCGAAAAAGTGTGCATATTTTGTCAACCAATCAACTACTACATAAATACGATCATTACCTTGCACCACGGGAAGACCTGTAATGAAATCCATCGAAATACTTTCCCACTTTTGCTCCGGAATTGTCAATGGCTGTAGCAAACCTACTGGGAAAGTATGCTCTGACTTGTTCTACTGACAAGTCATACACTCACGGACATGGCGCAAGACATCATCCTTGAGACCCTTCCAAGAGAATCTCTCTCTAATTTGCCTGTATGTTTTAAAATACCCTAGATGTCCTGCAAGTGGTGGATCATGGAAAGCATGCATAATCTTCTCCTTAAGCTCAGATTCAAGAACTAGGTAAATTCTGCCCTTATACAAAATCAAATCAGCTATTACCTTATACCGGCCATCTTGAATTTTTCCATCCATAATGTCACATGTCCAAGTGTTTTTGGAATATTCCACTAACAGTTGAGATTTCCAATCTGCTGAAATCTCGCTCAAAAAACATAGGGCAGCGAGATGCGGTTCCCTGGAAAGTGCATCAGCCACGACATTCTTCGTCCCCTTGACATACTCAATGTCAAAATCATATGCATGGATTCTGCTAACCCATTTTTGTTGCCTCTCATTGAGTTCCTTTTGTTCCAGAAAATATTTCAACCTGTTGTGGTCGGTTCTCACCACAAATTTTCCACCCACTAAATATTGTCTGAACTTTGCCAACGCATGCATAATGGCAAGCATCTCCTTATCATAGGTGGAATACAGTCTCTCATTATCTATCAACTTCCGGCTCTCGAAGGCAATAAGATGGCGATCCTACATAAGAACTGCACCAATCCCCAATCCCGAAGCATCACACTCTAAAATGAAGGGCCGTAAGAAATCTGAAAAATCCCAAACCTCTTTTTGCCTGAATACATTTTTTATTTTAATTTTATATATTGCTCTCGCTCAAATTTGAACTGATAACATCAAAAGGATCCATAGAACACCATACTAAAACTACATAGATAAATTAAATCAAACAAACCCCGCAAACCGGGTGAATACAGAAAAGGCGCCTAGGGTTTAACAGGCAGATTTCTTCATAAACAATTCAGCCGTGTATTTAATAATGATTTCTAATGCTAAATATTACGGCAATACAATTATAAATCTACAGATAGATTTAATAATAAAGATTGACCAAAAACCCACTTTAAATGATTCAAACCAAATTGATTTGATATATATTTGATGTTGGGAATTACAATAATTATCTATCATGAAAAATACCTCAAATACGACGTAAAACAACTGTAGAAGAAGTCGCCCCACTCTAGAAGAAGTCTGTATGCCCACTGCTGCAATTTATTTCTCTGTCTTACTGTTGGAATGATAAAAACCTGTGAATACCAAGAAGATCCCTGTATGGAAACTTCTCTCAATGCTCCTGGGTTTTCCGTCCACAAGAGGAATAATCCAGAGGGTTTTCGTCCTTGCATTTTGTCTACAAAAGCTCAATGCTAACTGCTGGGGAAATATAATAATAATCTGAATGCCCTTTCCCCAAGTTGCATTTTTCCCTTATAGCCAAAAAACCTTCCAAAGGAACAAGTCGCACTTTTTCCAAATCCTCATAATTAATTTTTCAATTAAGTGTTTGATTTTTGGTTGAAAAGTTTAAATCTTCCCAAAGTGTTTATTTTTGGCTTATGAATGCACATGAAATAATTTATTAATTTATTCTAAATGTTGACTTTCCTAAGTTAAAGTCACTTAAACAGTCTATTAATTTAATTATATGTGAATTTAATGATATTTTACTTATTTTTTCACAATCGTAATAAAATTAATAAACCGAAGTCACCCTTGAAATGGGACCCTTTGTCCGTCGGGTAGATAAAAACAAGCCAAAGGTCTTCGACCGAACTATGCTAGAAAGAGGGACATTACATCACAACAAATGCTCACAACATTGAATACAATGCTTTAGAAAGTTCAGACAAGTATTTGGTGTAGAAAAAATTTAAGCTTAAATAGACAGTTCCACATGTAGCAGTTTCAACATACCTTTAATTGTTACCCATTATATTGTATCTTGTCTCAATAAATTGCACATAACATAGCTTTAGTCATTCAATGCTATGAGTTTGGGATAAAAATTTGGGAAAACAACGTGTTAATGTCCGATTTATAAGTGCAGATATAATTAGCAAATTATCTGACTCGTACAAAATCAAATTCCTCGAAGATTATAATCATCACTGTCGCAGTTAATTCATCATTGATTTAGCTTAATGCGTAGCTTGCACATTAACCAGACAAATAATCCATAGCTGTCCCAAATAAGCAAGAAATAAAAGAGAAAAGAAACTAGATTTAACGTAGGGAACCCCTGAGAGGAAGCAACCTGTAACATGTCCCCCTTTTTAATAGAATGAAAATCAATTTGCACATTTAGCTCTAAAATAAAATATATTTTTTATGTGCAAATCAAAAATAAACCGCCCTTCCTCTGATCTTCATCTTGCGAGATGATCATCCTCCCCGTTTAAAGGTGAATTCAATGACTAAGCACCTTGCCTTTACCAAGGGAATGATTCCAGTTTGTTATTTAAAATAATCTTTGCTTTGAGGCTTCGATCCATATGGGCCTCATTACGAGTCTAAATTCACCTCTGCATTTGGTGCACTCTTGCTACGGGAGTAGGGCGCTGAAATCTCCAGACAGCTTTTTAAGCTGATATTCCCTTGGGCTGATAAGAAGTGGGGCTGATAGGAGTGAGGGATTTTGAAGGATGTGCAAATCCAATGCCGATATGAAAGAAGATCATGGGTATATCCTTTTTTGCATGTAAGAGCCTTATTAAACTTATCTTCATCCTTGAAGAAGGGATGTATGCCCACTACAATGATAAAATCACCACCCTCTTCTTCGACACATCTCTTGAACCATGAAGTGTGTATGCGCATGAAATTGAGCTTGATATTGAATCAAGTTATTTGCATCCACTCTGTCAGAGTTGTGCCAAGTCAACCATGTTTGGATACAGGTCCACATCTTGTTGATTAAATTCGCAATCAAGGATTTGTGTGAAGAATCCCTGTGATGACCAGTAGAAAATCGATTTGATGGGTGATGTTTGTGGTGCTAATTGGTGGTGTTTGTGCCACCAAATCTAAGCCACCCCCTTTCAAGGTGTTTATTTAGCGAACTAATATGGCCATGATTTGACTCATGGGTTTGATGGTCAAGATAGGTGTCGAGCTTGTGAATCCAAGCCCTGCTAAATCGACTTGTTCCACTACCATCAAAACTGGATTGAGGGTTTTATCTGGTAACATGTTGCATGAGCTGCTGTTATAAATGCTGCTAATTCAGATTCTGTCCAGCCCTCATGATATCTGGGTTAAAAAATGAATACTGAAAGTGAGGGGAAATACATCCCTACATGCTTGTGCCCTCCTCCACTACCACTGACTGCCATAATGCAGATCCGGAAAAGTTGTTTCTTTTACGGTTGTCCCTAATTCTGAGTGGGTCACCTTTAGCAAAGATTAAATTGGATAGGCCTTCTGCACTCCGCGTAGGCCTTCATACTCTCATCTGTATTGGACGTATCTAATCAAACACTCAAGGCGTCCCCAATGTTGTTTGATACTCACATGCTAATGAATATGATTGTATGATCACTGTAACCACTGTTTTATTAAAATGGATATCCCTACCTCCAATGCCTTATTCCGTGGCTCTATCTAAGTGCCAATAAGACAAGGTAGATGCCCAATTAGCTCTGAACATATAATCAACTGCCTCATATAGTGGCTAATCACATCCCGATTCATGAAAAGACCTGATCCACTAACTGCATGGATCCTTCCAAAGGATTTATTTTAGGTCTCAAAAAATGAAATATTTAAGCTTAGACATGTCATATATATCAGATTTGAGTCATGCTCGTCTGTGGGTATAGTATCTAAAAACATTCCTCTTGTCTTCTCATTCAAAGTTTATATTCTATGTTAACTACTACTCTAAGCTTCCTTAGGAGCACAGCTTACGACCATACACAAAGATCTTACCACTCCATAATGAATCCTAGTTTGAGTCCCCTTTTGATTGAAAGATTTTGCTTTTGATCTTCCTTTTATATATAGGCTTGGCTCATTTCTAACTGCATAACTTCTGAAAGATCCATAGAACACCATTTTAAAACTACATAGACTAAATTAAATCAAACAAACCCCGCAAACTGGGTGAATACAGAAAAGGCGCTAGGGTTTAACAGGCAGATTGTCTTCATAAACAATTCAGACCGATGTATTTAATAATGATTTCTGATGCTAAATATTATTAGGCCATACAATTATAAATCTGCAGATAGATTTAATAATAAAGATTGACCAAAAACCCAGTTGTAAATGATTCAAACCAAATCGATTTGATATATATTTGCTGTTGGGAATTACAATAAGATAGAGTATCTATCATGAAAAATACCTCAGATACGGCATAAAACAACTGTAGAAAAAGTCGCCCCACTCTAGAAGAAGTTTGTATGCCCACTGCTGCAATTTATTTCTTTGTCTAACTACTGGAATAATAAAAACTTGTGAATACTTGAAGATCCCTGTATGGAAACTTCTCTCACTACTCCTGGGGTTTAATGTCCGCAAGAGGAAATAATCCAGAGGGTTTCTCGTCCTTGGATTTTGTCTGCAAAAGCTCAATGCTAACTGCTTAAAAATAATAATAATCTGAATGCCCTTTCCCCAAGTCGTATTTTTCCCTTATAGCCAAAATACCTTCCAAAGGAAAAAGTCGCACTTTTTCCTAATCCTCATAATTAATTTTTAATTAATCATTTCCTGTTTTGCAACCCAGGATGGACATAGCTTGGCTTAGCGAATGCTCATTAGAGGAGCTATTAATTTATTTTCATGGCTAGGTTACTCAGTCATGTCTTGTGGCAAAAATCGTTTTTCATATGACTAGTACAGAAGATCCCATAGCTTACAACTTGCCATCATCCCCAAACTAGACTGGGCAATCGGAAATCTCCAATAAATGGGTATAATTCTTTCCATTTAATAGTTGAGACTATATTCATAAAGCAACAATCAGCTAGCGTAGAACTAGTTACATATGGTTAATGCTTAGATAGTAATGAAAACATTCCAAATGTCAACGTAAAAATGTCACCCTTCAAAGCTCAAACAAAGGTAAAAATGCTCTTTTGTTTGACAAACAATTATAGCGGTTAGTATGTACGACGGGCCAACTATTTGCTGCAACAAAGTGACGACAGACTTGAAGCCGCTCAAAGAAAGCCGTCCAGAGTGCACAAGATCTAAGCTTTTCGAATTTTGGAATCTGCGAGATCATTGACGGGTTAAAAGGACCCGTTGAGGTACGTTGAGACATGGTATTTTTGAAAGCCGCAGCCCCATAAAGAAAATCCTCCCTCAAACCCCACGTGTTACAAGCAATTTTTGTAAAAAACATTTCTATGGACCTTACAGAGTGAAGGGAAGTGTTGGAGAAGTAGCATATGAACTAGAGCTACCGGAGTATAACCGGATGCATAATGTCTTTTATATTTCGTGCCTAAAAAAACGGCACTAATTCAGATCCCCTTGGAGGACGTAAAGTTCAACTAAAACCTTTAGGATCCAAAAAATAAAAGTTACATTTTAATTTCGGAGCTATAGTGGCTGTTTGAGCCAAAGCAAAGACTCACATCCCGAAGCATTGACAAGTAGTTAGATCACTTGCGAAGGATCTGACACAATCAGAAGATGCTACATACGACGGTGTCCACTATGCGATTGGTTTGCACTTCGCAAATGTAACCAAAATGACTTAAGGGCAAGAAATTTTGGACATGTGGAGGACTTTTAAATGGCTCACTTTTTGCAAACTAGTTCGACAAATGCGAAAAAGTTGAGCTAATTCTAATTTAATAACCACTGGGTCACAAATGAAAAGACTGAGCATGTGAAATATGGATTGATTCTATTGGCTCAGATTTTGCAAATATTTTCCTAATGCGAAATACAAAGATACTATCGTAGTTTTCAATTTTAAGTCAGGTTCAACCTGGGTTAAGCATATGAAAAGCCAAAAGCTAAAAAAACAGCGTGAAAAACGTGGAAAGCCCTTATGAGGTCATTCGCTAGTTTCGCGACTGACAATCTAGATAAACAATAAAACTGACAATGTGAAGCAAGGTGGAGCTTTCTTGATTAATATCGGGCTTCACAAAATATTTCGAAAATTTGCCCTATATGTAAAAGATGGTAACAATGCAAAGTCAAATGGAGCAAAATGATTGGTCTTGAGCCTTCGTAGTCATACAAAACAGACTGTTGTTCACTGCTGAACAAAAAAGTCAATTGAATGACTATACAAGATTCAAGCTACTATGGCTACTTAAAGATTGTGCTATCGTGCTTCGTAAAGACAATTAGATGTCGCAGAAAGGGACATTAAACATCTAAACAAAGAGAAACAACAGAGTGAAGCCACTTGGCACTCAACAAGTGGAATGGGTGTCACAAGAGCAAAATGAACTAGTAGAAGCGTACACGGAGCAATGATCTATTGGTTCAAGCTTCGTAAAACCGAAAAAAATCTATAAAAAACTGACACAAACGAAGCCAGATGGTTTAGAACAAGTGCATTGGATCGGGCTTCGCAATTTTTTTTTTTTAGCAAAAAATCCAAGATTCGCATTGGCGGAACGAACTTAGAAGCTTCAAGCAAACTGCTGATCTAAATAAATCTTTCGGATCCACGGACAAAAAATTGCTCTAACGGCCTATAAACGGTGAAAAATTTAAAATAAGCTCGCAAGGCATTGCAGTATTTAAACCATTTGAACGACTTTTTTTTTCCCAAAGGCAAAGATTATGTGGGTACAACTCAAACATTGATCTAAACAACCATGTTATGCCAATATTTTCAAATGCGAAGTGGGTTAAAGAAGCATTATTGTGTAATGTCCCCATTTCTAAAGACCCTTAGCCTATACGTCCCTGTGGGCTTCGGGATGTGCAAGGGGAACATTTTTATTAAATAATTAAATATTATTGCCTGGAGCAATAATTATTTAATTATTTAATTATGAAGATTATTTAATTTAATTCCCAAAATATAAAAATTAAATGGGGAATTAATTAAATAAACATTTAGGTGGCTTTTATTGTTAAAATCACCCTTTGAAAAGGGGACGCCACACCTAGGGAGAACAAACTGCTTTTATTTAATATTTTCCTTCTCCTAGGGTTTTCGAATTTTGTGCCTCCTTGCTTATAAAAGGAGTGCTAGGGTTATTATTATTATTATGCTATGATGAACTTATTTTGATACTCCATGCTTGGCATTGGGATGCATGCCCATTGATGTTCTCTCTCTCTCTTGCGTGGGAGGTTGGATCAAGCTAGTTTTGAAATTTATTTGAAATATTTATTTGTGAGATCCATGTCTTTGGCTTTAGCAAATATTTAGATGAAGTTTACTATTGAAATCTGCCCTTTTACTGTAGCGACGTCACTGTAGCGTCACTGTAACAGCTGTTTTGTGTGTTTTTGCAAATCGACTTGGGTGTGTGATCTCTCTAAACCCTAAGCGCCTTCTTCCATGGTGTTTCACGGACTATTTTAAGAGGTTTTGCTTGATGTGAATCAACTATTTGGTTGTTGGTTATTATGCCCTTGTACAGCGACTTCTATAAGGCAAGTTGCCATGCTGCATGATCTGATTTAGTCGGCTGTTCCTGCGATTTCACTTGAGGGTTATATTTAATGTATTGACAGCGATCCTTGTGGTTTTAAATTCCAGTCTAGGCAATAATAATTGGCATGTTTTTGAAGTCTTCTTTTGCATTTACAGTTGTGATCCATAACTGAAGTGAAGTGATTAGGGTAGGCATGTGTTTGTGACCATTTGAGGTAGCAATCTGGGAGTGTTTGTTTTGTATAATATACTGTATGCTTTGACAGCAGAAATACGGGATCCTCGTCTTCTTTATAGCTGTTGCTCCTCCATAAAATCAGCAACTACATATAAGGCTGGTTTATAATGATAATTGATGTCTATGGGACTGAACTGTGATTGATATAAGTCTACCATCTTACCTCTAAATACAGCGACTCTATTGGGGAAATATTTAGTTGTAATCTGATCAGCGATTTATACCCTATTGATTCTGATTATGGAGTTTTGAGTAAGGGCATGATTTAATGATAATTAAAACCCTGTACGCAGTGGTTGTGTTGACTGAATTATTCCCTGGTTTTCTGGCAGCGATCTACTCATTCGGAGCAAGTTTAGTGCATGATATTTGTTGATCTTGCACATGATCCATATACGAAATATTAGCTCATATCTCATATATGTTTCAGTGACTGATCTTAGAAGTTTGAATCTGAGTTGGTTCCTTGAATGGACATGCATGACTGAGGGCTGTATGAAGGCTTTTTGAGAATGTTTGAGAATATTTATGTCATCTATTCGATTGGTTCAAGTAGGGTTTATTGAGTTCTGCTATTTGCATTTGAGTGGAGTGTTGAAAAATGGTTGATTTGCATATTTTCTAATGATCTCGGAAGTGGGATATTACATATTGTTTTGTTATTTTCTGTTTTTCAAATCCACATTGGGTCATATTACAATAACTATATTGCTGTTTTTTAATTATTGCAGTCCCAAAATGAGTGCAGACTATGAGTATGAAGTTGAAGGCCATATTCAAATGAGTGATGAAATAGGTGGGGGTGTGCAAGGAGAAAGGCAAACGACAACTGACAGTTCAAATGGGAATGCTGATAAGTTTAGCTGCCACTCCAAAATGTTGACAAAATATTCTAGAGGATCATTTGACAAAAAAAAATCTTTGAAATAATTTGCTCAAATTATTGAAGGCCCCAAATCAAACACTTAAAGGGGGACTTGTAATGTCCCCTAAATAGGACATAATGAGAATTGCATTCATATTTCTTCTAATTGCCACTATGTCTTTGTTTGGGTCAATATTAGCTCAATGGATGATGAATTCTACTTGATGTAATGGCGTAAAAGTAATTTTAAATACTTCAATGGCGAGTTGGGCATGAAGGCCTCTTATTTGGTCCGAAAATGGAGTAAGGACTTCTAATCCTTATGGGTCGGCCTTGAATGGAGAGCCTTCATAGAGGTTAATGAAGAAATAGATTTATTTGAAAGTCGGCTTATGCATTGGACTTCTAATTTGATGTTGGCACCACTTGAGGATATATAAAGTCATTAAGGTTCATTTGAAAGGGTTATGCATGTTTATGTTGAAGGATGGTAGCTTGAGTTTGTGCACAGTGTTGCCTACTCTCCACTAAAGACGAAAACCTTTAGTGTGGCTCAACTTTGGGGACGAAAACCTCCATTGTTGGAAGATTGAGGAACAAAAAACTCCTCAGGCTTGAGGGGAATCCCATACGAGGGTTTCCAAAGTGGTTTACTACTAGGTTTTCCCCCTTCTTACCCTAGGCGACTTGAATGATTGGAGGGTTTGGTATGTTCTAGGATAATTTCACTATTTTGGTTTGATGTTCTTGTTCAACATAATTTATAAGGCCGTAATCTGAACTTTGGAGAATTTTGGTGAGGATTTGCTATTTTTCCTAGCCCTCGGTTTGGCTGAACTGCTACTATCATTCCAGACTATTGTCAAGAGGATCAACACCCTTATAATTTCAGTTCAAGTTATAATGAGGACAGTAAAGAACTATTCCAGCTTTTCCATCATTATGAGAATGGCAAAGGGATGTAGGTAGAACCTTGGGATTTAAATTATCCTAAGAAGCCGCGATGGGATAATTTTCAATTCATTAAAGCATTGTCAATCATTTTTGGGTTGTTTCCATCCCCCATATCAACTACATTGCAATATTCCAGGAGTTCTCAATTTGACAATTGTTGTACCCTTTGTTCATTTTTTGTCTGCAACAATTCCAGCTACCTATCCGTTTTTTTTGGCACCTGAAAATGAGTATCCAACCATGCAGTTGAAGGGTTTCCAGTCTACTACCATCTTTGATGTGTTTTTAGTTGTCAAAAGAAAGATCCCAACCACTATCTTTCTTAATTTGGGAGAGAAAATGCATGGTTTCAATTGTGTTTAGGACAACATGGTTGAGTTCTTGAACATCCATCACTTAAGTGGAGAATATGAGATGATTGTGCAGTGTCCCTTTCTGGGCTGAAACTGAAAAACAAAGAAATAGCAAAAATCCCAATTAAGAGTAAACTGATTTTTACAATAGCCAACCAAAAAATGTTATAAACACTAGCAACAAAATATATTTGCACATTTAGGGAATCAAAAACCCTCCAAACAAGCTGAAAATGGATGGATAAATTCTCCATAATATTATACTCAACAAATGGAACAAACACGAACAAAAAACACTCCAGATTATATGCAAATTTGGAAATTCCACACAACTGCAATTAAATTTATGACAACAAAATTACAGCTCACAACAATGGCTGGAAATGGAGATTTCAAGCCCCAAAAATCTCATGAAAATGTGTAATCAGACTCTAAAATTATGAGGATTATGAATTTCAACTCCAAATGAATAAATGTGCCCTTGATGGCACCCAACTCCAACTCCAAGCAAGTCGCCACCCTAGGAGAGGGCCCAAAAATGCTGATCAAACCCTAGCATCTCTTCTTCAATCAAACCCTTGCTGAAAATCTGCAACATCAATCTTCTTGAAACACTTTAGAAACATCAATCTCCTTGAAGCACTTTTGTCCTCCTTGTTAGCCACGCCAAAGGATTTTCACCCTTAAGTTGAAGTAATTGAGCAATCAGCCCAAAAACCATGCAAAGAATATTTTAGACAAGATCATGATGCCCAAATGAAACAAGTGATCCCTCTTTTATACCCTTTTGTAGCACCAAAACCTATTAGGAAGCCTCCAAACTAGGAACAACCTCATAAAGATACTTTACTTTTATTTTCCCATTGGCTTTTCACCTTCCTAACCCAACTGACCTAACTTATGTAAAAAACTATAAAAAAAGAATGCAAATGCTCACGAAATACCTGAAAAATATGACAAACACTTCCCTTGTCCATTTCTTTCTTGCCCACGAGAAGTGGAATGGGCTCAAAGTCTCGAAATCGAACTAGATTGGAAAAGGGGGCGTTACAAAGTGCAAGCAATGGGAGAGAGTTGGCCATCATATCCATGAGGCATAAAGAAGCAAACATGAGCAAAACTCTTGTTTTATTTAATGAGTTTGTTCCATGTGCAGGTGTAATGTCCCCTTTTTCCATTTGAGAGCTATTAATTGGTCTTCTTGCCATTCCTTCTCCATGGCCGAGAAGTGAAGAAGATGGAGGAGAACCTTGAGCTTCTATTTGCATTGTTTTTCTAATATTTTATATTTTCCTATAAAGCTTTCCCCTCTTAATGAGGTCGGCTGGGTTTAGTGCCTTTAATAAGGCTTAATGAAATATTATAATGACTCATTAAAGGTCGGCCTTTCCTTCATGAGCCTTGGCGCCAAACGGAGGTTAAAAAAGGAGAGCTAAGGCATCATTTCAGATCTAGACTTGGCATATTTTAATTTATTTGGGCATTGTGAGTTTGTTGCTCTATGTTTTTGCACTTGGGGACGAAAACCCTCATATGTATTTGCCTAGAAGGACAAAAACCCTTATAGATGTTGAGGGAAGGACAAAAACCATTCTCCTTGGCTTGGGATTGATGTTTGAGGTTGATTTGGAGAGAGACTTGTCATTCTCAACTTGTTATTGATTTATTGAGTGGAGCGACCTACCTTGGGAAGGGTTTTGAACATTTGGTGAACTATTTGAATAATTTTGATTGATAATCTGGTTTACAATATTTTCTAATACCAAAAGATGAAGTTTGGTGATTTTTGAGGATTTCTATGCCCTAGATCTATAATTTTCTTGTGGCTGCAATAATCAGTTTATAATTCATTTCTAGCAGAGAGTTTTTCAGTATTTCCTTGTGATTTTGGCTCTTGTTATTGCATAGAATACATATAAAATTGTCGTGAGTGGATTTAAAGTGTTTCATGGTGATTTTTGGCATATTTCATGGTAGATATAGTCGTTGATTTTGCATTTACAGTCTGTTGCCATTTAAAAATGAGATCTGCATTTTGTGTGTGGTTAAAACCCTTGAAAGGGTCATTACAATGGTATAAGAGTATAAGATCTGAGGCAAGAGTTTGTGGATCAGCCATGGAATCAAAGCTTGGCAAATTGGTAGAAGGACAAGAGAGGTTGATGCACTCCATTGGATTGTTAACTCATGTTTTGCATAACCGCCATGCACTAGGAGATAACATTGGGAAAAAGGGTGCTGCCGGTGATCAATATTCAAGCCTAGCACAAAGAACCCAAAGTGAAGCTCATACTCGCTCTTTCCGTCCTTCATTCCTGCCTAGGAGAGAGGCCATGCATGAGGAGAAAGCAAGGCAGCCATTGGGGCAACACATTGCTTCATGTTTTGAAGAGTACAAAAGCTCTTCCAAAGGAAATTTGAAATTCCTTGACTCTTGCTGAGTTCTTAGGAGTGAAGAAAGGGAGGATTAAACCCCGCACTAAGTTCAAGGAAAAAGAAAACCCAAAATCATTGGGTATGGTCAGGGAGAAGCCCTTGGAAGCAATAGAAGCTTCCGTCCCTCTTGCCAAAGACAAGCCATTGACTGATTTTTCAAACAACACCTGGAAGATACAAGAGTGGGGTGTGAATAAGGTGGAAAGATCAAAGCACGAAAGAGGGATCATGGATCCTACATCCCAAGGTAATGCTCCCTTGATGTTGGATAGTTTATTAGTTCCTAATGATTGTTTTGGATTCACTTTGGATAGGAAAAATCAAAGGAAGAAGAAACCCTTCCAAGGTTTCCAAGGAGACACAACATGGCTGCATGGTTTGAGGAGTAAAGAGCCCTTTTATCTAAGATTCGTTATGCCATATCACTTACGAAGTTCATGAGGTTCAACAGAGGTAAAGTGGGACCCTTGAGGTGCCTAACACACTTTCTAGGAATGATTCATTGACTGATATTCAGAACAATAGTACAAAAGAGCATGTTTTTGAAGAGAAAACCATGGAGCATGAGCCCAAAGAAGAGGAAAATCAGATTTGCATATGAGTGTAGTGAAGTTGGTGATGGAGGACCAATTTCCAGGTGAGAATGAAGACAGTGAGCTTGCTTAAATTTCCAAAGCAACAGTTCGTTGGATGCAAGTTGATGATATACATGACCGTAGTAAGAACCATGTAGAGGTCCCATGCATGGACAACACAAGGTATGGTAGAAATAGTCATATTTCATATTTTTTGTCTCCTCCTATGTCGTTACCATTCTTGTTTCATCATGGGCAGCTTGTTGAAAGGGAGAAATACATGGCAAGCTTGATGCTTCATGGTGGCCATTATGGAAAACATTCTAAAAAGGAAGGATTCAATAGGGTTGTGGCTAATGAGCGTTTATTTCCATGCATATGGTTAGAAGAAAAATCTATGAAGGATGTTATGCATTCACACCACTTGGTGAAAAATGAGATGATGCAAAGTAACTTCATCACCAAGGGACACCAATCATTCAAGCTAGCTTTGGGGAGGCACATGGTAAGCTCCGCACTTCCATTTACTGTTCAGCAGTCATTTGATTTGGATTTTCAGTTCCTACAATACACATACTCATAAAAATTCCTTCCAATTGAAGTACAAGTGTGCATGAAATTGGTGTTTGAATTGAAGGGGAATGAGTGTTATTTCTTTGATCCGGGCATTGTAACTCAGCTGGAATTGAGAGGTATGATTAGAAGCAATAAGAGGGTTGATTTGTGGTGTTTTAAGCTTGCCTTTACGAGTTTCCATGTTGCTGATTTGTAAAAGCAGTCACATTAAAAAGTAATTCAGCTCCTTTCTTGGATAATCCATGATGATAGGGATTCTTTGCACCATATGTTGCTACAGCAGTTGCTTCAAGATGTAAATACGCCACTTATAGTTTTTGGATATGATTCATATCGGAGAATAATTCCTCTATTACCTTGGTCAAAGTGTTTAAGGAAGATCCCTATTATTGGCTAGATTTTCTGCATAGCACAAAACCTAGGCAATCATTAGATAAATCTCCCTCATTTACCGGTAAGGCTACCGTTTAAAATTTGTCAATTAAAGTATGATAATATCTAAATGGGGTTTTACTATAACTACTCAGTTCATGAACCATAACTGAACAATTTTGCAGCAAGTAAGCAGCTGTTTAAGAAAGGAACTATTTATAGAAGAAGGGAAAGGGAATTATATAAACACAGAAAAGAAATGGGGAAGATGTGCATAACAATCATTAGATAACAGAGTTGATTACATGCACACAGAAGAAACCAATAGATATAAACACAGAATTCTAAGCAAAGGTAGCTATAGATCTAGATTTGAAATAACACAAAGTTTATTAAGAGATCTAAAATAAAAAAACAAGAAACACAATACGCCGTGACACAAAGTTCTCCAGAAATCTGCTCCTGTATATTCCTTTGCTTCAAGTGGCTCTCAAGGGTTTCAGCGCAAAGTCTGGAACACAAGGATGTTGCTTACAAATTCTGATCATTAACCTGAAAGTTCTTCTTCTACTTATAGAATGTAGAGGGGCAATTACAAGTTGGAAGCTCTTAGTTGAACTGGCACATGTGGAAGTGGGGAAGGAAACAACTGGCAATCTCCCTCCTAGAATTCCTCTTTGCATGACATGCATGATTTGCAACTGAAAATAGAACCTTCTATTTTGCGCGTTTGCCACCTATCTCCAAGTAGTTGACTTCTTCAAGTAATGGCTTTTAAACCAATCACTTAAGTTGTATAATTTAATTGATCGCTCAATTACTTTGTCGGAGGAAAGAAGAAAGAAGAGGAAAGCTGCAGTCTTGTCCTTTTTCATATTCTGCATGCAGCTGATTCTTTTGCCCTTGATTCTCACTATACTGGATCTGGGAACAGTTGGATCTGGAAGCAAACTGGATCTGGAAGCGAGCTGGATCTGTAAACATGCTTATAGGTGTTGCCTTTGCCTTGTCCTCCCTCTTATCCTCGAAGATGCAGTTCTTCTCCAATACATGCATCAGTGCAATGTTTCAATTAAAAATTCTGGAAATCACTCCGGGTGAATGCAAATGTAATGTCCCCAATGGACATTATTTTACCCCTAAACGGATTTTAGGCAATCCCAACTTTAAATATGCAAAATACAGACAAATTGCAGCCAAACAGAAAACTGATTTTTGCAGGAAATTACAGCTAGGGCAGCGAACAGTAAAATGTGAATAACTCCCAAAATATCCGCTCAAATCACTTGAAATTTTAAATGGAGCTTGCTAATACAATAACAAATATTATAGAACTGTTTTTGGAATTTTTCGAATAACAGAATGCTGCCAGAAATTTACAGCGTGCCCTAAACAACTGAAAACTTCTAAAATTAATATCTTTTGCTAGAGAAGTCCAAATGAGCTGAAACTTTGGATCTTGGGCCACAAAAATATGAAGAATAATATTCCAAAAATAGTTTTCGCACAGCAAACACGAAACCCTAATTTTTCCCTAAAAAGTAGGTCGCCCAACACATTTAGGGCATCAATTCAGCTCGAAACTTGACAAGCTAGGGTAGATCTCTCACTACCGAAGAATGCCCTGCTAGCTAGGGATGGATCTCTCACCACCGAAGCTAGGGTTCCTGTGGGATCTTACTCCACAAGCTGGATATTTGCAAACAGCAATTACACATGAAAAAATATGCATAAGCTACAAGCTTAAGACACAAATTAGAAAATATCAAATGGTATGGAATATATTTCCCTTCAAGTCGACTTCTCCTTATAAAGGAAGAAGAGACCCAAAACAACCTCTACAATATTCAATTAGTTCCCAATGATTTTCCCTATGCAAGCATTTAATATTTTCCCATATTAAATGCTTTTTTCCAACAACTTTTTCCCTCCTAATGCAAGTCGCATTTTTCTAGGGGAAATACATAGTAAAATGGGCATTTATCCTTTCTATGTTCCCATTCCCCCTTTTAAGGCAAGTCGCCTTTTCACCTAGGATGGATAAAAATTTATATTTGGGCCTTTTCCATCCTTGATTTAATAATCATGAAGTCATATAAATTATTATAAGTGCTCTATATATTTTTTTCTTTTATTAATGGCACTTTATAATAATTAAATATAACTTAAGCCACCCTTATATTTTTCCTTTGGCCGTCGGGTTGACAAAATAGGCCAAAGGTCTTCAAATGGGAAGGGGATATTACAGCAAATTCAATGAAAGATTCAACTGGAAGATTGGGAGCACATGCACAAGATCCTGGAAGAAATTTTCCACGCACTGACTTCTTCACGGACTGCATTCGAAACAAGAGGATGAAGCCTTTGTGCCAGAAGCTTTTGCAATTATGAGATCTGGATCTATGTCTCCGATGTCAACAAATATGAAAGTAATGCAAGATGCTGTTGAGCTTTCGTTTTCATCCTGCTTTGCCATGGCTAGAGCAATCTTTGTCTGAACAATTCTTTTTCTTCTTATTTGGCCAGATTTCTTCAAAATTGGTGCAGATATGGATAATTCTTCAGATTCGGAGGATATATTCAATGTATTGGACATTGATTAAAGCTCATTTTATTTTGTAAAGCGTCTATAATGAATTTCTGCAATTAATTCAGACAAAGATGGCAACCGGAACATGAACAGTGAATTTTAATCATAAAAATCTGCACTATTCAAGTCTGCTGCCCCAAAAATTGATGTTTTATTTGCATGCAAAGTGAGCATGAATTTTTCCAACTTCACCTGAGCACCTGTATCATTTATGCAAACAATTATCCGGACACAAATTAACCTCCTTCAATGCATGCGCCAAAATTGGAAGCTTTTAGCCTTGATTTCACCTTCTTTTGAGCAAAAATCCTCTTCAAATGGGGCGCACTTTTCCTCTGGGCTGCACTTCTTTACCTGTGAATTAATTAATTCATCCTTATGGCAGCCCCTGCTTTTATAACCCTTGTGATTCTATAATTAATTAATGTCTTTGTTATTACTGGCAATTAATTAATTAATTAATTAATGAGCTTCACTCTTCAAATGGGGCGCCTATTTTGTGCATGTCTATGGCTGCCATTAAATAAAATAAATTTATCTAATTTTAGACTTCTGCTTCTACTTAACTCAAGCCTCACAGTATGCTTTGACCTTAGCCAATGAAAAGAGGAATTAATTTAATCATTTAATACTTTAAAAAATATTATCTTTCTCCCAAAAAGGGCGCACTTTTTGACATGAAGGGGCTGCCATTAAATAAATTAATTTATTTAATTTTAGAGCAATCTATTTTCAACCACCTTTTGTCATTTGCCTTTGTTGACTTTTCCACAAGCCTGGGCGCCTATTTTGGGTGAATAATTAATTAAATTAATCAATTTAAAGGTTGCCTTTACTTCTCCAAAGGGGGCACACTTTTTGACATAAAGAATTCTATTTTTAAGAAACACATGACAATGGGATTTTTTGCCCTACAAGGCAGCCCTAAAAATCCCATGATTCACTTAAGTCACTTGACTTTCATAATGGGATTATTTACCCTGCAAGGCAGGCAATAAAATCCCATGATTCACTTAAGTGATATTTTTTTTATTCCACAATGGAAATTTTTACCCTGCAAGGCAGGTAAGAGATTCTCCCCTGCCTGTTGCCTCTAATTTTCCCATTGTCACTTAAGTGGCATTGCCTTCATGAGAAAAAGTACCCTGCTAGGCAGGTACAAAATTCCCACCTGCCTGTTGCTTCTAATTTTCCCATGATTCACTTCAATTCTTTTTTTCCCAAAAATGCGGCCAGCGCAGAAAAGGATTTTTGGTACACGACTTCGTCTTTTCCCAGTGAACCAAACCTCCGATGGCGACTTCCTTCTGGCACAACGTGCGTATGTGATCCCCAGTTACTCCAAGCCAAGAATCAGGCCAAACCGGCAAAGGAATTGATCTAGAGAAATTTCACAGAAAACAAAACAAAAAATTACAAAAACACAAAAATTTCAAAAGTCACAAATAAAGTGCAGAACTCATTCCTAGTTAAAACCCTTCTGGTATATAGGAATAATGATATGTTCGATCAAACAGGGTTAAATTGGAGCGCAAATTGCCTCAAATGAGGCTCAAAATAATTAAATACAAATTTCCCGCGAACAAATCCCGACAACAGAATATAACAATTTTGGGCATCTGGGTATTTGGCAAAAATGGCTAATATGGCTCTTTGGGAATATCCTAACACAAAACAAGAACTTTCAGGCAATAAAAACACAAAATGACCCATTATTTTAAAAGTACAAAAAAATTTCGGATAGGGTAGTCACAGATTTCAGGATGAAATCTGGGGACACCACCTATACTCAACTGTTTTTTATCAGCAGTCTTATCCAATGGAAGTTTCACTTGTTTTATGGTTGACACATGCCAACAACTCTCCATTTCCAAATGAGTTAGTACAGCAATCTTTGAGGAGAAGATTTCCACTATGTCGCCATGTCAAAGAAACTAAGAAAGACCTAAGAAAGGGGGATAACAAAGGGCCTATAAAGGAGGGCATGGAAGTTGATATTGGTGGACTCCTCTTGGCCATTACAAGCATTTCATAACAGTTGGATATCCATGAAGAAAAGTTATGTGCGATGACTGATCTATATGTTATTGAGTATGGTCGAAGCACTACTACTTCCCATATTTGCTTGCCCCCCTTCTTGTTCAAACCTATTCAAGTTGGAGATGTTATGGGAAGGGCTCCAACTCACAATTTTCAGATGTCTTGCAATCCTATGCATACTTACCATGATTCTTATGACAGCAGTGATTGGTATTCAATGAAATATTTTTGGCATGAAGGAACTTGTGTGTTCATGTTGGAAATTAGAGCCAAAAGAGGGGCTCTTGAAAGGGGAACAGCTCCACTAGAATTGGTTTTGTGGAGGCAGGCCAAAACCACCCAAATGCAACTCCAAATCACTCATGCTAAGGGGTCTAAAGTGTTGTTTGCAGCCAGGTAACCATGAAGAATTGTTTTTAGATCAGTTATACAAATGTGCTAGAAGTATTTTCCAAACTTCCCTCATGGTACATAGAAGCATGACCAATAAAGGAGAAGCAATAAAGGTAACTTCAAGCATGAATGAGAATATTTTTATGACAGCAGTGAGCCCAACTACCAAATTTGACATTGTTGTCCACTTGTCCCTTTCATTTTCAGTTTCCCTTGCATGCTTTGGGTTGAGGAAAAGGAAAATTGGGTCACAAGAATGATGCTAATATTCCTCTTGGATGTTTCTAAGGCATGGGCAGCTGTTTGGCAGCATGTTTCAACCACTTTTAGGCTTAACCATGAGGAAGTAATGCATAGCTATAACTATGTATGGGACAGCCATCAAATGCATGAAGCTTGTGAAGCTTCCACAAGCAAGAATGGGGAGTCAACTCCCATAACTACAGGGCCTAAGAGAGTGTTGTTAAACACTCAAGTTTTCTGTAATATGTTTGTTTCTTGTGTAGGTACAAACATAAAGATCATGGAGCAGTTGAGATTCATTTGGGATCCGGGTACTTGCAATTGCTTGAGAACAAGCAATTTTTGGGAATGAAGGATTGTAATGTCCCCTTTTTTCATTTGAGAGTTATTAATTGGTCTTCTTGTCATTCCTTCTCCATGGCTAAGAAGTGACGAAGATGGAGGAGAACCTTGAGCTTCTATTTGCATTGTTTTTCTAATATTTTATATTTTCTTTTAGAGCTTTCCCCTCTTAATGAGGTCGGCTAGGTTTAGTTCCTTTAATAAGGCTTAATGAAATATTATAACAAATCGGTAAAGGTCGGTCTTTCCTTTATGAGCCTTGGCGCCAAAAGAAGGTTATAATAGGAGAGCTAAGGCATCATTTCAGATCTAGACATGCTGCATTTTAATTTACTTGGGCATTGTGAGCTTGTTGCTCTATGTTCTTGCACTTGGGGACGAAAACCCTCATGTGTGTTTTCCTAAAGGACGAAAACCCTCCTAAAGGTTGAGGAAAGGACAAAAACCCTTCTCCTTGTCTTGGGATTGATGTTTGAGGCTAATTTGGAAAAAGACTTATCATTTTCAGCATGTTATTGATTTATTATGAGTGAAGCGACCTACCTTGGGTAGGGTTTTGAAGATTTGGTGAACTATTTGAATATTTTGGATTGATAACCTAGTTGATAATATTTTCTAATGTCGGAATCTGAAATTTGGAGATTTTTGGGGTTTGTATGCCCTAGATCTATAATTTTCTTGTGGCTGCAATATTCAATTTATAATTACTTTCCAGCAGAGAGTTCTTCAGTATTTCCTTGTGATTTTTGGCTCTTGTTATTGCATAAAATAGATATAAAATTGTGGCGTGTGGATTTAAAGTGTTTTAAGGTGTTTTTTGCATATTTCATGGTAGATATAGTCGTTGATTTTGCATTTACAATCTGCAGCTATTTAAAAATCAGATCTGCATTTTGTGTGTGGTTAAAACCCTTGAAAGGGTCATTACAGCAGGTACAAGTATTAAAAGGAAAGAACAACTAAGTTTTCTTTCCCCCCAAGCAAATGATGGAGCATATGAAGTTGCAGCCAAAAATAAAAATTACATAATGAAGAATAACAGGTTTCTGATTGCAAAAGATATCCAACAAAACATGGAGGGGATGCGAGATGATGTATTGCTACTACCAAATGTTAGAAAAAGTGCTTTCAAGGCAATCATGTATCAAATTGCCAACATTAATGTTGTTGTCATCATTTTTAGCAACCCCCACATTATTTCAATTGCATTCCTGTTGTCATCATTTTTAGTAACCCCCGCATTATTTCAATTGCATTCATGTGTATGGTTAGAGGATGCTCTTCCACCATAGTTGATAAGGTTGATATGGAATGTGAAGATGCCACATTGGAATGTGTTTTACCTTGTCAAACTGCTGATTATTCCTCACTTTTTTGCTCTATGATTAAGATTACAACAGATTGAAAGGCTTTTTGTACAGCTAAGTATGCAAAGAGAAAAGTTGCTAATGCTATTTTTGAAAATAAATGTAAAGAGGGTAGAATTGAGGGAGCAACTGATTTTTGTTTCGAGTTGTTAAACTTCACGAGCTGCCAAATACATCAATAACAATAGGGACAGCATATATATGAGCTTGTTTTGAAAAGATCTCTTTCATTTGACAGGTACAAGATCTAGATTATTAGAGCATTACAGCATATTTCTTCACTTTGGCATGATTTTCTTTGGGCATGAGAGCTTGCATTTGCTTGAGGGAAAGCGAATTTGGAGAGGGAGGACTGTAATGTCCCCTTTCTAAACTAGAAATGCTTAACAATATTTTTACGTTGAGATCAAATAACTCTCTATTCATGGGAAACTTAATAATATTATTATTAAAATAAAATATATTTTTAAATACTAAAGCAAAAAGAGGCCCTTAGCCTATTTTCATTATTTTCAGTCAGCTAAAAGGGGTAAGTGAGTTAATAATTTAATTTTAAGTGTTAAAGTAATTTTAATTATTTGCACTTTAATTAAATTATTAAAAAGAAGGAAAAGTGCATTTAATTAATTATGGGGAAAAAGAGCCACAATTCAAATTTGATTACAAAATGCCACATCTTATGCCAAAAATATTGTTAATAATTTATGAATGCAAAAACACCAAAATACGGAATTTTAAGGACCAAAACAAGAGCTAGAAATTTACTTTGTTTGCATAAGGACAGCTTACAAAAATGGTCGGAAAGAAGTGATCCCAAACCCAAATTCACTGAAATAAAATTGAATATGGCCTTCAAAATTATCGTAAAGCAAATGGTGTTGAAATCTAGAATAGTCGTGCCCTAGAATTCACCAAACTTCACCCACAAAGGGTTTGCTACCACAGAAAAAGGCTGGAGATTGAGGTAGAAATCCTCAATAACAATTCAGAAAGTGCCTTCAAACCCTAGCTGAAAGTGTTGTAATTCTGCAATATTGATACTCAAATCATTGCTAGAAATCTAAAAATGCTCTTTGAAGCTCAATAGAAACCCCTGAAATGGAGGACCTTCACAAGGATGAAGAGTTCTTGTTCTTCACCTTAGCAAGAGAGAGAGGGTTTCTCTCCTGTAACGCAACCACACAAAGGGTTTTTCGTCATTTAGTCGAGGAATGGAAGAGACACAGCAAAAACCAAGCAATTAATATCATAAATAGCTAATAGATGGTCTCCCAAGTGTGGCGACCTGTTTTTATGCTTGGAAGGGGCACAAATCTCAACACAAGAGGCCCAAATGGTTCACCTCACTTTGGAAAGAATTACTTTATATTTCATATTTTAGTTCCCCCTTTTCCTCTTTCATATGGTTCGCTTTTTCTCCTTGGGAAATAACATAAAATAAAGTGTTTATTTACTTTATTAATTTATTGTTGATAAAATAGTTAAAGTGCTCATAATAAAATTATCATGCACTAAAATTAATTATTAGATCATTAGGATTAGTTTCCCTTTTTCTCCACCCCTTAGCCGTCGGAAAACCAATAATCAGCTAAGGGTCTTCAAATCTGTTAGTTTTGAGAAGAGGATATTACACTCCTTTCCCAAAATTGCTTTCCCTCAAGCAATTGTAAATTTGGATGCTCCAAAATTTCTGCATATTCCCATGTAACATCCTCAAGGGGTAAATCTTTCCAACAAACCAGGTATTCCCTTATGATCTTGTTCCTCAACTTCTTTTCACGAACATCTACTATGACTTCATGTTCCAAAGTCAACTTGCCCTCATCATCCAAAGGGGGTAGCTCAATAGAAAGAGTGATGTGCTGACCTACTTCCTTTTTGAGGAATGAAACATGAAAGACATTGTGAATTTTACTATGTGCCGGTAGCTCTAGCTCATAAGTAAGTTCTCTCACCTTCCTTATGACTTTGTAGGGACCATAAAACCTTGCTTTTAGTTTTTCAGCTCCACTCTTTTTGAGAGACGACTTTCTATAGGTATGCAGCCTCAAAAAGACAATATCTCCTACCTCAAATGTCCTCTCAACTCTATGCTGATTTGCATACAACTTTTGTCAAATCTTTGAGTTCTTTCATGATATCTTGGCTTCGCTACACCAAATCTTTATCTCCTAGAACTCTACTATCGGGAATAATCATATCAACAAAAGAAAAAGCATCATAATCATACAAGGCTTTGAAAGGTGTCGTACCGATAGACATTTGATAGGAAGTATAGTAACAAAACTCCTCCAAATATAACCACCTAATCCAAGTTGATTGTTGCACTATTACGAAGCTCCTTAGGTACCCTTTTATCCACTTGTTGACATTTTTGGTTTTCCCATCCATTTGGGGATGGTAGTTCATGCTAAGATTCGACTTTGTACTTGAGATATGTTCTTGCCAAAAGGAACTCAAAAGTTTGTTGTCCCTGTCACTCACAACATTCTTTGGCAATCCATGAAGTCTGAAGACTTCCTTAAAAAAAATCCAGCCATTAGTGGTCCATCATACTTAGTGGGAAGAGGAAACAAATGGGCATATTTAGTAAGTCTATCCACCACAAAATAAATACAACTCTTACATTGCACTATGGGAAGTCCGGTAATGAAATCCATAGAAATACTCTCCCATTTTTTATTTGGGATGGCAAAGGCTACAAAAGACCTGCTGGAAATTCATGTTCTCTTTTACTTTGTTGGCACGTGAGGCACTCTCGGATGTGTTGAAGAACTTCTCCTTTGAGCCCTTTCAAAAAAAAATCCCTATTTTGTTTATATGTTTTGAAGTATCCTGGATGACCAACCAAAGAAGAGTCATACATAGCTTCCAAAATCTGATGTTTTACCTTGGATTCAGAAATGACGTAGACTCTATTTTTACAGAGTATGATGCCATCCATTAGCTTGTATCTTTCATCTTCAATTTCCCCTTCAAGGACAGCACTAGCAAACTGGTTTTGTGCATATTCAGCTGTTCTGACAGCCCTCCAATTTGTTGTAATTTATCTCATAGAGCAACAATATGGTTTCCTTGACAATGCATCCACTACTATGTTATTCTTCCCTTTAACATACTCAATATCAAAGTCAAATGCTTGGATTTTGCTTACCCATTTATGCTGCCTTTTGTTCAAATAAGTTTGGTTGAAGAAGTACCGCAAACTATTGTGATTTGTCTTCACCACAAATCTGCCACAAACTAAGTACTATCGGAACTTTACCAAGGCGTGCATGACTACAAACATTTCCTTGTCACAAATAGAGTACCTACACTTAGCATGTTTGAGTTTCCTACTCTCATATGCAATTGGATGTTTATTTTGCATCAAAACAGCCCCAATACCTTCTCCGGATGCATCACATTCAACGACAAAAGGAATAGAGAAATTTGGAACAGCAAGTACCGGGCACAAACTCATTACCTTTTTGAGTTTGTCAAATGCTAGTTGGGCTGAAGGTGACCAGCCAAAAGCTCCATTCTTTGTTAAATTCGTCAAGGGGGCTACAAGTTGTGAAATCCCTTTCACAAACCTCTAGTAGTAACTAAAAAGACCAAAGAATCCCCTTAATTGAGTCAAAGTGGTAGGTGGAAACCAAACCAAGATGGCTTGGATTTTTTGTTGATCCACTTGTACTTCTTGGGCATTGATGACATGTCCAAGGTACAAAATTTCCTTCATTCCAAACTCACATTTGAATAATTATGCAAAAAGAGATTGTTGTTCCAAAATTCCCAGCACTATATCCAAATGCTTCAAGTGCTCCTCCCATGATTCGCTATAAATCATAATGTCATCAAAGAATACAAAAACAAATTTCCACAAATGCTCCATATAAATATGATTCATACATGATTGAAATGTAGTTGGGTCATTGGTTAACCCAAAAGGCATTACAAGGAATTCAAAATGACACCTAAAAGTTGTTTTGTGGGCATCCTCTTCTCTTGGCCAGATTTGATATACCCAATTCTCAAATCAATCTTGGAAAAAAACACCACTCCATGTAACTCCTCAAGTAGCTCATCAATCCTCGGTATGGGTACCTATTTTTGATTGTTTTCTTGTTCAACAATCGGTAGTCAACACATATCCTCAAGTACCCATCCTTCTTCTTGACAAGAACAATCAAAAAAACGAAAGAACTAGAACTTGGCCTTATGAGCCCCATTTCCAGCAATTCCTTCATTACTCTTTCTATTTGCCCTTGAAGGCGCTTGGATGGTGGTAAGGAGAAGATATTACCAGAGTGGAACTCGATTCTAACTCAATAATATGTTGGAAATCTCTATCCAGTGGCAGCCCATGAGGTAAATCATTGAACACCTTAGCATGCTTGTCTAAAATAGGTTGAATATCAACATGATAGGACTGTTGTGATGAAAAAGAGGTTGTATTTCTTACCAAACAGTGTGCAGCCCATACAATCTGCCCTCTTTTCAAAGATCTTTCCATAATTTTGGCTGTCACAACTTGGGGAGCACCATTCCTCATGCCTTGTAGTACAACTTCTTTGTCTTGCACTTTGAATTTTAACTCCATAGTTTGGTAGTTTTTAGTGAATTCACCCAAAGATTGCAGCCATTGTACTCCAAATACCTCATATGTTTCACCAATGCCAATGACATAGAAATCATCTCTTACCTTGAGTATCCCTAAGGTGAGCTCAAGTTGTGGAATCTTCTTCATGCATGAAAGTGAGAATCCATCTGCTATGCTCACGTTGAAACCTTGGAGGTCCTCCATCGTCAATCCCATCCTAGTGACCAAGTTTTCCTCAATGAAGTTGTGGGTAGCCCCGTTATCTATCAATATGGTGACTCTTTAGCCATGTAGGACACCCCTAACTCGAAATGTGTAGTATCTAGGAGCTCCAGATAAGCTAGCAAGAGTGTCATACGTGAGAACCACTTCTCCTTCCTTTGCTTGTTCTATGGCTTCTTCCGGATCAGCAGCTTCTTCTTCTTCTTCATCGTCTGAAATTATCTCAATGTAATAGGTTGCCCTTTTGCCAAGGAAAAGATGTCCTAGTGTCCATGGATCCTTACAACTAAAGCATAACTTTTTCCTTCTTAGCTCGTTTTTTGCCTTTATCTCCTTGTTTTTATGCAACCCTCTTGGATCTGAATTCCATTGATTTGACTTACCCTGTTGTCCAAAAGTTGTTTTTTGCTCCCCACTTAGAGCTATCTTTGGCTCTCCAAATGATCCCTTTTCCTACCCAAAAGGTACAGCCCTATGGTGTCCAAAAGGCACAGTCCTTTGTTGTCCAAAAGGTAGAATTTTGTTTTCAAGGACTAAAGTTTCAAGATCTAAAGATTTTTTGATAGCCTTCTTGTAGAGAGGAATGACTGAAAGCCTTCACTACGCCTCTAAGTGGTTCCGTTAGGTCTTCAATAACCAACACCACAAGCTTTCGTTCACTCACATTCGTAACCATCACTGCAAGCCTCTGAAATTGAAAAATATATTTATCCACTAATCCTTCTTGATTGAGTTGAGCCAACTCCTTGAAGTGGGTCTCCGGATATATTCTATCAAACCCCTCTTTAGACATTGGTTGAATTCTTCAATTGTTATGATAGATCCATGCCCTTGGGTGATCAACCCATGGTACCACCATTCATGTGCTACCCCTTCCAAATGCGAAGTGGAAAATTTGAGGGCTTCTTCCATATGGGATTCAAAGACATGTATGTATCTAATTTTTGCAACAATGATCTTGTTGACCACTTATCAAATTCATCATAAGAAGGAAGAGTTACTTTCCCAATCTCTATTGTATGTCTCTTTGTGGTTGCCCCTACTGAAATCTTCTATTCTTTCCGATGCCCTTATTATTCTTCTACGGGCAGAAATCTCTAAAGGACAACATATCTCACACCCTATAGTTGAGATGTGTATATTCTTCACCCCATGCTTCTAGGTCCTTTGTGTCACTTGGTGGATCTAAATCAACTAGCGATTCTTCTCTTAGAAGGAATTTGGCTCTGAATGTTTGAGGAGGTTTAATGGAGGTCATTGTTTGACCGGAGGAGCTTCCTTCACCATTATCTTTTGCTCCTTGGTTGGCTGATTTGTTTACATTGGGACCATGGAAAGCCTTAGTGGTGTCCCCAGATTTCATCCTGAAATCTGAGACTACCCTATCCGAAAAAAATTCGTACTTTTAAAATAATGGGTCGTTTTGTGTTTTTATCGCCAAAAAGTTCCCGTATTATGTCAGGATATTCCCAAAGAGCCGTAGTAGCCATTTTCGCCAAATACCCTGATGCCCTAAATTGTTATATTCTGTCGTCGGGATTTGCCTGCGGGAAATTTGTATTTAATTATTTTGAGCCCTGTTTGAGGCAATTTGTGCTCCAGTTTAACCCTGTAGTGATCGTATATATCGTTATTCCAATATACCAGTAGGGTTTTTAACCAGGAATGCATTCTGGACTTTATTTGTAACTTCTGACAACGTTTTGTGTTTTTGTGTTTTCCCGTTTCGTTTTCTGTGAAATTTCTCTGGATCAATTCTTTTGCCGGTTTGGCCCGATTCTTGGCCTAGAGTAGCTGGAGATCACGTATGCACGTTGTGCCAGAAGGAATTCGCCATCAGAGGTCTGGTTCTCTGGGAAAAGACGAAGTCGTGCACCAAAAAGCCTCTTCTGGGTTGGCCGCATTTTTGGAAAAAGAGGGTTTGAAGTGGATCATTTGATTTTTGGAAGCAGCATGCAAGCAGGAGCTTTGTACCTACCTAGCAGGGTACTTTTTCCCATGGAAGCAACGCCACTTAAATCACAATGGGAAAATTAGAGTCAGCAGGCAGGCGGGAATTTCTTACCTGCCTTACAGGGTAAAAATTCCCATTGTGGAATAAAAGAAAAATCACTTAAGTGAATCATGGGATTTTATTGCTTGCCTTGTAGGGTAAATAATCCCATTATGAAAGTCAAACGACTTAAGTGAATCATGGGATTTTCAAGGCTGCCTTGCAAGGTAAATAATCCCATTGTCAACTGACGTTTAAAAATAGAAATCTCTTATGCCAAAAACTGTGACCCCTTTAGGTAAATAAAGGCAGCCTTAAATCAATTAATTTAATTAATTTCTCTTCCAATTTTGGTGCCCAGGCTTGTGGAAAAGTCAACAGAGGTAACTGGACAAAAGGAAGTTAGAAATAGACTAATCTAAAATTAAATAAATAATATTTATTTAATGCAGCTCCTTTATGTCAAAAAGTGTGCCCCATTTGGGAGAGAAATAATATTTTTTTTAATATTAAATGATTAAATTAATTCCTATTTTCAGTGGCTAAGGTCAAAGCATACTGTGAAGTCTTCCAATTTTGGTGCCCAGGCTTGTGGAAAAGTCAACAGAGGTAACTGGACAAAAGGAAGTTAGAAATAGACTAATCTAAAATTAAATAAATAATATTTATTTAATGCAGCTCCTTTATGTCAAAAAGTGCGCCCCATTTGGGAGAGAAATAATATTTTTTTTAATATTAAATGATTAAATTAATTCCTATTTTCAGTGGCTAAGGTCAAAGCATACTGTGAAGCTTGAGTTAACTAGAAGCAGAAGTCTAAAATTAAATAAATTTAATTTATTTAATGGCAGCCATGAGCATGCACAAAATAGACGCCCCATTTGAAGAGTGAAGCTTATTAATTAATTAATTAATTGTCAGGAATCGGAAAGGCATTAATTAATTATAGAATTGTGAAGATTATATAAGCAGGGGCTGCCATAAGGATGAATTAATTAATTCAAAGGCAAAGAAGTGCAGTCCAGAGGAAAAGTGTGCCTCATTTGGAGAAGATTTTTGCTCAGAAGAAGGTGAAATTAATGTTGAAAGCTTCCAATTTTGGCGCACAAGTTGAAGGAGGTTGATTTGTGTCTGGATAACTATTTGCATAAGTGATACAGGTGCTCAAGTGAAGTAGGTAAAATCCATGCTTGCTTTGCATGCAAATAGAACATCAAATTCGGGGCAGCAGGCTTGAATTATGCAGATTTTTATGATTAAAATCCACTGTTCATGTTCCGGTTGCCATCTTTGTCTGAATTAATTTCAGGAATTCGTTACACGTGTTTTACAAAAGAAAGGGAGCTTAAATCAATGTCCAATACATTGAATATATCCTTCGAATCTGAAGAATTATCCAGATTTGCACCAGTTTTGAAGAATTCCGGTTGAGTAAGAAGAAAAAGAATTGTTCAGACAAAGATAAACACAGTCGTGGCAAAGAGGGATGAAAAAAAAAGCACAACGGAGTCATGCATCACTTCCAAATTCACAGACATTGAAGACACAGATCTAGGTCCGGAACCTCTTTCCGAATTGATTGATAGATCCAGAGCAGGGAAGACTTCCCTCATGCGTGCAGTTAAAAGCAGTGGAATTCTTCAAGTTGCGGCATTTCCATACACAGCCCAGTTGCTAGAGTTCATTATGGACTGTGCCAGGTCTTACCATCCATCATCCAGATCAGTTCGAGATGCTACGGGGAAAACAATAATTCAGTTGGACGCACAGTTCATCAATTATTGTTTGAATATTCCGGCTCGAAAGGTGGTGACTTATATTAGCATTCAGGATGTCGACAGCAGGTGGGAGAAGCATTGAGTTGACTGCATGAACATAATGAACAGCAGATACATGAAGAAGCCCAAATCCCCTTCTAAGTTCCCAAGAACTCTTCCGCGGTCCAATCTGGTACAGGAGGTGGACGATATTGCCAAATTGTTATGCAGGATAAATGCCAAAGCAAAAGCCCACACTTTCCGTACATGGATGTATGCTTTCATCAGGACCATTGAAATCAACAAGGCGGATTCAATAATCAATTGGTCGGAAATTATTAGCGACAACATTGGTGAACAACTCCGGAACGTGAAGCATACTTTCAGCTTCAAAATGCCTTCCTACTTGGTATACAAAGCAGCTTCACAAGGCATCTTCTCCAAGTTGGATAGATGTAGTGTTCTTTCCAAGGACCCCTTTCTTGAGTGCTACACAGCTTATTGTACCTGCATGCAAGAAAGATTTCAAAGTGGTCAATGATGGATTCTTCTACGAATTCATTTGCAGGCTAGACAGGGACCTAAAGGCCAACAGGGTGAGCAAGGAAGCGTGTGAAGTTGTGTCCAGAATTGGCTCTCTTCATTCAATTTTCGGATTTCACATACCTCGGGGTCATCGGCTTTTCTAGAGAACCGGTTAAGCTACCCACATATCCGAATGATAGATTGATCACCATGGAGTTGAGCAGACAACTTGTGGAGATACACGACCTTTAGTCGAAACGGCACAAGTCTACAGGCTTCTTCCCGATCATTGTGGGACATTCTAGCTGCCAGACCATTCATAAAGCCCGAGGATTGGAAGCAGAAATGTTATCTGAGTACAAGCAAGAGTTCTTCCCAGCACGGCTGAACTTTGATCCATTTGGAGTAGCCAGGAAGACGATCTCCCAGGAGTACGCACATGTGCCTTCATTAGAGGATTTTTGGATGAAGTGCAAAAGTGAGTACGAGGTTAGAAAGAAGGATTTCAGCAGGCTATCAGCACGGCAAGTGTTCGACTTTGGATTAGCACGGATACCTGTGGATCTTAAAGATGATGGGACTGTGTTACTTGACACATACCATCAAATGGGAGATAGAGCCGTACTTCAGGATAACGTAGGGGGCTACCATATGATTGAGGAAAGGTCTGGAGCTGTTCTGGTGAATACTTGAAACTGGTTGTTGACGAAAGGATACTGCCTTGATGAAGCATTGATGAATCAAATCACGGGTAACTTCGGCACAGGAGATTCCCTCTAGAGGAAGCATGGAGGAGAAAGTAGCAGAAGGCCTGAGAAGATGAAAGTGCACAGAAGGTCTCAATCAAAAGAGAAGATCACTTCCATGGCTATGTCATTAGTTCTGGCTTCTCCAGCATTCAGTACTTCACCGACTATTGCACCTCGGCAGGAAACTTCCATTCTTCCACTAAATCAGGCAACATTCATCTTCTCTCCTCAGCCACTCCGTTCAGCACCTGTTCCTGAAGAGATGTTGAAGCTGCAGATGGCAGAGTTTGAAAGAGCTTTGTCTTTGGATGATTCAGAAGATGGCAATCACAACACTGTAGCGGTTTCTGATGGAGAGGAATCAGAGCGGGAGATAGTAGTACACTCAACTTCTCATTCTCTGAGAAGTAATTTCTCATAATGGTTGACTTCACAGTTGGTTCCAAAAGCTAGAGTGGAAATTAACTTGGAGGAACATGACTTGCAACTGCTCTTGAGTCTAGGCGGAAAAGACAGAAAACCTAAAGTTGCTAAGGTAACTTCAAGGTTGATCATCGAGGAGTCGGGGCAGAAGTTTGTTGAGATGTCAGTTCTGGCGGAGGGGAAGAAATAGGATGAGCTCACGGCAGAGGATGTAACAGTAACCAAAGTATCCTATCGGTCAAGCCACCACAGAAGGATTGAAGCGGGATACACAGACATTGATAGATGCTCTATTCCTTAGGCTTGATAGAGAAAAAGCGGAGAAAGACGAGCTTTAGAAGCAAGTGTCTCAATTGTGCGAGATCATAGCTAAGGTTGCTAAACCTTCCATTTAGCCCATTTTAGAGCAGGTGAGTGATCATCTTATGTAGGAAATGGAGGATGCAAGCAATCAGGTTAAAGCTATTGATGAATGGAAGAAGTCTGATTATCTCGTCAAGCTTTTGTACAACTTGGAGAGGTGCCAGCCCGCTTGAAGGTTATGGATGATGCAGCAAATAAGTTGAAGCAACTAGTGACGAGCATAGTGGACATGAACATAGTTGCTGAGAGTAACCTGAGTACTTTGGCCGAGATCAACAAATTGCTGGGAGATGTATTGGTTGCGGAAGCAGATTGTACCGGATGGATCAGTTGAGAAGGGGAAGTAGCTGGAGTTTGCAGTATCCTTCCGTTTTGAGATCTGCAGAGTTTTGTTGAAGAGGATGCAGGCACTTGAGAGTATGGACATCATCCTTACAAGACAGTATCATTTCTTTCACTCGAGGAGAAAGTGGTCGGGAATGTTACTTCATACGTGCGGATCGTTCCTAGCAAAGTACCTAATTCCCTGGAAGGGTCTCTTCTGATGGTGCAAAAGAGAATTGATGAAGCTTCTAAACCGTTCATGATGAATTCTATTAGTAGAAATGGTGGCGCTGCAGGCGGATTATTGCGAGGTTTTGGCCGAGCTTGGAAGATGTGGAAGCATGTGCATCAAAGTGTTGAATGAAAGATTGCTGCAGTTTAGGATAGAGAAGGAAGCAGTGGCTAAAACAGATGGGAAGATGCTTGAATCACATGTTCGACAAGTATATTTAGATATCAGAACAAAAAGAAGACATAAATATTACAGTTAGCATGATTTCTTCTATTATTTCTCCTTCTATTTTCTATGTTCCCGGATGAAATTGTAAAACTTTAAGTTATTGGTTTTGACACCATTACTTAAAGTCACGTGGAACAATTCTATTAGTTCAAGTGATACATGTGTCACTTAAGGAGAAGTTAATTGAGGATGAGTGTCAAAATGTCATCTTTACTTGTTGTTTATGTTTCAGTTCAGTTGAGACTTCCCATTTGTACTTTCCCTTCTTACATTCTATAAGTAGGAGAAGAAACCTTCTAGGTTAAGGATCAAAATTTGTAAGCAACATTCTTTATGTTCCAGACTTTGTGCTGAAACTTTTGAGAGCCGTTTAAAGCAAAGGAATATATAGAGAGCAGATTTCCAGAAAACTTTGTTGTCACGATGTATTGTGTTTTCTTGCTTTTTATCTTAGATCTTCCAGTGAACTTTGTGGTATTTTTAGATCTAGATCTAGAGCTACCTTTGCTTAGAATTTTGTGCGTTGATTATCTATTGGTTTCTTCTATGTGCATGCAATCAAACTCTGCTAAATATTGATTCGGGATGCACATCTTCTTCATTTCTTCTCTGTGTTGATACTAATTCCTTTTCCTTTCTTCTATAAAATATTTCCTTTCTTTAAACAGCTGCTTACTTGCTGCAGAACTGTAACAGTTATGGTTCATGAGCTGAGTAGTTAAAGGTAAAACCCCATTTAGATATTAGCATACTTTAATTGACAAATCTGACACGGGAGCCTCACCGGTAAATGAGGGAGATTTATCTCATGACTGCCTAGGTTTTGTGCTATGCAGAAAATCTAGCCAAGCCCCAGGTTTGGATTCGGGGGGCCTGTCAATGCAATCACGCATATCCCATTGAGGAAAAAGTCTTGAATTATGCTCTCGATGGAGCTAGCAAGCAATCCGTTGTATGCAAGTGTCCCATGACTCCGTGTGATTACTTCTTGCAAAAAAGTCATGGCAATCCATTTAGTAAATGCTAGGCACAAGGATGCTTCAAGAACAAAATAGATTCTCTGCTCTTACAACTTCAATATCACTCTTGCATTCAATGTCTTGTGTCTATTTGATTGTCCTAAATGCACCAATGCACCCATGTATTTATAGATTTCATTTGACATTCTAGCATAACGATTACCACTATTGATACCACTGCAAGCGACACACAACGATTGCAGATAAAGCTCTGAACAAGAAAGGGACACAAATGCCGGGGAATTCTGATTTATTACAGTAGATTGGTAATGAAGGGCTTAGGACCAGCAAGGTGGCATCCATCTTCCATAAAAGAGTACGAAACCTGAGAACTAAACCCTAGGTAGAAGCAATAACTGAAATAGAGGAAAGGTGCCATGAGAGAATAACTCAGGGAATCTGAGAGCAACAATGCCAAATCATGTACCAAAGACATATTGTTAATAATTTATGAATGCAGAAACACCCGAAATACGAGGTTGGGAGGGGCCAAGATAAGGGCATAGACGTTGAAAGTTTGCATGAGAGCTTACAAAAATGAACGGAAGTTGAAGGGTTGAACGACACAAAGGACAAATGCACTGCAACAATGAGCCTGAACTATGGACTCCATTAAATTATGATAAAGCACATAAGTGCACTGAGCATCTGGGAGCAGTCGTGCCCTAGTTATGTACAAAAAATTTGTTGTCCACAGAAGGGGTCGCTACTTTACAAAAAAGGGTTGGATATTGAGTAGAAAATCCTCAATATCCATTTAAAAAGTGCCTATCAAACCCTAACCTGAAAAATGTCGTAACTCTACAATGATTGTTTACTCTAGTGCACTGTAAGGAAATCTTGGTTGCACTATGGATATTGCCTTCTATAAAAACTCTTGTTTCATGTGCTTTGAATAATTGTATCTATAGAATGATTAGATTTTCTTTGATCTTCACCTTAATTTTTTGGAAGATTGTGTGCTTCTATATATCTTCTTGGTTTACTGCAGCCGACACCCAAGGATTTTCGTTCTTTAGTGTGTAGGACATGCATGAACCACATGCTCTCATTCAAACTGGCAGGGAACCCTTGCTAACAACAATATTGTTTATAGCATGATCTCCCAAGTATGGCGACTTGTGATTATAGGCAATGGATAGCGGCTTCTATAAGATCATTATTTAATATTGCCCAGATGGTTCACTCCAATTTTGGTAACTAATTGCTTTATGTTTCAACATTTTATTTCCTCCATAAAGTTTGCTGTTTCTGCTTGGGAAATTTGTATACCAATAATTAGTGTTTATTATATTTTAGTATTTACTTATTATTAATAATTTTTATTAATTTTGTTTTTAAGGTGGTGCATTTTATGGTATGCACTAAAATGGTAGCATTATCCAGGATGCTAGTTGTCCCTGTGCATGCCTAGACACTCCTTAAAGGCTTCAGCTGAAAAGAATATTCATATTACTTTTCTCTCATTTCAAACCTATTACTTTGGCTTGATTACGAAGGGAATATGTACTTGGCTGGCGTGATACTTGTGCAGGGGAAAATAACAGCTTCATAATGCAGCTGTTGCAGCAATTCATACTGCAAGGGAAGTGGTTAATGGTGGTGAATCTTCCACAGCAGTTCAGCGCGCTCTTAATGTCTACGTCAGATGACGACTTTGCTAAAAAATACAAATTTCCTCCTACAATTAGAGCCTGGAATTGGACATTACATGCTACCACCAAATGTTAGAAGTGCATTACTGAACAGTCATGGCATCTAAATTGCCACCATTAATCGGTGTGGTTATTGCTTAGCGGCCTTTTGCGTTATTGACATTTAAATTCATATGTATGATTATCAGTATGATCTTCAACCATAGTCAGCTAGGTTGAAATTCTGAATCTGAATTTGTCTTTCATTTTTGGATTGTGTCTTTATAATGTCAAGCATGCTGATTACTTGATACAGCTTTGTGAACTCTATGACTAAGATGTGAAGTTGTCTGCTCTCGATTGCTCCATGTATATGGTGGGAGATATGCTTAAGGTGAAATACAGGACTAATATTATTTTGTTAAACTTACAATAGTAACAGAGCTACAGAATTAATGTTAGCAGCTGATTTCTATATTGTTCCATTGTAGTTGTCGTGACTAGTTTGCATAAGCAGAGGATCCTGGCGTCATTTCAATTTCACCAATAAAAAATAATGTAATTGATACTATACTTGATTTTCCCTTTTTATGCTTTGAGGCATTCCTATCATTTTCAGTTTGACTGTAATTTAAATTAAGGCAGACAGGTGGCTGTGGCTGGGGTACTACAAGCCAGTTGATCCTATACCACCTCTGGGCATGCTACTTGGTTGCATCCTGAGCACTTGCATATTGCTTCTGTTATGCGAAAGCAATTTCCTGAGGTTGTCTTGACACTTTTGTAATGTCCTCTTCTTCCAGTGCTAGTTCGATTTGGAAGACTTTGAACCCATTCCACTTCTTGTGGGCAAGAAGAAAGTGAGCAAAGGCCAGTAATTGTCATGTTTTGTAGATATCTTCGTGAGCATTGCATTCTTCTTTAATAGTTTTTCTATATAAAGTCATGTTGGTCTGGGGAAGATGAAAAGCCAATGGAAGAATAGAAGGAAAAAGAGACTATCTATTTCTCCCCAAGGAGGTTGGTCTTCTTAAGAAGACTTTACTTGGTTTTGGCGCTACATCAAGGTATAAGAAGGGGTCACTTGGCTCGAAAAGTGTTATGCATCATCTTGTCTGCTAATAACTTTGCATGGTTTTTGGGTTGATTGCTCAAGTACTTCCACTTGAGGATGAAAACCCTCTTGTGTGACCAACAAGTGCGGACGAAAACCCTCCTTATTTGATTGAACAATGAAACGCTTCCATTCATTGAGGATTCTCCATCTCGGAGTTTCCAAGGAGCTTCAAGAAGATTGATTTTGCAGATTTTCAGCTAGGACTTGGTTGAAGAATGGCTGCTAGGGTTTGGCAGAGATTTGCAGGCCTTCTCCTAGGGTGGCGACTTTCCCTAAGGTGGCATTTGGAGGTTTCTAGGGCACAGCAACATCAAACTCAGCCATCATCATGTTTCTCATATTTTTAGCAGTTGGAATCTACACTTGGAATTTAATTTGGGGCATGGAATCCTTCAATTGCAGCCATCTTTGTACGGGTTTACACTGTTATTATATTTAATTAAATAAATTTCAGCTAGGATTTGAATATTTATTTCTTGGTTTATACTCGTTTTAAAATATTTCTAAGTTGCCCTACATGCTTTGGATGGTGTGAATAATGCATTTTTGAAGAGATATTGCATTTTCTTTACGGCTGTTATAAAAATCAAACTGTTGTACCTTGCTATCAAAAAAATTCCGTTGGTTGTCATAATTTTCAGTTTACTATCTATTGGGGTTTGTGCAATTTCCCTTTTGTTTTAGTTAGCTCCCATAAAGGGACATTACAAAGTCAGATTTCAGCTTTCTTTTATAGGACTACTTAGGATGGATGTATATCCAAAACAACTAAAACCTCGGGTCCCTACGTCCATACCGGTCATGGGATACCTCAAGGTGATACATTAATCTGCCTCAATGAGCCCCTACATTCACTCCTCCTATGGGCAGTGGAATACTCCATTGAGGTACATTCTTCATTTGCATTTTTTTGTAACATCAGTATTTTCTTCCTTATTCAACATGGTAAAACAACCTCGGGTCCCTACATCTTCCCCCCCACACACAAGGACATTACAACTACGATGGCACATCACAACAATGACACTTGCTTCATTTAAATCATAACACAGCTCGAAGGAGCATAAAAATTCCACAACAATTGGAATGTTCAAGAGCAAGGAGATTCAAGAAAACAATTAGAACAGAAATTGAAAACAGAACATACCTCTTGTTGCCCATGTCCAAGCCACACACAAGACCAAACTAGAAAGAGCAAGTCAACACTTTCTCTTGGTGCCAACCCAATGCAGAATTTTTCTCCCAACCCCCTAAATTCCAAAATTGAATAACTCTTAACCCACATTCAAAAATCCTCATAAGAAGAACCTTACCAACACAAGGATCAACCAAAATCTGCCACCTTACAGCCTACTCAACTCAAAACATACACATCATCTCACATCCCGCATAAAATTAACAAAACCAAGACAAAATCCTAAAATCTCAAAACAGCAATGATTTACCCCTTGATCAAAATAAACATCATTGTTTACAAAACCCAAATTCACATCACCAAGAAGATTGACTCTCTCAAGGTTCCCCTTTCACAAAACCCGTGCAACTATAAATTTCAGAATTAATTGGCACCATTTCAAGAGTTGCAAATGATGATTTTTCTTGATCCAAGAGGTATAATTAGCAGCCAAAATTTGGTCAGCTCCATGCTTAGGGGTTTGGGCTAACTTTGGAGAAGAAAATCATGATTATATTACCCCAAACACTTCTCCAAAATTAGCCTCAATCATAAATCCGAGTTTCTATTTTTGGAAGGGTATTCAACAATCAAGCATACACGAGGTAAACAATTAATAATACTTATACAATTTTACAAGGCTAAGATTAAACATAAACCACTAACAAGTTTCATTGGTAACAAGTGTGGCAACTAAGGACCTTACGAACAACACACATCCTAGGACCTAGAAAAGGCTGAGTGATTTTTGCTTATGGATTGCTCCTTGCCTCTCAAATTTATCGATCCTCGGAAGTATGCCAAATACTATTTCCCTGCACATTTAGCTCAAGCGTTATATATGCTCAACATAGAAATATCAATATGAATTTGTATTACAATTCAAAGTGTGTTACGTTGCATTTAATCTTAATAGAAAGTGAAACACAATCAAAAATCAATATTCAATATTATTATCCACGTAATTGAATCCAATACATACTAATTTATGTTTCATGTCAAATCATCATCATCAATTCACAAGTAAGCAACCAAAATGTCATCCATTGTCATCTGCTGAAATCCCATAAATACAATAATGCATAACAACAGTACAATGCTAAGCAATACTATGATCAGCATTATCATGATCCAATAGCAGTGATAATCCACATCATGGTCTAAAATAAAGTGTGTATCATAATGAGAACTCATATTGAATCAAAATGCTACTCTGTAGTGCTCCATAGAAAAGTACAAGTGTCACAACATATAAAGGTAGTTGTCTAAAAATGACTAGGGAACAGTGGCCAAAAGTGGACATGACACACCGCAGAGGAAAAAGGCTCGGAGATGGAGGAAGATGAGGACTATGATGGACACGCAGATGGTTTTCAAGAATATCAGAGTTCGATTTGTTTTGACTTGAGGCAGTATACTACACCTCCCTTAGCATTGGTCATGGTTACTTCCTCACCTTTGGGGAAAGTCGAGGAACAGATAGAAAAACAAAGATCATGTACTTGAAACTATTAGGTGAACTAGTTAGTACCAACTTGGACATTCCAATTATCCTATTTCCTGAAGACCTGGCAAAGCTAGAGCATGCGGTGGATCCAATTCAATTGCTAAGTAACTCTATTTAGAGGCAAGACCTTCTTAGACGGGAAGTATTGAGTCTCTAGCTGTAGAGACTCCATACTACAACGTTGTAGTGTTCTTTCTTCCAAGCCTGAATAATGTTAATCCCTATCAGACTTTGTCTCAATTCTTGAGGGCTATGGGACCCATTTTCCAAGCTTCAGAGCATTTCTAGTGTGGTGGGGTATTTAGATATGATTGGTGGTCCATTGCAAATCCAGTTAATTCTGAATGCGGAAAATCAGCTGCACAAGTTTGTGCAAGAGGAATGTCATTTAGCATTCACGAGGATCTGTCAACCAAGATTGGCCCAAAGTTAACACTTTGGAGATGCATGCAAAATGGCTGCCCGCTCGGATCCCTTCATTGGTCATTTCTCTTGTGCAAAATGATTTAAAATCCCTTCTCACCATTGAGCACAGTTACCGTTATCATTATTAGTTGCTACAGTCACGCATGTGCCAGCAACGACAATTGAAGGATTGAAGGGATACAGCTACTCTAGAGAATGCAGATATGCAAACTCAGATAGAAGATCAACATAGCTGGTTTCACGAGCAGGTGAGCCAACAAACTCAACTTACTCAGGCACAAATGTAGATGGTCGTTGATTTTGAGGAGGTTACTTATGTAATAGCCAAATTGCAGGATGCTCAATAGGAACTCACTCAAGGGAAGGGCCAAGTTTAAGGAAGTTGTGTGGATGGTGAAGTGTTCCCGTAAGCAAGAACTTGTGGCCACCAAGCATCTTCAGCAACTTACCAATAAATTTTATGCTCTTTGAGCTAAACTTCAGCATTTGAAGTCATGCACAAGCAAGATCTTCAAGCTCACCTCAAACAAGAACTTCAATTCTTCTGGAGTTCTTTCTATTCCCCTGCTTCTTTTTAACTGATTTTTTATGGGTATTGTCAAATCAAACTCCAACTTGTTTAAAAGGGGGGATAATGTACACCTCCTTTCTCAATAAATGTACTTGATGCTCCAGATTTGTTGCATAACTTGTCAACATTAGATAGTAATGAACATGATGTTCATTTAAGCAGTTGTGTTAACTACCAACAATTTTATCTTGGCTTTCAATAACATGGTGCATGTAAGGATAAGGGCTCTTGTATCAAATCCTTCCTATATTGCAAAATTACCTATGCTTATTCTTCATAGTTTAGTTTCTCTAAAAACAAGCAGCCAAATGGTGAAACTATCGATCCCTAAATTTCTTATCACAAAACTTACTTTTCAATATCTCTTCATTTTGCATGAGCTAACCACATGAAAACATCACATTGAAGCACTATATGAGACAAAGTTATCTTGTAAACTTAATACTAAAGAAAATCAATATTCTTTTCTATAGTCTTAGCTATAGTATATTCTTTAAATTGATAAAGAGAGTGATGTTTGTGGTTTTAATACGTCTTTATATAAGTTCCTATTGGCCTTTCACAAGAACCTATAGGCATTGTTGCTAGTATTAAGCCTAATGACTATAAGACAGACGAATTTTCAAATAATTATATGTAATGAATATTTTCATGTGCAACAAATATTTTTGGTGAACTTCTCAAGAGGCATTACTTTTGATAGAGGCAATGACAAGGAGTCCAAGAGCACAATTCTAAATATTTGAAGGAAGTCATTGTACTGAAATTTTCCCAAGGCGATGCAACAGTACTTGTGATCTGAGCGCAGCCACGCTAATTTGTTTTTACCAATCTACGTAATAACCTTTGCATGAAACTTGTGATTGTGATATACTTCAGGTAAGTAAAAACTTATCGCTTGAGAACTTAAAACTCGAAGCTTGTAATAGTTTTATTTTGATATAATCCAATGCTACTAAGTGAAAAAAAAAACAAGGTAAGATAACAGGGGGGCTAAAAAATGAGCATGTTACAGTCATACATTCACATATTAAGTCAAATGGCCTAAAAAATCCACCTTGTGAACAATCAGCTCAGAAAATGTAGATGCAGCACTATGTTGAAGATCAACATAAACTCAGGGAAACCCAAACACTAATAATATTTTACTATCAAGATTTCAATATAAAAGTGATCTCACACAAGGAAAGGAAAGGATTTTGAATTATCGCAAACAAGCAAGAACTTTCAGCTGTGTCAATGGAAAATAAATGTATTAGCCATCAAGAGAGGCTAAAAATATAAAAACAATAGAAGGTTCCATTAACTTCGCATTCGACTTCCTCTATATTTTGCAAGAGTTTTCTATACATCAACCAAGTAACTAAAGTTTGCACCCCTCACCTTTACCCAAAGAGCAGAGCAATCAAAGTTTGTAAGAAGCCACTTATGGGCATTCATATTGAAAGAGTCTGCTGCCTCAACACCATCAAGATAGTGTTGATATTCAGGACAAATACAAGCACTACCAGCATATGCAGCATCAACATGGAACCACATGCCATGATCCTGTTGCACAAATGACCCAAAGAATAATATTTTATTGGACAAAAAGCAATTTCAAAGCAAAATGTAAAGACTACGTACATTACTAAAGGGATTGTTGCTTAATTAGGAAAAGGTAATAATAAAGGAAATGAAAGTAAATGCAATTCCTCATTTTTCTTTTAAATATTAAATTAGTGAAAACATTTTGAATTCAAGTAAGAAATGTGCAAGCAAGGCCCAAGGATCAATACAAGTGACCAGATCCTCACTACAATCCACAAACATTTGGATATATTTTAGGTTCATAAGATATTTTACCAATAAATCATTATGATTATTACTCTTCATCAGGTCTGATGTTAAGCATTATTGATAATGATGACGACATGGTTGATCCATAGTAATATATCAAAATACATAATAAGCCAATTGCATCACATAGACACATAATGAATAAGTATATAATACAGTTTGTACCAACCTGTCCTTGAAGTAAATGCTAGCAAGCAAGTATAAAATGGAGCTTCAGGGATGAATGTCCCAGATGGTCTCTCTCAGACAGTATCTACTGCACAAACTAGCCATAAATATCAAAATTGGATGGGACAACCTCGCCTAGACTCAGTGTTCTATGCATGATAGAAAGACTCAACAACAGCCCCACATGAGACTGGGTACATTGAATATTCATTAGCTATGAATTGTGTATGAATCCATACAAGGAACTTTCCATAATAGGTGATTACATATTTGGTAAATTACTTTAGGTGATTCACAATAGGTGTTACACTTTAGGTGATTCACTATAGCTGTTTCATTTCAGGTGTTTCACAGACTCGATGATTCAGTAACTTGATGATATTATATATACAATTACATACACCGCTTCATTCATATTACTTTGCTTTAATAAGACAAATAGACTGTTTACAAAATGGTTTATAGCATGGCTAGTAGAAAACTACAAACCTAATTTTGGGGCTTATGTTTGCATGCTTAACTAAACTTGACCTTCGCACTCAAATTCTACATTTAGAATGCTTTAAATTTGAAACTGAAACTAAGCTACAATAAGATCTGGCACTAATCTATTTAGAGACATTTTCTTGCCATGTACGTTGGCACTGTCCAAAACTATTGATTATTAGGAAATGATCATATGAATGTGTTACGTGCATATAGACTTTCATGGTCAATCGCCGTAACCATAGTATTGAGACTCGGACTTGGATTAGACTTGACAAGCACATTTTAGGCTCTATTTCTTCGTTTTCCTCACGCTATGCCTTTTGCTCGATTGATTTGCCACCAAATCGGCCAACATTTTTGTATTAAAGCCTTTAATTATATTTTGATTTTTTAATATTAGAAATTTTTTTACCAGATAATTATAGATAAATATCTTCTTAGGGATAATAAAAATTATGATTGTCGATATAACATTCACTTTTGAAGTCTAATCGCTTCATACATATGACTCTCTCTCATTTGATTAACAGCATTGTATAACCCATTAGCCGACCAACAAGTTGGTGTTGTTTTGGCCGATATGAGATGTTGTGCAATGCAACATATTGCCAATGACAAAGACTCCAGATTTACAAGAAACTTTTAAATTATTTAAGGATTTGGGGGCTCAATTGAACTTCTGCTGTGATGATCATCCTTAAATGGATGGGAAGAACAAGAGAAAAAATTAGATAATGTAGGATGTGTAAATAACCCACACAGCATATGTACAGACTTTTTTCAATATGAGGACAGAGGTATCAGGCTTTGTTTATACGCAAACTGTTTCAGCTAATTAAAAGAAAACTTGCATCAAGATGATCCCATCTTGGCCGTTCCAAACTTATCACTGTCTGCTTCCAGATAGCGGGAGGATCAAGCCACAAGAGATCAAATAACTAGATGAAATTTTTAAGATTTTTCGGAGTTCATGTCAATGACACCTTTGAGATGTGTTGCTTTCTATTTTTGCTTCTTTAAAGCTTTTCCCTGTATTCTGTTTTCGCTCCATTTCAATTTTATATCTGTCTTCTCAAGATACACAAGGCACTTCCATTGATTAATATTTTCTGAAACATGTACTTTCCTCCATTCCATTGGTCAATCATGGCCACTAGTCGATTATCGGATTAAAAAGTGGAAGGAAAAACTTCCTTTTGTAGAATTTGCATATAGTAAGAGAAAGCACTATACATATTTCCTTCCCATTTTTCAAATAAAATCAAGATATTGGAGTCCTTTGAAATTTGAAGGGAATACTGCTTTTACCAGATTTAGTAACAATATACTCTTATGCATATTTGTAGGTGACAAAATGGAAAATTATTAATTTCCCGTTTTCCTTTGATGATGATCATCTTTCTAGAAGTTTGATGCACGAGCATGCCTGGAAAGCTAATTTGATCCTGCATGTTTGAGATTATTTTGTGGTCTTGCAAAGGCGACACCATTTTGTGGACCATTTCTTTGAATTTGGAGAAAAGGTCCATGTTTGAAATCATCATGAGATGACCATGTTAGAGGTTAGCTTTTAATCTTCGGATGGCAACACCTTGTCTAAAACACGAGACTTGCAAAGGTCATAACTTTGTCGTTGGGACCCAAAATTGAGTGCCACAATACATTATTTTTTCGAGAGGAGTCAATGATGAGATTAAAATCCTCATGGTGTGCAGTTCATGTTCAAGACAACATGCTTAAACAGACAGTGTAATCTCACAGTAACCCAACCTTTCAAAAACCATAACTTTGTCATAACTTTTTCATACAGACTAGAACCATAACCTTTCCAGCTGCAGAGGGATACCATATGTAACACACATAACTGTCAAGCAGATAGAGTGAGGTGGGTTTATGAAACTCGAACTCCACCAAAAACACAAAATGGGAAACCATCCACGAGAGAAGAAGAGAAACACAAAAAGCAAACTAATCTCATACAGCAGCTAGTATCATTAATTCATGGAACAAGTAGGTTGTCCAACTTGTAGGAGTATTATAGTTGAATTTAGATAAAGTTTGTATTGTTCCTTTTAGGCTCAAATTTGAGGAATTTGAATTTTCCCTAAAACCCTAATGGAACATTGGTGGAATTTATGACAGCCACATGTAAAAACCTGAAAATTTATGACAGCAATCTGATTTTATACGAAAATTAGGGCAGTGACGTGTTTTAGGTACCCAAAACCCTAAGCGACCTAGGTAAAATCCAGATTTTGGTATTTCTCACACACAAATCTTCAAAAATATATCAACAACTTGAAAGCCTTGATGAAATAATGCACGATAAATGCCTCAACAACAAAATACAGACTGCTAGAACTAATTATTGTCCAAAAACAGCTGAAACTTCAAAAATTCATATCTTCATAAATACTTGGAGATACAATGCAAATGATAGCTCAAAATAATCACAAAAATGGTAGCTATCAAACTAAATTAAGTTCCAAATGGGTCACCCAAGATGGAAATGAGTGTGGCAGCCCCAAAAAGAGTGCCCGAGCTGGAATATGTGCCCTAGCATGGATGAAAACCCTTGTTGTTCAAAAATTATGAATACGAAGCTCACTTCTGACTCCCAAATGAAGCTACCAATGTAACAAATGAGGGTTCTTGTCCAAAGTATTGTGACTATTGAGGATTTTCGTCCTCAATACGATCCAATGAGGGTTTTTATCCACAAAGGCTGAAACTGAGAGCTCAATGCTCCAATTTCCAAAGAGAAGTATCAAATTTTCCTGATCATCCTTACAATGAGCCCGAATGTGCATGATCCTATGGATATTGAGCACATATAGCCCCAAACAAATCTTCAAAAATGGAAAATTCCTATTTTTGTGCCCTAGCACTTTGAAATGCCCTAAAATTTGTTTGAAAACATAGCCAAACTTGTGCCATCGAATGGTGTTTTCATGGTTTTTTTCCACACCTTTGTAATGACGTCAATTGTGTTTGTGTTCGCTATAGTTTCCCTCGAACATTTTGACGACGTTTTTCTGTCATACACTGAACTGACCTTTTACTCTTTCATGCTCTTACACGACTGGTTTGAACTTCTTCCCTTTTCTTTCTCCTTGCTTGCCCCATGTTGATAGCAATATTAGAATACGTCGAGAGAGAGAATTAAGAAATAATAGAATGTACAAAGATTAAATGAAGAGTAACCGGAATGCACACATTATTCATTGTGTGTCTGTCAATTTATTAGGTACAAGATGTTTACAAAACAGTTGAAATGGTTACAAGCATTTATTAGTTAACATTTAACTAATATTAACATAAAGGTAATTTATGAGCCTTATATTCTAATAGGGGCTTCTTTAAATATGTATTCTTCATTAGTGAATTCTTCACAACTTTGAGCATCCGGTGGATCTTCAACAATATCTATATTAACTTCATTTGATATGCCTTTGAGCTTTGAAACCCAATGGCTCGAATTCTACAATTCCACACTATGTGACCTCTTTTCTTGCAGTAGTAACATTCAATCTACCCTTTGCCTTTATTTGATCTTCTACAATACATAAGATCTTGAGTATAAGGCACTCTCATGTTGAGGATCACCTTTTGTATTTCATACAGTTGTGCTCTTTACTTAGCTAAGAGCATTGAAATCATATCTCCTAGACTTTGAGAATGTATCTAACTAAAAGTTAAAATGACATTGTTGTATTTAGAAGGCAGATTATTTAATAAAATAGCTTTGGCATCCTCATCATCTACCATAGCATTGATTTATGCTAACTGATGAGCGACCTCGGATTGTTTATGTGGCTAGACATAGTGACTCCGTCATCCATTTTGAATATGAAAAGTTGAAGCTTCAGAGAAAACTTCACATCAACCACCTTTGCTCCAATTAATTTATTCAACTTATCCAATATTTCCTTGGATGATTTTTCTAGATCTACATCATGTAACTCTGAATCAGAGAGAACAAGACCAATAATGTCTTTGGCTTTATCATCTCTCCTATGTCAATCCAGCAATTTACTTGCATCTAAAGGTGGTTTATGATTCCCATTTACTAATCCCCACAAATACTTATTCATCAGTTGCATCTATGTTTTTTACTTTCCAAGTGAGAAAGCTGAAGCCAAAATATTTGTCTGATGGAATTTCCATTCTCAGAAAATAATTCTTTATTAATAAGAAACTTGTAATGTCCCCTTTTCCATGTTAGTCACTATTAAGGCCTAGGGCCCATTCCACCTTCCGTGGGCTTCGAGCAAGGAAAGCAACGCAGCTGAACATTGCCATAATTGTAAAGTAATTTCCTTATTTATTTAATTACTAATTATGGCTTGGAGTGATTCAATTAGGTGAATGGCAAAATGAAAAAGGAACTTCTATCTTCACCTTCATAAAGGTCGGTCTTCTTGAGAGCTACAAGGGAGATAAAGAAATATTCTTTTAGGAGGTCGGCATTCTTAAGTGGAGTGAAGATTAAAAAGTGCATTTCCCCAATCATTAAGAGGTCGGACATGGGGATTGGGCTTCTAATTCACCCTTGGAGCCAAGAAAGGATACTTAGGGGGGGTTTGAATGGAGGAGGACATCATTATCATTCATTTATTTTGACATTTACTTAGAGTAAAGCTAATATATCTTTTCTTCTCGCCATTAAAGGACGAAAACCAATCCTTGGTCACCCTTTGAAGACGAAAACCCTCATTGGATCCTATTGGGGACGAAAACCCTCAATAGTCACAACACCTGAGGACGAAAACCCTCAATAGTCACAACAACTGGGGACGAAAACCCTCTTCAACATCTTCTTTACGTACATTGCAGTATCCTCTTCAACATCTTCTTTAGTCCTTTTTTCTTCAGCTAGAAGAGTTGATATCATATCTTCCAATGAGTTGGAAGGCATCTGACCAAGAGTGAAAACAACGTTACTATACTTGGGTGGCAAACTATTCAGCAGAATAGCTTTTGCATCCTCATCATCTACTGGAGCTTTGACTTCTGCAAGTTGTCTCGGAAGAGATCTTAAATCGTTGATGTGACTAGACATTGTATCTCCATCACTCATTTTGAGATTGAACAACTGAAGTTTCAGAGAAAACTTTGCATTGACTACTTTTGAGCCAAATAGTTTGCTCAAAGTATCCCACATTTCCTTTGAGGTTTTCTCTAGATCGACATGATGCAATTCAGAATCTAAAAGGGCAAGGCCAATAATGGCTTTGGCTTTATCATCCCTCGTTTCCCATTCTGTCAATTTGGTTGGATCTAAAGGTATTGGTTCTTTTCCATCTACTATCCTCCAGAGATTTTTATTCATCAACTGCATCTGGATCTTAACTTTCCATGTGTGAAAATTGAGACCATTGAATTTTTCCAATGGTATTTCCATTGTAAACAAATACAAGTTATACAACCTATTATTCACCTAAGCATAGTTAAGACGAAACTTAACAAGATAACTTTATAAAACGACTCAAACATTAGACTCGATGGCATACTAACACAAAATGACGACCTCAAATTTAATGAGACGACACCATTACGTTAATAAAACAATAGAAATGACAATGGCAAATATTTACTTATTAACACAACAACTTTTGACATTTGACATATGAGAAATGTCTTTAAAATAAACGACCACCATATTGACTCATAAATTTACATGACTCTATATACTTAAATTAAACAAATTACTTAAAACCACGTATTAAGAAAAAACTAAAACCATGAATAAACCTAATACCATGAATTACAAATTGTGGTTTTGAACACTTTATCTCCAGCAACGCAATAACTTGAATGGTGGTTTTATGGAGGCTTTGGACAGCGACATTGATTGGCTGTAATTTTGACATTATTTTAAATACATACAAAACTTCAAACCTATTAAAAATCACGGTGACCCAGATCATAAAAATAAAATTATGAACATTTTTTATCACAGTTTTTTTTTTAAACAGCCTTGCAGTTATGGGAATTCAAGTAATGTAACCATACCCAACCAGAACACACATATATTCCTTCTTCAATTAGCTGCAGAAATATTCCTTCACAGTTCTATCAAGTATTCGTGAAGCAATGTTTGTGGTGGAGGGTAACGGTAGTTTGCCTTCAACCTGGCGTTGAGTATTCCATCACATGGCAAAAATAAATCTGCAATCTTTAAAAACAATACAGACCGACACCAAAAGGCAAGGTTGAATCAAGTATGCTCTGGTACCAAATGAAGGAGCACGTGCAGATCTAATACAAATAATATTCGTTATTGAACTGTTGCTATTACAATGGCTACTATATAGCCATGGAGGTAGGAAAACTAACTCCTACAAACCAAGAAAAAAATAACCCATTTAAGCAATTTACGGGTGAAACAAATTAACATTATATTGTTATAACTATAAAACAATATAATATCTAAATAATAATTATTAAATGAACTAATTACTAACATAATTATTCACATTACAATATTAATAATGTGAACACTAGTATTATTTTCCTAACAATACTAAGGCTCTTATTACCACTCCTTACCGCCATCCTAGAGCATAAAAAGAGGAAATTGAAGAAGCCATTAAGGAGTTGTTGGAAATGGGGCACATAAGGCCTAGTTCAAGCCCCTTTGCTTCTTCAGTGGTTCTTGTGAAAAATAAAGATGGAACCATGAGGATGTGCATTGATTATCGCTTGTTGAATAAGAGAACCATCAAAAATAGGTACCCCATACCTAGAATTGATGATTTAATTGATAAACTACATAGAGCTATTTACTTCTCCAAGATTGAATTGAGATCTGGGTACCATCAAAGCTGGGTAAGGAAAGAGGATGTCTACAAGACTGCATTTAGGTGTCATTTTGGCCACTTTAAATTCTTTGTAATGCCTTTCGGATTGACTAATTGAAAGATCCCCATAGATCTTTTTGCCCAAAATGAATGTTTCTCCCATCACAAATATAAACACGTACTTTTCGATAGCTATGACAATAAAGCTAGGGCGAATCTGATTTAAATAAAGGAAATGCGACTAGGGATTGGATGAGAAACCAATGCAAATCACTCTCAAAAAATTATATTCTTTTCACAAATTGATTGCCATATTTTTTGAAGCCCAAATATATTAAAATCAGAATTTTTGTAAGCCACAAATGATCAGAAATTAGATCTGAAATCTGATAATAAAATTGCTTGAAAACCACTGTGAGAACCCTCTAAAAATTATAAAATTGTTTTGCTTCACTTCACAAAAATCTGTAGATGATTTGACAATAGAAATCAGATTTAAATACCTCAAAGAACATGCCAAATCAGTCCTAAATTGGGTCGATCCAATAGAAGAACTGCTGCAATTTATTTTCCAAAATACCCTCAAAATACACTGCTGGAAATGACTGAAAATCTAATTACAATCAATGGGAATTTCTGAGTGAAAAACCCTCTCAAACTCTTAGGGTTTTCGTTCACAAGAGATAGAATTCATAAGGGGTTTCGTCCTTAGAATTTTTAATGCAAAAGCTGAAGCTCTATGCAAGAGAAAATATCATATAAAAATCTGCGTTATGGAAGAGGCAAGTCGACTTCCCTTTTAAAAGAAAAGGCCAACAACCAACCTTCAAACCAGCCAATGAGCTCACATGATTTTCCCTATGCAAACATTTAATATTTTCCCATATTAAATGTTTTTCCCAACAACATTTCCCTCCTAGTACAAGTCGCATTTCTCTAAGGGGAATACATAAATTAATTATGTTTTTATATTTCCTAGGCTTCATTACTCCCCTTTGGCCCAAGTCACCATTATCCTTTCTAGGAGGAATCAAATATAATAAATCCCTTTACAATGACTTTTGCCCCTTAAGGCAAATTGTATTTTCCATAGGGATTACAATTTATTTTTACTAAGCTAAATAAATTAATATAAGTGCTTTAATTATTTTATTTTATTTTTTATAGCACTTTATAATAATTTATTATAACTTAAGTCACCCTTATATTTTTCCTTTAGCCGTCGGGTTGACAAAATGGGCCATAAGTCTTTGATTGGGAAAAAGGGACATTACACTAATGCTCCTGCTACATTTCAATCTTGCATGAATCATGTCTTTAGAGAGCATATGAGGAAGTTCATATTGGTTTTCTTTGATGATATCTTGGTATACAGTAAATCATGGGATGAACACCTTCAACACTTGGATATGGTGTTGGGTATTTTGGGGCAGCAATCACTCTATGCCAAAGAATCAAAATGCAAGCTTGGTGTGACTGAAATTCTTTACTTAGGGCATGTCATTAATGCCGAAGGTGTGCATGTGGACCAACAAAAGATCATGGCCATTTTTTATTGGCCTCCACCCACCACCATGATGCATTTGAGGGGATTTTTGGGACTATGCAGTTATTATAGGAGATTTGTTAAAGGTTTCTCTCAACTTGCCACTCTTTTGACTGGTTTGACGAAGAAGGGAGATTTCAGCTGGTCTAGGACAGTCCAGGAGGCATTTGATAACTTAAAAAAGGTGATGAGTACATGCCCCATCCTCGCTGTTCCAGATTTCTATATTCCTTTTGTAGTGAAATGTGATGCATCTGGTGAAGGTATTGGGGCTGTTTTAATGCAAAGCAAACATCCCATTGCTTTTGAGGGCAGGAAACTAAAGGAGATTGAGAAGAAAAACTCCATCTATGACAAGGAAATGCTAGCAATCATGCACGCTTTGGTTAAGTTCCGGCAATATCTTGTTTGTGGCAAATTCGTGGTGAAGACGGATCACAATAGCCTAAGATATTTTCTCAACCAATGTGATTTGAATGATAGACTACAAAAATGGGTGAGCAAAATCCAATCCTTCTTTGAAATTGAATTTGTTAAAGGCAAAAATAATATTGTAGCGGATGCCTTATCTAGGAAGCCATATTGTTGCTCTATGTCAGAAATTGCAGCGGATTGGAGGGCTGTTATAACAGCCGAATATGCAAAAAATCAGTTTGCTAGCAATATTCTTGAGGGTGGAATTGAAGATGAGAAGTACAAGGTAGTGGATGGCTTGATATTATACAAGGACAGGGTCTTTTTGGTACCGGAATCCAAGGTAAAGAGTAAAATCTTAGAAGCAATGCATGATTCACCCTTGGCCGATCATCCAGGTTACTTCAAAACGTACAAACAAATCAGAGAAAAGTTTGTATGGAAAGGTCTCAAAGGGAAGGTGCTCAAACACATAAGGGAGTGTCTCACATGTCAACGATGTAAGGTGGAGCACGAATTTCAAGCAGGTCTTTTGCAGCCCCTACCTATTCCAATTCAGAAATGGGAAAGTGTTTCCATGGATTTCATTATAGGATTTCCGCCGGTGCAAGGTAAAAGTGTCCTTTATGTTGTGGATAGATTAACCAGGCACACAAATTTTTTTCCACTACCAACTAAATTTGATGGTCCATTGGTGGCTAAAATTTTTTTTAAAGAAGTTTTCAAACTTCATGGGCTGCCTAAAAATATTGCGAGTGACGGGGATAGCAGATTTCAATTCTTTTTGGCAAGAACTCTTCCATCTTGCAAGTACAGAATTAAGCCCTAGCACTAGCTATCATCCACAAACGGATGGGCAAACCGAGATTGTTAATAAATGGATACAGGGATATCTAAGGAGCTATGTTACAAGGCAGCAGTCCGCATGGATAAAATGGTTATATTTTGCGGAGTTTTGTTACAATACAACCTACCACATGTCTATTGGTATGTCTCCCTTCAAAGCTTTATACGGTTACAATGCATTTTCCTTTGTGGATGTTGTTCTACCTGATAGTAGAGTGTCGGGAGCTAAGGACTTGGAGCAGCAGAACCAAGATATATTAAAAGCACTCAAAGATAACCTCTCACATGCGCAAAATAATTAGAAGTTATATGCGGACCAGCGAAGGATAGAGAGGTGATTTGAGGTGGGGGACATGGTTTTCTTGAGGCTACAACCATATAGACAATCTTCCCTCAAGGGGAAAGGACCAGAGAAGCTGAAGCCAAGGTTTTATGGCCCTTATAAGATTGTAAGGAAGGTTGGGAAGGTTGCCTATGAGCTTGAACTGCCAGCTCAAAGCAAAATCCATAATGTGTTTCACATCTTATGTTTAAACAAGGCTTTGGGGCAGCATATTTCTCCATCCATGGAGTTGCCTCCTCTTGATGATGAAGGCAAGCTAGTGTTGGAACCGGAAGCCATCATAGAAGAACGAGAAAGAAAGTTGCGGAATAGAACTATTAGGGAGTACCTAGTTCAATGGAAAGGGTTGCCTTTTGAGGATGCAACATGGGAAGGTGCAGAAATTTTAGAGCACCTAAATTTGAAATTGCTTGTGGGCAAGCAATTTGAGGGAGGACTGAAATGTTCCTCTTTCTAAAATAACCATGGCGAAGACCCTTGGCCTATTTTGTCTACTCGATGGCCAAAGGGGAACATAAGCGTGACTTAAGTTATCTATAATTATTATAAAGTGCCATTAACAAAAGAAAATTATGTAAGCACTTATAATAATTTTAGTAACTTAATATTATGTCAAAAACAAGTCATAAAGGAGTGCAATATTATTTAATTTTGGTCCTATCAAAAAACACGACTTGGCCATTGACGGAAATACAACCTTGGAGGGTTAAAAAAGGGCCATTATATTTTTATGTCTTCCCTAAGGAGAAGTACGACTTCATCTAGGAAGATTTTTGGGGGGAAAAGACATTAAAAAATGGATCCACGCTGATTGGATGTTTGGGGTGGTGTCTTTGGGGTCTTTTCTTTCCCTTAAGGAAGAAGTCGACTTGCTTTGGAGATTTTTCTATGACTTCATATTTTCTACTTGGAGCTGTGAGCTTGTGAATTGTTGTTGCAATTTTCTGAGGACGAAAACCCTCAGAAAAAAAGGTGTAGGAAGAACAAAAACTCTTCCTAAAATTTGCTATTTTGGTTGGTGTAGATTCAGAGCAAAAATCAGGTTTTTAGAGCCATTTATTCTCATCAGCTGGAGCGACCCAGTTTGGGGCTGTTTACAAGGGTTTGAGGAGCCAAAAATATTATATTTATATCAGATTTGTGAGGATCATTTCCAGAAATTTATCCAACACTTTGGGGATATTTTTGTGGGGTTTCAAACCCTTTTTCTTCTGCTGTAATACACAGGTCAGATCTGCAATATTTTGTCATTAAAATCAAGTACTGGAGCTCCCATTTCAGTTTATATTTATGTTATTGTTCTCTATAAATTCGTTTCTATTGAAAAATATAAAAATAAGAAGTGTTTTTGTTGGGTTCATAGTATTTTCTTCTCCTTGTGCAAATTGCATTTTCTAGGTAATTTGTTTCTGCAACATATATTTCATATTTTTGGTTTATATTTCAGTTTGGTTATTAGCATATTCTATTGGGTATTCCATTGGGTCCTTTTCGGGACATTACAAATACTAACCTCTATCCTATGCAGCATCTAACACCAACAATTAAAACAAATGCTTCGAAATAGGCTTTAACAAAACAACTAATTAACTAAGCCTATAACAAATTATATGAATAGTTTTATTGCGTAAACATTCTAGTAGTGAAACATAAAGGCTTTGAGGAAGGTAGAGCCCAACCTAGGACAGCGGGAAGAGGGCAGCGTAGACCTCTTTTGGGCAGCCAAGGAGGCCACAACAGCAAGGTAAGTCTAGGCGTTTGACTTTGGATTAGCTTTGCATGATGCTCAAGTTTTCCTTTCCGAATTTGCCGTTGAGTGAAAAATGGAATCAAGAGTTGGGGAAGGAGGTGTTATCTACCCCAAGTGAGAAAGGAAGTGTTTTTATGGCAGCCACGAGCCAAACTGCCATCATTGATACTGCTGTCATCATTTCTAGCAGCCCACAACTACTTTTAGTTGCATTTGTATTTGGGAATGTGGAGTGTTCGTCCACCTTAGTTGACAAGGTTGGAACGAAGAATGAGGATGCCACATTGGGATATGGATTAGCTTGTCAAATTGTTGATTATTCATCAACTTATTGCTCTATGACTAAGATTATAGTAGTTTGGAAGGCTTTCTATACAGCTGAGTATGCAAAGGAAGAAGTTGTTACTCTTGTTTTTAAGTTGAAGATGAAGAGGAATTCAATGAAGAAAGAGGCAGCAAGTGTCTGAGTTTGTTTGGGCAAAATCTCCATTTGATGAGCATGGGATCTAGATTATGGGAGCATTAGAGCATTTCTTTCACCTTGGTATGATGGCACTTGGGCATGAGAACTTGAAATTGCTTGAGGGCAAGCAATTTTGGGAAGGGAGGACCGTAATGTCCCCTTTTTCAAACTAGTATGATTGGAAGACTTCTAGCCCATTCCACTTTTAGGTGACAAAAAGAAACAAAGCAAGGGAAGTACTTGTCACATTTTGTAGTTGTTTTCATAAGCATTTGCATTCTTCTTAATAGAGTTTCTACATAGGTTAGGTCATAGGTCAGGTCAGCTGGGTTGAAGAGGTGAAAAGCCAAACATAAATTTAAAAGCAAACATCCTTATGAGGGATTCCCATTACACTCTTACAAATATGGCTGAAAATAAAGGATTCCAAGCCCCAAATTGATGTCCAAATGTAGATTTCAGCTGCTCAAAATAGGAGAAACACAATCATGGTTGAGTTTGATGTTGTCATGCCCTAGAAGACCCCAAATGCCACCTTAGGGCAACTCGCCTCCCTAGGAGAGGGCTGGAAATACCATCAAAACTGAAAATAACTCCTTATGAGATCACCTTGTTGCAAGCTTGAGGGATTTCGTCCTCAAACCAACCCACTATTGAGAGGTTTCGTCCTCAATGGAAGAAAGAGAGCAAACATGCTCCAACTCCAAGAGAAATAATTTCCAAAAGATGCATAACATCTTCCAAGCAAGTGAACCCCTTTTTATGCTTGAAGTGGCCCCAAAGATCAATTAAAATGCCTCTAAAGAGGACCGACCTCATACTAGTTCCTTTTCTCTTCTATTTTCTTTGTCTTTTCTCCTTTGCCCAGCCAACCTAACTATACCTAGAAAACTACTAAAAAGGAATCCAATGCTCGCGAAAATAACTAAAAAACATGTCATTAACTCCCCTTGCTCATTTCCTTTTTGCCCATGGGAAATGGAATGGACTCAAGGTCTTCCAAGAGGGCTAGCGCTGAGAAGGCGACATTACATATAACACAAAAATCCTTTCTAATTCTAGAAGAGTCACAACATATAGGGATTAGTGAGGGGTACAAGGCAGCACTACTAAAAAGGAATCCAATTCTCACGAAAAAAAACTAAAAAACATGACATTAACTCCCCTTACTTATTTCCTTTTTGGCCCACAGGAAGTGGAATGGGCTCAAGGTCTTCTAAGAGGACTAGCACTGAGAAGGGGACATTACATATAGCACGAAGATCCTTTCTAATTCTAGGATATTCACATCATATAGGGATTAGTGAGAAGTACAAGGCAGCATTGACTAGACCCTTCCCCGATCTAGAAGTACATGATGTCATTAATAAAGGATTTTCTTCATATCCTCCAGGGATTAGTTTTTAGCACTCTTTGTGACATGTACAAGATGGATAGTTATTCGTGGTTGCACTCCCATGGGCAAGCATACCCCCACCTCCAGACACTTGCAATAAAGATTCTAGTACATGTAACATTTTAATTACATTTTATTTTTTAACTCTCCTTTTCTACGATTTGTTTTAACTTTTCACTTTTATAAATTTAATTTAAGATTTTGCATTGACTTTGTCACTTGCCTCAATAGGTTGTGAGTTCTTCTTCAGCTGAGAAAAACTGAGGCGCATACTCATTTATCCACACAACTAACCACAACAAATTGGCAGCGAAAAAGGCAGAGGATTTGGTCTTTGTGCATTCCAACCTACCTGCTAACACATACACAAGATAGGTACAAACAAGGGGAGACAAAGCGTTGAGATGTAGAGCCAAAAGCTCCAAACTTGCAAGCATCCATCATCCTCCTTTCATTGGTACACATAGAGATAGAGGGTCCTTCGCATGACAAAGCTAGCAGAAGCGGCACTGCTATTCCTTGTGGTTCTAAATTTCTAACGAACCACATGATAGTGTCAATGCTCTTAATGAATGTAATGAATATGCTGATTTATTTTGATTTTTGTGCATACATAGTAACATTTGCACAATGTAATTGTTCTATGTTCGACCAATGAATATCAAGACATTTGGCATAGAACATTAGTATGTTTTGTGGTTTAGTTTATTTTGTTTACATAACAAAAACTATCTGGTTAATTTCGCTTATTTGGCTACATTTTTAATATTCAATATAATTTTTGGAAGGCCATATCCAAAGTTGTCCCTGGGCTCCAAAAAACGTTGTTGTATGGCATACTAGGTCCCCGTACCCATACCCACACCGGCTACCTAGATTATTTATTTAATTGTTGAGTTTGAAGCAAAGTGAAGACTAATGATATAAGAAGGCCAATCTTGTCTATTGTTCCCAATGAGATTATTGTTTCTTATACGGGAATGAGGGAGTTTATTTCCTTGCAGAAAAATTTCATACTCTTTCTCCCAAAAGATGGATAGACATATGCTACTCAAAACATCAGATTTAGTTTCAATTAACACAAAAGACCCGTAAACCTATAATTTAAGCATTTGCCATCATCCAAACCTACAAGATCTCATGAAGAAATAAATTGGCACTGGTGGTGACAGTCAGAACATTATCCCACTTCACAGCTCCAAGAATAGAAATTCAGGAATTTGTCTATCGTTTTTTTTAGGTGGGAAAGGTGTGGGCAGCGTAAGGGGTACTCGGGTGCAATATATAATTAAGCACCGTGTGAATTACGTCAGATAGGGCTGTTACTTATTCTAATTACGTTTAATTAGTGTATTAAGAAGGTATCATCAAAGATTGCAACCTTTGATGATAACCATATATTCTTATATTGGAAACCTTCAAGTTCTAACAAAATATATCATCCTAAAGCAATTCATATCTATTATTTACTTTCATGGTGGAAATTTGCATATCAGTGCTTTCAGACATACCAAGGTAACTGTATTTTCCTTTATAGCTGTAAAGAACACTTTGGGTCCTATAAATGTTCACATATACGACATGATAAGGCCAAGATTTATTTAGGATAATTACCAGAGATATTTTTCCAAGTTCTTTCAAAGAATCCACAGCAGTCGAGGAAGTGGTGCCAACCTGAAAGAATAGATAACAGACTTTTAAATATATATAGGACACCGGAAAGATGCCTAGGTTGATACAATAGATACTAGAAAAATGGAAAATCCAAAATAAAGAACAAATTTGAAAGAATTCATTGTTCAGATAGAAAAATAACTGATATTTAAAATGCCATAAGAGCAAAAAAATAATAAACAGTTAAAAGATAACAAGTCAGTATTCCATTACCAGGTACAATGGATAAACAAAGGGTGAAGTTAAACGAAATCTAGCACTCCTACGAATTAAAAGATGGGTCAGAATGCCAGTGTGGCATACATGTAGGCTTATTAACAGAAACTGATATAAGTTTCTGCTTCTGAGAGTTTACATAATTCCCATTGTGGTAAAATCATTAGTGGTGGCAGTCAAAGGATGATATACATCATCTTATCAGTTAAACCTCCAGGTCGTGTGTATCCTTCCCTTAACCTCACTAGGAAGGAACTGGGTTTTTTTAATTTTTCCATCAGATTTATATTCTAAATTCAACTTGTTGTCAAGATAACTACATGGAATTTCTGATTAGCAAGTCTTCAAGCACCACAACCACTTACCTCACCTATACTATCACATCTCCACTTCTGCTACAACTCCAATTTTTCCTTCCGACATGGAGCCATACCCATCTCAAGAGAGTGTAGTTGTCCCTCCGAATGAGTTTCTTCGTACTGCATGTAGTTGCCGCAATACTGACTTATTTTAGTTGGATACCGCGGTAGGAGAATAAGATGAAGAAACTATCCCCTTACATTGTCTAAAAAAGTCAACAAATAAATAAAAGGAATATTTATGTTACATTGTACAAGAATTAGAATTAGGAGTTGGTGAAATATCCCCTTCTCAAAATTAACAGGTCGAAAACCCTTAGCCCATTCGTTGTTTCCCGATGGCTAAGGGATGGAAAAAAAGGGAAACTAACCCTGATAAATTAATTAAAAGTGCATAATAATTTTATTATAAGCACTTCTATAATTTATTAGTGATAAAATAATAAAAGAAAAAAGTCACTTTCTTTTATTTCCCCCTAGTGAAAAATGTGACTCGTGTAAGGGACATAAAGCAAGGGGAAAATATTAAATAAAGTGAAGGGCGTTGATTGGGCCTTTGTGAGGGCAAAGATGCCAAGAGAAATTTTAAAAGGAAGTCGCCACACTTGGAGAAGGCATCACTTTTAATCATATTTTCATATCTGAAATTTGGTTGAGCTTATTGCTTTCCATTTTTACCTCAAAGGACGAAAACCCTTTTAAGTGTTGCATTAGAGAACGAAAACCCTCTATTGCCAAGGATTAAAGAACAAAAACTCTTCATCCTTTGTGAGAGGAAGCTTTATCCAAGGGTTTCCATTGATTTTCAAGGATAATTCTGAATATTCAGCAGTGTTGAAGGCCCTAATTCGCAGATTTCTGCTATATTCAGTTAGGGTTAGAAGAAGTGTTGTGTTGTAGCTGATTTTTGGCATACATTTCCAATCAAATCTAGGGTTATCTGCACCCTTGTGAGTGGAGTTTAACACATTCTAAGCCACAGTTGTCCCAGATCTCATCTCCATCTTCATTGCAATATTTTTAGAGGACATTTCTAGCCTATTTACATCTGATTTGGGCTTTGGAAACATTTTTTCCAGCCTTGTCTGTAAACTGATTTCTGCAGACTTTAGATAAAAAATACAAATCTTCTTCTTGGGTAGAAAATTATATTTTCAGTGTTCATGCCTTTATAATTAATCTTTGAGCAGTTTAGCCAAAGTTTTGAGTGATTTTACATCAATTTTATGGGCCAACCATCCTTAGAGCAAGTCACATTTTTCAAAATTAATTTTAGATCTACATTGTTTTTCATCAAGTATATATCTATCAATTGTTATAAAGCGGATTTGCAGGAATTCCTTTTGGGGGCATAAATTGTCCCATTGGGGGCACATTACAGTTGAGGAGCGCTATTTTAACTTTATTATGCAGATAGTTCCAATGGGTCTGGTCATCAAGATAACTACAGGGAATTTCTAATTGTAGACTCTTCATGCACCACAACCTCTTATCTCCCTTAATACTACCACAACTCCAACTTCTGCTTCAACTCCACTATTTCCTTCCAACATGGAGACATACCTACATCAATGAAGAAAATATTTTTAAATAAGTCAAAATGAATAAATAAAAGGAGTAGTTATGTTGTAAAAGAGTTAGAATTGCGAATAAGTGGGGGAGTTATTTTAACATTTTTATGCAGATAGTTACAATGGGTTGGGTCACTTCCAAGTTCCATCCATTGCACTTATTCTAGAATTCCTCGAGACCTCTATATTGTATTTGTGCATTTCCCATGGATATCATGTAAAAGCAAATATATCATCTCATAGCAATCCATCACGAGCATTCATATCACTTGTGTAGCAAGAATATGATGGCATATGTACTGTGTATTTCATAAGATTAATAAACAAGACTTATTTCCCTATTTTCTGTGTTATCTATATTACAATGCATGTAAGGTTCTCACAAGATGATCCGTGTGTTTGAAATTGTCATCATACAAAGTCTAAATACTAGAAGAAACAACGAAAAAATATCAACATTTCGCAATTTAATTTGCAATTTCAAAGGATATTTCAAGCTTTCAAGCTCACATATAGGTTTGGAGAATTACTTTGTATTCCTTCTATCTCCTGCCGAGGGAATACCCCTCAGCATATGACATCATACACTAGGGCAAAATCATGAGGACTCGTGCAAAAACACTTCGAACTACAAGCCAACGCATCCTTCAACTTAAAGGACAAATACTCCAACCAATTGTATAATTTCTTGTTTGCAAGACCCTGCGTGTAGGCGATAAACCAAACTGGCAAGTCAAATTTCTAGGTCTCCTCAAACAATCTGCAACAAATAAGATCTTGCAAACTCTTGAGGGCAGCATTCTACAAGTGGCTTATTCAGATTCTATGACTCTTCTGCAAGGGTTGGAATCCATCTTTATCCTCGTCTTCTTCCTCAATATCCTCATGGTCCCAAGGGACATTATCTCCATGGTAGACATCGATAAAATATTACTTCTCTTCCACGTTCTTGTTTTTTTCCCTCTATCTTGTGCATGGCATTGCTAGGGTTGTGAAAGTCATCTGACTCGAAAAAGACTTCCATCTCCTACTCCCCAACCATTAAACTTCATTTAGTTGTTGTCAGCTCGTAAGTTTTGAAAAGAGATACAAATACCTACTAGTGGAAAGCAGTCTTCTCAAAAACCAAAATTTTAGCCACATGATGGACCCCTACCATCTCTATCTGATTCTTGGTTTGGCCTCCACCAATTAGAAATCTTATACTTAGAGTGAAGATAAAAATTCATGTCCTCCAAAGTTGTCTTTATCTTGGTCTTCTTCTCCTCTAGGTCTCCCTTCTTGCTGACTTATTTATCTTTTCTTGCAGTTGTGAATCCACCATCAAGGGTGTACCTTGGTATTTCCATTCTTCCCAAAAATCATGGATAACAATGCCAATGCTAGGAGTATGAGCCACCCTTGAGCTACTACTTGCAATAAATGCCTTGCCCTCCTCCTAGGAAAGTGTTGATCTGGACTTTTTTGGCATGTGTAAGTCCTCTATGTCACATGTGTAAACTAGATTAGTTCTATGTGGTTATGTGCCAACTTATTGATACAATTTTAATATCTTCTCTCCAATAAAAGGGTACTTCTCCTTTGAACACCTTGTGGAATAGCCCTCGTCTCAAGAATTCCATTATCCAAGAAAACAATGATTCTCCTATAGAGGCACCAACTACCCTCACCAACTCACTCACAAGGTGTTCCAACTTTCTCTAGAAATTTTCCAGGATATAATATTCTTCAGTGACTTGGTTTGGCACTCCATCAAACAGTTTGCATGCAATGTGTCTTATTTATGGTATTGTCCTTCCAGCAAACAATTGTCACCCAAGCTTTGACCGAATTCTTCCCCTTCACTTCCCTCCTCACTATAGGACTGATAAGAACCTTCTTCTTTGTTGTTCTTTTCACCATGTGACTGATTTAGTTTAGTTTCTGCTCCTAGTTTGTCCTTGGCATCTTGTGGACTTTTCATCCAAAAACTTCACAGGCAACCTCCTTCCTTGATTTCTTGTCACATGTTTTGGGCAGATGTTGTCCTTTTTATGATGTACACTTCAATAAGTGCTCTTACACAACGAATGGCCACCCAATGGTCGAGCAGTTGAGTACCTGAGAGCTTAAAAGCCCTAAAAGCTGGGTGCAAATCAAGGGCCTTAAATGGTGTTCATCGAGTGATTGAAGTAGAGTAGATGGCCAAGTCAAAGTACTAGTATTGGTAAGTGGTGTTTTGATTAAACCAAAAGAAAATATTAATTACAAGGCCAAAAGTAATTAATAATTATGAGGATGGAAAAAAGGTGAATATCTAATTTAAAGTAATTTTAATTAATTTTAGGGTTTTGGATGAAAAAGAGCTTATTAAAAGAATTGATTGGAAAAATTGAATGATTCAATCATTCGAACAATTTCACAAACTCTTGTTTTGCAAGTTTTGGGCAGCAGCTTCCATTTTTAACACAGAGGATGAAAACCATCATGTGTCAAGGCTTGGGAACAAAAACCCTCACACCCATTTGGTAATTCCTTCTAGGGATTACACCAAAGCTTTTAAATTGAGAGGAAATCCATCACATGGGTATAGACATGTTGATATATGGCTGTGTATGGGGCTGCAATAGTTCAGAAAATTAATAAAATATTCTCCAGAAGTGACATTTCAGCTTGATGTCACTATTCACTGTTGTACCTGCAATTATAGTTTGTTGTACCACCTACAGTACACTTCTAGCCTTGGCGTCATTCTTTTTAGGGAAAATTCTGCTGACAACATACTCATAGGGATTTATTATTGTTGCCAGGGATATGTCGTACCTTCCAGCAAGGTGTCGTACTCCCAAAATTCCTCTTTCAACTAGGGTTTCAAAGAAAGTTCAGTTTTCATGTTTTCTATGTAGTTTCAGGAATATTACTTAGGGCAATAACTACAATACATTAATACAATTTTGATACTAAATGTTGGGCACCATTCACACAGAGTCAACTATTGGACATGTAGAAGAATGGAAGGTAAATTGAAGCAAAGTAAGAATTTAAACACAAAAAGGTAACATAGGTTCCATACCGTTGCACATAGGAAAAGCGGGTGAAATCCAGCATATATATCATCTAAAATTGCTTTTTGAACAACGTCAGGAGAAAGTGCATAGTTAGTAGAAGCATTGGTTGGCAATACTCTAAAATTCGATTTGCATATCCCTGCAATCTGCAATGCATTGAAATTTGAAAATGCTCACTAAAATTTCAAATTCAAAATATCCTAGAAACATTTTACCCCATAAAAATGAAGTACATGAAGAGGAACTTGAATAATGTATCCATGAAGACTCACATTGTCAAATTACTAAAAATCAATGACACCAATATGAGACGAGCGGAAGTAGTCCACAACTAACCATAATAATGGATGTATTTTCATTTATTATTGAATCCCAATTTCTTTCCATGAAAATTATGTTCAACATACATGATAAGCATAGAATTTTACATGTACCATGTACAGATGATAATGTAACATCCCCTTTTTTAGATTAAAATAATTAATAATATTCTAAGTTGGGCCCGATCATTTTTAAATCTTGGGCAACTCGATAATATTATTATTATTAAAATAAAAGGTATTTTAAATACTTGAAGTAAAAAGAAGACCCTTAGCCTATTTCAATGTTTTCCATCGGCTAAAGGGGTGAATAAACGGGAGACTAAATTTCATAATTTAATTTTAGTGCGTACTAATTTTAATTATAAGAACTTTAATTATTTATTTATTTTTTAAAAGGGGGACTTTATGGAATAAAGTGGAATCACGAAAAGGAAAAGCATTAAAATACTAATTTATTTTAAATGCTAAAGTGAAGCGACCCAAAGTGGAATTAGAAAGGAGGGAAAAGAGATTTAATTTATTTTGAATTAATCTCAAAGTGGGACCAACCCATTTGGGGAAGTCTTTTGGGGTTTTCTGCCATCATTTGCCTATAAGAGGAGGTCGTTTGACTCTTTATGGGAATATCTATCTCATATCAAAATTTACATGAGGTTTTTGGGTTGTTGCTCAACCCTTTTCCACTTAGGGACGAAAACCCTCCTTGTTTTTAGATTGAAGGATTCTCCATCCAGGGGTTTTAATTGGGCTTCAACAAATTTTCAGTTGATTTTTAGCAAGTGTTTCAATTGTGAAGCACTGGTAGGGCTAGTTAGATATTTTCAAACCTCTCCTTAGGGTGTCGACCCCTACCTGGGAAGAGTTTGCAGATTTTGAAGGTACGGCAACTCATTCTCCATCCATGTTTGAGTTCTTTCATTCGTAGGAGGTTGTTTTCCCGTTTCAGTGTTGTATTTGGGCTTCGCAATCTTCATTTCTAGCCATGTTGTAAGTTGTACTTCTGATGTCATAATTCAATACCAACTATTCAGAAAAATTCCAAAAATATGTGTTGATCTTTCTTTGTCTTGCATAGGTTCTAGCAATTTTATAAAATAATTTTGAAGGGTATCTACATCAATTTCCAGTTGTTTGAATGAGTTTGTTGCCATAAAAAAATTTATAAAAAAAATCAGTTGCTGCTAGGGTTTGTAGAATTTTTAGATTGATGCCATAAAATAAAAAGAAAAGAAAGAGGGGTTTTCCAAGAAATCCAAATTTTTTCCCTAAAGGGGGCATTACAGTGATATCAAAGTTGTGATCTTTCTAGCCTGTGAATCATTTTTTTAAAAAAGAAACTCCATTCACATTAATGATAAATCAAAGAGTACAAATGCGGCTGTGCCAGGCCTGAAAACTAATGGACCAGACTTGGGCATTAGAAACAAAAGAAAACAACATGGAAATCCTCATGCTAATATATCAAAAGTAAGAATTTGTTGGATATCCTTTTGTAGCTTATTTGACCACCATACTAGCGGATAGTCATAACATATAAGGTTGTGATTATCAAGAGCCTATAAATCATGAGGACAACTAATCGATCAATGTTTTTTCGAGCTAAGTTCCAACAAACAGAAAAAAAAAGTTAGATTCCAATCCAACGGTGGTGATACGATTAGAGCAGTTAAAAACGAGGCAACAAAAATGTAATGTCCCCTTTTTTCGACTTGAAAGCCTAACAATGGACTTCTTACCATTCCCTTTCCGTGGCAAGGACTGAATGAGCTAGGGAAGGAATTTCATTCCTTTTCATTTTCCTTTATTATTTTTTAATGTTTTTTTTAGTGTTTTCTTTAATAAGGCAGGTTGGCTGGGTTGGAGGAGTTTTAAAGGCAAGTTAAAAGATAAAAAGAAGCTCTTGGAGGTTGGTCCATTCTATTTGTTGGAACAATATAAAAGGAGATCAATTACTTCATTTGCACCCCATCTTGGTGCATTTTATCTATACTTGGTTTTTTGGGCATAGTGCTCATTAACTTTCTACTTGAGGACGAAACCCAACTTGTTTAGCATTCCAAGGAAGATGAAAACCTTCCTTGTAGCTTGGTGGAGGACGGAAACCCTCCATTGTGAGTGATTTGAAGATATTTATTGAAGACTTCTTACATATTTGGACTTAGAGCAATAAAGGAAATATTTACAAGGGTTTTGCATGCATTTTGGAGCTCTCCTTAGAGGGAGCGACTAGGATTTGATGGTATTTGAGTGCCTTCTAGGGCACAAACTGCAAATCTGATTATATATTTTGATTCGGCATAATTTATAAGGCCGGAATCTATAATTTCATAATCTTTTATGATGTTTAACTATCATTTTCAGCATTGGTTTGTGATTGTTCTGCCGCTGCCCTAAATTTAATTACTGCATTATATGTTCGCTAATTTTCTCCATTTGTTGTTACCAAATTACATGGATATTGATTTCCGTGGTTGAAATAATTATTTACAAGTATTTTTCGGTTGTTGTGCATAGTTGTATGGTGAATTCTAAGCTCTTATACAGTTGCCCTAGGATTTTGAACGATATTATAGTTGCTGTCATAAAATCAGATTATTTTTATCATTGGTGTTGGTGTATTTTCAGATCTGATTCTTGGGGTTTGTTGCCAAACCCATATTTTTGGTTTTTGCGAGCTAAGTTCCTACAAATAGAAGAAAAGTTAGATTCCAATCCAAGAGTGGTGATACGATTAGAGCAGTTAAAAACAAGGCTACAAAAAGAAGAGAAAGAATCAAAAACACCTGAAGTTGCTAAGAAAGACATTTTGATGGTGGAGCACAAGGAAAAAGAGCAATCAAAGCTGTTATAGATTTAGAAGGAACAGCCCATAGAGGAATCTACCATACAAAAGAAAAGTGGAAAAGATGTTCTAGCACTAGTAGAAAAGAATTCTTCCCTGTTATGAGGAAAGAGGAAGAAATCAAAAAGCAAGAACAAGAGGAGCCCAACATACAACTTGAAGGTAAAAATTCTTTGACAATAGATGATGCTTCATTGACTTCTAATGATTGCATGTGGCTGCAAAATAGTGGGAAGATCGAAACAAGGGTTTTATTAGGTGAATGCAAAGAGCTTAAGATGGAGGAATATACACCATCCTTTGGATTTCCAAAGGATGAGCCATTGACTGATTTTCATAACAGCATTGTGGAGAAACATATGTGAAGAAAATATTGGGAGTCACATGGATAGAAGGGTTCGAGGTATTTCCACAACTCCCAATCCAGCAAAGGAGGGTGGGCTCCTGGTTGGCAGCCTGAGGTATGATAATGTTGATCATATTTCAGATCTGTTGACCCCTCCTATGTCACTGCAATATTTTTGTCATCTTGGACAGCATGCTAAAAATGTGATAAGGTGAAGGGGACAATCTGTAGTAAAGAGCACATAGATCCTTTTGCTCAAAAACAAAATTGTTGGAGCATAACAATGTGGGATCCTGGTGTTGTTCAAAGACCCATTAAGGGTAGAGTTTCTGATTTCAAAATCAGCATTGGTGATAATGTCATCATCACATGTTCCAAGATAAAATGGGGATCAAACTTCCGCTTGGAAGAACATAAGAAATATGTTGTGAACAATAGTCGATACATAAAAATTCAGTGGTTGCAGCTCATGGGACAAATGTAAGGTCCAAAGATATGTCACCTCACATCGAAAAATGTTCTCAAAGCGAACAGCAATGGAAAAACTACGAATTCCTGTCAACAAATTCATAATAAGGTTGTTGGGTGCAGATTTGATGTCCAAGCTGAAAGATCCCCAAATTGGTCTCTCTTGTTCTCCAACAATATTAGATCAATTAAAAACACCAAAGGCTGATTTATGACTATTATGGAAAAAATCTTAATGCAGATCTGAATTTATTTAGGAAAATGCGACTAGGGTTTTAGATAGATCTTAATGCAAATGATACCCAAAAATTACATTTTCGTTCCCAAATGATTACTCGAATATTTAGCAACTGAATCATGCAAAAAACTGAATTTATTGCAGCCAAAACAACCCAGAAATCAGATCTGAAATCTGATTAATATTCTACCTGGAAACCCTTACAATATACTTCAGAAAATGATGAAAATACAGCGATTTGGTTTATAATATTATGGAGAATATTTAACAAGTATTTTTAAAGGAAATACCTCTAGAAAATGCTGCCAAACTGCCCACAACAAATCGATCCAACTGCTGTCCAAAAACCACTGAAAATACCTTCAAAAACTCTTCACAAACACTGCTGAAATAAACCTAGAAAATCTTATTAACATGCTGGAAATTTCTGAGTGAAATCCCCTCTCAATCCCTTAGGGTTTTTCGTCCACAACAGAACTCTTGGGGTTTTCGTCCACAAGAGGTATAAACTAAGGTTTTTCGTCCTTAGAATATAATTTGCAAAAGCTCAAAGCTCAAATGCAAGAGAAATTATCATATGAAAAATCTGCCATATAGAAGAGGCAAGTCGACTTCCCTTTTAATGGAAAAGAGCCAACAACCAACCTCCAAATCAGCCAATGAGCTCACATGATTTTTCCTATGCAAACATTTAATATTTTATCATATTAAATGTTTTTCCCAACAATATTTCCCTCCTAGTGCAAGTCGCATTTCTCTAGGGACAATACATAAATTAATTATGTTTTTATCTTCCCTAGGCTTCATTACTCCCCTTTGGCCCAAGTCACCATTATCCTTTCTAGGAGGATTAAAATATAATAAATCCCTTTACAATGACTTTTGCCCCTTAAGGCAAATCGTATTTTTCATAGGGATTACAATTTATTTTTATTAAGCTAAATAAATTAATATAAGGTGCTTTAATTATTTTATTTTATTTTATTTTTTTATAGCACTTTATAATAATTTATTATAACTTAAGTCACCCTTATATTTTTCCTTTGGCCGTCGAGCTGACAAAATGGGCCAAATGTCTTCGATTGGAAAAGGGGACATTACACAAGCTATGAGTGCATATGTTTTGGTGTTTAAAGATGACTACCCTCTAGTCAAGATTCATGGTATGTTAGATAGGACAACAACATTCTTCTCTCATGGTGTTTTTGATTCAGCCGATAAGCATGTACCTAGGAGGTATTCTAAGAAGTGTGTTGAGGTCAAGAACGCAATTTACAGTTGTGGGTCTGTATATTCTTCAATTCAAGTCCAAGATTGTTTTCGTGTATGGGATCCGGATGATCTTTTGAGGATCAAGGCAAATGTCACTATTGAGTTCTCCATCTCTTGCACTTGGCATGAAAGAAGAATTACGAAGAGTCATATTAAATTTGTTGTGTATTCTAACGACATGATGAAGGATGGGTCACTACCAAAGGGCTTCATCATTCCTTACACATGGAGACACAACAACTCTTCAATGCCTGGTGAGGTATAAGGGGTGGCCACAAGGTAAGTCCAACACTTTCATTTTGAGAACAGCAGTCATGTCATAGAAATTTTCAGCTCCCAATTGATAAGCATACTCTTGGGAAAAGTCCTTCCATAAAAGTAGATGTGTTCATCAATTCAACAATTGGAAGTAGGCAAGATGGATGTTATCTTGTTGTCCAAAGCATTACAACTCAGCATGGCATGGGTGGTATGATTGTGAGTAATAAGAGCTTTAACTTGTGGGTTTTGAAGTATGTTTTCTCAAATATTTGCATTTATGTTATCCGCATTTGCAATTGGCCCAATATGTTGTTTGCAACCACACAAGTGAGTTCAGACATAAGATGGATTCTAGCCACTATCATTCTAATTTTGAGAAAGGAAATGCAAGGCTACAACCATGCTTGGGGCAGCACGAATGCAATGTCCCCTTTCATAGTAAAATTAGTACCAAACGGGTTTTCCCCAAAACCCCAAAAATAAAATCTGAAAGTATGCAAACTCAGCTAACAATAAATTCTGGAAAAGAATGAATATTCAGTAATTTAATTCTCCAAACCCTAGTGCCTAGGGTAAAATCAGATTCCCACAAACCTTTTTCCAAAAATATAACAGTTGACTGAAATTTATGACAGCAATCAGCTGTTAATGCCAAGAATAAGATAATCTAGAATTTACATTCAGATTCCCATAAACCTGATTTTTATTTCAAACCCTTGATGCCAAAAAACGCAGATTTCTGAAATTTTTATTTATTGATAAAAATATCTATAATTTAAAATATCCAAAAGGCTTAAAACATCCAAAAAGCCTCGAGGAATATAATCATGAAAGAAAAAAAAAAATCCGGCAAGGTTTTGAATTTATCTTACTTATTTTTCACACCCAAAAACAAAGAAAATACCTGTGTATGATTACAGCAATTTTCTTAAAATTGACACCCTGGTGTCCCCAGGATTTCACCATGAAATCTAGGACTACCCTTTTTAAATTTTTCGTTCTTTTTAAGTGACGGGTCATGTTTTTATGTTTTGTTTTGTCTGCAGTTGCTCGTAAATGTCCCCAGGAAGTTATAAAGCCATGATCGTCAAATACCCACATGTTAAAGCTCGTTCAATTCCCTTCCCAGACTTAGTCTAATTTTATAAAAGTGTTTTATTTATTTATTTTTTAAATAAATAAAGTCCTTTTAAAAATAGATTGAACTAAAATTAGAGAATTCGGGTTATATAAACCACTTCACCCAATTATTGTTACCACACCAATATTACTTTCACCTCTAGGTGGAGCTTTCACCCTGGCAAGAGTTTTTACAAACTAGCTAATTGGTGAGTTATTTTCGAGCAATTGTCTACAACTTCTATCAGGTATTTCATTTTTCTATTTATTTCTTTTGTGTCTGGTTTTGGTTTTTCTCTGTAATCATGTCTAGAAATTCCCCGTAGCCTTGTCTTTCTTCATATGCCTAACCAGTTCTCTAGCCTAGAGCTCTTCATTATTCATCTATTGCCTCAGACAAAGATGTCTATTAGCTATGAATTGTTGGATTGGGATTAAATTCTTAGCTAAATCATCCAGCCCCTACCCTATCTAGAATAGACATCAGACCAGAGTCATGGGTGGGCCCCTGCCATATAGGGCAGATAGTGCTCGAGCAGTCAGCTTGGATCATACAAGTTTGCAATTTTTGGCATAGGAATGATTTCTCTAAACCAAAGTCATGGATATTCTAAGCAGTTGCCTCCCTTCATCTAGAACTTCCATGCCAATTACCGAATGCAAGTCACAGTTTTTGGGGAAATCGTGGTTCAATCTGGCAAGTCTTGTCTTCTTATTGCAAGCCAGTCTTCCCTCTTCCAATTAGCGCATTTATCCTACGGAGCCAATGCAATGTCATTATAAGTACAAATATGTACTTCTTACAAGCTGTCTTGCTGCTTCTATATTGCAAATAATGCTCGCCTGTGAAAATCCACGAAATTTCTACGCAAAGGGCTAGATGACTTAAATGCTTATGTCGTGAATTAGCTGATATCCAAGTCTTCTAATTTCCTCTTCACTGATTCCATGTCAGAAGTCATTAAGTGTAAAACGTGGATTATTAATGTCTACCCCTTCCACTTTAAATTTTTACAGCTTTTCCTTCTAATCTTCCATGCACTTTCACACAAAATTAAGTGAAAAAAGCCAATGCAAGTCACCAATCTAAGCCTGCCCTTCATGTCTTGTATTTTAAAAGCATACTCCATGACTTATGGAGATTTCACACTAAACTTAAGTATGAAAAATCCAATGCAAGTGTTAAAGGGAAATTATAAGCTGCCCTTCATGTCTTGGTTTTTACTCTGTCCCTGGTCCTTCATGCTTTTCACGCAAGAAATGCCTGGTAAAATCAGCGCAGCCCTTTTGTTATAAGTTGGAGTCACTGAACAGTTAGACGTGAAAAATCCATGAGCTTGTCTTCATAGTTTTGGCGCACGCTATCCTTCCTACCTAAAGTTTGATGCAATTTTTAAGAGTCAGTAGAAGTCATTCAAATGGATAGCGTGGGTAAGTTATTACCTTGTCATGGAAAATTGTCAGCTTTCCACTCTTCCAGATTCAACACAAGTGTTTCCTCAACAAGCCCAAACGCAACCCATGTGAAACACATGCAAAATTACATGGAAAAGTCTCCCAAAATCCCTCCCATGGCTCATGCATGTTGCTTCTACTCTCCAATTTGAACTCATGATTAGAGCTTACTTATATCTACTTGCACCCAGAGTCATTCCCAGAATTCAAAATTGCTCTCATGCTATTATAAATAAATATGTGTGTGATGAATTAAATATTTGTCTGAATTGATTACAAGAATACTTCACTTGTGCCAATATTTGTGAGAAGAAAGCAAGAGGTCAATGTCTGCTGCAGTTGAATATATCTTTAGAATCAAGGGAAGAAATTGCAACTTCTGCACAAATAGATCTAGCTCTGAAAATTACAAAAGATCTTGGAAAAAATGGAAAAAGGAGATCTCAGACAAAATTTAGATTCAGGTATAATGAAGTGTGACGACATGTGTAATCTGACATAAAAATGCATAGGGTCCAGGTTTGCTGAAGATTCATGATACAGACATGGGGCATTAGTCTATCAGTGATTTGATTGACAGATATCTAGAGCAACCTGACATGACATCCCTTCATGCAGGCAGGCTATAAAGGACAGTGGAAATATCCAGGTTGCAACATTCCTGGCTACGACTAAGTGACCTGAGTTTTTTCTAGAGTGTGCCAAATTTCTATTATTCTTTATCTAGAACAATCAAGGATGCAACAATGGAAGGAAAGTTGGTGGTGAGACTGGATGCACAATTACATTAATTATTGCCTCAAGATTCCCTGAGCAAGACCCATAGTAATTAAAATCAACATGTATGATAATTTTGATAGGTTGGAAGAAGGACAAGGTGCAGTACATGGGCATAATGAACATGAAGCTATATAAAGAAGTACATGGCACCCTTAAAAAATTTCCAAGAGATTTTTCCAAGGTCCAATATGGTGCGAGAAGTTGATGACATTTCCTAGTTGTTGTGCAGAGATAAATGGAGAAAGGTAATGCACGATAGAATTTCTACTCATGGATTTAGTCCTTCGTGATGAACAATTGAGATAAAAAGGGCATTATTCTATGATCAATTGGGTAGAGATCATTAGCAACAACATTAGTGAGCAGCTCATGAAATGTAAGATAGACATTCATTTTTAAAATGACTTCATACCTTGTGTATGCCGCAGCCTCACAGGGAGTATTCTCCAAGCTTGATAGAAGAGGGATACTTTCTGATAAGGATCCCTATTTATGAGTGCTACCCGAAGACTAGTGATACTAGAGTGCTATGAGACGGCCAAAAGGGTGAATGATGGTTTCGATTCTATGGATTCATTTGCAGGCTCGAATTAAAGTAAAATATCATGAATGCACAACATAGTTAAGCAATAGACTGTTTGGGAAGATTTCACTTAATATGCATTGTAAATAAATTCATCCAATTATTTAAATTCACGTATCCTAGCCAAAAATGCTAGTTGCTTGGGTCATGGCCAAAGATGCCCAAAAGTGTGACTATGATTACCATGAAGCACTAATAATTAATTCAAACTATTCGTGCTATGATTATTTAGCCAATGCACATTTGGCTTTAGGGTTTGGTGGATATATCTGGAAACAATGCAACCTGGGTAAAGCATCCAAGAATACCATCGACTATTATAAGAAGGAATGATGCACAGATCTTTTGCAGACAATATCCAAGGAGGAAACCCTATGGATTATTCCTCATGAAACGGTTAAATCTCAGGAGCATGAGGAAGTTTCCATTCAAGTGTTCATTGACTTCAATCAGTTATTCAGCATTCCAGCAATTTCAAGGAGAAACTTTAAATTACACCTCTGTGGGCTTTGCAACACACCTCTAAACTGATGGGGGCGGCTTCCTTCTACAGTTATTCATTACTGTACAGAGGTATTTCTCATGTTAGATATCTATTCTAATTCCCAGCAGCAAATAAAGCAAATCGGCTAGGGTTCTTGGTACATTTACTGTGAATTTTTAGGATTATCTTTCTTATCTCTAAGATAGGATAAGAAATCCACTCTGACACCTGTAACTCTTATCTGTACATGTAAGCTTATCTTTTAAGATAAGATAAACCTTATCATTTCACATGAAATTGCCACATTTTTAGACTTTTTACAAATAAAGTACACAAAATGTATTTATGACCTACATGCACTCCACTTGTCCCTTGTTATAACCAATATAATATTTCTAATTCCTAATCATGTAGACCCTACTTCTCTACTTCACCCCAACTTTGACATCTTTAACATTACCGAACCACTTACGAGTGCAACCCATTGATACCCGAGTTACAAGAACTTCCGTTATGAATGATAGTTTCTTCACTATTACATACTGTAAGCATTATTGGTGGCATCATGAAGGCCAACGAGTAAGCAAAGAGGCTATGGGACGCTGTCACTAGTACGGTTATATCTTAACATCCAGTACATTGTTGACTTCACCTATCTCATGGTTAGAAATTACAGAGTGAATCAGTCAAGCTGCCGAAGGTACCCTAATGATAAATGGGTTATCATGGATCTATGCAGGTATCTCATAGAGTTGCAGGACTTGTAAATCAAAGAAGCACATGACCGACAGCTAGCTTCCCAATCATAGTGGGAAACTATAGTTGTCAGAATATTCATAGAGCCAGAAATGCCCAAGCTGAAATGTTTCTTTGCCATGAACATGAGTTCTTCCTAGCTTGGATGAATTTTGATCCTTATGGAGTAGAAAGGAAGACAGTCTCCCAGGAATACTCACACATCCCTTCATTGGAGGACTTCTATGGATGAAGGTGTAGAAATGAATACGAAGTCAGGAAAGGAGATTTCAGTAGATTAACAACTCAACAGGTTTCTGAATATGGTCTGGAAAGGATACTTGCAAATATTTCAGATGATGGGAATGTGGTACTTGACACATATCATCAAATGGGATGAGATAAATTTGAAAATCTTTTAGCAAATGTAGGTGGTAACTAGATAATCAAGGAAAGGTCTTCAACGGTCCTTATTAACACCTCAAATTGGTTGTTAACAAAAGGATATTATTTGCATGAGGATTTGATGAACTAGATCATAGGGAATTTTAGCACATGGTGAATCTTAGCAAAAGGAAGCATGATGGTGAGAGCAAAAGAATACCATAGAATCTAAAAGTGCACAAAAAGTCTCAGGCATTAAAGAAAGGCAAGTATTCATCTATTACACCAATGCCACTTAAAAGAAAGCTTCTCCTGCATCAATTCACAACACTTCAATGGTTTCGACATCATCGAGAAGTCATAGTTATTCCACTACTAAATCCAACGTCATTCATATACACTCGTATTTCCGCCCTCAGTTCTCCACTTCCAGTTCTCCACATCCTACAGAGGAATTGAATGCACATATGTTAGAGTTTGAAAAGCAACTATCCTTAGATGGCATAGGAGGAGGCAGCCATGATACAGTGTTGAATTCTAGATTTAGCCAGGGCCCGAGACAAGAACATGGTAGTGCACACTGAGGCTTCTCATTCCCTAGAGAGTAACTTCTCATCCTGGTTGGCTTTGCAAATAGTTTCAGATGCTAGAGAAGAAATTAACATGGAAGAATAAGATTTGCAGTTGCTCATGAGCTTGGGAGGAAAAGGTAAAAGACCTAAAGCTGTCTAAAGTGAATTCAAAGCTGGTCATTGAAGAATTAGGGAAGAATTTTTACAAAATTATCAATTCCGGCTGAAGGGAAAGCAAAAGGGAGAACTAACGATGCAACAGATATATCAGTAACCAAAGTGCCACTGGGGAAAGTCACCACTAGGGGATTGAAGTAGGATAACCTAGACGTTGATAAACACTTTATTCCTCAAGCTTGATAAGGAGAAAGTAGAGAAATCCAAAATTTAGATGAAAATCTCCCAATTATGTGAGATTATCACTAAGGTTGATAAACCTTCCTCTCAGCCAGTGCTAGTACAAGAGCATGTGAGATGCCATTTGATCGAAGAGGTTGAGGATGTAGGTAATAAAGTCAAAGCTATTGATGAATGGAAGAGGAAAATCATCCACCAAGCGTCAGAGAAATTCAAGGAAGTACTAGCTAGCTTGGAAAGTATGCATGAGGCATTTTCTCTAGATGAAAGAACTGATGACATGTATAAAGGATGAGAATACAGTTGCTGAGAGCCACTTGGAGATATTGGCCAAGATAAATTCACTACCAAAGAGTGTATTGGTTGCAGGGCAGCTTGTACCTGATGGATCGATAGAAAAGGGTAAGCAGTTGGAAATGACATTGTCTTTCCGCATGGAGATTCTCAAACATATGTTGAATAGAATGTTGCTTGAGGACAAGATTGTACAATTTTCCGCACACCAAGAAAATAGTGGTGGAAGATGGAAGATAGTTCAGATGCCATGAGAGCATAATTGCACCTTTAGGTCCACTATTATGAGGAAATGACATCAGGAGGAGGAAATTGAGGTGCACTTAACCGCCTATTCATTATTATACAAGGTGGTGGAGATTCATCATGTTAACAAGTCACCATATGAGAGATGTGCTTCCCTACAAAGAGGAAGTTGAATTTCTTACAGTCCTTGCCAACTTCACTTAAGGAGATTGATGAAGAAGTAACAAAGTCGTCATGCCTTTCACGTTGGATTCAATTGAAAACTAGTAAGACTTCATGCAAATGTCAAAGGATTTGGGCCTAGTTTAGAGAAGGTGAAGGAAAGCATTGATATTCTATCTATGGAATTATTGAGGTTCAAGACTGAAAGAGAAGCTATTGCTAAAGCAGATGGGAAAACAATGAATCACATGTTTGACAAGTACATTCAGTATCATAACAAAGGAAAACCATGAAGTATAGCAGCTAGCATATCTTCTTTCTCCTCTTTCTTCTCTTCTTTCTTATTTTCTCAGACAAAATTGTAAAACTAAAGTAATTGGTTAAAATTCATTACTTCAAGTTATTTGAAAAGGTCCTTTAATTAAGAATAGGTGGCAGCCATGCAGGACTTTGATTTAATCTTGAGATGCATGTCATGTAAAGAGGAATTCTAGAAGAAATATTTCCAGTTGTTTCCTTTATAGCTTCCACATGTGGGAGTTCATTTATAGTTTCCTATTTGTATTTTCCCTCAATGCATTATAAATAGAGTAAGAGCCTACGGGTTAGATCATCACAATTTGTTCATCAGAATTTGTTTAGCAGAGCATTCTTGAGTTTTCAGACTTTGTGTTGAAACCCTTGGTGTGATTTCTGTGAAAGTTGGGGGATTGAATAAAAGGTGGATTTCCAGAGAACTTTGTGTCTACGATGCTTTGCTCATCACTTCTATTTAAGGTTTTAGATAAACTTTGTGTTATCTTAGATCTAGGTTAGAAACTATTTCTTTCCCTTACTGTTGAATGTTGTGAGTTTTCATCTATTTATTTAATTTGTGTGGATGAGACCAACTCTGATAGCTATTGGTTAAATCAACACATATTCCTTTCTTCTTTCCTTACTTCTATTATTTCCCCCTTCTACAAATATTCCATAACAACTTCTTACTTGTTGCAAAATTGCCCAGTTGTGGTTCATAAGCTGTGGGAATTAAAGTAAAACCCCTGAAAAATAGTTATTAGGATTCACCCTTACCAAATTGATAAACATCTTACACAGGAGCCTCACCATTAAATGAAGGATATTTATCTCATGACTGCCTAGGCTTTATGTTGTGCATAAAATCTAGCCAACACACCCTAGGTGGCATGAAGAGGCCAAACGATGAATATGCAACCCAAAACAGAGAAAATCTTCCCACGGATGATGCCCTAAATGCCAGTCTGAAATCCCACAGAGTTAGATAGCCCTAGATATGGCTGCAAATCGTGTCCTGGCTGTCCCTACTTGAAGTCTTGGCAGATGTCTCTCCACTGGCTGAATTTTTTTGCTTGGAATGCAAATTTAAAGTGGAAAATGTAGAAAACATGCCCGGAAAATGTACCCTAGCTCTGAAAAATATGATCTTTGCACCCAAATGTGACCTGTGAATGAATTCAACCAATAGATGTTGAGGGTTTTCGTCCACAAATCTGAATTTTATTGAGGGGTTTCGTCCCCAATAGGATACCAAGGAGGGTTTCCGTCCTCTATAGCTAAAAGTGAAAGTAAATGCATTCAACTCTCCAAAGTGAAATTAGATAAATGACCAAAAGATGTCTCAAATGAAACCCCAACGTCTCCATTTATAATTTTCCATTTTCTTTTCCCAAGTTGGGTGCTCCATATGGGATTACTAAAGTGACTTTCCATCTTCTAATTTATTGTTGGTTTTTACTTTATTTGGAAAGTCACCTTTATTTTTATTTTAATAACAATGTTATATTAAGTTGTCACCTTTTTAATAAAAAAATGAGTGACTTGACAACTTAAAAACATTAAGTTTATTATTTTTCTTTAGATGAAAAAGGGGACATGACAGTCTGCCCTTCCCAACATTGCTTGTCCTCAAGCGAAAGTTAGCTCAACTATTCTGACTCTTCCCAACTAGCCATTGTTGTAATCCCAAGATCCCAAATCAATCTTTTTTTCCTTCCATTCCTCCTTGTGATGTAGTTGGCTTGTGTTGCACTTCTCTGATATAATAAGAGGAACTTGAGGCCCGATACCAAGTAATGCTTCTCTAACAGTCTCATTGAGTGAATCTATGATCGTTGAATCACCAGTTAGCCGTCCTAATAATGTGCAATTGTCCCCTTGCAGCTTTAGCCAGCAATGCAAAATAACATGGGTAAGTTCAACTAGAGCAATTCGATGTAATGAAAAATCTGAAATATCATAACCTTGAGTCCCCATGGATCCTTCCCTAATTTGGCGAGTTGTCCCTCTCAATATATGATGCAAATCAGACTGAGGATAGGCTGGAAACAAGTTGCAACAGCCATAAATCACTTGGAAGTTTATCCAAATCAGGGCTATCGGATCTGATTTGTTTGTCTTCTTCCAATGAAACCTTTTGTCCACATCATCCAATGATGGAATCCTTTTTAAATGTGCAAGCTCGCCGCTGTCCATGACTGTTAACAACAGTTCCAAGCCTGAGTTTTTCAAACTTGGCCATATGACAATGGTATAACAGCTACCAAACTGAAATCTTATTGAAAAATACAAAATCATGAGCAGTGTAGAAACAGAAAATCGCCTTACAAGAACTGAAAATTTGAGAAAAGCAAATCTACAAGTGAAAACAATAGACATATTGGCCCTTAGTTCAAAACTCTTGTAGTCCATACTTATCCAAACTTTGTGTAGAAGATGGCTTTCAACAAGAAGGCTCCATTTTGCACATAATTCTTCAAGTGTCCACCATACAGCAGTAGTAGTGAGTGTGTCTGAAACCAACCAACAATTTCCACAATGGAGTATCTCAGTGCATTGAATGCTTTAAAGATATCTCTCTCTTTCCTTAGCGGTAGTCATGCTTGGAACTTTATCCACTATACCTTGAAATATTGCGTTCTTTTCTACATCTTTAAATTCCATTCTATCAAACGATCTCAACCAATGTATGCCAATACTTATGCTCACCTCTATTTGATTGTTGTTACCTTGCTTATTTTGGGTTCCAAATGTTGCCCCAATAAATTTTTTTCAAAAATTGGCTCGGATCAGACCCTACGAGTGTTGATGGATGAGTGTAACAATCACATATAGCTCTGGAATTCTTCAAATCAGTTAACTTGTGGTTGTATGCGATTGTTTGCAGCAATCTCAACTCAAAATCCTTGGATATCAGTAACACAAGAAAGATGCAACAGCTGCAATACTGGAAATCCTTTGCACTAATTAGTAATAACAGTAGTATAGGGACTGGACACAACCCAGTTGTGACTAGAAACACTTTATGGGCAGCAGCATCATTCAATCTTATGACCAAAGTTCCAAACACATTTGTATGGCTGTCAATGAGATGGGATAACTGTTGGAATTGGTGATGACAACAGCCTTCAAGTTGGAAGTTTGGAACATGGTTGTCCCCATTATGTTCCCCATTTCCTTGGGTGGTAGGAGATCATCAACCCTCGCTCTCAATTCCTTCCCAAACAGACGGAAGGGTGTTGGAATTTTTGCACTTAATGATCCCCACAATTGATCTCTTTTACACATCATGTTAGACCAAAAGAGCTTCATCATATTTGTCAACCTACAACTGTCCAAGGAGAATACTATCCTTCCAAAACACAAATTTAGAAAGAACATCATGCCATGGCTGTAGCATTGTATTTTCTCATTCAACCTTGGGCTTGTGGTGGCTGGAGACCATCTTGTACCGGCAACAAAAGCCTTTTCAATGTCCGTGGATGGAGTATGCATCTTTCTGGTGACAAAACCTTCTTCTATCATTGCAAGAGGGGGGCAAAGATGGAAATGTGGAAAACAACAGTCCAAAGGTTTGTGACAGCACTATTCAAAAGCCATGGGTTATGTTTCTTGTTACCCATAACAATACCAACTATGTTAAGTTGATAACATATGACCAAATGATCCCATTTTACCCATGTCTCACACTTCTTGAACTCTCCTAAAAAACTTGTTGTCCCCGCAACCGTGACTGTCTTCTTAACCAAGTCTTCAAGCTTAGAACTTTGCTCCAAGGAGTGACTTATGAATCAGTCCTTCACCCCTTTGTTAGGATTCACAACATATCTTGTATGATTCTTCATGAGCTTTCTCCCTTTTCCAAAATAGGAATTGTTGAGATACACTCGACACTTCCATCCTTGTGACCCACAATTTTCTACTCAAATGTATGCTTACCAGCTGAGTCAAAAACAATATGAAAGGAGAATGTTGCTGCCCTATCTAGCATGTCTTACACCTTGTCTAGAAGGCATCCGTTTATCCATTTACCTCCATTTCTCATTACATATGTATTGGCCCATATAATCCCATTTTGAATATCAAATTTGTAGCTAGCAAAGATTGTATGAGTTGGTCTACCTGATTTTGAATTGTTCCACTGCTGCTTGCTTTGATTTGTTGTACAACTCATAGTGGCTTCTTAGAACAATTTAGAACCCAAGGTTCTACCTTCATCCTTTTCCCAATCTCTGAGTGATGGCAAGGCTAGAAAAGTTTTTTGTTGTCCTCACCATAATTCGAACTATAGTTATAAGGGTGTTTACCCTTTTAACAGCAATCTGGAACTGTTGTAGTATGGAGCATTGAATATGGGACATGACCATCATTCCTTGGGCCATCATTCGAAAGCTGATTTCCCTAGACTGAAGTAGAAGCTTTTGTTAGATTTGTCTTATCACAACCATTCTTTTCAAGTGCCTTTCCATAGCTATCTTGAAAATCCATCTCAAATGGCCATTGTTCAATCTTTGGAATGCTCAGAAGATGGATAGGGGCTCCTTGGAAAAGATTCTCTTTCCATTTGGTACCGTTAGTTGCTGATATGGAAATGCCAGCAAGTTCAGCATCAACCTTATCATCTGGAAATTTGCTTTAACCCCCAAATTAACTCCACACCCTTGCAAATTGTATTTTTCTTCTTTCTCTTGATCTCCATCTTCATGAGACTCTTCGTCTTTTTCTTCTACTTCATCCTCCCCATCTGAAATTACCTCTATGTAGTGCACTTGTCCCTTGCCCAAGCAACAATGGCCGGGAGTCCAAGGATCTTTACATGAAACACAAAGGTTTTTTCTTCTTAATTCATTCCTTGTATCAGCTTCTTTGTTGTTCCTTGGAGGCTCTCTTTGTGGTGTCATCCCCTACTAAAATGGCTTCCTTACTTCGCTAATAGGGGTTGTTCTTGGCTGCCCTTGAAATGGGGTTCAAGGCTGCCCCAATGAAGTCCCTATAGGCTGTCCACAGGGCAGATTTTTACTCTTAACAGCTGAAGATTCCAAATTTAGCGATCTCTTGATGGCATCTTGAAGAGGAGGCTCAAAAAACCTTCACCGAGCCCTTAGCTAAACATTTATCAATACCGTCATATGCAAGAAGAGTAATCTTACCCAATCTATGTTGGATATCTCTTCTTGGCTCTTGATGACTCACCTTATTTTTCTTTGGTCCCTCACTTCTCCTTAGTTGGCAATAATATCTGAAAGAAAGCAAATCTCTTGTGTTGTTGCTCAATGATGCATATTTGTCCCCATAAAGATCGCATTCATCAACAACTCCAACTGCTTGTGGCTGTTTTGACTCCACTTGTGGCTCTTCTCTTTGTAGGAATTTGGCATGGAAGAATTGAGAGGGGGTCTTCAGAAGAGCTTCCTTCACCACGATTACCTTGATTTCCTTGGAGATTCGGTATGGTAGTGCTTAGCCCTTGTATAGATTGATTCAAATCAGCAATAGCTCCTACAAAGGAGTCATTTAGATCCCTCTGAGCATCCAACAAACGGGTTTGCAATTCTTTGTTGCCTCTAGTAAACACTTATGGAGCTAGTAGTAAATGGTCCGGAGCTAGAAGTATAAATGGTTCGGAGTTGTAAGTATATGTTTTTAATTAAATATCTTAAGAAGTGTACACAAGGACATTTATAATACCTATTTTATACATCGTTTTTTTGAGGAAATAAGGATCTAAATTATGACAAGAAGTTTATCATGTAGTCCGGAATGCATGATCGTCATCTTGGCATATATTTTATGTAATGTCCCTTTTTGGGCTGAAAAGCGAGAAAAGGGGTTTACCAACTATCCCCAATAAACTTGATCTGAAAACACCTTCAAGTACACACACAACAATCTGAAAGTATCTAAGAATAACTTAGAATGATTAACCAATCCAAAATCAGCAATCTCCTAGGCAGCGAACTGCCTATGAGATTTGAGTCCACTTTTCACTATGCAAATCAATGTAGAATGCCACGAAATAATTTATCTAGCTTCGATAATATTTATACGTCACAAATACATCAAAAGATTGAAGAAATATCTGATTAGTACAGCAAAAATTAATTATTTATAACAGTCCCGCCAAACTGAGGGCTAGGAAAAATAGTAAATACACCAAAATTCTCCAAAGTTCAGATAACGGCCTTATAAAATTATATTTGAAATTTGAGACCTAGAAAACACTAAACTAGCTTCAAACTCTAGTCGTTCCCCTAGGAAAGAACTCCAAAAATGATGTAAAGTTTTTGCAATCCTTCTTCTTGATGGCTCCAACTCAAAATGGAGGGTTTCCGTCCTCCGCCAAGCCACAAGGATTTCTGTCTTCCTTGGATGTCACACAAGAGAGTTTTCTTTCTCAAGTGGAAAGGTAGTGAGCAACTAGCCCAACAAACCAATAATATATGAAAAATGTGCCAAAGATGGTTGCAAATGAAGTCTTTCAGTCCCATTTATATTCTTCCCTTGGTGCCAAAGGCCAATTAGAAGAGGACTGACCTCTTTAAGCCTCACTTTATCTTTTAATTGCTTCTTTATTCTTCCAAACCCAGCTGACATGTCTCCTAAAGGAAAACACTTAAAAGAAAACATTAAATCTAATAAAAGAAAACCGAAATGAAATGCAATCCCTTCCCCTATTCAAACATGTTTCTTTGCCACGGAAAGGGAATGGCAAGAAGTCCACTTTTAGGCCCTTAATTCGAAAAAGGGGGCATTACATTTTATCTTTCTGGCCTTTTTTTATGAAAAATGTAAAACTCCATGAATATGATCATATACCTAGTCAAGGCTAATATTAATGTCAATTTATATGATTGGCACTATAATCTAACATGGTATAGTTTTTATTCTTTGAACCAATAGTAGGTTTTAGATCCCAAAAACATGGAAATCAATTACTATAAAAACCAAATTTATCTCTTTATTTCTCTAAATTCTTTGTGAAAATTGAAGATAATCAATTTATTCGCAATGTTGTATTTATATGGAGATAAATGATTTATGTTTGTTTCATCATTTTGTAGACAGTTATTTTTCAAGATAAACATTCTATTGTTGTATCTCGGTCACAATATGTTGTTACTTTGCTTAAAAGATTTAATATGGTGGATTCTAAACTTGCATATGAGAAAGATAATCTTACTCCTTATAGGTAGCTTATAGGTAATTTACTCCTTATGTGTTCAAGTTTGGTACAGGTGTCATTACTTGGAGTAGCAAGAAGCAACCAACAGTCTCCACCTCTTCTTCCGAGCCAATGGAAGCAGCAAAAGAAGCCATGTGGCTAAAGCGATTGTTGGAAAAAATTCACATGGAAGTTAAAGGAAGTACTCCTCTTTTATGCGATAGTCAAAGTTGTATTGCTCTAGCTAATAATTCAGTTCAACATCAGAGAAAAAAACATATAGAGTTTCATATGCATTTCATCTAAGAGAAAGTACTCTGCGTTGATATAGATCCCCAATTCTGTCTTACTAAAGATCAAGTTGCAGACATATTTATGAAGTCATTGTGTGTTGTGAATTCCTTCAAGTTTTGTGCAATGTTTGGCCTTTCAGAGTTGCCATTGAGGGGGAATGTGCATGATAATGCCACCTCCTATCGGTCGGCTATGTTTTATTTTTCACCTCTATACTTCTGCTCCATGAAAGCATTGTAAAATATATTTTTATGATCTAAATAAACTTATCACTCTAAGTTTACTTTGTAGTCTACTAATAAAGCGTCATTTTGTAAAGGAGGTCCTTACTTCATAAAAGGCTTTGAAGGTGCTTATATAGATTTTCCATGAGAAACTGTGAGATGTAGTCTCACAAATCATGTTTAGCCTAAATCATCACTTCTAATTTATGGATTCCAAATGTACAAAAACGTAAGTTTAGCATGATGAAGGTGTATAAATCCTTAAAACTGATATGCTAGTCTAAACCCTGACCATGGTTTAAGGATTGTAAATCTTGTTGTATAAACAGGTAATGTCGGCATATAAACGCCACTTAACATTAAGGGGATGTGTTAAATCTCAAGTAGGGTTTATCCCCTCTTATTGTTCTTGTTTATATTTAATTGTTAAATTAAATATATATTATAAACTATAGTTTATAATTAAATAAATAAAAATATAATATAAAATATAGTTTATGGTTTAATTGATTTAAAAATCAATTAATGTGGTGGGGTGCTTCACGCAAAGTCACACCTGGTCACTCCACATAAATAGGGCTCTCGAGGCCCGGTAAAAACCAATCAATTTGAACATTGGAAAAAATGTAATGTGGAGAGGAGTGAGGTGGAGAAGGGTTTATTGGACTGTAAATTATAAAGTTTCTCGATAAATGGAATTTCTATTGGTCGTGGTTTTTTTACCTCACATGAGGTTTTCCAACCTAAATCTTGTGTTGTGTTTTTTAATTTACAGTAAATTTATTTTACATGTTTAATTTAATCTGGTTAATAATTTAACCCGATCCTCCAACAGTTCATATTGATCTTTGAAAGGCATCTTGGAAATCACCAATAATCCTCGATGTGAGGCATTTTATTTTGTTGGTTGATGACTTCTCAAGGAAGATGCGGTTCCACTTCTTGAGAAAGAAGTCTAACTACTTTGCAAGATTTGAAAAATTCAAAATGTTCGTGGAATACCAAAACAAGCAGAAAGATCAAGTCACTAAGCTCTGATAATGGAGGCGAATTCACTTCGAAGTAGTTCAAGCACTATTGCAGCAAGGAAGGAATCAACGTTAGTTGACAACCCTGTAGAGTCCACAACAAAATGGGGTGGTTGAGAGACAAAACAATTCTTTTAGGTATTAAAGGATGTGGGTGACTGGAGATCATATTAACAACAGCAAGGTTAGGAAAAGAAGGAAAACTGTCATAGCCACTACTATCAGTACTATCACTGCTATTGTCAGTATGCTGAATTATATTACACTGAACATTATCAAGAGACTGATATGAGACATCTGAGGAGAAGCTTTCACTATCACTGATCAAAATATATTCTTCCTCTGTAATGCCTTTTGCTGAGAGGGCATTGACCTTTGCTTTACCTCTATCAGTATCTCTCTGAGGACATTTATTTGCATAATGAATGCCTTTGCATATGAAACATATAGGTGTAAATCTTTTATGCTTGCCTACATATTTTTTCTTTCTGAACACAGTTTTTATGAGGCCGTCTATTATGTACAAAAGAATCACTTTTATACTGCCTTCTGTATTTATCAAATTTCTTATGTTTCTTATATTTCTTTCTATACAACCCCTTCCCTTTTGAAAAAGAGCAATCTGTACAGGCAGATTTGCGTTTGACAGGACCATCAATGTCTGAACATCCGAAGGGATCCATTGCATACATGTCACAAAATTTAGGACCTAGAGACTTGGCATGCTTGAGTGCCTGCTTTCTTTCCCATTTTTCTTTGCACAATTTAGCATTAGTTTGGTCTATAATTTGATTGATAGCACCAAAGCTAAGCTCTTCTGCTCTAAAGCCATGCATTGCTTTTTTGTACTCAGTTGAGAAAAATGCAGGGAAAGACTCAATATATCTTAGTCTCATTGTTTCATCATTTATATTACCAGAGTTATAGTAAAGTTTTTGCATAAAACACTGGTATTCTTTTACTCTTGACATGTCACACAATCTGGCTCTAAGAAACATAGCAGTATTCATCATCTTGTCATCATCAATATTTCCTATAAAAAAAATTATGATTGCAGCTGTCAGACCCGTGTAACCACTTTGTAACACTTCTTTAGAATTAGGTAGAGTATCCCACCATTCTTTTATGATCCCAACAAATCCATTAGCAATAGATGAAGCAATTGCATGTGGATCTTTTTTATAGACTTCTAGTTGAGTATTACCCCAACCTAGCATACCATGGACCATTTCTTTGATCTCTGGGATAGTTCTACACTCTAGCTTGTACCAGTTTGGCTGTAGAGTTTGAACTCTAGCCATTCCTTGAAGTGGTTCTGGTTTAGGGTTAGATGTTTCCCCTATAACCATGGCTTCTGCCTGTTGGTGTTTTTCTATTTTTACCATACCAACAAATTTTTTATCTTTATCCTCTTTGTTAAAAAACAAAGGCCTATATTGGGTCAATATTTCTTTGTGAGGCTGCTTTTCAGAAGTTTTGGCAAGTTCAGAGACTTGTTGCCAGGACACAGTGTTGGACCAATCTCCCTCTGGAGTTTCTGTAACCTTTTCTGTTAACTCCTGAATCTTAGGAGCTAATTCTGGGAGACATTCTACTGTATCTTGGATCTCATCAAGCTTTTGATGAGTCTTTTCCAAACTGTCATGCACATGAGTTAAGCTACTGTCTACAAGCTCATGTGTGTGAGTTAGCTGACTAGCTACACTACTTTTTATACTGGTAGAATGATCTACCAAAGGCTGTACAATATCTGTCATTCTCTAAGATATAACATTTGGTACTTCTGTAGAAACTATTCTGTGATTATGCTGAACAAGGGTTTCTACTCTTTTGACAGATTTATCTAAATCATCAACCTTATCATTTAAAAGCTTCAAAGCACCAGCTGTATCCCCATTTTGTCTAAGCTCTATAGCTTTTAATGTTCTTTCCATTGATGCAAATTTATCAGAATATGAAGACACTTTTTCATGTACAGACTTTACAGCTTTGTTAGTCCAGTTTAACATCTTAGAGCTCTCTGATGGTTCTAATTGTCTATCAATTGTTCTATGGTACCAATAAACTGCCTTTTGACTTTGATCTGGTGAGATCAATTCATGACTGTCTGTAATGGGGAAAGAATCAGAACTTCCTGAGGCCATATTTATTGTTGGGCCATTGCTAGGGACATACTTTTGGCTTACAAGCTTTTCCCAATCACTGCACCATAGAAAATCTGTAGATGGATCATGGACCCATGCATTATGACTGCACAAGAAGGTTTTTTCTTTTGAAGGTTGATCAGGCTGACTAGGATTGACATGCTGACTATTAGATGACTCGCCTACTGAAAAATAGGAACTAGTAGACTGTACAGAATTTGATCTAGGTAAACCTAACTTAGAGTTAGCTCTAAAACTAAGAGTTACATTACTCTTATCTTCATTAACCGCAGTTGCATTTTCAAGTTTGGGCTGGCTTGACTGGATGAATTTTTTAGACAAAGTCCATTCTCTGGGAACCTTATCTGTGACCATGATATGAGTTCGGGTTCTATCTTCTGACTTTCAATATTGACATGTGACACCACGCTTCCGCTGCTCTTTTTCAAAAGGGAAGGGGTTGTATAGAAAAAAGTATAAGAAACATAAAAAGTTTGATAAAAGTAGAAGGCAGTATAAGAGTGATTCTTTTGTTCATAATAGACGGCCTTATAAAAATTTTGTGTTCAAAAAGAAAAAATATGTAGGCAAGCATAAAAGATTTACACCTACATGTTTTATATGCAAAGGCAGTCATTATGCAAATAAATGTCCACAGAGAGATACTGCTAGAGGTAAAGCAAAAGTTAATGCCTTGACAGCAAAAGGCATTACAGAGGAAGAATACATTTTGATCAGTGATACTGAAAGTTTTTCCTCAGACATTTCATATCAGTCTCTTGATGATGTTTAGTGTAATTTAGTCCAACATTCTGACTGTAGCAGTGATAGTACTGACAGTAGCGGTTATGACAGTATTCCTTCTTTCACTAACTTTGCTATTGTTAATATGATTTCCAGTCACATTCATCCTTTGTTACCTCCAAGTGCAGAAATACTCAGAAAAGCAATTGGAATGCTATCAAAGTGAGTATGATGGGTGTCCCCCTTGGGATACTACTAGAAAGATTTCTCTTCAGAAAAAGGTCAGAGATCTACAAGATAGATATATCAGACAGAACCAGACTGAGCAAGAAAAGCTCATAAAAGCCCAAGAAGAGGAAGAGAATCTATGGTATGAAGAACCATACTCTCCAGCAACAATAAGGCCTCCATTTTAGCAAAGAGTCCGACAACGACAAGTTCCTACCAGAGGAAGAGGAGGGCCATGGAGAGGAAGAGGTGAACGAGGCAGAGGAAATACATTTCCTCAAAGATCATTTTCATTTCTCTTTCCAGAAGAGAATCCAGAGAAGTCTGTAGCTAAAGAAATACTAGCAGCAGCCCCAGATGTATACATAACATGGAGAAGGAATCACATCGAATTCCTTGAGAAAGTAATTGCTAAAGCCACAGATGAATTCATGAAACTTGTCAAAGAAGAAGAAGAAGAAGAAGAAAAAAAGATTCTCATGAAGATCTGGAAGAAGCATATCAGCAGATCATGCTCCAAGAAGCTCAGGAAGAATCATCAGAACAAACAGTTGCAGAGGTATGTACAGTAAGCTGTACTCAGAATCCATTTATTGCCATTACTGTTTGTATTCCAAACATAAAGCCATATTGCCTAGATGCAATGATTGATACAAGAGCAGATATAAGTATGCTCAGATCTATGGCAATTCCTCCTGATTGCTGGGAGCCTACCAGAGTAAGAATCAAGTTTGACAAAAGAGAAGTTATTTCTAACTATGTGGCTTATATTCCTATTCTATTGAAGGATTTACTAGAACAGTCATGTTTTATCAGCATGACATGGAAGCTTATGATTGTCTGATTGGTGTTGATTGTTTAAAAGATTGTGGAACATTCAGTATTTCAAAGGATTTCATTTCTTTGTTTAATCCACAAGTTCAAATACCAAGAAGATATACATATCAGACAATTGTACCACTCCCTGACAATAAGAAAAAAGTTAATAATCAGTGGGTACATAAATCCATAGCTGCTTGTAAATCCAGTATAGATGACATTATAGCAAAGATAAAAAAGGATCTTTGCAGTGATAATCCCCATGCCTTTGTCTCTAGAAAAAGGCATACCTGTTCTTTAGAATTGCAGATAGTCAAAGACAAAGAAGGCAAGGAATTAATTCCTAAATTCAAGGCACACCATCATGGAATGATTTCATCTGAAAGAAAAGAATACTACGAGGAAATTCAAAAATTGTTAAAAGGAGGTTTTATACAAGAATCTAACTCTCCTTGGTCGTGTGCAGTTTTCTATGTCAATAAGAGAAGTGAACAGGTTAGACAGAAGAAGAGATTAGTGGTTGATTACAAGCCACTAAACAAGTTCATATCAGCAGTACAACATCCTATTCCAGCCAAGGATGACCTGCTCAGCAGAATTAAAGGATCCAAGGTATACAGCAAGTTTGATCTTAAAAGTGGATTCTGGCAAATATTCTTGCAGCCTCAAGATATGTACAAAACAGCTTTTATTGTTCCTGGAGGACAATACGAGTGGAAAGTACTTCCATTTGGTTTAAAGACAACGCCATCAATATTTCAAAAGATTATGGATAAAATCTTTGGTGAGTTCCCAGATTTCCTTTTAGTTTATATTGATGACATTCTTATTTTTCTCAAAATCACCAAAAGAACACATAGAACACCTTGAAAAGTTCTATGATACTGTATATAAGAATGGCTTGTGTCTTTCTCCCACAAAGATTGAAGTTTTCAAAGATGAAATAGATTTTTTGGGAATCAAGATTAAAAATGGAAGTATTGAAATGCAAAAGCATGTTGTTTCTAAAATTCAGGAGTTTCCTGATAAAATAACAGATAAACAACAGCTTCAAAGATCTCTAGGCTGTGTGAATTATGTCGCAGGTTTTTATAAGAATATAGCTGCTGATAGAATCCTTTTAAATAAAAGGTTAAAGAAGAATGCTCCCGCCTGGAGTTCTGAAATGACTTCAGCTGTTAAGCGCATCAAACTGCAAGTTCTAGATCTTCCAGCAATGTCATTACCTGGTTCAGGATTAAAGATCGTAGAGTGCGATGCTAGTGAAAACTATTGGGGAGCCGTGCTTAAAGAAAAGGTGGAAAATGAAAAAGAAAAAGTATGCAGATATGCATTCAGAGCATTTCAGGGCTCAGAGGTAAAATATCATTCCACCCATAAAGAGATCTTAGCTGCCAAAAAGGCTATTAAAGCTTTTTTATTTTTTATTCAAAATGAACATTTCGTGCTAAGATCTGATTTAAAAGATTTTAAGAAAAGGCTCAACGGTGGAGATCCCTCAAATAAATCTACTTTTAATAGATTACAAAGATGGGGATTATGGTTTGATAACTTTGAATTTGATGTTGAGCATATTAGAGGTAAGGACAACTCCCTTGCAGACTTTGCAAGTCGAGAGTTAAACTCTGTAAAAAATGTTAATGTGACTCAGGGCATACATGAGTGTCAAGGAGCCATATGGGATTTTAAAGATTGCAATGGTCATATTAATTCCCTGAAGATCAATGACAACAGAATTTCCAGAGAAACCCAAATTCTGCTTGTCTACAGAGGATATATTTCAGTTACCGAGTTAGCCATGTCAAAGGTTGAATGCAGATTATCTGATCCTGAAATTCCTGGTCGAGAATTTCACTCTTTACAAGAACCAATGGTAAAATGTTGTCTCAATTGGATTTGGAGATCTGGCAGATATTGTGAACAACCAGATCCATTACCATTCGAAGGATTAAAGCTCAGACAACTGGTTCCAAGACCAGACGTCCTCTAGCGCTTTGAGTTCTCAAGACTATGGACTAAAGAACATCCATTACAATTTGATCTGTGGAATAGACCAAGTGTCCAAGGAGACAGGAAGTACATCTCGCAGCATTTCAAATATTTCCTGCAAAAATATCTTCCTTCGAAAATTTCTAACTCTCCTCTTTTGGATGTTTCTCCTGATGTTGCAAGGAATATTCTGATTCAATGTAAAATTCCTTAGTTTGTAAAAGTAAATTATTATGTGAAGACTAACCCTTTCAGGAGTCATCATGAACATCCTAATGCAACACTTTGGAGAAGGATTATCTTGCATCATACCATGGCCATCCATCCTCCTGCTCCAGGCTACAGTCTGAAGATTCCAGACCATTACCTATTTCCAACTCGAAGGCATCTCCGTCCTGACACTGATGGGACTGCATCCACTTCAAGAGTTTGGTTGGAACGCACTACAAGGAATTTTGAGTCACCTCCTTTCCGGACTGATGAAGACTCATCTTCGTCAGAGGATGATCAAAGTGGACCCTCTGTACAATATTCTCCTTAGTGGATTGTGGGGCTATGTCGGCAGGCCTATTGCCGACTTTGTCAATAAAGTCAGATAAGATTCGATCTTATCTCTTTGGCGGTGCGTGGTGGACCTCCCCACTTGTCTAAAGGTGCTTTAATGAGTGGCATGTACTCATTGTCCGGGTCTGTCTGTCTTTTCCTTTGTTAGTGGGAATCTTTTGGTAACCGGAGTCACCAGTTTCCTGTCTTCTGGTCTTCCCTTTTCTCGGTGAAAAGCCATGAGAAATCCTATATATATGGGCACTCTCATCTCATTCACTACACCGCAGAATATCGAGAAGCAAAGATATCAAGGTAAGAAACTTCTAAAAGTCTGTCTTCTAAGTTCTTGTCTTATTTCTTATTTCTAAAGTCTGTTTTTGTAAGTGTTTTAGTAAGAGGCTAAACTTCTTAGAAGTCAGTTAATTTATCTAAGTGCTTCAGTGGTATATAAAAGCAGCTTCAGTGTGTCTGTATTCGTTTAGTTGTTTAAGTGGTATCAGTAGCTTTGTTTTTAAGATTTTCAAGTGAGTTCTTTTAGTTTCAGTATTTTAATAAAATATTTTCAGAGCTTTGTTCTTGGTTCGATATGATTGGTATTGTCAGTAAAAGATCTGCATATCAGAATTGCTTTGCGTAAATCTCTCTCTTGCATAAATATTGTTCTTATCTTTAATTCTTGGAGAATTTGCTGGAAAGTTTGCTGTGTGGTTATCTGTGAAACTTGAGTTTATACAGCATAGTACAGGCAAAGAGGCGAGGTCCCGCAAAGTAAGTCGCCGTGTGTTGTGCGCAGTTATAGGTTGACCCGATACCGTAAGCCCTGTCGCAAAGTTGCTCATAGTAGCAGTGGAAAATGGCTGCAGAAGCACGATCCAGTTTGTCTTCCCTTGATATTGAAGATCAAGAATTAGTAAATTTGTCTGAAGTCTTCCCATGTCAATTCTGATATAAATGTTATTGAAGAGTCTGATCCAATTCCTGCTTGGAAATTACCCAAGATATCCTATGATCAGGGCTACGCAAAAATTAATAAGTTTCATCTTCTTTCCAATACAGTCTTTAAGACTCGTGAGTCAGTCATACAAGTGTCTCAAACTTCAAACTGTGAATACAATATCCCGCTTATAGATAAAGCTGATATTAAGAGTCTTAAGCGTCAGTCTACCTATCAGTTTGCCCATGTTGGTTGTGTCCAGATAGGCATCACCCCATTGTTCCGCCGTGGTCTCAATGCATCCATACTGTGTTGTTTAATGGATCTTCGTTTTGACTCCTTCAAAGACTCTCTTCTTGCTGCAATACAAACAGGCTTGCATAATGGTTCGATCTCTTTTGAGGTCTATCCGAACTACCCTGTGTCCCTGACAAAAGATGATCTTCTGCAAGATGTTCTTAAACTCCATCTCGCCACCACTGGTCTTAATATGCGTCCAGGTGCTTGTCCTTTAGCCATACACTATAAGGTGATTTACAGGCTTGTCAACACTATGTACCCTGCTGTAAAGCATGGTGTCTCCAAGGGCAGCAACGTGGTGTCACATATAAACATTGAAAGTCAGAAGATAGAACCAGAACTCATCTCTTGGTCACAGATAAAGGTTCCCAAAGAATGGACTTTGTCCAAAAAGTTCATCCAGTCAAGCTAGCCTAAATTAGAAAATGCAACTGCGGTAAATGAAAATAAAAATAATGTAACTCTTAGTTTTAGAGCTAATTCTAGAATAAGTTTGCCTAGATCAGATTCTGTAAAGTCTAACACTTCCTATTTTTCAGTAGGCGAGTCATCTAATAGTCAGCATGTGTAAATCCTAGTCAGCCTGACCAACCTTCAAAAGAGAAAACCTTCTTGTGCAGTCACAATGCATTAGTCCATGATCCATCTACAGATTTTCTATGGTGCAGTGATTGTGAAAAGCTAGTAAGCCAGAAATATGTCCCTAACAATGGCCCTACAATAAATATGGCCTCAACAAGTTCAGATTCTTTCCCTATTACAGACAGTCATGAGTTGATCTCACCAGATCAAAGTCAAAAGGCAGTTTATTGGTACCAGAGAACCATTGATAAACAATTAGAACCATCTGAGAGTTCTAAAATGTTAAACTGGACTAACAAAGCTGTAAAATCTGTCCATGAAAAGGTGTCTTCATATTCTGATAATTAGGCGTCAATGGAAAGAACATTAAAAGCTATAGAGCTTAGACAAAATGGGGATACAGCTGGTGCTTTAAAGCTTCTTAATGATAAGGTTGATGATTTAGATAAATCTGTCAAAAGAGTAGAAACCCTTGTTCAACATAATCACAGAATAGTTTCTACTGAAGTTCCAAATGTTATATCTCAAAGAATGACAGATATTGTACAGCCTTTGGTAGATCATTCTACCAGTATAAAGAGTAGTATAGCTAGTCAGCTAACTCACACACATGAGTTGGTAGAAACTAGTTTAACTCATGTACATGATAGTTTGGAAAAACTCATCAAAAGCTTGATGAGATTCAGGATACAGTAGAATGTCTCCCAGATTAGCTCCTAAGATTCAGGAGTTAACAGAAAAAGTTACAGAAAATCAAGAGGGAGATTGGTCTAACACTGTGTCTTGGAAGCAAGTCTCTGAACTTGCTAAAACATCTGATAGGCAGCCTCATAAAGAAATATTGACCCAATACAGGCCTTTGTTTTTCAACAAAGATGATAAGGATAAGAAATCTGTTGGTATGGTAAAAATTGAAAAACACCAACAGGCAGAAGCTATGGTTATAGGGGAAACATCTAACCCTAAACCAGAACCACTTCAAGGAATGGCTAGAGTTCAAACTCTACAGCCAAACTGGTATAAACTAGAATGTAGAACTATCCCAGAAATCAAAGAAATGGTGCATGGAATGCTTGGTTGGGGTAATACTCAACTTGAAGTTTATAAAAAGGATCCACATGCAATAGCCTCCTCTATTGCCAATGGATTTGTTGGCATCATAAAAGAATGGTGGGATACTCTACCTAATACAAAAGAAGTATTACAAAGTGGTTACACGGGTCTGACAGCTGCAATCATAAAATAATTTATAGGAAATATAGATGATGATAAAATGATGAATACTGCTATGTTTCTTAGAGCCCGATTGTGTGACATGTCAAGAGTAAAAGAATACCAGTGCTTTATGCAAAATCTTTATTATAATTCTGGTAACATAAATGATGAGACAATGAGACTCAAATATATTGAATCTTTTCCTGCATATTTCTCAACAGAGTATAAAAAATCAATGCATGGATATAATGCTTCAGAACTCAGTTTTGGTGCTATTAACCAGATAATAGACCAAACTAATGCTAAACTGTGCAAAGAAAAATGGGAAAGAAAACAAGCATTGAAAAATGCTAAGTCTCTCGGTCCTAAATTTTGTGACATGTATGCAATGCGAGGAAGCTTGGTCCGGAATCAAACCTAAGGTAAAAACTTTGTGTTTTTGGTTTCATTACATATACTTTGGTTCATGATAGTAAAAGGTGTAAATTCGATTCCAACAATAAGAATTATTTCTTTGTTGGCTCTAGTGAGCAATCTAAGGCCTATAAACTTATTGATATTTTCATTGCTAGGATAATCACTAGTAAAGATGTTGATGTTAAGGGGACATAATCCTTCTTTGTTTATAACAAGTAAGCAATCACTAAGATACGTGATTCTAGTGTTGTTGTTTCTTTGAAAGATGAGTAACCTAGTTCATCTAGTACTCCATCACATACACCAATGCAGCAGCCCGTGATTAATATTTCTAATTCCCCATTAGTCTATGAGTGATACCAACCTACATTGATCAACACTTTGGCCGAAGTTCAGCCATCACAAGGTTCTCGAGTGCCACATAGGCCTAAGCAGTTTTACTCCACTGTAGAGGTTGTGTAGGAGAATGAAATTCCTCGATTGATTGCACAAGCCCAAAGGACAGGGAAAAACATTGTTGGTTTAACTGAGCATGTTCATATTTCTCTCTTTTGATCTTTTTAAGGTACCTGAACCATAGCGATATTCTGAGGAAACGGCAAATCTGAATGTAAGACTACCATGCAAGAGGAGTATGACGCCTTGATGAAGAATCATATTTTCTAGTTGGTGGAATTACCTCAATGTACCTATTGCTCCAATGTACTTGTTGTTCCTAGTCTCTTCCAATGTACCTATAGTTCCTTATGTTTTTGCAATATTGGGTTTACCAACATTACACTCATGTATATCTCTTTTGGATGTAATGATGTGTATGGAGGAGCATGATTTGGACACTTGGATAACTTGTGGGTTGGAATGCTTTCATGTTTACATAACAGGAGGTGATCTCAACTGGAGGAAGTAATCAGGACTACTTTGAAATAATATAACAATAAACAACCTTAGAGCTTAGAGGAGCTAGGTAATGCAGCTTCATTGTGATGTCATGGGGTAGTGGGTTTGTAAATTGTTTGAGGCATGCTCTAATTATGCAAGTTGTGATAGCAGCTAGGCAGAAACAATAGTGGACATTCAGTATGGCAAATGGATAGTGTTATAGTAGTCCTACAAAGAAGAAAATAAATTGTAGTTGGATTTACAATGAACTATTGATCTGTCATTTTTTTATTGGTTGTGCTAGAGTGGTACTGCACCAAGTTTGCATTATACTTTTATTTTTGAACATGTGGTGGATATTAATTGTGGGGCACAATCAAGCACACTAGCTCTAATTGCATGGCCAGGAAGAAATACCCCAAAATTTCCTTGCTCTTGATGTAATCTATTTTCTTATGTTATATAAGTTGTATTTTCTTGCAAAGCAAATTTACAAAGCTAGTTTGTTAGCTCGCTAATAAACTGCAAATAAAAAATAAGACAAGTGTAATTAACTATGGCCAAACAAAGTTATACACAAAATCAAATGGTTGTAAAACTCTTTGCTCTGAATGATGATAATATTTGGCAATCTAATGCGCTCTATGATTGGCGTTCTATGAAGGTATAATTGTGAAAGTTCACATGTTCAGATCCATTTACTGGTTCCCTATCAGATCAGCATCTATAGTTGGATGTCAAGGTGGATAACATAATGAGTACGGAAAAGGAAAGCAACAGTACCATACAAGCTTTCTGCAATGCAGAATGTGTTTGATCTGATGCATACACAACAAGCTTTTCAAGTGATTTGATACCATCCGCCTTCAATGCTTTGTCCCGTGCTGCTAACAATGCAACCAAAACAGCTTCGCTTGCTGTACCTTGAATTACACCACCACCTTTACCTGCCACAAATTTATTACTATCAATATGTAAAATACAAAACCCTTAAAATAAAGAGCAGAAGTGATATTACTGTTTACATAGGCTGCCAAAAAGAATGAAACAGACTAGGGGAACATTATTTATAATTCATTTGTGTAAGGCATCTCCAAGAAAAGAATGGCTACAGAAAAAAACAAAATACATATAAATATAATCAATTGAGTATTGATGAGCATTGAGGAAAAACACAAGAAGAAAGGATGTAATGTCCCTTTCTAGGGCTGAACTGAAAAACAAAGAAATAACACCAATCCCGCTTGAGAGTAATCTGATTTTTATGACAGCAGATCTGAAAAATATTAGAAACCCTAGCAGCAAACTGAATTTACACTTTTAGGGCATCAAACACCTTCCAAACAAGCTAAAAATAGGTGCACAAATTCTTCTAAATATTATATTCAATTAATGGAATAAACACCAAGCCAAAGCATCCCAAAACATGTGAAAATTATGAAATTATACCCAGCTGCAATTAAATAAATGACAGCAGAAGTACAGTCCACAAAATGAACTAAAAGTGAGGTCTCCAAACCCTGATAAATGTCAAATGAGTGATCGATCAGCCTTATAATTATAGAGAGACCTGAATATCAACTTGGAATGCCAAAATGTGCCCAAGATGGCACCAAAATACACTCACATCCAAGTCGCCACCCTAGGAGAGGGTGCCAAAGTGAATAAAAACCCATGATATTCTTCTCCTCAATGCCCGATCTGCCCAACCAGAAAGATAGTCTTTATAGAAGTTCTCAACACCACCCAAATTGGAGAATTTTCGTTCTCCAACCTTCAACAAGCGTTTCGTCTTCCTTGTTGGCCACACTAATGGATTTTCCGCCCTTAGTGGATTGGAATAGAGCAACCAGCTGTAGAACCAAGTAGATAAAAGTATATAAGCCAAATAGATGCCCAAAATGAGCCTATGTGACCCCTTATATAACCTTATGGTGGTGCCAAGAGTCCTTAAGGAAAGATTTCCCCAAGACCGACCTCAATAAGAAGGTTATTTCATTTTTCAACTTGTCTGCCAAGCTCTCCTACACACTCGACCTGCTTTACTAGAAAAATACCAAGAAAATAATAATTATTAATTAAAGAGAGTTTAAAATATAATCGGATGGCTTCCCTTGTTCATATTTTTCTTGCCTATGGGAAGAAGAAAGGGCAAAAAGCCTTCAATTGGATAAATTCGAAAAAAGGGACATTACAAAGGAACCGACCTGCACCGACCTATGAAGATGTAGTACCAAAGATTTTTGTCTAAAATTATTGAATTGTAGGAGTTTTTTGTGTGTACTTTTACCCAGCCCGACCTGTCATTTTGTCCCCAAATGGACCAACCTGCTATTTCATCCCCAACTCTGCCGAGTTTCAAAAGGTGTTTGTTTATGAATGCAAGTTGAAAATCAAAGGGGTTCCTGTCATTTTGTCCCCAAATGGACCAACCTGCTATTTCATCCCCAACCCTGCTGAGCTTCAAAAGGTGTTTGTTTATGAATGCAAATTGAAAATCAAAGGGGTTTCTTTGGAACTTGAGATAGAAAAGGAGTTCAGGCATCTAAAACCTTTCCTTTGAGGCATTTTTGTGCATCCTATTTTCTGAAGGTATGTGGCTCGGAAAATAGCAATCAGCTTACTTCCTAACAAGGGCAACAAACCTCTTCGCTTGTTTTTGTTCATTTGCATTTTTGTGCTCAATTTCTTAGTGGATTAGGTGTTTTGAACCTTGATCTATGCCATTGGGTGTGCTTTTTTTGTGGGTTTTAACAAGATTCAAGGGACCTGCCAGAATAGTGGGTTATAACTTATGAGTCACACACTAGGACATTCATGGGACATTTATGGTGCATGCAAATGAAAAGTTCTTTTTCTTTTCTCCATCATGGATTCAATCACAAGTGATTATTTTTTCTCCATGCAGGGGTTTCTTTTTATTTAAATGTGAACTCTTTGCATCCTTTGGCAAATCTTGTTGATATGGAGACCAAGTTAGCTATTGAGGTGATGATGTTCCATGTTGATAAAGTCCCTATTGATGAGGTTGGAGCTAAAAGGAGGTGTCAGGTGGGTTTCGAACAAGAGATTTCTAATTTATTACTCAAAAGCCTCATTTAGGGGATGACCTTAAATTGCAGCAATCAAGGTATTTCAACACACTAGGATATATGGGTTCTCACAACCAAAACTAAGGGGTATGGCTCTTTGATGGCAACAACAATAAGATATCAACCACCAAAAAAACTAACTTTACTTCGAGCAACTCTCTAGCGACCTGTAATGGCCCCTTCTCAAAACTAGAGGAAACGAAGAACCTTAGCCTAATTTTCTAGTTTTCCGAAGGCTAAGGGGATGAAGAAACGGGAAATGGGCTGCAAAAGAGACTACGTTGGCCAAAAAGCAACTTCATTAGGGCAACTTAAGTGTTAATATTAAAATAAAGGGGTTTTTTCTAATTTTAAGTTAAGTCAACGCTTAATTAGAAATTAAAAGGGCCACTTTATAAGAAAAAGTGTTTTTCCCACTTGGGCGCCCAACTTGGGAGATTGGGACTGGAAAAAGTATGAGGATAGTGGGGTTCATTTGGAATCATCTTTTATTATCTAATTTCCTATGTCTGCACAGTTTGCTTTCATATTTAATTGTCGAGGACAAAATCCCTCATTGGCAAATTGTTGAGGACGAAAACCCTCATTAACATTTTAAATTTTGGGGACGAAAACACTCGATTTCTCCTTGGTGGTCTCATACAAAAGTCACACTTGAGCCTCAAATCAGATTTTCAGAGATTCAGATAGATTTACAGAACTAGGACACATTTCAGATCAGAATTTGCAGAAATTCCAGCTAGGGCATCATTTGGGAAGTCATAAAAATTCAGAAATTCATCGATAATCAGTCATGGGAAGTTAGATCTACATCAAGAAATCAGCTAGGGCATCATTTCCCATCATTCCAGCTGAGGCGCCACACTTTGGGGATCATTTCAGGCCTTTCTTAGGGCTGACGTCACCATTGGGAGGTTTGGGCAGTCTTTTCGTGGTCATTCTGAATGCTGAAAATCTCAATAAAAAATTATGTCATTTGTTGTCTTGTTTGTCATTTTCAGCAAGTAAAAATTGTGAATTTTCATTTATTTACCCTAGAAATCTTAAACTCATAATTTTCAGCTAAAAGAGTTTAAAATAAATTCATATCTGGGTTTTAAAATTGCATATAAGTGCTGAATTAAAATGTTAAATCATTTCCAAGTGTCTTACAATGATTTGGCATTTTTCAACTAGGGTTTGAAGTGTATTTCCAATCATTTTCATTTTTAGCAAAAAGGTTTTCAGCAATCCCAATTTTTTCATTAATACTTAAATTAAGGTACATTACAGTGGTATCGGAGCACAGATCTTACCAGCCTTTAGGGTAAGAGACAAAGCAGGTTGTTCTTCCCTTTCTGTGAATCATGAGGATAGCAACTAATCAACCAATGTTTTTTCAAGCAAAGTTCTTGCAAAGGGAAGAAAAAATAGATCTCATTCAAATTGTGGTGATACAATTAGAAAAGCTAAAAAGAATGCTGAAGGAGGAAGAAGAGCAATCAGAGTTGCAAGAAATGGTAACATTACTTGAATTCCAGTAACGAAATCGGTTTGATGAAAAAACCAAGGGTTTATAGAACTGGATCTAGGGTTTGAGATTTTTGTGTTCTGTTCTCCCTGGTGCTAGCGCTGATGCCGGACCCGCTTGGTCCAGATAAGGAGTACTGTCCTGCTAACTCTGGAGGCCTGTCTCCCCGCCCCCCCCCCGAGGCTTGGAAAAATATTGCGGAGATGTCCTCCTCCGCGTCCCCCTCGGAGACGCTGACGCCCGTGCTTTCCAATGGGGCCCTCTCCATTCACATCCCTTCGCATATCACGAAGGTTGCTGCTGCCTCCAGAGATTTGTCCCTTGTCGGCAAACTGGTGGGTCCCAGACCCCCTCTCGAAGACATCAAAAAATGGGCCCGACTGAAATGGAATCCTTGTGGGGCGTTGGAAATAGATGCGATGCCAAACGGTTTTGTCCACTTCTCCTTCAGCATGAAAGAGGATTTTGCTCGAGCTCTTCTGGGTGGTCAGTGGTTCTTTGGCAGGAGAGGTTTCTATATCCGGAAATGGTCTCCTAGTTTCAACCCGCTTACCGAAACAATGACACAGGGTCCGATTTGGGTTCGTCTTCCAGGCCTTCCTCTGGAGCTATGGCACCCCGCGGTTATTGAAGGTATTGCTCTTTCTATGGGTTCCTTAATCGCAATGGACCAGGCCACTAAGGCCAAGACTAGATTCATCCATGCTCATTTTTGTGTTAACGTTGATGTAAGTAGCCCTCTCTTGAAATCGATTGATCTCTTGTTGGATTTTGGAACCTGGTCTCAAAACATTGAATATGAATATATCCCACAAGCATGTTCAATCTGCAAAAGCATAGGCCACAGAGCCTCCGGATGTCCCACCAAGCCTTAGCCAAAACCCAAAACCCTGGTTACCTCTCCCAAAAAGAAATGAAAAATATATCCCTAAGATTATTCCTGGAGAGACCCCGATCATTCCCACATCCAACCCCTTTTCCCTCCTGGAAGAAGGAGAGATCTATGCCGACTCCACCTTGGGCCCCCCTCTCGATCCCTCACCTCCCTTCTCCTTAGCCTTTGTTCCAGAAGAGGTCTCCCTGGCTTCCCCTTGCCCCACCCCCCTAGCGGCCCCACTTTCAGTGAATGCTTTTGCAAATCTCTCTCAACCTCCCCGCTCCCCTCCCTCCAACTTCCTCCCCCCCCTTCCCCCTCTCCCCGAGTTTGGCACGGAGCTTCCCCTTGCTAACCCCTCTTTTTTAGGTTCTCCTTTCCTTTCCCCCTTTGATTCCCCGCTCTCCCCATCCACTCATACCTTTGATGGCAGTCTGAATCCCCGTACAACCCGCAGCAATTGTAGGAAACCTGATACTGGCTCTGAGAAAGTTCATGGGCGTATCCAAGGTAATGTTAAGCTACAGCAAGAATCAGCCCTGAATGTAGCGCAAGGAACACAAAGCACCATCCCCATGGTTGTGGGGAACAAATTTAGATCTAAGAAATGAAGGTGATCTCTTGGAATATTAGAGGGCTGAACTCTCTGCAAAAACAGAGAGTCCTCAAGGATATGAAATTTAAACACTCTTCTGACATTATCATGCTTCAGGAAACCAAACTCAAAAAGGATGACCATCTCTTGAAAATATGGCCGGCTGCTTCTTTTGCTTCTCAGCTCGCAATGGGTAATTCAGGTGGCCTATGCACTCTCTGGGACCCCAAACAATTCAAATGTGACTGCCTTCTGCAGCACCCCAATTTTTCTGTGCACACACTATTCCAGGAAGTGGATTCTAATGCTGCCTGGATTGTAATCAATGTCTACACCCCAAACCTAGAAGCACAGCGTGAAAGACTCTTGTAGGACATCTCAATCTTCATAAAGAATTGTGGAAACCTCCCTGTGCTCATTATGGGAGATTTCAATTGTACACTATACCCCTCTGAAAAACAAGGAGGTGCCCCGCCTAACCCCAACAGCATGGAAGCTTCGGCTGACTTTATAAGGGGGGAGACTCTTCTTGACATGGACCTTCATGGTACGTCCTTCACTTAGTCAAATCGCAAAGTTGGCAGAAATCACATACAAAGCAGATTGGACAAAGCTTTAGGATCCTTGGACTAGATATCACTTTACCCTGATTTCTTTCTCAGCTCCTTACCCCATGCGGCATCGCACCATAGCCCTTTAATCCTCTGTGCCAATAATAAGGTGAACATTAAAAATCCTCCCTTCAGATTCGAGCTTGCTTGGCTGGAAAATAATCAGCTGGACCCTCTCATCAAGAGTTGGTGGGATATCAAAGTTCAGGGATCCGAAATGTTTAAATTCTCCAGCAAACTTAAAGAAATAAAAAAGAAGCTCAAGATTTGGAAGAACACGGTGTTCGGCAACATCAAAAATCGTAAGCAAAAGCTGACACAGAAAATTGCTGACATTTCCGCTCTGATGGAGGTGGAAGGAAGAACGGAACAACTCCACAATCAAGAAAGACATCTTCTCAACGACTTCCACAATACCCTAAGGGAAGAAGAGACCTATTGGAAGCCGAGATCTCGGGCGCTTTGGCTGGAGAAGGGAGACCGCAACACCAAGTTCTTCCACATTACTGCCTATAAGCACAAAAGCAGGAACAAAATCAAGGAATTGCTTACTTCGGCGGGTAACACCTTAATCTCTGACACTGAGATTTCTAACGAATTAGTCTCCTTTTATTCTAACCTCCTTCAGGAAGAGGACCCTCCCAACGAGCAAGTTATGTCCAAGATGCTCCATCACATTCCCAAATTAATCTCGGAGGACATGAATGGAAACTTAACGAAACCCTTCTCTACGAAGGAAATTCATAAAGCAGTTTACTCTATGAAAGGGGACAAGGCCTCTGGCCCCGACGGCTTTCTCGTTGCCTTTTTTCAAATCTTTTGGGAAACCATCAAGCAAGATCTTTACAAGGCAGTTATGGAATTCCAGTCCAGCAACGCCCTCCTGAAAGAATGGAACACCACCTTCATAGCTCTTGCCCCCAAAGCTCTTGGGTCCAAATTGGTTTCCAACTTCAGGCCAATTAGCCTCTGCAACACCTCATACAAAATCATCACCAAAATGTTAGCAGCTCGTCTCAAGCCTCTAATGAATGACCTCATCACGGCGAATCAAAATGGTTTCATCAGTGGGCGCCTTATTTAAGGGGGTATCATCACCGTTCATGAAGCCATCCACTCTGCCCATAACTCGAAGGCTGCGGGGATGATCCTCAAATTAGACATGCAAAAAGCGTTCGACAGAGTTAGCTAGAGTTTTTTGATCCGAGTCCTAAAAAGTTACGGGTTTGACAATAGATGGTGCAACTGGATTTTGTCTGGCATTGCGACCCCTTGCTTCTCAATTCTCATCAATGGCATCCTGGCTGGATTTTTCAAAAGTAGTAGAGGCATTCGTCAGGGGGACCCTCTGTCTCCATTCCTATTCCTGTTAATGGTGGACTCCCTCAGCAGAGCTCTTCAGGCGGCTAAAAGCCTTTCGGTCATTTCTGGTATCAAAATCACTTCTAGCTCCCCTTCCTCCACTCAAAGCCAATTTGCTGAGGACACTTTGTTTTTGAGTGCTGCTTCGGTGATTGAAGCTCGTGCCCTGAAAGAAATTTTAGAAGACTATCAACATGTCTCTCAACAATTAATCAACTTCAACAAAAGCAGTATCTCCTTCCTAAACACCGTGGCTCAAACTCAAAGAAGGATTGTTGATATATTTGGTTGTAAAATTGTAGACTTTCCCTCCACCTATCATGGCATCCCCCTATTCAAAGGCAAACAAACCAAGAATTTGTGGAATCCTATCATTGAGATATTCCAAAAAAAATTGGTTGCTTGGAAAGGTGTTATTCTTAGTCAGGCTGGCAAACTTCAACTGGTCAAAGCTACTCTGCAGAGTCTACCTATATACTTCATGTCTCTTCTCAAAATGCCTTCCTCAGTGATCTCTGCAGTAGACGGAATCCAAAAAAAATTCTTTGGTCAAGGGTTGAAGCCAAAAAACGGATCCACCTGGTTTCTTGGAATGAAGTTTGTAAACCGACCAGTCTGGGCAGGCTTGGTATAAGACAGATTGCTGATATGAATGTTGCTCTGTTGACTGAAATCGGTTGGGAAGTTGCTCAAGGTAATTCGCACTGGGCTCAGCTACTAAGATCTAAATACCTGATGCAGGATGAAGACTTCCTTCTTTCTTCCCCTCCCCGTGGTTCGGCTATCTGGAACTCGGTTACTAGCTCTCTACCTCTTCTCCGTTCTGGGACCAAGTGGAGGTTGGGAAATGGCAGATCTATTGACTTCTGGTCGGATTGGTGGATTGGAGACAAACCTCTGAGTCTCAACATTGTTTGGGAACCTATCAAAAGGAACCTCATCAATAGGCATGGCAGGAAAGTTTCTGGTTACCGGAGTATTCAAAACTCAAGCCCCTTTTGGCATATTTCGGTTTGGATGGGCATCAGTGAACTTCAAAGTCAACTTTTGTTTCAGTTGAGATCTTTCCTTTCCTCCCTCTATATTCCATTCTCCTCCCCCGCTGATGAACATATCTGGCCCCTTTCCACCTCTGATGCCTTTATTGTCAAAGTTGCCTATTACACTAAGCCCCGGACCACAGTCGGCCCTCCCCTCTTTAAAATTTGGCCCAAAGAATCTATTCCCAAAATTGGCTTCTTCACCTGGCTCTCCTTCAAGAACGCTTTCCTGTCAGGTGAGAACTTAAAGAGGAGAGGCTTCTCGCTTCCCACTCGCTGTGTTCTTTGTTGGAAAGCCTTGGAATCCTCCTCTCATCTCCTTCTTCACTACCCTTTTGCCCAAGCCGTCTAGAGTGGGCTTTTGGCATGTTTTAGAGTTGTCTGGACCTTCCCATGTTCTATTCATGACACCCTCATTCAATGGTACTCCCCCTTCACTCACCCGGCCCTCTCCCTGGCTTGGAAACTCATCCTCCCTCACGGCCTTTGGGGTATCTGGAAAGAGAGGAATAGGAGAATCTTCAAAGATCAATGTTGGGATCCAGAGAGGGTGGCCAATCAGATAGCTATTCTCTTCCAAGATAATCTCAATAGCTGCTTATGGAAAAAATATCAGCAGAAAATTGAGCTATGCAATCACAAGGACTGGTGTCAGCAGTTGATGATCCTCCCCACTGCCAAATCCTCTTCCCAGGCTCGAGCGGAAGTTAAGTGGCTCCCTCCTCCACTGGGTTGGTTGAAACTTAATACGGATGGTGCTTCTAAGGGTAACCCTGGGAAGTCGGGGGGGCGATCCTCCGAAATCCAGATGGTTCCCCTAAAGCTGCTATTGCAGCCAATTTTAACATGGGTACCAATCACCGTGCTGAAGCCTTAGCTATCTTAAAAGGGTTGGAGATGAGTCTTAAACTTGGCAACGATTCCCTAATAGTGGAAAGTGACTCTCTCAATATTATTACTCTCCTCAACTCGGACGAGCCAGGTCAATGGACTATTAAAAACATTATTGCTGACATCCGGTTCCTCCGAAGGAACTTTCAGCAACTCAAGTTCCAGCACACTCTTAGGGAAGGAAACAAGGCGGCGGATTGTTTGGCTAACATTGGTGTCCTCCTTGACTCTCAGCAAATTTGGTTAGATAATTTCCCTGCCAATCTCCTTCAAATTACTCATAATGACTGCTCACTGTCTAGCTAACGTGTGGGGATGGGAGTCTGATTCCTATGTCAGCGACCCCGACAGAAGGCACTCCATTCTCGCTTTTGACAGCGGTAATGATTTCCATATTAATTTGAAGTATTGCTCCATGGAGCAAAGCACGTGTGACAAGCTTTACTGCACTCGTGCGGATCCTGGTCCGGGATTCACCTTTCCGCATCATAATTGCTCTCGTCTCAGAAGGACGGATGACGTGGAAGGCTCCCACAATTATGGTGAACTTATTAAAGTCGAGTCGCAGATTGTCACCTCCAATCACATCCACGATTTTCTGAAAATGGGAGGGCAGCTCAAGCGCATTGAACCTGCTTCATGCACAAAGTTGCAAGAGGACCAGGACGTGTGGAGCATCCTTAGAGACAATGACAACACAACATTTCTCGAAAGGATGTCAGGTTACTCGGTGCTGGTCTCGTATGGTGCTCTGGCCACCTGGTCTCGCGGCAGAGTTCAGATTGGAAACACCCACTTCACTATCTCCACAAACGCCATCGCTTCTGTCACCGGCCTTCCTTCCTTGGGGGCAGTGTACTTCAAGAAGCCTCTGCAGGCAGAGCTCCAAGACTTCATCGCCAAAGGGGAGAAGCCAACAAAGTATCTCTCGGGCTACATTCTGGAATCCCTCCTTCCTCCCTGGGACAAAGTCGCCGAGGTGATCATGAGGTACTTCACCATCAATGGCCATTACAGGCTAGTCTACGGTCCCTATTTCTTCATCCTCTCACACTTACAATGGAGGAAAAAGATCAACCAGGCTGCTTTCCTATTCCAATCGCTTGAGCACTCCATCAACCTGGCTAGGGAGGGTGAAGGACCAATTCTGCATCAGGGTCTCCTCTACCTCCTGTTCAAATTTGCCACTTCCCCTGCTGAATTGTGTCTTTTTCCTCCCAAGCACAGTCGGCCCCGCCGAACGCCCACCTCCTCCCCCATTCCATCCCCCGCTTCCCACCCCTCCTCCAGTCGTCGCCGCCACCGACAATTTTCCTCCGACTCTGAGGTTGAAATCCTGGCGGGTTTTGTTCCCCCTGCCTCCCCTGTCCGTCCGTCCTCTTTGAGTCTGTCCAATTTCGCCGATCCTGTGGCTACGGTGGTGCTCAATGCTTCTTCTTCGGCCTCGAGCTCAAAGCTCCGCATCCCAGACACCCTGCTTGGACTTGTTCAATTGTATCATGATTCCCCAGAATCTATCCCGGTTGGCTTGCAGGTGGAGCTCATGGAGGAGGGTATTAACCTCCAGCTAGACACCAGTAAAACTATCATGGAGGATCGTGTCACCAACCCCCAGGATACTCAAATGGATATTGTCCCAAACTGGATTGACTCTGCTTCTGGCAACACTAATGTTGCTGCTGACACCGAGAATCAGCCGAAAGACCGCCATGTGGAGCTGGTGACTTCCATCTTGGCCAAGTTGAAACGCTCTTTCTCGGTTCTCAAAGCTTGGGAGAACTTCACCAAAAACACCAAGAAGGCCATTACCAAGGATTGCAATGAGTTGTTAATGCTTGCGGACCAGCTTGCCGATGATTCGAGGTCTATCCAGGCCAAGAATACCGTAATTGAGCTTAAGAAGCTCATTTGATGTTGTTTTTCCTACTTCTGGTTTTGCTCTTTTGCCAGTTTTTTTTGGAAATTTTCACGTGTTTTTTCTCTCTATGTAAGCTTCATAGTTTAATCTAGCCGTTGGGCTCTTTGTATAAGGTTGTGGGACCTTCTAAAACCCTCATTTTTCCCTCTTTCCAAAAAAACAGAGTTGCAAGAAACTGAGAGGGAGCAGCCCATGGAAGGTACGAAATCAAGGGAAGAAAATGATTGCATGCACCAGCAAAAAAGAGAGGAATTCAAAGAGGAAAAAACATCACTTGTCGAATGCACAAGAGAGGAAGATGTCCCTATTCAATACACTCTCATCAATCCACCAATGAATGGGTCCATGCTACAGAAGAATGCGTCAAGTCAAGAAGCATATGAGGCAGAATTTAATGATCCGCCATCAGCAACAAGAATGGATTCCATTGATGAAGGGAAATTTATCACATTACAGCCAAACACAAAGGCTGTAATAAGGAGTCAAAACCTATGTGAGGAACAAAGAAGGGCAAAAGAAGCGAAGTTCATAGCTTATCAAGAAAAACAACACCTGCTGAAATTTAGAGAAGAAGCAGTATATGTAGGTGGCAAAAAAGAAAAAACAGCAACAATTTCCCCTTCAAATCATGAAGTTTATGAGGAAGTGAATTTCTAGGAAGACTTTGTTTAAAGGCATGCACGTGAGAAAAGTACCTCATCGAGTACTAATGATTATTTTCAGTTTGCTGGAATTTTCATGTCCGCAACTAATGGTAAGCAATTTGATTATCTCCATAACAAAGATTTATCGTATCACCCTCATACTATGTCCTTACAATGTTTTAATCATCATGAGAGTCATTATAACAATGAGGATAAGATGAAAGGTACCAAATAGAAAGAGGATCTTTTCCAAGAAGCCCCTATCCATCTTTCAAGCATTCCAAAGATTGGGCCATTGCCATATGAGATGGATTTTCAAGACAGTTATGAGAAGGTACTTGACAAGATTAATAGTGTGAAGGCAAATCTATTGAAGGCTCTTACTTCAGCCAAAGGAGATAAGCATTCTAATTACAGCCCAAGGAATGATGGTCATGCCCCATATTCAAAGCTCCATACTAAGGCAGTTCCACATTGTTGTCAAGAGGGTCAGCACCCTTATAATTTCAGTTCAAGTTATAGTGAGGACAGCAAAGAACTATTCCAGCTTTGCCATCATTTTGAGAATGGTAAAGAGATGAAGGTAGAACCTCGGGATCTAAATTGTTCTAAGATGCCACAATGGGATATACAAGGAATCAAAGCAAGCAGCAAGGGAACAATCCAAAATTCAAGTAAACCAACTCATATCATCTTTGCTAGCTTTAGAATTGATATCTAAAATGCGATTGCATGGGAAAATACATATGTTATGAGAACTGGAGATAAATGCACAAATGGCTGCCTTCTAAACAAGGTCCGTGGTATGCTAGATAGGGCAGCAATATTCTCCTCTCGTATGTTTTTGATTCAGTATAAGCAAGCACTCGGAAAGAGTCATTTAGTTGGGATAAGTGTTCAGTTCATAAACTCAGACACTAAGGATTCCTGTCTCCATGGAAAATACTCTAAGAAAGGTGTTAGGGTCAAGGACATAACTTGTAGTTGTGGGTATGTTGATTGTTTTTGCATATGGGATCTGGATGGCCTTTTCAGGATCAAGGTAGATGTCTCTATGAATGAAAGGAAATTTATAAGGAATCTTATAGAGTTTGTTGTGCATTCTAGCCACATTGTGAAGGATGAGATACCACAGGATGGCTTCACCATCCCATGCACAAAAAGAATCCAGCAACTCAATCTCACCTTAGGAAGGCACAAGGTAAGTGATGATTTCTATGATGCTGTTATTAGAGAAACAGACTTAGCGCTTGGGGTATAATGGCTGCATTCTTTGGGTGAATCCACTCAAAACTATTAAACTATGCAGTTGAAATTCAGATTTGATAGTAAAGAGGTTGTACCCAATGGAGATCCTCAAGTGGCCACGACAAAAGGAATGGAGAAAACTTCTAGTAGAGGGCAAATCCCACGGGCAGCACATGGTGAGGTAAATCCTACAACTTCATTTTCAGAACAGCAGTCATGTCACAAGGATTTTCAGCCTATAATTGATGAATGTGCTCTTGAAAGGAATCTTTCAATAAAGACAAGTATTGAGTTCATAAATTCAGTGACTAAGGGTAAGCAAAATAGATGTTATTTTGTTGTTCTAAATAGTATGACTCAGCATAGTATGGTGGGTATGGATATGGATGACAAGAACTATGACCCATGGTTCTTGAAGAGAGCTGTCTCAAAATTTTGCCTTTGGACTATTGTTTTACCACATTCTCAGTTTTTCCCATATACCCTTTGCGGCAATAAGAGGAAGTTGGGTCACAAGAGAGATGCGTATTCCTCTTCTAGTCATTGAAGAGACCTTTGCAGCTGGTACAAGATGGTTCCCAGCCACCACAATCCCAATGTTGAGTAAGAACATACAATGCTACAGCGACAGTATGATGCTCTTTCTAATTTCATATGTTGGAATCATATTACTTTCCTTGGACAGAGGTAGATTGACAAGTATGATAATGTTCTCTTGGTCTAACATGATGTGTGAAAGGGGTCGCTTGTTGAGATCATTAAGTACAAACATTCCAACACCCTTAAGGCAGTTTGGGAAGGAATTAAGAGCAAGGGATGATGATCTCTTACCACCCAAGGAAAGGGGGGTCATAATGGGGACAGCCATGTTCCAAACTTTCGGCTTGAAGGCTAATGTCATCACCAATCTCAGCAGCTACCTCACCTCAATGGTGACCATACAAGTCTGTTCAGTCATAAGAGTAAATGATATTCAATTTGCTGCTGCCAACAAGGTATTTTCAGTCATAGTATGGTTGTTTCCAGCCTCTTTATTGTTGTCATTTTTTATTTGTGTGGAGAATTTTCAGTATGGCAGCTGCCGCACGATTTGCATGATACTAATGTCCAAAGATTTTGAGTTGGGACTGCTGCTATCAGTCACATACAGCCACAAATTGGAGCTGCTGAAGACATTTACTCCATCTGCAATACTCATGTTTTGGATAAGATTGCAGATAATTTATGACTGCTGCAAATTCATTCCAGCTTGCACACAATTTTATTTCGCACTTTCAAGATTGCCATTAAGTGAAAAGCACCGTCAAAGGTTAGAGAAGAGTTGTGTTAGAGATATCCTTCCTATTGAAGAGGAAATGGGCACTACAAGAAGATCTCAAGGAGAAGTTTTCATGAAGACCAGAATAGTGCAGCAAAAGCATGGTGAATTGAGATTGATTTGGGATCCTGGTATTGACAGAAAGGTTCAGATTAGAGGAGCAAGAGATGAACTAGCATTGCTTGGGGACAAGCAATTTCGAGGGAGGACAACTGTAATGTCCCCTTCTCGAAACTAGAGGAAGAGAAGAACCTTAGCCAAATTTTCTGATTTTCCAAAGGGGGGATTAAGGAACGGGAAATGGGGTGCAAAAGAGTCGAAGTTAGTCAAAAAGCAACTTCGTTGGGGCAACTTAAGTGTTAATATTATAATAAAGGGGTTTTTACTAATTTTAAGTCGACACTTAATTAGAAATTAAAAGGGCCACTTTATAAAAAAAGTGCTTTTTCCCACTTGGGTCCCCAACTTGGGAGATTGGGACGGGAAAAACTATAAAGGAAGCTAGTGGGGCTCATTTGGAATCATCTTTTATAATCTAATTTCCTATGTGTGAGCAGTTTGCTTCTATATTCAGTTGTTGAGAACGAAACCCCTCAATTTTTCCTTGGTGGTCTCATACGAAGGTCACACTTGAGCCTCAAATCAGATTTTCAGAGATTCAAATCAGATTTACAGAACTATGGCACATTTCAGACCAAAATTTGCAGAAATTCCAGCTAGGGCATCATTCAGAAAGTCAAAAAATTTATAAATTCATCAATAATCAGTCGAGGGAAGTCAGAACTAAGATTACTTTGTCATGGGAATCATATTTTTGCTCTTTATCTAAGATTACAGCAGATTGGAAGTCCTTAATTATAGCTGAGTATGTCAAGAACAAGTTTGTTAATGTTGTTTTTGAAGGTGAAATGGTTGATGAAAGGTACAAGATTATGGATGGGCTCATTCTTTACAAGAACCGGGTTTATTTGGTGCTTGAATCTAAGGTGAAGAGAAAAATATTGAGGATTGTCCATGATAACCTCTCAATTGGTTATCCGGGTTATTTTAAAACATATAAGCAGGTGAGGGAAAGGTTCTACTGGAAAGGCCTAAAGGGAAAAGTACTTCAATACATTCGGGAGTGTCTTGCATGCCAACAAAACAAAGCAGAACATACATTTCCAGCAGGTGTCCTACAACCACTTCACATTCACACTCAAAAATGGGAAAGCATTTCTATGGACTTCATCACAAGGTTGCCCATGGTTCAAGGTAAAAACTGTTTATATGTGGTGGTTGACAGACTCGCTAAATATGATCATTTTTGTCCACTTCTAGCTAAATATAATGCACCTGTAGTGGCTGACGTGTTTTTCAAAGACATATTTAGACTTCATGGGCTGCCCAAGGATATAGTGAGTGATAGGAACAGCAAATTTATGAGCATGTTTTGGCAAGAGTTGTTTCAAATGACAAGAACTTAGCTCACTCCTAACACTAGCTACCATCCTCAAACGGATGGACAACTAGAAATAGTTAATAAATGGGTGGAAGGGTGCCTAAAAAACTACATTGATGGGCAACAATCAGCATGGATAAAGTGGTTATACATGGCTGAGTTTCGCTACAATACTACCTTCCAAACATCCATCAGTATGTCTCCTTTCAAAGCTTTGTATGGTTATGATACTCCATCTTTCATTGATTTGGTTATGACAAATAGTAGAGTGCCAAAGGCTCAAGATTTGGTTTAGCGAAGTCATGACATCTTAAATGAGCTCAAGGAAAACCTTCTACGTGCCCAAAATCAGCAGAAGTTCTATGTTGCTCAGATAGGAAAGAGAGGACATTTGAAGTAGGTGACATGGTGTTTTTAAGGTTGCAGCCCTATAGGTAATCTTCCATCAAGTAAAGAGGTGCGGAAAAGTTAGAACCGCGCTTTTAGGATCCTTATAAGGTAAAGGGAAAGGTGGGAAATGTTGCATATGAACTTGATCTTCTAGAAAATAGCAAGATATACAATGTTTTCCATGTTTCATGCCTCAAAAAGGCACTTGGACAGCACATTACTCTCTCGCATTAGTTGCCACCATTACAAGAGGAGGGCAAGTTGGTTCTAATTCCGGAAAGTATCCTAAAGGTTCGTAAGAAGTTGAGGAATTGAAGTATCAAGGAATATTTGATTCGTTGGAAGGGATTGCCCCTTTAGGATGCTGCATGGGAAAGTGCAACAATATTGGAGCATCCACATTTGCAATTTCTTGGGGACAAGCAATTTTGGGAAGGGAGGATTGTAATGTCCCCTTTTTCAACTTAAGAGCCTAATTATCGACTTCTTTCCATTCCCTTTCCATGGCAATGCAGTTGAATGAGCTAGGGAAAGAATTGCATTCCATTTCATTTTTCTTTTGCTCATTTTTTATGTTTTCTTTATTTAGGCAGGTCAGTCGTGTTGGAGGGGCTCTAAAAGCAAATTAAAAGACCCAAAGAATCTTTATGGGGTCGGTCCTTCTATTTCGGCTTTTGGCACCAAAGGAAGGATATAAAGGGAGATCAATGACTTCATTTTCATTATCTATCTTAGCACATTTACTCTACATTTGATCTTTGGGTTGATTGCTCATTGTCCTTCCACTATTGGGCGACATTCCATTAGTATGGTTTTCCAAGGAAGATGAAAACATTCCTTGTGGCTGGTTGGAGGACGAAAACCCTCCATTTTTGGGTGAAGTGAAGACATCTTTGAAGACCTCTTGCAGATTTTGACATTGGAAAATCAAGGAAGACATCCACATGGGTTCGCATGCATTTTAGAGCTCTCCCTAGAGGAAGTGACTTGGATTAAGTGGTTGTTAGGTGCCTTCTAGGGCACATAATTCAAATTTTCTTTGATATTTGGACTCCTCATTATTTATAAGGCTAGCATCTTCTATATTTTGTGGACATTGGGGTTTGGAAACCCTTCATTTCAATATTTCTTTGGGCTGTACTTTTGTTGTATTTAATTAATTTTCCAGTTTTGTGTTTGATCAAGTTTCATGGTGGAAAGTGGCTTAAATTCTCCCTAAAATACTCATCTATCTTTTGGTTGGATTATTTGATGAGTTTCACGTGATTTTCCTTTCTTTTTGGACTGCTATAAGAATCAGACTGCTGATTTCCAACGGTCATAAAATTCAATTTGCCGGTCTAAAATCAGAATTTAATAATCTTGGGGTTTGTGTGATTTCCTCCTTTTTCAGTTGAAGCGTCAATAAGGGATATTACACCATCTATTGTTGTTCCAAGAACATACATACAATCCAACACATAAAATTGTGTAATGTCCCCTTTTCCAAGCTAGTCACTATGGAAGACCTTATGCCCATTCCTCTTCCTGTGGGCATCAAGGAAGGAACAAAGGAGCGGAACTTGCCATGGTTGTAAGTGATGTACCTTCATAATTAATTATTTTATTTACTAATCATGGCATTGGAATGGTTCGACTAGGGGGAAGAAGACTTGTCAAACAAAGCAAGGAGAATTTCTATTTCTTCATTATGAGGTCGGTCTTCCTAAGTGAAGATTAAAAAGTGCATTAGGAGGTCGGCTATGTGTAATGGGCCTCTAATTCATCCTTGGCGCCAAAGAAGGGGGTACTTAAGGAGGATCCAATGGAGGAGGAGGATCATCATCTATCATCTATTTGGACATTTACTTGGAGTCGAGCTAGTGTAGCTTTTCTTCTTGCCATTGAAGGATCTTCAACTTCTAACCTTGATATATTTACAAAACACTTCACCAAGTCAAATTTCTCAACCAATGCGATCAACGAGGGGCTATCGATAATAACTATTGGCATAGAGTCATAAGTGCTTTGACACCAGCCTCCCGTGACTTAAAGCATTTGCGATTTGGCTCCATTCAGAAATGTGTCCTCAGTAGGAAGCAATCTTGACAAATCCACTTCACAATATCCAGACCTTTTTTCTCCTCTTGTGGGCTTTTCCCAGCTGCTGTAGAAGACACAGCCATTCTTGTTTGTTTAATCACCGTTGACCAGTATTTTTAAATTTCATCACAAACTGCCTCCTTTTCAGCAAGTTCTTGTTGAAATTTGTGAATATCTCGGTTGCATATTTCCTCTGCTTAATGTAATCCTTCAACGACAGGGTTTCAAAATAGGAAAAGACTTAGCTGCATTTCTATCAACTGCTCTGTTGGTTCTTATCCCTCAGGTGTCAATTTTCTTCAAAGACTGGCAAGTGCTCATACTGAAGCGTTGAAAGCAGATCCGCATCTTGGATTTGCTCTTCTTGGCACTTCTTTTTACTCACCTTTCTCATAAAGGCTACCAGATGTCTAAAAAATGTACACAATTCCAGCTCCGATACTATTATGAGGTGGTAGGATACCTATGCTCATACCACCGATCTTGATTTGATTGACAATCTAGTCAAAAACACACTAAATTGTTCAAATTTACAAGTGTTATAGGCGGAAGCAATTAATTGCAATAATTGTAGCATAGAGATCTACTTCTACCTCTATCTTAGGTGCCTCTTTACGGTCAAGGAAAGCTACAATTCTATTGCCGGTCCTACCATGAGCCATCTCATGCATCTACATGCAAGAGAGTAAAGGAGTGTTAGATCATGTTCATAAATAAACAACACTCACACATACACATTGGCATTGGAGTTGAGTTTCAAGAATTGAGACCTTATACTATTGATGTTGAGATCTTAGATGTATCGAGCTCTGATACCACTTGTAATAGGATATCACTTAGATTTGAAGATCAACAATGAGGTAACTCCAAGGAACAACCAAAATTATAGAGAAATGCATCACAATATGCATTAGTATAATGGACTTAGCAACCCTCACTTCGTAACGGGGGCGCCCTCCAAACCATAGCAAAAGAGACTCAAGTGATCAGTATGATGCCATCTACTACGCTAGCTTGGATCCTATATATATCTACCCTATGCTATACAAAGCACCAAAGCCGACCTACTAAACATATGTTCAAAGCATAAATGTACTATGTGACTGAGGCATAAGGCATGGTTAGTTGGGATGAGCCACAATGTGTTGGCCATCCATATCCCAATATATGACCTAGGATTACGGGAATAGCATCCATATTTACAGTTCCTTGCTGGATTGAGTCCAATGGTAAATCATTAGCTTGGTGGGAATTATTACCAGAGCACGATGCATGGGTTAGATATAGCTATGAGCACAATACCAATCATAGACTTGCTTATAAGCATCAACATTTAATAAAACAGCAGGTTCAAAGCTCTCATAAGCATTAAGCTTCTGATTCAAACTTGCAAGCTTCCTTGGGGACTATTAGAAAACTCATGATCACTCGATGCAGTCTGTGTATTTTCCAGTACTGTGGACTGCTCTACGACTTGAGAAGACTAAGCCCTTAGACATGTATCTGAGTGGTAATATTTTATGGCCACATGCTCTTAAAACGTTGGACCTTTGGAACTAACCACACTTTTTGAGCTTTCCTGGAAGGCATGTTTGCACGAGGAGGTGGAATCTCAGTATCAAGCACACCCAGAAATAAATACCAAAGGTCAATCTTCGAGCAGTACTAGAATCCAGATTGTGAGGAAAGAGGAGGCATCAATGCTATTCATCATTGGGGTCATAGACAATAATGACCATAAACATGATGCCAAGCGATCTCTAGACTATTTGCATTTGAAAACTATGTTGTCTATTAAAGATTGGTTTGATGGCCAACATCCCAATACCCGATTTCCAAGGAAGTGAAACCTAGCCAAGTTAAAGACACGAGATAAAATCCTCTGTAAATTGACATTGTTTGAAAGATATACCGTAGTAGCATTCTATTTAAATGGCATTGACACGATGTGGTAATATGGAAACAAATTGGCAAAAACTACAAAAACTCCAACATGAAAAGTTCAGAAAAAGAGATTACATGTGTTAAGTGTGGACTGAAATAGCTAAAAGAAAATCTTCTAAACCAATTTTATAACAATAACTTTTGAGCTGTATGTCAAAAAAATGTAAGTTTTCATGCGTGAAACAGCCTGGAAGAAATGACTAAACCACCAGAATGGCAAGCTTGTAAATGGGCATGGCAAAACAATCAGCAACACACACAATTAGAACACTGTTTTTTGCTACTATCAGGATAAACAGAATCATTATCTGGTATGAGCAGTTTGCAAATATCCAGGCTGTAAGAACAAAGGATTCCCCTTAGAATAGCAAAACACTTGTCTTGTCACATCAAACTTAGTTTTCTAAAATTTATGTTTTAATCCAAAAAAAGTCTGAAATAGTGAAGAACAAATACAGAAGTTAAAAAAACAGACTTCAAAAATTTCTTAGATTAGAATATTGCAAAACCTTACATAAATAGACAAAGAAGAGTCCGAAAGCAAACTAAAATCCAATTCTGTACCAGATTTGCGCCGAACATAATTGAAGCTTTCAGCTACAAAAACAAAATCGCACATAAACATCAAAGAACCCTAAAAAGCAGTCTACGTATAGCCTACAGTCAAAATATATTCACAACAACACCCCAGAAGAAATTTTTCCTTCACTGGTTGAACTCAAATTCATTATGCTCTTGAACAGCTTGAAAAATGACTTTCCTGTTGCAGCCTCTTTGTTGGCATTTACAACAAGGTTATATCTCAGTTTGGGAGATCACTGACAGTCACAAAGCTCAATTTTGAGCTAAGCCTTGAAATCAGTTTTCTCTGCTTAATGCCAATCCTATCTTGCAGCCTCTTTGGCAGCATTTACAAGAACAAGCCTATAACTCAGTTTGAGCCTTAATATCATATACACAACCTACTCAATATTTGTGCAGACAATGAATATTTCTCTATTTCATGAAGTGAAAGAGCCACACCTGCAGAAACGAAACCATTCTTGCTGGAAAATTTGCAAATATGTCTACATTGTTTACACCTACTATAGACATTTATGTTGAACGGTAGATAATAGAGAATGAACCGTAAGTGTAGGTTATGAAGCCATTCTTAGTCAAAATAAGACTGTAACAGAACAAATTTAACCACACATGTCAAGAGCTGACACCTTGCAGAAAGACTAGTGACTTTTGATCCATCAAAAATTATTTACGTAGCCCCTCGGCACAAAGGGGAGGTGGCAAGGACCATCTTAATGTACTAAAACAATTAAACACTTAATCATTTGTTGTTTTAATGTCAAGATAATTTGGTCAAATGTTACTGATTGGATGAATATACCATAGTTTACTATCAGATACCATGCAAGAAAAAAAAAAAAAATTTATATTAATGTCCATGAATGACAGAATCAATGGTGTCCCCAGATGTCATCCTGAAATCTGAGACTAACCTATCCAAAAAAAATTCATACTTTTAAAATAATGGGTCGTTTTGTGTTTTTATTGCCAGAAAGTTCCTATATTGTGTCAAGATATTCCCAAGGAGCCATATTAGCCATTTTCGCCAAATACCCAGATGCCCAAAATTGTTATATTCTGTCGTCGGGATTTGCCTGCGAGAAATTTGTATTTAATTATTTTGAGCCCCGTTTGAGGTAATTTGCGCTCCGGTTTAACTCTGTTGTGATCGTACATGTCGTTATTCCTATATACCAGTAGGGTTTTAACCAGGAATGCATTCTGGACTTTATTTGTGACTTCTAGCAACGTTTTGTGTTTTTGTGTTTTTCCCGTTTCATTTTCTGTGAAATTTCTCTGGATCAATTCCTTTGCCGGTTTGGCCTGATTCTTGGCCTGGAGTAGCTGGAGATCATATACGCACGTTATGCCAGAAGGAATTCGCCATCGGAAGTCTGGTTCTCTGGGAAAAGACGAAGTCCTGCACCAAAAAGCCTCTTCTGGGCTGGCCGCATTTTTGGAAAAAGAGGGTTTGAAGTGGATCATGGGATTTTTGGAAGCAGCAGGCAGACAGGAGCTTTGTACCTACCTAGCAAGGTACTTTTTCCCATGGAAGCAACGCCACTTAAATTACAATGGGAAAATTAGAGTCAGCAGGCAGGCGGGAATTTCGTACCTGCCTTGCAAGGTAAAAATTCCCATTGTGGAATAAAAGAAAAATCACTCAAGTGAATCATGGGATTTTATTGCCTGCCTTGCAGGGTAAATAATCCCATTATGAAAGTCAAATGACTTAAGTGAATCATGGGATTTTCAGGGCTGCCTTGCAGGGTAAATAATCCCATTGTCATGTGTTTCTTAAAAATAGAATTCTTTATGCCAAAAAGTGCGACCCACCTTGGGTGAAGGAATAGGCATGCATTTAAATAAATATTAATGTTAATTATTTATTCACCCAATTTTGGCGCCCAGGCTTGTGGAAAAGTCAACAGAGGGTAAAGGACAAAAGGTGGTTGAAAATAGACTGTTCTAAAATTAAATAAATAATATTTATTTAATGCAGCCCCTTTATGTCAAAAAGTGCGCCCCTTTTGGGAGAGAAATAATACTTTTTAAAGTATTAAATGATTAAATTAATTCCTATTTTCAGTGGCTAAAGTCAAAGCATACTGTGAGGCTTGAGTTAAGTGGAAGCAGAAGTCTAAAATTAAATAAATTTAATTTATTTAATGGCAGCCATAAGCATGCACAAAATAGGCGCCCCATTTGAAGAGTGAAGCTTATTAATTAATTAATTAATTAATTGCCAGTAATAGGAAAGGCATTAATTAATTATAGAATCATGAGGATTATATAAGCAGGGGCTGCCATAAGGATGAATTAATTAATTCACAGGCAAAGAAGTGCAGCCTAGAGGAAAAGTGCGCCCCATTTGAAGAGGATTTTTGCTCAAAAGAAGGTGAAATTAATGCTAAAAGCTTCCAATTTTGGCGCACAGGTTGAAGGAAGGTGATTTGTGTCTGGATAATTGTTTGCATAAGTGATACAGGTGCTCAGGTGAAGTTGGTAAAATTCATGCTTGCTTTGCATGCAAATAAAACATCAATTTTTGGGGCAGCAGGCTTGAATTATGCAGATTTTTATGATTAAAATCCACTGTTCATGGTCCGGTTGCCATCTTTGTCTGAATTAATTGCAGGAATTCGTTACAGGTGTTTTACAAAAGAAAGGGAGCTTAAATCAATGTCCAATACATTGAATATATCCTCCGAATTTGAAGAATTATCCAGATCTGCACCAGTTTTGAAGAATTCCAGCCGAATAAGAAGAAAAAGAATTGTTCAGACAAAGATAGACAAAGCCATGGCAAAGAGGGATGAAAAAGAAAGCACAACGGAGTCATGCATCACTTCCAAATTTGCAGACATAGGAGACACAGATCTAGGTCCGGAACCTCTTTCCGAATTGATTGATAGATCCAGAGCAGGAAAGACTTCACTCATGCGTGCAGTTAAAAGTAGTGGAATTATTCGAGTTGCAGCCTTTCCATACACAGCCCAGTTGCCAGAGTTCGTTATGGAGTGTGCTAGGTCTTACCATCCTTCATCCAGATCAGTGCGAGATGCTACGGGGAAAACAATAATTCGGTTGGACGCACAGTTCATCAATTATTGTTTGAAGATTCCGGCTCGAAAGGTGGTGACTTCTATTAGCATTCAAAATGCCGACAGCAGGTGGGAGAAGCATAGAGTTGACTGCGTGAACATAATGAACAACAGATACATGAAGAAGCCTAGATCTCCTTCCAAGTTCCCAAGAACTCTTCTGTAGTCCAATCTGGTACATGAGGTAGATGATATTGCCAAATTGTTATGCAGGATAAATGGCGAAGTGAACGCTCACACTTTCCGTACATGGATGTATGCTTTCATCAGGACCATTGAAGTCAACAAGGTTGATTCCATAATCAATTGGTCGGAAATCATTAGCGACAACATTGGTGAGCAACTCCGGAACGTGAAGCGTACTTTCAGCTTCAAAATGACTTCCTATTTGGTATATACAGCAGCTTCACAAGGCATCTTCTCCAAGCTGGATAGATGTGGCGTTCTTTCTAAGGACCCCATTTTCAAGTGCTACCCACAGCTTACTGTACCTGCGTGCAAGAAAGATTTCAAAGTGGTCAACGATGGATTCTTCTACGAATTCATTTGCAGGCTGGACAAGGACCTAAAGGCCAACAGGGTGAGCAAGGAAGCGTGGGAAGCCTGTATCCAGAATTGGCAGTCTATTCATTCAGTTTGCGGATTTCACATACCTCAGGGTTACTGGCTTTTCTGGAGAACCGGTTAAGCTGCCCAGATATCCGAATGATAGATTGGTCACCATGGAGCTAAGCAGACAACTTGTGGAGATACACGACCTTCAGTCGAAACGGCACAAGTCTACGGGCTTCTTCCTGATCACTGTGGGACATTATAGCTGCCAGAGCATTCATAAGGCCCGAGGATTGGAAGCGGAAATGTTATCTAAGTATGAGCAAGAGTTCTTCCCAACACGGCTGATCTTCGATCCATTTGGAGTAGCCAGGAAGACGATCTCCCAAGAGTATGCACATGTGCCTTCATTAGAGGATTTCTGGATGAAGTGCAAAAGTGAGTATGAGGTTAGAAATAAGGATTTTAGCAGGCTATCAACATGGTAAGTGTTTGACTTTGGATTAGCATGGATACTTGTGGATCTTAGAGATGATGGGCCTGTGTTACTTGACACATACCATCAGATGGGAGGAGATAGAGCCGTACTTCAGGATAACGTAGGGGGCTGCCATACGATTGAGGAAAGGTCTGGCACTGTTCTGGTGAATACTTCAAACTGGTTGCTGACGAAGGGATACTGCCTTGATGAAGCATTGATGAATCAAATCACGGGCAACTTCGGCATAGGAGATTCTCTCAAGAGGAAGCACAGAGGAGAAAGCAGCAGAAGGCCTGAGAAGATGAAAGTGCACAGAAGATCTCAATCAAAGGAGAAGATCACTTCCACGGCTATGACTTTAGTTCCAGCTTCTCCAGCATCCAGTACTTCACCGACTGTTGCACCTCAGCAGGACACTTCCATGCCTCCACTGAATCCGGCAACATTCATCTTCTCTCCTCAGCCACTCCGTTCAGCACCTGTTCCAGAAGAGACGTTGAAGCTACAGATGGCAGAGTTTGAAAGAGCTTTGTCCTTGGATGATTCAGAAGATGGCAGCCATAACACTGTAGCAGTTTCTGATGGAGAGGAAACAAAGGAGGAGATAGTAGTACACTCAGCAACTTCTCATTCTCCGAGAAGTAATTTCTCAAAATGGTTGACTTCCCAGTTGGTTCCAGAAGCTAGAGTGGAAATGAACTTGGAGGAAAACAACTTGTAGCTACTCCGGAGTCTAAGCGGAAAGATAGAAAACCTAAAGTTGCTAAGGTAACTTCAAGGTTAATCATCGAGGAGTCGGGGCAGAAGTTTGCTGAGATGTCAGTTCCGGCGAAGGGAAAGAAGGAGGATGAGCTCACGGTAGAAGATGTAACAATAACCAGAGTACCCATCTGTCAAGCCACTACAGAAGGATTGAAGCAAGACACGTAGACATTGATAGATGCTCTATTCCTTAGGCTTGACAGAGAAAAGGTTGAGAAAGACAAACTTCAAAAGCAGGTATCTCAGTTGTGTGAGATCATAGCCAAGGTTGTTAAATCTTCCAATCAGCCCATTTCAGCTCAAGAGAAGTGATCATCTTATGCAGGAGATGGAAGATGCAAGCAATCAGGTGAAAACTATTGACGAATGGAAGAATCTGATTGTTCGTCAAGCTTCTGTACAACTCAGAGAGGTGTCAGCCCGCCTAAAGGTTATGAAAGATGCAGCAGATCAGCTGAAGCAACTGGTGACGAGCATAGTAGATATGAACACAGTTGTTGAGAGTAACCTGAGTACTTTGGCTAAAATCAACAAGCTACCAGGAGAAGTGTTGGTTGCAGAACAGATTGTACCGGACGGATCAGTTGAGAAGGGGAAGCAGCTGGAGTTTGCAATATCTTTCCGTTTGGAGATCTGCAGAGTTTTGCTGAAGAGGATGCAGGCACTTGAGAGTAAGACATCGTCTTTACCAGACAATATCATTGCTTTCACTGAGGAGGAAGTGGTCAGAAATGTTACTTCATACGTACGGATCATTCCTAGCAGAGTGCCTAATTCCCTGGAAGGGTCTCTTCTTATGGTACAAGGAAGAATTGATGGAGCTACTAAGCCTTTCACGATGAATTCCATTAGCAGACTGGTGGCACTGCAGTCGGATATTGCGAGGTTCGGGCCGAGCTTGGAGGATGTGGAAGTATGTATCAAGGTGTTGAACGAAGGATTGCTGCAGTTCAAGACAGAAAAGGAAGCAGTGGCTAAAACAGATGGGAAGATGTTGACTTACATGTTCGACAAGTATATCCAGTATCAGAACAAAAAGAAGACATAAATGTTACATTTGGCTTGACTTCTATTCTTTCTTTTATTTTCCACGTTCCCGGATGAAATTGTAAAACTTTAAAGTTATTGGTTTTGAAACCATTACTTAAAGTTATGTGGAACAATTCTATTAGTTAAGTGATACATGTGTCACTTAAGGAGAAGTTAGTGGAGGATGATTTCCAAATGTCATCTTTACTTGTTTATGTTTCAGTTCAGTTGAGTTTCCCATTTATACTTTCCCTTCTACATTCTATAAGTAGAAGAAGAACCTCCGAGTTAAGGATCAGAATTTGTAAGCAGCATTCTTGTGTTCCAGACTTCGTGTTGAAACCCCTAAGAGCCACTTGAAGCAAAGGAATATACAAGAGCAGATTTCTGGAGAACTTTGTGTCACGGTGTATTGTGTTTCTAGCTTTCTATCTTAGATCTTTGAATAAACTTTGTGTTATTTTAGATCTAGATCTAGAGCTGCCTTTGCTTATAATTCTGTGTTTATATCTATTGGTTTCTTCTATGTGCATGCAATCAACTCTGCTATCTATTGATTGGGATGCACATCTTCCCCATTTCTTCTCTGTGTTTATATAATTCCCTTCTTCTATAAATATTTTCTTTCTTTAAACAACTGCTTACTTGCTGCAGAACTGTACAGCTATGGTTCATGAGCTGAACAGTTAAAGTAAAACCCCATATAGATACTAGCATATTTTAATTGACAAATCTAACACGGGAGCCTCACTGGTAAATGAGGGAGATTTATCTCATGACTACATAGGTTCTATGCTATGCAGAAAATTTAGCCAACAATCAGTCAATGGGACTCAAGAATACATCCAATTACAATAAAAAGTGATAAGGTAAAAGGACCCTAAGATCAAAAACTAACTAAATTAAAGAACAAAAGCACTAAAAATAAATGAGGGGTAAACACAACGTAGCGAAGCCCCCAACCCATGTGGTTAGGGTACCAATACAAACAGCCATGTGGGGGCAACAAGAGCCCCCAAATAGCATGCACTAATGAAAGTTGGAAAGACTGAATGGTAGTCCCATCAAACATCTTTGACCATGCCTAGATCAAAGGGGTCATTTGTGTCATCATCTATCACAATGAAAGGGCCAATGTAGGATCTCATATTGCTTATCAAGGAGTGTCTAGGGCTGAGTGGGTCAGGTTGGCTAATCCTAGGAGGAAGCAAAGCACTCCCCCTAAAGTCCCTCTTGACATCCAAGGCTGATGAAACTTCCATAGACTAGGACATAACACATGCTCGTCCCTGTGGCCCAAGAAGTCGTCGCAAAGGACCAGATCCATGAGATTGCGCAGAGGCAAATCCCCATCCTTAAGAGGCTAGTGTGTTGGGGCACCTTAATAGTAGTATTGTGTAGAGATGAGCATCGCCTCACTAACCTACCCTCCTCAATGTGTGAGGCAACAACATCCAAAGGACATTCAGTGCCGCCAATATCCATGTTGGGCTAAAAGAAAGAGGTGATCAGCATGAGGACTATAGGGGCAACCTAAAGGAACTTGCGTCAAAGGGTGACCATATAAATAAAAGACCACCCAGTGTTATGCGGGGATGCATCCCCCAGATAACTAGGCGTCTAGGACATCTGGGACAACCTAGGCACGGCGGGATGAGGGGGAACATTCCCCCCACGTTTCCTGAAGGGCAAAAAAGGAGGGGGGCGTCCCTGAATATCAAAGGATGTTTCAGGGACATCCCCTTTTGGGGGGCATCCAGTACATCAAAACATCCAGGGGACGTCTTTTTTTTTTGAAAAAAAATAAATAAAGTTTTTATATTAATTTATTTGGTGTTCTCTCTTTAAAAACTGGTTTTTAAACTTTACTCTTGTAGTGCAGGATTGTATTTGGAAGCCACTCATCTCTATTTGAAGAAAAAAGTTTGTATGTATAAATCTAATTAGAATTCACTTCGGAAGCCGCGATAACTTACAAAGCTTGTATGCATATTTCTATATGAAGAGAAAGGTTGTGTAGATGATAAAAGCAGTAAGGAATAGATCAAAATGTTTACCGGTTAACCATAACCCAACTATATTGCATTACAAAGACATATTAAGAATCAAGAGTGATATATGAATACATAAATTTTCCAACACAAATGCACATGGTGGAGTATCAAGACTGCTATTCATTAAAAAATTAAAATTTATTTGTATATTTTTTATATTTATTATTTTAATATCCAATCCCCTGGAGTCCCAAATTCTTGGAAAAAAATTGTCGTCCCGAAGTCTTTAGGTAAAACTGAACTAATTATTCCAAGCGAACTTTTTACACCTGCTTATGTAGTGTCTCATGTTCCATTTGCTGGATTCTTTCGATAGCGATATTGGCAATATCCAGATTTCCCTGATAATTGCTACATAGTCTTCTCAACCTTCACTAACTTTCAATCGAAATGTATTATCCATTTCCCTACTTTTGGAAAGTCCCAACACAATTATTAACATCATACTCTTCGCATGTAATGTCCCCTTTTTCGAATTAATGTTGAATGAGGACTTTTTGCCACTCTCTTCCCGTGACCAAGAAGAATAAGTGAACAAGGGAAGTAATTGAACTTCATTTCAATTTTTTTTATTATTTTTAATTTTTTATTTGGTGTTTCACTCCTTGAAGCAGGTTGGCTGGGTTATAAGACCCCAACAAGAGATTAGAAGATAAAGTGAAGCTTAAAGAGGTCGGTTCTCGCCCAAGGGGTCTTAGCGCCAACCACAGGATATAAAAGGAGGTCGTTTGGCCTCATTTGGACATCATCTTTGTCTCATATACATTTATACTTGGTTTTTTGGGTTGATTGCTCAACACCTTTCCACTTGAGGATGGAAACCCTCTTGTGTGGCACCCAAGGAGGACGAAACCCTTGTGGCTTAGTGGAGAACACAAACTCTCCATATTGGTGAATTGAAGATATCTATTGAAGACTCTCTTGTTGATTGGGATTTAGGACATCAAGAAGAAGACTTACAAGAGCTTTGACATATGTTTGGAGCCCCTCTCCTATTTTATAAGGCTGGAATCCATAATTTGGTTATTTTTGGAGGAGTTTCTCTATCGTTTTCAGCCCTATTTGTGGCTGCCCTGCTGCTGTCATAATTTTAATTACAACTAGGTATCATCTCTTGTTTTTATCCACTTCTTTGATGCAAATTGGATGGATAATTGTTGTCGTACTTGAAATAATTATTTAGAAGTATTTTCAACTGTTGTGCATGGTTATATGGTAAATTTAAGTCCCTATACAGTTCGCTGCTAGGGTTTCAAGGAATATTAAAGTTGTTATAAAAATCAGAATTTACTTCACTTGGGGTTTGTGTGGTTTCTTTGATTTACAGTTTCGGCCCTAGAAATGGACATTGCATCGCAAGCATCCAAACTGCAGCCCACCCCACTCTTTTGGTAAGATTGACTTTGATATTGACCATAAAAATAATCATCGTCCAGCCAGCACTAGGGAAGTCACCGTAGGCAGGCACTGTCACAGCATATGCCAGCAACATTAGTTTCAAAGCCAATAATGTGGCAGAATCATATGCTATCTTCCAAGGTCTCCATCTAACAATCCAACACAGCATGCAGACGGTAGATTTAAAAAGAGATTCATCTAATACAATTGCATTTCTCATCAATGTTTTTATTTTTGGTTGGTAAATGAATGGATACAGTTATCCCCTAGGTGCCAGAACTATTGGGAAGAAAACTTTGTGACTCAAATCTATGACCCAGCTTTAGTGAGTTCTTTTGCCCACCACTGAGCAATAGCCCTCAGGCCCATATCTCGTCAATGTTCATCCATTACCTGATCTGCACCACGAGGCCCAAGATACCAGTGAGGGGGACAACCCTGTAATTTGGCTTGCAAGATTACAAGTTACAGAATGCGTAAAGGAAAACTAATACAGTAATAAACAAAGACACTTTTGAATGCAGAAGTATTTGCAAATTAGTGCAACTTATATTCAATAAGAAAGAATAGGATAGAGTATAGTGGTGTACAATGTTCAACAAGGCTGAGAATGGGAACTCCCGTGATCAAGAAGGGGAAAACACTTCCTAACTGATTTCCCTAGACTGATGCATGATCGCAGATGTGCATGACAGATATTAGATACTCACAACATGCTAGCATTCATTACTATCTGGTCTACAGTTGTTTTGTCACCCTTTGGGTCAAATGGTTTGTATAATTATATCACTCCAAGACAGCGATCATGACAGACAACAGTTACAAAAGGGAACAGTTAAGAAAAGGATCATATTCTGCCCAAATGATAGTTGAGCTTCTTGGAAGTGTGGCAGTTGAACTTCTACCGCACAATACATTGACAAGTGTTCTAGTATGGTGCATTCATGGAGCGTTCCACCTGGTGTCCACACATCAATAGGAAGTTGAAATGTGGACGTTGAGTTACGGAGGTCCTGCACAAGCTGCAAGGCACTCCGAAACTCATGCACAGTGTGCTGCAAGGTTGTGTGCAGGGCACAAGTATAGCACAAAGTTGCACACAAAGTGCGGATTTTGGGATGTTCTGCAAGACATAATAAAGTTGTGCATGCACAGAGGTACTGCGAGTATGTGTACATGGCGTGAAATGCTGCAAATCTGAGAAGCACAGTCCCAAGGAAGAGTGTACATACCTGCACGATTGCTCGTGGATAACTATCAGACCTTCATTGGAAGCTATGTTGAATTTTACGTGATGTTAACCTACTATGAAAGATGTGATACCCACCGATTCACCAACATACCCAGATCCTTAGATAAAATTGCAAATATCAGTGTCACACCACAAGCACTGAAGATAAAGCTTTTATACCCATACACCAAGGAGATTCCAGCCATAGACCAAATTAAGCATCTACTTCAACAATCAACCATCATAAAATCGATTCTCATGCCAAATCTAGCAGTGAATAAATCGTCTCTATTTTTTTTGTCAAGCTATCTATACCACAATTTTTGTGGTCATGTTGTGTCCCAAGAAGCAAGCAAGCATGATGGATGGTCATATCGATGATCAGAATCCCAGGATCTGTCCCAAGAATCGGTATGTTACAGGGGTCACAAAAGCGTTCAATAGGAATGCATGAAACATTTTACAATTATTGAACTAAATAGAACAGAGTGCACAACGTAAAGAGAAGAGCATACAAAACTTAAGAATTGTATTTCATCGCTTATGAATAAACAAATTCCATAGAATATCTCTAACAAGAGATTGGAAGAGCTCATCATTTATTCATGGCTACAAAGTGAACTTAGGAGAGATAGTGAACTAAACCAAACTAGCTTTGAATTGTGATAATAAAGTAAATGAGTTACAATTACAAGCGAAATATTTGATTAATTTTGGATGGAATAAGAATTAGACTTTTATGAATGTTTTGGCATTACTGAGTTAAAAAGGTGTAGATATATTCTTGTCCAAACAAGTTATGTTGTGTAATGAACAGATGGTTAATTTGATTTTTGGTTAGTCTTTTGGCCGGTATGTGTGGTTCTTAGACAAGTTATCGAACTGACAAGTGCTTTGACTGACTATATCTTTGTGTTTCTTCCGGATTGCATTACTCTCTGTATTCTGGAAAATCTTGTAGATTGTAAAGTTACTATTAGCATTTAATCGCCAAGTTTCTACTATATCTTGTAAATTGTTCGTTGTGTATATTTTCTATATAGTTTTCTTGTGAAGTTCTTATTTCCTATGCTACATATTTTAGGACATTCTCCATTCACATGTGGGACAAACCAAGACATCAATCCCCTTGACAACCATAACTTTGCCAAACATGATGACGACCAAACATTGGTTGAGCATGATTACGTCGGTAGAGGATCGTGAGCATTGATTTGAGATAGATTCATGGGCAGAGAATTTGCAGCCACAAAGACCAGTCAAGAAATATGAAACCAATTGGATTAACACATAAGTTTCTTGTGGAAGAGTACAACTCAAGGATATATTAAACATAAAGCTCGTGAAACACAGGTTAATCCTGCCACTGTTTGGATTAACTTGGTGTGGAATAAGCATGTTGACAAATTGATAGCCGACTCATCCAAACCATTGGCCATCCACTATCTCTTGATGTATGATCTGAGGAAAAAAGAGCGCAAGATGTCCAATGTGATAGATTTTGACAAAGATACCAAAGAATCTACGATAGGAAGAACATTAGTGATCAAAAGTAAGGCGTCGATGTAGTCAAGGTTTATGGCTGAGCGTCCAAACAAGCAAAAACAAGTGAAGAGAAGACAATGATTCCAAGGAGTAAGGAAGTCTGACAGTGCATGGAGAAGGGGGAACATAGAGCCAAGAAAGATAGATTTCTAGAGGTAGCCAAGGAATAACCCCTTCTTGATGGAAGAAGTTCACACACATTTCAGTGCGAGAAGTTCACAAAAGTTGTTGAGACTATTGTTGAATCCCCTCAAAATGAGGGATGTCCTCATTTAGGAAGTGAATTTGAATTCTAAGACAAGGAAAGGAAATTTTATCTAGAAAATATCAAACAACTTGAAGAACGATTAATTATTTAAGAGGAAGTGGTGATTCGTATTAGATTTGAAGTTCCATATGTGGTGGCAAACAATCAAGGAGTATGACTCGAGTAGGTTGAATATGCAAACTACTAGGCCGCAAGGATTGCTCAATGCTCAATAGAAGGAGAGCATCAAGACATGTCCAGCAATGCTCATGAGAGGACTCTGGCATAGGAGCGTGTGAAATTGTTCTACCTATGAAGTAGGATCTTGTGTATGAAGGAGTGTTGACGACAATAGAAGCAAAAATAATTGAATCGCCACTACACAAGCTTCCATATTAAGCAAGATGACAAAAATAACAAACATATTGGCAACAAGAAGGAATAACATGTCTAATGTTGTTGAGTTTATGAAATCATTTAAATGGAGAACAACCAGATAGATGAAGCATTTAAGGTATGGGAATTTTTGGGTACCCTAAAAATCAAATAGTATGTTGAGCGTCCCAAAGGCCATTTTGAAACATGGAAAAAGATGAAGAAAAAATTTAAGAATTAATTCAAGTTGTTGTACGACAGCAATCAAATTGTCATTGAGATTTATAATACAAGCTAAGAATAGGGTGAATCAGTAAGCTCATTTAACAAATGCCTGAAGGAGTTACTTGGAAAGTTGGAGAAGAAACTAACAAATGGCTTGAAAAAGTAGTGATTTACTCAAGGGATTCTTCCAAAGAGGGAGATGAGAGAATTTATGCTCTCAACCTTTAGGTCAGGGAGGTTGAGGGCCTTTAGGCGTGAGCAATAACAAACTGCTTGACTCTTAGTATCATTCAAGAAGTGCCGATAAGCTCCCAACCCAAGAAACCAAATCTCTTGTTAAGGTTTTTTCCTCTACTTTGGTGCTTTCTCATACAAAACATAAACATTTGAAGTAGGTAACTTACATTCAACAATTTCATTAGTGATCAGGTATAAAAAGGGCATCACCAAATGCTAGATCTTCTTAGTCATTGTCCTCAAGTACTTCACAGCTGGTTACTCCATGTGTGGCCTTTGATGGGTGTGGGATTGCCATTTGGTCAAAATGTGGTCAATTAGATGCCCTTTCTTAACTAAAGTGTAAGCAATTGGTTGAAGCTTCTTGGTTGTTTATTTCCTTTCACCCACAAGATTATGATCATATTGAGGTTGTTAATTGCACTTTATTCCATGATTTTTGTATCTATTATCACGAGAACAACCAATCGGACAACTACTTGTATATCATTCAACATAGCTATAACTTGGCTACCCTTATCTCTATAGGGCACTCTCCATTCGTAGTTTGTTAGATTATGTACCTAGGCATATGATATTATGATGTATATGGGGCAATGGAGTGGCCAACTTTTGGCACACATATCCCATATTTAGATAGGATGGGCCCACGGGGTTGCTATTGAAATAAATTTATAGTCAATTAAAAGTGTGATGGATGGGTTAAGTGTTTACCTAACCCTAGTATTATTAAAAGAAAAGTTATATTTATTGAGGCTTGTACGATTGTAAAGGAGCACGAAAGTTATTGTATTTGGTTTGGTCTCGCATAGCAAAGGTATTTGGAGTGAGTCCTTAAGGAGTATTGTTTAATATAACCCTGCCTCAAGGATTTCCTCTATTTCGAAATATATTGAATATTAGTGTAAATCTATACCCCCCATACATCTCATGTTGTGTGATCTATTCTATTCAGCTATATTTCAGAACATTTTTCATTATCAGAATTTTGAATCTTCACAAGGAATTGAAGCAGCAATTTAGGAAAATGGGATGAGCTTTCCATCAATGGGGAAATATTTTGTCAATTATTTTGTAAAAAAAATGTCTCGACTTGTAGACCTTCATTCTCCTAGCATAAGTGCCTGATTGCAGCAATTTCAATGCAATCAGAAAGGAAATTTTGAGAGCCTTCCAAGAAGTGGTCACAATCAAAACTTAGAGAAGTAAAGAGAATTTTATGACCTTGGAAAATTGGCCATCTGAAACTACAGAAGATTATTTTTGATAGTCGCAACTTGGACCAAGAAGAGGAAAATATCTATATCTTGGAATCCAAGTAAACAAATCAAGTGCCCAATTTCGAAGTGCACAAAGAATTTTCAAATTTTGCTCGCGTGGAGCTATTTTGTTCAGATTTGTAGTAGGAAAGAATCATGTGTTTTTTTTTTGGCAGTGCAAAGAGAATTTTCAAATTTTGCTGACTTGAAGTTATTTTGTTCAGATTTGTAGTAGGAAAGAGTTTCCAAAGAAAGCATGTTTTCTTGAAATCCAAGATTTTAATTTGAAATGGGAATGAGAATATACTGAAATATTCTGTGAATGAATACTATATTGATGCTAGGGAGTGGTTACTAAATTATTAAAAAAAAAGTGTAAACAGTTGAAAAGCTTAATGAGTTTTGTACCCACCATTCATGTTGTGAGATCTATTGTATATTCGGATATATTTCGGGTTTATTGTCTTGTTATCAAATGTATGTATGCTACAAGTAGAAGAAACAAGATAAATATTCCTCTTTTGTGCATAATTTGGCCAAGCTTCATGCCAAAATTTAGGGTGTTCTTCGGGACAAATTCTAGGCAATCCGTGACCATCATCAAGGGCCTCATTCTTTCCAAGTTGTTGATCTTGCTTGGCGAGACTTATATAAACAAAGGTTTAACAATAAACATCACAAGCTGAAATTTGTTAGATATGAGCATTATACTATTATCCAAGCATTAGCATTTCATCCAATCCATTTAATTAACAAAACTTTATTAATTCCCCATACTTCGCTCCATTCTCGAATGCCCATTTACGACACCTTCTTGGTCATATTCCTCCTATAATCAGCTTATTTGGCTAATATCTCTCTTATTAGCTAAACATTCCTCCTTTCGACCATTCAGAACCTCCCTAGTTCTCTCTAGACCACTTCTATTGGCTTCGTAGGCTATCTATCAGTCACAATTGGTTATCCAGACCCCTCCCAACTCTCAATGAGTCTCTAATCACTTGCTAATCAAGTTTAACTAGCCTAATCCTAGCTTAACTAAGCCTAAAGCATGTTTATCCTAATCTAATCTAAAAGTGATTTTTGAGCTTTAGTCCCACATGCACCCAAATTCCAAATTCTCCCAAGTGGAAAACTATAAATACAAGGCTAAGCCTACCCATTCTAACTTTACACACAACTTCACTCACAAGTCCTTCTCTCTCACATTTGGAGATATTGGCATTAGACCTCATTTGCATTAGTCAAGCTAATAGGCATTTGATCTTGGCTATCCTCCATTGTTGAGAGCTCCTTCATCTTGCATCCATCCATTCCAAATATAGTTAGTAGGGGAAGATCTAAAGTTTGGCCATGTAGCCAACTTGGAGAGATCTCTTCACTATTTTTGGGAGTAAACAACACACAATTTGATTGCTTAGAATCTAACTAGGTTCACTTTCATTAAGCTTTCATGGAGTAGAGAGTAGTATATATGCTAGGGTTTGAATGTTAGTTTCAAATTTATATATGCATAGATAGTTTCTTGTTTAGCTCTAATCTCATGGTGCATGGATGAGTTAGCAAAGCTTTGAGGTTCTTTAGCCTCATTCCATAGCTTTTGCAACTTTCCATTGCACACATTTGGCATGCCCGATGGGACACTTTGTCCATCCTCCATTAATGGAGTCACTTTGAAGCTTTTTGTTTTAGTTTCTAATTTTTTTAGTTTCAATCTTTCTAGATTAGTTTCAAGCTTTCTAGATTAATTTTTCAAAGTTTTTTAGATTAGTTTAAAGTTTTTGATTTCACTAACCTTTCTTGTATTAATGTCTAAAATCAAGTTTCATAACTAGTTAAGCTACATTTGTCTTGTTTTTGTGCTCTTTGCAGGATCAAAGGAGGTGAAGTGCTGCCAAAATTGAAGCAAATCGATAAAAATTTGATATTTTTGAGATAATTTTTGAAAAATCCCGTGTTTTTTAGCCACCTACAGGAAAGGGAGCGCACATACCATTCTATGCGCACAGGTACAACTCTGACTGTCATTTTTTGACAGAGGTCAGTGGCGGCACCAAATCAGGGTGCAGGTACACAAACAGTGGTGCAGGTACACAAACAGTAGCGCAAGTACACAAACAATGGCGCAGACATCATTAGCAATCTTCTAGAAGCCATAACTTTTGCTCCCGAACTCGAAACAACTCCGTTTTTGTTGCGTTGGAAAGGTATTGAAGTGAACTACACAATGGAATCATAAAATTAGGATTTTGACTTACTAAAAATTTATGGTTTACATTATTAGGTAAATAGTCATTTTCTAACGTATCTTAAAGTTCAAAAAAGTGTTTTCTTGGCCATTCTAACACTTTGAAATATTTTTGTAGCACTAATCAGTTATTTGCAGGGTTATTTTGGTTTTATTTTTGACTAAATTAGTTAAGTGTTTCATTTCTTAGCTTGAGCAAGGTTTGTAAAGTGTGTATGCTCTCTCCTCGTGCCTTCAAAAGTGATCTTGGAGATCAAAAACACTTGCACAACTTTGTATCATATGTTAAAAACACTTGTTCTAAAAGATAAAGTAATTTTTATGTGATTTAGTAAGAATTTTCACACTGCATATGCTCTTCCTTCGTGCCTTTTGGTGATCTTAGGAATCAAAAGCAAGGTGTAAATTCCCTTTATTGATATCAATTTGCAATGGAAAATTACTAAACTCGTTGTCTACAGGACCTAACGCTTGTCAAAGAAAGGTGTCAAAGACAAAACACAAACCTGCTAATACACATGTTTCTTGCAGGTTGCCAAATGGTGTGCTACTTAAAACCACATTAAGTTAAGCAAGATAAAAAAACACACCATATTCAAAACATTGTATTGCAGGTTTCGGAAAAGGGTACGTCCCTCTCCGCTCAACTGGAACATAACCCCTTTGGCATAATGCCTTAAGCTACAACAATGGGGGTGGTTCCAGGAACCCCAAAGTAGTCCACGCAAGAGGGAACCTTGTGGACAAAACGGGAAGTGCTCCACACTACCTATCTTGACTAGTGATTCCTTTGTGAGATAGAGTTACAAGTTGTCCCTACGTGACCCTTTTAAGTACACGATGGATGCATTTACTGCCCACTATGCTTGAAGGGGGCACAGCCGAGATACTCCCAAGATAGTCGGGACTATTTGGGTAAATCACCCACTCGTGGATAATCTTTGTAACACCTAGGATGAGAGAACCACCTAGGAAAATATACTTTGGCCAGGAGCCCACTTTGACCATTCTAAAACAGTGTTGAGTTGTGAGCCATCTTTCATCACGAAATGTGTGACGTGTTACTTTCGCTTAGTTTTTACTTGCCTTAGGGCGAGGCGAAAATTTGCCGAAGTAAAGCCAACATTTTTTTCATCCCCATTTTTGATCTTCTTCCTTCACATTCTTTTGACACTTTGTTGATCAAAAGAAGGGTGACTACCTTTGTGTTACCAATCGATTGCTTCTGCCACTTTTTTGTCCGTTTACGCCCATCCATGTTTGCGGCTGGGTAAGTTAAACATCTAAAGTGTGCGGAGGCGTATTTATATCATTGGTAGCCTTTGTGATCTTGATACCCATGTCAGGATCGTCATCATAGTTAGGATTGATTCATCATTTTATCTCCCTTTGACATGTTACCTCGTTTGCATTGTCTCGACATAATTAAGATACTTATGTCATGTTTCTCGTAAACATGATCTAAGTTTCCGCATTGTGGCGTTACACTGCCCACGTTTTAACACATCCTTAGTATACTTTGACTTAGTTTGATTTCAAACATTGTCCTAAATCTTGAAAGGTGTCGCTTACTTTGTTTGCGTCATTTCGATACCACTTTGACACTAATATCTCACTTCTCCGCGAAGCTTGATAGACGTGTCCAATTGGTGTGGTTACCTGGCTTACATTTGTAAACCCCACCCTTTAACATTTAGGTCTTGTTGGTTGTTGAACTTGTCATGGTATCCTTTGATTGGGAGTCGCATCTACCCTTTGTTAATATTTACGCCTTGTTCATTTCGAGCTTGACGTAAATATTGACATTGTGTTGATCACCTTTGCATCGAACTTTGCACACGCATTTTCATATGGTGTATTTCCTTGTTGATTGGCTTTGTGTTTCACACTTGCATGATTGTTCCTTATGATTATTCATTCAGAAAACTTATTTTCTAGGACAATCCCTTTTTATCTCATCGATATTGCATCATCACGATGTCTATTTTCCTTAGACCTTCTTCAGAAAATCATGCACGCATATCAATACTTACGAAATGTCTAGTTGGTTTTCCTTATGCTACCAAAATTAACATGTTACTTCCTTCCCTTTGAAGGAGTTCCATTACACTATTTAGGTCTAGGTATTTGTATCAAACGATGCCAACAATGACTGATTATCGCAAGGTTTCTTATACATACGACAATAACGAATCAAATTTTCGATGTACAAATCAAAAGACACCCATCATGACCAAACCTCGTTTGGTTCTTCGTGCTAAAGAGCCCATACGGGTAACTCGTTCCCCACCTTCATCTCATAGTCGGTGGTATGATTTGGACACTTCTGATCCAAATTATTATTCGAGTTCCCCCCACTCTTCTTCTGATTCTAATCCAAACATTTCCTCTTCTTCTGAGGATTCCAATCCAAACATTTCTTCTGATTCCAATCCAAACATTTCTTCTGATGATTCAGATCCAAACTACTATTCGGATTCATCTAATTCGAATCCTAAGTCATCTAATGTGACTCCTATGTCATGGTCCTCCCTATCTTTGCAGGAACCTCTTCATCATACATTTAATATGACTCCTACGTCGCGGTCCTCCCTTTCTTCGCAGGACCCCTTTTATCAGTCACCTCAATGACGTCTTCTTCCTTTGAAGATACGTGTGACTCCAAATCCCTCCAATCAAACATCTAATACAATTCTTGAATCGTGGTCCTCTCTTTCTTTGCAGGACCCTTGTTATTATTCATCTGATGCGATTCTTGAATCACGGTCCTCCCCTTCTTCGCAGGACCTTCTTCATCAATCACCCCCAATAAGTCTTCCTTCTTTGAAGATTCGTGTGACTCAAAGTCCTTCGAGTCAAACGTCTGAATCAACCCATGCGTCACAATCTACAGACTTTGGACTTAATCCTACTAGTTTACAGATGATATACCATCATATAGGTAGGTCCACACCACCTTCTTCTACTCCTGAGACATCTAGCTACACATATTCTTCGTCCCCCACATCATCTTCTTCTATCAATAATCATCAAACATCTTCTAAGTCTTCCACACCAAGTGAACCTCTTTCTTCCAATCAACCCCTGGTGATCGATCAACAACTCATACCGATTGACCTCTTTCAGAATGAAGAAACAATCAGGGCATTTATAGGGGCACATGAAGATATTCCTTTAGAAGATTACGAGAAAGGATTCTCTTTAGACTTCGATGCACCTGCATATTCTGAGAAAAATGTTGATTCCTTTTATCAAGAAATTGAGGAAGAGCCTCAAATCATGCAACTTGATCCTCCTCTTATCCTTCCATCTTCACATTCTTCATTAAGTGAGGAAACTCCTAGGTCTTACATTGATCCATGGCCTATCTTTTCATCACCCAATAACTCTTTGTCTATCATAATTCCTCAATCACAATCTCTTATGGGGTCAATGCCAAGTATCCCTTCATCTTCATCTAGGTGTGGGTCACCTTCTAGTAGCCCTCCCTCTGCTATTTGTGGGACATTTTCAAGTATCCCACTATCTTCTATTCTTGGGGCACGTCCAACTAGCCCCTTGTCTTCTATGTATGGATCACCCCCGGGTAGTCCATCATCTTCTATTCTTGGGCCACATCCTAGTAGCCCTTTATCTTCTATCTATGGGTCACATCCTAGTAGCCCTTATTCTTCTATTCTTGGGCCACATCCTAGTAGCCCTTCATCTTCTATCCATGGCTCACCTCCCAGTAGCCCATCTTCTTCAATTCTTGGACCATATCCTTTTCATCCATCACATATTCCTTCTACCAATGGTTGGGGCAAGCCCATGGTCATTTCTCACATCAATTCTAAATCATCCACACGTTCACTTTCTTCTCCTTCTCGAGATCAGAACAAGTCACGTGTTAGCTTATAAGAAACCCAAACAGGTTCTTTATCAAGCTCAAGATCAAAACTGTCAAAGAGCTCTAAATCTACCAACAACTTCAATGATCTCAAATTCTAAATCAAGCGTGATTCAAGAATCGCACATCAACGTAACCATCAAGTATGGTGCAAAGTGCATAAACCTCTAGATAGGGAACTCAAATCTCCCACATACAAAATCCATGTTTCAAAAAAATCATAGTCATTTGTTGAGTGTGAACTCACCATGATCATCGAGATCGGGGATCATATGACTCTTGATAAACAAACACGCCTAGTCTCCTTTATCAAGGAAGTCACAAACATTGTTGTTGGATCTTACCACACAGAGTGACTTTGTTAGTCCCAACCTCTTAAAACTGTCAAAAATCTAAAAATAAAAAACAATTCAAAAATACAAAAAACATTGAGAAAACACAACAAAAATCAAAGGTACAAAGATCAAACATTGCAATCAGGTATTGTGTACACATGGATGTTTCTTTCTTCCCTTCCTTGCTATTCTTCTGCAAGTCTTTCTACCATTTTCATCCCTTCGGTGATATTTTGGTTAGCTTATTCACACGCATTTTGTGACATTTATCTCTATGGTATCCATTTGACCCTGGTCTTTTATCACCTTGGTAAATTAAAGAACGACTGACCTCTTAGAGATCCTATCACATTCAACATCTAATAAACTTGTTGTGAAGAACTTTTGGACATATTTGTTGACACTAGCCAATGTCATCATCATAATCACTTCCACCTCCTTCCATCAAGCCATCTATGGTTCTTAACCCCTTGTCAAACAAGAGAGCTGAAATAAGTTTTCAGAAAGAAAAAGAATCAAAATCAATCAAAAATCAAAAGCTAAAAGCTACAAAGAAAAAGCAAATTGATATATTACTCTCTCTTGGGGTATTTCCAATAATCTCTATCGGGGCTATGGACGCCTGACTGGCAGTAGAGCAATGTTGTGATTAGAATCAAATACATCTCCATCAGGGCTATGGACGTCTGGCTGGCAGCGGAGCAATGTACGGCTATCCTTTCACCATCCATTCACAAAATCACCTTTCACAATCAATCATCCCTACACATTGGCTAGGGTGTATTCACTTGTTGTCTATTAAATCTTCCCTTCAAGAGGTAATAAATTCCACATGCACACACTGGATCTCTATGAGTAAACAGGATTAGTATGTTACCAAGTGTCTTTTTTGGACCTTGTTCAGACTCTTACTCTAGTCCATATCTTGTCTCACGATTTGTGCCTTTGGCTAATCACTTCTTCATCGCGAGGCTTCTAAGCTACATTCATATCATTCACATCGTTCTTCTACTTCGTTCAGAACATCCATGTGTATAAGATTACTTTTTTGCCATGTTTTCAGACACCTTTGTCCCCTTTCACAAAAACAATCTTCTCCTTCCTTTCTATCATGTGCTTTTAGGCCAACTTACGCTGGGGGCATCCTTGCTTCTTCCCAGCACTTCATTGGTTTACGTTCACCATCATGTTGAACCTATCCATAATGGCCTTGGGTCCCGCTTCTACCTGTGAAGAGTTTTCCTTTGAATACTCCCACCTAATCGCTGGGGCATTTTTGCATCTTCACCTTTCTCGCACGCACGTGGCCTTATGCCCTTGTACATCCCATCTATCACTAGGGGCATCCACGCTTCCTCGTCTTCCTGTACATAGTTTCAAAAAAACTTTCAAAAAAAATCAAAAACATTCAAATCTGTTGGAAAAAATAAAAAACATTCAAATAAAAAACATTCAAATATGTTAGAAAAATCACAAAAACATTCAAATATGTTAGAAAAATCAAAACATTCAAATATGTTTAAGAAAACTTCTAAAAATTGAAAATCATCCTACAAAATGTCACTCTTTGGTTCTCACCTGTTCATGTGTGTGACTTGCAGATCATCTTGATCTACCTCCATCAACAAAAGTTAGGCTGCTTACTTCGTCTGTACTCTGGGGCACAACGAGTTGCCTGGTACTGTTTCGTAGTGCACATTGCTTTTTCATCAGACCGAAGTGTCCTCCGTTTTCCCTTTGCATGTATCCTTGCTTGGGGCACCATCATTAACCCTTGTTGTTAATTCAATAGGTTGGAATTGAAGCTTGATAACAAAAACATTACATTATGTTTCTCTATTAGGTTAGCTTGTTTACTTTCTCGTATTGCATTGCATTTTGTATGTTGCATGGAGTTAGGCATCTTTTACTTTCTCATATTGCATTGCATTTTGTATGTTGCATGGAGTTGGTGTTTTTAGCAATGGACATTTGTTCGTATATGGATTTTCATGTCATACTACACTTTTGTTCATTCTTTTTAATAAGGACCGATGATGAAGATCTCTAGCAATATGATGAAAAATAAAGTTGTTTAAAAGGCACTGGATGGATGTTAGCTCATTCCCCCTTCCTCATACTCCTTTTCTTCTATATCCCCTTTCTTTTCTTCTTCTTCACATTATCATTTCTTCTATTATATTTCTGTCATCTTTTCGATCATCAATCGAGTTCTTCTATCACCCCATCACCAATCGAGGGGGCATCCTTCATTATTCTCATTTTTCTTCTATCCCTTCAAGATTTTCTACTTGTTTATGCTTGTCTACTTTCTTTGAAGTGACGTCACTTACGTCACCCCAAAGAGGGGCAAATGTAGACACCTAAAATATTCTTACACTTAGCATTTCATCCAATTCAATCAATTAACGACACTTCGTTAAATCCCCATACTTCGCTCCATTCTCGGATGCCCATTCACGACACTCTTTCGGTCGTATTCCTCCTATAATCAGCTTATTTGGCTAATATCTCTCTTATTAGCTAAACATTCCTCCTTTCGACCATTCAGAACCTCCCTAGTTCTCTCTAGACCACTTCTATTGGCTTCGTAGGCTATCTATCAGTCACAATTGGTTATCCAAACCCCTCCCAACTCTCAATGAGTCTCTAATCACTTGCTAATCAAGTTTAACTAGCCTAATCCTAGCTTAACTAAGCCTAAAGCATGTTTATCCTAATCTAATCTAAAAGTGTTTTTTGAGCTTTAGTCCCACATGCACCCAAATTCCAAATTCTCCCAAGTGGAAAACTATAAATACAAGGCTAAGCCTACCCATTCAAACTACAACTTCACTCACAAGTCCTTCTCTCTCACATTTGGAGATATTGGCATTAGACCTCATTTGCATTAGTCAAGCTAATAGGCATTTGATCTTGGCTATCCTCCATTGTTGAGAGCTCCTTCATCTTGCATCCATCCATTCCAAATATAGTTAGTAGGGGAAGATCTAAAGTTTGGCCATGTAGCCAACTTGGAGAGATCTCTTCACTATTTTTGGGAGTAAACAACACACAATTTGATTGCTTAGAATCTAACTAGGTTCACTTTCATTAAGCTTTCATGGAGTAGAGAGTAGTATATATGTTAGGGTTTGAATGTTAGTTTCAAATTTATATATGCATAGATAGTTTCTTGTTTAGCTCTAATCTCATGGTGCATGGATGAGTTAGCGAAGCTTTGAGGTTCTTTAGCCTCATTCCATAGCTTTTGCAACTTTCCATTGCACACAGGAGGAAAAGATGAAAATCATTTGTGTTTCAAATATTTCTATCTTCACAATTCATTTTTTGCTTTTTGTTTCTTGCATTTTTCTTTTTAGTATGTGTTAAACCTTATTTAGCTAGCAAACACCCTCATCCATGCACATCTATTAATTCATCTGAATTAAAATTTAAGAGTAACTTGTAAAGAAGTCAGTTTTGGTGATTATCTACTTTATTTCTCTTGGTCGTTCATGTATTTTTTCTTCTTAGTATCTTCTACAGGCTCTGAAAGGGACTTATGTCACATGCAAAGCACCTACAAGAATTCAAAGAGTTGGTTTGCATCCATTTGAAAAATTGACCAAAGGGCAGCTGAAAGTCTTTTTGAATGAAGGTCAGTATATGTCCCCAAGTCTGTGCGTAATGACCAGGCGAGAGGGTGCACGTAGATTTGTAAGCAACCACTTGTCGTTGAACTCCAAGAAGTGTGTGTTAGAAAGATGTTGATAGGACATATTATGAGTTGGAAAGATCTAGCCCTTTACCCCAACAAAGATGGAATAATTCCAAAGCTTAGGTTCAATTTTTTTTAAACTGCATGGAATAAATATAGATGCGTCATCATGAACCTTTTCAAAAGCAATTTTGCATGCGCGGTCTGGATATTGTTGGCATACCTAAGATTATAATTGTTGCTAGGGCTACTGAATACTTGGTACCTCTCATACAGGGTTGTTTTTGCCGTAGAGAAAGCACTCTTCATTAAAATAGTAAGCAACATGCACCCTGAATGAGATGGCTGTCCTTCAATCAAAAACAAACGAATTGGGGAAATAGCTGCCAATTGAGGGTCACAATAAATCGAGCTTCCCTACACCAATTTGATAAAAATGGATCCATGCACCTTACACATTGAGATCAGAAAGAACTAAGCGCATTGCTCTGGAAGTATGTTAACACTAAGATAAAAATAAGAAAAATTAACATTAATACCTGAACTTGGCTGCGAACAGGGAACTTGTGGATGTCTCTGTAGTAATCAGCAATAAAATCTACCATTTTGTGGGCGTTTTCTCTGAATTCTTCCACGTCAAATGCCCTCCTCAGGCTCCCAGCCTCGCTCCCTTCTGCAAAGTTCCTTCCCCTTCAAAAAAAATATCCTAAATTAATTGTTATTCCAGTCAATTGCATTCGTTTACCAGTTGTTTAATTTCAAGCGGACTTACATTGTCTTATTGATACTGGGCGAGAATGAATTCAGTCGTTGCGCTGATAACTAGGTATTGAGCCAATGCTACATATATTTCAAACCTGGATGTGCCAGAAAGAATGGGAGATAAATCCAATGTGGAATAACGATGGACTGTGTGTCTCTTCTCATTTGTTGGCCTCTTGTTGTCCACTTCTTCTCTTCCCTCCGTGCGGCTGTTCACTCATTTTGGTTTTTTTGAGTTCAAATATTGGAACTGCACATTATATTAATATAATATAATAGAGTTACAAGAGTAGGGGTGACATGAGAGCTCGCGGTCCCACAAAAAAATCACGAAGGTACTACGAAACGCTCAAAAGGAAAACAAAAACAAACGTAGGGAAAAAAAAGTTGTTGGTTTGATGTTTTTTTTGAGTTTTAATGTTATTGATAATCAAAAAGATGAGCATATTTATTGGTACATCCATTTTATATATTGAGACATTTAATCGCAAAGCCATGTTCATTTTGTGTACATGTTCACTAATTGGTGTCTCTCCTCTAAATATGTGAAATTAGCAAAGTGAATGGTTTGGCAAGAAGAGTTAACTATGGCCTATAATACATGGATTAAAGAGGCATTAGTTGTTATGATCGTGGAGGAGTGTTCAAATATTAGTGAGGAAATAAAAATGTATCCATTTGGCCTAACAACTTGGCTTTCTGTAGCAATCATGAAGCAGGGTGTGGGGGATTAATTTCGTTTTTTATTCTTCAACGGCGGCCCTTATTAATTGACCATGGAATCGACCCCACCAACCGTGTCATATGGTTCCTCTTTAATATTGATGGCTGTCCTTTTGGGCTCATAAATATTTACACCTCGAATAATGTGGCCAAAAGGGCCAATCTGTGGCGATGGATAGCCAACTCCATTCTCGATGCCTACTGGGTAATTAGTGGAGATTTTAATATGTTGAATCCCCTAATGATAAATGTGGTCACTTGCCTATGAGGTGGACACCTGGTGAAAGGGAAGTGTGGTGCTTCATGCGAAATAAATTCATATTTTTTGATCCTAACGCATCTCACTTTCCCACCTCTGCACCTTGGTACACGTGGACCAATCTTCGTGGAGGGACTGATCGCATCCTTAAATGGCTTGACAGGGCCAAGATGTCAGCTCAAAACTTTTTTGAGTTTGACGACATTTATTCTATGTCAATGGAGGTCATGCCTAATTTTGCCTTTCGGACCACTCTCCTATATGATTACATATTTGTTGGCATGATGCGCGCCCATTTTGTCATAAAGGCCAATTCTTTCTTAATACTGCCTTGATGCAACATGGCCCCACTCTCAATCATATTAATCGGGTTTGGAATTCAGCTCCATGACCCAGTCACTGTCAACGGTTTCATCCACCTATGCAAACCAGCTGGATACAATGGTGGGAAGATGCGTTGACTTGGACTACCATATTTCTTAGAATCTACAGTCGACAACTAGAAAAAATTTGGTGCCGCTCACACACCGCTAACACCTCAGCTCTCAATTGGGCAACGGTGGCACTTCAAGGTGATCCCTTATCTGACGCTCTGCAACTGCAAGTTGCAACGCTCCGGCATCAAATCCAAATTGTGGATAGCTATAATGTCAGAGGTGCTCAGATTTGGGCTCGAATGCATTGGCTTAAGATTAGAGATTGGGTTTTGAAAGAATTATTTCTCTCTCTCTAAGCCTGAAATCCTTCTCAACAGATCTGAGCTATCGTGGACAACGACGCTCAAATTACTGACCCACAACTTATGTTGCAAGCCTTTGTGCACCATTACAAGCTCGTCTTTCAAGCTCAGCCACCCTCCACAGCTTGCCAAGCCACTCTTGACCAATGTTTGGGTGTTATGCCACACAAGCTTTCAAAGGCTCAAAAGGTGATCTGTGAAAGAATGCTTACCATTGAAGACCTCCATGAAGCCACTCTGCAAATGGTTAATGATAAAGCATCGGGTTGTGATGGATTCCCTTGTGAATCCTATAAAGCTCTTTGGGATTCTATCGAGAAAGACCTTTTTTCAGGTCTATCTTGAAGGATTTCAAAACCAATCCCTAGAGTCATGCATTAATAAGGGAAACATTAAATTTATCCCTAAGCAAGGAGATCCTGAGAAAATCACTTGTTGGCGGCCAATTACGTTATTGAATGTCTCCTACAAAATAATTGCCAAAGTGTTAGCTCTACTATTACGCAATCTTCTACCTGTTATTATTCAGCTAGAGTAAACATGCTTCATACAGGGGTGTTTCATCCTGGATAACATCATCATAGTGTAAGAAGGCATGGAATGGGATCGCAAATCTCATCAGGCCACCATGTTTATCAAGATTGACTTTGAGAAGGCCTATGATCATATTGAATGGCCATTCATTCTCGTCATGCTTCAGGCCCTTGGCTTTGGACCCATTTTTATTCAATCCGTCAATATGCTTTTTGCAGATGCTTCTGCTCAAATTTCTATCAATGCCGTCAGCTCTAAGCCCTTTGGGCTTTCCCGGTCTATCAGACAAGGTTGTCCTCTTGCCTCTGCACTGTATGTGCTAGCGGCGAAAGGATTTGGTTATCTCTTAGCTCATGCCGAAGCGTGGGGTCTTGTGCATGGAATCTCACTGCCTGATGAGCCTAATTCTCAACTTCTCAATGGGCATTTTGTAGATGATTCCTTCCTTACGCTTATCGACAATGAGACCAACATTTGTAATGTTATGCAATGTTTGGATACTTTCTACCTAGCTTCTGACTCATCCATTCAATGGTGAAAACCCCAAAGTTACCGGCAATATTTCCTTCATGCGCCGAACTAGTTTGCCACATTTGATTGGAAAATTCAGCAGCATGGTGAGATTTTCAAATTTTTAGGTATTCCTTTTGCTTTTCAAGCCTCCCTGGCTGAACTATGGCATTATGTCATTCAACGAGTGGCAAAAAAACTAGAATATTAGATTATTATGCCTTTATCTATGGTTGGCAAATTCCAAATCTACTGTAAAGTTCTTGTTGTAACCCATGTTTACTACTCGTCTTGTTGGGTTCCTTCTAAATCCTCCATTTAGAAGCTTGAAAAACTACTTAAAGCCTTCCTATGGGCTAATACTTCTACTGGAAAAGGTTTTCATCGGGTAGCCTAGGAAATATGTTGTCTGCCTCGCAATTTTGGAGGCCTCGGGCTTATTCACATTCAACGCTAAGGGCAAGCTCTCTATGCTAAGTGGATTGTCAGAAGCATTACTGGCTAAGAAGTTTGGAAAATTCTCATATGACATGGCATTGTGGAAGGCTCTCCTTATGGCCGTCCTATGTGGAAAGGCTTAAGGTTTGTCAATTTGCTCATCACTCTTGTCCCTGTCAAAATTGTTGGCACCTTTGTGCTTAAAAGTATCTGGAAAGCATGGGAATGTGTCAAACTCTGGCTTTTTATGGAAAAGGGATGGCTTTCGTAATGGGCTTTCTCTCAACCAGTAATCTCTCTGGTGGTCAACGATTTTTCAATCCCAAGATCAATACTTAGCAGAGGTCCTAGGAATCTCCGCATTTAAATTCTTCATGCGTGGAATCCACACCATCGAGGACTTCTTTTGCAATAACACTCAATATTGGTTATCTTGGCCGGATTTTAAAGCTTTGTTTCATCTTTCCAACCAAGATCAGGATACCTTCAATACTGTGATCAATTCGGCTCCTGATCACATGCTACATAAGATTGTTGTGCATTCCTCTCACCCATGGTGGACAGACTAGAAGTGGTATGTTGATACTCCTTTCTATAACTACAAAGCCAACAAAGGCTATTGATGGCTCTCGCCCCATTTTCCAATTGTGGACAAACTTAATACTCATTGGGGAATTCACGCCACTCTGTCTACTTGGTGTAGACTATTTGAGACTGATTGGACTATATGTGTGGAGCCCAAAATTGCTCATTTTATTTGGTGTATTCTACACCAAAGCCTTCCTATCAGGGCTCGTCTTGTTCAAATTGGGATTCTAACTCCCAACTGCCCCTTCTGTGGGCATCTGGAAACGCTTTTGCATGTTTTCTGGTCCTGTCCCAAAGCTCAAATTTCCTAGAATTGGATCCATTCTTTTTTTCCCTTGTGGCCCCACTATTTCACTTGGCAACATATCCTCTTAGGAGATAATCCCAAACTTTTGCCTATGTTCACCTAGATTTGGCATGTTTTCAGAGGGGAGATTCTATTTTGGATATGGAAAGAAAGAAATGCTTTTTTATTTGTTAATTCTGCAGTTGATCAATCTTTCTCGATTTATAATAAATCTATGGTGATCTCCAATGTACTTTTACAGATTCAAATTCAAGCAAACAAGGTGGCGATGGAGGTGGACCACCTCCAGACCCTGTTGTGCCACTGGGGGGAAGCCCCATGTAATGTTTCCCGAGTGCCTCCATCTCCCACTAGGCACTCCTCACCTTCATCCCATGGTGGCCGACGCAACCAATCTTAGCATCGTGCTTTCAGTCCCACCCGCCACTCTCCACGGCCGTTACATTGGCATAGTCATTCACATGTTCGCTGCTGCGGACATGGATCCTCACTGCATTCATCGGCTCACTAGCTAGGCTGGGGCTTGCTACCTCGACAGCATGGGTGGGGTTCTCCGCCGCATTCGTCGGCTCAACAGCAGGGTTGAGGCTCTCCTTCTGTTGTTGCTTCACACCAGGCCGCTTAGCACCCACCGCCACCCCCGCCATCTTAGATAACAAATTCCCTTGCCTCAACCTCGCCATTCCTATGCACAAGGAAGCATACGCAGAGGAAGAATTTGTTATTGGTTGGGAGATTCCGGACACTGGCAAAGACCTGCCTGGTTTCAGGGTGGCCGAATGATCAAGATTCGCCTACCTCGGGCATGTTTGTTGCTACTGCATGATAATGCTTTTTTTGTGTTTTTGGGCGATGCCTTTTGTTTTGTTGTACTCTCCTCGGCTTGGCTTAGTTTGACTTTTGTTGTTCTAGGCTCAGCCTAGCTTGTTCATAGTTTTGGGGCATGCTCTCATACCGCCTGCTTTTTTGTTGAAAGCTATCTTGTATCTTATTGCATTAATATAATATAAGATCCCTTTTCATCAAAAGTGGACAAAATAATTTAAGCAAAAGAAAGAATTTTTTGTTAAAAAATAAATAATTACGCCAAAGACATTCTTACTGGAGTCGACCCGACTAGTGTCAGACATTTTAGGGCCCAGATTTTCCACGTACATGCGTTGAATAAAACCATCTGGCCGTTCATTTAAAATGTTTGATCGTTGTATGGTAGGGTTCCATGAAATTTGCGATGGCAGTACACAAAACAAACCAAGACAATTGAACACGCTTCAGATATAGATATAGATCCTTTTTGTTGTCCATAATATTACCATTTACTTATATTAAGGCTTGCAGGTTATTTGAACCTCCACACAACATATGCCGCCAAGATTTTTAACACGCAACATCTCCTGCGGCCTATCAACTCATTGGGGAGCCCTCTGGAAAGTTGTTTGTGAGATAGGTAGAGAGAAATAAGCTTTGAAAGCTTTCCCACCGACTTGGGAATGGAGTAGGATAGTTATTGTTGTTCAAATAAAGTTTTGTTAAACTGGAGAGCTTTCCAATCGAGGCCGGAATGGGATGGGAGATTCTATTTCTGGTGATGGAAACCCACTACACATTGATCAAATTGCTGAAGGAAGACGGGAGGGTGCCACTGAGTTGGTTTTCCTAAAGGAGTAGGAATCCCAGATATGACAACTTGCCTATAGACAGGGGTATGTTGTCGGTGAGCCTATTGGCATTCATGTACATGATGGACAGGCTCGACAACTCCCTGATCAAATATGGAATGCTCCCAATGAGTGCATTCTCTGACACGTCGAGAGGCCGTAAAGACTTAGGTGTTTCTCCAATTATGGTATAGTTTTGCACAAAAGTTGTGGCTTCCATTCCCTTCCTTTGTTCCATAAAAGCTAAAAATTTCTTTTCTTTTCTTCAAAGTCCTTTTCCAAGTGCTTTTCTAATTTTTTTCTTTCAAAAAATCTTGGGCATGCGGTTTTTTGAAATGTTCCTCAAACCCTTTGTGCAAACATCTTTTGACTTTACATATATTTTGTTTCTATTGTTGTTAATAAAAGGTGGGGTATGTTTATGATTGTATGTAGCAACATAATGGTAGGAAGTTTGTGGCAATTGTTCTTGGCCACGATACTCATTAATATTATAACTAGCAATTGCAAATGAGTTGTAAGTTACGCCAGAGAGGGATTGAATTTTTTGTGTACAATATGGTTTGGATGTAAACTAAAGGTGACTTTTATTTGTATTGCATTACAAGTGGATTTTGTATATATATGTATATGTGGAACACTTTACTTATATATGTAGGTTGGAACCAAGATTTGGGCACATTATTGTGGGTATGATGTAGGTAGGAGGGTGCACATACGTTGTACGTCAAGTGATAGTTGTGTGTTACATAGTCTTTGCTCCTCTTCCTGGCGTGCTTTTACATTCTTTGTATATCTCATTCTTGCGTAGCATTCAAACGTAAAAGCTGGTAAGATTTGCAGATCTTTGATGGCGCGAACTTTTGACATTGCCGTGAATGTTAGTCCTTGATGGTCAACATTTCCGATGTCTATTGTGGCCTTGTCAAGAGTTAGGCCTTGGGATTTGTGGATGGTGAGGCCCCGCGACATTTTTAGTGGAATTTGGCGATGATTGCCACGTGTGACAAGAGGTAGGGGGCAAGTGGGTTGGGTTGAGCATGTCCCATGGGGGCCCTTGGTAGTGTCTGAAGTTGACAACAACAAAGGATGGCAAGTCTGGTGGGGGTGATTCTGGATTGTACACCACATCGATCACTTGTCCGAGTGCACCATTAACCAAACTTGAGCTAACCCATAAGTTTGATGTCAACATGACCTCTTGTTCGATGCATAGGAACACTATTGGCTCCAGTTGAGTGTCGTTGATGTCTGAGTCAAAGTTATGTTTGCTTTGTTCTGCGATGCTCCTTGCAATTGATACGTGTAAGGATTTTAGCATTTGTTTATTGTGCTTTCCTGCGAGGTCCTTTATTGCAAATAGGTGCTTCTCGGTTGTGAAGATGGATTTCTCTAAGGTAGACATGCACGACTTTGTACGTGACATGAGAAGAGACCAATCCTTAATGGATTCTTCTGCATTTCTAATGTTGGTCAACATTTCTCTGAATTCAAGTTGTGTCAGGGCTCAATCCTTGTTGCCTGAAGTTTAAATCCAAGGTGATCATTGTATCAAAAGCATGCCAAAGGGAGCTTCCTATTTTGTTGCCTGCATATAATTACACATCGTTGACCAGAAAGAGCTGGCCTAAGTCACCCACCAAAATCATTGAACAGTTGTCCGAATGCACGGTTATTTTGTTGGGGGAACGCCTCACGAAGTCCGTTGTTGATGTTGTTTAACATTGTAGAACTTATAAAGATCATTTCATCTATGAGTATGTACTGTATGACACTCATACGCTCTTGGAAGATTGTTAGGGCTTGGCCTTCAAGAGGTTTCATGTCGGAAATGGATATTCGAAGGGTAGAATGTATAGTAGATGATTTTATGTTGAATGCAACAATACCTGTTGGGGCTAATACAAGAATGGAAGATTTAATTTTTCCTATGATATTTTGAAGCCCATTTCTGATGCATTGTATGAGGTATGATTTTCTTGTACCAATGGTTCTTTAAATGATCATCTTTAATGGTGGGTGTTTCCCTTATTGAGTTGCATGGGAAAGTACAATTGAGTATGCAAGGTGTTGTTTTGATGATAGTGGGAGAGCATATGATTGGGTAGGTGGAGAAACAAGTGGTAGTGCATTTTCATTACATGTAAGGTCTATGAATTTAGGTTCACTTTTTTGTAAGGAAGTAGGAATGAAATGCAACATCCAATTGTGGTTAATGTCAAAGTCACAAAGACCTATCATGTCTACATCATCAATTGTTGTATTGAGTTTTGGGTGCATCCGTGCTATATGCTCCCATTCAAATAGTTCTTCATGTAGTGGATTGGATCCCTGCGAGTTATTGTCATCATTGCTTGTTCCAGCTGCAGTTTCTTCTAGAGTAGTGGCTCTATGTACGTGTAAAGGGACATAGGAGTTTTTCATTTTCCCCCATTGGTTAGTTATTTCATATGTAGTGATGTCGATGTCTGTTTGGATATGTCGAAAGGGTTTACAAAGAAGAAGCTCTGACCAGCAAAAAACCTCATAGTGTATCGCATCTGGGGCAGGGACATCACAGTACCAGGGGAATACACAGACAACTGCCTGGGTTATTCTTTGTAGCCACTGAGTAAATTTCCTTTAAGTTGTTGTAGTACCAGGAGCAGGCAACCTCAAAGAAGAAGGTGTTCTCCAATTACAAAGGGTGTTTTATGTATGCATCTATGAATGAAGGGAATTGTATTGTGTTACCTACATCTTTGAGGACATGTTTGAATACTTGTTTACCGACGGATAGGGTAATGAATGCACAACTACAACTAGAGGGGGGAGTTTTAGTAACATGTGACATGTCTCCTGTGCACCAATGACCCGATCAACAATAGTTTCTTAAAGGAATTTACTGTAGGCGGCCTTTGCAGGGTTGTCGACATTGAATTCATTAGAAATTTGTGTCAACATGTGATGGTAGCTTTCTAATTTCTTTTCTACCTTGGCTGCATATTTTACAATGTATTGTAATACTGCATGCCATGACACAACAAGGTGACATTCAACATTGGTTCGCCACAGTGCCAACATGTTTGAGTTGTGTATGTTGACCCGTGCATCGTTACGTGTAGGGGTGTATTTGTCTTTACCTGTTTCATCTAAGCCCAAACTCGAACAATCTTACAAGTAAATATACCTTGCATAATATTCCTCGAGTTACCTAGATCTACCATTTATTAGTTATGGATGTTTTTCAACATCGGATAAAGCTCAATCATATTAGTTGGGTGGGCCCTGACCATGATGTACAGATCAACAACCACATGTGATCCCATTTTAATTGTTTCGATGTTGACAAGTGATCATGTCTAATATATATGTCATCATTAGAACGAACGAACATGAATTTGCATGAACACAAAATTCTCTTGACTTAGACAACAAGTGATGGATTTTTCGGGAGTGATTTGTGGCATCAACGAAGCATTGACAATTTGCATAAGGCATAAGTGGTTGTAACATGCAAGCTTAGTGTTGGAAAATCGGGGCTTGTGTCGAGTTTGTGTGGCTTGCTAGTTACACATGGTTAATTCCAGTATTGTGCAAAGTCAAGCTTGCACACCATGGGAAAATGTTGTGTGACTTTTAATGTTATGCCTAGGTAGTGAAGTTTTGCATGAATTGAAGTAGTTTCCATAAGAATAGCTAAGGAATTTTTTCTTTATGCAGCTTGCTTAGGATTGGCACGCAACATTGTGCAAGTCTTTATTTACTAACACTACATATTTTTGGGTGACGTAAAATTTCTCATGAACCCAGATGTTGCTACAACATTATGCATAAGTTAGAGTAGAATAACATATTTTTAATCTATTGCATTATTATCTATCAATCCTTACCTAAAAATATGCCCTTTAGGTATTACAATCTATCAATCCTCGTAAAACCATATTTATGATTGTTATTATCAATCTATAATCAGGACCAAGTTAGACATCACTCCCATATCCTAGATCTAGGATTTTGAACCCTATATCTCTCATAGAGTGTGGACTATCACTTTTCTAAATCCATGTCTTTAGCAACCTACAACCCTAATGTGTGCATTTAGAACGGCCACCTTATTATCCTAGTTTAGATTACTCAAAGAGAAACATGATAGTTTTAGACAATTCTTGTACTTGCATATACACAACAGTCTCTTTCCTTTGTCTAGTAGGTTCACCTATGAGGATAGTCTATTAGATTATTATTTACTTGCATATATAGATAGGTCTCTTTCCTTTGTCTGATAGGTTCACATGTGGTTGTCCCAACATATGTCCGATGGATGTGAGACCCCCGCACTCCAATCATTGTACTTGTGTAAGGGTTGAGATTACAAATGCAGACACGATATGGGGTGCATGTTCAAGTTCATATTTCTCCATTATTGGCCACTTTTTGTGGGTGGCATAGGGGATCATGGCATTGTTCTATGTAAATATGGCCACTTAGTATGGTGTTGCACTTAAAGTGAAGAAAAGCATAGGACTTTCTAGTTGGGTTATCATATCTGTGAGCTCATGCCTGCACTTGCACCAAAATGATTTTGTTACTCACAAATTAGACCCAAAGCGCATTATTTGCTCTGCAATGTGGGCATTTGGAAAGTGTGGCAAGTTGTTGACATAACATTGAGACCATGGTAGGAAAGTTGTCCCCCATATATTTTTTTTGTGAAAACAACATATGTTGTTTGGCTTCTGTGGCACAACATAATGTTGAGAATGAAGTAGCAAAATATCGGATGGCTTCCAAATATGTTATCATGGTAACGCATTAGGTGCAATGTGTATTCATGCATGTGAAACATTTTTATATGTGTTTGGTGGAATAATGTAATCCATGTAGGGAACAATGTTGGAAAATCCATAGAGAACAAACCCTCGGTGTTGTATTCGTTCACTACGGATGAACCAATGTGTGGCCACTCAATTGACTGTAGTGGAGTTTGGTTCTTTTCTTCAATGAAATTTTTTATTTGGTCAACTTCTGAAGTGTTTGGAGGGAGGGAGGACACAAAGTATGATGTTTTTTCGCTCATGGGTATGTGGTGGGGAACCTAGGAGAAGGTTTATTTCTGATTCCACTTCAGCATTGTCTAGGATAGTTGAATTGAAGTGTGGTAAGGAAGTAGATATATAAGTACTGCAAGGTGGTAGGTAATGTAATGCATTGTGGTCTAGGAAAACATCCTTGTAGTAAGGGTCATGAGCTATTTTGAATTGTAATGCAGCTAAAAACATGAGATCTACTTACAAAGCATTCATAGGCTTTATTTGTTACTCCAATTCCTCTGATAATTAAGATGTCCAAGTCTACGACGCACCAAGGAAAGTGTTTAGTTATGGATGAAACATATTGGGGGAAGCATATGGTGTGGCCCCTGTATTTGTATTGACCACCTATAGCATGAGTCACCTACAATATTGGGTTGACCCTTGCTATCAACATTTCCTCAACTTGTGTAAGTGAGGATAGAAATTTGGGTTGCGGGCATGGGTCTATGTTATTCCAACTTGAGAAGCGGCGATAATCATTTTCAGCAAATGCATCTACAACAGGTATTGCCACCTTTGTAAACCCTTGTATATAGCCCAACATACAATTCATTACAGCATGAACACATGGCTGGAGGCGGGAGGTGATCTAATCTTTGACGGAATTGGCGTTGTGTATCTTGAAGTGAATGTTTATATGGAGTGTGTTCTTTAAGAAGGTTGACATGGGTGGTTACATAGGTTGATGCTTGTGTGTTCATCTTTTATCGTTTGATGCAAGGTATATGATGGTGATGTTCATTTAGGTTGTTTTTGTTGCTTGCGTACTTCAATCGAGCCTTTGCATTTTTTTTTTAGTTCGTGTCAAGCCTGCGTAGAATGAGAAAAAGTGGAAACAGTAATTAGGTATAGAAGATAGTTAATGTATGCAAAAAGTATAAGTAATTTTGTTTGTTTGACATGACGTGCAACACTATATATCAAAACCACATATTTATGTTTGTTTAATAGTTTCGATATAGTGATTTTTTTACGTTCAAGACATGTGAGACCACAAATTATGTGTGTAAAAAATGGAACCAAACTTATGAATGAAAACACCTATATGTGGAGCAGGTGATACGGTAAATATATATTGGAAAATAGATAACAGTGTGTGTGTAAAGTATAGTATGTCTTCTTTGGGTAAATAGAGAGACTATAATGGGGTGAATTTATTGTGAGGTAGTGTAGAATTTTTTTCATCAATACATAGTTATGTGGATGCGAGGAATGCATCTAATGGGGATTCATGCATGTTAAAGGTCACATCCTTAACTACAACGAAAATAGTGCACTGGGATTTTCTCTTGTGACTTGTAGACCTCTAGCTTCGTGGATATTTTAAACATGTAGCAGTGGAATATAATTGGCTTAACAACAGGCCAAAACATGTCGAGTATTGGTGCAAGAAGTTGTAGCTCCTGTGTTGATATACCAATTATCGATGTAGCAAATTCATCAAAAGTAGTTACCCATGTTGTTGTTGTGGTGTCCTCAATGATGAAGTGTAATGCATATCTGTAGTTGCAATTAGAGACACCATGCTTGCATTTTTAGCAATACCGAGAGGATTTTGCAGTTACCTCAAGTTTTTTCTTACATTGGTTGTTGTTAACAATTGATGTGCAAGCTAGATGGTTAAATGAGGGACATAATTCATGTGTATAATTTTTGTCATAGTGGAGAAGGTGATTTCTTTTACCTAGTTGCGAGGAGGATTTTATGCCCATGATAGTTGTGTCTTCAATTTTGTCAATACTCACTATTGGGTATGCATTTGTTGAGCCAAGCAAAGTAAACCATGCACGCATTGTGTGAGCCTTAGTTATATCAGGATCAATGAAGATTTTTGTATTAGGGCTCGCGGCTAATGGTGGGGCTAATGTTGTTCCTTTGAAAGATGTAATTTTTTCTCTCTTAATTGTAAGAACCAATCTTACTGGTGTCTGTGAAGCACACAGTTCACTTAGAAGTTTTCCCTCATTGTCACTGAAGCACCCCATAGCATTTCCTTAATACATAGTGTCAAGTTATCACTAAGTAGGACCGTGCGTTTGTGGTTGAAAGTACTGTCACTTTTCCTTATAGTGGGAGGGGGGAAATAATGGATAATGCAATAGTAAGGAGGTCAATGGCGGATTTTGTGGGAAAGGGGGTTGATTTTTACTATTGTTTTGAAACAGAAAAGATATTAAGGAAAGTCCACAGACTGATTTGTACTGAGCTTTAGAGTGGATTCCAAGTCTAGGATGATGTCCCAAGGAGTTACGGAATCATTGTAATCTTTTTTGTAGTCTGCAAGGTGCCTTCTTTGAATGTGTATAATTTTCCTAGTTGTATTTGGTTGTAGTAAAAAGCTTGCAGCGTGGTCAAAAGAAGTCACCACTATATTTGAACTATTTTTTTCGATGATGTTAAAGCTAAATAATTTCCCTGTGTGTTTTTCCATGTTATATTTTGTTTAGGTAGCCTTTTTTGATGACCCTGCCTTCAATAGACCAAAGGATTTGGTAAGGATTTAGTGATTTTATTGATGTGAGTTGCATGCATTCTGCAGGGTGCCCTTCATGAGAATTTGGTACCAAAGTACCAGTGCAGGATGTTGGCATGTTTATGACTAGTTGGGGAGGCACAACATCAGAGGTAGTGGATCATGTGATGGTCTTGGTTCCTAAACAATAAAATACAACGTAAATGAATTAGCAAACGAGTTAACGTAAAGTACTTTTCTAGCATACTATAATACATTAAGCATATGGTAATTTAATGTGTGCTTAGATGTTTTGGGGCTTTGTATTCTAAGGATACAAGGGGTTACGCGTTAAACCAAAAAGTGTGATGAATGACATGGATAGGGATAATTTACAATACATACATTCAAGAAATAATAGTAAACAACGTAGGGTAGGGAAATGCATTTTATTTAACTATAACAATAGGGACGTATGGCGTGTGTTTGTCTGTTTAAGAGTAGGGGTGGTGCTGGGAATGTAATCATGATGGGAGAAATTCCATAGGAAATTAAAAACATTCCATACCCTCACAAAAGGGGGAGATGTTAACCAATTGAATGTCCACATATAGCATTTTTTTTAGGACATAAGCACGTAAACATATGTACAATGTGGAAGGTGTTCGTATAAAAAAAAAATTCATGCTCATTCAAAGTAAAGTAGGAAACATATGTATGGAGAATACAATGTATATCTCATGAAAGGAATTTTACAAAAAAATTATATGGGGTTATAAAATGTAGCAACAAGTACAACATATTTATGTAAGCATAGGATTTTCGAGTCGGTCCTTCAAAAAGAGGTATCTGTGGGTTAGCAAAAAAGAGGTTGGCATATGTATGAGCATTGCAAACTTGTAGTAGGGGTGAGGTAGGTGCTAAAAATTATAGGGACACGAGGTAAGCATTGAATGCATCTTTGTTGTATTTCTCCTCTCCACCAGAGTAGTATTTAGTCATAGCCTAATCCACAAAGGAAAGTGTACAAGGCTTCAAAGAGAAGGTACGTGGCATCTACCATGTGCATCATGTCTAACACAGTGGTTAAATCACTATCAATAACCATCGTTGATGGGATTAGAGACTCTGATATCCTACCAGAAATGGTTGAGCATGTAGTTGTAACAGACTGTCGCCAAATAATGCAACAAAAGTTGCAAGTGGTGGTTGGACACTATGTATTAAGCTCTGGTTGGTGGCTACCTTTTTGCAGTCTGTAATATTACCATTTACTTGCATGAAGGCTTGTAAGCTATTTGAACCTCCACGCAACATCTGTCGCCAAGCTTTCTAACACACAACATCTCCCGTGGCTCTTGCCAACCCTCTGCGGGAAGCCCCCTCTGGAAAGGTGTGTGTGACGACAAGCAGAGTTTTTTACCCTTTTGTAAATAGTTTACATGCATTCAGAGACAGATTTGTGTCAATCTTGATCATCCAAATGAACCATTCCAACTATAAACCATGCCCTTTCCTTCGAATGGGCCATTGATTCACACAAAAATTAATGATAATGAAACAAAACATTTTTGTTTAACCCCTAGTCGCCTCCTCTAGCTTGTAATATCATAGCACTTTCACTAAGATATTTATTACAGTAACTAAAATTTTCTATTTATTTTAGTTGTTCAAATGCAATTATGCCAATCCTACTCACTATCCTTCAAGAAATAACAAAACTAAAAGATATGATCGAACAAGCACACATTTTAATAGAAACGATCAAGCAATACAAAAGATTTAATTGAATGTCCTAAAATAAATCTGGGTCATTCACGTCAACCCGGTCATGCCCACAGCTGTATCCACGACATTACCTCTGCATTATGCCAACGAGATGGAATTGAACATGTGAGCACACCATCACCTTCAATTCTTCGATTTGTAATAGAAATCTTATATAAACGAGATCATTTAAAAATTGTTATGTGCCCACGTATAAAAATATTGACCCTATTAAGGATTGCATCCTTGCAATTGGAAAAATGTGGATCACGATCGCTGATGGGGAGAACTTCACATCACGTCCCCACCTCTAGATGCTACTTGCACTCCACATGTTCATGTCTTTAAATGCTGCAGCAAAAACCTACAAACACATTATCACTTCAGCAATATTTTTTTATCGCTCCTTACATTTACATATATATATATCTATAAATTGTTTCTGCAACATCTTGAATAGCACCCCTGGTCACAATTAAAGGATTTCCATATACGTCATCATGTTGTTCAACAATTTAGTTTCACATTGTTTCCACTTTCTATTTCTGCTACCCCCATACTTCTCTGTCATCTAACCCCTTCATCTTCACCTCTCTTCATATCCCCCAATGTTTCTCTCCTTCCAATATGAATCCTTCAAAAGATCCCCTTTGACATTTCCATCGTACATTTCACGTATGATTGCTAGTATAATCACTCTCACACACACAGAAGGCCGAACTAAGGTTTCAAAGTGCCCTAGGCAGTACTTGGAGTGCCCTACCGCCTTCCTCCACGCCCCCCTGAGACCCCCCCCCCACTTCTGCACTATGCATGTTTTTAAAACAATTATAGTATGATTTTAAACAACACATACAATTAACGTTAGGAAGGATTCTTTCTTTCCTTTTCCATTACAAAATTATCAATAACACTATCATAATTTTTTATTATAGTGATGTTGCATTCAATCATTGTCAAAATGGAAAGGCTATTTAATCTAGTTTCCCCCATTGTTGACCTGAAATTACTTTTTACTCTTATTAGAAAAATGCTCTCTCAGAATTACAATTTCCAACAAGAATGCAAAGAAGCATTCTGTATTGTCAACATCTATATTTGGGAATGATATTCTAGGCCATTTTTTCTTAAATATTTTGACATTGACGATATGCTTTTCAAGTTTTCACATCTTACTAATGCCTGGAAATGGATGCATTCAATGTCAAGGGAGGTCTTCAAGTCTGTGTTATATATTTTTACTAAATAATTAGAGCATCTCAATATTGTCTCATAATCTAGATCTTTTAAATTGTTCAAAAATCCAAACCTATCAATTAAAACAATATATGCTTCATTTTTTCTTGATAATTCCCTTATTAAGTTATCTATAATAAGATAGAATACATCCACCCTCATATGATCCCTTCCTATTTGTGGGATTTCGACATCTCTCATTTCATCAAAGTGAAATTTTCTTTTTCTTTTTCTTTTATTATCAATTTCATATTCTTCTTTTCTACTTATGATCTTAGCATGTTGCTCATATGTATTAGAAATTCTGTTTAATATTTTAAATATAATTTATGAATGAATTATACTGAGTCACAACCATGATTAATTCAATGTCTACCTTTTATAGATATTTACTACTTGCATCCATTCTTTTAAGAATACTATGCCAAATACAACACATCACACAAGTTTCTAACTTGTCTAGTTTTCTCATGAATACACTTTACTTCATGTCGCGCGATAGTTGTATGATTTTTTTCCTGTACTATATTTATGAAATCATCTTTAATTTATGAAAAATCTTTAATTTTTCCATATATCCCAAGAAAAAGTGCTTTAACTACATCATCTCTAGCTGACCATCTTTTTTCATAAAGTGATTTTGCAACAAGAAAAAATGCCATTCAAAAAATTTAACAAAATTTCCTACCGAAATGTTGAGGCACTTAGGAAAGTGTAAATAAGTTGAAGTTGTGAAAAAAATGTATAGTTTTGGTACAACATTCTACAGCTAAAGATCTGACAATATTTAAGGAATGCCCTAATCAAGGTACAAACTCAATCATATAGTTTTGCTTTTTAATCCTATTTTGTAGACCAATATGTTTTCTAGACATGTTACTTGCATTATCATATGCTTGCCCCCGAAAATATTTGATATTGATGTCATAGTCATCTAGTGTTGTTAGTACAAAAGCTTCCAAATCACAAGTTTTGTGTCCAACCGAAGGACTGCATTTGAAAAATCGTTCAACTGGAAATCCTTCTTGAGAAAACAATACCTTACCACAAATGCTAACTAGATAGTGTGAGATACATTAGGGGTTGTGTCAACAATAATTGAAAAATATTTTGTCATTTTAGAGTTCTTAAACTATTTTGTTTAAAACTTTATGTGTCATAAAAATCAATAAATTTATTACATTTTGTCATATATAAATAAGATGGAACTCCCCTATCTGTATTTCCATATTGTGAAATGTGCTTTGCCAAAAAATGGGTTGAAACTCTGCAATAAGTTCTAAACACCCTAAAAAAATTACCATTTCTAGAAGATCCTAATAAATTGTCACCACCGCAAAAAACAATATTTCTAGTGGAAAGGAATTTCACAGTTGCAACAATGCATTTTAGAAAATTCCTCCAATACTCTACTTCATTTTGATAACTGAATTGCAAGTGTAAAATCAACTCTTCCCAAAATATTACTTCAAGTGATGAAATTCAGAACTGAAGGTCTTGTGATAAGGGGAATCCTCATGCTCTCTCAAATTTACTCAATGCATTTTTCCAATCATTAAAGACATTTTTGCAAAATACAGATTAATTTTCTTTGAAAAAGGCAACAATGAAATGCAATAAACAACTTGCTTTTGACTTTGAGTAAAGTAACCATTCTCTTAATTTTCGTTCAATTGTTTAAAAAAATCATTGAAACAAATCTTTAGAAAGATATCTGAAGTAATTTGAGTATTGACATTTTGAAATTTGAAAAATCAACATTCAAATCTTGTTTTGGCGTATTTTAAATTATGTATTCTATTATAGCGTTATCTGTTACCCATTTTGTATGATTAGGATCTACAATGAAATGATCATTAACAGTGGGTTTAGTAATAGTATTTTCATTGTTCTCCTCTTGTTGTGTGTTTTCATCTCCTATTGACTCTAATTGTTTATTTTTGTCACTAACATCATATACGTAAACAATAATTATCATTTTCATTAAAAATGACATTTGGGCTTTAAATTTTCATTTGATGCACTTAAAAATCTATTTATTTTTGGTATCTTTTTCAAAAGTTTTTTTACTCCTCAATTTTATTGTTTAACTTTTTTTTTTCAAAATTGAGCACCACTTAATTTTTTAGTTTTATCCATTTGAACTAAACACTTGTCCTATATAATGGTTGTGCACTAACTACCCTCTTGTTGGGGAGAAAATTTGTCTTATGGACAAATTGGTGGGTTTCAAGCCAATGCTATGGGAATCTAAGTCCCTCTACTTGAACAGTGTAGCTTCTGTATGTGCATGCGTGAAAAAGTGTATTTCAATGGTGGCCTTTCGACCAGAGATCCAATAGGGGCACTCCAATGACCCTGTGGCAAAGCTAGCAATTTCTCACTAGAGAAGAACTTTGTCTAAGAAGGGGAAAGGGAGTGAGAATAGAGGTAGGAGAAACTAATGTTGTGAGTAGAATATCAAATGCCCACACACATTAATTAGAAATTTCACTTACATGCGTTTATAGTTAGAAGAAAAAAAAATCTGCAGGAGAAGGTACAAGACTGAATGAAACTCATTGGTCGCAAAGTACTAATTAATTCCTCAATCAAACAGGCAAAAATTCCTTCTTTTATTATTGAAGCTCGAGTAGAGTTTGTACATAGCTTTGAGAATAGAGGAAATTCTAAGGAGAAGGGAAAATAGAAGAAGTGTGGCGTTTTCTATCTTTTCCAGGTACAGAGCACTCTGGTATTTTTTGAAATCAATCGCCAGCCCTTGGAATGATGTCGAGAAGCCATTATATTCTTTGCAAGAAACCATTACAACTTCACAAATCCTCAACGCCTTTTCAAATTCCTTTGTTGTGAAGAAAACGCTCATGGCAGGTTAAAAACTAGATCTTGCAAAGCAACCGTTACATTCGATTTGCTAGTTTAAATATAGACCATTTGATTTGCTCCTCTAACTCTGAAATTGGGCCATCCACGTGGAAGGAAGGGATTGGAGCGGTTACGGGGGAAGCCTTTCGCATTTTGTGATTTTTCATTAGATTTGGCAATTTGGAACAAATTGGCCCGCAACCCTGCTTTGACTTTTCAATTTAGACACGTGGCACGTTTTTATTGGAAATGGGATCGCGGCCCTTTTCTCAACATTTTAACCTTTTTTGGAAAAAGGCTCAAAAACTCAATTTCCTCCGCCGGCCCGCTGTTCCGATTTGACTAGGACGCGTGGCATGTTTTGGTTGGAGACGAGGTCGTGACTCTTTTCTAAACATTTTAACATTTTTTGGAAAAAGGATCAAAAATTCAATTTCCTCCGTCGGCACACTACTCCGATTTGACTAGGACACGTGGCACGTTCTGGTTGGAGGCGAGGTCGTGGCTCTTTCCTAAATCTTTTAACCTTTTTTGGAAAAAGGCTCAAAAAATCAATTTCCTCCGCCGGCCCGCTACTCCGATTTGACTAGGACACGTGGCATGTTCTAGTTGGAGGCAGGGTCGCGGCTCTTTTCTAAACATTTTAAACTTATTTGGAAAAGGCTCAAAAACTCAAAGTTCTCCATCATTCCGCTCCTTTGCTTTTCAATTTTCAATGGCGGGCCCGAGACCTTGGCAGAGCTGTGGAGCATTCTAGAACTTTAACTTTACTTTTGGGAATTTGGTTGAATCTCCAAAAGTGCCTCGATGGCCCGCTCGTCTACTTTGACTTTTCAATAGCGGGCTTCACCTTTGACTTTTTCCCTGCGGGCTTCAACTTTGACTTTTCTCTGCGGGCTCAAAATTTGACTTTTTCCCTGCGGACTTCAACTTTGACTTTTCTCTGTGGGCTCAAAATTTGACTTTTACCTTTATAGCTTGATCGGGGCTACGGGGCAAATTTTTCCATTTTTGCCAAAAGTGACCAAAAGTGTTTAGTTCACGAAAAAATCATGTTCCTCCCCATCAAATAGGATCTGACCATGTACCTACATTCATTGGGGTCAAAAATTGACGGGGAAAAGACGACCATCATCCTGACTGTGGAAAATACACAGAGGAAGAAAACTTCATCGTTTTGAGTCCAATTTTTGAATTTCCTTCATGAACCAGAGGCATGGAGGCAAAACAATGATTTGACAACCCAAGCCATAGAACAAGTGAACAATTTAGATCAAAAATGGAGGTTGCAAAGAGGATATTACGTGCACAGACCAGGAAATGGAGGATTTCTAAAAACGAGCAAAACAGAGGTTTAAACAGCTCTAGGGCACGATTTCTGCTAATTTCTTGAATCTCTAACTTGGCTTAAACACCAACGAAGGGTATGAGCTCAAAAAAATTGAATTTGGCTATGAAAATGCAGAGTAGTTTTTGGGAGACAACACCTTTGTATACTTGTTGAAGCTATAATCAATACTTTTACAAAAGTGAAATAAAATAAATACATTTACATAATAAATAAGTACCTTTTTATTGGTTGTAAGTTGTAGGAAGAGGTTCTTTCACACGCAAATGAAATGCTTGTTACAAACATTTATTTGAAAATTAGTAGAGAATTATTAAATGTTAATATATATTATTTAAATACAATCGTGATAGTTATCCTATTTTTTTGGCTACCTCTACCGGTCTTGATGATAGGCAGTGCCTCTTTAATAGGTTTACCTGTTACCCTGAAGAATCTGCACCGCTTGAAGTTAAGAGTGATTGAACTATGTATGTTCATGCAAATGAATTATACTCCCCCATCAACAATTGGACACTTGAGACTTTCAGTCGCCTCTAAAATTCTAATAAATGAAGACGTGACGGATGTTACTAGTTAGTCTACCAGATTTAGTAGTATCTAAACCTAAAACTAGTTACTAAATTTTTCATTTTTGTCCTATCACGTGTGGTTGTCATCCTATCCTATGGAATCACAGAGTGAGCGGATCTCAATTGGAAATATGTTCAGTTTACTTACAGTTATCGTGTTTTAGTTTATGGATAATGAATTTATGAATTGACTGTTATCGTGATTTGCATGCGGCATAAACCAATCTTTTTCCTTTAATGAAATTGAATTTACTTTAACTTACCAATGTTTATAAATATCAATATGTGAATGGTGTCGGTGATTACTTATTTTATTTTATTTACAAACTATGGGAGAGTCAATTGCCTAGAAATCTGCCCTGCGATAAACATGTATGGTTTCCCTCCCCATTATGCATCCCAGGAAACTGCCTAGGTTTTCTAGAGTATGAAACACACACACACATATATGTGGTGAAAAAATCGTATATAAGAGAGAAATCAAGTAGAAGGTGAAAATTTTAGTGACTTAACCATAGATTAGCTCACATTATTTTATATTTGAGACTAACAGTTAAACATCGCCTAAAAAAGAGTGGGAAAAAATATGTTTATTTTGTACCTTGGGGATATTGAAGGTTGAACCATTATGGAGAGTCCAACTATATTGTCATTCAAATCAAATAGAACAGCAAATTAAAAGTGAACAATATGATTTCTTAAATGTCCAAGAGGATAGACTAGATAAAATAAGTAAAACAATTTATCAAGATTCGTAGTAGAAAATTCAACAATAAAAATGAAATAAATAGCTCACAAACTTAATATAATTTAAGTGGTTGTTTCCTTTTTTCCATTCTTTGTCTCTTCCACTACAATAATTTAACTTCCTTTGGTCTTTTTACCTTTTTACCTTATTTAATTTTCATGAGTAAATTATACCAATCATCTAAGTCCATTTATTTTTACATTTTATCCAAATAAAATTAAGTATTCTATTCCCATTTATTAAAAAAACTAATATTCAAGAATTATTTCTGAGAAATCTTCACACAAAAAATACACTTCATTTTTTTATCTATTATTTTATTTAATTAGTTGGTGTGGCAATTTTGTATTATTTTGTTGGCTAATTTCAAATAAGCATGGGTTTCCATCAACTAGTTAGCGATATTTGCATCCTATGTACTACAGATAAATGAACTACATTTAAGTTGTGACACAAACACTTATTATATATTTAATTAGGTTAAATATGAACCACACCACATAGCTTAAGACCATGTGTGGGGGACAATCACATGCTAGTTAGAGTGATAAAGATTATAAGAGTGCAAGCATGTTATTAAATGTGATGAACCAAACACACAACAATGTAGCATAAGACTTGTTTGCAAGAAAAGCAACTTCTATTCATTAATGGTGATTAGGGAAATACATGTGTGTACTAAATAGATAATAAGACAAATAGAGCATGTTATGGTATCACAAGGGGGAATGCATCCTTCTTGATTTGCTAAAATATTGCAATAAAATACAAACATATGAGTTAAATGTTAAAGTAGAGCCAAGTAATCTATCTAATGTGTCTTCAAGGAGTAAAGGCTCAAATCTCAGTGTGTGTGTCAGTCTTTATGAGTATTTGGGCGTATGCACAAAGACAAATCCGTTTTTTGGCCATAATGCGCTCGCTTTATGGCTTAGTTGCGCTATAACGCAAAAAGGGAAAATATAGGTCATGTTATAATGTGATCGCATTATGGCTCAGGTTTTCCAAGCTGAAACATGCTCACGTTATCATTTTCTATGTGATTTTCCATGTTATCCCTCCCAAATGGACATATTCCACATTGGAAACAGGAACACGAGTCCGTTATAACACGAGTGTGTTATAACGCTAACGCATTATAGCGTGCTTGCTTTTCATCTTGTTGGGGTATGGAATACCCAATCCAAATGCTTGGATTTCCAAACCAGAGGTTTGGATTGTGTATTTGTGATTAAAACCATGTTTGATAGAAAAACATCAAATTTTCATGTGTGCACCCCAATATCTCATGCACTGAAACATAATATTCAAAAATAATTTATACTACGATGTCAATCTCATTTTTACCTTGATGACGATATAATTCTTTCTAAAATATGATTAGTTTAAGGCTTCCATCCATAATTTCTTTTACTAGTGCCTTGTTTTCTTACAAAAACCTATGCATACGTTTGGTGCACAATTTACGATTTTTTCATCCAATTTTTTTTTTAAATGTGGTTTTTTATAAACTCCGTTCTACAAGCACTAAAAAAAAACTAAAAAATCACTTTTTTCTCAAAGTTATGGGGGTGCACACACAAATATTTCATTTTCAGGATATGTGCACTTTGAAAATTAATAAAAAAATAATATATTCATCCAAAAATTATGAAAATTTAGTGGGATCTTGTACATGGTATTAGCTAACTTTCTACTAGAGGGATTTGAAATTTTTTTTATACAATTCAAAAAATGGGGGTGGGGCGGGGGGCACACATACAATAGGTTCTTATCTTTTTCATGCAAAAATAGACATACATTGTGTGCACACAACATTTGAGCCTCTTAATCTCAATAATTTAAAAAAAATAGTAGTTTAGAAACCATATTCCGAGCTCTATGCTACTTATTATTATCACTTTGTCAAATTTTGAGCATAGGCATGCCGAATTATTCAATGAAGTTCAAGTTTCGTTGATTTTAGGAAAAAGGTGTCCCTTTTTGACCCCTCATCTTTGTGCACGTACCCAGTCATCCCACTATAGTGGTTTCAATACATTTATACAACTTACAATGGATATTGCAACTATTGAATATTATTATAGAGACACAAACAATTGCTTCATCTACCACTTAAAAATTGTTGTAATTCCTTTCCAATATAGTTTAATAAAATATATTACAAGTAAAAAATCCATCTCGTGAGTCATTTCGTAACATAGTTCATAATACATCCATACTATTAACATATAGATTTCATCATAGTTACAAGACCATAATAAGTGATACAAAATTAAATAATTCCATTTATTCACAATTCCATGTCTTACAACATTACTTAGGTCTACATCTCAAGTATCATGTTATAATTCCTTATAAAAGAATATGTGATTCACTTCACAAAATTTCCAATACATAATGGTTATATTCAATATACACAATCTTCATTTCTTAATCACTTATGATCAATTACATCATGATAGGTGTTTCAACTTACAATAATTTACATCCATCTGTCTCAAATATAATATAATACAATAGATATCATGAATACAATACGTCACAACTTCACTATGACAAAATTTTTTCCTTTTGTCAAAGATCCATCTAAAGTTGAAGTTGTGCAAATGAGAGAAAGAGTATCATCAGAGCACTATACCTCCAACCACGAGCCTTACAGATCCTCGCACACCTCCCACAAAATTGGAGTGGCCTTACCCTTCACAAGAGGCAAGATGTGAGCAATCAATAAGGTAAGAGAGAATTACCATGTGTAGTGCAACCACACAAAAAGTGGTATACCTATGAACAAGGTAGGAGTAAAACAACCATAAAGTAATAGTAGTAATTAATACGTTTTTTTGGCCAAAAAGAATTAGGATAACAATAAGTACACCTTCTTATTAAAATTTGTCAATGTATTATTGTTGTCACTTCCCCAAGAATGGTGAATTTTCCACTTCAATTTTTAATTTTTTTTTGGGTAAGGTGACTATCAAAATGCCTTTGTAAAGGTCCCCTAAGAAAGAGCTAACTTCAAAAAGTTAGTAGTTTTTCAAAATTTTGAGTTTTGAGGCTTGTTCTTTGACATGCGGGTATTTTGGGTTGTTATGTCCCTCATGTCCCAAGTTCCTCCAGGCTGTCTATTCCCCGATTTTCCGTTTTTCCTGCATAGTCATTTTTTAATTTTATCATCAATCATTTTGGCTTTTCGGGGAAATCGTGTCCCAATGTCCCAAGGGTTGTTTGTGTCAATTTTTTTCAACTTTCTTGATTTCAATGTAATGTAGACATTTCGTCTTTTCGTGTCTCGCATGTCCCAAGTGCTCCCTGACCTCCATTTCCCCGCAAGACCGCTTTTTCTACTTTTCATTTACTGCGGCTATTTCGGCTCCGTGCATCCCACGTGTCCTACTATCCCTTTGGTCAATTGTGTGCATTTTCTTTGCCTTTTCTGCTTTTCTATTTAAATTGGGTGTTTCGGATTATCGCGTCCCAAATGTCCCAGTGTCCCATGGTCCGCTTGCGCAAATTTGTCCTACCTTTTCCACTTTCATTGTCTTAGGTCGGCATAGAGTATTTATTGCAACATTTATTTCACCTCGCCGACCTACTTGAATCAGGATGTGCATAAATAGTTAGGGTAATTATTGTTTTACTATATCATTTGTATTTGCTAAAATCTAATAAGTTTCTCCCTCCCCACTATTTGTAGTCATGGTCGAGTCCTGCCCCATTATTTTTCAAATTTACAGGTATAAGGGAAGTTATGAATCGTCAAAGCATAGGTCGAAGAACTAAGGAAGTTTTTCTCATAAATACCTTCTGCTCCTACCATAAAATGAAGATCAATTACAAAGGACATGAGCACCTATCCTCTTTAGAGACGGCTATACCAGATATAGGTGATAGCGAGGCTCAACACCTCAATTTGGACAATTTCTGGGCACGCATTAATTGTCAAAACCCTTCCCCCATTGCTCTATTAATTAAGGAGAGTGAAATCACAGAGGCGGGGGGTTTTCCAATTTCTATCCAATGTGTTGATATAGTGTTAGCCTATGGGTCATGTTTCAATCCAAAGACAAAGGAAATTGTTGACCCTCAGGGACAAGTAGTGGCTCGACTTGATGAAAATTATATTAGCACTACTTTTAGAATCCCCATGATTGAAGGCTTGAAACAATTCTTACCAGGGATCAAACATAACTTCTTTTCGATCAAGACAATGAACGGTACAAGAGCAGAGTGGCTAAGTCTTGGTTTAAGAACCTAAAGAAAGGAGCCTCAAGGCCACCCAAAAACAATGTATAAGGTTAATTTCAATGAATAATTGTTAGACGTTATCACTCTCCTTGCTAGGATAATGGGAATGCCCTTCCACCAATGAATTTGTCCCTATATCAATATTATATGTGAAGGTAAGGACAATAGATTGAATTGGGTAGGAATAATCTGTGACAGCCTGACTGAACAATTGGCAGAATGTTCAAAGGACTCAAACTTTCTACATGACCTCTTATCTGATGTACACCATTGTCGCTTACAGAGAATGGTTGGGTTTCTCCCCTGTTGAAGACAAGAAAGATGCTCCTATCTATGTGTACCGTCCACAATTAACCGTGAAGATCAACAACCATCATTTCAAGAGAGTAAATGATGCATTCACTATGTCCATCATCAAATTGTTGAAAGGAGATACCGCTAGAAGATTCTCAGATGAAGCAAAGCAACTGATCAATGTCTATGGAAGATTTTTCACTCAATTCAAGAAATTCTTAGATATACAGTTGGTTGGATTTGAGGGAAAACCCCTAAAACTCTCTATGTACTACTGTGAAAAAATAGCTTTGGTTGAGATACGTAGACAGTTGGATAATTTGCATAGAACCTACATGAATAAGAATATTGTAGGTATCTAGTTCCCAATCACTTTAGGAAATTACACTTGCAAGACTGCTTTGGATACCTAGAACATTGACAGAAAAATTGCTCCTCTTTCCCTTCATTATTATAAAACTAGGACTTGCCTTGATATAAAGGGGTTCATTTCCACCAATTTTAGAATGGATTTTCAACACCTTGCCGATATTGAAGACTACTGGGTTGATTGTTCTGATGATTATGAGTCTCGAAGAAGATACTATGGAAGATTGTCTCTGCAACAAATCAAGGATTTTGGTGTATATAATGTTCCTGAAGGGTTTGAGGATGATGATGAAGAACTGTGGTCCCTTGAGTATGAGAGATCAATAAAGCACACTTCTGTTGAAACCATTGATTGGTTTGTTGAGGAGAGAGATGCTTTAAAGGAGCTCAAAAACCCTGTCTTGGTGAGAACTAGTCTTTGGTTTGACAGGAAAATTAAGATGATTAGCTCGAAAGAAAATCCAAGTCTACTTCTTAAGATACCTCCACCCCTCATAAAGAAATACCTTCATCAAATCCTGAAGCACATAAACAATTTGTTCCTTCTCCACCAAAATCTTCAACTCTAGTGTACATAAAGAAGGGAAAAGCTAAGAAGGATGATAAGGCATAAGAGGTTATTCCAGAGAATGAGAAGTTACCATCCCCTAAGAAAATTGAAACAATACCCGATGAGGGAGCAATTATGGACCTTGGTGATGATGACAGTGAAGAAAAAGAGTGAGGAAAGTAAGAGGAAAATAATCCTGAGGAAAGCAATTTGAAAAATGATCAATTGAAGAAGCCAATTTCAGAATTTATAGAAACATATACCAAGGAAGCTCCCACCACACAAACTGATACCTTGTTGTTGGAAGTGGTTTTGTAAAAACTCTAAGTGTGATGAGTGCATTTGCACTTGGGACCATTGCTCCCTCCAGTTCTAGTTATTCCTTTTCCTAGGTTCAACCATTATTGGAAAGCAAGAAAAGGAAGGCCACTTCAAGTGTTATTGCCCCTAAGTTTGATGCAGTGGAAGCACTTTTAGGTACTCCTCCTCCCCCTCAAGCTCAAAAGGCTAATGTCACATCTAGATTGGTTTCAGATTCTCAGCGCCAACAATTCATGGAGATTGCAAGACCCAAACTTGACAAAGATGAAAACGACCTATCAATGGGTGGTTTGGAATTAACAAGAATTTTTCTTGGAGAATAGACACCAAAAAGTGAGGTACATAACCTAAGGGAGATAGTGTCTAAAGTGATTGAAATGGTTGAAAAAGGGAAGTAGCCACAAGAGCAGTTGGAGGAGCAAAATCAAATTTTATCAAGTTTCATCAAATCCTTATTGGTAGATGATAAGGTACTCATTCCAATCCCCCTAGCTTCCATCCTGCCACCTACCATTCTGTCTAATGATGAAGTTCAAGCCATCAAAAATATTCATAAACATGCTACTTATGGAAAGGCAATGGAGGCCATGGTTGATGACTATTTAATCACAGTTTTAAATTTCATTAAGGAAGCATGTAAGGCATATGAAAGAATTTCTAAAATTCAAGTTAAATTTTACCATGACACTCAGTAGATTGGATAGGGAACTTGAAATTGTGGAGTGAATGTATCCAAGATCTTCAGATTAATGAGTGAAACAAATGTACAAATCCTCTTAGCGAGAATAAGGTATTTGATGATGCAAAATTGAATCTCTCGAAGTAGTGAATTTTGAACATTGACTGGAAGATAAAGGTTCTTAAAGAGGCTATTGGAGAACTCAGGAAAATGTTGCAAGAAGGAGAAAATTTTAAAGCATTTTGTCATATCTGCTTTCCATGAATAATCACTATCAATTTTTCAAGGAGAGTTTAAGTGGTAAATTCACTATTCAAGAGATCAAGTATTAGTTCAAAACATTTTTCAAAGAAGATTTGTTTAAGAAAGACACCATATCCAAGGATAAGATGAAAGAAATTTTCACATTGCAGATGGCTATCATGGATATGCTAATAAATATGAAAGGTCTTAGATAAGACAGAGATTGTTGGAAGCCGCGATCTCAGATGGAAAAGTAGTACACCACAGTTGGAATTATGCAAAACTGCCAATAGCTAACAATTCCTGTATAGTGTAGGTCCATCATTTATCCATAATTCTCATTTATTTATTAGGATAGATTATTACACTTGTGTTATCCAATAAGAATTTTTGGGTTAGCTTGCTTAGGTGTACTAGTTGAAGTGGAGTTAGCTTACCTAGTTTTGATGAGTTAAGAACTTCTCAGTTACTGATACTAGTTAGTTTACTAGTCTTCTAGAGACTAGTAAGCTTAACTACCAGTATCAGTTAGTGAGAAGTTAACTTCACCACTGATTTAGGTAGTAGTTTTACTTCCCTCCTCCTACTATGTACATATTTCTTATTGCAAGCTAAGTCAAGTCAAGTGTAGGGCTAACATAAGTGTATTGAGCATTATCCTATTAAATGAATAAAAGGATTTCCATAATATGGTATTTTAGCTCTCTCCCGTTTTGCAAATCTAATGTGGTGTGCTAAAGATCATCTGATATCATAGCTTGGACAACAAGGCTTCTTATCAGGTACCTTTCATGGTATCAACAACTGGGATAGATGATGTAGACATCAAGGTACTGTAAACTAGTTTTAATAAAGTCGCAGAGCAAGGGTTTTTGCTGCATGATATCCTCAGAATTTTGGCTCCGAGTACTTTTCTGTAGCAATGCCTTTTTATGTAGAATGGACTACGCCACTGTGATTTGGAAGGTGCCAATGCCCAAAAATCGAACTCAAAAACTCAACTGACACTGTTTTGGATGTCAGTCAGAATAGCTCCATGCAAGGACACTGTCAATGGAGTGACCCTCTCGAAAGTGAAAAACAAACACCAAACATAATTTGATTCAACTGCTATATATAGGTGTGCCACAATCCAAATGCATTCTTTTACCATTTGCATATTTCTGTTTTGGACATGAAGTCTTTTATCCACTAGATAAATATCTAGTACCACGATCCATGCATTATTTTATCCATTGGTATATAAGTGCAAGTACCTTCATGATGCATTCTTTTACCCTCTAGATATTTCTGCAGTTTTGGATGCAGTCTTTTATCCACTGGATGCAAACTTGTACCCTCTGGGTAGCATTGATTTTATCCATTGGATCGTTAAGCATGTACCTGTCTAGATGCAACTACTTTTACCCTGACTATATATTTCCATTTTTGATGTAGTCTTTTATCTACTGAACATAGATCTATACCCTCTTGAGAGTACTGTCTTTATGCCATTGGATATAAGTGTCAAACCTTCCGGATGCATTCTTTTACCCTCTGGATATTTTTTTAGATGCAGATATAAATATATCCACCCATAGATACAAGTATGTTTTTACCCTCTGAGTGCATTTGTTAGACCATTGGGCTCATACCGACGTTGCGTCCTCTAGTGATGCAATAATTTACCCTCTGGACATTTAGGTTTTGGGCAAAAGCTTTTATCCTTTGAGTCGCAAGCCTATATTACAATGTGGAACAATACTCTTTCACCCTTTGGACATTTGGGTGTCATGAGTTCACCAATGCGTAAATCTCGAAAACATACACACATTTCAAATATTATTTTAGATCAGCAAAATCCAAGCTCTAGATCTAATAACTTACGGATCTCTAGCTTAGATTAAGGCGATCTTTGCTGTTTGAAATTGTATATTTTAATGCAAGATCTACGTAAAAGGTGAAATTTTTATAGCCATATTTCCAAATGGTAAAAGAGCGCTTTTACATCTTTGATACATATTTACGATGCACACAATTATAAAAGCCTACTCCCAAAACCTAAATGTCCATAGTGTTGTAAATCACTTGCATTCGGACGGTACATTTTGGTTGAGCTCGACATGGATAAAATTTTGCACCCAGTGGGTACAACTCTTCTTGTAACTAAGTGGATAAAAGACTGCATTTAAAACTAAAATATCTCTTGTGGGTTGAGATATTTCGGATCTGCATTTTCGACACTTACTTTTATCCACATGGATGACAGAATGCTCTCTTGTGGGGGAGCACATTCTAGTGAATCCCAATGTTATTTTTTCATTGTTTGCAGTCCAATTGATTTTGGAATACTCAGAGGGTACAAGAATGCATATGGAAGGTACACACTTATATCCATTGGATAAAAGTATGGGAGGGTGTAGGTGTTACATATTTGTGTCGAATGGTTAAAAGAGTGCATCCAAAACTGAATTACCCAGAGGTTAAAAGAATGCATCCGGATCGTGACATGCTTATTTCCATTTGGATCTCGTGACCTTGCACTTGTTTCCAGAGGTTACAGATTCTACGATCAAGTAGACACACCTAATTGTAGCCAAAACTGATCTTGCTTCTTTAGATTAAAAGAATGTCATTTCTTTTTTACCTTGGCTTTTCTTGGATCATGACACTCTTATTTATTTGGATCTCGTGTCCTTACCTTATTGTCTTGGTTGTTCTTGGAATGTGGCACAACTATTTGTAGCAGTTGATCAAATTATGTTTGGTGTTTTTTTTACACTTTCGACATCACTCCATTGACTAGTCTCCTTGCATGGTCAAGCTATTACTAGTCGAAGCCCAATGTTAGGGTATTTGACACCTTCCAAATCCAGTTCTATGACTTCGATTAGTACATTCAAAATGCATAGTTGTACACCAAACTTGCTAACAGCATTTGATGATTTTTTGGAGAAATGAGCCCTTGCTTGCAAAGATAAACTTGTAGTGATATTTTCTACATCATCTATGGCTCTGTTATTACCATGTTTTTGGGTACCTTGTGGTGTCCATTTTTCCAAGCCATGATTTTTACGATGGGTACCTAACATCAGGCACATTAGATTTGCAAAACATAAGACCCAAAATACCATATTTTCCAATACACCCAAGATATTCTTAAGGGAGGGTGCTCAATGTAGGTTATTATTTAATGACTTTTATTTATTTATTAGGATAGATGTACATATAGGACTTGTGAAGTAGTAACTACTACCTAAATCAGTTGGTGTTTGAACTTGCACTAGGTGATATTAGGTATGTGGAGATAGCTCCACTAGTCTTCTAGAGTTAAGCTTAACTACCGGTATCAGTTATTGAGAAGTTAACTTCAACACATTGATTTAGGTAGTAGTTGCACTTCCCTCCTCCTCTATGTACATCTTTTTTATTGCAAGCTAATTCAACAAGTGTAAGGCTATTGTAAGTGTATTGAGCATTATCCTATTATGATGGATAAAAGCATATATGGTATTTTACAGTAAGAAAATAGTTCTTAGCAAATCTAGAGTGTGGTAAAGTTATAGATCATCTAAGATCTGGGTAGCTTGGAACAATCTTGCTTACAATTCCAATATAACAATTTCTCTGAGGCATGGACATAACTATAGGCATTGAAAATATTTAGAAATCAAGTTCTCAAGACAAAAGGAACTATACAGCACTTCTTCCATGGCATCTCGGCATCCTAGTTAATAATTTCCTTTCTTATTTAAAATATCTAATTAAGGTGGATATTATCTCTTTAGTCATATGCTATGTAAATAAGAGATAAATTGACATTATAATATTTAATTAGATACTAGCTTTTGGGATTAAAGGAGAGGAAACTGAAATGGCTCATTTGTAACTGTTTTTTTGGGGTTATTTAAAGATTTTTTCTTGTCATTATAAAGGATCGAGATTTTGATATCTTGGATGTAAAAGAACATTGAACTACTAATCAATAAATAATAAGTTTCATCCTCCCTCATGTTTTATCTCTTTCTCATTCATTGTCCTAATTCATATGAGGGTATGTGTATTTAAGCAAGAGCTTTGTGTCTTTCAGTTGATATTGTACTTAGAACTTTGTCTCTAATACATGATGTCCTATGTTTTTATATGCATAGTTTAAATATTTTTATTTTATCAAGCATCAGTAAGATATCATTTTGCAATCTGTGTCTGAAAGTGCCTTGTCTTTCTTCAGTTTCTGAATACCGGTTCCTCTATTCTCCTTTCTTTTGTATTGAAAAATATTTGGACAAAGGCATCTAAAATATCAAAATCGTTACCAAAATATTGAACAAATGTTTATATTGTAAATAAGTGTTTTTGTTTTTCTCTTTTGTGTTCAATAAGGAAATCTTTCCCATAAAGAGGAGGGATTGTTGTCCCCTGTCTATTGTTTTTTTTCAAGATCAAATCCTACAACCAAAAATTATAGCATGAAATAATCCCATACTAACTAATCATGAGGGAAGAACTCGAGTTTGTTTGTAGTCCACCCTGTACCCCCTAACACTTGTCATCTATGATACCTTGAGTCTATTTATAATCTATCTTGTACCCCTAGCACTTGTCCACGAGTGATCCACTACATTAGGTTATCTAACTCATCTATATATGTCACTTCCTAGTCCATATACACATCTCTCTAACAACCTACGAGGGCATTAAATAATCACATAATAACTAATCACAAGGGAATACCTTGAGTCTTTTTGTAGTACACCCTATACCTCCCAACACTTATCATGTCAGTGATCCAATGCATTAGGTTATCTAACGCATTTATACATGTCACTCTCTAGTCCATATAAACGCCAGCTCCAAAAATATATCAGTGCATGAAATAATCCCATACTGATTAATCATTAGGGAAGACCTTTAGTTTATCTGCAGTCTTCCACGTAACCCCTAACACTTAACTTAAGTGATCCACTGACATTAGGTTATCTAAGCCACTCTTGTAAAGGTCACTTACCTTAGTCCATATACACATCTTACCATTACATAGCTTAGAACATGACAACTCTTTTGTCGATTCAACTCATGGGAACTATATCATGAAAATATAAAAAAACTAGAGACAAGACAAGTGTAATTATAAACCCTTGTGAATGTCCTCTATGACCAGGTTGTCAAAATCTTGACATATTACAAGGATCTTAACCCATAGTCAATTTCTAAATCTAGCTATTTTAAGTGTCGTACTGATTTCTAATTTCCCATAATTAGTATGTTCCATGTGTTTCAGTTTCCTCTAAAGATAGGTCATCGTCTTGACTTAGTTTAATGAAATGGTAAGAAATGTCAATCCACAAATAAAAATAATTTAAATGAGGAAAAAATCCAAGCAACAATGTCATTTGTAACCATGGTATACCAATTACGAGTGCCACGATTACAAGAACTCTTCACTAGGTTTCTTTATGTTTATGTGTCATTCCAAACTAGGAGTAGCACTCAAGAAATAACAACTCTCGTGATTGTCTCATACCAATTATGATAATCATAATTACAAGAATCCTAAACCTAGTTTTTTATAGTCATCTCCAAGAATAGTAATATATCCATTGTTATGTTCGAGAAGCTCATCATATTCATAATCAAAAACATCATCTTTCTCATTTAATAAAGTCAGTAGATTTTCTCCACGCATAATCTAGAAAAACATTTCATATACATGGTCAAATCCAAAAATTGCATTCCAAATTTTACCAAAATCATAATCAAGTAACAAGATTACTTTTCCATAGTTATCAATTCTACCAAATCATAATTAGAATTTATTGTTCACCTTTGAGAGATAGGTTCCAAACCTGGGACCTGTGGGTTACAAAATTCTACCAAATTATAACTAATTCATATTGATTTTCATTTCATAATCATACGATATCTAGAAATACATAGTTAAGATATATTGTTCATTAAAATTATCAAGTTCCAAGTTACTTAGTTATGAATTATTCCTAGGCCTCAATGAATAGTTAAAATTACAATATCATTTTTGTGAGGTAGAAATGTTATCATATGTTGTTCACAAGACTTGGTCAATTAATTCATTCCAGTTATATAATCCAAATACTCTCATATTTTCATATCTCTTAACTCATTTTAATTTCCTCTTAATCATCATTCATTGGTTTGCATTATTATCATGTTTTCTATTAATTCAACCAATTATTGAATAGTAATCTCATTCATATAATATCTATGTTATACATTTATGCATAATTTATTCACATTGCATAACAACTACATTTCATTATACATGTTCTAAGAGAAGAACATGTCATCTACTTATATCCATCAAAAGTAACCTAATTATACAATTACGATGTCATATATATCATTGCAAAATGTAACAATTATATGGTTTCACATCTTTTTCATTGAGTTATGGAGGCATATATAACTCCTCATAAGGCTTGTCATATTTTGTTGTCTCTTTTTGATATTCTTCTTTAAATCATGAAGACATCATTTCCTTTCCCAATTCGAGGCCTTTTAGAATAGGATATTTGCATTTAAAATTTTATGATTCAAACAATGTTACCAGCCCTTAATTAAAACATATAGTCCTCAATTTGTTATAAGCCATATTTATAATTTTTCCACCCCTCTTATCAATCATTCTCGAGCTTGGTAGTGTTGACATGTTCAAATCTTCTTTTCCTTTTTTATCCATCTAATATTTATATTTTATGTTATTTCCCCAAATTTGATAATACTTCCTAAGGGTTAATTTGATATACAAGCATAATCTTATTTAGTGTCCTCGTGAAGGTTTTATACTAATTTAAAACATATATTTTCCATCCCTACGTGAATATGTTTATTTTTCTGTTATTTATCTCTTATGATCTTTGTTATGAGCTCATATTTGTTGTTCCTTGGTTTATGGTTCATCATACTTTCAGGATACAATAGGAATGTATTATAATTTCTAGGTTGACAATACTTCTTATAAGTTTCATAAATGACATAAAAACATATAAGATCATTTTCTTATTTCCCATAGATAATATAATCATAAACACATATTATTTCGTAATTCATGTAGCTACATTAATTGTGTCATATTTTTTTGTAACGAATGCATTTAATACTACAACTAAATCATAATACATTAAAAAGGGTTTTCATAATTTAACTATCACTCCAGGTGTATAATTCATAATTGATGTTTCACTTATCCCATTGGTCTTAACTTTCGCTTTATATTTATCATCAAGTATGGTTTAAATCCCATGGTTAATAAATCTATAATATCAATCAAAACCCCCTTCTCATGATGATTACATGTTACCATATATATATATATATATATTACTTTTAAACCATGTATTCACTAAATATACATTAGGGTGGACTTATGGTTCAACCACGTATAAAACATTGATTGAATCCATTTTTTTATTTTCTTATCAAGTCAAACCTAAAAGTCCTATCTTGGTTTAATTTTTTTTGTATCTCCTTTACCCTATAAAAACTATCTTCCAATTTAATTTATTATGTTCTAAAATACCATGGGGAAGGAGTCAAACCTGAGACCCCTCCCTTCAAATCTATTGTATTATCCATTCGGCCTTCCTATTTTGTTTGAATCCTAATCAACACGGGCCAATCTTATCACAGTCAAGTGTCTAGGTTTGCTTTTGAATTTACTTAAAATAATAACAAAGCAGAGGGGTTCAAAATGATGACCCCTCACTCCCAACATGCTTCTCCTTACCAAGGTGTCGAGGTTTACAGTTCAATTGAGATATGACCACAATGTTATCTATAGTTGTCTGATATGGTTCTCAATTTAAAACACAAAAGTATACATGTTTTGAAAATTGAACATTTCAATTACAAACCCAAAGATATAACTACTAGCAATTGCAAATGAGTTGTAAATTACGTCGGAGATAGTAGAAATATTTAGTTTATTTGAGTTGTATTTCGGGTTGATATTGCATGGATGTCTATATGTTGTTGCAAAGCTTTATTTTGCTTTTGTCCATATTTTTGTAAGACACAATTATGATAGTCGCCAAACTAAATCACGTTTCATCATTTGGTCAAACACTGAACATTTATCTATTAAATCTTTCGAATCTCAAAAACTTTGAACAAGATATATGACCAATATTATTTTCCAAAAAATAAACTATAGGATTTACTTTATGAAGAATAAAATCAAAATAAGAAAACTTTTGAATCTTAAAAACTTTGAACAAGATATATGACCAATATTATTTTCCAAATAATAAACTATAAAATTTACTTTATGAAGAATAAAATCAAAATCAAATATCTAGGATAGTAAATATCTAGGACTATAGAAAAATATCTAAAATTCGGTAACCTTTAAAATATCTAAAATCCGACAAGACAGTAAATATTGGAGCCGCTGGAATTTGACACTTTCCAGCAAGGGCATCTTCAAAGTAGACGCCTACCGGCGAATTAAGCTACCTACTTACATGTAGGAGAACAAAAAAGCATAAAACATATAAAGTGATTTAAAGTAGAACTTGGAAGTGAAGTCAATTTCCTTCCTTTGCTTCCCCTATGCATCATTTTCACTTTTTATTGGCTTGAATCTTTGCCTTTGTCTATGTATTTTGTCTAAACTTGTGTTTTTGTCCTCTAATATCTTATTCCCCTTTTATAAACTAAACTCAAGCTAAGAATAGATCTATCGCTTCTTATTTTTTCATGGTCAAATTTCAACCATATATTTTCTCTAAATTTTGAGTTAAACTCATGTTTAAACTTGTTCACTAGATCTTTGGTTTATCCGCCACTCTAAGAAAAACATAACTAAATAAATAACATAATTCGTAATGATACACGAAATCTAGAAGGAAACTAATTATGTTTTATGTGTCATGGTAAATAGAGAACAACATAAATATATTGACATTTTAGTTTATGCCCATAAGTAATTAACAACATTAAAAATAATATACCTCAACAATTCAAGTTGCTTTAATAAAATACAAACTATTGTTGTGACCCGTGCATCCCCCTCAAACCTGGAAGACTATTCGATGACTATCTAATCCATATCCCTTAACAAATATAGGTAGGGAGAATGCCCTAGATATCTCCTTGCATATCTGACAGGTAGGTCACTCATAACATTATGGTTTGGGCAGGATCATTTAGACCATATAGTTATAGGGAAATGCCCACATAAATAAGCATGATTCAAATAATTCTCTTATGAGTATTAATCTTCCTGTACAAATCTTGCATATTCTCGATATCCCTATAAAATTTCCAATATGTTTATGGTTTCTTCATAATGAATTACTTAAAATTCCTTTGTATTTATATATAATTTGACTTCAAATTAAGATCGTGTATATGCCAAAATTAACCTATAACAATAAAAATAAATAAAAAGGGTATGAGGAAGATAAGAGTGCACTCTAACTAAAAGTGTCCACAAACACACATCCTAGTAGCATATGGACGCTCTTGAAAGGTACCGAGAGGGTGCAAATGCTTCAAAAAAGGGACAAAATAGAAAATTATTATAAGAGGAATTAAAGGGTTGTTTTAGGGGTTAAGAGAAAAGTTAATGGCCATCACAAGTCAACATTCCATTTCAATAATGCTTCATGTAGAGAAATAATTAATAAGTATACAAACATGCTCAAATCATGTAGTTTAATGACTAATAAATGAATAGGGGTCATTTTAAGTGTCTCCATTTACTCGTGTTATTCTCCATGGACCAACTAGGACTCGAATCTATGACATTGATTGTGCATACTTAGGTGCTCTTCCACTTGTGAAGCTCACCCTTTTGTGACTGGGACTTTTGGGTATGCTCCTTGTTATAGTTTAAGTGTGGATTGTTTTCTCCAGCATCCCCCCTTAAGCTATAATTTAGTGGTCGGGGCTCTTAATATTGATTTGACACCATATTATTTTCCATGAACTAACTAGGACTCAAACATAAGACCTCCTTTGTGCATGCTTGGGTGCTCTACCACTTGAACTATCAACCCTTTTATAACTATGAATTTTTTGTATGCTCCTTGTTATGGTCCAAGTGTGGATCATTTCCTCCAACATACCCACTTAAATGTTTGTATGTACATACATATCAAATTTAAAAAAAATGGTATTGATATAAATTTTTGTGTGTTTGTAACTCCTAGAAAAAAATTTAATGCACATAGGGATCCACAATTTTTTTTTATAAACATGTATGGGTGGGGGATAATAATAATAATCTAATGAAATCTTAATGATATACCTCATTTATTTTGAGGTGGATAGAATAAAAATGTGGAGGCAGGTACCTTTGTATCTATATAAAATCAAGGGCACATTTATAATTACAATCTTTAGTCACATTTAAAAATAAAGGTGCAAACAAATATGGAAAAAATAAATCTAAGCATATATAAATGATATTGTTTTTCTCTATTACCGTGACATAATGCTAAACATTGCTAACTATCATACAAATGTAGTCATCATCATGACATAATATAGGTAACACTAACATGGTGCCAACTAATATCCTAATCATCCTAGTGGGCTCATCCAAAATAGAATTGAAAATAAGGTCTTGATCAACTATATTTATAATGAAATATTGTACATTACTCATAAGTTTGTTTCCTAATATGGTGGGTGGAATATTGTAGACACCTAAATTTGGAAATTTATCATTTTCCAATGACAACTTTGGTTTTGCACCTAAAACGTGACTTGTGTGCACATTCCAAGCTTAGATGACCTATCCTCATCTCTCTTGAATGATGTGATTTCCTACTCACACTACTTATATTCTCATAGAACTAATGACATCAATCAATAGTATTGTATACCTCTAATGAATCATTCATAAAACTTTGTAGAATACCAAAAGTTGCATATATATGACCATTTGTTTAGGACCAAAACATCCAACGATTTGGTATAAGGATGGCATTTCCATCCCTAGCCACCCAACGATCACTTTTTCAATAAAGTATACTTTATGGGTTGATTCATATATAATAGATCAGCCTTAACACAAAACACTACCTACAAAAGCCTATAAAAGCATGTCAAGCTCACCTATTTACGTCACGAGAAATTTCAAGAGCATACTCACAAGATACATTCCAAAAGCACTCCAAGTTCTCCTAAATCCTTTCAAAGTAGTAACACATTCTAAGAGCAACCTCCACACGGGTTTGAAGCACTACCAATTAAGTTCAAGATTCAAGCTTCTCAATCTAAAGACATTAAAAAACAATCCAATCTTAATCATTCCAATCAATTATTTGCTATTGGAAAGTGATGAAGTGCCAAAGTAATTGCATCTATATAACACATGATGTGTGGAGAACTATGTGTTATTTTAGGGCTCTTAGAGTAGTGCCAATGTAGGCAATGCACATATTAAACTTCAACTCGATCACTAACATTTTTATAGGGTATCCTACCCATGGTTAGGGTTTGAAGATATTGATAAAAACTACACAATAAAACACTGAATAATAATGATATAGAAACTGAAATTCATTTGGGATATTATTTATATTGATAGAGGTTACAAATATAGTGTTTGATCTCCTACAAACATGGAGTCAAACTTCATCTTCAATCCCTCATATCACTCTCCATGAATCTCTCAAACTTATCCCTAGTATATCTCTCACATCCCTTTATTATCTCACACACAAAAATAGCTATGTGAGTTGTTTATTCAACAACTTCACTCACACACAACTATTAACTATATTATTAATATGAGTTGTATTAACTCATTATTAACAATATTACAATTTATTAATAATGTCACAATATATTTGTAACATTCACTCCCCTATTTTTAACATTATTAATTCCTAATATACACTCCCCTAATGGTTAAATTATAGAAACAACAATCACACTCCCTTATGTAGCTTGTCGCCCATGCAAGCTCATGATCTGGATGGTTTTGTAGGACAACCAACAACCTAGAACAAAGGATGGTATTACAGGACAACTAACAACCTAAAACAAAGGATGGTTTAACAGGACAACCAACAACCTAAAACAAAGGATGGTTTTACAGGACAACCAACAACCCAAATATCATGTTGTTGCTTTTCCTTTGTGCTTTCGTCTATCCACTATGTCTTTCCTTCAGGGAAACATGTAGGAACCACTGCTTACTGAATAAAAATTGAATAGAGGGAAAATTGAACATTGAGACCATGTTCCAGTGCCCCCCTCAATCTGAATATTTCACTTATTCAAATAGGAACTCTAAAATCATACTGCAAATCAGAAATAAAAGAAAACACACACACACACACACTGCCACCACAGCTTCATGCAGCCCGGTTGTTGGTGACTTCCAAGAGGTCATTGATTGACCTCCAGCTTCCGTTAGCTCCGTCCTCCAATTTGTCGATACTTACTTAGCAAATTAGACCATGGAGCTTAAATTTGCACCACCTTTTGTCGATGCATTTTCCCCTCAAATCTTCGCTTTGGTTCTAAAATCCAAAGCGGGAGTCCAGGGGCGGCAACCCCCATCAGGGTCAAGGGGTAGCACTTTGGGTGTGCTCCCTCATATTTTCCTTCTTTGAAGCCATCAAAAATATCATTAGAACTGCAATATTATTCATCTTATTATCCCAAAAATTGGACGTCGGGTAACACCAAAAATGCATCCATGAGGCAATTTTTTTTCTTCAGAATTTTACAATGACCTTTTTTTTAAAATTTTGACCAAACAACAACAATAGTGACAACCTTTTACAATTAATGATAAAAGACTTTTGACACCTTTGTTAAAAGACTCACTAAAAATGATATACAAATATGACTCTTGACAACATAGAAGCTTGTCTACATTACATAGATTTTAACCATTGTTTATAAACGAAATAAACTAAACCCATCATATATATTTAAAAATGAAGAGACTTTACCAAATACCATGGGCTCGTTACCATTAAAGTTAAAACCTATAAACATGACATTTGTACTTTTGAGCTAAACAAAACTAAAATATCTCATCCAAAATTGACTATATAAAACAAAACTTGTCTCCATACCCATGTCGAAATGATGGTCAAACAATTCGAAGGAAAATGGAAGATAACATAAACCACCATATACTTATTCAGGTGAATGATATTTCTACATTTGTTGATGGTCTTGGAGTTGCACCATGTGTGGAAGATTGTATAACTGTGCACGTGGAAGAAGGATACGTTGAGTGGCACAACAAAGAGAGGCATGATTGCATGAGATCTAACAATGACAATATATTTCTCCATAGAACGTGAATGCAATGACTTTGATTGATAAAAACATGCAGAATGGATTAATCTACAACTGCATAGATTAATAGTGTAGGCAATGACTCTGTCATGGATGCATGAATGTGGACATCCAGAAAAGAATCATTACAGGAACCAAAATAATGACCAGGAAGATCTCGTTTGAAGGTACCACAAAGCAAGATCCGAACAGACAACAAGCTGGAATGAATTCGACAGAAAAGCATATGTAGGATTTCCATACCGTATGGATAGAGATGCATGATGGTAGAGGATCTGTGCCCAAAGTTTTAATTAATTGGTAGTAAAGAGAGCATATTGACGGCTAGGCCTATCTCTCACGCAAGTTCGCACAATAGGGAAAAAGTATTTTCTGTCACGTCGCCGTTAGTTTTGTCGCGTCACCGTTAGTTTTGACGGAAAAGGAAACAACGTATTACGTTGTTACCTATATAGGTAACAACGTAATACGTTGTTTCCTTTTCCGTCAAATTTCCGTTTGTGGTTTTTTAAAAGGAACCGGCGCCGTATAGTTTCATACGTGAGTGCGTAGCAGGATGGCGGGACACGAGAAATAGGGCGCGGGGGTCCTGGGTTCAAGGCTGGCTGGGTGCAAAGATAGCACTGGTCAAAGTTTTGTGCAGGTTTGCGTTGACTACAAACCTGCGTGATGGATAGGCTCATCGCATATTGACTGCCTATAACAACAACACATGCATTTGGAATGTGGATAACAAGCTTGAGGTACAATGTATGAAAGCACAAAAAAATCTCTACAAAATACCCAATCGGATCTATTATTCTATCCTTGGTGATGGAATCGGGTAGAGAAAGTGGCTGATAACAATTGTAAATCCAATCGTAGAAATGCCTCCAAGAAAGATTACAAGTTGCATACGTCTAACTAATATAAAACTAGCAATCGCATGTGTACAATGCAATGTGAACGCCAAATGGTATATGATATTTGCTTTCTGGAATAATTAATACTTTCTTATTTGATATTGATAAGGGGTGTGATTATTTTTGTAAATGTAGGAATATAGATTAAGTATTGCATTTAAACATTCTCTCTTTATACTGAAGTCATGTAGACTGTCTGCACTTTTTATCTCATGGAACTGTCTACACACTTTTTATCTCATGGATATCTTGTCTTGTATTTGAAGATTCTTTCTTTCTTGGATATGCAATTATTATGTATACTATTTACACTTTTCATCTCATGGATAGTAGTCCGGCAATTGAAGATTTTTTCTTTCTTGGTTATGTAATTATTATTTGGTTTGAGCAGTAGCGAAAGGGGATCTCTTCTAAATTAAAGCATGCAATAGTGATTACAATTTTACATATATGGCATTGTAGTTTTAAACATTTGGATGCACTGACTTTAGAAGTCTAAGTGAAGATTTCTTTCTTCTATAGCAAATACAATTAGATTGAAAATTTCCCCAAAGCGAATTTAATATAGAAAGTGTCAAGAATGTACATATGTCCAACAGATAAATAGATATAGAATTAATAAGTATTTTAAAAAAATTCTAAGCTAGAAAAAATCTAAACTATACTATGGGAGAACAAAAACAATTATTTTTTTACACACCATAAAAAGTGTAGTGGAACATTTCTAGGAGATGTTTACAACAGTAGTTGACAAAAACTGCCAAAATCTCGTGAAAAGTTGACCCTGCATAAAGAGAACTTCTCTTGCAAGTGCTGCAACTTGTGCCAATCTGCTGTTTTTTTTTTCAATAACCCACACATCTTTGTTGCTGCTCTTTGTTTTTCAGGGTTCTTCACTCCTTCAAAGCACCCTTCCACTTCTTCTCATGCACACCTCCTTTCTTCACACTGCAAATAATTTTTTTATTTATATTTCCAACTTTTCTTCCTTCAGCACATCCATATGGATGCACCTCGATGCAAATCTTCAAGGAAGTAACTTCCTCAACAAACAGATCAAATCTTTGACCGTGTTTCATGGGAATTCTTGCATATTCTTTTGCAACAGTAATAAGAATTGACTTTTTAAAATATTATTTTATGCTTCCCGCATAGGCTGCCCCTACAGCAAATCAATCATTATTCTATTTGCTATAAACCAACACATTCTTTAATTATTGCACAGATCTCAGTGTAATAAAAACAGTAATAAGTATATTAAGGGGAGCACCACTCTCCTTCAATACCTCTGCAATATTAAATAGCATGCCAATGAGAACTACTTCACAATTTTTCAGTGCTTTACTCACTCTCAGTTATGCTGCTCCTTTAATGCCTGGGTAGTGTCATTACCAACCCTCTCACACAACATACTACAAGAATATCTAACAACAAACTTACCGAACAACAAATCACAAAAAACTAATTAATGGCTGCAATTTAATTGCTCACTGCATACAAAATAAATAAATGAAGCTACCATCTATTGGGGTAACAAAAGAGGGAATGCCCCCTAGGCAATCAAAAGATAAACTTTTCTTCCATCTCGCACTCACAGGTTTTCTCCTTGCTCTCACCTGCTCTAATTTCAAATGAAATCATAAATCGACACTTGACTTCAGATTTTATTCATTGTTGTAGGGGTATTTATAGATATTCTCATGTTTGTTGTGATCCTACTCTTTAAAATACAACTATTATCAATCTCCACTAATCCCTCCAACAAACCCTATTCTACATGATTTTTTAACAATCACTCAACAACTCAAATCCATGCTTCACTTAACAAACTAATCAAATATTATCCTACATGATTGTTATAACAAGCACTCAACAGCTAAAATCTATGCCTGACATAACAAACTAACCAAACATTATTATAACCTACGATTAACAATATCAAAACTATAATGGATCAAGCATAGTATAACCTTATATAATGATGTACTCATTCTTAATAATAGGCCTCCAATGAAATTCATGCTAATAAACTTCTTCTTTTGATTGGTGGCTACAACAAAAATGGACTTCTCATATTCTCTGCTTTATTTCTTGGATAGGTCTCATATGAAGTCACGAAGTTTTTCACATCTTTTAGAGCCTTCAAAAAAATTAATTCTTATATCGTAAAAGGTCTTCAAAAACTCAACGGGGCTAGTAGCAAGTGATGAATGACATTCTTCAAGATTGCAATTCTAGAATTGGATAAAAGTTACATTAGCTGAAAAGTTAAACATGTTGTCCCTCCTCTCGGGTCCTTTCTCAGTCTTGTAGCATGAGAGTTCTCATATTTTGTGTATTTGGACACTAATTTTTCTCTCCATTCCAATCTGTTATCTATTCTAAGTAGCTCAGGCAGTACAGATAAGGAATCTACAATAGCATTATTTAAGCCCCTCTTCTATTTATTTTTTTTAAATGAAGCCTCAGTTTTGTAGCATGAGAGTTCTCATATTTTGTGTATTTGGACACTATTTTTTCTCTCCATTCTGATCTGCTATATATTGTAAGTAGCTCAGGCAGTCTAGATAAGGAATCTAAAATAGTGTTATTTAAGCCCCTCTTATATTTAATTTTTTTAAATGAAGCCTCATAGATTGTTTATCTACTTTGCCTGGTGCTAACTAAAATTCCTTGTGCTAACTGATAACTGATGCTTCAAACTTTGAAGGTGTGCTTGGATAATGGAGTGTTGGCCCAATAAATATGGCTTCAATTTGTCCATAGCATGCATAAGGGCCAGCAATTCCTTATCATGGATGTGGAGCAGCTACTTGTTGACAGAGCAGAGAATTTTCAGATTTTAAAAGCAATAGACGATTTTGCATGAATACCACCTTTATGCCATTGCCTAAAATTCCTTGTGCAAACTGATAACTGATGCTTCAAACTTTGAAGGTCTGCTTGAATAATGGAGTGTTGGCCCAATAAATATGGCTTCAATTTGTCCATCGCATGCATAAGGGCCAGCAATTCCTTATCATGGATGTGGAGCAACTACTCATTGACAGAGCAGAGAATTTTCTGATTTCAAAAGCAATAGGCGATTTTGCATGAGTACCACATTTTTGCCATTGCCTAAAGCATTACAGTCCACTACACGCAAGGGCTATGAAAAATGTATTTGTGCAAGTACAAGGCTAAATAGTAAAAGTCGTTACCTGCTTTGTTTGTTGAAATATACCTTTCACTGCCTTTGTGCATATTAGTAGATCTTTCTCTGCAAGATCTCTGCGGGCATCATGATCCCTCCAAAACCCTTCCACAAATTTCTAAATGAACTGCTTAATCTGTTAAATTTCTAAATGAATTGCTTCGGGTTCATTATTGGCATGACTCTCACAATGAACAATATATTCCCCCCCGATCTTTTCAGATATTTTACATCCGTGAGAAATCAATCCAGTGAAAAACGAAATACCCATTTGAATAAACCAAGTCCCCTGCAGAATCAACCCCCATACTGAAACCTAATGGAGGCAATACATAATTTGGGTATGGGATCTCTAGGGGCCTTACATAAAATGCAAACACAAATGGGTATTATGATTAAACTATAATACCTGTTTTCAAGCCATGTTGAGCCCTCCTTTTGAAGGTAAAAAAACAAGAAATTCCTCACCAAATGCCAAAAGGGCAATCAAGTTACAGGCCTCCCATGGAAAAGGAAGCAATTGAGTGCACTCAGAGGTGATACAGACGCATTAGCAATGGCCATGGTGACTGCTAGGGATCAGAATGCGTAGCCCCATCCAAATTGCTTCTGAATGTAGACGACCAACGTGAAAGACAGGAATACGCCACAGGAAATGCAGAGATAGAACAAATTAAAGAATTTGTCCAGTTTAGGCTTGTAATCTTTGTCTCTCTCATCCAGCTGATTTTGAAGGGCCCATTCCTCTTTCGTATGCATGTCTGGTTAAAAATAGCCCCAAAAAAACTATTCGAACGCCCATGCATACAACATGCACCAAAAAAATTGTTAAAAATAGGCAAAAAAAAGTAAAAACGTCTTGACGGCCGTCAAACTGTCAACTTTAAGACAGCCGCAGAAACGTCCGGAGGTCCTCTACTATAGGGGGAACGCCTTCGGCGTAATAAGCTACAACCATGCATAGGGATAAATGCAGTTGTCCCTCTTAGAATTCCATTGCGAAGTATCAAATATTGCTCTGATACCACTAATAAAAACTGCACAATAAAACACCAAATAATAATAATATAGAAAATGAAATTCAGTCGGGATATTATTTATATTGATATAGGTTACATATATAGTGTTTGATCTCCTGCAAAGGTGGAGTCAAACTTCATCTTCAATCCCTCATATCACTCTCCATGAATCTCTCAAACTTATCCCTAGGATATCTCTCACATCCCTTTATTATCTCAAACACTAAAATAGCTACGTGAGTTGTTCATTCAACAACTTCACTCACACACAACTATTAACTATATTATTAATATGAGTTATATTAACTCATTATTAATAATATTACAATTTATTAATAATGTCACAATATATTTGTAACAATTATTACGCATCATTTAGAGGGGTTAGAAAATATGTGACATCTAGGATTTCAAATAAAGGTCATCACAATCATTCATAACCAAAAATAAAGTTATAGAATACTAGTGTATCAATGTATAAAACTGTGTGAAATGGATAAAACTATATGGAATTCCCATATCTACTCGACGATTCCATACCTGCTCAAGGTTTCTTTCTAGTTCCCAAAACAAATCACTATAAGATCATTTCTACCCTCCATAGTCATTCCACATTGTTGGTTCAGCTTCATGCCTCTATAATCAGCTAAGTGCATGCACTCCCTTGTTTTTTAGCAATAATTTCCATGTCTGATATTGAAAATTTCTAATGAGATTGTATTCTAGTTTATGTATCAATGTTTATTAATTAATCTAAATTTACCAAGATGTTGTTATCCCTTTAACCCTTAGGTAAATAAGTACACATTACCCTAATCTCTTATTTATTTATTTATAGGTTTGAATTGTTTCATGACCCCAATCCTTTTTTAACCTATCACCTCTTGGGTCTAGTTTTCCTTATCCTAAGTAAGTCTCCTATACACCCATAAGGTTTATTTGTCAAGAGGCCCAGGTTATTGCTTTTTTATTTATTTTTTATGATCACTTTTGTTGGTCCCTCTAAAATGGAATGCTTCCCATGAGGATTATAATACTAATACTTGTACCTTTACTAAGGATACTAAAAAAACATTTAGAAAAATTCTATAGTAAAATCTTCAGGCTCCGCACATTAACGCCCTTCTATATATTACTAAAGATGAACAAAAGAGATCCAAAACATCTAAGAGCCTTGAATCTATTGTTACATTTTCCTCTATGGCTACATCTACTACTACACCATCCATTATGCCTATACCTAAGGAGGCACCTCATATTCCTCTTTAAAATTGTACAATATCCATTCTTTTGTATGTTTTATGCCTTCATATACTATGTACACCCATGTGACTTCTCGTTCTTATGCTAATACAAATGCTCTTAAGAATCTTGTGCAAGCCCATGTTTTACAATTACAACAAGGTGCCTTAACCTCATCTACTATCATGGAATCTAGTCAATTTATTCACAACCCATTTGTACTTGAAGTGGATTTGTATCCTCATCTTGTTATTTTTGTATCTCCTAAGCTTCCTATATGTGATAGCAAAAGTGATAATGAGAAAAACCTTCATATTTTCATGTTGTTTGCTTAGATTTTTCTTGTAATCTTTATTACTTATAGACACCTAAATTTGGAAATTTAGCATTTTGTAATGACAACTTTATCTTTACACCTAAAGCATGACTTGTGCACACATTCCAATCCTAGGTGACTTATCCTTATCTCTCTTTCATATTTTTTTTATCTATTACATTGTTTACTCACTTACAAAACTACTTGCAATAATATACAACAACATACTAGCCCCAAGCATCTCACCTAAAATTGTATAGAGTCCTTTAAACTACCTGTCTAGGACCATTTAACAGGGACCAAACCAAACCATGTTTTGGTTTAAACCCATGCAGTCATATCTAATTAATCTAAATATGTAATTTATGTTCCTAATCTGAATGCAATATTGCAGTAAATAAATAAAAATGAAGTACTAAAATAGATATAAGTAATTAAGCAATAAAACATGAAACTCTAATGTGCAAAGAAGGGTTAGATGCCTTAGATGATTTTGTTAAGTTCTGGAAAATGCATAGAGTTGGAAGATAGAGAAACATGAAGCTCTGACCATCGCACAAGAGCTCATAAAATTGTAGATCTGGAGGATTTGACTGGATGAGGGCACTTGGAGAGGGACAAGGGCACATATGGGTGCACTAGGCCTTTTTCTGGGCATCTAGGTCTACAAAAATGCTCAAAAACCTGAATTCTTAGGTTCGCAAGATGATCATTGATGCTCACCTTTTATCGTTATGGGTTCACACAATGATTGCGTAAGTCGCAATAAATCTACGATAAATAATGGACCTGCAAAACCGTCAAATAGACATCAAATCCCAAAAAAGAAAGATTCAAAATGAGGGGTTTGACTGTCCTCAACTGCCACAATGATGGACTTACTACCAAGCATTGCACTACATCTCAGACCCAATGTAGTTTTATGTGTGTGTGGAATTGTTCCCTAGGTTACTCTTGTGTGTGTCACACTTGCAATAACGAGCAAGTAGCGAGATGTAGAATGTAGCAAATGTGTTCATGGAATAGAATGAACTTCCCTTCTATGAAGTGTGATGTAGAAAACGAACCCTTGTATCCCTTGCGATAGAGCTATATGAATGCAATGGAGATCTTGGATGCCTTGATGGATGCAACCTTAGGCGGTGATAGACAATGCTTAGTGTTTGGTTCTTTATTATGATCACATAACTTTACATCTACATGATTCCTTCTCTTGAATTTGGTAACTATCCTTGAAAAGGTCGTCTACCAAAAAGATAAGATGCTCAAACGGCTAAAAAGGACTCAGAAAGTGAGAGTAAAGTATAATGGGGATAGGAGCACCCAGAGGGGACGAGGGCGCCTGGTGTTGGTGTCCTGGCTAGGCTCTAGTGTCTAGGATGACAAATGTCAAAGAGTAAAAAGGTAGACTGAGCAAGTAAAAGTGTAAAAATGAAAGTAGCAATAAAAAGCAAAGAAAGGTGACCAAAAACATGGGTTAATTAGTAATTTTCTTGATTTGGAATCATATGAATAGTAGCATGTAATCAAGACTAGATAATTACCCAAAGTGCGTTATTATGTGTCTACATTATCTCCTAACACCCAATGGTCACTTTTCCAAGTTGATATCTTTTTATGGATTAGTTCATATTCTGTAGGTCATCTTTAATGAAAAATTAAACTTATGAGCACATATAAAGGTAAGGTTAACTCACCTATTGACCTCACCAAGTAAGCACCTAGAAATTTCAAGAGAACTTGATGCGCCAAAACTAGTAGGAACTTGAAAAGGTCATAGCTTGTGCTCCGGGTGTCCGTTTGTTTTTTGAAACCACCTGTTTCGATGAGACGAACACACCGATCAACCAAACCTGAAATTTGGAGCATGTTTTGGCACCTTTTCGGGCCCAAAATCTACCATCTTGAAGCTAAAAATTAGGATTTAAGTTGTAGTTCGATTTTTTTCCGATTTTAGGGCATTAATTAATTTTAGTCTCTTAGTTGCATTATGAGTTGGAAAGTTTGAAATTCCTCTAATTTAGGCATGTATAAGATGTGTGGCAATTTCTATTCACATACGAATAAACATGTGAACTTACTAAGAATAACAGGTTATAGTAAACTGCTAAATATAGTAATTTCTGCCACATAGAGTAGATTTAGTCAAATTTAGTTAGAGATTTCTTGGCAACTCGAGTTGGGAGCTGTTTTCCTATTTAGGAAACATTGTAATTCATGATTCAATAATGAAGAAAGAGATTTTTTTCTTTTGGAGTTCATATTATTTGTAGTATATTGAATTTGTTTAGAATTTGACTAAATTATCTGGTATTAGATCCGGTTGAAGTCTTAAAAAAAATGGCAGGAAGGGGAAGAGGAAGGGGAGGCAGTATTACCTAGATGAAAAGAAATATGAAAGATCTACAGTGTTACACTTGCTGCAATGATAACCCATAGAGGAAATCAAGGTGGAGATGACATAGATGAAGAATAAGTTTGTGAAGAGAAGGAAACACAAGCGTCACCCTTAGCTTTTGAAGAAAGTATGCTATGAGCATTAGAAGGAAAAAATTATGGGATAAAAGTTCATGTTTCAAAGTATAGAGGTAGTCTAAAACCAGAGGATCCGATAGACTGGTTGACTAGCATGGGGAAATTTTTTGAGTGGAAGGCTATGTTAGAAGAAAAGAAGGTAAAATTTGCATGCACAAAATTGAAAGGTCATGTTATGTTATGGTGGGGATCACCTACAGAAAAATCGGTCAAAAAAGGGGAAAGAAAGAATTTGGACATGGAGTAAGATGGAGAAGAAGTTGAAAGATAAATTTATCCCTATGGATTATGCATAAATCCTTTATAGGAGGTTTCAGAATCTCAGACATAACTTACAAACCATGCAAGAATACACATATGAGTTCTACAAGTTGTCTATTCATGTAGAGCATGAAGAAATTAAGGAATAAATAGTTTCAAGGTATGTAAATGGATTAAAATTTTCTATTCAAGATGAGATAAGTATGCTTAAGATTAAGAGCATGTAGGATGCCTATCAATTAGCCTTAAATTCCGGGGAAAAATAAAGTCATCAAAGTTTTAGGAGATCAACTGGAATCAATAGGGGGGCCTCATCTTCCTTTCGGGGATGAGCTGGTTTTAACCAAGGTAGGGGAGAATCACCTCATGGAGTGGAAAAACAAGAATATATGAGACAAGATTCCCATAATCAACAAAGAGGAAGAGGATTTTCTACGGGCAGAGGATATGCTAGCGATATATGATGGGAGGCTCCACGAAGACCATTTGTTTGTTACAAATGTGGTGAATAGGGGCGTTGGGATTTTGAATGCTCACATTATTATACACATGATAAGAGGCAAGTAGATGCTCAAAGAGTAAATCTTGTTGAAGCTGAATAAGTAGAAGATGAATAAGACCAAGAAATTACTCCAGATGTTGGAGAAAATCTGATGATCAAAAGGATGATGATTTCTCCAAGAAATGATATCAAGGGGGATGCATGGTTGTGTACAAATATTTTCAAAACAAGATGCACTTTAGGAGGAAAGGTATGTAATGTTATTATTGATGGTGGTAGTTATGAGAACATGGTTTCAAATGAGATGGTTTAGAAATTGGGTTTGCATTGTGAGAAGAATCCTAACCCTTATTGTATTGCATGGTTTACAAAGGGTAATGAACTTTATTGTTGATAATAGATGTTTAATAAGTTTTTCTTTTGGGAATAGTTACAAGGATGAGATTTGGTGTGATGTTATTCCTATGGATGTATGTAATATGTTGTTAGGAATACCATGGTAATTTGATAGAAAAGTTATTCATGACAGGGGAAAGAATACTTATACTTTCTGGAAGGATGACACAAAAATAGTTTTTCTACCTCTTAAGGAAGAGGGGAAGGCTGAAAATATGCTTCTTGCAAAGGAATTTGTGAAGGAGGCAAATAAAAAAGGTTTTTGTTATGCAGTAGTCGCAAATAAGGATGAACTTGCAAGTGCATAAATACCAGTAAAAACAACAAAATTAATAGAAGAATTTTCTGATGTTATTCCTGATGAGCTACCAGATGGATTACCGCCAAAAAGAGATATTCTACACCATATTGATTTGATTCTAGGGTCTTCACTCACAAATCAAGTGGCTCATAGGATGCACCCGACATTGCATGTAGATTTGAATAGGCAAGTGGCAGAGCTCGTAAGAAAGGGGGGCGTAAGGGAGGGCATGAGTCAGTGTGCAACCACAACTTTGTTATCATTAAATAATGATGGAACATGAAGAATTTGCATGGATAATAGAGAAATCAATAAATTTAAAATCAAGTATAGGTTCCCAATACCTCACCTTGATGATATGATGGATGTGCATGTTGGATGTAAGTATTTCACCAAGATTGATCTTTGAAGTAGTTACTATCAGATTCGGATCAGAGAAGGATATGAGTAGAAAAAAATATTCAAGATAGGAAATGGATTATATGAGTGGTTGGTGATGCCATTTGGGTTATCCAATGCACCGAGTACTTTTATGAGATTGATGAACAATGTGTTACGGGAGTATAATAATAAGTTTATTGGGGTTTATTTTGATTATATCTTGATCTTTAGTAAAACTAAAGAAGAACATTTGAGGCATCTGTGGGTGATATTTGAAGTGTTAAGGAAAGATAAAATCTATGCAAATATGAAGAAGTGTACATTTATGCAAGAGAGCTTGGTATTCTTGGGCTTTATTAGTTCAGTAGATGGGGTACAAATGGAATCAAAGAAGATAAAGGAAATTATTGAATGGCCTACTCCATAGAGTATAACAAAGGTAAGAAGCTTTCATGGTTTAACAACATTTTATAGAAAGTTTATTAAAATTTGCAGCAGTATTGTAGTGCCTATAACATATTACACAAAAGGAAGGGATTTTTTGTGGACAAAGGCAATTGAGGATAGTTTTCAGTTCTTGAAGAAGAAGGTGAAAGAGGCACCCATTTTGGCACTATCAGATTTTGAGAAAGTGTTTGAGGTTGATTTTGACACCTCACATGTTGGTATTTGTGTTTTCCTAAGTCAAGGTGGAAAGCCAATAGATTTCTTTAGTGAGAAACCGAATGAGGTAAAAGAGAACTACTCTACTTATGATGTGGAATTTTATGCAATTGTACAAGCATTGAGGCATTGGAGGAATTACTTAGTGCTTAAGGAGTTTATGTTATTTATAGACCACATAGTCCTGAAGTATGTGAATACACAAAAGAATTTGAATAGTAGGCATGTAAAGTAAGTATCATTTGTGCAGGGTTATAATTTTTTCTCTAAAACATAAATTAGGAAAACGAAATCAAGTTACAGATGCATTGAGTAGACACGTGACTTTGTTTACCACTATGGAAAATGAGGGTGGTGGGTTTTAAAGTAATAAAGGGTTTGTATTCTTCTGATTCCGATTTCAAGAATATTGTTGAAAGGTTAATTAGTCCATTGTCAAATGATGCAGGAGATGTCTAGGATAAGTATATTTTAGAAGAAGACTATCTATTTAAGGGACACCAACTATGTATTCCAGTTGGGTCTATGAGAGAGAATATAGTGAAAGAGCTACATAGTGGAGGATTGGCTGGGCATTTTGGTAAAGATAAGATGATAGCCTTGGTAGGAGAGAAATACTATTGGCTGAATCTGAAAAGAGATGTGGCAAGATATGTGGAGATGTGTCGAATTTTCTAAGTCTCGAAAGGCCATGCACAAAATATATGGTTGTATATGTCGTTTCCTATTCCTAAAGGGTCGTGGAAAGTTGTGAGTATGTATTTTGGTTTGTGATTAAAAAAAACACTACGAGGTAATGACTCAATTTTTGTGGTCATTAATAGGTTTTCTAAGATGGTTCCTTTTATTTCCTGTAAGAAAACAAGTGATGCGACATGAGTAGCAATTTGTTTTTCAAAGAAGTTGTTTGTTTTCATAGTGTTCCAAAAACCATTACTTCAAATAGGGACACAAGGTTCTTAAGTCACTTCAGGAGGAATTTATGGAAGAAGTTGGGAACTCAACTACAGTTCAATAGTGCCTATCATCCTGAGAATGATGGGCAAAAAAAGGTGGTAAATAGGAGTTTGGGAAACCTGTTAAGGTGAATAGTTGGGGAAAATCGAAAACAATGGGACTTAGCATTACCACAAGCTAAGTTTACATATAATAGTTCCATAAATATATCCATTGGAAAGTCTCCATTTTTTATTGTGTATGGAAGTAATCCAAATAGGGTGTAAGATTTGGTACAACTACTAGTTGATGGCAGAGTCAGTGATGATGTAGAAGCATTTGCCGGACATATACAACAATTGCAGGAAGAAGTGTGGAAGAAGTTGTAGAATAGTAATGATAAGTATAAGGAAATAAAAAATGTGCATAGACGGAGAAAGGTATTTACAGTTGGTGAGTTGGTTATGGCATACCTACGGAAGGAAAGGTTTCCAAAAGGAACATATAACAAGCTGAAGTACAAGAAGATTGGTCCCTGCAAAACCATGAAAAAAATAAATGATAATGCTTATGAGGTAGAATTACCAGGGAATTTTGATATTTCTCTAGTGTTTAATGTTTTAGACTTGTATTATTTTCATGGGGATGGCACAAAAGGGGATGTTATTGATGAACTAGTAGATTAGAGGCAACAACTTCTAGTGAAGAAGAAAGAAGAAGTGGATCATATTCTAGACAAGAAAATAGTGGACACGTGACATGGGAAATACAATCAAATATTTGGTACATTCGAAAGGAATAAAAAAGAGGACGATACTTGGGTCACAGAGTGGGAGATTAAGAAGCTGGATGCAGATAAATGGAAGTAGTTTGAAGAAGACAACTTATAGGAGCTTGTTTTTTTCAAGCAAGGGAGAATGATGCACCAAAATTAGCAAGAACTTGAAAAGGTCATAACTTGTGCTTGTTTGAGTCTATTTTTTTAATCCACCTATTTCGATGAGATGAATGCACTAATAAACTAGCCTTACCGGTTAGAGCACATTTTGGCACATTTTCGGGCCCGACATCCGCTATATTGAGGCAAAAAATTAGGATTTAAGTTGTAGTTCGGTTTTTCCTATTTTAGGGCATTAGTTACTTTTAGTCTCTTAGTTGCATTATGAGTTGGAAAGTTAGAAATTTCTCTAATTTAGGCATGTAGATGATGTGTGGCAATTTATGTTCTCGTACGAATAATCATGCAAACTTACTAATAATAGCAGGTTCTAGTAAACTACTAAAAATAGTAATTTCAGCCACCTAGAGTAGATTTAGTCAAACTTAGTTAGAGTTTTCTTGGAAAATCGAGTTGGGAGTTGTTTTCCTATTTAGGAAACATTGTAATTCATGATTCAATAACGAAGAAGGAGAATTTATATTATTTATAGTATATTGAGTTTGTTTAGAATTTGGCTACATTATAACTTGTTGCTAAACATAATCCTAAAACACTCAAGGATCTCCTAAACTCCTTCAAAGCAGTAGAAAAACCTACGAACAACCCATACATAGGCCTAAAACACTCCCAACTAGGTTCAAGAGTCAAAATTCTCATTCTAAAGTCCTTCAAACACAAGCCAAAACCATCTTAAGCATGTCAAACCATTGTTTCTCATTATCAAGTGATCAAGTTGCCAAAGTTATTACACACATATAGATATCACATACTAGGTAGAGAATTACACGTGGTTTGAGGCCTCTTTGGAGTAGTGTTGAGGTAGGTGGTGATTTAACAAATATTGGAGTTTGTAAAACCCTAAGATATTGCAGAGTCACATATGATAAATAATCAATGAAGTACATATTTTACACAAGAAATAAACTGTAGAAATATGAAACCCTAGGTGAAAAAGATGAAATAAAACACTTATCTGATTTCACAATGAATCCCAAAGTGTGCCGAACTAGAAAAATGATAAATAGGATGAGAAGAATATTACAACTAACCCTAATAAATTGTGGAGTTGTCACATCAACATGGACTAGTGCGCCTAGACTAGGTTAGGGGCGCCTGGGCACTAGAGACTGCTTCTGGGTGCCCATGACTACAAAAGACCTAAGAAATACGTTTTTATTGTGTCACAAAGTGCTCGATAATATTCGTTGTTAGTCACTTGTAAGTTGTTGGTTGATCACAAAGTTCACTTGTAACCTACAAAACAAATGATATCTTACAAAACCCCAAAACAAATCAAATCTTAAAAAGAAAAAGATGTCAATGGGTTGTCGGACTGAACCTAGTGGTCACCTGACTGAGTGACCTTACAACCAAACATTGTACTACATTTCAAACTCCATGTAGTTCTCGTGTGTGTGTGCAAGAATTGTGCCCTAGGTGGCTCTTGTGCAAGATGTACTTGAATAACAAGTAATAACTAGATTTAGCAATGTAGATAGATGTGTGGATGTCAAAATGAACTTCCCCTCCTATGCATCTATGCAGAAAATGGAGTCCCTTTTCCCTTGAGTGACTGCTAGATGTATGCTTTGATGCTCTTAGAATGCCTTTGGATACAACCTTAGGCGGTGATAGTAGATTCTTAGATCTTGGTCCTTTATTATGGTCACATAACTTTATATTTACATGATTCCCTTGGTTTAATTTCACAATTGACAACTTGAATGCCAACCCATAAGAAAATAAGATGCCCATTGCCCAAAAACTAAAAGATGCCCAAAAGGAGTGAGTAAAGTAAAGAGAGGTTGGGGGCATCCAAAAGGACAAGGGCGCCTGGGAACTGGTGTCCTGTCTGATCGTTGGTGTCTAGAGTCATAAAAGATAAAGCAGTAAAGTATCGATTGGACTGAAGGGTGTAAGAGGCTAGAAAGAAGACATGAAACACAGACAAAAGGCCAAAGATAGATGCCAATCACTATTTTTCTCACTCAGGAATCATATGAATAGCAATTTGTGACTAGAAATTTACCCAACGTGTGTGATTTATTGTCTACATTTTCCCCCACTTTATGTTGTTGAATGAATACTTGATAACATAAAGTAGATAAGAGATGCATGCTTGATAGCCATGTAGATTGATGGAAAAAGTGTGCCGAGGAGGCAAGAAAAAGTGTGGAGTGATAAAAATGAAGCTTGGAAGCTAAGCTAGGAAAGAGGAAGTGACCCTAAGGTGAAAAGTGTAATGTGTGTACCATGTTGTACTTATTGTAGTTGTCATGATTTTTTTGTGCTTGAGACTGTTGCTTCTTATAAGGATGGACCCAATCTGTGACGAGTGAAAAGGATAGAAAGTGTCCTGAAAATGCTATAGAAGAACGAGTTTTTTGGGTGATCTCACACCACGACAGAAGAAGTGTTGGGGAGAAAGGTCTAGTGTTATTTCCATCCTTGACTACTTTTTAAAATTTATACACCAAGTTACAGATAATGTGAGCCTACTTTATTCCAGTTCAATCAAGCTTGTTCTAGTTCGATCCAAGTAGAAAAAGAAGATAAAATGCACTATGATTGCCTGAGGACTGTGACTGTGTTGTGCAAACCGTTATGTAAATTGCTTAAAAATGCGTTGATATACTATGAGGCTTGAGTTAACTGGAAGCAGAAATCTAAAATTAAATAAATTTAATTTATTTAATGGCAGCCATGAGCATGCACAAAATAGGTGCCCCATTTGAAGAGTGAAGCTTATTAATTAATTAATTAATTGTCAGGAATAGGAAAGGCATGAATTAATTATAGAATGGCGAAGATTATAGAAGCAGGGCTGCCATATGGATGAATTAACTAATTCACAGGTAGAGAAGTGCAGCCCAGAGGAAAAGTGCACCCAATTCGGAGAGGAATTTTTCTCAGAAGAAGGTGAAATTAATGTTGAAAGCTTCCAATTTTAGCGCACAGGTTGAGAGGAGGTTGATTTGTGTCTGGATAATCGTTTGCATAAGTGATACAGGTGCTCAGGAATTCATTACAGGTGATTTATAAGAGAAAGGGAGCTTAAATTAATGTCCAATACATTAAACATATCCTCTGAATCTGAAGAATTATCCAGATTTGCACCAGTTTTGAAGAATTTCAGCCGAATAAGGAGAAAAATAATTTTGTCAGACAAAGATCTACACAGATACTATGATGGCAAAGTGGGATGAAAGGGAAGGATCAACATAATCATGCATAGCTTCCAGATTTGTTGAAGTCAATAGATCCAGATCCATGATCTCATAATTGCAAAAGCTATCCGGCACAAAGGCTTCATCCTCTTGTTTCGAACGCAGCTCGTGAAGAAGTCAGTGCGTGGAAAATGTTACTTTCAGGGTCTTATGCATGTGCTCCCAATCTTCTAGTTGAATCCTGCATTGAATTTGCATTCATCCAGAGTGCTTTCCATAATTTTTAATTGCTCATATGCAATTAAAAATAAAAATGATGAGTTATTTACGATAGACATTGCACTGATGCATATACAGGAGAAGGAATGTGCAAAAGCTTCAAGGATAAAAGGGAAGACAAGGCAAAGGCAACACCTGCAAGTAAAATTCTAGATCTAGCCACTTCAGAAATCTAGTTTGAATCAGCTGCATGCAGAATATGAAAAAGGACAAGACTGCAACTTTCCTCTTTCTTCTTCTTTCTCTTATTTCCTCTGACAAAATAATTGAGCGATCAATTAAATTATACAATGTGTAAGTGATTGGTTTAAAAGCCATTACTTGAAGAAGTCAACTACTTGGAGATAGGTGGCAGATGTGCAAAATAGAAGGTTCTATTTTTAGTTGCAAATCATGCATGTCATGCAAAGAGGAATTCTAGGAGGGAGATTGCCAATTGTTTCCTTTCTGACTTCCACATGTGTCAGTTCAACTAAAAGCTTCCGACTTGTAATTGCCCCTCTACATTCTATAAGTAGAGGAAGAACCTTCGGGTTAAGGATCAGAATTGGTAAGCAGCATTCCTGTGTTCCAGATTTTGTGCTGAAACCCTTGAGAGCCACTTGAAGTAAAGGAATATACAGGAGCAGATTTCTGGAGAACTTTGTGTCGCGGTGTATTTTGTTTCTAACTTTCCATCTTAGAACAATTGCATACAATGGAAAACAATTGTGTTAAAATCTGTAGCAATCTAAATCTAGAGCTACCTTAGCTTACAATTCATGGTGTTGAAATCTATTGGTTTCTTGCAAGAGAAATGCATGCACATGAAGCACCCGTTATCTAATGATTAGAAAGATGCAAATCTTCCCCATTTCTGTCAATACATGTGTTTTTATATATATCCCTTCTTTTATAGAGTAGTGTGCCTTTCTTAATAAGAATAAGAAGTAGTACTTGCTGCAGAACCGTACAAACAATAACACATGTAGCGTGTAACAGTGAAAGTAGATGCCCCATATAGATACCATTATGGGACATAATTTAGATTGACAAATAATGACACGAGAGCCTCACCAGTAAATGTTTTGTGTGTAAATATATATACTCATGACTGTCTAGCATTTATGCTTTGCACAAAATCTAGAGAACAAGTTCTACAATCTGCATGTGTATATGCTTAAAGATAATGCCATACAATGTATCTTGTCTAGTGCACATGTTCAAACAAAGTGTACCCGGTGACACACTCTTTTTCTATGGTATAATTTTTTACTGTCAAGGAAAGTCTTTTAATAATTGCAACCAAGATATCTCATGCTCATTCACATATTGCTGAAGTGTGAATGAAATACTCCTATCGGAGTAAAGAGTTAATGCGATAGGAGTATCGTGCCCACTTGAGCAATATGTTGAATGAACATGGTTGCAATTATTCTTGCGGTTGCATTTATAAAAGACTTACCTCGACACTTTGTAAAAAAATGAACCATAGACAAATAGAGTGTATGGCATCATCTTTATCATATATGGTTTGCAACATTCACTTATTCTCTATTTGTGAATGCTAGAATTTGTATATGATCAATGACAGCATATACACGTATGATTGGCATTATAACTCTTATTAGCTCCCAGAAATGGCTTCTTGTAGAGCATCTACTTTCATACCTAGGCTAGTCATGAGATAAATCTGTTTCTATTTATACTACTACTTATTCTTACTAGCACACTACTCTATTGATATATACACATATTGACATGTCATTTTTATCTTGTCTAACATTCTAAAGTATGTTAGCTATCTATATGCAACATTTGTACTTTAACTGTTCGAACTCATTTTCCAACCATAGTTGTCTAATTTTTTGGTTGCTACAGTAAGTAAGCATTGTTTTCTATTTAAGAAAGGAAATATGTTATAGAAGAAGGGAATTATAAAAACCCTATGTATTGCTTGTTCATTTCTTGTAAATGCTTTTTTTCCACTTAGATGTGCATCCCAATCAATAGATATGACAGAGTTGATTGCATGCACATAGAAGAAACCAATAGATTTGATCAACACAGAATTATAAGCATTCTATAGGTAGCTCTAGATCTAGATTGCTAAAATAACACAAAGTTGTCTTCAAAGATGCTATATTTGTCTTGATTGGAAAGCTAGTTCAACATGTTTCTAGCCACTTTGTTTGCATGTGCACAAAGTTTCTCTGACCAAATGCATGCTCCTTCGCCCCTATAGGGTATTCCTTTACTTCATCAGCGTCTGGTCCTCTCCTTTGGGTTTCAGCATCCTCCTAGTAACATCTGGAATACACCCCAAATGAGGGATGCTTACCGATTCTGATCCGTAACCCGAAGGTTCTTCCTCTACTTATAGAATGTAGAGGGGTAATTACAAGTCGGAAGCTTTTAGTTGAACTACACACATACATGAACAAAATAATGATACAGTTACAGAAAGGAATGACAATTGGCAATCTCCCTCCTGAAATTCCTCTTTGACATAGACATGCCATGATTTGCAAGGTATAGATAATGAGAACCTGGGTGCTATTGACCCTTGCACGTCTGCCACCTATCTCCAAGTAGTTAGACTTCTTCAAGTATTTTCTCATGGCTTTTAAATTAGCCAATCACTGAAAATAAGTTGTATTAATTTAATCATTGATCGCTTTTAAAAGTATTTTTTCTCTCCCAGATGGGGCTGAAATTAAGAGAAAGAAGAATTTAAAGAATTTTGGAAAGTTGCTAGTCTTAAATTCCTTTTGTCATACTTCTGCATTGCAGACTGATTCACAAGCTTGGGCGCCAGAACTTGGAAGTGGCTAAATATGAACAAATATTTACTTAATGCAGGTGTTGCCTTCGCCTTGTCAAGGTGGGTCACACTTTTATGGAATAAGGAAGCTTTTGCAGTTCTTCTAAAAGTCACATGACAATGGGATTATTTACAGTGCAATGTAGCCTATCGTAAATAACTCATCATGATTCATTTTTAATTGCGTATGAGCAATTCATAATGGTATTATTTGAAAGCACTGCCGGGCAGGCAATAAAATCCCATGATTCAATGAAGTTATTTTTCTTTTATTCAACTAGAAGGGAATTTTTACCCTGTAAGGCAGGTAAGCAAATTCTCGCATGCACTGTTGATCCTGAAAGAAATTTTCACACACACTGACTTCTTCGACGGGCTGCGTTTGATGGGAACAAGAGGATGAAGCCTTTGTGCCGGAAGCTTTTGCAGGTATTATGAGATATCCCATCTGGATCTATTGCGACTTCAGCAAATCCCATGCTCCAAGCTTATGCATGATTCTGAATTGATCCTAATGGGATTATTCATCCCACTTTGCCATCGTAGTATCTGTGTCTAGAAAATCTTTGTCATGAATGCCTTAAGTTATTTTTCTCCTTATTTCACAATGGCCGAAATTCTTACCCTGCAAGGCTGGTAAGCAAATCTCCCGCCTGCCTGCTGCCTCCATAATTCTTCAGATTCGGAGGATGATGTTTAATGTATTGGACATTGATTCTATGGGAAAAAGCTACCCTTTATCTTAGTAAAGCACCTGTAATGAATTTCCTGAGCTACCTGTATCTGCTTATGCAAACAATTACCATAGACACCACTTCAAACCCTCCTTTTCCAAAAATGCAACCTGTGCGCTAAAATTGGAAGCTTTTTAGTACATTAATTTCACCTTCTTCTGAGCAGAACCATTCCTCTCCAAATTGGGCGCACTTTTCCTCTGGGCTGACACTTCATGCATACCTGTGAATTAATCTAGATTCATCCATATGGTAGCCCTGAATTCTATAATCTTCAAACCATTCTATAATTAATTCATGCCTTTCCCAAATTCCATAGACAATTAATTAATTAATGGGAATAAGCTTCACTCTTCAAATGGGGCACCTATTTTGTGCATGCTCATGGCTGCCATTAAATAAATTAAAGCCCATTTAATTTTAGACTTCTACTTCCAGGTTAACTCAAGCCTTACTAGTATGCTATTGACATTAGCCACTGAAAAATAGGACATGTAATTTAATCATTTAATAGGGTTTTAAACCAGTATTACAATTTGCTCTCCCAAATGGGGCTGCATTAAATAATTAATTACAAATTTCCCGTGGGTAAATCCCGACGACAGAATATTTACAATTTTGGGCATTTGGGTATTTGGTGAGAATTTCTTTTGTCCAATTCGGCTTTGTTGGGACTATCTTGACACAATACAGGAACTTTCTGGGCAATAAAAACACAAAATTGGGTACCCAATAAATATTAACAAGTACAAATTTATTTAATGCATGGGGTAGTCTCAGATTTCAGGGTGAAATTTGGGGACACCCAAGCTGAGGATAATATGATGTGAGAAATATGTATCATGAAGTGTGTAACATGAAATGTGTGAGGTTCATTTCAGATTTAGACCCTTAGCAGTCGAATATGAACCGTGGAACTAGAGTGTGTCATAAGGTAGTGTGTTGCGTGAGAATGTGATGCTAGAAAGATGTGTCATGAATGTGAATAGTGTTAAATGTGTAGTGTATATAATGTGAGGTTCATGAATCGAGTATGCCCTCAATAGTCAAGTGTGAACTGTAGCATGAGAGTGCATCATATAGGGTAATGACAATACAAATTGTGTCTATGATGTATGAGGAAGAATATATGTGAAACATGGAGCGTACTAGTAGAAATGTGAGACACTTGATAATGCTAGAGGGAGGGAATAAGCATGATGCCCCCTAAGTGTATGATGATGAATAAGTTATAAAAAAAAAGTGAAGGGCAAAGGTCCTCCGCCTGATGTATGAGGAGATAAAGGTATGTGACCATTCTCTAAGATGAGTGAGATACGAGACAAATGATGTATCGTTGAATGAGACCTATGTGTATGAGACCTAGGAGGTGATGAATACCTAAGAGAAGGATATCAAGAAGGTGATGTGCACCTATGTGAAGGAAACTACAGAGGTGATTCATTTCAGATGTACACATATATGAAGGAGACTAAGGAGGTGATGTGTACCTATGTGAAGGAGACCACGAAGGTGATGTATACCTATGTGAAGGAGACCACAAATGTGATGTATAATTATGTGAAGGAGTTGTCTAATTTGTGGACCTATGATGATGAGATGGACTAAAAAAAGTGAAGGGTAAAGGTCCTCCGCCTGATGTACTGAGGAGATAAAGGTATGTGACCATTCTCTAAGATGAGTGAGATACGAGACAAATGATGTATCGTTGAATGAGACCTATGTGTATGAGACCTAGGAGGTGATGAATACCTAAGAGAAGGATATCAAGAAGGTGATGTGCACCTATGTGAAGGAAACTACAGAGGTGATTTACACATATATGAAGGAGACTAAGGAGGTGATGTGTACCTATGTGAAGGAGACCACGAAGGTGATGTATACCTATGTGAAGGAGACCACAAATGTGATGTATAATTATGTGAAGGAGTTGTCTAATTTGTGGATAGATGATGAGATGGACTTTCTTATTGTGAATGAACTTAAGACACAAATGAGTCATAAAAAATATAGCCTGAGTAGCATGAAGCCAAGGAAGACCTAAGAGCATATCATAGCCTTCGATTGAAGGTGCCACAATGAATGTCACATGCATGGTGAGAGGCCTAGTTGTGATTGGAATCTTGACATAACCATAAAATTTGGGAATTGGATATGATATTTGCAAGAGTGGATAATTGATAGCAACGAGGAGTGCAATAGAACACACACAAAGAGGAGATGATGAGTTTATCATAGTATTTTTGATAGCATAAGATCCAATAGAAGCATTAATATGTAATGTATCAGAATAAAATGTAACATGAAAATCATGAGGAGAGAATGTGATGAATGGTAGAGATGCCTCAATATGTGCAACTAGAAAATCATGGCCCCTCGATGAAGGAGGAGGCACAACGTCATATGTATGATTATCTTAAGAATCAACCACTTATTTGTCATGCTTAGGGAGAGGATCATTAAATATTTTAAGCTTTTTATTTTCATTGACTGGTGTAGATGTCGAAGGTTCAGGGAGCTCGATTGCATTATTGTTGATGAGATCTTGAATAAGACGTGAAAGTTTGAAACATCGATCTGTAGAATGCCTAATACATTGATGATAGTCACATCTAAAATTTTCATTATAATTGTGTCCCTTAGGTTGAGATGGATCCAGAATAAATGGAGGAAGAGTAATAAGATTTATCTCAACAAGTTGTGGCAATAGAATCTGTGGAGCACAAGGAAAATTCATGAATGTATGCTTTGGAGGTTGCCATTAGGAGTAGACACAACTTTGATAGTAGATTTTTCTTTAGTTGGCATAGTAGATAACTTGAAAGTTGATTTTCTTTGAAATTGAGTAGAAGATGAAGCCTGATTGTGATATTTAATCTTGCCCATAGAGAGTAATTTACTTTTGCGTAGCTGAAGAGTATGGCATGGATGATAAAATGGTGGAGAGGCCTAAAAAATGACACTCTCTTGCAAAGGAGGTAAAATAATCTAGACAAATAGATCTTGAAGTTCAAAGTCCACGAGCACATTAGACATCTTAGCTAAATTATTCTTATATCGTAAAACATAGTCTACTAGATGTTGATTAGATCCATTTTTAATTTGTGCAAGTTGATCATAGGATATCTTAGAACCAATGTTGATTGAAAAATGCATGAGAAAAGCATCGACTAAATGCGTAAATGATGTTACTGAATAGACATGTAGGTCGTAGAACAAATACATTGCATAATCTTCAAGGCTTTTTGGGAAGATATTTACTAATAAAGTAAGATCGTCAGCATAATCTAGACATGCCACATGAAATGCTTGGAGATGCTCTCGAGGGTCACCATGGCCTTTGAAGGTGGGAAACTTAGGGGTGATGAAATTTGGAGGAACTGGATAGGTTTGAAATGGCGGGTGTGAAATGAGTGTGAAGGAGTAAAGTGGAATCAAGAGATGGAGATGCATGAGAAGCTGTTATTTGAAGTTGACAAATTTGAGCCTACACATCCTGATATAAAGAAGTTAAATCAAGAGTGTTTGAAGAAGAGACAAGTTGTGCATTAGGAGCATTAGGTTGAATGATGAGAGTGATAGTAGTGGGAATGGAAGTAAGAATATGAAGGGGTTAAGTGGAGGCTATGACAGCCGAGGAAGAACCAACAAGGGGTGTCGAAGCAAAATCTCAAGAGTTTTTAGCAGCAATCAAAGTATAGAGGATATGCAAAAGATGGGCAGGATTGTCACACAAAGCTTGAAAAAAAATGGTGAACTTTTCTAATTTCTCTTGATCAACATTGGTATCCTCATCATATGATTGCTCATTTTCAGATCTTTCAATGTTTTTTAGAGGAATATTTTGAGAGCTAACAAAGGGATTATCATATTTAGGCATTGATTTAGAAACCCTATGAGTAAATTGAGGGAGCTCTATATTCTTAGAAGATCCAAAATGACCATTACGAGTGACGGGTATAAGAAGAAAACCCTAGAAAGAAGGTTGGAGTCAAGCGATGGGTTCACCAAATGATTTAACAAATATTGAAATTTGTAAAACCCTAAGATATTGCATAGTCACATATGATAAATAAGAAATGAAGTACAAATTTGACACAAGCAATAAACTAAAGAAATATGAAACCCTAGGTGCAAGAGAGGGAATAGAAAACATAGCTGATTTCAAAATGAATCCCAAAGTGTGTTAGACTGGAAAATTGATAAAGAGGAGGAGATTGTCACAACTAAGCCTGATAAATTTTGGAGTTGTTGGATTTTCCTAGACTAGGGCACCTACACTGGATCAGGGGCACATTGGTACTAGAGATTGCTTCTGGGTGACTGTGACTACAAAAGACCTCAAAAAGTCATTTTTCTTGTGTCACAAGGTGCTTGATAATACTCATTGTTAGTCTCATATATGTCGCTAGTTGATCACAGAGTTCACTTGTAACCTACAAAACAAATGATATCGTACAGAACCGCAAAACACTTCAAATCCTAAAAAGAAAAAATATGCAAATGGGGAGTGAAACTACCCCCAGTGGTCACCTGACTGGGTGAGATTACAACCCAATGTTGCACTACATTTCAAAACTCGTGTAGTTCTTGTGTGTGCGTGCAAGAATCGTGCCCTAGGTGGCTCTTGTGTAAGATGTACTTGAATAACGAGTAATAGCTAGATGGAGCAATGCAGATAGATGTGTGGATGTCAAAATGAACTTCCCTTCCTATGCATGTATGTAAAAAACTGCAGTCCCTTGTCCCTAAAGTGATTGCTAGATGGATGCTTTGATGCTTTTAGATTTCCTTTGGATGCAACCTTAGGTGGTGATAATAGATGTTTAGGGCTTAGTCCTTTATTATGGTCACACAACTTTATATTTATATGATTCCCTTAGTTGAATTTCACAATTGACAACTGGAAGGCCAACCCATAAGAAAATAAGATGCCCAAAAGATTAAAAATGCCTAAAAGGAGCGAGTAAAGTAAATTAAGGAGCTTATCCCTTGATAGAGAAAACAATTGTTTTCATTCCATGTTTTTTATCTTTACTCTACTACTTAAATTTTCAAAGTTACAAATATATATTCAAAATTGAGTAAAACTTTAATTCTTACGTGGACATTGACTACACTTTATGTTATAGGTTTCATCATGGAGCGTTTCAACACGCAAGTTGAATTTCAAACTTTGAGGAAAGATAAAGTGTGTATACGCACTCAGGTATCTTTTCTCTTAAGCATGTAATTTCCATTTCATACTTAAGAGGGAGGGGGGAATATAGACAACTAATTTTGGAAATTGATCATTTGAAAATGAAAATGTTGACTTTACACCTAAAGCATGATTTTTGCACGTAATCCAATCCTAGGAAAATTATCCTCTCTTTCTTCCATTACTTTCTTATCTATTCACATTACTAAGTCATTTGCTATAGACACTCAAATTCGGTAACATATCCTTTTACAATAAAATTTTTGGTTATACTCCCTTCCTAAGATAGATACTCACATTCTAAGTCAAATCAATACATTTTTCTAGTTCTTTTTGGAATTTCTCATTTTTACACTTTTATTTGTCCTTAACTTAAGAATTATTAATTAATAAAATCAATAAATAATATTTATACATCATTCTAGAAATTTATGTTTCGCATCACATGCCTCCTGTCTAAACCTGTATAGTTTGGTTAGGATAAGTTCTACGACCATGTGCAACCTATATGGTCTCATACCCTTTCATCTTCTAAATCTATTTTTAATTTGAATATATTTATTGTGTCATTTCATCTTCCTAGGGGTAGCCTTATCATAATATTTATCCTATGGAAGGTTATATGAGCAAGTCAATATCACTCTATAATTCACCCAACAATCTTACAAGATCTTATTACAATATCATTCTAAAATAACTCAAGCATGTCCTACATCTTCTTAAATCAATGGTAGTGGTAGTGGTTCTAGTTTTTTTGGGGGGGGGGGGGTGTCTGTGTTTATAGTCTTTTCTATTCACTAAACTAGCTACTAAAAATTAATCAACTTCTAAGACTACTAAAAGCAAATAACTTTAAACCACTCATGATTAAATAATAATACAAATAATGTTTAATCTATCGGAACCAACTGAAACCAATGTACATAAAAGAAATGTTTTGCAAAATGAAACTACTCTGAAATAAAGCTTGTTGGAATTGAAAATCACTCCTCAAATAAAACTTGCTGGAATTAAAAACAAGATAAAGTGAAGTAATTTCTTGAAGAGAAATGTTGATTCAACTAGAATATTGCAAATGTTGGAAATGGTTATTTCTAAGCACAATCCAGAATTCAAGAACGCGGGAAAAACATGAATATAAATACCAAAATAGAAAATTCCTCTTTTGAGTGGGCCCTTACTCTCCCTTGGGTTGGTTTGGTGACACAATTTTCCTCAGAACAACATGATTTTATTTATCAAAATGGGGTTTCTTACAATACAAATGGTAATAACTATAACTATTATACTACTTGCAATTTTTAATCATATTACATTCTATTTTTTTCTTCATTTTTTAACTCAGTAAAGACATGTATTTTATAGCTAATGTCTCCCAATATCATGCTTGGGTGATCTACACGACTGGATATTGGAATACTTTAGTAATTGGATATAACTCAGAGATGGAACTGGGAGACCCATTTAACCTTAGTGTTGAGTGTTTGTTGACTTCTCTCTAAACTAATATCCATGATTGATTAGACCAAATCAATCACCTTGGTGAATGTGACACCTGTGAGTTGGAATTTGGTCCTGAACTCGGTGATTATACATGCACACTTCACAATGAATATTTTCAAAGTGGTTAAGTTGGAAAAGCATATCACGGTTAATCGGTTAGTATACCTAATTCAACTAGTTTAAGATTCATTATTTGACGCCCACTTTGGACCTTACTCACTCGAAGCATCCAATGTATTGATTAATGTTTTCAAAAGAAAAAGTATTATTATTTAGTGATTTAATGGGCATCTAAATTTTCATGGACTCTTCAACAATTTGTTGAAGCAATGTGGAGCTTACATTGCTTACACTGGCATGCTTTTGCAGTACTTGCTAGAATACATAGTAACCGACATTGGCTTGTACGAAGACAACTGATCGTGTCACCCAAACTTGTACTGATATCTAGTGAGGAAAGGAGGAATCAAAGGACTATGGTTAGGGATACAAGTCGCATTGGGTTCCTGTGTGTGACTACTATAATCTACAGTTTTGAGACATCTAGATCTAATCTTTAGTTGTAAAGTGAGATATAATGTGCATATACTAATTCCACTAGCATGGGGGAAAATTCCCTAATGTACTTAGATAATATCTTTCATATATAAGCATAAGATCTAGGGTTTAATTAAGAGGGTATGTTAGATTGAGAATTAAGTATGTTAAGTTCATCCTTTTGAGAGAATGTAATGTAGGTAATTTATTGTACTTGCATAAGTCAATAGTTTGTTAGGGCATAATCATCATATGGTTTAGGGACTATTGCAAATCTTCATTACTATTTCCTCTATGATAATAAAGTTGGTTGTTTCTTGGTGGACATAGCCCACACTGGGTGCAACCACGTTAAATCTTGTGTATTGTATTCTTGCTTAAAAATAATTAGTCCTTAGTCTTGCATTTTGATTTTATGCTTAGATCTGATAAATCTATTTGTACACACGCAGTATGCATAACCCCAACATTGTGGTTTATGCAAGACACCCATCTTTATTATGAGGGTATGTAAGTGTGTTGACCTAATTTACGTCCACAGAGGAATTTCATATTGAGTGGAGAGCAAAACAATGGGAGAAGTAGGAAAATTCATGAGTTTTTGATTCAATTCAATGTACTATGACTATCCTCATTATGGAAGATCCAGGTGGAGGATTATTTCGGTATCATAAATATTTATACTTACTGTTGGATGAGCTAGGAAAGACCTTCAAAGATGTACTATTGAAGCTTATCTGGTTTTATATTCTTGATAGGGTATTGTCCCCTATTAGATTCACTATAATTATTCTAGCTTGGTATGCATTCTGTGGCATGTATGGCCTATTACCAAAGCAGTGATCTTTATGTATACTACGATGTCCCTTATTTTTAGCAAATTTCCTATGTTATGAAAAACACATAGGGACTTTAAAATAAGTTTACTTGTGATGAAAACATTGTTCAATTTAAAGATGTAAGAAGGTGGATGTGCATCATTTGTCATTTGAATAATTTCTGTGTCATGGTTTCAACCATGCACACTTTTACAAGATCAGTTAGTATCTTCATTTGAGGATGACCTAGTGAAAGCACTCCTTATTATCCAATGCTGACTTTGATCACTCTAAGCATCCAGTGTGATTGGATAACATGGGTACTATCTCCAAGTTGTGGGACTTGCTACTTGAGATAGACCTCCAGAGAAAGCTGGTTCTTGCTCCTAAACTACCTGCCACAATCTACTCTAATGCAGGAGAAACTAGCTATTCTAACCTAAAATTCCAAGGGACCAGAGAGAGAGAATGCATAAAATGAAAGCCTACACTAAAGCGGTGATACACCAGAAAAAGAGGGTGTGAGAGTAATCTCCAAATGTGTGAAATACAGAGGCAAAGTGCACACTAGAAGAGGTGATGACAGTTCACCATAATCCAGCAAAATGCATTCACAGCAATATTCCAAGCACACACAATGATAATGAATTCCTGCAAGAACATAATAAATAGACACAATATACTTGTAGAAAGATTAAAGGGGCAAGAAGAATGCAAGGAAACACAGCAGGGGAAGATATATCCACAAACTGATATTTTATTGCTTCATGATATGCACAGTTCAATCTATTACAAGATAAGGGCCTGGATCACCATGCAAGGAGTCCACTACAAGGGCCTGCAACACACTGGCTTCACAAAGCAATTTTGACAGAGCTTTGTTACCCAAAAACTCTCCCTTTACAATGAGCCCAACACTCCAATTTATAGAAAAATGAGAAGGAAAAGAGAAGGGAAAATGGAAATCCCGAAATCTGTCCTTCAACCACCTGTAAGAGGCATTAAATTGAGTGGAATGGGTATACATTACTTGCAAAAGGCTCCCCATACTGTCCCATATGCTGCAGCAGAGAAGGAATGATGACCATGCCTCTTAATTGCACTCCCAGCTACCAAATAAAACACTGTTCTGAACCCGGCCACGTTTCCTTAAAAATATCAATCAATTTCTGATCAAATCTGGAATTTCTTGATTGCTGTGCATTGGGCTCGGAACCACGATTCCAACGGTACCAATTTTGTGTGATTTCGTTGAGAAATGCAAAAGTTATGGCCTTCTGAGTGCGGGCAGCTATTTTGGGCCTGGCAGGCGTTTTCTGTCATTTGACGGGAAAGAGCATTGACTGACTGGAGCCGAATATGTTTCTTTTATTTAAATATATCTACCCTCATTAAAATTAAGAAATCCAGTTTTTTGTGGCGTAGAGGACGTCGTGCTCGTTCCAGAAAGTCCAATTTTATGAAAATCGGAGCTCGGAGTCAAAAGTTATGGCCGTTTGAAGTTTCCGGACCAAACGTTGACTTTTCTTCCCTGCCTTCGGCCATTTCGGCTTTTCGCGTCCCGCGCGTCCCTTTGTCCCATTTGGTTTCGTGTGCTGAAATTTCCCATTTCGGCCGAACCGGCCGGTTCGCGTACTCGCAGCCCATATGTCCCATTTGGTTTCGGACCGTCTGGGACAAATTCGCCCGGTTCGGCCGGTTCGCGCCCTTTTGTCCCAACTGTTCCGGGACAAAAGTTCTCATTTCGGCCGGTTCGGCCGGTTCGCGTACTTTTGGCCCGCGCGTCCCAGACTGTTTCGGGCTGCCTTGACTCATTTCGCCCGGTTCGGCCGGTTCGCGTCTTTTTGTCCCGCTTGTCCCAAAGGCGACCCTCTCAGCAGTTAGCCAATTTTTTCTCTTTTTCGGCCAGTTCGGATTTCCGCGTCCCTCGCGTCCTTTTGTCCCAGATGTCCCAATTGCTTCCGGGGCCGCCTGTGCTCATTTCGGCCGATCCGCGCCTTTTTGTCCCACTGTCCCAAATGCTTCTAGGACTAGGACTTAGCCATTTTTCGTGATTTTTCCTGGCCCGAGCTTGTTTTTGCAATTTTTTTCACATTTTCTCAGAACTTGCTCTCTTCTACTTGGACAGGGGAGTTAGAAAAATATGAGGGGACCCTAGAAACATGAATTTTTCCCTGACTCAATCTATTTGCCTGGGACTAAAGAATTTGATGCATGTTATCAAAATTACCTTGAGGGTGAATTTTGGATAACAATTTGGCGACTCAGCGGGGTCATCTGCCTGCCAGATTGAAGAACGACCAGCTGCTTGTAGCAATCCATTGGGCATGGAGTCTATTTGATAACCTCTCAGCTGATCTGAAATTTGAAAACCTGTGTCCTTGAGCCATTTGAACATTTGTTGAGCTGGTCTTCTCATGGCTGCAAATTCTTTTCCAGGAGCTTGATGAACTGCAAACATGCACATACTAGAAGCAATAGGACATGTGCACAAGCACTTAGGGAAATAAAAACTACTCTAACAGCAGTACAATGTGCATAAGCACTTAGAGGAATGGAAAATCTAAATTAATATTTACAAGGATGAGAAGCTATCTTTCTAGTAGCAGCGTTTGAGATAGATTCCATTGACCGGAATCTGCAATTCTTCACCATCCAACTTAGCCAGTCGGAAAGCATTGCTACCTTTGCATTCGATGATCATGTACGGGCCACTCCAGATGGCATCAAACTTGGAGTGCTTTCCTGGTTTTGCACGATCAGCATCCCACTTCAGTACCAAATCTCCAGTTTGCAATATCCTGGCCTTAGCTTTCTTGTCAAAACTCTTTTTGACCAATGCTTTATCCTTTTCTATGGTCTGTATTGCGTGCTCTCTTGATTCTTCTAATTCCATCAGCTCTGCATACCTGATTTCCATAGGTTCAAACTCAGCTAGTTCCAACTGTTTCATGAGTTCCAATGCTGGCAACTCGAGTGATATGGGTAGAACTGCTTCCTTTCCGTACACAAGCTTGTATGGAGAGCTTCCTGTAGACCTCTTGGGTGTGATCCTATCAGCCCATAGGGCTGATTTGAGCTTTGTATGCCAAGTTCTTTGATTTTCATCCAGAGTCCTCCTGATGATTCTTAGTAGGTTCTTGTTTGTAGACTCGGCTTGGCCATTACCTTGAGGGTAATAGTTTGATGAAGTGCTGAGATACACACAATTTTTTACAGCCCACTCAGTGATCTTTGTGCCAAGGAATGCCAATGCATTGTCTGATATGATAGTGGCAGGGGCACCAAACCTCGTGACTATCCCTTCATAGAAATCTAAGATATTAGATTCATTTGCCTCCTTGAGTGCCACTGCTTCAGTCCACTTGGTGAAATAGTCTGTTGCTGTTAGTATCCACTTGTGGCCCTGACTTGAATTGGGATTGATAACCCCAATGAAGTCCAATCCCCATTGCATGAATGGCTGATCCGCTGAAATTGGACGAAGGGGCAGCGCTGCTAACCTTTCTTTCCCCGTGAAGAATGCACATTTCTTGCATTTCTTGACCCATGAATAGCAATCATTGAACACAGTAGGCCAATAGTAACCAGCTTTCATGATTTTGAGAGCTGTCACTCGTGGAGCAAAGTGGCCTCCTGCTTCCCCTTCATGGAACTCGTGTAAGATCCTCTCAACTTGACCTATTCCAATGCATCTTAATAGAACACCATTGATGTCCTTCTTGAACAAAACTCCGTCAACAAGCACATATGGAATGGCTTGTAATCCGAAGTATCTCCTTTTTTCTTTGCTCACTTCTGGAGGGCACAAGCCTGTTTGGAGGTAATGCACAAGTCTTGAGTCCAACATGGGATGGATGCATCATCAGCTGGCTGTTCTTGATCATTCTGTAGTAGCAAGACAGCATCCTCTTCACTTTTTGACTCGTCTGGTTGTTTGGAAGCGAGCTGCTCACACAAGCCTTTGCCACGAACTAGCTTGGTCACTTTGATTTCAATATCATATTCCATCACCCGAGTGATCCAACCTGCTCTCTTCTCATTTAAAACCTTGTTTAGGAGGAAGTCCTTGACGCCAGCATGAGACACCAGCAGTTGAATCTTATTGTTTGAGACCAAGTGTCTGAACTTCTTCAAGCTCCTGATGACGGCAAGGACATGCTTTTCGATGAAAGAATACTTTATTTCGTAATCTTCCAAGGTTTGGCTGAAGAATGCTATGGGCTGTTCTGAACCTTCTCTATTCAGCTGTGTCAAGATAGCTGAGATTGTATCTGATCCTCCAAACGCATACAACATGAAGTCCTTTGAAAAGTCTGGGTTGATAAGAGTTGGAGCTTGTGATATTGCATGCTTGATGTCTTTCAAAACTCTCTTTGCCTTCTGCTGTCCATTTGAATGCCAGACTCTTCTTCAACATCATTGTTAGAGGCTTCACAAGAGTGGCAAAATTAGGCACAAATCTGCGGACAAAGTTTATCCTTCCTAAGAAGCTTTGGAGAGATTTCTTGTGGTGTGGCAATGGAAGCGTTCGGATGGCTTCAACCCTTTCAGGATCAATTGTTAGCCCTTCCCTAGAGACAATGTGGCCCAACAGTTTGCCTTCGTGTGCCAAGAATACACACTTCTTTGGATTCAGTGACACTCCAAACCTTCTACACCTCTGAAACACTTGCCTGAGGTGAAAGAGATGGTCTGCTGCATTCTTTGAGAAGACAGTGATATCATCCAGGTATACCAGCACTATATTGTTGATCAAGCCTTTGAACGCCATATCCATAGCTCGCTGAAATGTTGCTCCGGCATTTGACAGTCCAAATGGCATCTTCTTGTAAGCATACGTGCCCCATTTTGTAGTGAAGGCCGTTTTGAATTGATCTTCTTCTTTCACCAATATCTGATTATAGCCTGAATATCCATCTAGCAATGAAAACCTTTCTGAACCAGCTACAACCTGCAATATTTGTTCCATTGATGGAAGCGGATAATGATCTTTGAGTGATGCTCTATTTAGATCGCGGAAGTCCACACACAATCTTATTTCTCCGTTTCTCTTTCTTACCGGCACCAAGTTTGCAACCCAACTTGAGTGTTTGATGGGGAAGATGATACTGGCCTCAATGAGCTTGCTTAACTCTTTTCTCATGAGAGGCTCGATATGAGGATTTACTGGCCTTTGCTTTTGCCTGACAGGCTTGGATTCCGGATCCAACTCAATAGTATGTTGTGCCAACTTTGGATTGAAACCTCTTAAATCTTTGTAAGTCCAAGCGAAGACATCTGGGAACTCTTGACAAAGCTGAACAAAATCAGATTTCTCTTGTGAGGTACTTACCTTGCCAATCTGCAATGTCTTGCCTTCTTCCACAAAATAGGCTCTGAATCTTCACCCTTTACTTGAATGTTCGCTTTCTCCTTCCGGAACTGATCATTCGGGTTGAAGATTGACTCCAGCGTTATGAGGCCTTTTGGTAATTTGTTAGTCCTCAGCTGCACCACTTGGTCACCATACTGCTGCTCCAACTTGTCTTGATTTCTCATGGAGAACTCAGCTTCTTCTTGCAGGAAATTAACAATTTGCTGATCATTCTCGAAGACTTGCCAACTTGTGTTGTTATCCGGAACAGCTGGTCTCACAACCACTTTGATATGAGGCTGAGTTTTCTCACTTTTGATACTTTCTACAACATCAAACGCAGCCCCAATTGCTGCCAGTCTGTCAGCGGCTTCATTCTTTTTTCTTGGGATGGAAATGATGCTAAAAGCTTCAAAATCTTCAATAAGATCCCATACCCGATTTTTGTAGTTCTTCAACAGATCATTTTTGGCAGCATTTTTTCCTTTGACTTGGTTTATGATCAGCTCACTATCACCAAACACTTGTAAATTCCTGATGCCTTTCTTCTTTGCCCAGTGCAGTCCATGAATTAAGGCTTCATACTCAGCTGTGTTGTTTGAACAGGAAAACTGGAAACGGAAGGCTGAGTAATACCTTATACCTTGCGGTGAAATGAGCATAGCTCCTCCTCCTGCACCTTGTCTGCTCCTTGACCCATCAAAGAACAATTGCCATACTTCATTCTTGTCCTTATGATCTGGCTTGGTGATGCTGGGAATAGGTTGACTTTCTTCATGTATGCAATAGACTCCTAGCTCAGATTCTTCTATTTCTTGATAGGGATCAAAAGCATGCACTTTGCTTGCCCATTCATCAAGAGTCAAATCTGGGATGCTTCCAACCTTGGTGTCAACTTCGTCAGTGCTTGGATAATCTTCTTGATCAAACGCTGAGCAGTTGGCATTGATTTGGCTTGGAGTGTAAGGCTCAATGTGGAAGTTTGCAATAGGTTCAGACCTGATTGTAGCCTTAGTTCCATACCTTGTTCTGAACAGCATGTGTGACCAATCCGCTGAAAGATAGCCTCCAATTTTAGCAGTGAAGTCTCTTGACAAGCACAATGCAAAGAGTGGTGGCAGGTCTATGACTGACACATCTTGCAACACTACTACATTGGGACATGCGTGCAGTGTGAGGCTCAAACCTTTGATTACTCCAACCATTGTCACTGCTGTCCCGTCTAATTGCACTACACCCTTGGAGACGACTTCATATTGAAGCCCTAACTGGTCAGCTATCTGTTTTGGCATTACTGAACTACTTGCCCCAGAGTCAATCATGCAATTATGCACCAGCTTATCTCCTATGATCAATGAAACATAAAATGGAGGGGGCTTCAACATTTTACCTTGCTGTCCTCCATGATTTCCTTCAGGCTGGGCAGCATTTGTGAGTACCTCCTCTTGCATCTGGACATGGTGATTTGAAGTTGACCAGTCCTTCATGGCAGCTTGTAGCAAATCTCTCTGTCCTGGGATAGATAGTGATTCCCACATGGATATGTTTACATTTGTCCTCTTCATCTGATCAATGATACTGAATGGAGATGAAGTATCCCTCTGCTTTCCCTTGGCCTGCACATTCATTCCTTGCAAATGAGCAGCAGCAGCTGGCATCTGAGTTGGTTTAGGAGCTGGTATGGATGCTCCTTGCATGTTTGGATCTACAGTTTGTTTGCCAGCGGCTTGTGGAGTGGTAGAAGGTTGTGGATTACTCGGATCTAATGGTTGTCCTTCACCCAAATTTCTCCTCTTTGACCTTGTGTTGGCTGCAACACTTTGAGAGGGTATTTGATTCATACCACAGAAATCTTCAGCCTGCCAATTGACAAGAGTAGTTTCGTTCGGAGATGTTCCTTGCTGAGGTGCTTCCTGCTGCTGATCTCCTTCGTGGCTGGACTCTTGCGACCCACCAATGGTTTGCACCATTAGAGCCTGATTTAATGCACCGTTAAAGCACATTGATTGGTTATGTGGCTGACTGCATGGGAAACACCAATCATACTCTTGGGCCATGTTATTTTGGACTGGCACCAAAGCTCTGGATGCAGATGCAACATTGGGGTTGTAGGGCTGAAATGGTCTGTTGGCAGGAGGCCTTGCTTGATTCTGATTTGCAGCTGGATTGGGTGGTCTTTGAGGTTGATATGGTTGCCTATTTGGTTGAGCTTGAGGCTGATAGGAAGGTCTAAAACTTTGAGCTTGCTGTCTCTTGAGTGTGACCAGCTCATTACCTAAATTTTGTAATTGTTTCATAACTTCTTGAAGCTCATTTGGGGCACTTGGAGATGAAGTGGAAGCTTCATTTGAACTTTGATTTCTAGGAGTGGGAATAGGAGCTAAGACAGGTGCTTGACTAGTACTTGGGCTCTCCAAACTTGGGTATAATGGCATTGGGGGCCTGGGAGCTAGCTTACCAGCTTGAATAAGACAGTTTTCAGCCCTAATGGCAATGCTATAAGAAGCAGGTAAGGTTGTGCCTCCCATAGATTGAATTAACATAGAAATATCAGAATTCAAAGCTTTAAGATAGTATAGAAAAGCACCTTCTGCTGTTGGCCTGACTGCCACTGGAATCCTATCCCAAGACCTTTGAAATCTGAAGTTGAAGTCAGTCAGCTGCTCGTTGGGGGCTCTCTTGATAGTTGTCAATTGTTCTAGAAGAGACAAGTTGTCTCCCTTCTCTCCAAACTGCTCATGGAGAACTATGCACAACTGATTCCAATTTGTGATAGAACCGGCTTCAAGGCTTCTGAACCATTGCAATGCCTTCCCTTTGAATGATGATGCCAGCAGTTTGACAGCCACGTTCATTTCGTTTATCTCATGGATTGCACAGACGTTAGCAATGTCTTTGACATGATCACCAGGAGTGGTATGATTTTCTCCAGTGAAAAATGGAATGTTCTTCAATGCTGCAATTGGAACTGGATTCTGTGCATTGAGGGCAAGTGGGCTGCTGCCAGTGAAATTGACAAAGGGATTTAGTGGTTGCGCCATTCTGATTGGTCTGAGAACCCTTGTTGATGCGAGAAAAGGTCTACCAGGTGGAGGTGTAGACAAAGTTCTATTAGGTGGAGACGCAGATCTTTGAGCTCTTCTTCCCCTTCTTTCTCTGCCTGGAGATAGATGCAGATGAACAAACAATCCTTCCTCCCTAGTTCTTGACTTGGTCTGTATTCTTCTCATAAATTTGTCAGGCTTGGACTGCTGAAACCAGCAGATTAAACCTCTTTTGGAGTCGCCAGATGTGTGATTTTAAAGCTGCTTCAAAGCTGGGACTTAGAACAAGTGCACATCAATCTTGTTGCAATGAAATTAAAGACCTCTAAGGTCCCACCGGGCGTGCCAGAACTGTTATCACCGAATCACAGCACCCCTGGATGTTGATCAGATTTCTAGTTTGATCACTCTAAGCATCCAGTGTGATTGGATAACATGGGTACTATCTCCAAGTTGTGGGACTTGCTACTTGAGATAGACCTCCAGAGAAAGCTGGTTCTTGCTCCTAAACTACCTGCCACAATCTACTCTAATGCAGGAGAAACTAGCTATTCTAACCTAAAATTCCAAGGGACCAGAGAGAGAGAATGCATAAAATGAAAGCCTACACTAAAGCGGTGATACACCAGAAAAAGAGGGTGTGAGAGTAATCTCCAAATGTGTGAAATACAGAGGCAAAGTGCACACTAGAAGAGGTGATGACAGTTCACCATAATCCAGCAAAATGCATTCACAGCAATATTCCAAGCACACACAATGATAATGAATTCCTGCAAGAACATAATAAATAGACACAATATACTTGTAGAAAGATTAAAGGGGCAAGAAGAATGCAAGGAAACACAGCAGGGGAAGATATATCCACAAACTGATATTTTATTGCTTCATGATATGCACAGTTCAATCTATTACAAGATAAGGGCCTGGATCACCATGCAAGGAGTCCACTACAAGGGCCTGCAACACACTGGCTTCACAAAGCAATTTTGACAGAGCTTTGTTACCCAAAAACTCTCCCCCCTTTACAATGAGCCCAACACTCCAATTTATAGAAAAATGAGAAGGAAAAGAGAAGGGAAAATGGAAATCCCGAAATCTGTCCTTCAACCACCTGTAAGAGGCATTAAATTGAGTGGAATGGGTATACATTACTTGCAAAAGGCTCCCCATACTGTCCCATGTGCTGCAGCAGAGAAGGAATGATGACCATGCCTCTTAATTGCACTCCCAGCTACCAAATAAAACACTGTTCTGAACCCGGCCACGTTTCCTTAAAAATCTCAATCAATTTCTGATCAAATCTGGAATTTCTTGATTTCTGTGCATCGGGCTCGGAACCACGATTCCAACGGTACCAATTTTGTGCAATTTCGTTGAGAAATGCAAAAGTTATGGCCTTCTGAGTGCGGGCAGCTATTTTGGGTCTGGCAGGCGTTTTCTGTCATTTGACGGGAATGAGCATTGACTGACTGGAGCCGAATATGTTTCTTTTATTTAAATATATCTACCCTCATTAAAATTAAGAAATCCAGTTTTTGTGGCGTAGAGGACGTCGTGCTCGTTCCAGAAAGTCCAATTTTATGAAAATCGGAGCTCGGAGTCAAAAGTTATGGCCGTTTGAAGTTTCCGGACCAAACGTTGACTTTTCTTCCCTGCCTTCGGCCATTTCGGCTTTTCGCGTCCCGCGCGTCCCTTTGTCCCATTTAGCACAGTGCTCCTTGTGCTGATTTCGGGCGAACCGGTTTCGCCCCATTTGTCCCAAATGTCCCAGTTGTTTCGAACTGCTTGTTCCCATTTCACCCGGTTCGGCCGGTTCGCGTACTCACAGCCCATATGTCCCATTTGCTTTCGGACCGTCTGGGACAAATTCACCCGGTTCGGCCGGTTCGCGCCCTTTTGTCCCAACTGTTCTGGGACAAAAGTTCTCATTTCGGCCGATCCGGCCGGTTCGCGTACTTTTGGCCCGCGCGTCCCAGACTGTTTCGGGCTGCCTTGACTCATTTCGCCCGGTTCGGCCGGTTCGCGTCTTTTTGTCCCGCTTGTCCCAAAGGCGACCCTCTCAGCAGTTAGCCAATTTTTTCTCTCTTTTCGGCCAGTTCGGATTTCCGCGTCCCGCGCGTCCTTTTGGCCCAGATGTCCCAATTGCTTCCGGACCGCCTGTGCTCATTTCGGCCAATCCGCGCCTTTTTGTCCCACTGTCCCAAATGCTTCTAGGACTAGGACTTAGCCATTTTTCGTGATTTTTCCTGGCCCGAGCTTGTTTTTGCAAATTTTTTCACATTTTCTCAGAACTTGCTCTCTTCTACTTGGACAGGAGAGTTAGAAAAATATGAGGGGACCCTAGAAACATGAAATTTTTTCCCTGACTCAATCTATTTGCCTGGGACTAAAGAATATTTGATGCATGTTATCAATGGTTATCTATGCACAACAGGCACATAGACAAAATTTGGACCCTGGGAACAAAATGACACACGGTACACATACTTAGGAATAGAATTACATACAGAACAAGAATAAATTACATACAAGGATAAAACCAACCGCCACGTAAAACCCATTAGATGTTATGATTTAGGATTAAAATTTTGTCTTAAGAGAATATTTTTAATATATTATAGAATTCTCAAATTCTCATAGAAAGTTTCAATTTTCTAATACATGTTTAGAAATAAATCACATAATTCACAGAAGGGTCTATTGTATTTTGGTATAGAATGTGGAGGGTTTGAGTACTTCATTCCTTTTTGGTGTTATATGACTTGAGAATAGTTTCACTACAAGGTATGGGGGTATGAGCCTTTACATCCTTTTACTATACTTGACATTAGATATTTGATACTCGTAAGGAAATCATATGGTGATGGAACGATACAAGCCATTCCCTTTCAAATTTGTGTGTTTTTTTAATTGGACCAAGATTGTCTGCAACAATGTGGTCTATGGGAAGGATATTTTTAGGGTGACTAGAAATCCCAACACTACAAGGATACTCTAGGCATGGACCAAGTCGGGGTTTCCCAAGTATTCTAGGCAACCTTCTAAAAATATCTGAGCACCAGCCTTGCACCACACATAATCCTTGAAATCAACCTTCACCCATTTTTCCAAAACCTCAGGAGTTATGCATCACATGGCTCCTAACATTGCCCATCTCTCATGAATTACCTATAATTTTGACAATTATCACCATGAAAATGAGTCCTAATTCTCATCCACATGGGACATACAAACTTCCATTTATATGAGATGAGAGAAATTTTCAATGTAAAGTAAAATGTGATTGATTGAAGGACTTACAGAGTCAAGCTATAAAGAGTGAAAAAAAGAAAGCTAACGATGTAAATGTATGGTAGGTCACAATTATTATGCTATCCACTAAAGTAGAAATCCCCAAATTGTTATGTTATCCACTAAAGTAATAATCCCCCAAATAATTGAATAAGAAAGATGAGATTGGGTTTCTATCCTAGACATTTTTTGAAAAATTAAGCTGCGCCCCCAGTATCTTGGCACTAATCGAAAGGAGGTTGATTATTCATGAACCACGAGATAGCAACAAGCTGGTTGAATAGTTCCCCAAGCCAAAAACAAAACCATAGACATCTCACTTCTAACTAAATCCCTCAAACAATTTGAAAAACTAAGTTGATTAAATGGAATAAAGGTTTGGATAAATTAATGAATACACATATTCAAATAAACCTACCCACTAGAGAGCTAGAGATGATATTAACAAAGGACCAACCCATTCAACCAGTTACCTGATATGGTCCTCTTTATGCAAGATAAGCATGATATTATACAATCTTAGCCAAAGAGGGACAACTGAGACTTTCATCTTATCAAGATCAAAGAAAGGTGACCGTGGACATAAGAAGAAACCAAATATACCATAAAACCGGGGTCCACCAATCCACACAAAATCTCAGTCTGTTGGGTCACCAAATATATATAGGAAGAAACTAGCACCAATTAGCAAGAATGAAGTAGTCTCAAGAAAGCTCCAAACAGATGCAACCCACTTGGAAACCTCTTCCACAGATAATAGTGGACCTAAACATTTTCCAAACAAATTCTTGCAACCTATGTCTAATTTCCAGTGTCACCGAAACATTACCTAGTTTGGGTGCCACCACAACATGCCTTTAATCAACACTGACATGGTGAGCATTTATGCCTTAAGAGATGTTGTCCATCAAAGTAGGAGAAACAATAGGGGATGAGGATGAGATGGCCTCATAAAACATACTACATTCATCATATGGATTCCACCCATTTGTACATTCCTGTAGTTCCTTCATTTTGTAAGAGGCCATGCCAGGACGTAGTCCATTATAGCAAGCCTCTCCACCGCCATTGATCCCCTTTCCTAGTAAAACAAAAAAAAAATTATTTTCTCCAATAATTGGCTGAGGGGCCCATGTCAAATCACCTCTATTTAACAAAGAAACTCCTCTAATAGAGGATCGATCATAGTCCAAAGCAATACTAGTTATAGGGATGTGACCATTGTCCTAAGCTTTGATGGTCCAACTCCTTCCTTCACACTCTTGCCAGGGGGTTTGGACATGAGGAGTCTTGGGATAGAACAAAGCTTCCCATTGGGAAGGATCCACAAACTAGTCCTCTAAAACAATCATCTAACTCATCCCAAAGAATATGATTTCGCTTCACGCCTCGTAACAACTCAATAAAACCAATTCCCTCTTCCAGGTCATCATCCTCTATAAGGATTTCAGTAATGGAAGAACTTGAGAGCCTACAAAAGTCATTTGATGCTTGAGTCAATTTCAAATACAACTCACCAATAGCCCAAGCCCTTAAGCATAATAAAATCATAATCCTAGGAAATCATACTTCCTGCAAGTTATGCAAATAAAATAGTTGCTATAATAATTTCATACATTAAAAAAAAGATGGAAAATCATTTTAAAATGTGTATATATCTCATAATGTGAAATTCCCATTAAATTTAAAATTATTCAGTCATATAGACTATATAATCATAAATCTATTTGTAAAGATAAAATTTGTATAACTCAAGATTTATAAAATTGAGCAACCTTAATCCTAAATATTTTGCGCAATTCCTATATAGATAAACAAATAATACATATTACACCTAATTTTCAGGTTAGAATAATTGAATTTTGATAGGATAAATACAATTATATTTTAAATGAATATTAACTTTCAAATCATTCTAATTATTATTTATCATTTTCAATTATTACAACAAAATAAAAAATAAATATTTAATGTTTATTTATTTTTCACTATATATTTAATATATATAGTGGTTATTATAAGAAATTTAAAAAGTTTATTAGACATATTTATAACTATTTTTAATAGTTTATTTCTAGAACTTATATATCATGTTATAGTTATATATAAATTAATATTTAATTTAAATTTTTTTATTGATTACACTATAGGTAATTATATGGAAACGAGGGGCCAAAAGGGGGTTTTCAGTGGACACTTTTTTTTGAAAATTAAAAAACTTCAACTTGTACGAGTTATTTGAGATAGTTCCACTCAAAATTTAAAGATGTTTTTTTTAAAGATTTTCCAAGCGAGTTGAAGGGACCTGTACCCTGTTACAACAAGAAAACAACAACCAGAAACAAAAAAACTAACGTTAGACAGGGGCTACCGCGAAACCCCTGTATTACAAAAAACTGGGATACAAAAACCACCTTCACGGCTCGAGCAACAAGAACAGAGCAAATTAATCAACCAAGTTCAGAATAACGTTCAACTCCTTTGGTTTCCCTTGAGCATCTGGGTCCAAATCTGAGTCTTAGTCAATTGAAATCAGGTTGGAGCGCATCCACTTCCGATGTAGATAGTCGAAAGCTCTTGCAGCCGATTCTCGTAGACGCTCCCACCAAGGCAGAATAGGGGCCAGAGGCTGATACAAAGCTTTGAAATTAGGGAGAGCAAATTAAGCCTAGGAAGAGATTTTATCCCTAGCAAAGGAAGCCATACTCTCCGCGAACTCGAGCAGTTCATGATAACAATTTTCCAACTCAATAAAGGATCCCAACTGAAGATGATGTGATTCCTCCTTGCCAAAACAAGCTACCCAAGACAGAAAATTGAAATTAGATACCTCCTCGACAAGATTTCCGCAGAACGTGGGCTTAAGCCAGAACACAGCTAATTTGATAACTTGGGCTTTCACAGGACGAAGGACCAAGAGATTTTCGACGAAGACCGATGCCACACCACTGTTGACCTAGGGCCAACCCTCTGCGACTAGAAAATATTCCCACAACACCACTTTGATGGCAACCAGATTCTCATCACAAGATATTTGTAAAATTTCCCATAACCTACCGTCGGTGACACCATTGCGGAAGGACATTTCGTGCATCTCACTGCTAAGGGCGATCCAGGGAGCATGAGGGGCTGCCATATTTGCAAACAAAAAGATGTAGATGAGGGCTACCACCAACGGAAAATAAATAACAATGCTGGAGCGTGCGAAATTTAAAGAGAATCTGAGAGGTGAGAGGGGAGATCTAAAGCAACCATCATGTCCAAGGCATGCCAGGATTGCCCATTAACATAGATAATTTCACTTGCTGTTTACTCCACACCATGATTGGCAAGCCAGTCTGCACACTGATTTCCTTCTCGGAAAGTGTGACAAATATTCTAAGAGGAAAATTTGGATAATTACCACAGGATATTTTGAATGCCAATATCCAATTTCCACGAGAGGGCCTTTCTTTTAATAATTGCATTGATAATAATTTGAGAATCTCCTTCAATCATGAGATTATCAATCCCCAACTTAAAGGCTAGATTGAGGCCGTTACTTAAGGCAAACAATTTAGTTTCGTTACAGGTCCCCCAAGGGAGATTGTAGGATGCAACCCCCAAAACTTGACCCAAGTGATTTATGAGAACACACCCAGCACCAGAAGCCCTCGGATTCCCTCGTAAAGCTCCGTCGAAGTTGAGCTTCGTCCAATTAAGAGGGGGGCATCCACCGAGTGGCTTTCTAGGCTTCTGCAGAGGAGGAGGAGGGCTTCATTGCCCCATCATATGACTTGAAAATTTTAGGCCAGTTCTTATTCAACATACTATCGACAGAGGAGAAAGGATGAGATATGGACCAAGAAGATGCCACCGCTTCCGAGATGGCAATTTCTAACCTGGTTATAAAATATTTGACCGAATTGTGCTCTCCTTTAAAAATCCGCTTATTCCTTTCCCACAAAAGGTGTTAGAGCAGTAGAACGAGGCTACAGAGCCAAATGGAAGAGAGAGCACCCTCATGAAGAGAGTAGGGCCAAACCAAAATCACCTCCGGCAAAGAGGCCGATTGAACCCAGGGCAAGTTTAATTTGGCACAAAGCCAGTTCCAACATCTTACTGCATAAGGGCAAAGCAGAAGAAGGTGATCCCTATCTTCACAAGCATTAAAACACAAGAAGAAGATGGTAGGACCATTAAAACGATTTTTTTTTCCTTCTTTCCTGAGTTAGAATTCTTCCCTAAAAATCTAACCAAGAAAAAAGGCCTGCTTTAGGGGGACAGTGAGGGAGCCAACAGGATTTCCAAATCCGATCATCCGCGACACACTCAGAATGAAGAAGCTTGTAACCAAAATGAACCGCATAGGAACCAGAGGAGGAAGCTGTCTAAACGATCTCATCCGGAGCATTGGTGATAAGGATTTGTCTCTTGTTAATTTCAGATAGATACACCTCTTTCCCCAAAGCAGAGAGATTAAAGGGCTCCACAGAATTCCATTCAACCAAAGTGGGAGGATTGGTGACAGGAATGAACTAGTCAGAAATAGACATTACCCAAGCAACAGACAAGCGATCCTTAATCTCTTTAAGCACCAGGGGGAGTCCGATGACTTCGAAGTTATTCCAAGGATCATCCCAAAAAAGGGCCTGATTCCCATTACCAATTTTCCAACCAACATGATCCCGAATCAAATGCCTGCAACGCAAAATGAAGTTCCATGTATGAGAACCTTTAGGGGGGTTCTCGATACACAGAAGGGAAGTAGGGAGAGGGGCTCCCAAATATTTCTTCTCAAACATCTGACTAAGGAAGCAGGAGGGATTGGAAATAAGGTTCCAAGCTAGCTTGGCCCTAGTGCCTTGTTCTGCAATTCCAGATTTAGGATACCAGCTCCTCCCAGGTCTCGCAGTTTAGAAAGATATTCCTAACAAGCCAAAGGGATTTTTTGATCATCAGAGACCCCATTCCAGAGAAAATTCCTCATCAGAGAGGTAAGATTCCCTAGAACACTTTTAGAAATCTTTAGAACATAAGCCATGAAAAGAGGGGAGGCACTAAGCACACACTTGACCAAGATCATTCTCCCAGTGAGAGAAAGCCAATTTCCTTTCCAAGATTGTAATTTCGAAGCTATAGAGGAAAGAATATCCCTCTAGAGCGAGGCCTTACTAGACCCTTTAAACAGTGGAATACCCAGATATTTCACTGGCAAGGAACCCTTTTTGAAACGGAAGATATTAAGAATGCAAAGCTCCAGATCCTGCGAAACATTAAAAAAGAAAATACTAGATTTGAGAAGATTTACATCCTGTCCAGCCGCGAGGGAGAAATATTTAAGAGAGGAATTAAGAGCCCTGGCTTCCCAAACGTTGGCTTTATCGAAGAGAAAAATACATCGGCAAATTGTTGATGGGAGACAGGGGGAAAATCATTAGAAACTTTCAAACCTCGGAGAATGCCCAAATTAATCTTCTGTTTAAGAGAGTGTCCCAAAACTTCGGCAACCAAAATGTAAAGAAAAGAGGACAAAGGATCCCCTTGTCTAATTCCCCTGTTGCTTTTAAAAAACCTTCTGCATTCCCGTTAATTAACACTGAAAAAGAGGGACTCGAAATGCAACTAAAAATCCATTTGCACCATGCATGAGAAAATCCAAATTTCTTCATGCATTGCATCATAAATCTCCAATTCAATTTGTCATAGGCTTTACTAATGTCAAGCTTCAGCATCATGCCGGGGGCTTTACTGATGGAGAAGGAATGCACTAGCTCTTGAGCTAAAATAATTCCATCAAAAATAGAATGGCCGGCCATAAAACCAGTTTGTTCTTAAGAGATCAGAGGATCAAGAGTACCTTTAAGATGGGAGGCAATATATTTGGAAATGATTTTATAAGAAGAGTTACACAGAGAGACCAGATGAAAGTCCCCAAAAGAGCCAAGTTGGGAAGATTTAGGGAAGAGACAAAGGAAGGTATTATTAAGGGGTTTAAAAACCGACCTCGATCTTCTAGAGTTCTCCGCAGCGGCCCAAACATCAGGCCCCACTATATTCCAAAACTTCTGAAAGAAATCAATAGGGAAACCATCCAGACCAGGGGCTCTATTTTTTTCCATGGAGAAAGCGGTCTTCTTAATTTCCTCAAGGGAGAAAGGTTTAAGGAGGGCAGCATTTTGCTTGTCAGAGATGATATTAGGAACGATTTCCAAAAGGGAATTCTGGGTGGAAGCATAGGACACTACATCTCCATTCAAAATGGAGGAAAAGAAAAGAACTCTTGCTTTGACAATATCTTTCTGAGAGACCAAAAGCTTGCCACCCTCATTTTTAATCTCATAAATGAAAGAGGAAGATCTTTTAGCCTTAACAGACGTATGAAAAAAAGAAGAGTTTCTATCTCCATCCTTAAGCCATGATTCACGAGATTTTTGTTTCCAAAAAATTCCTCCCTAAGGAGAAGCTCACCTAATTCACTGAGAAGAGATTTTTCAGATCTGTATTCCCCCTGACCCATGCCATGAGAGAGAATATTTTGATTGAGATCTGACAGAGCTTTTTCAACTTTGGTTTTCTCAACAAAAATATTTTTGAAGACCTTCCTATTCCAAACCAGAAGATCCTTCTTCAAAAGTTTCAATTTGTAGAACAACACCGCCATCCTGGAGCCCCGTGAAGGATAAGAGTGCCACCAATTCTCAATTAAACCACCGAGGGAAGGGTCATGGAACCACATCAGCTCAAATTTGAATGGGGATTTACGAGGAGCTTCATCTCCAAACACGGAAAGAGAAACAGGGAAGTGATATGATCCAGACCAGGGCAGGATCAAGCTTTCAAGGATGAAATTCTTAAGACCCCAGGAGGGGCACGCTAGAAACCTATCAAGTCTCTCTATAATATTACTAAGGTCCTTTCTCCTGCTGCTCCAGGCGAACCAACCAGATTTAGGCTCAAGATCAATCAAGGCACTGTCTTGAATGAAGGAGCAGAAATCCACCCTGGATTGCATGTTACAAATATTACCTCCTTTCTTATCCCTGCTAGAGGTAATGGCATTGAAATCACCCCCTAGAAGGAATAGGGTATCCCCCAGATCCGAGATAGCCTTTTGGAGAGATAGCCAGAGAATTTTTTTACCTTGAATACTAGAAGGTGCATAAACGTTGAACAAGAAGAAAGACAAATGAGAACGACAAAGAGAGACACTAACTAATTGCCAATGAAAGTTCTGAGCTACAAGATCTACCTTCACATCTCTTTCTTTCCAAATAAAAGCTAAACCACCAGAAGCCCCCAACGAGCTTGAAAAAAATCCCTTCCAACCCTTGACACCACTGCCCCAAATACTTGCTGCCTCATCTGAAGATAATTTCATTTCCTGAAGGAGTACCAAACTAGTCTTTGAAGAAAATAAATATCTCTTCAACAAGCATTGTTTGTCAGAGGTATTAATACCTCTGACATTCTAGGAGAGGAGCTTCATGGATGGGTGGGAAGGAGTTTCACCTTCCCAACTTTAGAAGTTTCAAATTTCAAAATATTTTGCTTTCCTGCATCAATTTCCATAAGAGCTTTTTCATGTTTTGACTTCCTGCCTTTTTAAAGAGAAGATCCGCAATCAACAGACCCCAAACCTTGCAGAGACAAAGTTAAAGCAAACTCAACCCGTGGAGAAAGAAGACACTTCAAACCAATTTCCCCATCCTCCAACACCCCTTGCTGAAGAGTCAGCGAACTGTCTGGAATGTTATCCTTTTTGGTGAGCCAGTTGTTGAGGGAAGCCAAAGAGGTGGCCTTCCCATTATCCATACCATCTTTGATCAAAGAAATAAAAATACTAGATTCCCTATGAATAGCTTCTGATTCCTTAAGCAAGGTACCAGGGGAAAGAGAAATCGGGAGAGGTGCAACCACCTCAGAAGAAAGTGGGATCTCACCCTCCCGTATCCCAAGAACAGAGCTCTTTTTAGATTTCTCCGAGCAAATTTTACTTAAATGACCCATTTTACCACAATAAAAACAGTTGATATTTAAACCTTCAAAAGAAACCTGTTATTTCCAAGGACCTTTAAGAGAGGGTAGGAAGATAAAGGTCAAGAGGGGGGAGGAGAGATCCATGTCGACGTAAACCCAGGCTAAAGAGTTTTTCCAAGACGACAGGGAAGGATTTGAGATCGGAACAAAAGAGCCTAGAGCATCAACAATCTCTTTAAGCACAACAGGAGTTCGAAACACAATTGGAAGATGAGGAAGATTAATCCAGAGGGGGGCCCTATTCATTATCTCCGTTGAAGGACTGAAATCTTCAGACGAGGGGCGAACATAAAGACTGGAGGAATTTAAGAACCAGGAACCTTCTTTAAAGACCTGATCTACCTCCTCCGTAGAAGGAAACAAGACTTGGAAGAAGCCTTTTGCCAAAAAGAAGACTTTGGGCTGAGATATCCAACTCCAAAAGTAGGAAATCCAATTTCAAATTTTAAAACTGGAGAATCTAGAACCCACAAATTTACAGCAAACCGCCCTTTGGATCCTAACTTCCACAAAATTCTTTTTCCAGTTATGAGAAAGATTAATCTTAACTGGGTCGTTAGAAATTTGAAAACCAATCCCTCTTACCTTAATCTGTTCTTGAGAAGAAACTCCAGGATCCACGGGTGAAAAAGATGATGAGAAAAAAAAGCCCTCAATAGGGGGAGAAGGGGGAATGAGAGACGACTGATCTTGCAGCGGAAGAGCCAGACCTGCCACCAAGTTTTTCAAGGCCGAGGCCCCTAATATTTTAGAAAGGGATTGAACCACTAGGCCCACTCCAACCTGAAAAATCAGGGCTCTAAGATATTGAGAAAAGTGGGGTTTGCTTTTTAGTTTTTCAACCCAAAGGGACCCAGAACCTCTCCCAAGCGGGACCCGATTTGCACCTGAAGCCAGCTTGGAAGAACTAGGAAACACATGCTGAACCTGCAAATCCTCCTTAGGATTGCCACCCAAAACATACTCATTTGAAAAATCAAAAACGTTTCAGGAACCAGAGCCAGTTGTTTCCTCCTTCCAATTCTCTAGATGTGTTATAAGTTTTGGTTGAGTTTGGAAGTTCCAAAATTTGAAGATGTTATAAGAACATAAATTGTAGCATTTCGATTCTAGTTTCTAAACTACTATTATTTTTTTGAAAATGGTTAAATGTAAATGGGTTAAAGATCTAAAATTTCAATATATGTTCTTGTTTTTGTAAGAAAACATAGTAGATAGTCAGTCGTGCCCTCACCCAACCCCCACATTGTTTTAGCATTATTTACTATTTTTGAAAGCCCTTTAGTAGAAAGATAGATAGGAACATCTATTTTTAGATAGATTTTTTTTTTAAAAAAAATTTTTTGTGAGTATTTATTTTTTATCATGATTTTATAAGTACACAGATTTTAAAAATTAAAAAATAACGGAAAGTCGACCATACCTCCCCAACTACCTGAAAAAATATCAAAAATTAGGTTTTTTTAAAAATATGTATCGAATTATGGTGGCCATTGTGTGTTTGTATTTTCATTGATGTAAAGTACATTGATGAAAAATGATTTCATGAGGTCATGTGTCTCTTCATGAGGTGTTAGTCAATGGTCAAACATGAAGGTTGATTGGTAGTGCCCAAGTTTGGTATGTTTTATGAGGTCTTGGAGCATGGTTTGCTAGGCCTAGTCACAATATGAGTCATCACAAGTGAGTTGAAGGTTTTCACGAGGTCTAAAAAGGTTGGCATGATGTGTTAGAGGTGTATATGAGTCTGCATGGGGTCTGTATGGTCAGTTCCTGAGGTGTCATGTGGTAAAGTCAGGTCATTTATGGCTTATTCCTAGTCCTGGTGCATGTAGAATGAGTTGGAGGTATGATTTTTGGAGCTAATAAGCCTTGTTTAAGAATTTTTGTAGTACGGTAATGTGGTATATGACATGTATGGTGAGTTTTAGGTCATCACTCAGTGGTACAGTGCATGTATGAGGTCCTTGGGAAGCAAGAAGGTGAGAAACACACAAGATAACATAGGTAAGTCAATGTGACTGGAGATATTATGAAGAATTTGAGCCATGAGGTTAGTTTTAGAAGTTATAGGATGGTGTCATGATGCTTCATGACAAGTTTTAGGTCATTCTAAATATTATTTTGTAAGATACATCAGTTTTGGCAAAACTAGGTAATCTACAGTGTATTTTTGAGGCAAAATTTGACCTTCTCATGCTCATTGTGAGATGTGTGATTTGCATGGGGATGTGATCTATTTGGAATATAATTTTATTACATTTATGAAGGATTTAAAAAAATAATGAGGTGGTTTGATCGTCACCTTTTTATGAACCATTGTTAAAAAGGTAAGATGCTTTGAAACCCTAACTAAACAGGACTTGGAGAAAATTACTTGTATCAACCTAGTTTTTATTTTATTTTTGAATGATGATTGAATTATGTAGAGGACTCTTCCATCTTTCTAGAAATGTGTATTAGTGCTTGTAACAGTATGTGTGTCCCACCTGAAAAATGCTTGTTTCTGAAGAAGTTTGGTTTGTGGAAAAGTTCTCCAAAGAAGGTGATGAATAAATTGACATTTTTTTAATCCCTGGAGTTTTTCTTATTGTCTGTGATGGTTTTAGATCATGGTGGTGCTTCTAGATGCCTAAGTGTTTCCTATTTATGAAGACTAGTTTTTGGGGTAGTTTAGAGCAGTCAACAGTAAAAGTGGAATTTCAAGAGCTAAAGGAGGATTTATAACTCCATTCAAGTTGTGTTGTGATCCCAGCTCAAATATATTTCTAATGATAAATAAAAATTATTATTTTTATATGGTATGAAGAAGTTATAACATGTTCTTCGAAGGTCAAATTTAGAGGACGCTTGATCTAGCAGGGTGTTGAATGAATTCATGAGGTAAAGTGATGATTCTGAGTTTTTATTAATTATTTGATGTTTATGAGTACTTAATTAAAATGTATAAGGATGTTTCATGCTCTAGTCAAGTTTCAGAAGTGAGTTTTTAGGTGATGGAGTATGTTGAGCTTGAGCCTAGTTTTTAAGTCCTAAAAGGATAAAGAAGCAGTTTACAGAGATGGTTTTGGTCGAAGGCCTTCTGCTTATAGTTGGAAGGAAATCCAATATGTTATGGAAAGAGGATTCAAAGGGATTTAAAGTAGCATATTTCTTGTGTTTTTATTATTTGATTGGATAGGTCATCCAACTTAATTTGTGGAGAAGAAGGATGATGATTTTAATGATAGGATTTCCTAGGCTGAAATATTGAGCTGATTAGGGAATGAGATGAATGATTTAATGTTTTCTATCAGTTAGATAGTGAAGATGGATGAATTTTGTTTCTGTTGAAGGCCTTTGGAGATCTTGGAAGTGATAGAAAGGGTGCAAACCAACTGTGTTTGTAAACTTACTTTCTTGGCAGCTTGATTTGGTATCAGAATGAAAGGTCATGGGTTCGAATCCCCTTGGGTAACACTGAGGTAGAATTTTTTGGCAAAATATTTCAGCACTCCCCATGGGATTCAAGAAATGGATTAATTGGCTCCCATGGATTCATTAACTCTAGCACTTCAATCAAAATTTATGGGTCAACCCTTTGGTTGAACGTCAATCGCTTCTAACAAAGAAGTCCTAGTTTGGGGCTTTATAATTTGTATTTGATTTGGAGAAGTGAAACAAAAGATACACAAGAAAATATAGGTGTTTATAATCACTAAAAATAGAGGTATAAAAGACATAATTTGAAATAAATATAAACATAAACCTTATAATAGTAAAAAATTTTTAAAAAATATGTATTTAGAAAGAGGATAGATTTATTTATGTTGTAGGCATATTGTTAAGAAATATTGCAATCATTTTTGTAGGATTTATCATGGTGAAAGATGAGTTTATGTATTTTTTGTCAAAAATACGTAGGTTGTTGTGTTGTAATAGGTCCAAGGCTCAGATTTGGGAAACCAAAGCATTTCCAAGCCTAATAAGGCTTGAATTTGTGTGCATAATTCAAGGAACAAGTATCCGTTCCTTAATCTATGGTGTAATGTATGTGTTTGTGTGAGATTTTTATTTACAAAAATAAATGTTCAAGTATAAGATTTTCATTTCATTTATCATTTTTTATACTTCAATAAAGTATAAAGAATAATAAATGAAATGAAAATCTTATACTTTAAATTTATTTTAGTAAATATAAGAAATTAGGGCCACTCTATACCTTTATGGAACTAGTCTCACAACTCTATGACTCATAGTTTAGGAGATAGTTTTTCATAATCTAATCTGGTCAGTGCATATGTATTTTTCAAGATTTCAGCAGTCATCCTAAAGCTTTTAGCATTTAAATTCTATAATCGATGTCTATTTTAGAAATTACTATAGTCATTGTTTAGGTTTTGGGGCCTTTTAGATTGTTTACTGACATTTGTAGGAGTGTTAGATGTGTCAAAATTAGATTTTACAAACCTCGCAACTCTCAAAGATAACAACAGTTGCTCAAATATATGGACTCATGAAATTCCTTATAATACATAACAAATCAAAACACATGTACATGTTTTTATTAATTTGAAAATCCTTAACATCTACAAATATTACTCCCACTATTGATACTGTTACAAAAATCAACAAAAATCCTAAAGCTATTACAATGGTGTTTCTTCATGACCCTTAAAAAGTTTCACTTGTTTTGTGTGACTCAACTTGTCTCTCTACTCCTTGTCACTTCTAGCCCCTCAAATGGTATACTTGACTCACTTCATGCACACATTGTGCTCTTTCACTTGTGTAATCAATGTGCATTATACAATTCAACTATTGCACAAAGCATTCGTGAAATCCCTGCGTAATCATCACCATCACCCAACTTTTGTGTTGCACTTTCCTTTCTCCATTATCCTTCTCACCATCCTTGTGTGTGTCCATACTTAACTAATATTGTAAAACTTATGTAAGAAATTCAATTCCCCTGTGATACTCCTGCATCACAAATTACATCTTCAATTTCAATCAAATTGACTGATTGATTCATGCCTAGATTTTTAATTAGTCCTAGATGAAGTAAAAACATCAAATCATATAGTTCCAATAAGTTTCACATGGCTCAATTTAATCAATATTTCTTCTCTTATTGAACCAATCAACTAACTATGTAATGCATGATATAATTAGGGGGCACAATTGAGTCCAAATTCATTGTTGTCATGCAAAATAGCTAGCATGAAAAATTGAAAATCTTAAGCATGACAACTAAGCTCCTAATTGAAAATTAGGCTTCTCAATCACTGTGCATCCTTCCTCTGGCCAGCTTTCCTTCAGTTGAACCTTCACCATAGCTTAGATGAAATTATTAACAATTTTTTCAAGTTTTTTTAGTGTTCAGGGATGATTACCCAAGGTGATAAATTAATTCAGTAAGATTCAATGAATGATAACCAGAAGGAATGCGAGTATTAAAAGAGGTAATAATTTTAGCTCAATTTTCAGGATTGGCTAAACAAATCTTGAATGGAAATTTTAAATGATGAGAGTGATTTTAAGAGAGTAATGCAAGGTTTTGAAATAATTTAGGAAAATGTAGGAAATAACAATTCATTAGGAGCCATCTTTCCAACCGATTTAACAAATGAGAGGGAATGTCATGCTAAATCTAATTGCAGAGTCAAAACGAATGATAATGTAATAAAATAAGAGCTGACCTAAGCAATAATTGGAAATATATTAAAATCCTATAAGTGCAAGAAATATCAAATACTAAGGCTTAAGTATTTGTGAATATTTCAACCTTTTACAAGTATGCCAAGCTTAGTTCAAACTGTTGATAGGCATGAATTTTTAGTTGTCACAACCACAAAAAAATTTTGGGAATAATTTCATTAATGTAAGGATTATTTTGAGCCAAAATCATATCAGATATTTGGGTGTTGAGACCATTTTCCTAAGTCCTGTGATTGAAAAAAAAGCTCGATGTCTAAAAATGAATTTCGTAGGTCGCAAGATGGCTTTCCTAATCAGTTGATTACTTATAGGTAGCTGGACATCACCGAGTTCATTTGTATGTCCCCAAAAAACAATGGGGTATCATCCTGTAAAACCCCAAATTGTAACATCGAATCCTCATCAAAGAAAAACTTACAAATGGAGAGTCCCCACTGACCCCCAATGGTCACCTGATACAAGGGAAAGAGTATGACCGAGCGTTGCACTAGATTTCAAACTCCATATAGTTATGTGCGCACACGTGTGTGAATGTGTGTGTGAAAACAGGTTATGGGGAATCATTGTGATAGGTGGCTCTTATATCAAGGTGCAATTGTTAATGTAGCAAGCAATAACTTGGATGTGTGCAATGTAGAGAGATCATGTGGATGTAAAGGATTTGAACTTCAATAACCTCATTATGCAAGTCATGCAAGGGGATATAGCATCCCTGAGAAATCCCTGATAAATGATCACTATGAGTGGATGATTTGATGTCATTGAAATTCACTTGGATGAATACTCTTAGGAGATAGTAATAGATACTTAGTCAATGTTTGGTGATGTTGGTCACATATATGTATTTATAGGATTGGATTTCATAGTGAATTTTGAAATTGAAGAGTCACTAAAAGGATCGAACCATAAGAAAATAAGATTCCCAAAAGATCATTTAGGATCAATCCTTCCATCCAGAGTGAGGAAGATATTTCCAGAGGTCAGGGGCACCCAGAGGGGATGAGGGCACCTAGACGCTGGCATCCTAGCTGGGCACTATTTTCTAGAGTCATAAAAGATGAAGCAATAAAATTCAACTAGGTTGTAAGGATGTGTCATAATGTTCAAAGGTAAAATGGGAAGCTCAAAGGGGTCAAACATTGAGTCAATCACTCAGTATTCTTGCTCTATGAATCATGTTCAAAGTGGTATGTGAACAGGACCAAGATGATGTACCCAAGCTGCCAAGGCATTTATTGTCTACATTATGAAAGATCCCCCAATCTATGTTGTTGAGTGAATATTGATAATAAGAGGTAGATAAGAGATGTGTACCTGAAGGTTTTGTAGATCTAAGGAAATAAAGTGATGCCGAGGAGGAAAGAGTTCGGATAGTCCATGGGTCGAGGGTTATTAAAGGATGCCATAGTATGAGGAGTAATGAGATAGGTAATCTAGTGGTTGGATCACTATGATGCAACTCATTGGTAGGGATACTATCAACAGGAACTGTACTATTCAAAGCCTTGTAGTGTGAAAAACTTTAACGCAATAGTGACATGTAGAACCACTGCTTGCATTTTTTTAAGTCATGGCCTACATGAATAAGTAATTATATAAAATAGTTAGAAATCAATCCATCAAATAATATAGTGAGAACCTATTTCAGGCCCAAGTGAAAGGTAAAGCAATAGTTTAACCCATCATGGACACGTTGATTTGTGATCACTAGCCTGAAGTGAATTAGATGTTGAGGCCTAAAATTAACTAAGAAAGTGATTATCTTCTGAATGAATGAAAAGAGCATCATGTTGAGCATCATAGCCATTCTCATACTAAAGTTCTCTTAACACCCAAGTTATTGATGCATACTCAATATATCATAGAAGAGGATATTGTAATCAATGGAAAGTTGTCAGCTATCAGTAGATGGAAAATTAAACTGCTGAGAAAATTTCACATCTACAAATGTTTAATATGCTATGTCCAGATGAGTAGTAGAAGGAATGTGAGTATTATCCAAGAGAGTAATAATGTTAACTTGATCAATCAGGATCGGCTAGCAAGAAATCATGAATGTAAATATCTGTGATGAGAGGATTTTGTCACCTAATTCAAAAATGCAAGAAGTGATGAAGTGAGAAATTATCTTCCCAAGAGTGTTTGAATGAGACGAGCTCACCAAATGATTTAACAAATATGGGAATTTATGCAAAACCCTAATTTCAGAGTCAAAATGCAATGCTAATGCAATAAAATATAGATCTGACCTAAGCAGTAAGGGGATAATAAAATTAAAAAACCCCAAGTGCAAGAGAAGGATTGTGAATACTAATCTAATTTTGTAATAAACCCTGAAGTATGTCGAGCTGGAAAACTTTTGAACATGAGGAGGACTATGTCACAACCGCACAAAGAAATTTTCATATGAACTATCGAAAATTTTGGGAGGGGCACCTACATGGTCAGGGGCGCCTTGTTGGAGACTGGTTTTGTGTGCCAATACTGCTCAAAGGGGGCATTAGGGGACATAAATTTTGTAGTGTCACAGGATAAGTTTTGTCACTCAAAAACACAACCTAGGGTGTTAGGAATTTGTTTTCAACTCATGAAATTTGGCCCCATCCTCGTGAGATCCTCACCCCTGGTAAACAACAATCTATTTATGATAGTCCCAATTTCGAGAGGTACTTCTCAACATTTTCAAATCTCCACCTATCATTATGTGGTGACCATCTCTCTAGATCTTGTCTCATATGAATGGTAAGGATAAATTTATGCTTACAAAGAATTGGTAGTTAAATTGTGACTCGGGTGGAAGGGAAGCCCTCTCGGTTCCCAATTTTGGTCTCAAATTGCATTTTGGTCTCAGTGTATTTCTCATCTCATCAGATGGGTTGATCAAAATATTGAAGCATTATTCATTCAATATCCTACCTTCACCCATCTCAAGGTCAAAAGGTTTTCAATCTCACATTTCATTAGTCACTGTGTTTTCTAGGTGGAAGGATCATCATGGTTGCATTATGCGGGACAATTATTTCAAGTTTTCATCAAGTGCAAGAGGGTCAGAAATCATGGCAGTGTTTCATGGATTGGATGGATTGGTTTAAGTGAAAGAGGGAATTCTTCATTGAACTCCGTGGTTCATTCATTAAGTGCATCTCACTTCCTCTCTCAGTGTACCTTACAGTGATACAAAAATTCATCATTCTAAGAGGCTTTTTCACTCATATAACTAATTATTTCAGATAATGATGTAGTTAGGGTCCATAAAACCCAAAAACACATCATACAATCACATTTTATTTATTGTGCATGATGTTATTGAGACCAACTAATCCCTAAATCTCATCACATCATCGTAATTAAGTTCATATGACTCAAATAGGGTAAACTACCTCTCTCCTTGAGCCAATGTGTGGATGATGTTTAGGAAGGTTTGAAGCGTGTATACATTAATTTAGAATACTCCAAGACTCTAATTTTTTAAAACTCTACCATAAGGCTTAGTCCTAGAAATGTATTGTGAGAAGTTTTGGTGTTCCCATGTAGAAATGGTTTTTTTATGACGAGAATGGTTTTTAAACCTTTAGTAGAGAGGAACATAGAAACTAATGTTTTAATATGTGTGTAAAAGTCTCCTTATAGGATATCTTTGACATCATGTACGGTTGTGTGCAAGACTCTATTTGGGTTAAATTGAGTGAAATCACTATTAGTTGGGAGTATACAAGTAGACCATCATAAAAGTCATTAGATTAATGTGTAGTCACTAGATTGAGTGAAATCACTATTAATGTGGGAGTATTCATGATAATAGGTCCAATATCCTATTTTCTTATTCATAACTGAGCCTTTCTTATTTTCTTCTAAAGGAAAATTTCCCATGAGGCTTGGATTTTACTCTTCTTGAAACTGATGATGATAATTTTATAGTACACTCTCATTTACTATCTCCCTCTTATCACTTTCACCAAATTCCAATTTTGCAATGCACGAAATTATTTCAATGGTGTCTTGGTCATATATGAATTTATTTCAATGGTGTCTTGGCAACAACACAAAAGGATATCTGAAAAGAATTTCTCTTAATGTTGATGTAGATTTGATTTCTTATGAAGTATGTGGCACTTGATTTAACTTTCCTCATGCACTAAGGTGAGAATGCAACTAATTTGTTTAGCATAAATCTTGATGAAATTCTTGAGTTTATTTCTCCATGGAAAGTAAATGAATGTGTAGAATATTTTGTATATTTTCACCTACTCCTACCCTAAATTTTGTTGAGTGTTATAAAGATATCGATGTGATGCACTCTTTTAGCTTCCAACTTTTCAAGTTACCTCTTATTCTTCTATTGAACAAATGAAGATATTATGGGGTCCTTAGATAGATCATCTTCTTTCCCAAACCTTACTATTTCTAATCTATATTATAAGGTTCAAAGGATTATATACATGCCAACATGGGAACCAAGGTCACTCCCTTGCATTGTTGATTGTGAGGATCACTCGAGTGGTCCTCTTAAAGATGCATGCCCTAAGCTTGTAAAGTAGGTACTCATCCATAGTATGATTCTACCATATTCTAAGATGAAATTAAGGATTCAACTCCATGCTCATGGGAAAATTCACGAGTCCATATATTCAATCAATTGTCGCTACCTTTGGGAGTTGTGAGGTTTGTAAATTCTAATTTTGATACATCTAACACTCCTACAAATGTCAGTAAACAATCCAAAAGGCCCCAAAACCTAAACAATGACTATATTCTTTCCCAAAATAGACATCGATTGTAGAATTTAAACCCTAAAAGCTTTAGGCTAAATGTTGAAATCCTGAAAAATACCTATGTACTGACCATATTAAATTATAAAAAAACTATCTACTAAACTGTGACTCGTGAAGCTCTAAGACTAGTTCCATTAGGTACAGAGTGACCCTGATTTCTTATATTTACTAAAAAAATTATTTTTCTAAATAAAAATCTCCCACAAACATATAAATTACACATAGAATAAGGAACACGTGCACGTTTTGCGTGTATGCATTTTTGGTTTGTGAATTACCGAACCTAGAATTCTAAAGTGTAAATGCGCTTTTATAAATCACATACGCGTTTTTCTTAACATCACATTTTTGTTCACTTTTTGGCCCCCCATTTCCATGCACTTACCCTTATATTTTTAAGAATGAATAATTTTCTTTTTAATATGTAAAATAAAATAGATATCTATTATATTAAAAATTAATTATGCTAAGAAGCGCTCCTACAATGGCAGGCAAGGGTGTAATGGAGTGCATTGTTCAATTTTATTCTCGACATTAAATTTGATGTTCATTTGACCATCATGTGACAATTCATTCATAAATTTGACTTCTATTGGACTGTCACTTAAATAATTTTGTTTCTTTTTTCTTGGAGAAGTCAATCAAAAAATAGTAATATCTTGGCCATGTAGTAATGTTTGGTTTTTTTCTTGAATAGATTTTTTTGAGACAGACACAATCACATAGCTAAATGATTCCATTTGTCACAAAGCAACAGGAAATTGATAGAAAATTTAATCAAGTTATTAATTAAAAAGGTATACAAAAAATCAAACCTAAAAATCTTGAAATTGATATCTATTGGTGTTATCATATTATTTTTATTTTTAATTTTTTTTAAGAGGTTTTTTTTCCATATATATATATAAACAAACTTCATTTAATGACATATTTGGATTTAAAATTTATTTAATAATTTACATATACTTTCTAAATTAAAATTTAATATTTTATGTAAAAAACATAGATTTAAATGAAAAATATATATTTTAAAATCTCTTTAAAGTCGAGGTGTATGAATGTTTTTGACAAAAACCTCTTAAACATTGTAGTTAATTTTTTTTGTAAATAGTTTATAAATTTAGAAACTTTATATATATTTACAAGAATAATTACAATTTGAAAAAATATTTTGAAGAATACAATTTTGATTATATATTTTGTCATCAAATTTTTAATAGGTAAAAGAAGGAATCGTTATGTTATAAATTATACATACATATATATAGATATATGCATGTATGTATATGTGTATATATGTATATATACATATATCTATATCTATATAGGACACCCTATATTTAAAGATAAAAAGGGACATGAGCTTTTTGTACGTCGTATGCCTACCTTTTTTGAAACATTTCCAATTGTTCTATTAGACGAGGAAGGAATTGTAAAAGACAACGTTCCTTTTAGGAGAGCAAAATCAAAGTATAGTGTTGAACAAGTAGGTGTAACTGTTGAGTTCTATTTATTTGTATCAAGTATATAATAGAGGATAGGATATATAATAATAGAAGAATTATATGGTGATCAATGAGACCAGTCGGATGAGTGAGACTAGTCATCAGTCGTATCACCTCATCCATTATTCTCTATAAACAGAGTGATGATTGATATCAGTTGTATCACGTCTATAATGGATGACGATGTGTAATGGATAGATGTATGATGGATAGAGATCTTGTCCTATTATCATGCTTGTTTTCTGCTTAATATATACATACATGGATGCATATATACATGTACAAAATTATGTTGTTTATTATCTTTAAATCTTGTTTTAAGGTGGAAAAAAGATATTTTATTTAAACTTAATATCATCAAAACTTTATATGAGTAAATTTGTTTATATGATTTGAGAGTTTATTTCATGATTCTAAGATTTTCTTTTATAGTTTAAAGATTAAGTATGGTATATTTCTAAATTTAAGGTTGTGGGAGCATCTTTATGGAATGTGATTCATCATGTATAACTATATTATTTCTTATTGGTCCCTGCCAAGCACTAATAATAATCATTTTTTTTTCATTTGTAGATATTAATTTTCATGTATGTGATTGGTTGATGGATTTTTCTCCTTATTCTCCTTATTCTCCTTATTCCCATACAATAAAATTATGTTATAATTCATTTTATTTTCAAGGAACACTTCCCTATTTTCATGGATCACTTCCCTATTTTCGTAAAACACTTCCCAAGCAATTTTTTTATTGGAAATGTATTTTTGTGTGGATTTAAATTAACAATTCGAAATACAAAATACCCCTAACCTTCCCTATTTTCATTTAGGCAATTTTTTTTATTTTTTTGTGAATTTAAATTAACATTTAACTTTTGAAGCTATTTGATGCTAAATATTTGTTAAAAAATAATACTATGTCATAATTCATTCTATTTTCACTCAACACTTCCCTATTTTCATGGAACATTTCAAGCCATATTTTTTTTGTGGATTTAAATTAACAATTCAAAATACAAAAAACGACCTAAACTTCACTCTATTTTTTTATCAGAGAGCAATATAATTTTTTTTGTGAATTTAAATTAACATCTCGCTTTTGAAGCTATTATAATTTTTTTTGTGGATTTAAGCTATTTGATGCTATTTTTTTTTTTTAAACAATAATAATACTTTTAAAACAATTCAATAAACACTAATTATTTTATATTTATACAATCCATACATACTTCTTTATAACATAATTACTTTAAATCAATTTAGTGTCATTTACTTTAAACCAATAAACAATTCACCTTGCATTGAGACTGTGCCTTATATAACTATTATCTTTTTATGAAATACAATTTTTAATTTTTTAAAAAATAAATAAATTTTTAAAAATTGAATAGTTTAAAAAAATTAAGACAAAAAATTTAATTACAAGACTGCAAATTATAATTTATTCTTAATATAAATAGCTGCCATACATAGATTAGTAAAATTAAATAAATAAAACATTTCATTCTAAATTTAAAATATTGGCTCTTAAAATTTTCGAAAATACAATTTAATAATCCTAATAAATTTTTGAAATACCACTTCCTTAACTAACATTTGAGATTTCCTTCTAACTTTCTCAAACACACATATAATCCTTTCTAATTAAAAATAGTTCAAAACCAAAACTCAACCCATTCAAATGGGGCATCTTTTATATACATTTATTTACTTACCTTGCTTAATTCACTTTAACCAATCAAATACAAATGCAAATTTCATACGAAACCTATTGTTGAGTGGTTTCTTAAAAACTAGATTACAATTATTAAATATTATTTAGTTTGTATCACATGTTGGGCTTATTAGTGGACAACAATTCTCAAGTGTATAAAAACACTTTGAAACGTGACAAAAATATAATATAAAAAAGTATTGTTTAGCTCGAATGCAACCATCCAATTTCATTTTTAAAATCGGAGTTCGGTTGTGTCAACCAATAGAAAAATTCAAATAGTGTTCGATTTGCACGACTATTAAGGTTAGTTACATCATTTATTTCACCCTGTTTTTTTTTTTTTCATGTTAAATGTTGGTAAATTGTCTGTTCTTTGCGCACGTCTGCTCTCGAGATAAATTTTATGTTGTTTAGTGAGTAGTTATATATAGCCTCAATTTATTTTAGTAATAATTTATGTAATGTTTAAATTTAACATTCTTACTTAAGCAAGACGAATAAATATGTATAGCAATTAAATAGATTAGATTATTTAATTTTTAAAAGTGCATTCAATTGGAAACTAGATTATATAGATTGGAAGAAGTATATAGCATATTTACAACTAGCAATTGCATGTGTACAATGCAATGTGAACGCCGAACGATATATGTTATTTGATTTCGAGGGATAGTTATTATTTTTGTAGTTGATGTTGATAAGGGGTGCGATTGATTTTGTAAGTGTAGGAATATAGATGAACCACTTTATTTAAAGGTTCTCTTTTGCATTTCAAACTTGTTACAAATTCGTACATATACAGTTGTAAATCTTATATCACGAGTGGTAGCGTTTTGTGGATTATATTATTTGAACTTAAATTAGTTTCTAGACGTCAATAATAATAATTCTATAAGTAAGACACAATTATACTTCTGCATTAAGCAACATTGCTTCACAACACAATATTCTAGACAAATCCCCTTGATACATGAGTTAATTTTTGAAGCCTAAAATTTGTAGAGTTGGTCTAGAATCTAAAAATCAGGAGTCAAACAAGTCTTCCTGTACCAAGAGAAAAACGGAAAAGATTGAGAATCTCTATGATTTTACCATAGTTGGTAACTATAAGGAAAGGGAAGTTGACATTATTAAGAATCACAATTGAGTCATTATTTAGTTCATGGTTCCCCTATTCTCATTCATTTGTATACATACAACTATTGTTGTTTATTTTCATTACAATAACATTTATCAATGTTGAAAGTGTAGATGCATGAAGATTACTCAAGCTCAAATCCTTCGAACGCATTCTTGTCAAAGAAGAACACCATGATATTAAAAGTTGTGTTGGTCATTCAGGGTCAAAGAGGAATATGCAGTTGGACCAACACCTATTTTAATCTCAGGACAAACCCTTTAGTTATCATTCATTTGTACACATTTATCTACAGATCTTAGGTTTGGTATATCTACTAGAATTCACACGATTTTAAAAGTTATGGAAAAGATATTATATAATAATTATATACTACTTATGGTTATCACAACTTGCAGTCTATGCTCCGAGGTTTTACATCTCATTCTACACAAGAGAAAAGAAATGTATAATGAACAATTAAGGTCTTAACCCTTGCACCATTGGCTGGAATGATTTATGGACACGACTCTTCACATGTATGATGACATAATGAGAATCAAAGAAAATATAAAGGAGAAATATATAATTGGCTATGGTGCTACAAGCATTGTTTATAAATGTGTTCTAATGAATTGCAATCCAATTGCAATAAAGAGATTATGCAGTCACTACCCACAAAACTTGAGTGAAGTTGAAACTGAGATAGAAACACTTGGAAGCATCAAGCATCGAAATCTTGTGAGTTTGCATGGATATTCGCTTTCTCCACATGGAAACCTATTTTTTTATGGATACATGGTAAAATGATTATGTTATAAATAAATGGATCTGTACATTGTAGATTCATATTTTCAAATAAAAGAATCCAATCAGTCTCCAACCTTCTGATTAAATTCAAATTGAGGGATTTAAAAAAGCCCAGCTCACAGAAAAATTTAGCTAATTACAATCCCACACCATGGAAGGTGAAAGTCATCTAGCAATGAAAAAAGAGAAGTTCGGAGAGCCAAAACTTTGAGTTTTAAAAACATTTAGAACCTAATTTGAACATGCAAACAAGCATATTGAGAATTCAAGTTTATTGAAATATAACTTAGCATTCAAGTTTTAAATAAATTTAGAACCTAATCTGAACATGCAAACATGAATATTGAGAATTTAAGTTTACTAAAATATAACTTAGCATGCAGTAATATTAATCTGACAATTTTACTTGATCGCTTCAGTAAAGTTCCATATTAAAGCTATCAGGTTTATGTAATTCCTAATTCTAAGCTTACTCTACAATCAGTCAAATTTTGCAAATAACGGTTTCATCTCTCTTGAGTTACATAATTTTGCAAATAAGCTCACAGAAATTTTTAGCTAATTACAATTGCACACCATGGAAGGCGAAAGTCATCTGGGAATGAAAAACAAGATGTTCAGAGAGCCAAAACTTCAAGTTTTAAATAAATTTAGAACCTAATCTAAACATGCAAACATGCATATTGAGAATTCAAGTTTACTGAAATATAACTTAGCATTCTGAGTTTTAAATAAATTTAGAACCTAATTTGAACATGCAAACAGGGATATTGAGAATTCAAGTTTACTGAAATATAACTTAGCATGCAACAATATTAATCTTACAAGTTTACTTGATCGCTTCAGTAAAGTTCCATATATTAAAGCTATCGGGTTTCTGTAATTCCTAATTCTAGGCTTACTCTACAATCAGTAAAATTTTGTAAATAACGGTTTCATCCCTCTCAAGTTACATAATTTTGCAAATAAGCTGACAATTGTTTTTTAGCTAATTATAATTGCACACCATGGAAGGTGAAAGTCATCTGACACTGAAAAAAAGAAGTTTGGAGCCAAAGCTTGAGTTTTAAATAAATTTAGAGCCTAATCTGAACATGCAAACAGGCATATTAAGAATTCAAGTTTACTGAAATATAGCTTAACATTCAATTTTTAAATAAATTTAGAACCTAATCTGAACATGCAAATAGGCATATTGACAATTCAAGTTTACTGATTTATATAACTTAGCATGCAACAATATTAATCTGAACAATTTTACTTGATCGCTTCAGTAAAGTTCCATATTAAAGCTATCAGGTTGCTGTGATTCCTTATTCTAGGCTCACTCTGCAATCAATCAAATTTTGCAAATAACGGTTTCATCTCTCTCGAGTTACATAATTTTGCAAATAAATTCACGTTTTTCATAATAAATGTCCACCACTTATGTTAACTTAGGTCCAATATATGCACCTTATTATAATGAAAAGTTTTCCGCTGCAAAGAGACATGCCCAAGTTGTGTTATGCTCAAAGAGAAAAATGTAAACAAGTGGGGAATTAATTGCCATGGGATTTTTTTAATAGCAGGCGCTTCTACATTTAAGTGGTATCAAGGACCAGAGTTGATTATTATGATGCACAATATAAGACCACATAATATTTGGGTAATAAAAGTATACTAAACATGTTGTGGTCTATTATTCCTAGCCATTTGGGTAGCTATTTTGAGGTAAGAGCTTATGTAGTCTCATACGAGAATCCTTAATCATCAGACAATAATAACATTCAGAATTGCAAATTTGTTTAAAGGCATAGAGATAATGTTGAAACCTAATCAGATTAATAAACCTTCCTTAGTAATAAATAAATAAAGATAAAACCGTGGGTAGCTAGATCATGAAAGAACTGTACTTAAAATCCTCTTTACACCAATAAAAAGAAACGATGAGATGTGCTCATTTCAGTCGAAACAAAATATAGACAAGAATGCTACCTTCAAGCGAGATCCACCTTAAAAAAAAATTGCCTGTAGTATTTGCCCGACATTGCAAGACTTGAGCTCCTTATAGGAACCAGGTACATTACAAAAAATGAATTGGGGATAGAAAACATATTCACAAGATTTGAGATTCAATCTGTTGTAGAAAATAAAAGACATAAATGGATGATGTTTTAGTCTCTTCGGAGAAGGGAATTATGTACTATCTACAGTTGAATTACAAGAAGCATTACAGAAAAAAGCCTATTAAGGGATATGCGTGTTTAACAGAAACTTCCACTGTATTTGCATGTAAAAACTAAAAAGCAAAACGAAAAACAGAAATCCCGCATTCAACATGCAAAAACGAAAAAATAAAACTGGTAAAAATACTAGGAAAAAATGAAAATGTCAAACGGGTTGTCGTAGTCATCATTCTGTCCGTCAAATTTCACATCGTCCCGTGAATGTCTGCAAAGCCCTTTCCCATAGGGAGAACACCTTCAGCGTAATTACGAATAAACATACAACTAAATTAGTGATACCTTCAGCTTATTTCATCTTTAGATTAGAGTCAAAACAAATTATTTAATTTTTAGAAATTTCGTTTGTTTGATTTTTAATCATTAGTCAAATGACTTCCATGAATCACCTCATTACTCTATAACATTTGTATTGATATATATTGGAGCCCAACTTTAAAATGCAACCACCATAAACATTTAAATTAAATGGATTCAAATTCACATTATTACATTTACTCTTCTCACTTCCTTATTTATTAATATAATCACACCTTTAAATAATTAAAATTTATATAAATCCCAATAATTAAAATCATAAAATTAAAAAACAAACAAATTTTTTAAAAAATAAAAAATTATAATTTAAATTAAAAACTTATAGCATTTGTTATATAAATATGCATTTAATTAATACATAGAAGATATAGTGGGGACAAAATTATTTTCCTTAATCGTTCATTGGAACTTGGAAGCTATTAAGTTTGGGATATTTGTCATTTAGAGCTTTTTGCAATTTAGTCCGTATATAAATATAAGTTAAGTAATAGATATAATTACAATTAATTATAATTTTTTGAAACATGAGTTTTTCAAAAACATAAAAGATAATTTAAAAATTACATAAATTTTAAAAAAATATATTTTAGAAATAATAATTAAGAATACAAAGATGAATGAGTATTGATTTATTTTATTACTTCAAAATTTTAGTGTTTATCCACTATGATGATATTAGATTTGTTTCTTTTAATTTATTCTTTTTTTTCCTATTTCATATATATTTTTTATATACACAACTTACAAATTTTTAATAACCAACTTTCTATATTTCCTATAGATTATAAATGTGTAATTTTCTTACAATTTTAATTTAATATTAAAAAATAATTTATAAATTAAATTCATAATTATTATAAAGATCTTTCTTTTAAATTATTATAATATACTATATATAATGTAGATATACTATCCAATTGTATCTATATAAGGTCTTACAAATATAAACCTAATATCCACTTATCTATATGTATATTTATGTAACTTTAATTATTATATTATTTACTAAACATTTTTATTAAATAAATTAAATTGGTATAATCAATTAGTAATATTAATTTTAAGACGTTTAATAAGTGAATAATGTAATTAAGTTTTGGGTCTAGAGATAACTTTTTCATTCCTAGCTAACGTTGTTATAATATCACTAATTTAACATTATTTTTTATTTAATATAATAAAAATTATAATAAAAATAAGATTTTTTTTTGTAAATGATGTGATATTTAAAGTCAATTGAGTATAATAATAATATATCAAGTTCTTCATTTTATATCTTATAAAAATAAACTAAAAAATGTTTGAACTTCTAATTAACGATCATAAGCTTAAAATTTAAAAACACACTTGAGAGTATGATACTTGACTTACATTGCTTGATAAAAGATAATTCACAATAGTACATAATGTCACAACTACAAATATCTATGAAAATGTGGAGAGCGCTCTCCATCTATTTCATTACATTATTTTCTTTTTAGGAAGAAGCTTCTTTTGGACTATGGAACCCCAACTTTTTAATGCTTGATGCCATAACCATGGTTAAGATCTCTTGGTGGATTTGAACTACATTTTTAAAAAACTGATTCCTTTGGAATATGAGAACCTCCATGTTTAGTGTTTGATAATATGCTCCATCTATAGTTGTTTGCCATGGGACCACCTCCTAGTTGTAGCCACTAAAAAGGAGAAACAAAGGAAGATTTTCAAATGTCTGACATAAAAGGGACGAAAAATCCCAAGTTGGATTCTTAAGAGAAAAAATTCAAGTGGAAGAAAATATCACTAGTTTTCATGTCAGATTAAGTTCTAACCCAAGTTTGCAATCTTGAGTATAGATGTTGGTCACCCACATGAAAAAATGGCTTTTGAAAAAACAAAGCAGCCCAAAGAGAAAAATCAAGAAAAAATGAAGGCCACTAGTTTACCAATCTAAGTAAGTTCCAACTCATGTCATGATTTCAAACTCAAAGGCAGACGCCATCCAGGACACAAAGGCATTGCAAATTGCAGAGTCTCTAAAGGATATTGTAGCTCTAAATCAAGATTATCCAACTTGGGGTAACCCATGTTTTCGTCCAATATTCCTATATACTAATTGAGGAAAATTTTGTACTTGCTGAGTAGGAACTTTTAAGTAGAAAAAAATTGACTCTACATTCTTTGAAAAAAGTGCCAAGGTTTTTTTAGATCATATTAATAATTTATTTTTCTTTTAGTGTAGTTGTTTTAAGCCGCGTGTTACATGAAATCATAGAGTTTGGCTTGCACATGCCAACCAATCACCCTTTTGTTGTAATGTAGATTTTATTTTTAAAATCATATAAATATAATGATGAGGTCTAATAATTTTTTTGAGAGATTAATCTTGAGTCAATTATTTCAGATTTGTTGTGTATCAATTTTTAAAATGTCTTTAACCTAATTGTACCAGTGTGTTGAGCTTGTATTTTTGGAAAAAGACATTGGATCCAAATTTTTCCATGTGCCCAAGTTATTATGATTTTTTGATTGAATTCTCCATGCACAAAAAAAAAAAATATTTAAGTGAAATCAAATTTAAGGTTGAATTACGATGTGACAATTAGATGTACATCAAATTTAAGGTCAAATAAATAATTGTTAACAACTCACGAAGCTTATGTTCCACCACCACCATTCAAATTCCATTGTAGGATTATTATCAACATAATAACAAAATATTACAATACCAATTTCAAACAACTTCAACGAATCCTCTATCAATGCTCTTCTTTTATTTTCACCATTACCGTCACGAAACAATGCATGTTTTATATTGTATTCATGGTTGCATGAATTTCTTAAAAAATGGATTGAATCTTCACATCGGAAGAACTATATACTAGCGATTAATTTATGTGAGTGCTAAATTTGCTTGAAAACTTTCTTGCACATTACTTAAATTCATTATCAACATATACACATTTTCCCTGTTTGGTACTTATAGATTCATTTTCATCTTTTTATAATATGTTTATGTACACTCTTCATTGTTTTTTGTTACTGAAGGGAGTGCCAATAGAATCAAGGCTAATGAATTCCCTTATTCTTTGATAAGATATTTGCATATGATAAATGAAAAAGCTAAATAATATGTTGAAGATAACACAACACAAGATATATTAATGGGCCTAAATGCCCAAATATTCAATATATGTACAATAATACCCTTAAGGTAGGGCAACACAATACAATGGTCCTTAAGGAAGGAATACCTCCAATATACCTCTACCAAGTAGAAGACTCAGCTCATACATCACATTCACCTCTCATAATGATACTCATAACCTTTATATAGGAATATATTACTCTTAACGAATGGGTAATACCTAATCCCAATGTATGCCAACTCATTACCCCATATAACTAATTCCTACGTGATCCATAAAACTAACTAAGGGGGATGTGTGCCACATGTTGGCATCTCTATTAACCCATATATATTATAATATCATATCCCAATGTACATAACATGCCCTCCCTTGACATGTTTTGTCCATAAAACATAAGAAGAAACCACATAGTGAGTGTGCTTCAAATCACTGCACACTTGTCGCCATGCTCGATCATCCAACCACCCATATGAGATCTTAGTGGGTGATACATCTTGAAACTTGGTTCCATAATCCGTAACTCTACTTTGATTCCATCCATGTATGTATGCGTTCCTCCTCAACATCCATGTATAGCCATAGTAGTTATTCTTGTGATTCCTGTAAACACCAAATTTGGGTCACACTCCCCTTGGTACCCTTCAACTAATCAACACAATGCAAACACCTAGCCATAACCCCTTTACCCCACATTGATAATAATTTAATCACTTACAATTGAATTAATATTCATCCTCGCGTTATTAATTAATTTAATTAATTTAATTAAGTTAATTTAATCCTCACACATCCACCTTATCAAGACACCTCACCCTGGACCCATTCCAGAGGCATTTAACTTACAATGACTAAGTCATCACTCCCAGTGCTAAGTCACCACTTGACCTAACTAAATGAGACTTCTTTCTAAACCTAATTGGACTTATTCTATGATCTTCCTACCTTTTCTAACGAGAACTCCACTTCCCTAAGCGGACCTAACTTGGGAAATGTGCCAAATTTAGGAAAATCTGCCTATTTTTGGTAAAAAGGACTATTTCACCCTAACCGACACCGGTTTATCCTCGGTTGGCACCGGTTACCTAGCCGCCATAGGTCACTTTATATACACTTTCACGAATCTTCACCCGGGTTGGTCATTCAGTTATTGGAGCCTTATTTCATTCAAGCTTGAATCTTCAAGTCCTCCTGCATCTAGACAACAAACACACACAACCACAATGCAAGACAAGCAGTTAGTTCTCCTTCCAAAGCATTGGAATACTCACGGGAGCACACAAGTTGCACTACCGTGGCATTGGATTTATCCATCTCTTCTTTGATCAACCACCAACCATCTCCATTCACAGGATCTGTAAAATACCAAGTAAGTATTGTGATATTCATCATTTGTGCTTATTCAAGTGTAGATCTATTGCTTATTTCTGTATTTCATTTCTTCCATTACTCGCGTATCATCTTCTTCCTATTAACCCACTTTTTGACCATCCAAAGCCTTTTCATCCTTCTTAATCTATTTGTTAGCATTCTGGGGTCTTCTTAGCCATATTACAACCCTATCCACACCACCCTCACTCTTTGTGCAATCACAGAGAGGCTAAAGATCCATTTTTAAAAGTTTATCACCGATTGCCCCTACAGACGTCAGTTCTTTCCCTATACCAGCATCAGTCACCCGACCGATACCAGTCTCTATGGATAATAATATTCTTAGACCAGCTAGCCTTCTGTTCACCCAAACTCAGCCCAGACCTCAATCCACAAACCTCAGACCCTTACTAGACCTCTGACAGACCTACCTGACCTGAACAAACCCCAGTTTTAATTAGATTTAGTGTTATATTTGATATCTAGCATGGAATCTAATTTTATTGTGTGTATGAGAAACCTAAATCACTACATTACAATAGGACATATTTATTTTAGTTTCATATTTACATTAAATTATTTTTAAACAGTGGATTGACGACCTTTCTAGGAAGCACCACGCTTCCTGGATCTAGCATACGCTATGAAGTCCACTGTCCTATGCTATTTAATACTCTTTTTGTGGTCTTGCTTTGCATTAACATGTAGTCCTTCCCAGACAAAAAGGAGCTCTCTACATTCGGATTAGATAACGTCAACAACACGTGCATTCTACCATCCACCTTCACTTCACAGGTATTTCCCCTCACCTTTACCTTATCTGTTTTGCTCATACGTACGCAAATCATTGGTGAAACAATTCCATATCATATAGTCTCTTCTCCATTGTTTCCTTGTATAGCCATAGTGATTGTTCCTCCAATTCTCTGTATATTCATATATAGATTGCTTCGCTCATGTGTCCTAACATGCCTCCATGATTTTTTCCTCTCATGATGATGTGGGTGTCTATATGGTGCAAACTTAGTATCCTCAAACTTATCAACCTTTTCCTCAGTTTTATTTTCCTCTTCCACCTTGTTGTTTACTATTTATTTTTTCTCTTGAGTGGATGAATACTTTTTTTTTCTTTTTCATCACATTCTTCATGTTCTTCTTCTGAATCATCATTATTACGTTCTTCACTATCTTCAAGGTCATCTTTATGCTCCATATTGATATTACTTTGTTCCTTGTTAAGTCTAATATCCTACAAGGTAACCTTCTTTGTCTTGTACCATATTTTCATGTATTTATTTTGCACATTCATGTCTATTATTCCCAAGGTTTCTGACCAAGGATATCCAAGAAAAAAATCCATACCATCCATATCTAAAGCATAAAAATTTGAATGCAAAACATATTTATCCATATAGAGCTTTAAATCTTAAAAAACTTGAATTTTCTTACCATCAACTTGAGCTTCCTTGATATTCTTTACCTGAAGGGTAAGTGCACAAAATTGGGGGGACAAAAAGCTGACAAAAACCTAAAAAAAAGCAAAACGCGATCGCGTTCTATTATAACGCGATTGCGTTTTAAATTGTCAGGTTTGGGATTTACCGAGGCATAACGTGTAAGTGTTATAACACGTACGCATTATGCCTACTATAAAGAAAAAAAGAGGCCCGAGCCTCTATCATTTTATCTCCCTCAAACGTGAGTTTCAGAGCTTAACCATGCCCTCGCGTTTTTTCATTCGACAGGATCTCAAGCTCAAAGGATCATTTCTGGATCATTGGGAAGATCTGAATTGACAATGGTGCCACAGAGAAGAGGTAAGCACAATTCTTTTCTCAAAATTGCATTGAAATATGATAATTATAGATTAAAATTTGAATTGAATACATATTTTTTATTGTTACAGTTAGAGGCCGAGGGAATCAACCAAAACCAAACCCTGTTATTCCTGTCATCCCTCCTGACACTCCCACAATTGCTCAACATCCCTTGGGTATTCAAGAAGATTTAGTAGCCCAAATAGTTGAAAACAAAATTAAAATTGAGGATTTAATCAAAATAATGAGGGATTCACAATCTACAAACCCCCACCGTGCCTCTCTTGCAAACACATTGGAGGCATTACTTGTTCAAATTGATGTGGAAATAGGGAAAATTGATCATTGGACAACTTACAGAGAGGGTTGTAGGGTTTATTATTCCAACAAATTGTCATATGTGGATGTAAAGAAAAAAGAAATTTAAAAAGACCTCATATGTGCCTTATTCATGGACCCCCGCACTAATTTTCCTGTTCCGTTGTCATATAAATGATTTCCCATCCATTGGTGCAATAATAATTTGATTAAAATTTTTTTTTGGGACCGATGGTGGATGGTGTTTGATTTTCCACCTTGTAATAACAATGAGGTGCCACTATACTTTTTGAGGAAACTCTATTGCGAGTTTATCCTCAACGAGATCCCAAATTATTTTGATTTACAAGATTTCCAGGGCCGAGGAAAAGGATCTGCACATGATTGACCAGGTGCACAATGTGCACCTATTTAGTAGGGTAGATTCCCCACACAGAAGCCCCCTAACCCTGAGATTGTCCCTCAAGCAGTGAAGGATACAATAGAGATTGATACACTCCACGCGCTTTAGGGGCTATCTATGACCCTTGTTCGACATACGAGGGAGATTTCTGAGCCATATGCTCACGGAGGTACACAGAGTATTCTCTTAGGGAGTACTAGCATGAGGCCACATCTTTGCTCGTCATGTGGTAGCATATGTTTTGGGCCTGAGGAGGATGATACTTTCATACGTACTGATTTTGGTGCACCTGGTGCTAGGGGTGAACACGATAATGTCACTATGTCAAATGTCCTTTTGAGTGAGACATTTGGATTACATTCATCAGTGTCACCTTCGCAGGTGAATTTGTTATGTTTTGTTATGTGTCTTACAAAAATTTTGGAGTACTTGATTTACTTATGTATATTAAATTTTTGAAATAATTGTATTTATACATGTATATGCATTGATATTACAGCGCGTGGGAGGCGCGTCTTCATCCCAACCATAGGCAGCGAGCACCATGCCTACACATACATTCACAGAGGTAATTTAGAATGTTAATTATGTAAAATTTTCACATACATGTGTATATATATTTGCATGTATATATATAATATTATTTTTGAAGTGAAATATATGTATGTTCTTGTATGTCCATTTAACTCACGTGATATACATGTTTGATAAAGATGTTGACTTCACTAGACACCCCACCATCTCTGTGATAAGTAGATAAAGGTGTTGCTGCTACAATTTGATCTGTGCAGCAACTCACTGAGGTATTCAAACAACACGTAAATTTTGTTGAATTTCTCGTGTAATTCATATTATGTTAAATTACATGTTAGTAATGTATTTAATTGTAGAATTATTAAATTATGTTAATAATGTCCTTCATTGTGTATATGTAGGAGTTACATGTGACAGGTAGCATCCCTGATCATTCGATTCACAGGCATGGCAGGGTAAAAACAATAGTTCTATATTGATAAAATTATTTAAAATATTGTCATTATGTACATACATGTACTTAGTTTTATTTTCACTAATTTTGATGTTAGATTTTCTGATCTTATGTGTATGTAGGGAACTTCAACCCCCTCCATTTTGACTTCGAGGGCACAGACTCCTCCATCTTTTTGTCTTCGTACCCCCGTTCGTACTGCAGGAGCTCCTGATGACTCATCTGAGCATGAGATGCAAATTCGGCATGATCAAAAACTTGTGGTAAGTTTGTGTATTTATGTAAATAATTTCATTCTAGCATGGTCTTAAATACATGTTGAAAACATATATAAATTAAGTTTTGACAAAAAACATTGTTTGTATTTACAGGCTCATCTATAGGTGAGTACTCAGCGGAAGAGGACTCTAAGCATGGGCTCAGACAATCCAAAGTCATCTCATGGATCTCCATCTTCGTCTAAGGGAGGGCCTTCTTCAAGCAAGGCCAAGAGAGGGATATATTTTGATGAGTAGGAAATATATATGTCTTACATGACATTGTTTATGTATGCCTATGTGCATGGCATTGTATGTACGCCTATATGACATTTGAACTTGATGGTATATGACCTATTTGGGCATTTTTGTATTTATTATGCACATTAAAATACTATTTGGAACTTGATAATTTTGTATGAGACCTTACATTTCTGCTCAAGATTATTTTCCCATGAAACTAATATGATGTGCACTTGACAATATTTAAGACATTATGGATTATTTTTTCATTTATTGGTGATGTACATGTACTAGCATTTTCAATGCATAATATGCATCAAACTTTGGAAATCAATATTTATATAATGTATGTATATAAAGAGTTACCTAATATGAGTAATTATTCATTCAATTTATCAATGTGTATATGTGTATTTGCTTTACTTGCACTTCTTCTTACTCATGGTCTCTTTGTACTGGTTCCTATCTTATCATGCACTTACTACATTCTTCTATGCTTCATAGTCTTCTCCCCTGTTAAAACACCTGAGAGTCGTCACAATTTGATGCCTTTCATCTATTGATATTTTGAGAATGTCTCTCCATATACATTACTCCAATGCTTGAGAATGTCTCCAGATGTAATGCCATTCTGATTCAGACACTCAATGATTCTTGATTGTCTAATCCTATCCAATTCGTGTTATTAACTTTAAATCTGCAGGCATTTCAAGTTATTTGGAAATCACATCACACCCTTCACTAGGCTTGATGACTACCTTTATCCTTTTTAAGGTGCTTTTGAAAGCATCCATGGGTTTACCATAGCATAAATTATCAATGAATGAAAGGTCACTAAGCCATAGGCCAAACGAATCCCATATAGAACTAAATAAGAAATATTTACTAGGCGATTGATAACTATACCCCTATCAAATTCATTCTCAATCCAATATATTCATTCAGGGCTCTTAAAGGACTACACCCAGAAGACGTAGCCTGAAAGCACGAGGAGTTTGGGGAACCAAAATGAAGCCTCCACTAGTGTTCAACTAGCCACCATGACGTGTTGGCGTAGTTGGTTTGGTCTAACAAGCTTTCGTTTGCAAACTACAGCGTCTAACAATCCTACACTGACTCAGACTGCACTATTTCACGTGTTTGCAAACAATATCACATCGAGAGAATCAAATAGAGAAGCTCGTGAGACCAAACCATGAGAGGATTTTGCTAGTGGAGGGCCCTACGCTCCTCGTGGACCTCGTCCGGGTGTAGTCGCTTAAGAGCCTTGAGACCCAAACATGCCTAAGATGATCTCTCAGGTGCCACGAAGACGTTTTCAGATCCAAATCCACCCCTCTACAGATATGGCGTGGTTTTCTCCTCTCCATCCGGCTCTTAAGCGATTACGTGAAATAGTGTAGTCTAAGTCGAGGTAGGGATGCCAGAAGCTATAGTTTGGGAATCTGTGGGGAACCAAAATGAACACTTCAGGTGAACACTAGTGGAGCATTCATTTTAGGTTCCCTGGCCACCCTGACGTGTTGGCGTAGTTTAAGAGCCCTGGTCCCATGCCATATCTTCTGTTTGCAAACCTAGAGACGTCTCCTCAGATCCAGAGACCTCCACGTTGGGGCCCTCTACCAAAGCCTCTCGCGGTTTTTCTCCATCTCGATTCCGACTGAGTCAGTGTAAGGTTGTCCATTGCCAATCACCTGAATAATATAGGTGGTTCATACAATATAGGTGGTGAAATGAGAATTTTAATAAGATATTTTTACAATATAGGTGGTGAAATGAGAATTTATATTTGTTGTTCCTTTCTAATATTTAATTTCTCTTAGCTTCACTTGGCTTCGAGAATAATAAATTCTCTACTGACAGTGCCAACCACATGAAGGTGGAAGCTTTTTTGGCACCACTAACCTACATAAACATGTTAGTAAGAAATTAAATAGAATTTTAAATCATACAAAATTTAAACAAAATCATTTAAGTAAATATTCAAATTAAATTCATGAAGAACATACCTTTGCAAATTCAATCCAATGAACCACAAGGATCAACTCTATTCTTGACAGTAGCAAGAATTGCTTCATGATCTGATTCACGAACCTTCCACAGATTTTTGTTTGATGGCCGACCTCGATATTTGATCAATTTAATATTTGTTGCAAGGACCAAATGTGAATAGTGAAGTATCTTCCGATGTACTTCATAGTCTTCAAACAACCAAATGTTTTATTTTTTGATAGGATATCATCGAAGCCAAGTTCCAGTGACTACCACTGATCCAGTGGGATACTCAAGGTCTTCACCATCAATTACTGTGGAAGTCAAAATTTTTCCCCTCTACACAACGAGATAAGTAGTATGTTATCTCTTCGTTAAATTCCACCGCAATAACTACAAAAACGTGCCCTATGTATCACAAAGTAAAACTATTTAGTCAATTTATAAATACATTAAGAGTTGACCATTTAATAATTTATAAATCTAAAACATGGCATGTACATATATGTATGTACCTTTTTGCACTAAATCAGAGACTTGGTCAAAGTCAGGTGATGTTGTCATTTGATCTGAAGACCCTGCAAGTTGTAATGCTCGTGGAACTTGATGTGTGTCAAGTGGAATTAGAGGTCTACAAGTCCATTCATCCACCCATTGCTGTGACTCACATTCATTCCACGCAAAATCAATGCATGATATACAAAAACATGTCATGCACCTAGTATAAATAGTCCAAGCATTTGCATCTGAACTACGGAATGAGTGCATATCACTTGATCCTGCAACTATCATACAATCTTCAGAGTTTGCCAGATGTTGTTCCTCTATCAACCAAAAATATCTACAAACCGTTGATCTCTCTTGAGATTCATGGCCCATATTCTTGACACACCAATCAACAATACTTTTTACATCTGTAAATTTAGCACCATCCTTGAACTTTAACTCTTCTCTTGCAAGTTCTCTTTTCACACATGCTCCTGCACCATCATGCTCTCCTTTTCCATGCCCTGCCTCAGTAAAAATCTAGATATGTTGTACATTTGTTTCTTTGTGCATCTTGCTTAGCCAATAAAAAATCCATGCATTCTTGAATTGTGATGTGCAGTTGTTTGACCAAATGTAATGTTGATCGAAACTAATGTTCCTCTCATTCAAGTTTACATAAAACACCTGGAAACACCCTTGTAAATATTCTATAGAATGTGTCTGCTCATCACTGATGTAGAAATGATACTCTCTTAATATTTTTCGATCTTTCTCAGTGCTTTCAGGAGAGTGCATGAATGTTATATGCACAAAAATAGAAACTTGCACTGAGTTATAATATTGAGACTGAACCTCCATTTGTGGCTGCAATGTGTAATTCTCTGTGAAAGTCAACTACTGAAACAATAGTACCAAGTGGGAATGTGTCCTTTCTTAACTTGAATTTTCATCCAACCATCAAGCTCTATGTGTGTGCCTTGCATACTCATAAAAAATTTCCTCTCTGAATTTGACCATAAATTCTGATACAGGTAATTGTTTTCTAACAAGCTCACACCTCTTAGATTTTTTTCCATCTTTTAATTGATATGCCACCAATTTATATTTGGTGAAATCAACCAATTATTTTCCTATTGAATATGTACTCTCCTCGTGGATACAACTTTTCAGATTTGGCAAGCCACTGCATACATTGCACGTTCCATCCAAACATGCTTTGTTATAAAAAAATTTGTCTTGTTGATTTTTCACAAAATATTGTCGAGAATAAATTCCCTTGAATATTTTTGTGGGACATTTATTCCACACTCATGCAACATGATGTCAGTATGCAAAACACTACGTATTTGACAAAAAACATCATAATGCATTGAAAATTCAACATGATGCCTGCAACAACAAGTGGTACGTGAGTGATTGATTTTCACATAAAAGGGTTTGCTCATTTCAAAGAATCTTTGGCTAATGTTAATTTTTGGATTTTCATTTTTAAACTTAGAGAACAATTCTGTTTGAGTCATATCTAAGAAATGTTTTGCACATGCTTCACGATTACGAGAACTTATTCTTCTTTTTATTGTATCTCTTCTATTCGGTGACACCCTTGTGTTCTCATTCCAAAATTTTACAATTAATTCTTTTAGAATATCAGATGTATTCTTGTCTTTTCGTGGAAGTCTGCTAGAGAAAGCCCAATAGTCAGTGTTATTGATTAACTCAAGATGTTTACGTCTCTCTATTGCTTTCATTAGTGTTTTTCTATTTAGCTTCAAAGCACTACTTGTTTTTCTAATCAAGCATTTATTAATTGTTTTATCACTTACTATACAATTAGTTAGTGCACGTCGTGTAGCATTACTATCTTTGGTGCGTCTTTTTACACCTACAGTTTTGTATGCTTTATGTATGTTTTCAACAATTGACGCATTTTGATCAACAACATTAGATGTTCTTAACCCTAGGGTCTTCATTATAGGTCTCATCTTAATTAATTTCATCAATGAAACAAATAATTGACATATGTGGGTGTCATTTAAATTCTCAAAGTAATTATCCCAAATTCCACTAGCTTTTCTTCTCGCATTTCTTTCAGACATTTTGTTAGGCATTGGTTTTATAATGTTTTCATCAATTGCAATTAAGTGAATTGGTTTTCTTCGCGAAATGGAAGGAGGTGTTCTTAGAGGTGAAGATTCGTTTACAAGGTTACTTTCTTCATTCAATGTTTTCATACAAATTTCGGGGTTAACATTTAGATTCTCAAGTAAGGGTTCAACAATTGGATTCATATCAATTTCTTCATCCATACCAACATTATCATTCAATTCAATATCATTATTCATTACAAAATCATTATTCTCTACATTTTCATTATGTATTTCATCCCCATTTTCTAATACATTAGCTACATTTGATATAGTGGATGTACCTTGCCCTGCTCGAAGTTTTTGCATTCTCTTCAATTTATTTATTCTCTTCTCTTCCAGTTTCTCCGGTGTCTTATTCTTGACTTTCCTCTTGTCCTTAGCTCGATGTTTATCACCCATGATTAGAAAAAATCAACTAGTGGGGTAGGGAACAAAATGAAATACTAAAAAATCGTGCAAGAATGTAGAGAATATTGTAGACAAAACAAAATGTTTGCAGAATTCCCGTGAAAGAGATGAAAGGGACGTTGGGGGCCACAATATATAAAACAAAGAAAAATGCGTACGCATTATGTAACATGTACGATTTATGTAACGTGTACGCGTTTTATGTTTTCTCTTTTCCCAAGCCATGCCTCAAGGCTTGGGATCCGGTTTGGATCCCCAAGCCTGAGGCATGGACCTACACAAACACATCAAACAACGTGTTTTTACAAGAAAATGTAAAAATGACACTTCCTCTATGATAAATCAAAATAAAACAATCGATCCATTTAAAAAAAAATTATACCATGACGTAGAGCAGAGTCTCTTCTTTCTAAAAATATAATTTTTCAAATTTTCTGACTAATATAAGGTTTCCATATTATTTATTTTCTAACTATGCCTTTTTATAGCTATTTTTGAAGTGTAAATATGTCTATCTTTCATGGTGTATCTTTTTTTTGGGTGATCGAAATTTAAAAAAAATTATACTAGCCCAAACTAGGCATAATTCTATACATATTCAAAAAAAAATAACTAATTTTTGATATTTTTTGAGGTAGTTAGGGATGGGGGCACGGTCGGAGCTCCGTTATTTTTCAAAACATAAAATTTCTGTACTAGAAAAATCATAAATAAAAAAATATTCGCTAAAAAAATCTAAAAAAAATGGAGCCCAAACTAGATGCTCCTAGCTATCTTTTTACCAAAGGGTTTTCAAAAATACTAAATGGTGCTCAAAAAATGGTGGGGGACACGAAAGTCACTCTATTATGTTTTTTTAACAAAAACAGGAGAATCTATTGGTATTTTAGTTGTTTGACCCACTTAAACTTATCCGTTTTCAATAAAATTTAGTAGCTTAGAAACTAGACTCAAAATGATACGATTCATATTTCTACAACATCTTCTAATTTTGAGTGTAACTATTTTGAAAAACTCATACAAGTTAAAAAAAAAAAATTTCAGAAAAATGCGTCCACTTAAGACCCCCTTTAGCCCCCCCAACTTGGTGCACTCACCCTCAAGCCGTGAGTTGAATAAAACAAATTCTATTTGTAAGTGGAGCTTAGTTGAAAGCTCACCTCAGTGAGCAATGTCACCTACAATTGCAAATCTTATTATGAATCACTACTATGCAAAGTAGGAGTGTAAGTGCTGATTCAGAAAATGTTCATACCTCATAAACCACTTCTGCCCATGCAAGGCTACTATACCAAGAAGAAGCATCTCAGATCCTATTTGTAGCCAATGTTGCACTTTAGCTCAGTTGAAAGCTATGAATCTTTTATATAATATAGTCTTAACTAATTCTTGAGCATGGGAAAGATGGGGACAATTTGCTGACCTAGGTCCTAAACAAGAAAATACATGCATTATCATGATCCTCTCATAACTCCGATATGGAACTTGCAGGTGAATTTATGTATTGGTTTATGGTGGCAGTTCTTAGTGGTTGTTTGTGCATGGGTCCATTTATGCTAATCTTGTAGCTTTAAATGTAGTCTGATTTTTCATGCGATTGGCATTCGCTAAGAATAAAGGTCGGTCAAAGTGCAGTAATAGGACCAAGCTATGAAACACTCTGAACTGAATCTGTCATCAATTTCGTCTTCTCAGCCGTTATGTACAGTAACGTTTTTACATTGCAAGTTAATCTTTATATGAGCGTTAAATTCAATTGCAACCAAGGAACTTAGATGGCAGAATTACTCACATAATGTTAGAGTATTTTTACTAGTTATGAGCTTTTTGGTTAGGCCTAATACTTTAGCATATGAGGTTGAACTGTTTTGGCACACTATGTTATTGAAAGTAAACTTTGAAAGGTCCTATTAGTCATTGGTTTGATTTCTCTCTTTGGCTAAGAGAAACAATCATTACATTCAGATGATGACTTAAGCTGGGTTTTAGATGAGGTTTTCCCACACTCAAATTCATCAAAGCCTTAGCTAGAGAGTTGTTTAATAAGCATGATTTAGGAACTTATTGGAGGCAGTGATTAGTTAGAATTCCAAACAGCAAATGTCAAACGAAATATTACAGGGATTTCTCAGAAAAAACAGTTATGCAATCTCTTGCTTATGCTAAGATTCCACGAGGCATTTTTAGATATTGTCCCCTGTTGATAATGCAGCTTAGAGAAGATAGAGATCTTGCGGTGAGGCTTTTGGAAGGATAAGTTTCGGTTGTATGTGGTCCAGAGACTTCCTTGAAATTCATCCACCAGTGAATAATGTGCCTCCCATTCCAATGCTTGGAATTACAGATGTTGATCTCAACCTTGAAATGCTCGATACACAACGGGTGAACTATCAGCGTTAAGACTATGATGGCTCATAGTACAAAATATTAACTATTATAATTAATTTATCTAGTTGCATTTTCTAGTCACACTCTATGGGAAGTCACGAGCTAAGACTCTCCACTTATAATTATGTAAAGCTAAAGGGTAGTTTTTTAAAGCTTGTTGTTGTTACATGTACAATGTTATATTTGTAATGCAGGATATTCGTATTCTCATGTGGTGCCTTGAGATTTGAAGAAGACAATAAAAGGATCGATTCATGATATGTGCACAAACGAATCTCTTTCAATTTGATAAGCGATTCAAATTGTAGAGTCGTTTCGACATTTCTCAAGGTATTTACAAGATAATAGTTTATCTAATTTTGATTTACATTGCTGGTGATATATGTTAAAGTACTTAACAATATTTACTCAGACTGGTTTAATTTTTAAATATGCACTGAACCAATATATATCTGTCCCTTTTAAAAGGGATTGGGAATCTATGTGTATCTAAACAGTTATGAATATTGTCTTATTTTTACCAACTTGATACACTTTTTTAAACTATGGAACAACGTTATTGACTAGCAGTAATGCACTTGGCTCTAGAGATCCTCTAACAAATGGGTGAAAATTAGGCTTATATATTTGATAACAATTCTAACAGAAATAAAATAAAGAATTGAAATATGCAAACATATCCATAACAGTCTCCAGATAAGCACTTCTGTGCATATTAGTGTCTTCTTCTACAATCCATAGCTTCAGCTCAGTACAAAGGCAACTAAGTGTGTTTGATATATCAAAACACTTATAGTATTCGAATTCTAGAATTAAATGTCAAATGGCTCAATCTAACAATACCTTGGTTGTGGACTTGCAAGTTATCATAAAAATAGAGGATAAAAAGCACAGTGATTGGTGTGCAACCGAGACAAAGCCCTTTGAGATATGTTTCTTTATTAGCAATTTAAACTAAAAGTAAAAATGGAAATCTAAAAGTGAACTATACTAAAGTCAGGAATTAACAATGCAGCTGTACCATTTTCAAATTCATTGGTGCAAAATTAGAATTATGATGATTTCAGAATCTCGTCAACTACCTGTGATGAGGAATGTACCTTCAAACCTGTAAGAGAATTATCCTTCTGAAGCTTCTAGTGTTCTCTTTCAAATCTGTCGGTATTTCTGATCACAAACTCCCCAAAAACTTCTTGAAATACTGAAACTCCAACTTGTATTTCACCAAAGCCACTTGTCAAGATAACAGTAAATTGATGATTGTGGATCCCTTACTAAGTAAGTAGTGCAAATTCAGAATTTCCTTATTGTTAGAGAACAACTTAACTTGATGCATGGCGCGCAGGAAGCCTGTCAGTGAAAATATCATTTGTCATTGTTTATGTGCAACTTCTTGATGTACGGCTGATCCCTCATGTCTATGTGCTTGTCAATCAATCACTCTTCCTAAAATTACAGCCCCCACATGATTTGCTGGACCATATTAATGCTGAATGTATTCTACACAGTGCATCTGTAAAGGGAGTCCTCTAATGGATTTTTCCTCAAATCATTCAACACTCTTCTTATTCTGAAACTACCTGGCATAGATGCTTCTAGTTTCTGCTACAGACTCTTCTTCTATTGAAGATAGTGTGACTATGGTCTCCTTCTTCGATGCCCATGATACTACACTTTGTTCCAAACTGAAAATCAATAGCCGGATAACTGCTCTTCGGCAGTCATCAATACTAATGGCACTATGGAGGCGTTTGAACTCATTTGAAGAAGACATTGTTAGAAAGTGTCAAAATTCCGGTGGCTTAACTTTACAGGTTCCCGGATTTTACATATTTTTGTACCTCATAGAATATTTACTATTCTTTGACTCCACATCCTTTAATGTGACATCTTTGGGAGACTTGGCCATGAACCATTCTGAGATGAGGCTCACTTGCATTTTGGGAATATCCGGCCTTGTGGCCATCATGAGTGACCGCGGTGTTAGACTTCATGGTTCTAGTCTTTTGAACAATTACTTGGATCTGGCAGCCAATGAGCTGGCCGACAAAAGAACCGATTTTCTTACACCTTTCCCTTCTTTATCTTTACTACTGTAGCAGTTGTTGGAACTAGAGTGCAATTCATACACATAAAATTGAAGCCCTCTTCAAAACGTATCATTAGCATACCTTATTTGCAATTGCTAGAAATAAAAACTCCACCTAATAATTGTTGAACTTTTATCACCAAAACGAATAGTGCATGAGGCCTAGATCTGTTATCTCAAATTCTTTCTCTCATCAAATGAAATTTGAATGAATATGTATCAATCAGATCTCCGATGGCAAGCCTGATAGGTTCATGTGAATAGAACATATAAACAAACAAGTCAAAATTTCACTCTATGGCCCAGTTTGATCTTGATGTATAAGGTAGGCGCATTACTGCTCCTATTGAAACCCTTATGTATCAAATAAGAATCAATCTTGTTGTATCAAGCTCTAGGTGTTTTCTTGAGACCATAGAGTTATTTTTCAACATGTATACCTTTACTTCATGATAGTCAACCTCATGAACATAGATGGCTGGATTCACATAAACTTCTTAGATTCAAGAGCTGCCATTGTTCAAGAATGCTGCCCACAACCATCCATAATTTGCATAAATAAGACAAAATGCCCAATTCGGGAGCTATGAATTGCTAAAACCATCCCTACTTGATGTCCAAACATGTTATAGGTGCAATTACGTCTTGTTGTAATATACTCCATATTGCTGTGATAAAACCACTTTCAGAGCAACCAACAATGATTTATTTCTCTGAGTCGCCTTTTCCATTGTTGAGCAGAGCCATCACACTTTTGATGCTTTTCTCTATTGACGGTGAAAAAGATTTAGCATTGGCATAAGCAATTTTTTTCTCACAAGCTAAATAAAATCTACATATTTATGTGGTTTTCCCAAGGGGGGTCGATTGGGGTCTTTTTTTCCAGGCCTTTTATTACATGGTGAAGTTATAAAAGGAGTGATTGAGGAGATTTATTCATTCATTCATACACTCACCTATTTTGATATTAGAGCAACTGTTGTTTGCACTTTCTTTGCTTATGGAGTAAGATCCCACATAAACCCTAGCTTCATTGGTGAAAGATCCACACCTAGCTAGCAGAGCACTCTTCATTGGTGAAAGATCCTCCCTAGTTTGAAATTTTGGAGCTTAATTCAAATTTTTGGATAAGATCTGAAGAGTAATTAGAAACTCAGATTCAGAGTAAGAGGACAACCATTTTTATCCAGGGTTTCAGTTCAGATTTGGAACAACTATTTTCTAGGGTTTTATCTACTTAGTTCCTAATTTGCAACAGTGTTTTTTAGGGTTTGCAAGTATCCATTTTCAGATCTGGAGGTTAGGATCATTTCTATATATTTAGTAGACGTTATTTCCAGAAAATTAGATTTTTATCAGTTGTATTGACATAGTTTTGAATTTTTGAATATTTTCAGCAATTTAGGGTTTTCTGAAAATTACTGGCAGTTATATATTACTCAGAAAAATCAAAAAATATTTTTCTAGTATTTGTTTTCACATTATAAATATCTCTGTAAAAGTGTGATTTGGGCAAGTATTTTGCAACATATCTATAAATTTTAGTTCGTTGCCCTAGTTTGTTCATTCCCATAAATTTTAGAATATCATTAGATGGAATTTTTTATTAATTTTTTTTAAATTTCAAGATTATCCCACAAGGGATATTCCAGTGGTATTAGAGCTAACTTTCCTCCAGCCTATTGGGTAGTGAAAAGAAGGTCAAAATATGGCAGATCGGAAAGATCTCAATGTGGGTTTTATGAAGAAAATGTTCATCAACATGGTGAAACAACACGAGACAACCAACTTCTACTTGAGACAACTCACACAGAACATGGATGAAATCAAATATGGGAATAATAGGGAAAAAGGTGAGAATAGTAATAAAGGGAAGCTAATAGAGGTGATTGATGATGATTCTTATTGGAGGAAATATCAATCTTTGAGTAAGGGTTTCAAATATAATATGTCATTTCCATATCATTGCATTATGAATATTGGTGGCAAGCCCAATCGAGATCATCATATGCCAGTACCTGAATTACAAAAGAACTCATTTGAACAACCAATAGCAGCCCCACATGAGGTAATTTTGGATGGAGTTGATGGAGATAATGTTGATCTAAAGATGATTGAAGACCAAGCGAAAGAAGAAGAAGCATCTAGAGAAAAAGGTATGACTTTTGACGAGCAAAATATTTGTGGCAAAGATGAACAAAACATGGCTCGTTGGTAGCAAAATTGAAAAATAAATTTCAGTCCAAAAGGTACCTATCAATCCTTCAAAGAATAATTCATTATCATATGAAATGGATTTACCAAGCATTAATGAGCATAAATTTGTGAAAGGTGTTGATTCTTGTTCCACTTATTCTCCATCTAAAATCATGACTCACAATAGGGATGGTGTTGTTTTGGAGGTTTCTAAATCAACAATAGAAGGTGAACCTTTTGATGATATTCTTTATAAAAAGGTTAGTAGTAGCATGGATTTATTTCATCATCTTCATCCTTTATCATTACAACAGTTTTATCATGATGGTATTCATCCTGTTGTGGATAAAAATGCTAAGGATTCGGTACATCAAAGTCAATTCATCATGAAGACAAAGAGTGTTGATCTTTTTTATGAGGAGATACAAGAGAAACAAAGATGGAAGAACTTGCATGATACAAGGCTTCATGGGAATTATAAGGTATGTGATCCTGGTAATATGTTGCAATCGACCAAAACTATCAATCCTTAATTTGAAAACTCTGTGACTAATTTCATAAAGAAAATAAGGAATTCAAATGTGTCTTTTGGGATTACAAGTGTTGGCAAGCAGAGTTTCTTCATTGGAGACTCTGGTGCAAGAAGGGAGAGAACCTTTTAAGGTATTAACGTTGATTTTCTGGTTGCTAAAAAGGGTAAGATAATATTTTTAATCATCTTCAACTTGTTGGACTGTGTATAACATTAGTCATAAAGAGAGGACAAAAAGCTTTGTTAATAGAACCCATGACTGATTTTTATATCAACTACATGGTAGAAACCTTAGAAGGGTTAGTGGGGGCATTTGGTCCTCAAAGTGCTCAAAGAATCAAGGTGTAATCTGCTATTAAAAAAGTGGAGTTGAATTCAAGGGGCATTCATGAATTTTGCATCTTAAGGTATGAGAATGGCTACCATTTTCCTAGTTTGTTGAGTTCTCTTATGTTGTTGCAATGTTTCTATCATCTAGGACATGTACATGCTTGGATGATTGAGGAAAACTATTCATAATCACGTCTAAAGGTATGTTAGATGGGATAAACACATCCTCCATTCACATTCCTTTTGATTCAGCTAATGAGCATATGTTGGCAAAGAAAATAATGCAATATCCCATGATATTGAAAGGACACGAGGAATGTGGTATATTTATCGTGGTTGAATTTGCTAAAGGTAAGGTTGTTTTTGGGATGCAATGGTTGCATGATGTTAAGGAAGAAGATGATGTATGTGGTGAAAAATCAAAGGAGAATGAAGATGTTAATCCTATATCAAAAATTTTGAGTTGAAAAGGTATGATGAACAACCCTAATTATGCTATTTCAGATGTGTTGTCTTCTCTCATGATGGAAATCAACGGGTACAATAAAAGGTATGAAGTTCCTTGTGATAAAGTTTATGGATGCATGAGTTCTAATGTTGATTTCCCTTTTTCTTACATTTATGATGAAATGAAAATATGGGAAGAGATAATATAGTTTGATAAGGGGGCAACCATATATATTTCCAACATAGAAGAAATCAGTGACCTATTTCCATGGAAAGAAATGAGTTGCACAAAGAAGGCAACTTATTTCTTTATTTTATTTAAGAGGTTTGAGGTACTTGAATGTTTTTGTACAATTGGGTTACTTGAAGTGGGGACCATTCATTGGATACATTGGCTTCCATATTTTGGGAAAAAAAAAATTCATTCGCCATGTTCACAAACTAAAATTCAGTGGTAAAAATTAAAAAAAAAATCAGAATTGAAGTCAAGAGGGAATGGGTGAAGTCTAAAGCGTACTTTGAGGTACCACATTGTGGGATGCCATTTCACATAACAACTGATTGGACAAAAGTTATTACAGCTATAGATATCAAAAATTAGTTTGCTAATTATGATGTGAAAGGATTGAATTGGGTTACACAAGCAAGGAAAATAGTCACTAGCTATCTTGGGAGTAGAGAGAAATATTACAGCAACATATGGAGCAACAGAAGCAAACCTTAGGGAAGAATTTGTGACATGATCATTAGATATGATACGAGGATCAGTTTGCTTCCTTTCCTTGCGAGAGTGTAATGTCCCCTTTTCCTGCGCTAAAAGCCTAAGGGCCAACTCAAGTCCAATCCGTGGTTAGACCCAAGGAGCTGTAGACACTGGGAGCTATGGGGAGGGGGCCACGTGGTTCTAATAGTCTAATTTTGCATTGAGGGTCACTTTTGGACCATGGTGACTTAAAGGGGAAAAACAACTTAAGTTACTTTATTTTATTGACCCCTCTGTGAAATGAAATGCATCTAGGTCTTTTGGGGCTCTTTTGCCTTGGAAGGTATATAAGGAGCTGGGAGAGAAAGGAGAGGGACCTTTTTGTCATATACATTTTTAGCCTCCTTCATGTGCAGTTGCTGCTGTTGTGCATCTACAGCTTGTGGAGTCAAATCCCACAGGGACCCTAGCTTTGGTGGTGAGAGACTCGTCCCTAGCTATCAAGGCATTCTTCGATAGTGAGAGATCTACCCTAGTCTATCATTTTTGGAGCTGTTTTTAGGGCTATGTCGTAGAGATAATAACAAAGTTTTAAGAGGAAGGATTTCAAGGGTTTTGGGGGCATTTGGGGAAGATAATCAGAGGAGCTCTAGATTAGATTCACGGTAGCCATTTGGGATAGGCGTGGCAGCACGTTGAAGGCACCTCCATCATTTTCTGACCCCATTCCAAGCGAGGTTACTTGCAGCCCTTATTTGGGGGTTTTCCAGTCGGTCGCTCTCAAATCTGAAGGTGGAAATATTATTTCCCATATCTGTCAATGTTATTTCCAAAGACCCTTATTTTTGCTCTTGCATTTAGAGGGTTACGAACCTCTGAAGTTTTCTAGCTGCCTAGGGCATTCTAATTTTTTTTGGCAGCAATATATTATTCCAAAAAGTCCAAAAATATTTTCCTAGTGTTTATTATTATTGTTGCAAGCTTCCCTCAGAATTGCATGCACTGTGGGAAAATATTTTGTGAGATATCAATTTAATACCATTCGTTGTCCTAGCTGGTCATTTTCAATAAAAATCAGTATTTTACTTTAATGCAATTTTCAATATTTTGTGCATTTTTAAGTGGTATCCCATAAGGGATATTTTAGTGATATCAGAGTTGTTGTTCCTCCAGCCTGTGTGGATTAAATATGGTAGTTTGGAAAGATCTCGATATGGGTTTTATGAAGGAAATGTTCACCAACATGGTGAAACAACAGGAAGCCACTAACCTTTATTTGAGCCAGCTCACTCAAAATGTGAATCAAAACAGATCTAGGGACAATAAGGATATGGTGAGAATAGTGATAAAGGGTGGCCAATAGAGGTGATTGATGAGCATTCTTGTTGGAGGAAATACCAATCTTTGAGTAGGGGTTTCAGATATAATATGTCATTTCTAGATTATTGCATGATGAAGATTGGTAGCAAGCCCAAGCGAGATCATCATATACTGTTACCTGAATTACAAAAGAACTCATTTGAAGAAGAAGAAGCTTCTAGAGAAAAAGGTATGATTTCCATTGAGAAAAATAATTGCATTAGTGAAACTTTGCTTGTTAGAGAAATTATTCCAGCTCAGGAAAAGAAATTTGTATATGCAAGCAAGGAGGATGTAATGGAAACTCTAAAACGGTGTGAGGAATGGAATAGAAGAGCTAGAGCTACTAGGTTAATAGCAACTCAAGAAAGACAACACCTACAAGAGTTCAAGGAAAAGATGTGGGCAAATGATCCTGCTGTAATTTCCAAACCAACAACTTTTGATCAGCTTTCAGATACTTTCAACGTGCACTCAGGCAACAATGTTGGGGGCAACTCAACATATGTATATCTTAAACACACAGAGGACATTGATGGCATTGAAAGGTATGAACAAACATGGCTGGTTGGTTGCGAAAACTGAATAAAGATATTTCAATCCAAAAGGTACCTATCAATCCTCTAAAGAATAAGTCATTATCATATGGGATGGATTTACCATGCAGTAATGAGCATAAAATTGTGAAAGGTGTTGATTCTTGTTCCACTTATTCTCCATCTAAAATCATGAATCACAATAGAGATGGTGCTATTTTGGAGGTTTCTAACGCAGCGATAGAAGGTGAACCTTTTGATGATATTCTTTATAAGGAGGTTAGTAGTAGCATGGATTTATTTCATCATCTTCATCCTATATCATTACAACAGTTTTATCATAATGGTATTCAACTTATTGTTGATAAGAATGCTAAGAATTTGGTGCATCAAAGTCAAGTCATCATGAAGACAAAGAGTGATAATCTTCTTTATGAGGAGATACAAGAGAAGCAAGGATGGCATACCTTACAAGATACAAGGGTTCATGGGCATTATAAGGTATGGGATTCCGGTAATATGTTGCAATTATCCAAAACTATCAATTCTGATTTTGAAAACTTTGTGCATGATTTCTTCATTGGAGACTTTGGTGCAAGAAGGGAGAGTAACTCTCAAGGTACTAGCATTGGTTTTCTGATTGCTAAAAAGGGTAAGAGAATATTTTTTAATCATCTTCAACCTGTTGTACTATGTATAACAACAATCATAAAGAGAGGGGAAAATGCTTTATTAATAGAGCCCATGACTGATTTTTATACAAGGTACATGGTGGAACCCTTGGAAGGGTTAGTGGGGGCATTTGGTCCTCAAAGTGCTCAAATAATCAAGGTGCAATTTGTTGTTAAAAAAGAAGAGTTGAATTCAAGGTGCATTCATGACTTTAGCATCCTAAGGTATAAGAATGGTTACCATTTTCCTAGCTTGTTGAGTTCTCCTGTGTTGTTGCCATGTTTCTATTATTTGGGACACCATTTATATGCTTGGATGATTGGAGAAGACTATTTCATAACCACGTCTCAAGGTATGTTAGATGGGATAAACACATCCTCCATTCACATTTCTCTTGATTCAGATAATAAGCATATGTTGGCAAAGAAAACAATGCAGGAGCCCATGATAGTGAAAGGACATGAGGTATGCGGTATATTTATTATGATTGAATTTGCTAGAGGTAAAACTATTTTTGGGATGCAATGGTTGCGTGATGTTAAGGAAGATGATGATGCATGTGTTGAAAAATCAAAGGAGAATGAAGATGTTGATCCTATATCAGAAATTCTGAGTTGCAAAGGTATGATGAGCAGCCCCAATTATGCTATTTCAGATGTGTTGTCTTCTCTCATGACGAGAATCAATGGGTAAAACAAGAGGTATGAAGTTCTTTATGATAAAGTTTATGGATGCATGAGTTCTAATGTTGATTTCCCTTTCTCTTGCATTTATAATGAAATGAAATATGGGGAAAGAGAATAAAGAATGATGAGGGAGCAGCCATGTGTATTCCCAACATAGAAGGAATTGATGAGTTATGTCCATGGAAAGACATGTCTTGCACTAAGAAGGTAACTCATTTGTTTATTGTCATTAAGAGATGTGAAGTACTTGAATGTGTTTGTACATATGAGTTATTTGAAGTTGGAATCATTCATTGGGCATATTTGCTTGCATCTTTTGGGAAATTTGCATTCATCCCTCATGTGGATAAACTGAAATTTTTCAAGGAAAACAAAGAAATCAGATTTCATGATATACAAGGGAAAATTGCAAAAGATATGATTAGTGAAGAAAGGAGTATGTCGTTGCAGCAGTTGAATTGTGAAGGAACTCAGTGTCTTGTGGGTCATGGTGACATCACAAGGAATGAGACAAGTGGGATATTTGATGACTCCTATTCTGACGGATTGTTTGCTGTAGGCACATAGCACACCATACTGTCTTATGTGGAGAGTGAGTCAGATGGTGTTAAATTGGGGAGTGAGTTAGATATGATGGAGACTTTGACTCTAGATGGGGTGAGTGGAGTCATGTATGTGGGTGTAACCAATAGTGTTGCACATGAGACAATTACAGAGATTAGGATTACAGGTTTAGACCATTCGATTTTATCATTAAGTTGGTTATTTGAGGTTGCGGTAGACTGGAGATCTCATTTGCTTGTTGAGTACTCCAATAACCGACACACTTGTGAGATTCTAGATGGTCACATATAGAATGATAGCTACAGATGGGAGGATGAGATGATCTTCTATTAGGGCAGACTGTACCTTATGTCAGATTCATGGTTTAGGATGGAGATATTGCGGCATGTGCATTGTTCTTCCATGATTGGGCACTTGAGCTTCAATGAAACCTACAGGTTCATGTCAGAGAGGTTCATATGGAATAGGTTGAGTGAGGATATCCTCAACTGTATACATGTATGTACAGTTTGTCATTATGACAAGTAAGAGCTTACGAGTTAATCTTTTTTTGAGTCGACATGGGATAACACACCTATGTATTTCACTGCTTCTATGCCCGGCGAGCACTTCGCCCACGTGCTAGTTAGTGGAGAGACGAAATTGACTCATGGTTATTCGGTAGGTTCACATTTAGTGCAGGAGGTGGACTATGTGGAGCTGATATGGCCAGTTGACTATCTACTGGAGTCTTGGGAATTTTCCCCCACGGGAAACATTGAGATAAATTATGAGGAGCCTTGCTCTCACACGACTACATGTCATGTGGGAGAGTTAGCACCATTTATGTGTATACATGTTGTTTCACAGGTTGATCCAGGGGATTCTACAGGATTCAGAGTGGACTTTCATACCTAGAAGTTGGTTGGAGAGGCCGTGAGTGATCCCGTGATGACAACCTTGCATTGGCAAGGATTGGACCGATTGGAAATTTTGGTGCGGGTACCAGTGGAGAGTTGGTTTGGGTATCATTCTACTTCATAGACAACATTGCTCTCGGTACCATATAGAGGTCATGATGACGGCATGGGGTTTATTGGCTACTTCAGATTACACGGATCCTTGGTGGACGGTAGGGTGAGGTGGAGAAACTTACAGCATGGTATTCAGCTGTTGCAGTAGGACATGATAATGCTTGGGGTCAAGAATTTCTTGGGAAGGGAGGACTGTAATGTCCCCTTTTCCTGTGCCAAAGGCCTAAGGGCTAGGTCGAGTCCAAGCCGTGGTCAGACACAAGGAGCTGTGGACACTGGGAGCTATGGGGAGGGGGCCACATGGTTCTAATAGTCTAATTTTGTGTTGAGGGTTACTTTTGGACCATGGCGACTTAAAGGGGAAAAGTAACTTAAGTTACTTTATTTTATTGACCCCTTCGTAGAAGGAAACGTGTCTAGGTCTTTTGGGGCTCTTTTGCCTCGAAAGGTATATAAGGAGTTGGGAGAGAAAGGAGAGGGACTTTTTTGTCATATGCATTTTTAGCCTCCTTCACGTGCAGTTGTTGTTGTTGCGCATCTACAACTTGTGGAGTCAAATCCCACAGGGACCCTAGCTTCGGTGGTGAGAGACCCGTCCCTATCTAGAAGGGCATTCTTCGATAGTGAGAGATCTACCCTAGTCTATCATTTATAGAGCCATTTTCAGGGCCGTGTCATAGAGATAATAACAGAGGTTTCAGAGGAAGGATTTCAAGGGTTTTGGGGCATTTAGGGAAGATAATCAGTGGAGCTCTATATCAGATTCATGATAGCCATTTGGGTTGGGCGTGGCAGCACATTGAAGGCACCTCCATCATTTTCTGACCCCATTCCAAGTGAGGAAACTTGCAGCCCTTATTTAGGGGTTTTCCAGTCGACCGTTCTCAGATATGAATGTGGAAATATTATTTCCTATATCTATCAATGTTATTTCCAAAGACCCTTATTTTTGCTCTTGCATTTAGAGGGTTACAAACCTCTAAAGTTTTCCAGTCGCCTAGGGTATTCTATAATTTTTTTGGAAGCAATATATTATTCCAAAAAGTCCAAAAATGTTTTCCTAGTGTTTATTATTATTGTTGCAAGCTTCCCTCGAAATTTCATGCATTGTCGGCAAATATGAGATATCAATTTAATACCATTCGCTATCCTAGCTGGTCATTTTCAATAAAAATCAGTATTTTACTTTACTGTAATTTTCAATATTTTGTGCATTTTAAAGTGGTATCCCATAAGGGATATTTTAGAGATTTGGGAGTATCCTTAGGAGCAGGATTGCTCAGTCCACTTTTTCGGGTTAAACAAGTGGGATATTTGATGAATCTTATTCTGAAAAATTATTTGCTGCAGACATAAAGCACACCATAATGACTTATGTGGAGAGAGAGTCAAATGACGTTGAGTCGAGGAGTGATTTAGGTATGATGAAGACTTTGACTCCAAATGAGAGGGTGAGTGGAGTCATAGATGTTGGTGTGACTAGTAGTGTTGCACAAGAGATAGTTACAGAGATTGGGGTTATAGGTTCAGATCACCCGATTCTATCATTATGTTGGTTATCAGAGGTTTCAGTAGACTGGAGATCTCATTTTCTTGTTGAGTACTCCAAGAACCGACATACTTGTGAGATTCTAGATGGTCATATATAAGATGACAACTACATATTGGAGGATGAGATGATCTTCTATCAGGGCAGATTGCACCTTGTGTTAGATTCATGGTTGAGGATGGAGATACTGTGACATGTGCATTGTTCTTCCATGACTGGACACTTGAGCTTTGATGAGACCTACAGGTTCATATGGGAGAGGGTCAGATGGTATGGGTTGAGGGAGGATATCCTCAACTTTATACAAGGATGTACGGTTTATTGTTATGACAAATCAAAGCTTACAAGCTCATCATTTTCTGAGTCGACATGGGATACAAATCCTATGTATTTTACTGCTTCTATGCCTATTGAGCACTTCACCCAAGTGCTAGACAGTAGAGGGACTGAGTTGACTCAGTTACTTGGTTATTCAGTAGGTTCACATTCAACACAAGAGGTGGACTATGTAGAGTTGATATTTATGGTTGACTATTTATTGGAGGTTGGGACTTTTCCCCCACATGACACATTAAGACACATTATGAGGAGCCTTTCTCTCACACGAGTGTGGGTCGTGTGAGAGAGTTAGAAAACTTATTCCTTATATATAATGTTTCACAGGTTAATACAGGGGATGTTATAGGATTGAGAGTGGACTTTTATACCTGTAGGTTGACTGGAGAGATAGTGATTGTGAGTGATCACATAATGACATCTTCGCATTGGCAGGGATTTGACAAATTGGCAGTCTTAGTGTGGGCACCAGTGGAGAGTTGGTTTGGGCATCATTATACTTCAGGGGTAACATTGTTCTCTATACGACATGGATGCCATGATGACTACATGAGGTGTCTTGGTTACTTCGGATCACACCGATCATTAGTTGATTGTAGGGTGAGGTGGAGAAACATACTTTGTGGTATTCAATTTCTACATCATGGTAGGATAATGCTTGGGGTCAAGAATTTCTCAGGAGGGGAGGACTGTAATGTCCCTAATTCTAAGTAAATGGCCTAGGAGGATTTTCATTCATCTTAGCCTTGATCATACCCAAGGGGATAACGATGTTGGAGGCTATTAGGTATGAATGTTTGATCACCACCTTAGTTTATGTTATATTTTGTCTTTGACATTAAGTTGGGTGAATTGGTGGTAATAATTGTTATATTTTTTTGTTGGGTGACTATATGGCACTTTATTATTCTATTTCTTCGTTGGGGGTCACCTAAGTTACTTTTGGCGCATGGGGGGGGGAGTAACTTAAATCATATTATATTTATGTGGTTTTCCCAAGGGGGTCGTTTGGGGTCTTTTTTTGGGCCTCTTATTGTGTGGTGAAGTTATAAAAGGAGTGTTTGAGAAGAGTTATTCATTCATTCATACACTCACCTATTTTGATATTGGAGCAGCTATTATTTGCACTTTCTTTTCTTGCGGAGTAAGATCCCGCATGAACCCTAGCTTCAGTGGTGAAAGATCCACACCTAGGTAGCAGAGCACTCTTCAGTGGTGAAATATTCTCCCTAGTTTTCTATTTTGGAGCTTAATTCAGATTTTTGGATAAGATCTGGAGAGTAATCAGAAACTCAGATTTAGAGTAGGAGGACAACCATTTTTTATCAAGGGTTTCAATTCAGATTTGGAACAACTATTTTCTAGGGTTTTATCTACTTAGTTCCTGATTTGCAGCAATGTTTTTTAGGGTTTCCAGGTGTCCATTTTCAGATCTGGAGGTTGGGATCATTTCTATATATTTAGTAGATGTTATTTCAAGAAAATCATATTTTTTATCAGTTGTATTCACATAGTTATGAATTTTTGAAAATTTTGAGCAGTTTAGGGCTTTCTTAAAATTACTTGCAGTTACATATTACTCAGAAAAATAAAAAATATTTTTCTAGTCTTTTTTTTCACCTTAGCAAGCTCTTTATGAATTTTCATGTGATTTGGGCAAATATTTTGCAAGATATCTATAAATTTAAGTTCGTTGCTCTAGTTGGTTCATTTCCATAAATTTCAGAATATCATTAACTGCAAATTTTTATTAAGTTTTCTCAAATTTCAAGATTATCCCACCAGGGATATTCCATGTATCTATTTTCTTATGCTCTTCACTCCCCTCACTATGAAGTTCCACATCCTCTAATGAAGTAAGAGGTGGCATCCTTGATAAAGCATCCACAACCACATTATATTTTCCCTTAACATATTCGATATCAAAATCAAATACTTGGAGTTTACTCACCCATTTTTGTTGTCGCTCATTCAAATTCTTTTGATGGAGAAATAACCTCAAGCTATTGTGGTTGGTTTTGACCACAAACCTTCCACAAATTAAGTGTTGTCAGAACTTGATTAATGTATGCATGATGGATAACATTTCTTTATCATAAATAGAGAACCTTTTCTCAATATCCTTCAATTTCCAAATTTCATAAGCATGGGGTGTTGATTTTGCATCAAAACAACACCTATAGCTTCACCAGAAGCATCACATTCAAGTACAAATGGTATAGAGAAATATGGAACAACAAGAACTGGGAAAGAACATATCACCTTTTTTAACTCTTCAAAAGCTACGTGGGTTGTTTTTGACCAGCTGAAAGCTCCTTTCTTTGTTAGAGAAGTTAACTGGGTTACAAGTTGTGAGAATCCCTTCACAAATTTTTGATAATATGAACAAAACAAAACAATCCTTTCAAGTGAGTAATGTTGGTTGGTGTTGGAATCCATGATGCTTGGATCTTGTTTTGGTCCACATGAACTCCACATGCATTGATAACATGCCCCAAGTATTAAATTTCATCCACACCAAACTCACATTTAGATTTATTTGCATATAATGATTGTTGTTCTAAAATTTCTAGAACCTTATCCAAATGTTGGAGGTGTTCCTCCTATTATCTACTACAAATCAGAATATCATCAAAGAAAACCAACACAAATTTCCTCAAATGCTTACAAAAAATATGATCATGCATGATTGGAAGATGGTTGAGGCATTAGTTAACTCGAATGGCATGACAAGAAACTCGAAATGCCAAAACTGACACCTAAAAATGGTTTTGTGAATGTCATCCTCTCTCACTCTTATTTGATAATACTCGGATCGCAAATCAATTTTGGAGAAGTATACCGCTCCATTTAGTTCATCTATGAGCTCATCAATCCTTGGAATCAGATGTACCTGTTCTTGATTGTCTTCTTGTTGAGCACTTAGTAGTCAACACACAGTCTTAGAGTGTCATCCTTATTTTTAACCAACACCATGGAAGAAACATAGGGGTTGGAACTAGGCCTTATCAGCCCCATTTCTAACAATTATTTGATAGTTCTTTCAATCTCTTCCTTGTAAATCCATAGGTGATGGTAGGGAGTGGTTATTACCGATTTGGTACCTAATTCTAACTCAATAACATGTTAGAAACCCCTATCCGGTGACAACCCATGAGGTAACTCATTGAAAAATTTAGCATGCTTGTCAAGTATGGACTGAATATTATCATGAAAAGTAGTTTGAATAGAATTAGAAGAGTTAGCTCTTACCAAGCAATGGGCGACCCAAACAACCTACCCTTTTTTAAATGTTCTTTCCATGCTCTTAGTTGTCACAAATTGAGGAATTCCACATTTCATTCCACGCAACACCACTTTATTGCCTTCCCTTTTAAATTTTAGCTCCATATTTTTATAGTTTTGAGAAAAATTACCTACATAATGTAACTATTGAACTCCCAACACCAAATAAGATTCACCAATACTAATAACATAGAAATCATCTCTTATCATATGCCCTTCTAAGGTGAGCGTGAACTGAGATATTATTTTTGTGCATGGAAGTATGGAACCATCTGCCACCGTGACATTAAAACCCTTGAAATTTTCAGCCTTCAACTTCAATTTCTTTATCAAGCTCTCATCCACAAAATTATGTGTGGCTCTGTTATCAATTAAGATGGTGACATTTTATTCTTGGATATCACCCTTTACTTGGAATGGGTTATATTTAGGTGCCCTAAACAATGTAGCAAGAGTGTCATCTATTTTTTTCTTCATTTGAAACACCATTATGCATCGCTTCATCAACAATGTTTTCATCATCATCACAATTAGAAAATACCTCAATATAATGTACTTTAAATTTTCTCAAACAACTATGCCTTAGAGTCCATGGATCCTTGCATGAGAAACACAAATTCTTCCTTTAAAGTTCACTTCTAGATTCCTTTTCATTGTTAGTGTTGTTATAGGACCTGAAAACGTGAAATTTTCATTTTTTTTAAAATTTTGGCTAAGTAATTTGCTCCTCTTAGTTTCATTTGCCTTGTTTCTGTCAAGATTGACGAAGAAGTCCAACAGTTATTCATTTTTGAGTTCTTTTAAAACAAATCAGGTAGATCAGTCATTTGAGGAACAAGAGGAACTGTTCCCTTGTTCCTCATGTTCCCTGCATCGCCACTCCATCTATTTGCTCTGCTTCTAGCGGGTAAATCAGATAAATCAGGTTCTCAAGGCACAGGAGGAACCATTCCTTACTTTCTCTCATTTGTCGCTTCCCCACCTTCACCGATTCACCGCATCTCACCACATAAATCAGGTAAGTTGACATTTTTGGGCACCATGGGAACCTTGGGTCATGTTCCTTCAGGCCTTCGGTATTTCGATTTTCCACTCTACTTGACTCCCAAACACCCAAATCGGATAAGTCAGGTACTTCAAGAACTTGTGGAATTGTTCCTCTAGACCCCCTATTCCCTGCAACCCTGACTTCTTTGCAATATTAAGGGCAGATTGTGTAAAGCTTAATCCACTCATTCTTGCCAATGCCGACATATCCACTTTAAAGTGAAAAGGAGAGAAATTTTGTTGATTAGATCATGGGAAATTTTAATGCACTCATCAAGGAGAATATGTTCAAGGTAGAACTGGTCAAAAAAGAGAAGATGGAAAGAATTGTGGAACTTAAGGAAATTATTGTATCTCCAACTAAGCAAAAAAAAATCTCGAAAAAAGGCCATTAAAATGTTTTCAATTTTGAATTAATTAAATATCACATTTGCATAAGCTATAATGTAAAACATATTTAATTAATTTTTCCATGGGTCAGGTAGTTTTATAACTACTTTTGGGAGTATGAGCCTATATATGGTTGTATTGTAATTGTAAAGGCTTCTTCTGGTTCTTCTCTCACCAATATTTTTGGGGAACTATTTTTATCTGCCTCTACTAGAGAATGTTGTTGTAACTTTGTGTACACAAATTTTCCCTTATGAATACAATGTTTTTTCTATTGTTGTGTTAATGGTTCTTACTTACAAAATCTTCCATTTTTCTTGTGATTGAATTATTAATGTTGTTACTCCTTCATAGTGTGATTGATACCCAGATGATCAGACTTTATGTTGGCTGTCAGGGTACGTGGAATTTGTGTCATATCAACATATTTTGAAGAAGATAAAGACTTTGTGATTTTTGGTTTCACATTCATCATTGTATGCCTTTGCACCAGATAGAGAAGTTCCCCTTTGTACAATCTTCTAATTGCAATCTGCACTTCTCTTTCTCATATTTCTAACTATGTAAGTATGACAAAGAAGGAACTATGCATCCTTGATAGATAGATTTGTAGAACCTTATGTCCCAAGTTTATTAGTCTTTTTGAATGCTTACATTATTGCACTCTTCTCTTCTTTCCCCCTTTCTCCTTCTTTTCCTTTCCTAATTTTGCTGCCCTTTTTTGCTTTCCAGTTAAAAACACCAAAAATATTAAAATCTCCATCATACGAGGGTACTACCCCTCTCAAAAAGTATAGGAAAGTCACCCTGTCAATAGGTGACAATCCCTGACTATTGTTGGTTTTTGTGTGCTTCCATTGGGCATATTCAATGACATAAAATCCAACCAATAGTTGGTTTTGGGTAGCTCCATGTGAGTACTTGGCATCTTTTAGAGTGGCTCTTTGGCTGGTCTAAAAGGAAGTTTCTAGACTTCCTAAAGAGTTGTCCTCCACTTGAATTCACCTTAGGAAGAATGTTGTTCGCTGATGTTTTTGGAGAAACACCTTCAAGATCTAAGGCCTTCTTAATTACCTCTTAAAGAGACAATGGATCAAAGGCTCGAACCAAACCCTTGAGGGGTTCAATCAAACCTTAAAAAAAAATCACTATAAGCCTTCTTTCTGACACATCTGTGATCATAATGGAAAGTCTTTGGAACTCCGTCACATACTCCTCTACCGTGCCTTGTTTCCTCAAATGTGCAAGCTCACAAAGTGAACTTTTAGATCAATTCTATCAAATCTATCAATAAGTCTTTGACAAAACTCATCATATGCATGTATCTCATTATGCCCTTGTGTCACTAACCCATGAAACCACCATTCATGAGCCATTCCTTCAAAATGCAATGTAGAAAACTTGATAGCATCCTCCTCCATTATGAGCTTAAAAGAAAAATAGGTATTCAACTTTTGAATCTAAGCTTTAGCTGACCCTTTGGCTGATCCATAAAATGTGGAAAAATTCATTTTTACCAACACATTCTAAATCTCCTTGTTGTCAAAATTCCCCCCCCTGGGTAAATTTTGATAACATGCATTAGAGTTTTGCAGTTTCAGGCAAGTAGGTTGATCCAGGAAAAATTGTGAAAATCGACTAAGTCCTAGTCCTAGGAGCAATTGGGACATTTGGGACGTCAAGGCGCGGATCGGCCGAAAAGCCTCTAGGCGGCCCAAATAGCAACAGGGACAAATGGGACAAAAAGACCCGAACCGGCCGGATCGGCCGAAATGAGCACAAACAATCCGAAACAAAGTGGGACAAATGGGACAAAAAGACCCGAACCGGCTGGATCGGCCGAAATGAGCACAAACAGTCCAAAACAAAGTGGGACAAATGGGACAAAAAGACCCGAACCAGCCGGATCGGCCGAAATGAGCACAAACAGTCTGAAACAAAGTGGGACAAATGGGACAAAAAGACCCGAACCGGCCGGATCGGCCAAAATGAGCACAAACAGTCCGAAACAAAGTGGGACAAATGGGACAAAAAGACCCGAACCGGCCGAAAGGGGTGAGAACCAGCCAGATCACGACACGTGTCACAAGGAGAAAAAGGTCAAAAAGTCAAAGGGTGAAGTCTCGAGCACTGACCCGAACCAATAAAATTGTGCCACGTGTCCCAGCTAGGGCCCACAAGGAAATTTCAAAAGAAAGCCCGCCGAGAGGTGGAGGAGAGAGAGTTACTCAGTGAATCAGAGCCTGCCACGTGTCGTCCAGGTGACGAAGCACGGGAAAATATTTCAAAATCCATCTTGGTCTGTTCCGTGCCCTAAATCTTCAGATTGTCATATCTTTTGATCCAGAGCTCGGATTTGCACGTTCCTTATATCAACGGAAAGCTTGTGAGATTCTCTACACGATTCCAGGGTCAATCTTGCATTTTGGTTCAGTTTGGAGAGAGAAAATCAAGAAACACCTCTGGCGCGAAATAACAAGCAGAAGTAATGCTTCAACAACAACTTTAATGCAGCAGACAGTTCGCCGCTTCTGTTAGGCAGCCCGTCGTTTTGCCAGGATCCGCCGCTTCTGCCATGATGAGATGAATTGAATGCAACCTGGAGGTGGTTGGGGTAGATTTGGCTTTCCCTTCTCTCTTTCCTCTCTCATTCTTTCTATATATTAAAAAGAGGAGCTTCTGTTCAAAGGTCGAACATTTTTTCTGTTTTGCCTCTCCCTTCTTCTCCTCAGGTGAATTTGTGGAGTTCGAACCTCTCATTTGAACTGTAATACTATTCTGCCTCATGGCATTCTGTAGTGTATTGTATCAATCTTTGGAGCAAATAATGCATGTCTGTGGATGATTCTCAGCCCTCTCTGTGTTCTTTTTGCATCCTCCTGGTCTTTCACTGCAGGTTTTGCCATCTGTGCATGATCTTATATCACATTCAAATGGTCTGTGTTTACTGGCAAAATAGGTGTTCTTCATTCCTCGGTGCATCACCTTTATTAGCTTAGATTTATTTTTATGCATCTTCTTACCTTGTCTCCTTGGCAGATTAGATTAGGTTTTGAGAAAACCCTCTGCATATTTCGTGTGCATCTGAACAGAGGAATAGGAACCAGCCTTCTTTGGAGAATCCTTTCTCATTTTTTCAAGTCCCACACTTGGAGAAAGGATTCAATGTTATGCAATCACACTGGATGCCAAGTGATCAACCTAGAAACTTGATCTGCACCCAGGGGTGCTGTGATTTTGCATCAACACTCCTCTTGTGGCATGTGATGTTTAATTTTGGGCCTACATCTCCCTTTATTCACTCTAATGAATTTAGTGAGTAAAATAGCCTTAGGAATCTCCCTTGAAAGAGCCATATACTCCTCATAGCTTGTGGCAATGTTTTGTCTAATGGAGGGCCTTGTTACATCCTTAGGAATAGCTTTGTCTCTAGGAAGGAAAGTGGGCTTTGTAACTAAACCATGAGCTGATCCCATAGGTCGTTGTGTATTGTTAGCTCCCGATGAGCTACCATCACCATTTGAACCCCAGGTTCAATTATCTTTTGGAGGGATATGGCTAGAAAATCCATTGTATTCACCAGTCTCTCTTGGTCGACAATCAACTTGTTAACTTTATCTTTTTGAGGATTCATATTGTCCTCCTTCTTTGATAGTATAAAATCCTTGTTTCCTTCTTCCAATGAAACCCTAGGTCTTTGAAGATCTGAGCTCTGATACCACTATAATATCCCTTTCAAGGGATGAAACCAAAACCAAGGAAATTAGCTTAAACCCCAAAGCAAACAAATCTGGTTTTTAAATTAACAGACTAAAATAAATCCTCGATTTAGGACATCAAACAAAACTTAGGAACATCAGTATGAAAATTCACAATTTTACCCAAAATATTAACTAACAATGCATCCACAATTTATATAGACCCTTTAGAGATATTCTAGAATTGTTTTCAACCCAAAAATACATGCATATGTTCAACTAAAAATTAATAATGACTAGCAAAAGGACAACTCCAAAATAATTATTAAATGAGGGCTTAGAAACCCCAAAATTCACAAGAAAGTAGATTCCGAATTTATACATATAGGAAAATTTGAAAATGAAGTGAAATATCAAATTTCCCTCTAAGGCACCAAACTTCACTCCAAGGTAGGTCGCTCCACCTAGGAGAGGCCTCCTAAATGCAAATGAAAATTTGAATATGAATTATTTCCCTCAAATATACAATATCCTTCAAGCTCACACAATGTAGGAGGGTTTCCGTCCCCCTATAAACCACTAGAAGGGTTTTTCGTTCTTTTAGGAGATGCCACACAGTTGGGTTTTTATCCAAGAGTGGAAGAACCTAGAGCAACCAACTCACAAGTCCAACTTTATAAAATGTGCCAAGATAGATGATGTGCAAAATGAGGTCTTCGGTTCCTTTTATACCCCTCCCTTTGGCACCAAAGCTAGGAAAGACATGGGTGACTCATAAGAAGATGTTATATTATTTTACTAAGCCTCTTTAAATTCATTAAGCCTAGCCGACCTGCTTCAAGAGGAAATACACTAAAAAGAAAACATTAAAATTAGAAAAAAAAATGCAAAAGGGAGCTCAATTTCCGTTTCCAACTCCACTACTTCTTTGCCATGGAAAAGGGGATGACAAGAAATAAAAAATCTAATTCTTAAGTGGGAAAAAGGGACATTACAAATTAAATAACCTATCTAAATAAGCGCGATGTTATTTCCACTAGATCCATGTAGTATAGAGGAATGCTTCTAGGTCGAATCGTGTAGTGATGTTAAAGATTGACATTTCGAATCACATTATGTGACCTATCTTTGCAATCTTTTCCTTTGTATCCAAACTTAGGCTATGGTCCAGCATAGGGGGCTTACTAAATTTTCTTAATATTTACATTGCTACTGAGAAAATTTAGGAACCTTTTCCAATTTAATGGTCTCGTTGAATTTTAATTTTTTAATAGTGATTTTAAAAATAAATTGTAGTCATTTTCTTCCCAAAAAAAATTGGGAAAAACTTCATGAAATTTGTAATTGTGTACTTCTCCTCCACGAGATCTTGCCCTTATTTTTAACTTTAAAACAAATTTCCCATATGTTTTTTGTCGTGGGTACATCACTATCGAATGTAACAAATAGTTTGTACTCCTTAATGTAAAAATGAAATGATGTATCTTACAAAAGCTAAATTCAGAGTAACACTTTTAGATTGTAGTGTCATGGAGGGGGGCACCTAAATTTTCTTAGCGAGTGTTACTGAAAATCTTTAGGATCCATTTCCATGTAGTGTATAATTTTTTTGAGGCACACATTTGAAAAAAATTTAGGTAATAAATTATAAAAATACAAAATGAAAGAGCTAACCAAAAGGGAGGGTCTACATGCAAGGTACCATGCAAGGAGTAAAAACCCTAAACATCAGGGGAGACTTCCAATGGTACCTCATGTCTAAAAATTAATGGGCATAAAGTTTGAGAATCCTACTCTAAAGAGGAAGATTCACTTTTTCCTGCAACAAGTTAGAAAAAACTCATGTTTGTCCCTATAAAACCTTGACCTTATTTACTTTAAAACAAGTGCCCATAAATTGCTCTTGTGGTCTATATGGTTTAAATTTGATGGACATTTACACATTTTTAGTATTTTTATGTCGAGAGGTGTTCTTACAATGTCAACCAAAGCTGTAATGGAGTGAATCATGTAATAGTTCATCCATACATTAGAATTCCATTAGATTGACACTTAAATATTTTTTTATTTCTTTTTCCTTGGAGAAGATACTCAAAATTAGTAAAATCTTGGCCATATAGTAATTTTTAGGCTTGAATACATTTTTTTGAGACCCACACAATGATGTAGCTAAATTGATTTCATTTGCCATAATTCAATGGGAAATTGATAGAGATTTTAAGGAAATTATTAATTTAAGTGGTACGTGAAAAATCTAAGCTAAGAACTTTGAAATTGTTATCTATTGATGTATTTCATATATATACATTTATTATAATATACTTATTTTATTATATTTTGTATTTATTTTTATTTTGGATATAGTTGTATTACACTAGCATAACTGGATAGGTACCTCAAAATTAATATCTCTCAACATATTTTACATAAATACATTTAAGATATCTATACTAGTTAACTATAAAATACAACCAAAATTTAAAATCACCATCTCATAAATTGAGAAACTTTCAAGAGAACTTTGTTAGGGTTTGATGCGACAACTATGCTAGGGTTCTGCTCCATGCTTGTTGTTGCCCGTACTTTCCTATTGTCATACTGCCATTTTGGCAGGATTTTTGATATTCTCACACAATTATTTCATTGAGTCGTCCATTTACTCTGCCCTTTGGGCGGCATAAAGCCTATATTTATGGCTTCCATCTCGCCGCCTCCATCTATTGATGCAGGTTCGGTTGACGGAAAGCTCGGCTCCCATGGCTCCCAAGAAAGTGAGGAAGTTTGTCCCGAAGGTCTTCAACGAGGTAATAAACTTTATTTTGAGATTGCTTTACCTGATGTTGTTCTTAATTTACCAATTTTTGATAAAGCTTGCAACTGGCTCGAATCTTTTACCCTTGTGGGTTACTTTGTTGGTCGAGTCCCCCCTAAAAGCTTACTGAAACAATGGGTTCACAACCACTGGTAACACCATGGTGTCAAACTTGAGGGATTACAAAACCTCACCAAGGGTTTCTTTCTTTTTAGGTTCAACAATGTTGAGCACTACAAAGCCATTATCAACCATGGTCCTTGGTTTATCCGTAACACACTAGTGGTGTTTTCACATTAGACCAAGGATTTCCAAGTCACAGAGCAAGCTAAGCTTAAAGTTCGGTTTGGGTTGAATTTCCCATGCTTCCTCTCCCCTTGTGGGGATTTGTTGAACATTTAATCAAACCCTTGGGGAGACTTGTTTGTTTGGAACAACCCAAATTTTTCAATGCTCGCCCTAAAAAATGGGTTTGTGTTGAAGTTGACCTATCCAAAGACCTGAAAGATACCATTGAAATAAAAGTTGTGGAAATGCATTTCTCTCAACATGTTTTATACATCAACTTACCCAATACCTATTTCTGCTGCCAAGCATTTGATCATATGATTCGTGAATGTTCACTTATGGCCAAATCTCTCTCTGGGACGCAAGAAAAGCCACAACTGGAACCCAAAGCCCCCTCTTCTGGGGGTGGCTAGACCACGATGACAAAAAAAAAGGCTCTACCCGTGGCCCTTTGAAACCCTCAACTTCTTCTTATCAACCAGTCAATAATAATGGTGCAAGCTCCTCTGCCGCTCTTGTCAAACAAGTTGTGTCTCTTAGTACGCCTTTAGTTGCTCTCCCGCTCTCTACTGGCTGCCTCGGTATGATCCCCGCAAAATCTCCTGCTCCCTCAACTTCCTTTTCTCTTCAGCTCCTTGAAGCACCTTTCATGGAAGAAAACCACTCACTTGTGGCCCGAAAAGTGCGCCTTAGCCACTCTCGTAGCCCGACCCTCGTCAAAGATGGAGAATTTGTTCAAGAAAAATGCAGACCATGGTTAGTGGTAGACGTTTCCCTGATCAATTTGTCTCACAATCAGTTTTCTTCCCTCTCCAGTCTTGATGATAGGGGATCTATGTACCTCAATTATGTCCAATGATTATGTACTCTTGGAACATATGTGGCCTTACTGATCCTAACCGAAGATATTTGGTTAGGGACAATTGTCTTCACTTTCAGCATATGTGTATTCTCTGTCTACATGAAGTTAAACTTGTAGGATTTCTTCTCTAGTCTATCACTCGCACAATTTGGCCCCATGTGACATACCACGTGTCTAATCATGAGCATAGACATGGAGGGGTCATCCCACTGATTGCTCCTGAATTTGCACAACATGTGATTTCTTGGGGCTCTGACCCCACCCATTGGGTGGTGTGGAATCTCTTTGATTTTGATGGGAGCATCCTCAAGATTGCCAATATTTATGCATCGAATGATGCAGTCGAGTGAGCTATTTTCTGGAGATGGCTTTCTGAATCCCTTCCTAATGCCCTTTGGATTTTGTGTGGAGACTTTAATATGGTGGAACACCCAGAAGACAAGGTCGGTCATCTGCCTATGTGGTGGTGTGTGGGAGAATGGGAGGCCTGGTTCTATCTAAGACACAAGCTCAGATTATTTGATCCTAACGTCCCTTTCAAAGATAGTTCCTCTTCTTCATGGTTCACCTAGTCCAAATTTAGATAGGGGTGAGACCGTATTGTTCAACGTCTTGACCATGTCATGATGCCGAGCCAATATTTCTTCTATCTTTCCCCCAATTTTGGCTACCTCTTTCATTGTTGCTGACACTGCTCTTATCTCATATCACTCCCTCATCTTCTTTGATATCACTTAGATTGCTCCTAACAAAAAATACAGGGTTAATTCTTAATTTTATCTCAATATTGCACACCTGAAAAATGCTCAGAATGTGGTGCATATTTAACACATTTAGAACCTATCTCCTAGCCCTAGTGGTCAAGAAGGCTAGATATCTTGGTGGAATGATGCCATCACCAGGACCAACACTTTTCTTTGCATATATGGAAAACAAAATGTTCTTTTTCAGCAGGCTTCCCATAATGCTTCATATTGTGAATTCCAATGAATCTCACAAGAGCTTAATGCCTCTCCTTCTAATCAAAACTTGCAGCTTCAGGCTGCCCATTGGAGACACAAACTCAAAATTGAGGAAGCTTACAAAGCCAGAGGTGCTCTGCTTCATTGGCTTAAAATTGGAGACAAGGCTTCCAAAGAATTCTTTACTATGCTCCAAGTCAAACACTCTACCACACAAATCAAAACCATCTTTCAAGAAAATGTTTGGATCACCTCCTTATATGACATTATTCAAGCATTTGTCCACCATTATCATGGTGTCTTTTCTTCTCAGTCTGCCACCCATGCTAGAGAAGAGGCGTTGCTTAAATTTTTGTAAGTTGTACCCTGCAAAGTCTCTCACTCCTAAAGTGTTGCACGTGATCATCCCCTATCTCCTGCAGAGCTTAAGGAGGATGATTTTGAAATGGATCCTGACAAAGCCCCAGACATTGATGGCTTCCCCTCTAAATTTTATCAAACCATGTGGGATACTCTGGGACATGATCTCTACAATGTTTACCTCGAGGCTCTCGCTTCCAACTCTCTAGGTGAGCTGATCAATCAATGAAACATTAACTTATCCCTAAGTCAGGGGACCCTGAACAAATTTCTAATTGGTGACCTATTACTCTGCTTAATGTGTCCTACAAAATAATTGTTAAGGATTTATCCAACAAAATTTCAAACCTTCTTCCTCTTGTTGTCTGCAGTGAACAAACATGGTTTATTAAGCACAAGTACATTCTTGACAATATCATTGTTGTTTGGGAAGGGATGGAATGGGCTCGCCAATCCAACCAGAAAGCCTTATTTATCAAAATTGACTATGCCAAAGCCTATGACCACATTGAGTGGTCCTTCATTTTGGCAATGCTTCAGGCTCTTGGGTTTGGTCTGAGGTTTGTCCACACTGTGCAGATGCTCTTCAATAATGTTGGAGCCTACATCACTATTAATGGAGCTCAATCTTCCAAGTTTGGTTTGTTCAGGTCCATTCTTCAAGGGTTCCCTTTGGCCTCTTCTCTACATGCTGGCGGATGAAGGCTTTAGCTACTTGTTGGCCCAAAGTGCTTCCCAAGGCCTTATTAAGGGGATTGTTTTACCAAACTCAAACCAACAACTCATCAATGACCACTTTGCTGATGATTCTTTTCTCACTCTCCTTGAAGAAGAGAAATCTGTTCACACCACTTTGGACTATCTGGATACTTTTTGTTTGGCCTCTGGTTCATCCATCCAATGGGACAAAACTCAATGTTATTGTAAATCACAATCCCCTACCCCTCCATGGTTTGTAGATTTGCAATGGAGTTAGATCCAACCAAGGGCATTCAATTCAAATTCCTTGGCATTCCTTTCACCTTCTAGGCCACCTCAACACAACTTTGGAGCTATGTGGTTCAACAAGTAGAAAACAAAATATCCTATTGGATTACCAAACCACTCTCTCTAGCAGGTAAATTCCAAATTTTCTCCAAGGTTCTTGCCGCCACCCATGTGTACTACTCTTCTTGTTGGGATCCTTCTAATGTTGCCTATTCCAATCTCGAAAAACTTCTAAGAGACTTCCTTTGGGCTAATTCTGAAAGCCACAAGGGATTTCATCGAGTGACATGGGATACTTGTTGTAGACCCAAAGAAGCAAGTGGCATTGGCATGCTTGACATCAAGCTTCAAGGGCAAGCTCTCTGTGTCAAATGGCTGATTCGTAGCCTGGAAGGGGAATGAAGCCTGGAAGATTATGCTCTGGCATTGCATCTACCAAGGCTCTCCTTTAAGAAGACAAGCCTGGAAAGGCCTTAACTTCCAATCCCTTCTCCTATGCCCGGTCTCTGTCAAAATCAGAGGTACTTTTATAGCTCAAAGTATTTGGAAATCTTGGGAATTTCTTAAATCACACCTTATTTGGAAAGGGGATGGCTTCAGATTTGGTATTTCTATCAACTTCTACTCACTATGGTGGTCATCCATTTTCACTTTCCATGATGCCCCTCTTGCTCTAGCTCTTTGGGCTAAAGCTATTTGGCTCTTCAAAAAAGGCATCAAAGTGGTGGGTGATTTATTTTGTAAGCATTCTAGATCTTGGATTTCTTGGGCATCCTTAGTTATTAAGTTCAACCTTCAACACCAAGATGTTGAATCAATCATGAAAATCATTTCTTGCATACCTGAGGAGTTCTTACACAAAATTAGCATCACTTTAGGTGTCCCATGGTGGCACGACTAGAATTGGCCTTCCGCTACTCTGCTCCGCCATTACAAACCCTGCTTGGGTTACTCCCTTCTTTCCCTGTAGATGGTGAATGTTGATTCACTTAACCAACGATGGAACATTTCCTCCCAGATGTAGGTGTGGAAATGACAATTCGAAAGGGTTTGGTCATTTCTTGTTGAACCCAAAAAAGCTCACTTTCTGTGGTGCATTTTACACCAGGGACTTCCCGCAGGGTATCAACTTAGGCACATGGGATTGAACCCCACCAGCCTTGGTGGCCACCAACCTACATCTATCAAGCACATTTTCTAGTTCTGTCCATGTGTTTAATCGGCCTAGAAATGGATTCACTCCCTTTTTCAACCCTTCTCCCCGGATTTCTTTACCTAGAAGATGGTTCTCTTGTGGGACTCGACTCTGCTACCTGTAATTTGCAACAAATTTTGGCACATATTCAGAGCTGATATTTTGTTTCACCTTTGGAAAGATAGAAATAATGCCATATTTAACAATGTTCCTATGGATAGTATTTTTGTTGTTACTAATAAAGTGGCTATTCTCTCCATTGTGATGCTTCAGATTCAAAACCAGGCAGAGAAAGTCCGATTGGAGGTTGAACACCTCATGCACTTGCTCAACCATTGGGCCGCCACCCCTTGTGCATGGTCAGTCATGTTCCTCCTGATGCTCCTGCTCACCGTCGTTCGCTGTCTCAGCCACAACTCTCTCCCCTCCTCCCTCATGGATGAGGATTTCACAGGCATCGCTCCCATAAGTTGGCATGAGCTCCTCTCCTCTGACGACGGTGGTCCCCTCGGTCTTGGCCCTCCTCCCCTTGCTTAAGGTGGGATTTTTGGCTGCCTTAGTAGATTGGGCTAGTCTGCCCCCTAGCAGGATAAATTCCCACAGTGGCTATCCCTTGTCATTTTTCCTTCTCGACAGTTTGATAATTCTAATCAACAATAGCAACAATAATAACAAGAAGAAACTGGATGGGAGCCCATCCCTGACACCACTCACCTTGGCTTTGGCTGGGGAGATAAGCCAAACAATCCTCCACCTTCGCCTCCTGCCGCCATGTTCGCTGTCGCAACCTAGGTTTCTGGCTCCGGCCTTGTTTTTTGGTTCCTTGTTTTGTTCACCCTCTTTTTTTATTGAAGTCTGCACTTTTATATTGCTTTGATTGACCTCCCTCTCGAGGCTTTGTTAGCTCGATATAATTGATATTCTGAGGTGTGATTGTGTCCATCCATATTTTATACGATCAACGTTGTAATTACTTATTTATACTCTTTCAAATGCTTTATATTATTTTTTTTCATTTTAAATCAATTCAAAAACTACTTTTCCCTCCAAATAAACACGCGAAATGAAAATGCTGATGTGGCATGATGATACGCTATACGATGATATAATTTTTTTATGTTGACGAGATCCCTACATATATCTACGTGCCCCTAAAGTTAGGGTGCACGGTTATGGGGTCCTCTCCCCTACTTGTATATTGAAAATTCGCCCATCATTTTTACGTAGATCATAAATATAGATTAAAATTTATTAAAATAATTAAAAGAAACTTTCATTTTATATATTTTAATAAAGAATATTGCATCGTAATATTATTTGACGGGCATACTTTCACGTCAAATTTAATCCCACAGAACATAACGGATAGTTTACCTGCTACGTAAATATGAAATGACACGTGGCACGAAGGCTAAATCTAGCCGTTAGTTCCCAATTACTTCCGTTAACGCCGTCGATAGATATGCCGACATTAACTATGTATTACCCGCGCTTTCCCAGACAGAGCCTGGTCAGCGGCGAGTAACGCTATTAATTTACCACGTAAGATGATGGCAATCCAACGGTCTGAGTAAGTCGGCGCTTTTGGAGGAAAAAAAATGGAAGCTTTATCAAACCCTAGGTATTAGCCGCTGATATTTTTTGCCCAGGAAATGTTTTGAGGTTTCGACTCCATCCTGGTCAGGAGTTCGAACCTCACTACTTCTTTAAAGTAATGAAAAAATACCAGCAGAAAAAATAGTACTAAATCACTTTAAAAACAGTTCACTCTTTTTTCCAGATCTGCAGCAGGAAAATTGTTATACGGAAGTGTTTTTTAATAAGTAGTTGTGCTTTCAGAAAAAATTGTGGGTTTTAAGCAAATTTTTGTGGGTTATAATTATCTTCGACTGGGTTTCATGGATAGGTTTAATCTGTGACTCTGGCACACATGCAAGCTTGGAAGATTGATATAGGTGGTTTTGTGCTCCAGTCTGATGAAGATCTGATATATTTATGGCTTTTTGTTTTTGTTCGCAAAAGGCTCTGTGGGACTTGAACGGAACGACATGAGTTCGGAGCCCGTGGAGCCCCAGGGTGAGGACACCCCTCAACAGAAACAACTAGAGAACAACCCAGGTTCGAGACACTCCAGATATGAGCTGCGGACGCCAAGGAATAATCAAGTTGGGATTAATGTCTCCAAAAAGAGGAAAGCTGCTGATAATGTGCTCCCTAAGAGGGCGGACAAGCGGCGGAAGGTTGGTGCCGACCCATGTGACCAGAAGCTGAGCCTGGATGCTACTGGCGGAGTATCTGAGAAGCTGAAGGGAGCTGACCCATGTGACCAGAGACTTCCATCGGACGCTGACGGCTTGTGTGAGGTTCGTATTAACGAAAGTGATTTTTTTAGTGTAATTAACAGAAGAATTGCGGTCTATTGGCCTCTGGAGGGAACATGGTATGTTGGAAATATTAAGCGTTACGATGCTTATAATAAACTGCACCATGTTGTTTATGATGACGGGGAAGAAGAGTGGGTGTCATTAGATAGAGAGAAATATAGGATTCAGGTCGTTCCAGGTGAGGCTTTGAGACTGCCCAGTTACGGTAGGAAGAGAAATGTACATGGAAGTGCAGAAAAGAGAGGTTCTGTACAGAGAAAACGTGGTAGTGGTGGTGCTGATATTGTACAGAAGAGAAGTGGTGTTGGCGTTGGGAATGTTTCTAATGTTGTACAGAGGATAAGTACTGATGTTATTCAGAATGATGCTATTGATAATGGTGCTAATGTTGTTCATAAGAATGGTATTACTGGGGATACTGATGTCTTACAGAGGAGTAGTATTGGTGGGTATACTGATATTGTACAGAGGAGTTGTGATGGCGGGTTGCAGAAAGGTTATGTTCCTAGGAGGAGGAGATTGAAGATGGATTACAAACAGGTTAAGAATGCGGGTATTGGTGATTTGGAGAAGGATAATGGTGATGGTATTAGTGGAGATACTGATACCTTACAGAGGAGTGGTGTTGGTGGGGATATTGATATTGTACTGAGGAGTGGTAACGGTGGGTTGCAGAAAGGGTATATTTCAAGGAAGAGGACATTGAAGAGAGATTACAAACAGTTTAAAAACGTGGGTATTGGTGATTTGGAGAAGGATAATGGTGATGGTATTGTTGTGCTCGATTCTGCCAATAAGAGACCCGGAAAGGTTAAGCAGTACGATCCTACTAATAAGTTGCAGCTTGTCGGCTATGAGAATGGGGAGGAAGAGTGGGTGCCTCTAGACAGTCATAATTTCAAGGTTAATGTGCCTTCAAGATATATTGCAGGGGTACCTAGCAGCAGCCTCAAGAGCATTGAATGTGAAAGTGCAGAGGAAAGAGGTATTGGACGGAGTAAACATGGTGGTACTGAGATTTTAGAGAGATCTGAAAATAGTGGTTTGCAGAAGACAGATAACGGAAGGTGGAAACGATGTAAGAGGGATTCAAAACAGGCTACAAATGATGTGCAGAAGAATTATGATGTTGGTGTCGCTGTTAATTATACCAGTGCATTGGAGGATCCTGTTTTTGAACACAAGACAGAGAGCATTGTGGAAAAAGTTAGGGTTGCACGTGTTTCTGGTGATTCTGGTAATGCCAGTGGTGCAGAGAAGGTTAAATCTGCAGGCATTGAGGATTTGCAGAAGGATTGTGTTGATGTTGGCGTTGATTCTGCCAAGGTTTGGTTGGATTTTACTGAGGAACATAAGCAGAAGAGCAAGAGTGAAAAACTTGGGCTCGCAGGTCATTCAGATATTTATAGTGATTTAAAGCAAGTAAAAAATGCAGGTATTGATGATTGGCGAAGGGACCACGATAGGAGTGTTGGTGTTGATTCTGGCATAGTATTGTTGCGTTCTGTTCCCGAACACAACATTCAGAGCAAGGTTGAACAAAATAGGTTTGCTAGTGATTTTGATGATTTCGGTATAAACTGTGGTGCTGAAGAGCGGGCTGTTAACACCCCTGAAGATCAAGTGGGTTCTACTTCTATGCCTCACAACAGAAAGTTGCCTGCAATTACTTACTCTCGTAAGCAACACCGCCATTCCAAAAGAGGCCACAGTTTCATTCAAGACAGGTTTGGAAAGGGTGGAAATGGTGTTCCTATTAGTAGCAGGACAGAAGCCAAAGCCAAAGGAAAATGTGTAGAAGATGAAATTGGCATCTTTTCAGGCCTGGACAATGATTCAGGTGTGCAGAAGCACCCCTTTGATAAAATTGGTGCTTCTTCGGGGCGTAGCAATGATTCAGTTTTGCAGAAACACTTCAATGATAAAGTTGGCACTTCTTCAGGCCTGACTAATGATTCAGTTGTGCAGAAACAGCCACTTAATGCGTATTTCCGAAAGCGCAAAAGAAGTCAGCCTGATCATGTGCGCACCGTGGCTCAGATGAAGGGTTCCTGTATGAGTATCCAGAGCTTTGAGCAGTCATTTTTGTTTTCTCCAAAAAAATTGATTGTGAGTGGGGCTCTGAAGATACACGTGTCACCCCCCTTGTATTTAAGGCAGCCGTCTTATTGCCAATGTGTTGATCCTGGTCTGCAGTTGTTCTACGGGGGAAGTGGCAGGGCATATTTTCAATTGGTAAAGTCACAAAGTTTAGAGGATCTTAAGTATTTACTTCAATCCATGTTGCAGTTTTACTGTGCTGGTGTTCAGCAGTCAAGTTCTTCTCATCCTGCATTGCAGCAATTTGGAGCTGGGATTGTGAACCCTAGCAATTTAAAGTATTTGTCACTTTGGCAATTGTTAGTTTCAGACATTGAGATGCAGGTTTTGATTGTTGACACCATCTCAAATGTAAGGAGGTTTTATGTTTCGGGGTCTTTCTGGGAGGTTTTGAGTAACTTTATTACGTCTCTGGTTCCTGTCATGTGTACTGGAGCTCCAGAGTCTGCAAATTTGCATATGGCATTTCAATCAATTACCGTACAGATCTCATCTCCGGGTCATCTGCCTTTCACTTGCAAATTTGATAACATTCATTGGACTCCAAGTGCAAAGCAGGCTGAATGGTGGTTAAGTTTGAAACACAAGAGAGAATCCAGGAAGCTATGTTCCCCTTCCAGGAAGCTACATTCCCCCTCCAGGAAGCTAATTAAGGGAGAATCCAGTCGAGGTAGTTCAGCTAATCACGTCGGGTCTCCTTTTCTTCCCCGTAAATCAATCTTCACATATAAGCAGGATGAGGATATTATAAATGTAAGTATATTTTTTGGAGCCTGTCTTTGCATAAGAGAAATGATCTCTATTGTGAATATGGCCTGTTCTCTAATTAAGCATTTCCCTTTCTGTAAATAAAAATTAGTTTGCCATTGTTTTCTAGGGTTTGCAAGAGAGCTCTGAAACCCGCTGTTTCACTTACCACCATCAGCACAGATCCAGGGTCCCTCTGCATAGTACCAGAAGTGATTTTGGTACTTATCAAACTATTCCATCCTTTCAAGTGAGCTTTACATCGGCTCCCAGCTTTTTTAGCTGTCTGCATATGATGCTGTATTTGGGCAAGGGCATTTGTTTTTATGGCTCTCAGAGTCCTGAATTATTGTCATCCAATGAGGGTAATGATCCAAATTCTATCCACGCAGAGACAGGAATTGTTGAATGTAATAATAAGCACTTTCTTCCTGGAGTACTCTTCAATACAGAGAAACCAGCCATATTCTCCAGAGCAAGTGAGAGCTCAATTATTGTACCTTCGAATGTCCTTCAGTGGTCAATTGAAAAACCAGTGAAACTAGAGGAAAATATTTTTGCTGTTCCAGAGGATTGGAGAGTACAATCATCTGCACCATCTTTAGGATTTGAATTTAATGTTACAAGAAGATTTTCAGATATGCAAGTGAAGAGAGACAACTTACTTCCTGTTCTGAAAATCAGGAGAACCAATAATAATTCATGGCATTTTGCTGGGGTTTCAAACCCTTCTTCTATTGAGGTAGGGACTTCAAGGGTAATGTTTCCCAGAGTTGTTGGTACCGATGGTCACATGGAATCTAGTCAAAGTGCAGGCTCTCGAACAACCTCTGAAAATTTTGATGATGTGGTATTGAGATCGGCAAGGTCTGGAAGACGTGGCCGACCTCGTAGGCAAAGCAATCTAGAAAAATTAAAGGAAATGGGAGCAGGCTTCTCAAAACTACGATCAGATTTAGATTCTGCGGTGTGTACCACAAATATCTTGGTTTTTGGTAGGGACGGATGTTGGAGAGAGCCTGGTGCTGAAGTCAGACTGGTTCACAAACCAAATGAATGGGTTCTTGATGTCAAGCTCCATGGGTCCACAAAAATTACTTACAAGGCCCAAGAACAAAAAATACGCAAGTCACAGGAAAAAAAGCAACGAGTACCAAGCAAGCCCAACTGCTACACAATAACATGGACAGGTGGACAAAATTGGAGTTTGGAGTTCCCTGACAGGATCCAATGGTGTCTGTTCAGGGACATGTACCAGGAGTGTTACAATCGAAATTTTAGGGCTGCTTCAGTGAAGGACCATCCTACACCAGCAGTGCGTCTGCTGAGCAAAGAGAACTCTAGTACTGTTGATGTTCCGTTTGAGCGCCCCCTGAACTATATTAAAGCAACAGAGGATGAACTTACTTGGACTATGTCCAGAAGTAATATTTATGACATGGATTCTGATGATGAAGAGTGGCTTTGCCAATTCAATAGCAGGGCTACTCATGAAGGTGACAGTGTGTGTGATAAAGTCTCTGAAGACATTTATGAGAGAGTTATAAGCTCTTTGGAAAAGGCTGCTTTCTTCCAGCCTCATTCTTTGACTATAGAGGATGCTATTCAAGCTTGTCCTGAACTGGTTCCTGAGGAAGAGTTGGCATCCATATATTCTCATTGGTTAGAGAAGAGGGAAAAGAAGAAGGATTTGTACTGGTATGGTTCCCGTGGAAGTGTAGGCATCAAGGCATTGATTCCACAATTTGAGGTGAATAAAGTCTTTTTATGTCTTTTTATTTGGAAAGTTCGTCTTTTTGTCTTTTTAAAAATGTAAGCATTTAATGTATAAGCTTTTGGACTAGTGTGTAATGACATATTTTTAGTTCCATTTTAATATTTGTATTAATCTCCATACAGATGAAGGGCAAGGAAAGTCTGCCTCAATCAAAGCGTCGTGGGAAAATCTTTAGAGGAAAGTCCTTTACGGGGCAACACAGTGTAAGGTCCATAGGAAAGCACCATGTAAGAAATCAGGAGATTGAAATACAGCACAGTAAGTTGGTTTCTATTTTCCTCTGTTCTTGTAGGTCGGATGGAATAGAAATGGAACATTACATGCTGATTTGATGTTTATTCTTCTACTCTTAAGGTATAAGCATTTAGGGGAAAACTGTGGAGCTCTGTTTACTTAATCTCTTCTTTTTTCACTTTTTGGTGTTGGGTAGAACTATGGAAGCAACAACAAGTTAACAGAGTATCTTTTGACAATGGCTGTTCATCTCATGCATTTGGTATGTTGTAATGATGCCATACATCATTAGTTATGTTAAATGCCAAGTTCTCCTCTGCAGTTAAATAGAGACCTGATTACTTATTTCTCTTCTTGTTTGATATTGGGTAGAACTGCAGCAGCAGCAACAAGATAACAGAGTATCTTTTGGCAATGGGTATTCATCTCGTGCTTTAGGTATGATGTAAATTATGTCCTGCAACATAAAGTTACATGCTTAGCTGATATTTATTCGTTTATTTTTTGGGAAAACATTTAGTTGAGAAAAAAGGGGAAAACTATGGAGATCTGTGTACTTATTCTCTTCTTTTTTGACAATGGGTATATCTGTTTGCTTAGTTGATTTATATTCTTCTACTTTTATGGGAAAAACATATAGTTGAGATAAAAAGGGAAACCTATGGATATCTGTTTACTTATTCTCATCTCTTTTTGACACTGGGTAGAACTATGGCAGCAACATGGAATTAATGGAGTATCTTTTGGCAACAGGTTTTCATCTCATGCAATAGGTATGATGTAAATTATGTCCTGCGTTATCGGTTATTTAAAACTTTAAGTGGGGTTTGGGATTTAATTCCGAAATTTGAAGTTCTTGTCTGCAGTTAAGTTGAGCTCCTTTTACTTATTCTCTTCTTTTTTGATGTTGGGTAGAACTACAGCAGCAACGAGTCAATGGAATGCCTTCCGGCATTGAGTCCTCATCTCGTGCATTAGGTGTGATGTAAATTATGTCCTACATTATCAGTTATGTTAAGTACCATTTGATTCTCAAATGCGAAGTTCTATTGAAAATAAACATGCATGCAACAAGTAATTGAATATTTATATATACTTTTATCAGTTTGACGTATTGCTTCATGATGGGGTGTAATATTCAATTTACAGGCATTGATTTGTGATAGTAATGATCTGTTATTTGATGCCCAACTGCATGCATATAGGCTTAATTTTCCCTACGAATTGTGTGCAGTCCTTGTTTCAGATGAAGAAGTCAGAGTTCAGGAAGCTAAAATAGCCGCACGTAATGCAGAAGAGTTTGCTGCAGCAAAACGTGCAAGATCCCGGAGGCTGTTGCAGAAGGTAGACTTGGCAACATTTAAAGCAGTAAAAGCTTTTAGGATTGCAGAAACAAAAGAAACTAGCAAGGAAGCAAGATTGTCAAATATTGCTGGCAGCATTTTTTCGCCCAACTTTTCTACTGACAGTAGAGCAGATGAAAATGGTTATACAAGAGAAGGTTCTATTGGTAGTCCATCCTGGGCAGTATCAACATATCGAAATGCTCTTCTTTGATCCAATATAAAAGCATCTGAAAATTTTGCGACTCTGGTGCAGGGATTCAAATCAGATTTTGACACAATGGACAAGAATTTGAATATTTTGTGAGACTGATTAATGGAGTGCAGGGATTCAAATCAGACTTCAGAGACAGAACTGCACAATCAGATAGTTCTAAAAAAGATTTTTGGGATGATACAAACAATGTGGATTCCCTGGCAATTTTGAACCCAATTCAGTTTTTTGACCAAGAGTTTTGGTACAAGTATGGATACCTGACATGTAAATCCTTCATTTGTGCATGCTTGTGTGATCACTTTGTACTTTTATTTTGCTTCTCGAAGGAGGAGGTTTGTATACCTGGAATGATTCCAGGATCTTGTAAATTATAATGTTTAATTGACATCTTATATCCTTTATACAATTCTGTTTTGAGGCTGATAATCTTTCTTTTTTCTTGTGAGCTGATAATGTTAAAATTTTGCTTATCCAAAATCCATTTTCTATAAATATTTAGCGTGTGCATGTGATTTGAAATTGACTATTGAAGTCTGATTAAATACATCACACAAGTAACTTTTCGTTTTACAAATTGACAATTGAATTCTGATTAAATATATCAAACGAACTTTTCATGAGGTTTCAAGGAGAGGGGAATGATTTTGCATGTGTAGTTTAATCAATGTTAAGTATTGATTATTCATTTTCTTCGAGGATGACAAAATGTACATTTGAACTACTCTTTGGGGTGCATCATTCTCTGTAACTGTGAGCTAGTGTCTAATTCAATGCAGAACTCCTCTTTGGGATGCTTTTCACTCTCTGAAACTGTGAGCTAGTGTCTAATTCAATGCAGAACAATTTTTTGAGATACATCATTCTCTGCAACTGCGGGCTAGTGTCTAATTCAATGCAGAACAACTTTTTGGGATCCATCATTCTCTGCAACTGTGAGCTAGTGTCTAATTCAATGCAAAACAACTCCTCTTTGGGATGCATCATTCTCTGCAACTGTGAGCTACTGTCTAATTCAATGCAGAACAAATTTTTGAGATGCATCATTCTCTGCAACTGTGAGCTAGTGTCTAATTCAATGCAAAACAACTTTTTGGGATGCATCAGTCTCTGCAACTGTGAGCTAGCGTCTAATTCAATGCAAAACAACAACTCTTTGGGATGCATCATTCTCTGCAACTGTTAGCTAGTGTCTAATTCAATGTAGAACAACTTTTTGGGATGCATCTTTCTCTGCAACTGTTAGCTAGTGTCTCATTCAATGCAGAGCTCCTTTTTGGGATGCATTAAGCCCCGTAAATGTAGCTAGTGTCTAATTCAATGGAATGGGTATACAGAGCATTAGAAGCCTTGCCATTTTGTGTTTGTCTGAAAAATTATGTGTTTCTGCTATCAGTTGAATGCCAGTCATCTCATATTTGGATGTCACATGTTGTTCTGATTTGGTTATTGCATCAAATATCGCAACTCCATTCAATCTTTAGTGTCAAGGTTGCAGGGCTAGTGGTAAATGGCTTCACTAGTATATCAGTGGCCCATGTTCAAATATCCAGACATGTTGAAAAAGTGACACACCAAGAGTTTTTTCCGTCTGCTGTAAAAATAGTTGTTTATCTTAGCAAAAAGGAGGTTGAGGAGACTTGGATAGCATATGCTAGTGATTGTGTCAATCTCTAGTTTGTCGTTACAAAATTAATCCCTCGAGGAAAACAAACGTTAGAATAGATTTCAAGCACTTATGGAAAGTCTAATATACAAACATGGAAATCGGTAAAGTCTAATGTAAATATATTTTCTGCGAGTGTTCTAGTTGCACCAACTTTTATATTCATTTTGTATCTTATTCTGATTGTCACAACCTTCCCCTCTTTCCAAGGATGGTCACCATAGCATCCTGATTCTCAATCTGTAACAGCTCAAAATATGGTCTCTTTTGCATCCTGAAGTTCAAGAGTAAGGCTACATGTAAGTCTTATGAGAGTAAGGCTACATGTAAGTCGTATGTAATGTATCCTCCGTGAGACTTCAGCTGCTCCAACTTCTATATTCATTCGGTATCTTCTCATCGTTGCAACTTGATTCTCAATCTTAACAGCTCAACTGATGGTCGCCGTTGCATCCTGAAGTTCAAGAGTAAGGCTACATGTTCACAGAGGCTACATATTCTCCCGTGTCTGTGACGATGATAGCTCATATTCTTGTGTTTGTGATGATAATAGCTACTAAATACAGTCTAGGCTAGGGAAGGGCAGTTGTATCAAAGAAGGGTTTCCTAACGATAATATAAGTAGAGTTTGTGATTTCCCATCTTGTCCTGGTGGTTTTGTGGGGGAGTAAAAAAATGAAATTGCATCCATGTTGATGTTTTAGGATTGTTTGTGCGAGCTCTAGGTGCAACATGAAGGTTTAATATTCTCAGGAAGGGAAAAGGACCATGTTTATTTCAATGGCCAGGATCCTGTATTCAGTATTTCATGTTTTTGACTATAAGCTACATATGTAGAAGAAATGTTGGGATGATATTCTGAATGCATGCACTGTTCTTATGATTAAATAATAGAATTTATTGCATTCTATAACTGTGTAGTGTGTGCACTATTTTAATTTAGAGGAGCATGGGAGTTTCATACTGGTTGGTGGGTGTGGGGTTTTAATGTGCCCCGAGGTGGGCCACCACAACCTAGTGTCGATTTGTGGGGTTTGAGCGTTGGTGGAGAGCTTTGAATGCTCTACCATCGGTTGGACTACCAACTCACATAGCCCCCCCCTCACCTCCACTTTGTGATTTTACTTAGTAAATCTTCTCTTGCAAACTTCCGAATGAACGTCGCTTCATGAATTTGGTTGTTAATACACTAGCAATCGCATGCCAGCAATGCGATGTGAACGCCGAAAGGGAGGAGGTGAATGAATGTACCGAAATGGGGACCAAAATTGTGTTACCCCTAGAAATAGGGGGGATTGGAGTATCGGAAGGGTTGTTGGGATCCCAGATTAGGGTAGTATATTGATCAAATTTTATGACAACCAAGAATGGTAGATCAGGCAATGTGGAGGAACCGTCATAAACAATGTCGATAATACAAGCAGTTGCACCATTAACAAGACATGTCTCTAGTCATAAATTAAGTACATTATTTAATAAACAAAATAATAACATGGAGCATACGTTTCAAATGGTATAACCAAAGGTAATGTTCCCAACGAGCGGCAAATTTAAATGTATGTTGGAGAACGAATAACTTAGAATTTATATATTGTAAAAACTAGAGAGAATAAAATGGAAGTAGGAACTGAGCTTTTCTCTTTCGCAATCGTTCTCATAAACGAAAACCTCGACGACATTGACCCTAGTGAAGCAATTACCAAGTAGATGCATCGTGAAAAATTGATTCTGAATGGGTTATCTCTACATCAGCACACTCTTCATTTGTAGCTCCTCATCCGCCACCTTGTCGTTTGCATCATCATGAAACCCTTACAGATGCGCATCCAGTGCAGAGAGAGGGCGCCTCTTCTCAACAATGGTCCTCAGCCTCTTCTCAAACTCCCCACTATTTCTCAGTGAAGTCAACATAATGATTCTACTCATTGAAGAAAATCTATTGCAGGGTGAGCGTGTTGGCCTTTTTATCCACCTCAGCCTTGAGAAGGGGATATACGTCGACATTGATTTCCACAAATTTAAGGCACCGTTCTCAAAAAAAGAACAGACGACTTAATAGTCGCTGTAACCCGACCATGAAAATAACGTAATTCTTCCCTTCATCTCCTTCGCTTCTTGTTCATTGTTCATTTGCAAGAGCGGCGACCTCTTCAGGTTGTTCAATTTCGACACTCTCTTTTGTTGTTCTTCTTTGTCGTCATTTGAGTGGAAAGAGAGTATTTCTGACACCACTGGATACATTGTGAGTCTAAAGGACAAAGTTAAATCTTTCTATAAGTCTTGTGACCATCCCAGCTTTGTAATCGACGGTTTTAAAGAGGTCACGCTTCGACGTCCATCAGCAGCGTCCTTACCTGCCATTGATTTCTCTAACATTGTCAGCTGGTTAGGGGGTCTTTCCCATTGTATACATGTCTTTCGGGGTAATCAAAGATTTTGAAGTGAACTCGTGGAAGTGGGTACAGATGTGTACATTCGTGGTTGTCAAAGAGAGCATTTAAGCGACTCTCAATGTAAGAAAATGTGAACTTAAATTAAATGTGATGCAATACAAATATTAAATGTGTATGAACCAATGCAAGGGTGGTTACAGTATCCCCTCTATATATGCAAGAATTTTGTCTAGGATATGGAAAATCACCAAACCCAAATATGCTCTTGATTCTTACCTCGTTATATTTTATACCCTTTAGGTCACTTCTAGTAAGTTTCACTTGCTACTATGACCCAACTTTCAATTTGAAATTCAAGCACTATAAAAGAGCATATCTCGACATATCAATGACAGAAATTGAACCTTCTCAAATATGAAAAGGTTTAATCAATTATTAATATATGTTCTTTATATCTAATCTAAACATTCGTGAAATTAATGAGTGTTATCTATGAACATGTTTATGATACACCTTAGACTAAACCTATGCAACATCATTAGCTATAAACATGATACACCTTAGACTAAACCTATGTAGCATCATTATCTATAAACTAGTTAGTCTAGATATGAATATATTAATATCGAGACAAGTGAAAATTATGTGTTCCAAAATAATTAAATCCTGATATACAATGAGGAATGTGACTTTTGACACTTAAATTAAAAAGGAATACTATAGTATATTTGTGTGTTTAACATTCCTAAAAGAATACTAAATTATTTGTCTTGGGACTAATATATACAACTTTATGTAAGTAGCCACCATTACCATGTAGTTATGTGGTAAATAGTAAATTTATACAATTTTAATGAGTGACGTTAACAGTGTAATGTATGTTTTAATTGACTTCTAATCTTAAAATGTATTAATATTTTAATTTTTTAATGGCCTAACAGTAATAGTTTAATCAAGTGCAAGTTAGTAAATGAATATTTAGCTTAGAATATGGTCATGCAAATATAATATAAAATTTAGAGCGAAAAAATCATATATAGTTTCATAACATATTAATAGCTTTTCAAAAATTAGATGTAGACTTAACACAAGAAAAAGTATATGAAAAAGTACATTGATATTTGTTTTTACATCTCATCATATCCAATATCAAGATTATAATTTTTATTTTTTTATAAACATTGAAATGCACGTCTCCAAAATCAATACCAATGTGCAAGAAGTTGAATGATAGGAAATTAGTTAAAAAGCATATGCCAAGGCTCTCTTGCATTTTGCTAGCACTTCTTGTTTGCTCTGTGTCTATGCTCTAATTTCATCCATGGTCATCCCAATCTTGGTGCATATATTTATCTGCAACAATCACAAAAATGAACTAGTGAGTACACTACGACTAAGTATACAACTATTTTATTTCATGTTGTTATATTTTCTTTGTGTTTGTCAGATATTTTCTGTCAATGGCTTATTGATGTGGACATTGAAAGGGAAACGTAGAACCACATCCTCTGAATTGAAATGCTTGGCCTTAGCTATGAGTTGGCATCCAATATTTTTTGTTTCAATTTACTTCTATAATATCAAATACAATCACAATCAAGTTTGTATACTCCCATGTTTTGTAATTTCAATGAGAATTACATGCAAAATCAAAGATCACATTCTAGAATTACTTTCCAATCTTTTTAATTGAAGGATAAATATTTTGATCCTTTGGACAATAATTGCACGGATTAGGTGTACAGAATAACCTGTCGTCTTAGGTTTAGTGTTAAGGACTAAGGGAAATCTATTCCATTAAATTCATTGTAGGCATAATCCTGACAACATCCCTTTTTTATGCTTGGCCTTAGCTATGAGTTGGCATCCAATCTTTTTTGTTTCGATTTACTTCTATAATATCAAATACATTGAAGTTTGTATACTCCCATGTTCTGCAATTTCAATGAAAATTACGTGCAAACTCAAAGATCACATTCTTGAATTACTTTTCCATCTTTTTAATTGAAGGATAAATATTTTTATCCTTTGGGCAATAATTGCATGGATTAGTTGTACAAATTAACTTGTCTTCTTAGGTTTAGTGTTAAGGACTAAGGGAAATATATTCCATTAAATTCATTGGAGACATAATCCTGACCGCATCCTTGTTTAGTCCCAAGGCCCTTACACTCAACAAGAACTGATTCGTGGGGGATCTTTATGAGCCAAGCAACTTCACCAATGGACCAAAAGCGTGTTAACCCTTTCCATCTTATACTCACCTTATTAGAATAAAATTGGTTCTCTTAGAAATATTCCACTTGAAACATCTACATGAACTCTAGACATCTATATGCTCCTCCGCTTTCACATCAGATATGTTTAAACAACCAGAAAAAACCAATTTTTTGTCTTAGAAGTAATTCCTAAACCAATCTAACAGTTTTCAACATCAATATAATCATGAAGAAGTTTATCTAAAATTATATGAAATCAGATCATCAAAGAACTTGATTGGATTATGCCTGGCACCGTTGCCAAGCATCACACTTTTATCCTACAACATGCAAACAATGCTAAGAACATAATTTGGATCCAAAAGTATTTGTTTGAATTTTTCTTACTTATAACCACTGCTTCATCATAATAATATTATTTATCATGAAAACCATACACCACATTGGGTAGCAACAAAAAGGCAATGAAATTCCTGCACAATTCACCTCACGTCAAAAGTACTAACTAGAACCATGAGCTCTTTCAAAAGCACCATCATAAATAAATAATAGAATGCCACTTAAATTCAATCTAGAATCCTACAAGAACAGTAAAATACATAGTAAGTAAAATCAATACCATTAAAAATACAATACTGTAAATTTTCAAGCATAAGCAAATGCATTGTGTATACTAACCGCAACAATCTTATCATGTTCTCTTCTGGAAACCATGCATAAACTGAACATCTTTGTCAAATAAAACAGATGCCTCAATGGAAATTACTTTGATGTTTGTATTCACTTCCTGATGAAAAATACAATGACAATGGAAAATAAATATATGCTCAACAGAGCCTTCAGTATGTGTTTTCTTGATCTAGTTTGTAAATCTGCAAAAGTTGATCCAAGACCTTTTTTTGCAACAACTGCGGGGGAAATTTTTGATAACATGTCCAACCTGGCTTGAATACCCTTTATCTTGGCCTCTACAGGATTAGAAAAAATGCTCCATAATAAAAGCCTAAGCTGCTTAGAAGAAGGTTCTTCCCAGAAATTCCCCTCGAAAGGTCCCTCCTTGACTTCACTCATTCCATCTACGGGGCAATGGATAACTGTTAGAATTTGTCATGTATTTTTTTGGGCCTGACCAATTTGTGGCAATAACAGGCAAAGACATAGCCATTGCCTCAACATGTGGCAAACTCCATCCTTCTCCTCTTGATGGCAACACAAATGTTGAAGCTGCTTTGTAAAGTCTAGGAAGATCATGTTGAGGTACATGTTCATCACTTACATGAACGGTTGGCTAGCCCTTAACAGGTTCCTATAGACATGATTTTTTTATGAAATCTCTAAGCTTGTCATCAAAGGCTCTGTCACTATGATATGGTTTTGTTAGGTTATACAAAACAACATTATCCTTTGCAGAGAATTCCTGCAAGTATGCTATAAGTAAAACATCCCAGCACTTGCGTCATTCCCACTTAAAGATGCTCATAAAGAAAAAATACCCTTTGGCCAAGAACTTGACCTTTTCTGAGAGCTTAGGACCAAACAAACGTCCATCAGCTGGGAGTGGCAATGGCTTCCACCTCTTAGGATAGTAGAAATCCACATCCACTGACTAAACCATCTTCACAACTTTGGATGGATTAACTCCATTACTTATAAATGTTTGAACATGAAAATCAATAGGCACCCAAACTGAATCCATTTTTTTGTATCTCCTCACATGTTCAACATTAACCTTGTTTGTTTCAAACATAGTTCGACCGATAACATAGAAAAGTTAATCATACCCATTAGGAAGGTACGAGGTTATCTCAAACTGAGGTGGATACCGCGTACCAGGCTCATTGTGCAATATGACAACTGTTGTATTCAATTGAACATCCCCTCCATATAATTTCATTGCAAGGGATTTCATATCATTAGGAAAACCATTCCAAAAAGGTAGGATTTCTAAATCCCCATGCTGCAATATCCTTAACCTAGAAATACTCTTACTTGCATCAAGTGCTGCCACATATGACGAGGCTTCAGAGCTATACCCACCTCTAGATAGAATTGGGGTCATCCACAACACCCAATGTGGAAAAACTTGCCCTGAAAGCTTTTCATCATTTTTTGAAAACCCTAAGCACTTAAAAACAAGATCAAACAAAATATGCTTTGGTGAAAAGCAAAACCCCTTGATATACAATTTGAGAAAATGAATCCTATATGAATCTTTCAATACAAACCCGAAACCCAAGGCCACTATAAGAAACACTACAACCCCTTTCCATAATTTTAACACTTTTCTCTGTATCCCTTGGTGGGTATGTCCAAATGAGACGTCTTTCACATTTTTATTACTATTTTCTGAGTTCTGGAATTTTCTACAATCCATGTTTTTTTGTGAAAAAGTGAAAAAATAATGGAACACGAAAAATCATAGTTGTTTCACATAAACACCACATTATTATTACAAGGATCTTTAGTGAACAAGAAAGAATGTGGGATCTAATTGTCCTTCACATAATTGTGGATTTTAAAAAACAAATCCATCTTTCCTATTTCGTAGACATTATAAAATCTACAATAATACAAATACAAAATTCCTTATTCCATTTATATTTAGAAAGGGATAGGTATGGCCCATACAAACAGTAGAATCCCATAACCAGTCATATGTTTAAAGAAATCTGTAAGAATGGATAATCAAGCAGAACAGAGGATCAAGGTGTTGCATGTTCCATATAATTCTTATGATGTATCTGAAACAGAAAAGAGGAGGAAAGAAACCAATAAAACCCATTATCCCAACACGATATTGCCAACCACATATGCAATAATACAACCACCACAACAAACAACAAACAAAAAACCTAGAAAACTTACATCGCAGCAGGCAGACAGGTTCAGTTTAGAATAGACCCCAATAGAAACGAAAATGGCGATTCACGGCTACCGTCTTCTCGCAGGCCTGAAAACTCCGCACAATAAGGTGCTCTATGGCCATACAATAAAGTATGTCAGTCTAGTATTCTGGAACGTTTTTTTCATTCACAACAGCAAAAAAATGGAAACCCGCTATACCAGAAAACGACACAACAAAAACCACTGCGACCTCTGCCTCTCTGCAAAACTACCTTCTTCTGTACCCATCCACTTGCCTCTTTATCAAATTTTAGGGTTAGGTTTTTTGGTGGAGTTTTCTACATGCGTTGTCAAAAATATACAAGAGCTCAATAATAACAAGACATTTTTTCGGGTTGTGTTCTCTTTTTACAGACGATCGACCGCTATGCATGATCCGTAATCAACGTCCTCGTCCTTCGCACAATTTCTACCACCGATCTTCCTGTCATGTGTCAGAGCCTTCTCAGCCTCGACCCAACTGTAGTCACGCCTTTCGGTGTAAATATTGTAGACGTGGAAAGTGGTACTACATCAGGAATGCACTACAACTAACCATATAAACAATGCAATTCATATACTAGCAATCACATGACAAACCATGTGATGTGGACGCCGTAAGGGATCCGAGGAGTTTTATTAGATTTTTTCCGTAATTTGCTTTACATTTACATGCAAAGAAAAACAAAACATAAATAGGATATGTTTAAGCAATTGTATATATAAGCACTTCACTATGAATATTGGGCATGCCAAAAGCTACTACTACATTGTTGATACAGGATATAAGCAACAATGAAATATGAAAGAGAAGTTTGGGGCATTGCGAAATACAATCTAAATAACAATTTTGTAAAAAAGTTTCCAAATTTCGTTGTTGTCAAGTCTTACAAATGACTTCTCCATAGCCTCTAGCGTCTCCAAGATGTGACTAAAAACATGTTAATAAAACTTTGATATATTTTATTGCATCTTTATGTATTTTGCAAATCTCATCAAGATTTTTTAGATTTTTAGATTTTTTCCGTAATTTGCTTTACATTTACATGCAAAGGAAAAGCAAAACATAAATTAGGATATGTTTAAGCAATTGTATATATAAGCACTTCACTATGAATATTGGGCATGCCAAAAGCTACTACTACATTGTTGATACAGGGTATAAGCCCCCCCCAACAATGAAATATGAAAGAGAAGTTTGGGCATTGCGAAATACAATCTACATAACAATTTTGTAAAAAAGTTTCCAAATTTCGCTGTTGTCAAGTCTTACAAGTGACTTCTCCATAGCCTCTAGCATCTCCAAGATGTGACTAAAACATGTTAATAAAACTCTGATATATTTTATTGCATCTTTATGTATTTTGCAAATCTCATTCAAGCAATTTTTTCTCAAGGAATACTTACATGCATGAAAGCACAACAAGAGGAATAACGTGAAATAAAAACCCCAACCAACATCCGAGGGATAATGGGACAATACACTCAAGACCAAGAGTTTCTGCCGAGGAGCAAAAGTACTAACCTTGTGCCGCCTGGTTCTACCGTCACAAAGAAAAACAAGGCACCAAAATTAACTGTCTAGATCACCTACATGAGTGGTTCTTAAAAAAAAAATGAATCTGACAGGTTCATCACATTAAGGGAAAACACCTGACTTATTGCATAATAATTAATGATAAGCATGTGTGCCCTAGAAGCTCCAAGAAACCATGCAAAATCCTTGATTGGGAAAGATTTAAAATGAATCCTAATGGAGGATTTCTCTCTTCAGCATGCAATAAAAGTCATGAACTTGTTATGAGCTTCATATAATATGTGAATCCTTGCAACCTAATCTCTGCATACCATCTTTAAACTGGAGCAATTCAAGCTTGACCACCAAAGAAACAAACTCAAATCGTGACTAAATATTAAGTTGGTCATCAAGAATCAAGCCTCGGCTATTATTTACTCTAAACAGATTTATGATGTCAATGCCATGATGGGTTGACTTTTGATCAATCAACAAGGTAATAGTAATCACAATATGGGTATAGCTAGAATAAAGCATAGGGCATCCTTTGAACCCAAAATATATTTCATACGCCAACAATACCATTGCGTGTGGAACAGTGAACAAGAAGAATAAGGTACGAGCAATCATAAAATGTGTACAACTACAAAGAGAGGCTAGTGGCTAGCTGATCTGGATAAAAATAGTCATAGGCCAGTGACCCATTTCATTTCCTTCAAAATGGAGTAGAACCCAGAATATCAGACATGCATGATCATGATGTGATCCATCTCAACAAAAAGAAGAATGACTGCAATAACATCATATAGAAAACCAGGAAAAAAAGCCACCGGTTAACTCGAAATCTTAGGTTTCGAATGGTGCAGGTGCTATTGGTTTGTTATCAATGTGTTTGTCCACCATCTATAAGATCATCAAGGCTTTCAAAGAATCAATTTCTATTACCAAATGTATTGAGCATAACAGAAAAATTATAATGACACGATAGGTAGTTTTTTTCCTGGACCACAGAAGAGTAAGGAGGAAAAGGGACTTTCACCTTCCCATAGACCTATGAGGGAAGATGCTATTTTTTAAACAGAGAAATATTTCCAGATCTGAGAAATAAATGGTAATCAGGTTACAATAAACCACTTAACATCTTTGTAGCCACACGTAAAATCATTCAATGTCACTTAACATCTCACATTCAATTTGTTGCACAAACATGAGTACCAATTGCTTTTAAGTGTGTAATAAACAATGAGTTACACTCGCAACTCACCAGATTTTTCATGGGGTTTTTAAATAACTAGGAACACAGAGGATATCGAGAAGATCCTATAGATGTAAATCACTTAGACTAATCGTACATGACCACGCCTTGAATGCGTGTCCCAAATTTTAACAATCCCAAATATTTTTTTTTCATTAAATTCAAGTGTTCATTGTTCATTGTGTATCACGAGTATGTTGTGGGATTCTTTCAATGCGCTTATCAAGATGGAAATTACTAATTTTATGAACCTAACAGAGCAGTCCTACCTAATATAGTTGAATAATGTGTTCATTTTGCATTGAAAGAAATGGAATTAAGCAACCAACTGCCGACTATTACCTGGAATACATCGAGGCTTCAAAGAATCAATTTCTGATACCGAATGTATTGATCTTAACAGAAAAAATAAAATGTCTTGAGCACATAAGAGTGAGGAGGAAAAGGGGCTTTCGCCTTCTAGTAGACCTGAGGGACCCTAAAAAATATTACCAGGTAGCGATACACAAACATTTCGAGCTAAAAACATTTAGAACTGGCCATTCATATATCACAAAGATTCAATGACCGCCCTGTATAAAGCCATTAATCCCCTGTAGCATCGCCACCCAGCATTAAGGCATCCATTAGAAGTTACATCCTCCTCCACTTTTCCAAGTTCCGCCATGCCATGGAAGCACAGGTTCAACGAAACAGTGGATAACATACTAACTATTCAGTAAGAAGAGAACACATACTAATGCAATCCCCTGTATGCTGACGACGTACAAAATGAGAAAGAGTAATCAGTGACAGGAAGTAGTTGATTTTGGAAATGGAAGCTAAAAGCACGAAGGCAAAATATGTATATTACAGATCCAATGTTTTCATAGCCCATAACATGAGTTGAGAGAGATTCTACAGAGTTTTCCTTTATTTTTTTCCTATCAAATATCTCTCACTGTTTGTTTCCAAAAGCTTTTAAAGTGGAATCTTGTATCAGAAAAGTGAAAACATCATTGACAAACAGGTAACCGCCATTCATGGAGTCAGATATTGTTTCTATTCTGAATGCAAAGTATTATTATTCACACAGATAGAAAGATAAAACCGGGAAACTCGAATCCAATTGGTGTTCCCATGATTATGAAAGTCTCAGTAACAGATGACAGGATGAACGGATTTTTGCCTTGAATCCAACCTAATTGAGGGGTAAAAACAGTGCCACAAAAATATTAACAGAATTCAAATGGCTAAACAGTTATGTTTGAGAATCCAGAGCAGAAAAGGGGTCGAAAACAGAGCTAAAAAATATGCAATGGAAATAGCAGGAACAAGGGAGAAATGACAACTACTAAAATTCATATTTCACAGTTCAGATATGCAGAAACCAGTGGGTAATGGCTACTTTCACCAAAACTCAAAGAGCCAAACAGAACATCTTCACATCTTTGGGAATCCCACAAACCAGACCCAAAAAGCAAGCATAAAAGCGACGAACCACACATTTCAGATGCTAGGCACCAGAGAGGCTTAAGAAGCTAAAATAAATACGAACCTGGTAGCTGCCATGGATCATATTTGTACAAGTCCACCTCTGCAATAATAGGAACCGCCAGGGACTGTGAGGCAGCCTTCCTGCAGAGATGGTGTACCACCAACTCCTCATCTGTGGGATAAAATCTGAATCCAGGAGGTAAATTCAACTGGGCTGCACAATCCGTGTGCTTCGCTGTAACTGATCCGCTTTCCTCTACCGTTAGATTTCAACGCCTCTGCTAGCATCAATCATGTGCGTTCATTCCCTGACATTTGTCAGTCCCAACAGGTCGCATCCCACTACAAGAACGCCTTACGGCGTAATAAATAGATATAATAAATAAATTCAAACTTAATAAATTCAAACTTAATTTTATAACTAAATATTATAAGATAGATAATTGACAAGATGGGGTTTTAAAAAACATTTGGTTTGTTAAAATTCTAGAGATAGTCGTAGAAAATAAGCATTGCAGTAAAGGCCCAGATAAGGCAAAGAAGACCTAAAAAAATTAATGTGAAAGGAACATCATGGCCAAAACTATACATGTTGCTAGAATCGTAAGATATAATTCTAGTAAATGTGGAAAAATGTGAAATCGACTTCTTGACTTTGCTTGCCTACTCTTGAGCTCCTTAATCCTCACTCACTTTTTCAGAACAATGCAAATATTTGGAAAATTGATCTCCCTCCTTGGATCCCTAAAATGACAACATAGTGGAAAAATGCAAACGAGAGATCTTTTGAGAGGCATGTGTTGTCCCTCCATTGTCATCAGGGCCCTTGATGAGAACAACCCTTGTAAGACAACATAGCGAGTATAATGCAATGCATGTAATGCAATAACCTAAACTCTTCATAATTTTATTGATATAATCAATGCAAGAAATAAATGTTAGATGCTCTTCCTTAAATAGTTGAATGATGCTGTAGATGCTTGTAATTTCTTTTGGCACGTGGATGCTCTTGTAAGAAATGATTCTTGCTTGTGTATTATTGCCTTAAATGCATTGATACGCATGTATATTTATAAACTTCTTGAATTGAAATTAGGACCATATTGATGTGCACGATATACAATGAGAGGGGAAAATGACACGGGTGCACATGGTAAACCTAAGTTACCAGAACCATAGGTATGATTATAACATGATCAAAACCGTATGATAAAGTGGTAAAGAGGTGAAGAATTCAGGAAAACAAGGGAAAAAGAGAAAATAAAGAGACAAGTGAAGAATAGAGGAAAACACGTATGGAGATGATCGAAAATGGAGAACATTTGCCTTTGAGATCTTAATCTAGACCAATAATCGATAAACACATAAGTAGACCTGAACAATACAAAATTATAACAAATAACTAGTCCCATACTAAAATTAGTTGTCTACATATTACCTCACTTTGATTTTTATGTGCGTGTGTGCATACACACACACACACGCACACACACACACCAAAGTAAAACATACAAGTGAATAAAGAAGTTGCCAAGATTGTTTGCAAAGAGGTTGGGAGTTCTCAAAGCTAATACTAGAATAATCGTGAAGTGAAAGTCAAAAGCAGAGAGATCACTTGATTTCAGGCATGGAAGGTTGTGAGGATTTTGAACTAACATTCATGCTCGTGTCTTAGGATATGGAAATTTGTGCCCCTAATTTCTATGGTGGAGGGTTGAGAAAATTATGAACTAGCATCCATTCTCATGTATCCTAGACTATGAAAATTTGTCATAGTACATTGAATTTGTGCCAAGAAACTTGATAATAATACTTTCTGCACCTTAACAAAAATTTGCTCAATAAATACATAATCAACCTTATTCAAACATATTTCCACCCTTCAAATACTCTAATCCATTAGGTTGACCCCATTCTCTAGTTCAACATTACTAGAGCCGCTTTAGTCTATATAGAAGCCAACCTGCATTCCAGACAAACATCACAAATCTTTCAATTTCAAGTTTGGTGACATCTAGATGGGTTCTTGGTCCTCATACAAGTTTGGCTTCAAACATGTTTGACATTTTTGAACCCGTTCCGAGCGTGTCTAATGGTCATAATTTCGAATGTGTAACTCGTTTTAGTTGACCTTAGCGGGATTTTAGGGTCGAGTGGGAGGGAAAACTCGTGAAATACCATCTATTTAAACAAAAGTAGCCCAAGCCATTCTATCAATCTAAACATCACCTCATCACTTACACACATTGAGCTTACACTTTCTAAATCTTCCAAAAGAAGTCCTACATCAACCAAAAGTAGAAATATGAAGCATACAGTGGTCAAAAGTCATGTTGTCAAGTGACAAATTTAAATAAAGGGTTTCATTCTAAGTGAATTTTATTCTACATTGCTAATTTCATCTCATGAAAGGATTAGAGAGAATTTATGTCAGTTTGAGGTATCTTCGAAATAGTGTTATGTAGGAAACTCTCCACCATTAGAGGTAGTTACAATCAATCCAACCCAAAACACTAACCCCTTTTCAAGGTTTCTCCTCCTCAAGCCAAAAAAACTAGGGCTTACACAAAAGAAAAGACAATCCAACTTCATTGCAGATTAACGAAACAACCCAATGCCACAAAATAAATGTATAGATTCATGTGAACCTTCACAGAAAATCTGAGCTCCACACATCTAACCCCATCTGCCTTCATCACTTCCATACACTTTGGGTCTCAATACTTTCTAATAAAAGCACATTAAAACTTGAATGCATTTTCCATTTGTAACTTGTAAGAGCATATTGTTAGTCCTCGAAGTTTTCTAGACACCCCAACAATTGTCTTCGTAGCTTCTGTCTAGAATATGGGCATTTTGATTCCTAATTGAGTTATGCTTGTGGCTTAATTTTGTTAAAACATTTTAGTGAAACCGATCTTTACTTTCAAATACACAACCTTTGGCTTATTTTCACACTTTAGGGTTTATTTTAGGTTTGAGGATTGTACATTTATTTATTTTTCATGGATCTAAATTACACATGCAAATTTTCAATGAAAAAGATTCCTTGTTCACATAAGTTGTTTGATAAATGCCATGAATTATTTGATAAATTTACATGTTTGATACAAGGAATAACTTGTAGAGTTCTATATCATGTTGAATTTTCATATGATTGCAATCTCACACTCTTAGAGAACCAAGAGCCCTTCAACTATTTACCTAGAATCAAAGTAAATCTAGAGGTGAATATTCGTTAATTCACTAATATTTCAGTTTTTGAAATTTACGTTTGGTGAAATTTTAGGTGTAGGGATTAGGACTAGGTCGCTTAAATTTTCTGGGTTCAAGTTACTTTTAGGGGTTGGTTCGCCTAGCGTTTACACCAATAGCTGATTGCTTTAATTCAAATCGCCATGAATGGGAAATTGAAATTTGTAAAATTCGCCTTCATATATATATATATATAGTAATTATAAATTTACAATTCTGAATATCAAGTACACATCAAAATTTCTTCGCAATTCCTTTACTCGTGCCCGTAGTCTTGTGGGCATTGACGATCGATATTGACAACATATCGCAACCCTACAACATTAAAGGTATTTAAACTATTAATATGTTATTATGTTGGAGTTTCATGTATTGCAAAATGTTAGAAACGCTACCAGCCGATAGCATACACTGTGCTACCGACCGATAGCATAATATCTACTACTGGATAGTAGCACAAGATATGCTACTGGCTGATAGTATATATCGTCAGAAAATGATTTTTGGAAAATTACATATGTTGTTGGCGAAAACATATACCGTTGTCCAACAATTACTACTAACCAACACCATTATCAAATAATTCGCCAAATCGTTCGAAACCTGTTTGCTTCATATTCACCATGATTTTGAAAGTCTTTTTTGAAGATTCACCAAGTATATCTACGAGTTTTTTTTATGGGGGTCTTAAAATTTTCCTTGCCTAGAGTAATTCATGGTTCACATATACAATCCAAAATGCTTCCTATCACCACCAGAAGGGAGCGAGAACTTATGGCTCCATTGGACCCTCCATTATTTTTGATTAAAGGTAGGATAGACCAAACAAGTTGTCCTAAACTCATACTTTAGGGTGTAAAAGCACATGAAGTAAGAATTTGATTATAACTCCACGAGGGAAACCTCAAAAATTACAATAAGGATAATGAGGACATGAATCAAGCTGACAATTCTAATTTACCCCCACCATTAAGGGTGACAATACAAACAACTAAGGATCACAATATTATAAACCAACTTAAGAATACTTAGGTAGGTCTAGTATCTACAAAGACAAATTTTATGCAAACATGTGCAACAATACCCTACCAAGTAACCCTAAATCAACACATTTCTCATATGTTGTAAATATGTTACATGGAAGTGAGGGTATAATATCCTCAGAAAAGAAGGATCTATCTCAACAAATTATTGTTTATTTACATTTACCCTTACATATTCAAGTACACATCCGTATTAAAGGAGTCAAGTGCATTCTTGTCGATAAAAAATCATGGTTAAACATATGTAACATAAACTTCCTACAAAAAATGGGCATTAACATTGAGTCTCTCAAATATTCAAATATTTAGATCAAAGGATTTGATAATGTCTCTAGCAAAACCTTGGGAAAGATCATTTTCAATAGTTTAGTGGGACCAAAAAACACTGCCTATGATGTGTTAAGTAAAGAACAACAACTTGAATTGTAATCTCCTACTTAGCAGACATTGGATTCATGTTATGAAATCAATCCCCTTGAGTTATATCGATGTCTAAAATATATCCATGAAGGATATGTGTACACCTTCCCTATAGATAATACTACATTCAAATATTTTGCAATAAGCGAGCCTACAAAAATTGACATCCCAAAAAAAAATCCCCCCCTAAATCAACACATTTCTCATATGTTGTAAATATGTTACATGGAAGTGAGGGTATAATATCCTCAGAAAAGAAGGATCTATCTCAACAAATTATTGTTTATTTACATTTACCCTTACATATTCAAGTACACATCCGTATTAAAGGAGTCAAGTGCATTCTTGTCGATAAAAAATCATGGTTAAACATATGTAACATAAACTTCCTACAAAAAATGGGCATTAACATTGAGTCTCTCAAATATTCAAATATTTAGATCAAAGGATTTGATAATGTCTCTAGCAAAACCTTGGGAAAGATCATTTTCAATATTTTAGTGGGACCAAAAACACTGCCTATGACGTGTTAAGTAAAGAACAACAACTTGAATTATAATATCCTACTTAGTAGACATTGGATTCATGTTATGAAATCAATCCCCTTGAGTTATATCGATGTCTAAAATATATCCATGAAGGATATGTATACACCTTCCCTATAGATAATACTACATTCAAATATTTTGCAATAAGTGAGCCTACAAAAATTGACATCCCAAAAAATAAATCCCCATAACCACATGTTGAACCATGGAAGAAAGTCATACCAATAAGGGAAATTGGGACATATAAGGTGAAACCCAATACTACAACCAATGATGAACAAAGTAATGCTCACAATGATACGATTCTGCATAACCATACATAAATGACTACAAAATAAGAAAACATCAATAATGATGACAATAATGATAATGATATTGATATGGAGTACATAACCAATTATATTAACACATATTTGACATGAATTAATTTTACTCCAATTCAATATAGAGGCAATTTAGACATTTTTATCATCAACAACCTATATAACAATTATTTACCACAAGAATTCTTGACCAAAATACCTACACATCAAGAACAAACTGATACAACTATTAATATGAAACTAAGCCTTGAAGAAAAAAACTCACAAAGTGAAACTCTCCATAGTACCCACCCTTCATTACAATATATAGTGTGTTAAATCACATTACTACACAACGTGCAAATAACACCATATTTTGGCTCATTTTTTTTGGTCAGAAATTGACCTTTCTAGGCATTTTTTGGCGTGTTTCTTACTATAAATCACGTCAAATTTTGTGGCACAAATGTGAAGAAAACACGAAAGGACTAGAAAATTTTAGTTGTGTCACATTTATGTCCCTTTTGCGCCTTTTTTTGTGTTGAAACCGAATCTACTTTGTACCATCTCAAAATAATGCAATACATCATAAACATCTAGGGGAGTTGCAATTGTGACACAATAAATCATTGGATATTTTTTAAAAATAAATATAATTAATCATAATTACAAATGGTATACGGGAAGATATGGGATGAAACTATGATGGTGGTTACTGAATAAGGATGAACTCAATCATGTCCATGGCTATTGAAACCCTAGTCATCTGAGACATGAAATTGAGATGGTGTAGGAGCAAGCGAAGAAGATCCCGTGCCTTCCATCTAAATGGATCTATGGATCTTGGTAGATATGAACGAAAATTTCAAAGTTGATGAGGAAGGATTCATCAAGTCAGATAGGGAGTGGCTATGGAAGGAGACAGAAGATACTAAATTTGAATATGATCCACATTATAGTGATGAGGATAGTTCAATGGAAAGAAGCATTAATGGTATAGGTCAAAATATAGTTTTATCTATCATGAGACAAAAGTAGATTCAAAGGTCTAGCCATGGATTTTTTATTTGTTAGCTTTATAAAAGAAACATCTCATGAGGAGGTGAAAATGCAGGATAACGAGGAAGGGATGTCTAAGGAGGATAGAGAGTAGATCCTTAAGTTCAAAGAATGTCTTACAAGTGGTTTAAAGATGTAGTGTTATGATTCTACCACCATGGGGAACATGGCTGAGGTGATCCAAACAAGCCCTCGAATTGGGTGGTAGATGAATTTAGGAACCGTTACCCTTTTTGATGTTTAAAAAACTAAATACAAGTTGGGAGTTTATGACGTTGGGCCTTCCTCTGATCTAGTTATATCTATAGATGCCTCAAATTTTGAAAATCAATCCAAGGGAAAAAGTATGATTGATTTGGATGCTCCGAGGGAATTATTAAAGGTGAAAATGTGGATCGATGAGGAAGGGCTGTCTAAGGATAATAAAGAACAAATCTTTAAGTTCGACGAAGGTCTTACGATTGTTCCAAAAATGGAGTGTTCTGATTATACCAATAATTGGGAGAAAATGTTAGTTCAAACTAACTGAGATTATGCAAAATAGGCCCCTGACTTAGGTGGCGAATGGATTAAGGAACCTTCACCCTTTTTGACATATAAAGAAGCTAAATACAAGCTAAGAACCTTCATGATGTTGGGCCTTCCCAAAATTTGGCTACATCCATAGCTGCCTTAGATTTTGGAAATCAATTCAAGGAAAAAAGTAGGACTCATTTGGAGGCCGTGAGAGAATTAATTTTTGTTGAAGATAAGGATTCTTATGTTGGCTCTAGGAAAAAAGAGGTAGATCCACTTTACTTTGAATGAAAATAAGTAACTTTAGAATTCTCACGGGATACTCTCATTAATAAAGATCCCTACCAGAGGGGCCTTACTATATTAGGGAAGGTTGAAGGTAATCTTTGGCAAGGGTTTTGATTTAAAAAATGGATTAAGAAATATCGGAAAGGGTAAGAGTTGAGAAGTGTTCTCTTTTTCCGCAATGAGGACTTTGTGATTTCTTTCTCTTATGAAGTTACATTGAATACGGTCCTCAAAAGACAAACTTGATACTTAAACAAATGTAACATCTGTGTTTCTAGATGGAAAATGGAGCCAAATAACCCATCTTTGAACAAAAAAGGGGATATGGGTGAGACTGTATAATTTCCCCTTGGCCTTTTGGAACCACTAGTCCTGAAGAAGGATATGTGATTCATTGGGTGAATTTTTTACATAATCAAGATTTTGGGACTTGTATTTTGAGAAATTTGTTTGGATCAAGGTTTGAGTGAACTCCAATTGACTTCTCTTACCTTTCATAAACTTTTCTCTAAAGGGTGAGGTGTGGTTACATCATGTGGTTTATGAATTCTTAGTTATGAAGTGTTGTTTTAATTATCTGGCCACCTCTCATTTGGCTAGATCTTTCCACCAACAAGATCTACGTGGAATAACTTCTTCAAGTTCTAAATTAGTTTGGAAAGTTAAGACCGTCCTGTTTTGTTCTAATATGATTAAGGAAGTAGGTTCAATCCAAACAATGGGAACTACATTGCCTCAAAATAGCTTTGGGATGGAGGGCGATAAGAATTTAATTAAGTTGTAAGCTTATAACAATACTTTCAACAATGACCAAAAGTACCTTAATGAGAAGGTAGATCTTAATTTAGGGTCTCATGATGCATTATCACTCATTTTATCTAATGATGAGGAATTTATTTCCTTGTCAAATCACCATCAACCAAAACCTTCATGGTGGTAATATGTGAGCTACAAATAGGAAAAAATTTAAAAGTGTTTCTTGTGTGAGAAATAAATTCCGACTGCAGTTAATAAGACACATATGAACCAATTTGGGGTTTTGTGAAAGTAGTTTTCTAGGATGATGTTAGTGAAAAATAAAAAAATAAAAGTTGTGTAAATAGGTGTAAGCTTCTCGAATTTGAAAAATATTTATGGTATTCCGCTGTAATTTAAATGATCGAGGGTTCAATTCTTTTCTTGGAGTTAGTAGAGCATTCATATCTTGAGGATGGACACATTTATCAGTAATTATTCTAGGATGTAGGTTGGTAGGTTTTTTTAATAAGTTCCATGGATGAGATGAATAAATCTATTTAAAATTTATTATGCAAGGAAGAATATAGTAGTGGAGTTGAGGGGCCTACAAATTGTTGTTATGAAGATATTCTAGGGAGGATTCTAAATCTTCCATTCATGGGTGAATGGTGGTACATTTTTAGACAAAGAGGGTTGAAATGGAAGGATGAGTTCATGTTGTATGAGGAACATGTGTAAGAACTAGAAATGACATATTGCACACAACATTGCCAGAACATTGGCTATGGTTGCGTTGTTTAACATGAAATACATCACTTACGAAAGTAGGTTTTATATCCGTTATTCTTGTCATTTTAAGTTATTGTCTCATTTTAGACACAATAGGTTAGTGAACCTTCCTTTTTTCCTTCTCAAATAACTAGAAAATATAGTAAACCAAACTAAGGAAGGGAATGAGCGAGCATTAGTTTATCAAGGGTGAATCAAGCTATTAATTCTAGATGCATTGAGTTCCTGATTTGATAGAGTATCCTGGGAAAAATTCTACGCTTATACTAAACAAGTGGGGGCATAAATGGCCAAAAGAAGGAAGATTATTAGTGAATGTTCCTCTTCCTCCTCAGAGGATTCTATGGAAGTACAAGATAAGGTTTTAAAGGATTTTGGGGATAGTAGGCTGCTTAGAAGGTCAACTAGGATAGGGACCTTAGGTGGAGCCATACAGGAGGAAAATTTGGATAATAATGTAGTAAGGAAGAGAGACGAGGATGGAAAGGTTAACCATGAGGATGATATGGAGGTAAGGGGGAAGAGTAAGTTATCAATGGAGGGGAATATTGGGTAGAGAAGGTTATATGGGAGAAAAAATATTACTTATGAAAAGATTGATGGGAATTTTTCCTACGACACCTATTGGCCAAGTACCCATGATATTATAAGGTTGGAAAAACGAGATTGAGTCTACAATTTCCACTTTAGAATTGTAGGTGCCTCTTTTAAAACCCAACATAGGGAAACAACATCGCAGTCATTTGAATTTATTAACAGATTTAGCTTCTACTGAAGACAAGAAATATGGTATGGTTTAGATTAATAATAAGGATAAAAATATAAATGAAGAATATTTGAATCCTCTTCAAGGTGGTCTGGAGGTAGTTTTGAGGCATGCTGAGGCTGTAAGAATATAGGAACAAGAATCAAATACCTTTCAGGATAGTGAAACTCAAACTGAAGGGATAGATGCTGTAAAAGAGCTAAGTATATTTATTGTTGCCAGTTTGATTGCACAAACCCCTAATACCTTACATAATAAGGCTACAAAAAAGGTGAGGTATGTATCACCTCGGTCTCTTACTTATCTTACTACGCTTGGTAAGATGCACTCTAGCCCAACGAGATTGAAACAAGAATTGGGAGAATTTAGATTATTGTTGGATACTTGCCAACAAGAGTGACAAATAATGGTTATAGATGCAAATGATTTTATATTCAAATTGTTTTTATAAAGGGAAGGGTGGGAAAAATAATTAATAGGTTGATAGGCCCAACTTTTCTAGGCTTGTAAATTGGGGGCACAACTTTCAAAATGTATGCCTCCACCAAAATTTTATGCTCTCATCATCCAAAAATCCTGGTTGAAGTTGCAGCTAGGGTGATTTTCCTCCCTACTCCCAATTCAAATCTCTATGGGGAAGGAGTTTTGTTAAGTTTTCTTCAGATAAAACTATTATTTGTGAATATGATATGAATATTTTGACTCTCTCTTTGGAAACCTTGTGGGATCCAAACCATTTTGTTGGTGGTGTTGAGGTAAGGGTATTTGTCTCATATCTTCAAAATGAGACTCAAATTTCCAAAGTATGGACCGATTACTCTAGGAAATAAGCAAGTCAATCACTATGGTGTAGGGTAGAGTATCGAAAACCTAATTTTTTTGGAAGAAGTATAAAATAACATGGAAAAATAAAAAAATAAATAACATAATGGTAGAAATTAAGGAGGTTGGACAATATGCTAGACAATGTATACATGATTTAGGAAACTTAGCTTTTAATGCCTGCTTGAATAGGTGGAATCTACTTTCCCCTACCCTAAGAATAAGGTTGTCAGATCCGAGGGGTTAAACACATTAACTATTAAATAAGATTCAATATTAATGTAGACATCTAAAATGTCGACATGATTAGCTACGAATAATTTATCCCGCAAAGAACATTATCATACCCATATAATAATTAATCACAAGATTAATTATTATTATTAATCCATTTTATCACATTTACCCTTTATCATTTATCTAACATTCCATTTTATCACATTTCATAATTAATCATTTTCATTTATCTAAATATCCCATCTTTATCATTAATCTCATTAATCCATCATATTATCCTATCTAATTATTCATTAAAATTTCCTAGGAATTTAATATTCCTACAACTATCTAGACACCTACACTACACATCCCTACACCTAGCCTTTCCATGTAGCTTCACCCTTAATAACCATTTATTAACCTACTCTAATCCTAATCTCATCACACCCTCACACCTCTAAATCTAGAACCCTCTCTAACCTTCTTCTTCCATTAGATTTTTAATTCAATGGAAGCTTCTTCCCTCCATAGAATTCAAATTCAAATTCTAGAATCCTCCAACTCTAGAATCCTCCACCATTGATCTAAATCCAACACGACTTCATCTTAGCCATTGGATCCTCTACCAAAAAATTATAAATTTGAACTCTCATCCTCCATGAGAGTTAGTTTTGAATTTTGGAACAAGCTAGAAAGATCATAACAAAGCTATGCTATTTCGTTCATCAATCATCAATTCTATCATCCACTCAATCATTTCATCTACAATCAAGCAATCTTCATCAATCAAACAATCATAGGACTATACAAACAAAGGGGAGGTGCTGCCCAAGTGCCTCCACAATATGAAGCAATCCAAGAATCATCAAAAATACAAGAGCAAATCCAAAGCATCAAAGGAGGAGTTTGGAATCATGTAGGTAAGTACATGTATTATATTCTCTCTCCTTTCCATCTATTGCTCTATATGAGGTTTTGTTAGATAAGATTAGATTAGGGAAGCAATTTGGTTGTTTTCTCACATTTTCACTGACTAATATTTTATTGCATTACATTTCGACACCCATCGTGGGCCTTACCCCCCAAATTTTAATTTTTTTTACTAGTATTTAGTGTTAAAAACAAGCTATCCAAATTTCAAAGATTTTCATGATCATTTGCACCTTAAAATTTCAAATTTTCGAACCAGGCGTCCGTTTCAGCGCATTTACTCTGTAAACAATGCATTTGCCTTGCTAACAGTGTATTTTCCCTGCTAATAGTGCATAAGCCCTGCTAACAATGCATTTTTGAAATAGAGTAGCACATTTGTTACTTTTGGCTTTTGTTGTGTAGGTTTTGGTGCATTTGTGCATGAAGTAGAGCATTTGTGACATAAATAAGTGCATTTGTGACATATATCAACGCATTTGCACATAGAACAACACATTTGCACACAAAACATTGCATTTGCATGTAAAGTGGCGCATATGTCATGAATCAACGCGTTTGTGTCTTGTTTTGGTGCATTTGTTTTGCCTTCTTTTTTGCCTACCTTTCGAGAGCCATAACTTTTGATCCCAAACTCTAAATGAATCTTTTTTTTCCCAAACAGGTATTGAAAAGATATATGCATTCAAAGTATTAATTTAGAATTTTGGAAGTTGATTTATTCATGGTTTTCATTTTCCTAACTCTTGTTATTTTAACTATACATTAAGTTATCTTTTCTTGTTCCAAACTACTAACACTGTGTGTGCAACTTCCTATGCTTACCAAAGATAAAAAATCAATCTAAAACTACTAATCCTTGTAGTTTTGCAGCTCGTTTGGTCCAAGACATTTGGGGTTATGTTATCAGCCAATTTTGACTACGCAAAATAAATAAAAATCAAAATTTTGAAAATTTTCAAAAGTGTTACTTCGCTTGGTTTATCACTTTCATCATGACCGTCTCATTTTTGTGATCGTTCTGGTCTTCATTTCGTCTGTTTCGGGCGAGAACTCCTCCCACCAGGTCTCAAATCGCGTTAAATATTAATTAATTAATATTTAATTAATTAATTACTCTTTGTTTAATAAAATTAAATTTTAATAACTTTGGAGTATTTAATTAAATAAATATTAATTAAAATTCATTCGACAAGTTTTTTCTGGGGAAAAAAAGCTTCCGCTTCCCATTGCCAGGGATGCCAAATTGGTTTCCCAGTCTCGGATTTCCCCTTTCCTGGCAAATTTGCTTTAAATCCCCGCTCGTGGGATTTTTTCCCCCAATTGCCAAATTAATTAATTGGAAAATGGGCAAAAAATCTCCTGATTTCCCATATGGGGAAATAAAATGGAGATTGCCAGCCCACTTTTCCATTCCCATTGGTAATTGCCCGTTGCTTTCCCCGTTTCCCCCTCGCAAATAATTCCACTACCCGGGAAGAGGGGAAGTCGGGTTTACCCTCATAAATTCATCCGTCGAACTTGTTGGAAAGAGTCATGTGAAGCTTTCTAAATTGCTTCTTACTTCTTCTAAGAAACATAATAATATTTTTATCACATTCTTCAAACTGTGAATGCCATTGTGAAGGAGAAATACAAGGAGGACAACAAAATAGTTTTTCACGCATTGGTGAAAGAGGAAAATCTAAACCAAATCATTTTTCTATGCCGGTGAAGGAGAATACAGTCATAGAAATCCAACGCATTACCATTGGAGAAGGGTGACAACATAAACAAGTTTCCACACATAGGAAAAAGACAACAAAAGCCAAAGGAAGTAGATTTCAACATATTGGAGAAGGACAACAGTCCAAAACAACAAGGTGAAAGCAAAACACCACGTGGGAAACCAAAAACAAAGGGAACAGTCCAAGGAACCTCTCGCACACAGCCCAAGGGAGGGAGAAGAAAGTAAGAGCCCATGCATGCAACAATTCAGTGCACCAGTCAAAGAACAAGATTGCCCACGCATTCCCAACTGTAAGGTAAAATAGTCCAAAACAACAAGGAGACAACAAAAGACAATAAATAATAATTTCCACACCAACAACAAAGGAGGAAAAATCCAAAATAAACAAGAATCCACGCTTTGGCAGAGCGAGGGCAACAGGAAAAAGCACTAAACTAAAAGCTGCGCAGGTTTTGTTTTTAAATATAGAAAATACAAAGTCAGATTTCAACGCATCAGCAAAAAGCCAGGACAACCAAAGAACAAGAACCCACGCGGCCCAAGGGAGTATTCACCAGAAATCTGCTAAACACTAGGCAAGAGAAAGGAAATTACCACGCAAGTGTTTAAGAGATATTGTTTTCAATGCATTAATGTTTGGAAATTCTCCACGCTAAACAAAGGAAAGGAGAAACTGTTAAACGCCTTGCTCTACGCTAATTTCCAATGCATATTTTTAAAGAAAAAACATATTGTCCATGAAGGTTTAGAGAGAATTTCCAACACAGAAGTGAGAGGGCATTTGTTTTGTTTTCATTAGAGCTTCACGCATTGGTCTTAGGAGGAGAAAACAACATGAAGACTTTCCACACCTCCATGCATTAGGAAGAGAAAGATATTCAAACAACCCATTAATTTTTTTTTGTTTATTTTCTTTTGCTTGGAGGAAACCACGTGGGGAAAGCAAGACAAAGGAAATTAATAAATAACTTTCATCCTGAGCAAGTTCGATTCCCACGCAAAGGAGAAAGAAAGGCCACTACCAGTAAAACATGCATCAATCAAAAAAATATCAAGCAAGGCGAATAAAATAAATAAATTAAATTGATTCACGCGAAATATTAAAATTGGGAGATTTTAATAAATAAATAAATAAATATCATTGTTGTCACCGGATTTGAAACTCGAGCCTAGTATCGGTATGATGTATTGACGTTTTAAAAAAAATTGTAACTCGGGATTGATTATTATTATTATTATTTTTATAATAATAATAATAATAATGTTAAGATGAGCTATATTTTCCTTGCATTGACGGGGGTTTCGGAGACTGAGACCTGACCCCGCTTGCGTTGTTTTGCGTGCCTGAGTCATTCTTCTGTGAAATTCATGATGACCGAGAAATATAACAAATCCGAAGGAAGATCGAGAAAGCTAGTGGAGAAATCAAATAAGTTTGCACTCAAGTACAAATTCCAAGGAATCATTCCTCGTAGTTCCATTAAGTCAGCATACGACAATATCACTGATACAAAACTGGGTCACATCAATGAGCAACAATTCTATGAACGGGTTAAAACTAGAGGCAAAACCATATTCTCGGATAGGCTTTACCATAGTGGTCTACCTCAAGCAACAACATTTCCTGTCTTGGAGTAGTGTCTAGAATAGGTTATCACTTGTGTGGAGCATTATGATCCTGAGAGATGAGGAATTTTTAAAGACAACTGCGAGCCTTTCCTCTTAATCACACCAGAGAACATTGAGGAATTGTTCGACATACCTGACTTTTTTGAGAATGTGGATATCATTCGCCAGTCAGAGCAATAATTTTGGGATGAAGAACCCCTGAGATGGAGCAAGATGGTTAATAACAACTGGTTAGTGTCCAAGAGGCCTCGAATCGAACGGCTTCCCAAAGAAATGTACCGCATTGAGTTCGTGGAAGAAATTAGGGACATGATTACTCTCCTAAGACAAGTTTTCAATTTACCCTCTGCTAGGATTTTCCACCCATGGATGTATCAGCTTATTTGTATCATCCTTGCCAAGAAAGAGTTTGTGGATTGGGCCACCATCATCAGTAATACCCTTCACAAACAATTGATAGAAGTTAAGATGATTGGATTCTTCTACATGACATCGTATCTGACTTATGCAGTAACAAGAAGAAAGCTATTTTTTGGACTCGAAACAAGAGGAGTCATGGGGCAATCAAACCGTGTTTTTTATTATTACCCGCAACTCAGTTTCAAAAATAGCTCTCACCATTTTAGAAGAGTCAACGATGCATTCACCTTCTGCGTGATTCGGAACCTGAATTGGAATACAGAGGAAAGATTTTCTAAAGAAGCCATGAGTGTCATTTCCCAATGGGGAACATGGTTTATTCAATTTTCATCCTTTTCCTACATTCGCGTGAGTGGTTTTGCTGGGACTCCATGGAAGCTTCGTAAGTACGTCAGTGAAACATGGGTGTTAATGGAGCTTGTGCGACAACTATTCCAAGTTCATTGTCTTCTCAGTGATAAGCACCGTTCAAGAATTCATTTCCCAATCCAAATTGGGGAATACCAATGTCCAAATCTTTTCAGTGCAAAAATCATGGAAAAAGAGTTCTTCCTCATCACAATTCATCCATATGTGAAAAGAGCCCAGTTTGATATCAATGGATATATGCGGAAGATTCTTGGAGCAAAGTATCAACATAACCCTACCATGGAAGATTTTTGGGCTGCCTATTCGGACAAACATGAAGTAAGGAGATGAGATTTTTCTCGCCTAACACTTGCTTAGATCAAAGCATTCCGCATCAAGAACCCTCCCGATTCATTCATAAATGATGATGAAGATGTCATTGATCCCTCATATGATGTAGTTACTTTTACCCTGTTTCCTTGAATTGATTGGACCAAAAGAGATGAATTTTCTCTTGATAACAAGAATCAACCGATTCTTGAAAGAATCATATCGTGGTATGACAAGGAACTTGCCAAGTTACAATCAATTCAAGATCATACTTCAGGATCACACAAATTAACAACACGAAGAGCTATTAATTCAACCAAAGCCCCTTCTCGATCAACCTCCATACCATCCAATCATACACAACAAGCAAGAAAGGAGTGGTTGCCAAAATCCACTTCGCCAAGTAATGTGCCACGAGGAGAAAAATATAAAGACCCTAGCCCCGACGAAGGAAGAGAGCGTGTATCAGGATTTTCTACTTCAAGTAGAGATTCTTCTACCCACATTGTTAATAGTGCTCATAAGCTCGTGGCGAACGATCCTTAGCCATGCTTTGCACAAGCATCCACTCAGGTGCAGGTAGTCCAAATATCAAACACTTTGGAGCATGCAGTTAATGAAGAGATTTCCCAAAATCTCTTGAATGATTAGGAGGTGGATATTGAGGTTATTTCTCTATAAATCGAGGTCGTAGATAGGATTCTTGTAGGATCTCATGATGTCGAGAACAATGAGAATATTGATTCGAGCTCTAGGATTTTGTATGCGGAAATAGTGCATGATACTCCTTCCTGGGTTGATTCCGAGGTTAAGAAAAGGAAGAGGGTTGTCAAGGCAATTGAAATTGATTTTGATGCCCTTTTCAAACTTTTGAAAGACATCATTCCCAAGAAGCCTAAGGTGCTTTCTCGAATAATGGTGGATAATGATGGAAACAGATTTGCAGATCTCACCATCCCACAAGTTGATAAGGAGCGTGATGACATGACACCTGCTGATTATGAAGTTTCTAGACTTGGACTTGGGAGGTCCACATCAGAAAGTGACATGGCAATGGCTCAAGATTCAATTGATATCGTGCTAAAGAGATTTGAGAAATATAAGTCTCAGAACTCTTAACTCAAGGCTAAAAAGAATCAATTGGTGAAATATGTTCAACATTTGATAAATCCCATATCATCCACTTTCCCATTACCTGATGCAGTGGCTACCCCTGATGAAGAAGCTCTCAATTTTTCAAAAGAAATAAACACATTAGGCCATGCCACTAAAAATTGGCTTTTAGAGATTCTCATTTTAGGCAAGGGGACGATCAAACCAATGGTTAAGCTCCATGAAGATGTTAGTGCGTATCTTGATCCAATTATTTATTTCAAGGAAACCTTTGTTTCTAATATGTCAAATTTGGATGAGATATTTCCCAGATTTCAGGAAATGACAAGTATGGAATCCTCATTTTTAGCCATTGAAGGAATTCTCAAATTTGAACATCGAGGGACACGTTTTCTTTGGTGTCTGCATCTCAAATCAAGGAAGATGCTTCTCGAGGATTCTATGATCCATTATGAGAGCATATGCAATGAAGCCTTCACTTCACTCACCTTGATTCAAGAATTCATAGCTGAGATTCCTTGCAACCTTGTAAATGAGCATAATCAAAGGTGTTCATCAGAACAAGTGGAAGAGCAATTTTAAAAATTGTTTAAGGACATGTACACTCCCGCCAAAAATTTCTCATCAGTTTCAATGGAGCAGTGCATCAAATTAAAGAACTTATTTGAGAACGATCAATCAAATATTGTTAATTTAAATGATGTGCCAAGTAGGATTCTTGAATTGCAGGTATTTTGTGAGGCTATTCTTTGACCAAATGAACCTCAAGAAGAAGAAAAGATGTTTAAAACTTTGGGAAGGTTTATATCCTTTCAACTGACAAAAGCGACAGATCCTAATTTCACCGGTGGTTCAGGGGGATAATTTTCTTGGTATCTAACGAAGTGGGAGAGTCCATTTCTCATACGTTTGAGATAGGCAGACCCCATTTCAATGGATAAGGCACTGGTTATTATTGTATATTTTAAAATTTGGTTTTTTAAGTAAAGGATGTTGTTATTTTCTTTCGAGAAACCATGGATAACTTAAGTGATTTCTATTTTTAGTTGTTTTTAATAAAGTTGGTTTGAAAAAGTCAAAGGTCACTTAAGTGCCTTATTTAATGATCATGTAAAGCCATAATTACTTTGTAACCAACTTTCAGGTTATAAAAGGAAGTGAGGGGCTCATTTGTAAGGGTGACTTTGAGAGAGGAAAAGAAAATACTTTTGTATGCAAGCTTTACTTCAAAGAAAGAAACTTTGTGTTCTTTTGAGAAGACATTTTGGAGTTAATGAAATATGAACTTTGTGTCCCATTCATTGTCTCTTATAGCATTTGATGTTCTTATGTTCATTAGATGTTAGTGTTTGAATCTTGCATGCAAATATTATCTTTGATCTTATTGTCAATGTTATTAATTTGTTGTTCTAGTTCACAGTGATTAAGCTCTGATTATCTACTTGCTCACATTTGTTCCCTTTTACATATTCTTATTTAGCTAACTCAAACTCCTCTTTATTTGTTTTAGTTATTCCTCTCCTCTTCGTGCAATATTAGGCTCTGTTTTTACCTCACTCTTGCATGTTCTTTCAATTCATTCCATCCACTCCTTTCCTTCATTCCATTCCATCTCCCTCATTCACTTTTCTTTCCATTGATGTTCCAAAACACCCCCCACATACAATTTTGAATGTACAGATGTAAATACAGTTTTGGTTTTCAATAAAGGCAGCCTCACCTTCATTGAGGAGGGACTTCATTCCAACACTGTTGCATGTCATTTTCATGCGTGAAAATCCATATGATAATAGTTTTTGGTGAATCTACTAGGGATTCATGAATCGTTAACCAGTGCTTGGTTAAATCTTTATGACTATCCCCTCTGCACAAGCTCTAGTTCTTCAACCGAACCTTGTGCCCGATGAATGTTTTCAAGGAAACATTGCTGCCAACCTTCAAACAGTAACTTGTGCCTGATGAACAACTATCATTTTCATCTCACTGCAACAGTACTAGATAACGAAGAAGAGAAAGCCACGAGAGTTGCTAGAGTTATTCAGGCGTAAATAGCTCAAAAAAGAGAGTGAAAAGAAAAGGCTAGAACTGATCATAACATGCTAGGGATCCCTTTACAATAAAGATTTCAAACTAAAAGGAAAGAGGTTTACGCGAGGAGAAAAAGATAAAGGTCGATATGATCCCATTTTTGAATTTCAAGGAAAGTTTGGTTGCAAGTTATTTCCTCCTAAGAAGAACACACCTCCTAGATCTGCAAGCCTTCCATCAAGTACTTAAAGAGAAAGCAAGGAAGGAATCACTACCAGTCAAGCACTTGTCCTTGCTCACATTGTTTTACCTTTGCATACCACCTTTACCAAAATGGCAGTCAACGTACCATGGGGAAATGCCATAGGCCCATTGGCCTTACCGGATCCACATGAACTCCCACGAGGATCGAGAAAGATTCTTCCCAAGTTCGATGGAGACGGGAAGACATCACCAGATGACCACATTTCTACCTTTTTCATTGCATGTGCTATTTTATCAGTAGAATATGAAGATGTTGCTATTCACCTCTTCTTCAAAACATTGCATGATGTTGCTGCAGATTGGTTTTATCATTTTCCCAATGGATGCATCACGAATTGGAATGATATGAAAACTAAGTTTGAAGATCGATTCAAAATAGCAGAAGATGAACATGACCTTCTTGCCCAAATATCTCAGGCAAAGAAAGAGCCAATAGAACTGATGAGGAATTTCATAGCTAAATTCAAAAAAATGGTGAATAAAGTTCCTGCCGGGATTCACCTGAATCTTGACAGACAAAAATGTTTCTTTATTAATGCACAACAACCAAAAGTGTGCTATCAGCTGAGAAGGGATAGAGTGGCTACTTTGGAACTTTCTCAATCCTTGGCCATAGAAATTAAGGATGACTTAATCATAGCAGGATAATTCAAGAAAACTTCCCTCAAGGGAAAGGGTAGGAAACTCCCAATGCTTCTGAAGCTATACTTACTAAGTTAGCTAATGATGTGCTAGCTTTGAAAAATCAAGTTGCTCAGAGTAGTAAACCCTCTCCTTACAAAGACATTCCAAGGAAAGGATAGGTTCCCAACAAAGCCAGGATTGCAGGTCCTTCGACGAGGCTTGCTATTGAAGCAACTCCCACAACTAACTCAAAATGTGATGTCATTGAAGAAAGTGAGGATATAGTTGAAGTCGTCGAGGTTGATGAGGAAGAGCCGTATTTTGGAACATCTGAACTTGAAGTTGAAGATCCTGAGGGAGAAAGTAATAATCATTTCTTTGAGTACCATTCAGAAGAAGAAGACGAATATGAAGAAATTATAGAAGATATGAATACCCAGTCTTTCGCTGTCTTCACACGTTCTCAGAAAAAGGAGTAAAATACCACTAAGGTGGGAGATAAAGAGGTTTCCAAGGAAGTTCCTAAAGAATCCAAAATTAAAGAAGCATCCAAAGAGTCAAAGATATATGAGACTTCTAAGGTCAAAACTATCTTAAAGAAAGGAGAACCTTTGCCAAGTCAATCCATAGATAAATCAGCTACACAGAAATTTTCTTCTTCTACATCAGTATCAACCAATCCCGAAGCAAAGGTCAAAAGTGTGCCATCATCAAGTTCAAAAGAACTAGTATCTGAGACATCAAGTACGATTACTTTGCCCAAATTTGATATCATTGATCATATGAATAAAACAAAAATTTCCATGTCACAGGCAAAGTACTTGAAGTCCAATAAGGATCAACTCGAGAAATTAGTCTAGTTTATCAAAGGCCACTCTACTGTTCATTCCTCCAAAGGAATTATGAAAACTCTCAAAGATGGGAAAACTCAAAATATTGTGGTGGCCACTACACCTTCAAATGAAAAGATTGAACCTTTCTTTGTGTCCTTTTTGATTAACGGATGCAAATTAAGTAATTGCATTATAGATTATGGAGCCTTAGATAATGTGATGCTTGCCAAGGTAGCACATGCTCTTGGGTTTACTTGTACAAGAACATTCAGATTGTGTTACTCCATGGAAACCAAACAAGTTCATCTGATCAGGTAGATTAAATACGCCCAAATGGTTTTAGCCCAATTCCCTCAAAAGCAAGTTAAGGTAACTATTTTAGTTGTTGACATTCCCGCTTCGTATGGTATGTTGTTGAGCAGGAAATTTTGTAGAGATCTAGGTGGAGAGATTCAAATGGATTGGTCTCATGCTATGATCCATATCAATGTTGGAATGATGAAGCTAATGCCGGAAGCTCAGGAAAAGTTCACGGTAACTAAAACTGAATATCCTCACGCACATATCCTTTTCCAAGGCTCAAGTATGGGTAATTATATGATGACTACAAAAATTCATACCCCTGAGATATCTGTCCAAGATTCCAATGATATTTGGACTCTTGAGTTCGATGGAAGTTGTTGCTCGACGGGTTCTGGTACAAGAGTGGTGCTCATATCTCCAAATGGTAAAATATTTCCTTTTTCCTACAAACTTGAATTTTCAAATACTAAAAACACTGCAGAATATGAGGAATTAATCCTTGGCCTCTAAGTTGCATAGGAGAAAGGGATAAAAAATTTGGAAGTCTTTGGAGATGTGGAATTGATCGTGAAACAAGTAAGAAATCAGTTCCAAGTAAAGAATGATCGTTTGAGACATTACGGAAATAAAGTATGGGACGCAATAGAATCCTTTGATGCTTTCTCATAAAATCCGTCCCTCGCGAAAAGAATGACAAAGCAGATTCTCTAGTAGTCCCAACTTCATTAATGATTCCTCATTCAGAGTTTGATCAAGTCAAATACACCATTGAAATGGTTTTTAGGCCAAGTGTTCTGACAATGCAAAAAATTGACAAGTATTCAATGATGATCAACAAATTATTGCTTTCTTGGAAAAGAGGGATAATTTTGAACAATTGTACTTTGAAGGAAGTGATTCTGTGTTTCACGAATCGATGACATCACCATTTCAAGAAGGAGTTGAGAACGAAGATCCTGGTGATGGCATCATCCAACTCAAAGGAAATAAAATTCCAAAAGGATTGGTTTCAATTGAATATTTTTTTGATAAACATGACACGTTTATCAAAGAGAAAGAGCAGGCAGGACCTAAAAATTCTGCTAACTATGAGCAAGTTAACATTGGTACCAAGGATAAACCTTGCTTGGTCAACATCGGTAAGTGTTGCTCACCCGAGGAGCGCAAGAAATTAATAAGCCTCCTTACCAAATATTCTGACATCTTGGCTTACTCATATGAAGACTTGAAGTGTTTCCAACCTAGGGAAATGGAGCATGCCATACCATTGAAGCTTGGTGCAGTTCCTTTCAGGAAAAAGAAAAGACAATATAATCCCAAGATTGCAGGGACAATATTCCATGAAGTTCAAAAGATGTTAGATGCATGGATAGTGTTTCCTATTCGACATTTGACTTGGATAGCTAATATTGTACCGGTTTGTAAGAAAAATGGAGAAATTAGGATTTGTGTGGATTTCTGTAATCTTAATCAAGCTTCCTTGAAGGATAACTACCCACTATCAGTCATGGACCATATTCTGCAGGTAGTAACTAGATCAGAAATGCTATCCATGCTAGATGGTTTCTCTGGTTATAATCAGATTGAAGTGGCTAGAGAAGATCAACATAAAACCACGTTCACCACTCCTTGGGGTACGTTCGCGTATAGAAGAATGCCTTTTGGTTTGATAAATGTCGGCGCTACCTTTTAAAGGGATATGGATAT